>CAMTDV010000024.1:33671299-35012948 GCA_947069175.1 Scalesia atractyloides | reverse complement strand
GGATCAGAGGTTTGAAGATATTTTAGCTTTCTATTATCTGTTCTTTATAAGGTTCAATTCCAATACCTTTTTCTCTTCTTTGTCTATCAAGGTTATCTTATTTAGCACAGACTCGTAGTAAGAACTCTCTCCTTTTACTTTTAACATATGTTTATGTAAGAAAGCAACAAAGTTCACCAACAAAGTTTTTTATGGCATAAGGATGTTAAGTAAAGTAGAACAAAATTTTTAGACTTGTTGGTGGTTTAGTGAAGATCTTGAAGTGATACATACTTGTATGTATAATAGTTGTTATATATATAAATATATATCGTGTGTCGGTCCATATGTTCGTTTCGTTTGTTTCGTTCGTTTCATTTGTTTCATCTGTTTCATTTATTTCGTCCGTTTCTTTTTTTTCTTCCATTTTGTTCGTTTCATCTGTTTCGTTTGTTTCATTCGTTTGGTCCAAAATACTTGTTTTGTCTAACTTACCCAAGTATGGGCATGTGTGTATATGTAAAGATATATTGTTACATACTTATCATTTTCATGTATTTTTGTGTAAATATGTGTTTTAGTACGTATTTCCTACATTAACTAAATACACATTTTAATACACATTATATACACAAAAGATTTGGTAATCTAAAATTATATATTTGTGTCCTTAAAATATATATTTTTTCATCTTTTAGTTTAAGAAAAACTTACAAATTTTAACTTTTCACCCAAAAACTTTGGATAATCATGATTAAGGTTGTTACTACATCTTTAACCAAAATAATCCTTAGTTAATCACACCTTAACCATGATTAAATTTTGTAAAAAAATTTCCATAGTTTCCCCTAAACTATGGACTTTTCCCATGTTTATAAACATGATTATAAACACTTTTCAACATCAACAATCTCAGTTTTCTCATATTTAACATCACATTATGAACTTGTTTAGTAAACTTGTTTCTTTGTGAAACTAAATTTATTGCATGTTCATTCTTAGTTTATATAAAAATTTATGTAAACATTGTTTACACATTTTTAAGACAATATTTTGTAACATGATTTATATAAATCTAAACTTTACATGCTTCATAAAGACATTTTTAAACATGAAAACAAGTTCATAAGTTTCATGTTAGTAGATCTTGCTAGATCTAAACATGCATGTGTTTAGATCTTATTTTTAAACATGAATATGTAAAATTTCTTCATCAAACTACTAATAAAACTACATCAAAAATCATCATACAATACAATATGTGTTAGATTTTTATTTGTTTTTGTTAAAGTTTTAGTAGTTTTTATGTGAGCTTCAAGATGAACACTTGTATTTTTGAAGTTTAAACATAAAACTAGAATAAAAATACAACGTTTTGAAGCTTAATATTTGCACTAATATAAGATGAAAATGATGAAGAAAAAGTGAAGATTATAAGCTTCTAATGCTTCCTTCCATGTAAATGTTCTTGATCATCCTTGTTTAGTCATTCACAAGTGTATTTTCAGTGTGTATGAATTATGAAGAGGAAGGTATGAAAAGAGTGTTCTTGAAGATATGAAGGTTTGAAGATGAAGTTAGTGTTATGAAAAGATTAGTGGAAGTGAAGTGATCTTTTGTTTTAGGTGTAGTTGTAATAACATGCGACCTCTAAAAACACCAAGCATACATAATAAAGCTCCAACACAACACTAAAATGGTTAGTGTGGAGGCCCACCAAAAAGGGGGGGTTGTTTGTTTATTTATTTTTATAAAAGTTGTTATAAGTTTATAAACTTTTATACACTTTGATATATCGGGTATTGCATGTTTATACAAGTGTATAAATGGTTAGTTTTATAATGTTTGGTATGCTAAAAAACTATTAACTTGTTCACTAAACTAGTCTTTTTCTTGTATGGATAAAGAACTCGGCTCGTGTTTTGTTATCAGGTCAATTACTGGCAATTTATACTACTTATATGGAAATAGTTACATATCCATCTTTGTGATATTTTTGTTGTCCAAAATTCATTAACTAGTTCGCTAGACTAATAAATTTGCTATTTTGGTCATAGTTTTTGTACCGGTTTTTTATCGGGTAGTTAGCGAACGAGTTATGTAGCTTTATACAATAAAGTTTATATAAGGATTTTTGTGTTGTTTTCAATACCCTATATATGGTTTATGATAAATAACATTTATTTTTGAATTTCGGAGTATTGTTCTGCGGAGTGCTATATACTTCTGTAGAATTGCTAAATTTATCTGCAGACATGACAATTTAGTCTTTATATAATTTTTGCTGGAAATTTTTAATTGTAAGTTGTTCCCAACTAATGTTTCTATGTAATATTTGTTGTGGATATGTTTTCATATCTTGTTTTCGTCATGCCAGACTGTATCGCGACTAGTCCTGACATGAATGGTGTGTTCGCATTTCTACTAGTTTGTTTAGGACATAGTTTATATAGTTTCACAATACATTGAACTCGATATCCTTACGCAATATAATTTTGTATATTCCTAGACTTTTAAGACATAATTAAATAAAAATTAAGTCAAGTAGGCGAAAATAAATAATGTAATAATTGTTTAAGTTGTACGAAATTACCGGTATTTTTCCGAGTGTGACAGCTCAAGCGAATAATTAAGTACATATAGGGGACTACTTCGTTTGGACTTGTCTTGGGTCCCGCCACTTCTCCGAGCTTGCTCTCCTGTACCGATGCAGATTGGGTGGGTTGCCTGAATACCAAACACTCCACCAGCAGGTATTGTGTTTATTATATGGATAACATCATTTCATGGTCTTCTAAGAGGCAACCAACTATCTCTCGATCCAGTGCCAAGGCCGAATAACACGGGGTTGCTAATGTCATTGCAGAGATTTGTTGGTTGGAATCTTTTGCTCGAGCTTCACTGTCCTATGCCACATGCCACTCTGATTGATTGTGACAACATCAGTGCCATTTATCTCTCGGGTAACACAGTCCAGGATAAGCGCACTAAACACATTGAGCGCGACATTCATTTTGTGCGCGAACAAGTTCTATATGGCCAGTTCCAAGTTCTTCATGTTCCCTCCAGATACCAAATTACTGAGATCTTTACCAAAGTACTTCCACGCCTTCTCTTCGAGGGTTTTCAATCTAGTGTCAGCATCCAATTACCTTACACTTCAATTGTGGGGGTGTAATAGATGATATATTTAGTGTAACATCCGTCAAAAAACGGATTTTACCAAACCCGCTCCGTTTATTAACCGAACAATCAGTTAAAAATTTCGTTGCGAATTTAATGCCCAAAATAATTTTAAACGATACATAATTAATTATTATATGGGAATATATAATTAGTTTTTGAAAAACTGTTAAAAATAAGAAAATAAAAATGAATTGTCACTGCCGGGTTTCGAACCCGGGTCAGTAACCGGTCAGCAAAGACTTAACATTCAACTTTTAAACCACTGCGCCACTTGTATTATCTGTTAATTATTAGAATCATTTAATTCATATCATGACTTTCCGAATTCAAAACCGGCGCCCAAATGCAGTCGTCGGAAATCCCGGCGATCTCGCCAAGAATTAACGACATCTTCAGTTATAACGTAAACATTTACTAAGACATCGGTTATAACCGACGTCTGAGTCCGCGACACCATATATAACCGCCGGAGATATTAAAACCGACGAATCCAGTCGGAAATTAGACCAAGTTCATCGATAACCTGCTCTATAAATACCCCCTCGAACCTCTGCAAACCTTTTCGCTCAAAACCGCACCCTTTCTCGGCGAAAACTCACTCGCCGGAAATCACCTGCAAATCGCCGGAAAACCGGGTTCTTCATTTCTGAGCCTTACTGAACCCCCTAAGCTTATACCGAAGTCACCCATACCTTTTTCAAACTTTCTGAAGACTCACTGCTGCAAGACACACGTCGCCGGAAGTGGTTGCTGTCGCCGGAGTTCTGCCGGAAAACAGAGGAGTCCAGTCGGTATACCTTTCGCCTAATTTCTCTTTCTTTTTATTCATATCTCATCTGTAATTAATCATAAAACGCTAAAGAAACCTGAATAAAAACTTCGAACCAGTCAGTCATCATTTCTGGTTATAACTCAACGAAGAAGACGATGTTGCAGTAACATATAAGTTTAATTAAAATCAAGATATAACTCGGGTTAGACACACAGTCCAGCGGTGGACTGTGTGCACAATAAACACACTAACGTCTCGAGTTCGAATCTTGTTCCACACACGCTGCCTTAATAATTTTTTTTTTTTGTTAACTGAACCAGATTCATTTTATGTATATGTTAAGTATATTAATAACCGGAATAATAACCAAGTTACACACACAGTCCAGCGGTGGACTGTGTGTATGTTTAAATCACAGGTCACGAGTTCGAGTCCGGGCTACCGCACCGGCCCGAATAATTATTAAACTTTTTATTTAAGACAGAAAAGGAAATGTTCAGTTTGTGTTTAAGTATAATAAAAATAAGTTAAGTTAACAAGTTGGACACACAGTCCAGCGGTGGATTGTGTGTTAGCATAAGCCACAGGTCCCGGGTTCGAGACCTGTGGAGCGCACCGAGTCTTGGATTAAAATCGTTTTTAGAAAATAAAGGATTTTCTGTTTAATCTAATTAATATATATATGTAATTAAAACCAGAAATATTTCGGGTTAGACACGTAGCTCAGTTGGTAGAGCTGCGTGCACGCGTACGGGAGGTCTCGGGTTCGAGCCTCACTCAGCGCACAATTATACAACGAATCGGTCAAAGTCAAAGTCAACGGTCAACGGTCAAAAAGTCAATTTTTTTATTATTTTTATTTATTTATTTTAATTAAAAATCAATTAAAAATACTTAACATTTTTAAGGTTAGAAAATAGCCTTAAACTCACAAAAATACACCCAACAATTCTACTAAAATGGATCAATAAAATCCGTTTACTTACCGAACCATAATGCTATTTATCTAGGTTAATTTCACTCGTGGTTAAAACCACTTCGCGTGCATTCAACATCATCAACCGAACGCACCCACTGTGAGTGAATCTTACAACTCCCCCTTTTAGTTACACGTTTTGGGGTGTGTCATGTGTCACAAAATAATTAACTCGTTTATTTAAACTTGTGCCATACCATATCGTGATCTAAACTTAGATTGTTTATATTGTTGTGATTACTTATTTCATTTTGTCAAATTATATGAAATTCATTCATTAAGCCCATCAGTTCCTCGTGGGAGACGAGTTGAACAACGCGTGCCTCAAAACCAATCCATTATTGTTCATGTGTGTATCATTGAGTTTATATTGTTTATAGTTATGTCTTTTATATTATCATGTTTATGCAATTCATTCATTAGGCCCATCAGCTCCTCGTGAGAGACGAGTTGAGCAACGCGTGCCTCTACACGTTCCATTATTGTTCATGTGTGCTTTATTTAATATCTAATGATTGTTGAGAAATTTTACATCTATTTTTACTCATGTGTGGTTGTGCACTCATTTCATAATCAATTAAATAAACTTGTTCAAATGTTTTCCATAGGATTCACTCGCCAACTTTATGTTGATCCAAAAACCTTTTCACACATGATACAGGTGAACAGGTTGAAGCAAGGAAAACATAGGAAATGCCTTAGAAGAGATCAAAGAGGCTTAGATTGATAGTTAGAACATGTTGTAATATTTATTGTAAATTTCCATTAAATTGTATTAATGAATATGAAACGTTAAAATAAATGTCATGAGCTTTGATGATAACCCAATCATGCCCCGATCACCTTTTCCGCTGCGGGTCTGGGTGTGACATTTAGCAATGCATTCATTAGTTGTAATCTCCCCTAAAATAGGAGATTGTATTATATATATATATATATATGAATGAAATAGAGAGAGGGATCAAGGATCCAATTTACAAACAATATCTCCTTGTATTAACCACTAAAAACTTAGATATATCTATCTAATATAATATGTTTATATAGCATTTCGGTGCACTCAACAAAGAACTAAGACCTAACGAAGACAATAACCCCACCTGAAAGACAACCGTCAACGGAATACTGATATATATCTCATGTTGGTAAGTCCAAATTTGGACATATTTGTGGAAACTCTTTGCCGACAGGGATACCAATAATTCTTTTTAATTCACGCTCAGACTTTTCAATTGTTTATCAATAAGGCTCATTTGCAATGACACTTCAGTCATCCATCGCTAATTTGATAATAAGGTTCCTGTCTGAACTTCACATTAGAGGTTGGAGCCCATTTCCAACAGGTACCAATATTGTTCATTCGTCTAAGTTCCTATATACAGTAACACAAGCTTCTGGTAAACAATCATAATATATTTCGAACTTTAAAATGACAACCTTCTTATTTTTAGATTTATGACAAAATCAACGTTAATTAGTGTGTGGTCTGTGGATAAATGTGAGTGTTGATTTGTTGATCTAAGTTTGTAAGGTGTTGCCGGTTATTGGAATTAATAGTCTCGGAATGTAACATATTGAACTAACTCTACAGGAAATCCTTTGTTGGGAAATTCATAGCCAAAATAGAGCTACAAATCAACGTGATAAGCCAATATGATCCTCAACTCCTAATATAAGAGGTAGACCTATGCTAAGAGTTGGTTTGCTATGTGTGCATGTTATACCATGTACACATATTTCCCGAAATTTAGTAACCAACATTTTTCATCTTAATCTTAACATGTGGTATTGTAAAGTAATTAATTTTTAACATAAGGATACATGTAACATAGTTTACTTGTAAGATATGTAGATGAATGCAAGTTTATTCGTAAAATCATTAAGTGGAATGTACTTTATCTGTAAGATCTAGAAATCTAACATTAATCATGAAAATGTCTTTACACTACAACGACTGATTATGACCTAATTTAGCTTTTTGTATACTAAACTAATCCACAAACACCTGCTAATACTTATTAAGGCATAAACATTTATCATTAATTGTTGGATATTTTAGTGTAATTTGAGATTGCGTGTGACGTTTAAATAAGAGTGCACGCTTATTTAAATGTCATCGGAACTAACGGGGGATCCAAGGGGGCAGCGCCCCTGGGAGCAGGGTCCAAGGGGTGGCAGCCCTGGCTGGGGTCGAGCTGAGGGACTAAAGGTGTTTTTTTGGACAAAAGTCCTTTATCAAAAATGCATCAGAAACTCAATTTCGGGCTAAAAGTGCAATTTTGAAACTTGATGGACTAAAGGTGTTTTTGTTCAAAACGAAAACTCAAGCAGTTGTGCAAACAACTGAAAGTATGCTCCTACAGATTGATTTTCTTTCTGGACGAATTTAGATTCGTAACTATTCCCCAAAATCAATCAAAATCTAAAACAGAAATCTAGAATCAAATCTGATTTTATCTGATCAAGATTGGTAGCCACTCCAATTGTTTGATCTGAAAGTGATTACACGACTTCAGATTTTTCCAAGCAAATTTCGAATCTTCCCAACAAAGATCAAACAATTTCAGTGAAGATGACAAGCGATGGTGAATCTGCGAAGGCTATGACGAACAAATTTGTGAAATTGGACAAGTTTGAAGGGCAAGACTTTCGTCACTGGCAAAAGAAGATGCATTTTCTGTTGATGACTTTGAAAGTGGTGTACGTTCTGAGTACCCCGATGCCTGGGGAAGGGACGGATGAGACGCTGGAACAAACTAGGAAGCGTGGAAAGTGGCTGAATGATAATTACGTCTGTCGTGGGCATATTCTGAATGGTATGTGTTACTCTCTTTTCGATATTTATCAAAATGTGAACTGCAAAAGAACTGTGGGAATTACTAGAGGCCAAATACATGGCTGAAGACACATCTAGTAAGAAATTCTTAGTCAGTGATTTTATGAATTATAAAATGGTTGATGATAGACCCATCATGGAACAATATAAGGAATGTCTAAGAATTCTGGGTCAATTCGAACAACATGGTTTAAAGATGGATGAAGCAATTTCTGTTCCATCTATCATTAATAAACTTCCTCCTTCATGGAAAGATTTTAAACATACTTTAAAATATAAGAAGGAGGAAATGAATCTGGTTGAACTTGGAAGTTGTTTCGAATTGAGGAGTCTTGTCGGGCCATGGAAAATGTTAACAAAGATAAACACGTTGGTGGTTCTTCCGTTAACATGGTGGAAGAAAGTGGTCCTAGTTTCAAAAATTCTAACAAGGGAAACAACAAAAGGAAGTTTCAAAGTGGGCCTAACAAGAAGAACAAGGCTGTGAAGTATGCAAAATAGACCAAGGATCAAGGCTGTTGGAAGTGTGGTAAATCAGGACACTTCAAGAGAGATTGTCGTGTTGGTAAAGCCAAGAATGAAGCTGGTACTAGTGGATCCTCGAAGGATCCAAAGCAACAAGGTCAGAAATTAAACTTTAATTATAATTCGGATGTGATTTATGTGTCACTAATTTCTGAAGCATTTTATGAGCAGGATGATTCTGTTGCTTGGTGGTACGACTCGGGAGCAACATGTCACGTATGTAAGGATCGAAGATGGTTCAAGGACCTTACATTAATTGAAGATGGATCTGTTTTAAATATGAGAAATGTTGCAACCGAGCCAATCCACGGAATAGGAAGTGTAGTACTAGTATTTACTTCGGGAAAAACTATAAGTTTAAGTAATGTATTGTATGTACCCGGCATTCGGAAAAACTTGTTATCCGGTATTGTATTAAATAATTGCGGGTACAAACAAGTGTTAGAATGTGACAAGTATATCTTGTCAAGACATGGTTCTTTTATCGGATTTGGTTATCTATGTAATGGTATGATTATGTTAAATCTAGAAGTGCCGTTTAGTGATAATTCTGTTTGTATGATTGATTCTAGTGTAAATTCGTCTAAATCTGAATTATGGCATGCTAGATTAGGACATGTACATTATAAACGACTTATGGAAATGTCTAAAATGAGCTTGATTCCGGCAGTAAATTTAACAAATGAAAAATGCCATATCTGCAAGTTGAATAAAATAACTAGAAAACCATTCATGCAACATGTTACTAGAGAAAGTAAACTATTAGATTTGATACATAGTGATCTATGTGATTTTCATGGTACACCATCATTAGGTAACAAGAAGTATGTTGTAACCTTTATAGATGATGCTACTAGATTCTGTTACGTTTACTTGTTACATGCAAAAGATGAAGCTCTGGAAAATTTTAAAATCTATAAACAAGAAGTGGAGCTTCATCAAAGTGAATTGATCAAAACTCTACATACGGATAGAGTTGGTGAGTATTTTGACCGGTGTATTTCCAATCAACTGGAATAATACACCATACCACAGCTCCTTACACACCGGAACAAAATGGTGTGGTGGAAAGGAAGAATAGGACACTAAAAGAGATGGTTAATACCATGTTGTCCCATTCGGGTCTTAATAATGGGTTTTGGGGAGAGGCAATGTTGACAGCCTGCTATTTGCTAAACAGGGTTCCTAACAAAAGGAACAAGACCACCCCATTTGAGCTTTGGTATAAAAAGGCACCCGAGTTGCAAAAACTAAGAGTTTGGGGTTGTAGAGCCGTGGTAAGCCTCAATGATCCTAAGATAAGAAACTTAGGGGAAAGAGGTATATAATGCATTTTCATTGGATATGCTGAGCACTCATTTGCTCACAGGTTCTATGTAATAGAACCAAATGACCACGTTTCAATACATACGGTTATTGAGGCAAGAAGTGGAAATGTAGAATATGATGAAGAAAGATTCACATCTATACCTAGGCCAAAGGATATGAATTCTTCTCTTAAGATTTCTAGTGAAAAAGAAATCATGCCTTCAACTAGCACTGAACCAAGAAGGAGTTCAAGAGAAAGAAAGGCCAAGTCTTATGGTGACGATTTTCAACTCTACTTAGTTAAGGGATCTAGGATTGATATTGATTTTCAATATCAATATTGCTTCCATGTTGATGAGGATCCAAAGACATATAGTGAAGAAATGACTTCACGGGATGTTTCATTTTGGAAAGAAGCCATCCAAGATGAAATGGATTCTATTTTGCAAAATAACACTTGGAAATTGGTGGATTTACCTCCTGGTTGTGAACCATTGGGAAGTAAATGGATCTTCAAGAGGAAGATGAAGGTGGATGGTACTATTGATAAGTTCAAAGCCAGATTAGTAATCCAAGGATTTAGACAAAAGGAGGGTATTGACTTTTTTGATACATATGCTCCTGTAGCAAGGATAACCACCATTAGATTATTATTATTAGCACTTGCTGCTATGCATAATCTTGTAATTCACCAAATGGATGTGAAAACTGCATTTCTAAATGGTGAATTAGATGAGGAGATTTACATTAAACAGCCAGAAGGGTTTGTTATGTCTGGAAGTGAAAACAAGGTGTGTAAACTAATTAAATCTCTTTATGGTTTGAAGCAAGCACCCAAACAGTGGCATCAAAAGTTTGATGAGATTGTATTGTCTAATGGTTTTGCTTTAAACCAAGCAGATAAATGTGTTTATAGCAAGTTTGATGCTTCTGGAAACGGAGTCTTGATCTGTTTGTATGTAGATGATATGTTGATTTTTGGCACTAACCAAGATCAAGTTGATAGAACAAAAGAATTCTTATCATCTATGTTTGCTATGAAAGATATGGGGGAGGCTGAGGTGATTTTGGGTATTAAAATCAAACGTGAGAACATGGGCATTTCAATCTCTCAATCACACTATATTGAGAAGATCTTGAACAAGTTCAATTTCAAGGATTGTTCTCCCGCAATTACTCCTGTTGATCCTAGTCTGAAGCTATTACCTAATAAAGGTATTGCAGTGTCTCCACTTGAGTACTCAAGAGCGATTGGATCACTTATGTACGCCATGATCAGCACCAGACCAGATATAGCGTATGCTGTTGGAAAACTTAGTAGGTTTACTAGCAATCCTAGTACTCATCACTGGCAAGCACTAGGTCGAGTATTCAAATACTTGAAAGGAACCATGGATTATGGTCTAACTTACATTGGATTTCCTTCAGTGATTGAAGGATATTTAGGTGCAAGTTGGATAAACAATAAGGAAGACCATTCTTCCACAAGTGGTTGGGTATTCATACTTGGGGGAGGTGCCATTTCTTGGGCTTAAGGAAGACCATTCTTTCACAAGTGGTTGGGTATTCATACTTGGGGGAGGTGCCATTTCTTGGGCTTCAAAGAAACAGACTTGCATAACTGATTCAACAATGGAGTCTGAGTTTGTAGCGTTAGCCGCATCTGGCAAAGAATGAGTGGCTAAGAAACTTGATTTATGAGATTCCATTGTGGCCAAAACCAATGGCTTCCATTTCTATAAGGTGTGATAGCGAAGCTACATTGGCTAAGGTGTATAGTCAAGTGTATAATGGCAAGTCAAGACACTTAGGTGAGACATAGCATGGTTCGTGAGCTCATCATGCATGGTGCTATTTCGGTTGAGTATGTGAGAAATCAACAGAACTTAGCTGATCACTTAACCAAAGGGTTAACTAGAGATCTCGTGAAAGGATCAGTTGTGGGATTAGGGTTAAAGTCCATCTAAAAACTCTCATGTTAAGATACCCAATTCCCACCTAATATGACGTTAGGTGCAGAATTCAATGTAGAAAGCTTAACATCTAGAGTTTGGAACACAACATTAAATTATCCCAAAGGTATGTGTTTAGATCTGCAAGTTAAGGAAGGTTGAGGTAAATCTTCTTAATAGCTCTTTTGAAAAATTGCATTTGCAGGTGCAAGAGTAAAAGAGCTACCTATATGAGCATGAAGTTTAGCTTCTTCAAGAAGCTTGGACTTGGCTTTGATATGCTTATGAAGGATAGGGACATAGGCTAGTAAAAGATAGTGTCAAGTTAGATCTATGTATGTAAACTAATGTATATTATCTTCATGTATTCAGTATGGATATTAAGAGTTCAATCCTTAGAGACACCCTTAAATTCAAATATTTGGAATGTGTAATATACTAATATGAAATTCAATTGTCACGACATTTCATTTATGCATTAGTTTGTTTGATTGCTGTGAACAAGTTAGTTAATCTATTATTACACTAAAATGGGAGAGGTATGTTGGATATTTTAGTGTAATTTGAGATTGTGTGTGACGTTTAAATAAGAGTGCACGCTTATTTGAATGTCATCGGGACTAACGGGGGATCCAAGGGGGCAGCGCCCCTGGAGCAGGGTCCAAGGGGCGACAGCCCCTGGCGGGGTCCAAGGGGCAGAGCCTCTGGCTGGGGTCGAGCTACAAGCTGAACTCAATTTCGGGCTAAATGTGCAATTTTGAAACTTGAGGGACTAAAGGTGTTTTTGTTCAAAACGAAAACTGCAAGCAGTTGTGCAAACAACTGAAAATATGCTCCTGCAAATTGATTTTCTTTCTGGACGTATTTACATTCGTAACTAATCCCCAAAATCTCACAATCAAAATCTCATACAGAATTCTAGAATCAAATTTGATTTTATCCGATCAAAGATTGGTAGCCACTCCAATTGTTTGATCTGAAAGTGATTACACGACTTCAGATTTATCCAAGCAAATTTCAAATCTTCCCAACATTAATCTTGCGGTTGTCTTTACCTACCTAACAAACACATGACAAGTCCCAGAATTGTACTATTAATCATGCACACCTCTATAACACCAAAATGACTTGCCCAAATTTGGCTTTGTGTAATGTGTCGTTAACTAGACACATGGCTTTAACACCAAAATACCTTTTTATGACCTAGTGTGGCTTTGTGTAACCTAAACTAATCCACTAGCACATGACAAGGCCCACTAAAACTTGTTACTATAAGGTCTCATCGTTGAATGGGGATGAGCATTTGGTACTAAATTATTTTAGTACCCACTTTTTAATGTTTTAGGTATCGGTCCGGTACGGTACCAGTATTTTACCATTTTTACCTTCATATACTAGTACCTTACGGACCGAACATTTTCGGTATCAGTACCAATTTTTTGTGATTTTCAATACTGGTATTTTTGGTTCCAACTAGCTGATCTCTATCGTTGAACCATTACCAATCACTGACAGATTACCGAGGATATCACCAACATATTTTAAAATTTGTTTTGAAAAGAGATTTCGTATTATCGGGCAATCTCCATTGGAAATTGTGTCAGGACATTTTACATCAAAACAATTTATACCGCTCATTTGCATTTTTACTCCTTTCTTTCATTGCTTCTCTCTTGATCGCACTAGTACCGGGCACCGCCATAACTATTTCCTCTATACCCCACAAGCATCGTGACCATATTAAGCCATAACCTTATCTTCACACAGAATAGTTCGGCCACCGTTACCAAATCGCAGTCTTTTACCATAACCATTGTCACCGTCGTTCGCCACCACAACCCCACACCAATCAAACTCATGTACTAATTTATGCAATCCTTTTATTATATATAGTTGGTTTATTTAATATATTTTGTATATATGTGTATTGATTTTGTATTTGTATGTATAAAAGATTGGTTAGACTATATATGTATATGGCATTAGGCATTTGTTTTTATATATGTATGTTAGATTGTTTATGGCGTTTGGTTGGGTTTCTATGTTAAATTGGCTATGTCATTTATCTAGATATATGTTACAGTGATTACAGTCACGAAACCAGAACTTTTCAATTCGGGTTTAAAATTTTTCTTTAAGTGAATGTTTTTGGTCACCAAGAAAAACTTATTTTCAAATAACTTAACCATTTCTCGAACCTCATTATTATTATTATTATTATTATTATTATTATTATTATTATTATTATTATTATTATTATTATTATTAAACCACAATGTTTGGTTTGAAATTGTTTTTATTAAAAATATATTTATTCATTTTTAGAATCTTAACTGAAAAAAATATATGAAATAATATATTTTAATTGTTTTTATTAAAGATATATTTATTCATTTTAAGAATCTTAACTAAAAAAATATATGAAATGATACTTTAATTAAATTAATCAAATAAAATAATGACTAAAATAAAACAACGTTTACTCATAATTAAGATAATAAACTTTGATATGCTTATTTTTTAAATAATAAAAGTTTGAAATCATAAAAACAGCCTAAAAAACATTTAGAATATTATAATTATCTATTGTCATTTCAATATGTGGTACAAAATAAAAAGAAAAATTAATAAATAAATAAAAAAGTATAGGTTTTAAACTTTTAATTCGAGTTTTCAGTAGGTTGGTTAAGTTCATAATATTATGTTAATATATAGTATATATTGTTTTATAAAATAGAGTAAATTGACATTTTCGTCCCTAAGGTTTGGGCACGTTTGCCATTTTCGTCTAAGATGACATTTTTGTACCATTTTGCCCTCCACGTTTGGCTTTTTTTGTCATTTTCATCCAAACCACTAACCGAGTTTTTTTTTCTGTTAACTTTAAATAAAAAAAAACTAATTATAAATCCTACCCCACCCATCCCCACCCCATTCTCTCTCCCTCTCTCTAAACCTTTTCACACTCTCTCTGTGTGAGAGTTCACCGCCACCGGCCACACCCGTTTTTCTACGGCGAAGGACAATGGACGCACACCCAAACTGCACCCACTTTCTTCACTGGTGGTTGATTTCAGGCAAGACCAGGTTGATTTCAGGCAAGACCGGGTTGAGTTATACCAAATGTGTATTCTTATGATGTTCAACAATGGAGATGGGTTGAGTTATAGATAAATGGAACAGGCTACCGAGATACCGAGTCTCGATCTGAAACGATGTTTGCAGTCGTCGAAGATGACGTGCCTCATAGCTTCACCATAGCCGACCCATGGATTTCGGGTCACCCGATTGTGTTTGTTTCAGAAGAGCTGTTGAAAAGGTCCGGTTATTCAAGACAGGAGGTTGTGGGTAACAACGGGAGGAGATTTCAATGGATTCCGGGTCACCCGACTCCTCATTTGGCATCACCTTCACGATCGCAGAAGAGAGAGAGAGAGAAGAGAGAGAGAGATGGGCCGGAGTTGCAGGTTGTGCCGTCGTTCCGGGTCGCCGGAAAATTCGCTGGAAATACCGGCCGGAAGTTCCAATAAGAACGCAACATGTTTTATTATTAATTTTTACAAGTTTTATTATTAATTTTTTAGTAAATTGCAAGTTACCCCCTTATATTTGAAAATTTTCTAAATTACCACATCAGACAAATATAAAGTAACTTGGTTAGGCATTTGGATGAAAATGGCAAAAAAATGCCAAACGTGGGGGGCAAAATGGTACAAAAGTGTCATTTTAGATGAAAATGGCAAACGTGCCCAAACCTCAGGGACGAAAATGGCAATTTACTCTATAAAATGTTTGAAAATTGTTGAAGTTGAAAAGTGTATAAAAATCATGTTATAAAACATGGGAAAAGTCCATAGTTTAGGGGAAACTATGGTAAATTTTTATTAAAATCTAATCATGATTAAGGTGTGATAAACAAAGGATTATTTTGATTAACAATAATTAGAAACCATAATCATCATTATACAAAGTTTTTGGTAAAAAGTTTAAGTTAAAAAGTACAAGATTTTCCTTAAACTAAACTTTGTTACGCGCGTGTGTATATCTATATATATATATATTTATTGACAACCAAATATTTTATGTATATAATTGTGTGTATTTATTTGTATGTATTTAGAAATTTTAGGAAAATACATACTAAACTAAATACTTAAAAGAATACAAAATATAAAAATACTTGAAAATTGACAAGTACAAAAATATACATGGCCAAACCTGGACAAAATAAAAATTTCAGACAAAACGGACAATTCTTCTGAAAATCGGACAAAACGAACAACACAGACGAAAATGGACTAAACGGATGAAACGAATGACACGGACGAAATGAGCGAAATTGAACATACGAACCCACACGCGAAATATATGTATAAAGGATAGGGTTCATGCGAGAACCAACTTTAGTGCAAGAACCGCGAAAACCAATGTGAACACAAAATAAAATCTAAAAAAAATCAAAAAAAACACTTAAAAAAATTTAAATATTTAAAAAAAAATCGCTATATTTCGTTACTAAAAAAAACTTTTTTTTTTCGAGTAACAGTTATCCATGCACATGTGCATATGTATCATTACTTCGACAAGTTCCGTAATACATTACAAGTAATAGACAATTGCACTTTAATTTACAATACAATTCGTAATACACTACTTTTTACATTACCAATATTCAAAATGAACATGTGCATCATTATGTATAACTATGATATAACGTGTTTTGGTACAAAAAATTTGGGATTTTGAATGATAAGTATGCTCATATACATGTTTTTTGGTTAGTTATATCTAGTGGTTGATGGTTTGATTATATTTATCCTTTATGATGTAATATGTTGATTGGATGGCATAAATGGTATTGATATACATGTAATAAAGTGAAAATATTGGTAATGGTATTATGAATGGTAGGAGGTAATGGTAGTGTGTTATAAATGGTATAATAGATGAAAGAGAAAGTGTATTCAAAGTAGTGTACCAAAACACCTTATTTCATGTTGATACATATAGATGCACATGTGCATTTCTAATACTGGTAACGTAAAAAGTAGTGTATTACATATGGTATTTTAAATGAAAGTGTAATTGTCTAATACTTGTAATGTATAACGGAATTTGTTAAAGAAAATGATACATATGAACATGTGCATGGATAACTGTTATTTGAAAAAAAAATTTGACATTTTTTATTATTGACGAAATATAGCGATTTTTCCAAAAAAAATTGGTGTTTTTTAGATTTTGTAGGTATTACTGGTTGTGTTCACACTGGTTCTCGCAATAAAGGGTGGTTCCTAACGGATCCTTCTCCTATATATATATATATACACTATAGTTTATATATATTAAACTAACAAAAATAAGTTATATAAAGTTATTTGTAGTTTTTATAAAACTTAGCTTTTATATAAAAATAAATGTATAGGTAAACTATAAAATTGGGCTAGGCCGATTTACATAATCCGATAGACTAAGCTCACTTATACAAATCAAATGGGCTAAGCCCACTTACAAAATTTAATGTGCTAGGCCCATTTTATATAATTCAATTGGGCTAGGCCCATAAATATAATTCAATTGTGCTAGGCCCACACATACAATTCAAATGGGTCATGCCATTACACTTATCTTTTGGGCTAGGCCCATTCAAACTAAAAGAATACAAAATATGTATTAACAAACAAAGATACAAACGAATACAAGTCTAACTAATATTCAAGATGAACGACTTGTATAAAAACAAAACGTAAGCCTAAGTGTCTAACGAGATTAGAACACTTGTATAAAAAAACGTAAGCCTAACTAAAATTCAAGGTTACGTCACGAGCACATATCCAAACATTATTTAGAGATTTGCACAAAGCGCACATCTGTGAGTTCATGTTTCCCCTTTTATTTAAATGTTTCACAGTTTTAAACTCTCGGGGAAGAATACATGTTACAATTGGTATGGTTAAGCTAGAAAATGAAAATATTATAGATCACATGCGAATAGGATGCGGGTAACCATTAATTACCAATTAAACTGGCGAGCGAAAAGAATAGATCTATGGAGTATTACGAGCTCCACTCTAAACAGAAACCGGTTTAGTTCGCTAGAGTGCTTTTGTGTCCTATCTTGAAGTATACACTGAAATTCGTTTTGGCTTGGTTACTACCTATGTCAGCACATATATTAATGTCCGTGATGTTAAGAAGTCATGCATAGATGTCATCTGTTTTGTACGGGTTTGGTTCATATGTTCCCTCTTCGTACGAAATATAGAATGCAAAGCCTTATTTTTTAAAAGCTTTGTCATATGAACTTCTGTTATTGTCAAACAATGTATCTTTTAGATTGTATTTCTTTTAAGCAATAGGTATGGTGTGTAAACTTATTTAAATATATGGATGAACATCTATCTATTGGTTGTTTACTTGAATCAATGCAATGATAATCGCTCTGATCACACCTCGCACTTCCGCTACGATCGGGTGTTACAGACTTGGTATCAAAGCTTCGATTGTAGTGAACTAGGATCCTTTAATGATCCTTTAATGAAAACTTTTGTAAATCATTTATAAAAATACAAACAAGTATTTTTCATTGTATTTTTTTTACAAAAGGTCCACTAGTACAAAACTTTATTTCAAAGTAATAATGCAAGGACATTATATGGGTTAGTCTATGAGGGATATTCACAATAACTATAAGTTCATCCAAACAATACATATAAGATAACTTACAATGAAACCAAATATAATTGCCCAAAAATTTTGTTATGAGTAATAATTATTTATATATACGTTGTACGAGTTATTTTGCTAGTACCATGTCTTCCGGTAGTAGTATTCAGACACTGATTCCATGGGTTTTGCCTCAGACGTTGATTATATACCATTAGACAACCATGTTTCACCAGTCATCATCATCTCAGACGACGAGCCTGATCATGGTTCCTTTAATGAGAAATGGATAGATGAGGATTTTCAGCCCTTCGCTTGTATCGACCCTCCTGTTCAAGACGTCCTTGTCGAGGATGATGTCTTAGCTATTGCTCATCTACCCCACGAGATGGTCATATATAGCCATCCCTAAGGGGAACATGTCGTAGAGATCATCCATCTAGCCATACCCCTTGCCATAGCTTTTTCCTGACGTCATCGACCTTGATGATGTTGATGTTGTTCCTGATGTCATCGACCATGATGATGATGATGATATTATTCCTACTATTCATGTTGACCACCTCGATGATGATCTTGACATCGGGGAGGATTTTGATATAGTTATTCTGGAGGTAACTCCACATGAGATTACAGTTATTGACATTTCATCCTCTGCTCCTTCTAATCCGAAGACATGTTGGTGCACCTGGTGTTCGTCTCTTGTCGAATAGGCTAGATAGAGCGTGTGTTGAATATTGTATAGGTTAGAATCGAACACACGACCGAAATATGGAGATTTCAGTGTAAAAGGGATCAAGTTCGCCCGAACTTGACCTGTATTGGTCAAGTTCGCTCGAACTTGATGTGCCTTTAGTAAAGTTCGCCCGAACTTGTCCTGTGAAGGACAAGTTCGCCCAAACTTGACCATAGCACATCCGGGTGAACTTGTCTCCCTATATATATGTGTGTGTTCATTTGTCATTTAAGTTTTTGGCATCCCTACGGGTAGGTGCTGCCGGATTCTCTCCAGGAACTCCGGCAGCTGGACTTATAAAGATGTATACTCTTTCGGTATGAATGAAGACTTCCGCTGCATTCTGTTGCTACTCCATTCTTAATAACATTCTATCGAATCGGTTTACGTTTACGCATTAACTTCCATCGAGAACCGCCTGATCACGGACCTTTAAGAAGGTATCAGAGCTACGGCTATCACCTACGCTCATGAATTTGGACATTTATGGACATTAGGAGGGGTTTTAGACGTAAATTATCAAATAAACATACAAATCCACAGACAAAAACTAAAATTGAATGGATAGGATTGTTAGAAAACCATTTTCGACCAGATCTATAGTGGAATCATCTCGAAATTTGAAGAAATAAGGATTTTGCATCGAAAAATATGAAAAAAGGCTGATTTGTAAGATGAGGTCAAGTTCGGCCGAACTTGACAAGGTTTTTGAAGATTTCTCTCAAGTTTGCCCGAACTTGACTGATTATCTTTGAAATTAAGCACAAGTTCGCCCGAACTTGGTGGTGGCCAACCAAGTTCGCCCGAACTCGTCTCAAACTGACTAATTTCGCCCGAACTTGTCATACAAGACATTGAAAAAAATTTATTGCTTGGTTTGATGAGACAAGTGTCCCGAAAAAATGGTGATAGAAATTTTTTTCGAAATTTTAACGTCCGATACTGACTATTCGGGGACACCGTCGGAGGCCTTAGAGAGAGGCTGAGATGCTGAGGTTAGAGATGGTTGAAGATGAGAGGGTAGTCATTGATACCAAAGCAATGGTGATCATTAGGGTTGAAGACTACCGATGGGCCTTAAAGTAAATTCCGCATTTGTTAAATACTGAAAATTCCGGATTTGAGGGGGAATTTCAGTGAAAAAATTGGTATGGTCAGAATTTGCAAAAATGAGGGGGAATAAAAAATTTTCAATATTTGAAGATTCCGACATTTTTGAAATTCGTGACACTGAAACAATATTCGGGTGGTTTCCGACTACAGATTAACCGGGAAATACAGAGATTTGAGATTCATTTGTAAATTGATCAAGTTGATGTCTAGTTAAAAAGCAGGTGGTTACATAACTGAGTCTTGGAGGAGTTGTTTATCAGATTCTGCGGTCATGGTTGTGGATTGACACTTGAGTTACGCGTATGGTTTGGAAGCACACACGACTGCCTATCTTTAACTCTTCTTTGCACATGAATTATTGACTGGACTAACCGCCAGGAGATAAGGATGCTTTGTAGTTTCAGTTGCCTCGGGTTGTACACGGTACCATGATAAAGGAAGATGATTTATGGGATCGGATCTTCCAAAAAAGAAGTGTACCAGTTGCTGACGGAAGAGATTATCCATTTGGGATTCTGTGATCATAGGAAGTTCCGAGTTTTCAGTTCATGATACAGAGTGATGCTTAAGGGTTAGAGTCCTGATCTCCGGTGAAGGAACAGTTAGCTGGATTAGTAGTCGTTAGTACCAGTGAGGAACTGAGGACTTTCAAAACATTCGGTGATGATCTTAGGAATTAATGACTAGCTCTGCAGACGGATGGTTTCAAAGTTACCAAGGAAATCTGATGATAACCTTTGGTGGCCATTATTTTTAATCTTTAAGCAGATGAATCATTCTTCTCTTTGGACTAACCGCCGTTAGATGATGATGTTTGGTGATTAAGTGGCGCTGGGCTACCAGAGATAACTATATATCTGACATTGTGACTGAAGAAGAAGAATGTGATTTTGATCGCGGACGAATGTTTCTTAGAGTCGAAGTGTTACCAGATTATTTGGTTCCGATGAAGATTTCCTGATTGAGAAAGATTACCGATTTGCTGATCTGGAGTGATTACGGAAATCGGGATTTCAGATTATTGCGGGTAAACATTGATTTGAAGTTTACCAGTGTGGTAATTCGAAGTTTCTATCAATTGCCGGTTGAGTTTTTGAAAATCGGAAGATTGAGCATGGGAGATATGCGCTAAAACTGAATGCAGATGTGGTTAAAATTGAAATGGAGAAGCTGTATTGATGAATTTCAAGTTGGTGTCTATCCAAGATAATCTGTCGGTCAAGTAAATCAGAGGAGGTTGGAAACTATGCAAACAAATATCTGAACTGGAGATTTCAGGGGGAATCTAACGTTGATAATGCAAACCCGGATCATCAATTAAAGGGGAATTTGTTGACGCGCTTCGACGACATCGGCAGATACCTTGATTGAAGTTGCAGAATATTCAAACACGGCTCAAATTTGAAGACCAAGATTCGACAGTAACGAACAAGGGGGAATCTGTTGGTGCACCTGGTGTTCGTCACTTGTTGAATAGGCTAGATAGAGCATGTGTTGAATATTGTATAGGTTAGAATCGAACACACGACCGAAATACGGAGATTTCAATGTAAAAGGGATCAAGTTCGCCCGAACTTGACCTGTATTGGTCAAGTTCGCTCGAACTTGATGTGCCTTTAGTCAAGTTCGCCCGAACTTGACCATAGCACATCCGGGCAAACTTGTCTCCCTATATATATGTGTGTGTTCATTTGTCATTTTAGTTTTTGGCATCCCTACGGGGAGGTGCTGCCAGATTCTCTCCAGGAACTCCGGCAGCTGGACTTATAAAGATGTATACTCTTTCGGTATGAATGAAGACTTCCGCTGCATTCTATTTCTACTCCATTCTTAATAACATTCTACCGAATCGGTTTACGTTTACGCATTAACTTTCGTCTAGAACCGCCTGATCACGGACCTTCAAGACATCATCTCCTGTGCTTTCACCTGATACTGTCCTACCACCACCCACAGATACGTTACCTGCTCATATCGATCCCACTCCATCAGATGCATTCACCATTGATCACATTTCCAGATTCGTACCATCTCAGTAACGATTGGAAGATACTGCACATCTCACCGATCACCCAACCTCTCATCCTTTTGCTGGATCATCACACTATTCCCTTGGTGGTACTTCATAGTTAGTCGAGCATCCACCATCTCATCCTTCTGTTGGACCATCACATACTATCTTTACACCGATTCCTAATCTTTACCGATCACCATATGCTATAGGTCCCTCTCGGTCACTCCTACTAACACTAGGTATCATCCTTATTTCTGACCAACCACTACTAGATTCATCTCATCCTCCACCTCTCATGTCACACCCCGACCCGCAGCGGAATAAGAGTCGGGGCATAATTGGGTTATCACCAAAGCTCATGACATTTACTAATATGTTTCATATTTAATAAAGTCAAAGTTACATTTCCAAATATCCAAACATGTTCATTCAATACAAAGAAAATAAACCAAACATAACAATCCCAACTCTAAATCGTTTTATTCTTCTAGTCCAAGTCCTATGTGTTCCTAGCTGCTGTTGGTTCACCTGTATCATGTGTAAAAATGGGGGTTTTTGGGTCAACATAAGTTGGCGAGTGAACCTTATTAGATAAACATTTATTAATGAATTACTTGTTAGTTTATCAATGAAAAATTGTGCATAATCATAGATGAGCAAATGTAAATAATCAAGCAGTGGCAATTAGCAGTCACAACCATAACATACAATAACATATGACAGCATACATTAACATACCAACAACATACGATAAATAACATAAATGAACTGTGCGATCAAGGCTTAATCAAACGGAGCCGATCGTATTGCATGTACTGAAAATGAAAATGTCTGTGCGATCAAGGCTCAATCAAACGGAGCCGATCGTATGTGGGCACGCCAGGTTCAACCTCATAATGAAATGGGGAACATGCTCAACGCTCATAATGTAATGGGGAGCGGCGGCCTATGAAATTGCATGTACTGAAAATAATAAATTGCATCTAACAATACAACATAAACAAACTGAATACACATGTTCATGATACGATGTATGCACAATGGTTTAACTATAATATATATACAAAGACACACGATACACCCCAAAACGTGATTAAAACGGGGAATTTGTAAAGATTTACTCACCTTGGGTGCGTTAGATTGGAGATGGTGAGATGCGCACGAGTTAGATGAGCGGAACAACGAGAAATACTAACCTAAATAATAACGGAAAAATATATTAAATGAGTGGATTTTATTAAGGATTTTAATGAAATTTTTAGATATATTTTTGTGAGTTTAAGGCTATTTTCTATCTTTAAAAAAGTTATTTTTAAGTATTTTTATTTGATTTTTAAATTAAATTAAATAAATAAAAATATAAAAAAAATTGTTTATTTTTGCGTTGACTGTTGACCGTTGACCTGTTGACTTGTTGACCGGTTCGGTCAGGGACATGGTTTGCGCTGGGTGAGGCTCGAACCCGAGACCTCCCGTACGCGTGCACGCAGCTCTACCAACTGAGCTACGTGTCTAACCCGAAATAATCTTGTTTTTAATTATATTTATACACTTACTCAATTTAACCGAATTTCTTTTATTTGCAAAAACATTTTAATTCAACGGACCGGTGCTAGTGACGGGTTTCGAACGCGCGACGTATGGCTTAATGTTGCACACAGTCCACCGCTGGACTGTGTGTCTAACCTGGTTATTATCTCGGTTTTTATTATACTTAACCACTAACTGGGTTAACCCGGTTTAGTTTTTAAACAAAAAAGGCATTTTATTATATGAGGAGTGCGTATAGCAGGAATCGAACTCGGGACATGCGTATGTATTGTGCACACAGTCCACCGCTGGACTGTGTGTCTAACCCGTTTAAACTACCAATTTTAATTATACTTATAGTATTACCAAAGTTCATCTTCTTCACTGGATTTTTACCGAAGGCAGTTTACATCATTAAAACTTGTTAATTCGATTGCTAAGCATTACACAAACTGATAAGAGATAGCAGGGATGACGATTAGAGGAAGAACATACCGGTGAACGTTTGGTTACAGAGTTCCGGCAGGCGTCGGTCTCTGTTTTTGTGCACCTCAACTGAACAGACAATTAGCCGTTTTTGATTAGTCCATTGTGGAATTGAAGTGATAAACAAACGTTAACGATGTGTTTGAAGGCCCTTACCGTTTCACAGACGGAAATAACGACTTTCAGAATCTTTCCGGCGAACTGGAATTAGTTGAATACAGCGCCTGAATTCGATTTCAATTGAGTGGTTTAAGTTAGAAATAGCTTAAGAATTGTTGAACTACAACGAATATTGAAAGATTTACCGTTTGAGGATGAATACGGTTTTCCGGCGACTTTTGCAGAAAATTCCGGCGAGCTGTTTTAAGCGTTCTGATGGTCTGAAAATGCGACGAAAGTGAAATTGGATGCTGGTATGATATTTCTGAGTCGAGAGAGTGATCTTGGGTTGAAGTATTCTGCATTTGATTACATTTCGGTTATGAAGACCGATAATGATGAGACTTGATGCTCAATCAATTCTGAATTGATTAAAGATATTGGTTCGTCGGTTATGAACGTGAATACGCGAGAAAACAAACGATTTGACGATTGATTTGCCGATTTCCGTTTCTCAGTTGGCGAAACCGGTTTTAACCGAGTTTGTGTATAAATTTCATTTATTTCCTAGAGATAACAGAAAACACAAAGTGGCGGAGTGGTGATGTGAGTGTATGTTAAGTCGTTGGAGTTGTTCTTGGCTGACCCGGGTTCGAGTCCCGGCAGCAACATAATTTTTTTATTTATTTTGTTTAACTTTTATATCAAATATAATTTTTATAGTTTAGTTTATTTATTAATTATGTATCATTTTAAATCAAAATAATCATAAATATTCAACGTAACTTTTATAACTTGATATTCGATTACAAAACGGAGCGGGTTTTGAAAACCCGATTTTTTACAAATGTTACAGTATCCCCTACTTTTAGGAATTTCGTCCCGAAATTTAAGTAGTTGAAGTAGTAGGAAAAAGATTCGGGTATTTTTCACGCATTGAGTCTTCACGTTCCCAAGTAAACTCAGGTCCCCGTTTCGACTCCCAGCGTACCCTAACAATTGGAATGCGACTCCGTCGTAGACGTTTCTCTCGAAGTCCATGATCTCTACAGGTCTTTCGATAAAATGCATAGATTCATCAATCTGAATATCTTCTAGCGGAATATGGAGATTCTCATCAGCGAGGCAGTTCTTCAAGTTCGACACGTGGAATGTGGGATGAATCCTATTGAGTTCTTCTGGTAGGTCAAGCTTGTATGCTACAGGACCTACTCTTTCGAGTATCTTGAAAGGTCCTACGTAACGTGGTGCTAGCTTGCCCTTTTGACCAAAACGAACTACTCCCTTCCACGGTGATACTTTTAAAAGTACATGATCACCAATGTTAAACTCTAAGGGCTTCCGTCGTTTATCTGCCTAACTCTTTTGACGACTCTGAGCCGCTAGAAGATTGTTTCGAATTTGATGGATCTTGTCTGTGGTTTCTTGGATCAATTCTGGACCAATAATTTGAGCTTTCCCAATTTCGTGCCAACATACAGGAGATCGGCACTTACGAACATATAAGGCTTCAAAAGGTGCCATGCCGATGCTCGAATGATAGCTGTTGTTGTACGAAAATTCAACTAATGGTAGGTGGGCGTCCCAATTTCCCTTGAAATCTATGACACATGCTCTAAGCATATCTTCAAGAGTTTGAATGGTGCGCTCAGACTGTCCATCAGTTTGAGGATGATAGGTGGTACTGAGATCTAATCGCGTGCCCATAGCGGATTGTACTGCTTGCCATGTTCGTGAAGTGAAACGACCATCACGATCAGAAATAATGCTTAACGGTACTCCATGTCGGCTTACGATTTCGTTGATATAAATACGTGCAAGCTTTTCGTTCTTGAAATCTTCGCGGATAGGAATAAAGTGAGTTGATTTTGTAAGTCGGTCTATAATCACCCATATAGTGTCATACCCACCAGAAGTGCGAGGTAACCCGGTAATGAAATCCATGGTTATATTTTCCCACTTCCATACAGGTATTTCCAGTTGGACTAGAAGTCCTGAGGGTCTTTGGTGTTCAGCCTTCACCTTGGAACATGTAAGGCACTTAGAAACAAATACAGCAATATCCTTCTTCATTCCAGGCCACCAATAGGTATATCGTAGGTCTTGATACATCTTATCGGCTCCTGGGTGTATAGAATATCACGTTTTGTGAGCTTCATTCATAAGAGTTTCACGAAGATTGTTGTGGTTAGGAATCCAGATGCGATCTAGGTAATACAGAATACCGTCAGATTTAGTTTCAATTTTTAGCTCGGCTCCACAGGACATCTCCTTTCGTACATCTTCTTCTGTTATTGAAACGTGTTGGGCTTCTCGAATTTGATCTTTAATGTCAGTTATAATTTGCGAACATAGAAGGCGCATGGAGTTCGCATAACCCTTTCGACTAAGTGCATCAGCCACCACATTTGCTTTACCAGGGTGGTATCTAATTTCACAGTCGTAATCATTTAGAAGTTCGACCCATCTTCGTTGCCTCATGTTTAGGTCCTTTTGATTGAAGATGTGTTGAAGACTCTTGTGGTCAGTGTATATTTCACACTTAGTACCATAGAGATAATGTCTCCGTATCTTAAGAGCGAACACAACGGCTCCAAGTTCTAGGTCATGAGTGGTGTAGTTCTTTTCATGGGTCTTGAGTTGTCTCGAAGCATAAGCTATGACTTTTCCTCTTTGCATTAGAACGCAGCCTAATCCTTGCCCTGACGCGTCGCAATAAACTACAAAATCATCACAACCTTCAGGAAGAGTGAGGATTGGTGCATCACAAAGTTTTTGTTTAAGAGTTTGAAAGGCTTCTTCTTGCTTGGGTCCCCATATGAAAGTTTTTCCCTTATGAGTTAAAGCCGTGAGTGGTACAACAATGCGAGAGAAGTTTGAAATGAACCGACGATAATAGCCAGCTAGTCCAAGAAAAGATCTTACTTCAGTTGGTGTACGTGGAGCTTGCCATTCTTGAACCGCTTTGATCTTTGAAGGGTCAACATGTATTCCCTTGTCATTGACTACATGCCCGAGGAATTGCACCTCTTTTAACCAGAATTCACATTTGGAGAATTTGGCATAAAGCTTTTCCTTTTCGAGAAGTGCAAGAACGAGTCGAAGATGACGCTCATGATCAGATTTAGATTTTGAATAAATAAGAATATCGTCGATGAAGACTATAACAAATCGATCAAGATAAGGTTTGCAGACTCTGTTCATTAGGTCCATAAAGACAGCTGGTGCGTTGGTTAATCCAAATGGCATCACCATGAATTCATAGTGGCCATAACGAGTTCGAAAAGCAGTCTTAGGGACGTCTTCTTCATGCACTCTAAGTTGATGATAACGAGATCGAAGGTCGATTTTTGAAAAGCAGCTGGCACCTTGTAGTTGGTCAAGAAGATCATCAATGCGAGGTAGAGGATAGCGATTCTTGATTGTTATTTTGTTGAGCTCTCTGTAGTCGATGCACATACGAAACGATCCATTTTTCTTCTTTACAAAAAGGACAGGTGCACCCCAAGGCGACGAGCTAGGACGTATGAATCCCTTGTCAGTCAACTCTTGTAATTGACTGGCTAGCTCTTGCATTTCAGAGGGGGCTAACCTGTAAGGAGACTTTGCAACTGGTGTAGCACCAGGTATAAGATCAATACGGAATTCGACGTCTCTAACTGGAGGAAGTCCTGAAATGGCGTCAGGAAAAACTTGTGGAAAGTCTTTTACTACAGGAATGTCTTCAAGTTTCTTCTCCATGGTTCCCTTTTTGATGATATGAGCTAAAAACGCGACATAATTCTTGCGAAGATATTTTTGAGCTTGAAGACAAGACATTAAGCTGAGCCCTTTCGACGAGGTTTCTCTAATGATTCGAAGAGTCTGTCCATTTGAAAGAGGAATACGAATAAATTTTTCACGACATACAACTTCAGCCTGATGATGACTGAGCCAATCCATACCGATTATGATATCAAAACTTCCCAGCTTCATAGGAATAAGGTCGACTGAGAAATCGTGGTCGTTTAAGGTGAGTGTACAGTTGCGTATAATAGAGTTTAACGAAACTGGTTTCCCGTCTGCAACTTCTGCCGTTATGGATTCCGTGAGCTTATCCCGATTTTTGTTTAAGATAGGTTCAAATTATAAAGACACAAAACTTCTATCCGCACCAGTATCAAATAACATAGAGGCATATCTACCATTTATAAGGAAGTACCGTTGACCACATTGCCGTCAGCTCTGGCCTGGTTAGCGTTGATATTGAAAGCTCTCCTCTTGCAGGTGGGGGAGCTTGGTTTGCTTGGTTCACCGGGTTGGCTTGGGCCTGAGCCTGAATAATATTAACCAACCTTGGACATATGTTTCTGAAATGACTCGGGTCACCGCAATTGTAGCAAGCCCGCATTGGTTGACCTATAGGATAATTGGGCTGGTAATATGTTTGGGCTAAAGGTTGGGTGGGTGATAATAGTAGGGGTTGCTGGGCTTGGCCCATTATCTGTTGGTGGGTTTGGGTTAAAGTTGGTGGCGGTTCATTCGTTGAGGCATGCGGCAAGTTTGAACAGTATGTCCTGCGCGACCGCAGCCGGTGCAATATTGGCAAGGATGATCAGGGGAATGGTGATATTGGCAACGGTTACATTTTGGTAACGGGCCAGTGTAGGGTCTTCTGTATGGTGCGGGTGAAGGAGTGACTTGAGTAATGGGTGCAACAGGAATAGGGGAGTTGGTTTGGGTAACTGCAAAATTTCTGGTGTTGCGCTTCCTCTTGTTAGCAAACTTAGAGGAAGGAATGGGGTGGTTTGAACTTTGTCCCTCAACAGGGGCTTTCTTCTTCTTTTCATTGAACTTCCCGTTGCGAATTCGGTTTCGGTCAGTTCAGTTGCTAACTCCATAGCAGCTTCAAGTGTTACTGGTGAAACGCTGAGAACTGAATCTTGGATTTTCGAGGGAAGTCCTCGAATATAATGCTCGATCAGACGATAGGTTGGGGTGAACAAATTTGGAACCATTTGGTTCAACTCCAAGAACCTCTTGTTATAGGTAGTGTGATCACCCTCCTTTTGCTTTAGAGAATGAAATTCGTCCTCCAGCTTTTTAATTTCACTTCTAGGACAGAAACGCCTAGTCATGATTTCCCTTAACTCCTCCCAAGTTAAGGCCATCGCATCTTCAGTTCCCCTCTTCCCTTTCTCAGTATTCCACCAAGTGAGAGCTACCCCAAATAGTCTCCCGGTGGCGTATCGAACCTTGCGATCCTCAGGACAATCGCAGTTTAGAAAGGTGTTTTCCATCTCCTCGAACCAATGTAGGAGAGCAGTGACACCGTCGGTCCCTTCAAATTTAGGAGGATCACAAGACTTAAAATGTTTGTAAGAGCACTTGCTGGTAGGAGGGTTGTCGATGTTCTGGTCCTGTTGTTGGGGAGGGTTAGTAGGATTTGTAGCAAGGGCTTGTTGTACTTGGACCACAATGTCAGGCAGTATCGTGGCCATTTGTTTCGCGATCTGAGTGGCCAAACGTTCCTGAGACCTTCCCGATCTTTTACCCCTTCGTTGCTGTCTAGACGACATCTACAGTATCATACAATGAGAAGATTGTGAGTTTATGATGTCTTTTTAGGTGTCATGTGTCTTTAAGAAAATGAAAATAACATAAATATCAATAATGCAACTACATCCATAGGATGTCTTGGGTTCTCTCATGTTGGGCCTCAAATGTCCCCCATACCTTCACCTACATAGTCATGTGGGCCCCCATGGCTATTGGCTTGGTAGGATTCACATTGGTATTGGCAATTTAACACTCGCATCCCCCGAATGCAAACCACAAAATATGTTCATGAGATGTTTGGTCGGAACGTGTCCAGGTGTAGACACAATGACAACTCAAAGTGGGGTTAGCTCACACGACGTTTGGTATAGCATGCTTTGGCCTAATAGGTACTTCGTACTCTCATCGTTAGTCCCCAGGTAGGCAAACTGGTCCTTTATTTTGGATTTATACGAATGCCAGCCTAGACAGGACGTTCCGACTACCGGTACTGGTACCCTTCCAGTTACTACATGCCCGTCATGAGAACTCACTTTGATGAGATTTGAAAACACGAAAATCATTGTAAAAGCAATCATGATGTGGTGTGTGCTTTCATGGATGTGATATGTTATGAGTATACGATTCATGATAGGCATTATATGATAATACATACTTATGAACATGCTTGCACAATATTAAATGTAACATTTAGCATAAAACATATAAACATCATGAAATTTGGCATGTAACACACAAAAATCTTATAAGTTTCTAATCGACTATAGTATAGGCTCTAAGGGTCTAATAACCTATCCTATATCCCTATAGTCATGGCTCTGATACCAATCTGTCACACCCTGACCCGCAGCGGAATAAGAGTCGGGGCATAATTGGGTTATCACCAAAGCTCATGACATTTACTAATATGTTTCATATTTAATAAAGTCAAAGTTACATTTCCAAATATCCAAACATGTTCATTCAATACAAAGAAAATAAACCAAACATAACAATCCCAACTCTAAATCGTTTTATTCTTCTAGTCCAAGTCCTATGTGTTCCTAGCTGCTGTTGGTTCACCTGTATCATGTGTAAAAATGGGGGTTTTTGGGTCAACATAAGTTGGCGAGTGAACCTTATTAGATAAACATTTATTAATGAATTACTTGTTAGTTTATCAATGAAAAATTGTGCATAATCATAGATGAGCAAATGTAAATAATCAAGCAGTGGCAATTAGCAGTCACAACCATAACATACAATAACATATGACAGCACACATTAACATACCAACAACATACGATAAATAACATAAATGAACTGTGCGATCAAGGCTCAATCAAACGGAGCCGATCGTATTGCATGTACTGAAAATGAAAATGTCTGTGCGATCAAGGCTCAATCAAATGGAGCCGATCGTATGTGGGCACGCCAGGTTCAACCTCATAATGAAATGGGGAACATGCTCAACGCTCATAATGTAATGGGGAGCGGCGGCCTATGAAATTGCATGTACTGAAAATAATAAATTGCATCTAACAATACAACATAAACAAACTGAATACACATGTTCATGATACGATGTATGCACAATGGTTTAACTATAATATATATACAAAGACACATGATACACCCCAAAACGTGATTAAAACGGGGAATTTGTAAAGATTTACTCACCTTGGGTGCGTTGGATTGGAGATGGTGAGATGCGCACGAGTTAGATGAGCGGAACAACGAGAAATACTAACCTAAATAATAACGGAAAAATATATTAAATGAGTGGATTTTATTAAGGATTTTAATGAAATTTTTAGATATATTTTTGTGAGTTTAAGGCTATTTTCTATCTTTAAAAAAGTTATTTTTAAGTATTTTTATTTGATTTTTAAATTAAATTAAATAAATAAAAATATAAAAAAAATTGTTTATTTTTGCGTTGACTGTTGACCGTTGACCTGTTGACTTGTTGACCGGTTCGGTCAGGGACATGGTTTGCGCTGGGTGAGGCTCGAACCCGAGACCTCCCGTACGCGTGCACGCAGCTCTACCAACTGAGCTACGTGTCTAACCCGAAATAATCTTGTTTTTAATTATATTTATACACTTACTCAATTTAACCGAATTTCTTTTATTTGCAAAAACATTTTAATTCAACGGACCGGTGCTAGTGACGGGTTTTGAACGCGCGACGTATGGCTTAATGTTGCACACAGTCCACCGCTGGACTGTGTGTCTAACCTGGTTATTATCTCGGTTTTTATTATACTTAACCACTAACTGGGTTAACCCGGTTTAGTTTTTAAACAAAAAGGCATTTTATTATATGAGGAGTGCGTATAGCAGGAATCGAACTCGGGACATGCGTATGTATTGTGCACACAGTCCACCGCTGGACTGTGTGTCTAACCCGTTTAAACTACCAATTTTAATTATACTTATAGTATTACCAAAGTTCATCTTCTTCACTGGATTTTTACCGACGGCAGTTTACATCATTAAAACTTGTTAATTCGATTGCTAAGCATTACACAAACTGATAAGAGATAGCAGGGATGACGATTAGAGGAAGAACATACCGGTGAACGTTTGGTTACAGAGTTCCGGCAGGCGTCGGTCTCTGTTTTTGTGCACCTCAACTGAACAGACAATTAGCCGTTTTTGATTAGTCCATTGTGGAATTGAAGTGATAAACAAACGTTAACGATGTGTTTGAAGGCCCTTACCGTTTCACAGACGGAAATAACGACTTTCAGAATCTTTCCGGCGAACTGGAATTAGTTGAATACAGCGCCTGAATTCGATTTCAATTGAGTGGTTTAAGTTAGAAATAGCTTAAGAATTGTTGAACTACAACGAATATTGAAAGATTTACCGTTTGAGGATGAATACGGTTTTCCGGCGACTTTTGCAGAAAATTCCGGCAAGCTGTTTTAAGCGTTCTGATGGTCTGAAAATGCGACGAAAGTGAAATTGGATGCTGGTATGATATTTCTGAGTCGAGAGAGTGATCTTGGGTTGAAGTATTCTGGATTTGATTACATTTCGGTTATGAAGACCGATAATGATGAGACTTGATGCTCAATCAATTCTGAATTGATTAAAGACATCGGTTCGTCGGTTATGAACGTGAATACGCGAGAAAACAAACGATTTGACAATTGATTTGCCGATTTCCGTTTCTCAGTTGGCGAAACCGGTTTTAACCGAGTTTGTGTATAAATTTCATTTATTTCCTAGAGATAACAGAAAACACAAAGTGGCGGAGTGGTGATGTGAGTGTATGTTAAGTCGTTGGAGTTGTTCTTGGCTGACCCGGGTTCGATTCCCGGCAGCAACATAATTTTTTTATTTATTTTGTTTAACTTTTTATCAAATCTAATTTTTATAGTTTAGTTTATTTATTAATTATGTATCGTTTTAAATCAAAATAATCATAAATATTCAACGTAACTTTTATAACTTGATATTCGATTACAAAACGGAGCGGGTTTTGAAAACCCGATTTCTTACAAATGTTACATCTCATGCATTGTGCTGTTACTTACCCTTCACCGTATTATTCAGACGCACATGTTCAGCCACCACCACCGGGAATGAACCCATCAGATCCTTACCACCCTAGTCACATTCCACCTACTACCACAGAGGATAGAGTCACATCTACCAAGATTCAGCTCGGTATTCTGTTTCTTCGTTTTCAGGAGCTTAATGCTCAGATTTCTAACATTCGAACATCTTTGAGTGCTCCACCACCATCATCACCCTTGCCATCATTACCTACATCACCATCTCCATCACTACCACCACTACCGACATCACCATCACCACAATCTCCATTTGTACCCTCACATTCACCATCTCACGATACTCCTCTATCTCAGGAGAGGCGTATCAGTACTCTTGAGACCATATCCACGGTCACCACTAGAGGAGGAGGTTGCATACCTCCATGGTGTCATTTCTATGTCTTCACATCCACCATCTGTGTAGTCTAGGTATATTATCATCTTTTGAGGGTATGCACCCATACCCGTTTTTGTGGAAGATCGAAGACTTTTGAATATATGTAGTCAACTTGAAGACTGTCGAAGAACAATGCAAAGAAAGTATCTATTTTTTTGTATATTATACATAGGTTGTATATGAGAGTGATGTAGATCCGAGTTGTTTTTGTTTCTTCACAAAAATGATGTATCCTGTTGACAATATATATATATATATATATAAAGTAGATATCTTATCTTTTAATATGCATTGTTACTGTTCATTATAGTTGTATACATGTTATGATGATTATAGTATGGATGCTTTACGTGAGAGATGATTGGATTTATCCTACCTTTATATACTCGTATTATATGATGATGTATTTTATTCAATTTGAGTCCATGAATGACAATATTTATTTTAAATATTTGTCTAATCACTTCAATATGTTATATCTATGAAGATCATGGCACCAAAAAGAAGAAATGCATGCTGACCTCAACAAACCCCTCTACCTGCATCACAAGCTGAACTTGATGCTCTGCTAAACCAGCGAATCGCTAAAGCGATCACATAGCATGAAACATACCGTAATGAACATGATGACGAAGCTAGGGTCCAAACTCGACCGAGAGGCTCTGGATCTTGTAAACGGTTGGTTATTCATAACCTTACAAAAGAATTTTCAGTAATATTTATTTGTGGAAATTTATGTTTTTGACAATCTTTGGGAACAAATCATTTCAGGATGTCGTACAAGCAATTCTTGGATTGCAAGCCACTTAACTTTGATGGTACTGGCAGTGTCGTGGCTTTCGTACGATGGACTGAAAAGACGGACTCAGTGATCCGTATGAGAAACTGTTCTCTCAATCAGAGTGTCATGTATGTTACAGGATTGTTTGTTGACGAGGCACTTTCATGTTGGAATTTGCAAGTGCAAACATTAGGAGATGCAGCTGCTTATACTCTTTCATGGGATAGATTGAAGGAAATGATGGAAGCAAAGTATTGTTCAAGGGGGGAACTCCAGAGGCTAGAGACTGAGTTCTTGTGAGTCCCAAAACAGTCTAGGATCACAGTGATGGTGATTGACACTCACCCAAACACCTACTAATTAGGTGTTTGAATGATATAAGTAAGAAAACAAGAAAAACTAAGATAAATGTGAAGAATCTTGTCCAAGATGTATCAACCAAAGTTGATTAGTAATCCCATGATGATAATAACATTCATAGATCCTGGATATCGAATTATAGCACACAAATCAGAGGCAAAACACAAAGATGATCACAAAACAACCTTGGTCGAAGAAGCTTCAAGCCAAAGGAGACAAAACTTTAATATATATAGCCACTGACCACCCAGCGTAATTAATCATTATGCTGGGAGGATAATTACACCGCCACTAGTACAATTACAAAAAAAAATTTAGTTTTGGCCCTTCTAGTTTGACTAACTATTACCTAAAATCTATAAACCACGAAACTCAAATACCAACAGTCTGATAACGTCCTAACAGTTCTTGAATTTGACTATGATCGGAGCTGATGTTTACGCCTATACTCAGCATTTCCATGATCTCTCACAGGTTGTCCCATACATGGTGACTCCCGAATTCAGAATGGTTGAACATTACATATGAGTATTAACCCTGAGATCAGGAGTATGGTCACGTCATCACATACGGGTACGATTACTAAAGCCATGACTCTTGTTGTGAGTCTTACCGAAGAAGTTGTAAGAATGAATAAGTTGACAAGGAAAGGTGTTGAGAAAACAAAGGAAATGCATGTGGAGTTTTCTTCAAACGACACAACAAGCGAAAATTCTCACATTCCAAGAAAGGATCAAGGTTAAACAACAAGAGTAAGAAAACCCCTACAACAAAAGGGGCCAAGGCATTTGTGGCCACTACCGAAATTGGACTGAAGGGATATGCTGGAAACGCGCCAAAATGTAACAAGTGTGGATATCATCACCATGGTGGATGTCAAACCACCAAGTGTGATAAGTGTGGTAAGTTAGGTCTCTGCACTGAGAATTGTTGGGGAAACAATTAGGGAGGTAAGAATGGAGACAAGAAAGAAGGTGGTAATGGGAATGGAAACAGGAAGGAAAGAACCAAGGATGTTTTGGATGCAGAGATTTGGGCCACTTCAAAAAGGATTGCCCCAAAGAAAATCAAGGCCATGGTCAAGCCTTTGTGATAGGAGCCCGAGAAACGCGCCAAGATCCTAATGTGATCACGTGTACGTTTCCTATCAACAATCACTTTGCATCTATTTTATTTGGTATTGGCACAGACTATAGACTTGTATCTTTAAAGTTCAAAGATATACTTAGATTAGGTTCTATTAAATTAGACATTCCTTTCACTATCGAACCTTTCACTATCGAACTAGCGAATGGGAAAGTAATCAAATCTGTAGAAGTTGTAAAGGATACTCGTTAGAGATTGGTGAACGAAAGTTCAACATCGACCTCCTACCCATTCAATTAGGTAGTTTCGATATTGTAGTTGGTATGGATTTGTTATCCAAAAACCAAGCTGAAGTCGTGTGTTGCGACAAGATCATTCGTATTGCTCTTCCTAATAATGAAACACTTCTTGTTCATGGAGAGAAGAACGAAATGCCACTACAAGTTATCACTTGTATGAAAGCTCAGAAGTGCGTATGGAAAGGATGTATAGCATTCTTAGCACATGTGGTTGACAAGAAAGCCAAGGAGCCGAAGTTTGAGGAGATCCATGTTGTGAAGGAATTTCCCAAAGTTTTTCCAGAAGACTTTCCAGGAATACCACCACAATGACAAGTCGAATTTCATATAGACTTAGTTCCAGGAGCTGCACCTATGGCGAAATCTCCTTACCAACTAGCTCCTTCAGAGATGCAAGAGCTTTCCACACAAATTCAAGAGTTGTTGGACAAAGGTTTCATTAGACCAAGTTTCTTGCCTTGGGGAGCTCTAGTTTTATTCATGAAAAAGAAGGACGGAACTTTCAGGATGTGCATAGACTATCGAGAATTGAACAAGCTCACAATCAAGAATCGGTATCCATTACCAAGGATCGATGACTTGTTTGATCAACTTCAAGGATCGAGTTTATATTCTAAGATTGATTTGAGCTCTAGATACCATCAACTTAGGATACATGAAGAAAGTTCCTAAAACGGCATTTTGAACTCGCTATGGTCACTACGAGTTCCTTGTTATGTCTTTTGGCTTAACAAACGCACCATCAGTGTTCATGGACTTAATGAACCAAGTGTGCAAGTCGTACCTTGATAAATTCGTGATTGTGATTATCGATGACATCTTGATATATTCGGGAAACAAGGTGGAACATAAACAACCCTTAATAACTATTCTCGAAAGAAAGAGAAAGTTTACGCAAAGTTCTCTAAATGTGAATTCTAGATTCACCAGGTTCAATTTCTTGGACATGTAGTCAATGAGAAAGGCATACATGTAGATCCATCCAAGATGAAGCCATCAAGAATTGAAACACACCAAATACCCCAACCGAAATACGCCAATTTTTGGGATTAGTGGGTTACTATTGAGAATTTTTCAAAAATTTCTCAACTCCTAACTACCCTCACTCAAAAGGATAAGAAATTTGATTGGGGAGCAAGAAGCAGCTTTCCAACTGCTTAAGGACAAATTTTGTGACGCGCCAATTCTATCACTCCCGGACGGCACAAATGATTTTGTAGTTTATTGTGATGCATCACATCAAGGGTTGGGATGTGTATGGATGCAACGAGAGAAAGTCAATGCATACACGTCACGCCAATTAAAAGTTCACGAGAAGAACTATACCACACTTGACATAGAATTAGGCGCAATGGTATTTGCATTAAAGATTTGGCGTCATTACCTTTACGGTACCAAATGCACAATATTCACAGATCACAAGATTTTTCAACATATATTTAACTAGAAAGAGTTAAATTTGCCCCAAAGATGTTGGGTTGAATTGTTGAATGAATATGATTGTGAGATCAAATATCATCCAGGCAAGGCGAATGTTGTTGTGGACGCCTTGAGCCGAAAAAAACGAATTAAAACTTTATGCGTGTGAGCGTTAGAACTCACGATTGATACCAGCCTCACCTCTCGAATTCATGACGCTCAGCTAGAAGATCTTAAAGAGGAAAACTTTAAAGCTAAAGCACTTAGAGGCATGTAGAAACAAATGGAGCTAATAGAGAATGGAACATTATACTTCATGAGTAGGATTTGGGTTCCTGTCTTTGGCAGCCTACAATAGTTAGTTTTAAACAAAGTTCACAAGTCCAAGTACTTGATACATCCCAGAGCAGATAAGATGTATCACGATCTGAAAGAGCATTATTGGTGGCCAATTATCAAAGGCGATATTGAAACCTATGTTGGAAAATGTCTAACATGCGCTAAGGTTAAGGCCGAATACCAAAAGCCTTCGTTTTTTACAAGAGCCTAAGATTCCCACTTGGAAATGGGAACAAATTTCAGTGGACTTCTTTACAAAATTACCCAGACCTCTCATGGTCACGACATGATATGGGTATTGTTGATCGATTAACCAAGTCAGCTCACTTCTTGCCGATACGCGAGAAAGACAAGACTGAGAAGTTAGCTGAACTCTATCTTAAGGAGATTATGGTAAGCCACAGAGTGTCTGTGTCGATAATCTCAGACCGAGATGGTTGTTTTGTGTCAAGAATTTGGCAATATTTTCAAAAGGCCTTTGGATCCCGCTTAGATCTAAGCATGACCTTTCATCCACAGACAGATGGCCAAAGTGAACGAACAATCCAAACACTCGAAAATATGTTCCGAGCTTGCGTAATTGGTGCACGTCAAGCGTGATAGGATTTTATTTATATATTAAGTCTGTTTTACGCATTATTCAAGTTTTAAATTTATAAAACACGATATTGTACTGACACTAAACACACACTTGTGCAAGTGCACCCCATCGCGAGCGTAGTATAGTGTTAGTAAGATACCGAGATTGTCCAAGGACACAAGAGTTTTTAATACCAGTTTATCGTCAACGTCTAATCGTTCTAAATCTTTTATAAAAGTTTTAAACATAAAAGTAAATCTAAAAATGAAAAGATAAATAAAATGAAATACAAATAGACCGGATAGAATCTCTTGGATCCAACTCATCTTTAATGCATCCTTTGATGATTTTCACACTTTCAGACTTTTCAAGAGATTATCTTAGTTAAAGTAGTAGGCCCCTCTTTTGAAGGTGGCGTTACCCTCAACCTAGTGGTTTGAGTTAGCAAGGATACAATCCCAAAGGGTCGGAATATTGAAACATAATTAAATAAGTTATTAATGCGAAAAGTGGTAGGCCCCTCTTTTGAAGGTGACGTTACCCTCGGCTAAGTGGTTTGAGTCAGCAATGATGCAATTCCAAGAAGCCAGTTTAATGTTTTAATAGTAGTTTACATATGAGGGGTTCAAGCTATTCGCACCCCCGCCATCCAGTACCTTTGGGGCATTGAAGGAGGTCCTAGTAAGCTTGAACCAAGTCCTCGCATGATCTATACACTAAAAGAGACAAGACCTTTACCAAACCACCATTCTAACCCCCTTCCAAGTAGCTAACGTGCTTTATATAGACCGTAAAGACATGAATGAGCAAATCAATGACATCATGAAGAAATGGTTAGGAAAATTCACTTTCAACATAAGAAACTATATATTAAAGTCATTAATCCATATGCAATTAAAAAGTGCTGAAAGATTAAAAATCAAAAGTAATACAATAAAGACTTGTCTTCACCAAGTGATATGAGAGATTAGCCAAGCATGACCTTTGTTTGACAAGAACTCTTACAATCAATCTTGGATCCCGAGACTACTACACACTCTAAAGATGATAGATGGATGATGATGGTGGATGTTGGTGTTGTAGTAGTGGTGGAATGATGGCAAAGTAAGAGAGAAGTGGTTTGCCAAGGGATGCCTTTGAAGTGAACCAAGCACCCCTATTTATAGTCAGAATAGTGCCCCACCACGGCCCTGTGTCCAGTGGGCACGGCCCGTGGCCAGCTTCTTCTCCTCCTTCATTAATTGCAACTTTCAGCAGAGGGCCCCACACGACCCCGTTGCTCCTGGACACGGCCCCATGGTCAACTCTTCGCTGTACTATCAAGATTCTGCAAATCTGAGAGTCTGACCACGCCCCATGGTGATCGGAGCATGACCCCGTGGTGGGCGTAGAAGCTTCTGCAGGTTTTGTCTTTAAGTGTAAGGTTTGACCACGCCCCATGCCTGGCTGGGCACGGCCCCGTGGTCAGCTTCTGTTTTCTTGTTTTTGTCTTTGGGGTGCTGCTGAGGGATCGGGCATGTTGCGTTATTCCTTCCTCTTGTGTTTATGTTGGTTTGGCTGCTTATTTGCTTCTTTTGTTCTTTTTAAGCTCATTTGGTCCTGTAAATTAAAAAGGAACAAAGAAACGTGCTTTTTCCAACATTAGTACTAGAAAAGGGTTAGTTTTATGCCTCATTTGATGTAATTTATATGTTGCATTTGTTACACATCAAATACCCCCACACTTGAATCTTTGCCTGTGCTCATGCAAAACTCTTTAAATGTGGCTTACACACCCAAATGGAATAGGTAAAGAAGAAGTTTTGTGGCTTGTCTTGAGTGTTGGGAATCCAAGATCTTTATTTATTTTTGTTTTTATTTTATTTACAATCTTATTCGTCATGATTTATTTAGAATATTTTTAAGAAAAAAATTTATTTGGGCATAACATGCCTCTTTAAAATTCCATTTATTTATATACAAGTTCACGTACCTCACGGGAGATCACTCAACACTCGGCCAACGATGTATTTTTGTGATAACACTCGATTCCGGCATGGAACTTACTTTTACCATATGCTTGCCAAGCGATCAAACCTCCTCCTCCTAAACTATAAACCTTTGTAAATATCAAGAGCACTTTTGAAAGGGTTAGGCTTGGACTAAGGGTTGGTGATTTTTGGGTTAGTAGTAAGCGAAAAAGGTAAAAAACGTCGGTTGTCGTAAAACTTTTTGTTTTGTGACATTTATTTAAACCAAGCATATTTAAAAAAGATTTTTGAGGAACTTGTTTGGTTATTGTAAGAACTATGTTTTATTTTTATTTTTATGATGTCTCTCACAAGATAACCGAGCTCTTTACTAAAACAAATAAGTTTGAAAGAAAAAGGCTTTGGTTGGTAATGGGTGTTTGTCTTACGGGTTTTTGAAATGAAAATGTTTAGGCTCAAAGGAGGTTAACTAGGGGGATTTTTGGGAGGGGAGTAAAAAGAAGGAAAATAATGGTTTTGAATAAAAACGGGTTAGTCCTAATGCCTCCATCATTTACTTGCTTGGATTTAAGTCGGTGAGGACCGGGAATGTATCGTCATAGAAAGTTCAAGAGTCATAAGAACCAAGCGCCTATTCAGACAAGAAATGAAAAATGAGCATTTGGTTTAAAGATTTATGTATAGATGCTCGATAAAGGCTCAAAACTCACTTGCTATGAGAATGGGTTTATAGTGTGAACAAGTATATATAATCAAATTTTAAAAAGATTTGTCATTTTTTTTATAATTTTCTTGTTTGGTTCTTTTTAATCACGACGGTATCGGTTGTTAATATGTAAAAACATAACTTTTTTAGAACTTTTTATTCCCAAATTAAACCAAGACAAGTAAAAAAATGAAAAATTATGAAAAGATTTGGGATGATTAGCGGTTCCAATACGAGTTTGTGTAAGGCTTGTTATTAAAACTTGCAAGATTCAGGGTTTCAGCTCCCCCCCACACTTAAATTCACATTGTCCTCAATGTGTCCAAAAATAATTTTTTCGGTTGATTCAATGTGTAAAAGCATGTTAAAAACAAGTTTTTATGTTACTGTGCACCTGGCCACGGGCCCGTGGTAAAAGTGCCAGTAACAAAAATATACAGAAGGCTGACCACAGGGCGTGTCCACTAGGCACGGCCCGTGGTCAGTTACGTGACCAAATTCCTTTTTCTGCAGAGTTCTCGGCACGGGGCGTGTTGGGATGGGCATGGCCCCGTGCTGCATATGCTACGAAGCTGGAAAAGTTGTCGGAAGGCATTATATACATGAATGGGGTGCGATTTTAATGTCCCTTTGGCAGTTTTCATCTTTTCGAGTTCATTAGGCCATAATACATGATCAAAACACCACAACAATAACTTAAACCATCATATATTAGAGTGTGAGAACAACGATCCTAAGATAGTTCCTAAAAATTAAAAAATTACAAAAGTCCTAGAATTAGATAGATGAAAGAAATCTAATCCATAATGAAGCTCTACCCTAAATGTTAAATTTTAAACCAACAAAAACCCGAAAATGATTTTCTGGTAAGTAAGGGCTTTTAGAACTTCATCCCGGAGGGTGCACCCCTAAAAAGTCATTGATCATTTCCTCAATATCCCTAGGGAGGAAGAGGAAGGGCTCATCTTTCGCATTTTCATATAGGGGAGGTGCGGAAGGTGCGACGACCACCGGAACCTCGTGTAATGTGTCTAGAGGAGGTTTCGAAGGAAGGTCATCCCATCCGGTTGGGATAATGATTTCTTGCGTGAGGTTCCAATCTTCTTGTGGGAAGATTGGTTCCATGGGAGGCATTGCAAGAATGTTCAACCTTTGGTGCAAATGGTTGATTTCTTGGAAGCTATCTTCTAGCCCTATTGTCAAGTAGTTGACACGGTCGATGAGGACCTCTTCCACCATTATCATTTTGTCGATAGCCTCCCTTAGAGCATACACATAGCGGACAAGGGTTGCTTCGATTGACGGTATTCTCCCTTTTAGCGTGTTTCTGGAGTTGGTTTGATGAAGTCTCACTGTTTTGGTTCGCCATACTAAGAGAACAAGAAGGAAGCTTCAAAAATCAAGGATGAAAAACCCGAGCACGGCCCCGTGCCCGATGGGCATGGCCCCGTGGTCACACCTCTGCAAGATTTTGAACCCAATAACTCATTGTTTTAAATTATTTTTCTTTGGTTTAAAGCATTTCTGAATGTAAATAGCTCAAAACAGTGTTGTAAAATGTATTTTTATTAAGAGTTTATTGGTAAAAATCTTGTAATTGCGTGAATTAAAGCTTGAAATTATGAAACTTCAAGCTCTAACGGAGGTGGAAGCACTATGGAGAAGAAGGAAATTGACAAAAATGGCAAAGACAAGATGGTTTGTGTAGAACCTTTTTAAGAATATACCTTTTTGGGTATGTGTGCAAATTAGAGAAGATCTTGGTCTTTGGGATGGGTCCAAACATGCTGCCCACGGCTCCGTGTTGACAGCACGCTGACCATGGCTAACTTTATAGAAATTGACAGCACGCTGACCACGGCTCCGTGTTGGCTGAACACGGCCCCGTGGTCAGAGATGGGAGACAATTTTTCTCCGTATTATGAGCATGGGTCGTGTTGGATAGAGACGGCCCCGTGGTGAAACATGTAGGCGAGCACGGGGCATGCCAGCCGAGCACGGCCCGTGGCTAGGATTTTATGAAGTAATGTCTATACTATCTTTAAGGATTTTATTCGGATCGGGTGGTTCCTTATTGGAGGGAACAACACCAAAGTGCCTAAGGTACCGTAATTTCTCTTGGTTTATGCACGAGTACAAGAGGTTATTGGAAAGGGTAAAACCTAAGCTACTTACCGGAGGGCGAAACCAACCTTTATTCCCCTTATCAGGGCTCTTGTTAAAGAAGGTGTACGTTGAATCGCTCAGGTCTATGAGCGCATCGGTGGTGGCCGATGGAGAGTCCTTCACGGCATAATCGACACAAGGACGAATATCGTAAATGCTTTCACAAGAGGTTGAGGTACTTTCCATGGCTTTGATTGTAACATCCGTAAAAAAACCGGGTTATCCAAACCCGCTTTGTTTATTAAACCGAATAATCAGTTATAAATTTTGTCGCGTATTTAATGCTCAAATTAATTTTATACGATACATAATTAATAAACAAATAAGAATTTTAAAACATAATTATTAAATAACAAAAAAATAACAAATAAAACAAATGTGGAGACGCCGGGTTTCGAACCCGGGTCACCCACAAGTTTATACCCATACAACTTTCACCACTCCGCCACACGCACATTAGTGCTAAAATTGAAAACATTTAAATCTTATGTAAGAAAATGTAAGACCTGCAACTTCAGTTTCAACATCCGAATTCACTCGTCAAGACCAAATCGCGGGAATTTTGGAAGAAACGGCTTCTGTTTGATCGCAAATGGGTATAACTGATAATAAACATCAGTTATAACCGAAAACTCAAATCAATTTCATTCATGAACCGTGAATTTCATAACCGAAAACTTGAAATCACCTCTACTTATAAATACTTTCAGTCAGGAAACCAACTCGCTTGTTTACTCGAATCAACTCTCAACACTCTCGCTAACCTCTCTACAAGTCCCTATTCAGCAAGAACAACTCGCTGGAATTCTCTGCAAGTCGCCGGAAAACCGAATCCATTTCATCTCTTTTGCCTTACTCTATAAATAGGACTTCTAGAGCTTCGACAGAAGTCACCCACACTCACCTCAAACTTCCTGAAGATCCTCTGCCGCAAGTTACACGTTGCCGGAATAATCTGCTATCGTTGGAATCTCGCCGGAGAAACAGGGGATCCCCGTTCGGTATATCTTTCACCTAATCCCTTTCATTTTTATTAATCTCATGTGTAGTTATCTAAAATTTAATAAAGGAATTGATTAATGAATCGAAACAATCGGGTTAACAGTCTGTTTATTCAAATGAAGAAGATGAAGTCTGATCAGTCTATGAATATAATTAAAATCGGTGTTTTAAACGAGTTAGACACACAGTCCAGCGGTGAACTGTGTGCATTTCATGCTATTGATACCGAGTTAGATTCATACACTTAAACGGTTCCTGCGATAAATCACAATTTTTTTGAAAGGCCCCTGAACACCTTCAGTTAGCATATAAGATTAATAAAAACAAGTATTTTAACCAGGTTAGACACACAGTCCAGCGGTGGACTGTGTGCAAAGTTAAACCACAGGTCACGGGTTCGAAACACATCATGCGCACCGGTTCGACTAGTTTAAAAACCTTTTTAATTAAATAAAATTCTGAATAATCTAAGTAGTATATAAATATAATTAAAAACAGAAATATTTCGGGTTAGACATGTAGCTCAGTTGGTAGAGCTGCGTGCACGTGTACGGGAGGTCACGAGTTCGAACCTCACTCAGCGCATATCATAAAAATGGTCCGACCGGTCAACGGTCAACGCTCGGTCTACGGTCAAAAAGTCAAAATTTTATTTTCTTTTATTTATTTATTTTATTTAAAAATCAATTAAAAATACTTAAAAATAATATTTTAAGGTTAGAAAATGACCTTAAACTCACAAAAATAAATCTAAAAATCCTATTAAAATTGTCAATAAAATCCACTTATTTGCCGAACCATTATGTTATTATTTAGGTTAGTTTCTCTCGTGGTTAAATCCAAATTCGTGCGCATTCATCATCAATCCAAGAAACGCAACCACTGTGAGTGAATCTCTACCAATTCCCCGTTTTAATCACATTTTGGGGTGTATCATGTGTCGCTTATTATTTATTTCATTTAAACACTTGTGCATCCATCATATTCATGATCAAATGTGTATCCAATATGTATCAATTATTTGTGTGGTTAATGTTTAGATTAAATTTGTTATTTTCAGTACAAACATTACCATAGGCTCGTCTGTTCCCCATTACCTATGAGCGGAACTGTTCCCCATTACCTATGAGCGGAACGTGGCGTTGCCAACAAATGATTGGCTCCGTTTGATTGAGCCTTGATCTCACATACATCATCATAGGCCCGTCCGTTCCCCATTACCTATGAGCGGAACGAGACGTTGCCAACATATACATAATCATTCATGTCATATACTCATGCAAGGTGGTTTGTTATTGTTTGTTTGATTATATACGTTTGCTCACATATGATTATTGCACAATTTTTCCTTATTAAATACAATAAGAAATCAATATCAAATGTTTTTAACAAGGTTCACTCGCCAACTTTTGTTGACCCAAAAACTATTTTTACACATGATACAGGTGGACAGGATGAAGCAAGGAACACATAGGAAATTGCCTTAGAAGAAAAATAATGAAGACTAGAAAGATGTATAGAACATGTTGTACTTGTATGATTTGATTGTATGATCTTCTTTAAAATTGTAAAAATAAATATGAAACATCATAATAAATGTCATGAGCTTTGATGAAAACCCAATCATGCCCCGATCACCTTTTTCCGCTGCGGGTCGGGGTGTGACAGATTGGTATCAGAGCTTTTGACTATAGGGATATAGGATAGGTTATTAGACCCTTAGAGCCTATACTATAGTTGATTAGATTTTAATTGTTTATGTGGTTACATGCAAACTCATGATGTTTATTTGTTTCGTATTTATTACACACACAAATGCATGCAAACACTTCCACTATCATATTGTGTGATATTTAATGAGTTATACTTATTGTCAAACATAACATGCTTACATATACATTCATCACGCATATTTCCATGTTTACATATTCAAATCATCCTCATATTTCCTTTATTCAAGATTTTGTCGCATTTTTCATTTTTCAATCTCATCAAAGTGAGTTCTACGACGGGCATGTAGTAACTGTAAGGGTACAAGTACCGGTAGTCGGAACGTCCTGTCTAGGTTGGCATTCGTATAAATCCAATATAACGGACCAGTTTGCCTACCTGGGGACTAACGATGAGAGTACGAAGGACCTATTAGGCCAAAGAATACCACACCTAACGTCGTTCGAACTAACCCCACTTTGAGGTGTCACCGTGTCCACACCTGGATGCACTCCGAATTTCATACGTTACATTCATATTTCTTGATTTTCTCCGGGTTTTAGTGTACGTTATCAGGTTAACACATGCGAACCATATGAAAGACCCGGTAATCATGGGGGCCCACATGATTACGAAGGTGAAGTATGGTGGCATGCAAGGCCCAATTACGAGCAAAGCCCAAGACATCCTATGGATGAGTAGATTTATTATTCTATATTTATTTTATGAATGTTCATTCCTAAATACGACACATGACCACTAAAACGTTCAACTTATACTCTTGATACGTATTTCTTGTAGATGTCTTCTAGTCTCGCTCGTAGGAAGATGAGATCAGGAAATGCCCACGAGCGCATGGCTGCCCAAATCGCTCAACAAATGGCGGCCGTAATACCCAATATCGTAGTTCAAGTTCAACAAGCCCTTACCGCAGATCCCGACAACCCAATAAAATGTTATCAACCCTCCCCCAAATACCACTAAATGCACCTTCAAGCATTTCAAATCCTGCGACCCTCCAAAATACGAAGGGACTGAAGGTGTCACCGCTCTCCTCCATTGGTTTGAGGAAATGGAAAACACTTTTCTAAATTGCGATTGCCCCGATGATCGCAAGGTGCGATATGCTACCGATCGTTTGTTTGGAATAACACTTACATGGTGGAATACAGAGAAGGCCAAGCGAGGTGTTGAAGATGCTATGACTTTGACTTGGGAAGAGTTGAATGAAATCATGACAAGACGGTTTTTCCCAAGAAGCGAAATCAAGAAATTGGAGGATGAGTTCTATTCTTTGAAACAAAAGGAAGGCGACCACACCACATACAACAAGAGATTTCTCGAGTTGAATCAGATGGTCCCCAACTTGTTCACTCCTCTCTACCGTTTGATCGAGCACTACATTCGAGTTCTTCCTTCAAAAATTCAAGACCCTATAATAAGTACCACACCTGCAACTTTGGAAGAGGCAATGGAGTTAGCTACAGAGCTCACCGAGAACCGCATACGGAATAAAGACTTCAAGGAGGAGAAGAAGAAGGATAAAGCATCAACTGAAACCTCAAACTCCACCTAAACCGAATCCCCTTCTCAACCCATTGCTAAGAGAAAACGAGATGGGCAAATTTTCGCTGTTACCCAACGCAATCAACCAGTCTCACAAGTCGTACCCCTTCAAGCTATCCCAATCACTCAAGTAGCACCCAACGCAACTTACCCAAATAAGAAACCTTACATTGGACCTCACCCTCAATGCAACACCTGTTTTTATCATCATCCACCTACCTTCCCTTGTCGACTATGTGCGAATTGTGGACGCTAGGTCATTTGAGCAAGGTTTGTCGCACCTCTCAAAACCAAACCTCACCCCCTACTCAAAACATGATCCAAACATATCAACAACCCCAATACCCCATGTTTCCTTATGTTCGAGCTTGTTTTAATTGTGGCGACCCTACCCACTTTAGAAACACGTGCCCTCGATTGGTTAACATCATAAACGCCCAAGCTCAAGCAAACCCAGTTAACCAAGCAAATCAAGAAAACCTAACCACTAGGCCACCAGCAAGAGGAAGAGTTTACAACATCAACGCCAATCCTGTTGAAGATAATAACGGCCTAAACGAACCACCCAACTAGTTTTCTTCACCAAAAATCAAGATTCAACTCCAACCGCTTAGTTTTTATGTTTTCTCAATCTTCACGTATCTCAATTATAAATTGGAAATTCATCCAAGAATCTTAATGCGAATTACTATTTCAATTTTGTTTTATACTCATTGATTTAACATTCATATCATCATACCTCACGACGTATCTCAGTCTCATCATTTAAAGAATTTGGGTTGTGTCTCATTTTTACCTAGACTAACCCCTTCATCATAACAAACGAGAGAGGTACTAGTATCATTCAATCATGTATACTTTCATATTTGAGACTCAAGTTTTGGTAGTTGTGCTTGTTTATGTTTTAGAGTCACATAGAACTAATCATAATTTACTGATAAAGCCAATGAAAATTTGACAAGAATATGGTGGATACGCCGCTGGTACTTCCTATATATAAGTATTCTTGTCAAAGGATCAGAGGCATTGTCAGGCGGTTATGAGAAGTTTCATGTAGGATTTAGTAATGTCATGGTTGAAGTTTGTTTTATACTCACTGATTTAGCATTCATATCATCATACATCTCAACGTATTTCAATCTCATCATTTAAAGAAGTTGGGTTGTGTCTCACTTCTACATAGACTAACCTCTTCATCATAACAAACGGGAGAGGTACTGTCATCATTCAAACATGTATACTATCAGAATTAAGACTCAAGCTTTGGTTGTTGTGTTTGTTTATGTTCTAGAGTCACATAGAACTAATCATAACTACTGATAAAGCCAATGGAAATTTGACAAGAATATGGTGGATACGCCGCTGGTACTTCCTATATATAAGTATTCTTGCCAAAGGATCAGAGGCATTGTCAGACGGTTATGAGAGGTTCCATGTAGGTTTTAGTGGTAGAAGTTTTGTTTTAGGATATAACCTTATTTTTCCAAACGTATCGATTCTCTCAGAACTCTTGTGCATGAGATCATACCTAGTCAATCAACTCTGTTATTCAATATTCCTTATCTTAGGCATCAAAAAGCGATTCCTGTAACAGAGTATTCAACCCTTACAAGTAACGTTACAGCCTCAAGTAAAAATTTAAACTTTTACCCCCTTCTAAGTATGTAATTGCCAAAACCACCCTCCTTTTGAGTCAAACATACCACTACTTAAATTTCGGGACGAAATTTCTAAAAGTAGGGGATACTGTAACATCCGTAAAAAAACCGGGTTATCCAAACCTGCTTCGTTTATTAAACCGAATAATCAGTTATAAATTTTGTCGCGTATTTAATGCTCAAATTAATTTTATACGATACATAATTAATAAACAAATTAGAATTTTAAAACATAATTATTAAATAAGAAAAAAATAACAAATAAAACAAATGTGGAGACGCCGGGTTTCGAACCCCGGTCACCCACAAGTTTATACCCATACAACTTTCACCACTCCGCACACACGCACATTAGTGCTAAAATTGAAAACATTTAAATCTTATGTAAGAAAATGTAAGACCTGCAACTTCAGTTTCAACTTCCGAATTCACTCGTCAAGACCAAATCTCGGGAATTTTGGAAGAAACGGCTTCTGTTTGATCGCAAATGGGTATAACTGATGATAAACATCAGTTATAACCGAAAACTCAAATCAATTTCATTCATGAACCGTGAATTTCATAACCGAAAACTTGAAATCACCTCTACTTATAAATACTTTCAGTCAGGAAACCAACTCGCTTGTTTACTCGAATCAACTCTCAACACTCTCGCTAACCTCTCTACAAGTCCCTATTCAGCAAGAACAACTCGCCGGAATTCTCTGCAAGTCGCCGGAAAACCGAACCCATTTCATCTCTTTTGCGTTACTCTATAAATAGGACTTCTAGAGCTTCGAAAGAAGTCACCCACACTCACCTCAAACTTCCTGAAGATCCTCTGCCGCAAGTTACACGTCGCCGGAATAATCTGCTATCGTTGGAATCTCGCCGGAGAAACAGGGGATCCCTGTTCGGTATATCTTTCACCTAATCCCTTTCATTTTTATTAATCTCATGTGTAGTTATCTAAAATTTAATAAAGGAATTGATTAATGAATCGAAACAATCGGGTTAACAGTCTGTTTATTCAAATGAAGAAGATGAAGTCTGATCAGTCTATGAATATAATTAAAATCGGTGTTTTAAACGAGTTAGACACACAGTCCAGCGGTGGACTGTGTGCATTTCATGCTATTGATACCGAGTTCGATTCGTACACTTAAACGGTTCCTGCAATAAATCACAATTTTTTTGAAAGGCCCCAGAACACCTTCCAGTTAGCATATAAGATTAATAAAAACAAGTATTTTAACCAGGTTAGACACACAGTCCAACGGTGGACTGTGTGCAAAGTTAAACCACAGGTCACGGGTTCGAAACACATCATGCGCACCGGTTCGACTAGTTTAAAAACCTTTTTAATTAAATAAAATTCTGAATAATCTAAGTAGTATATAAATATAATTAAAAACAGAAATATTTCGGGTTAGACATGTAGCTCAGATGGTAGAGCTGCGTGCACGTGTACGGGAGGTCACGAGTTCAAACCTCACTCAGCGCATATCATAAAAATGGTCCGACCGGTCAACGGTCAATGCTCGGTCAACGGTCAAAAAGTCAAAATTTTTATTTTCTTTTATTTATTTATTTTATTTAAAAATCAATTAAAAATACTTAAAAATAATATTTTTAAGGTTAGAAAATGACCTTAAACTCACAAAATAAATCTAAAAATCCTATTAAAATTGTTAATAAAATCCACTTATTTACCGAACCATTATGTTATTATTTAGGTTTGTTTCTCTCGTGGTTAAATCCAAATTCGTGCGCATTCATCATCAATCCAAGAAACGCAACCACTGTGAGTGAATCTCTACCAATTCCCCGTTTTAATCACATTTTGGGGTGTATCATGTGTCGCTTATTATTTATTTCATTTAAACACTTGTGCATCCATCATATCCATGATCAAATGTGTATCCAATATGTATCAATTATTTGTGTGGTTAATGTTTACATTAAATTTGTTATTTTCAGTACAAACATTACCATAGGCTCGTCTGTTCCCCATTACCTATGAGCGGAACTGTTCCCCATTACCTATGAGCGGAACGTGGCGTTGCCAACATATGATCGGCTCCGTTTGATTGAGCCTTGATCTCACATACATCATCATAGGCCCGTCCGTTCCCCATTACCTATGAGCGGAACGAGACGTTGCCAACATATACATAATCATTCATGTCATATACTCATGCAAGGTGGTTTGTTATTGTTTGTTTGATTATATACGTTTGCTCACATATGATTATTGCACAATTTTTCCATATTAAATACAATAAGAAATCAATATCAAATGTTTTTAACAAGGTTCACTCGCCAACTTTTGTTGACCCAAAAACCATTTTTACACATGATACAGGTGGACAGGATGAAGCAAGGAACACATAGGAAATTGCCTTAGAAGAAAAATAATGAAGACTAGAAAGATGTATAGAACATGTTGTACTTGTATGATTTGATTGTATGATCTTCTTTAAAATTGTAATAATAAATATGAAACATCATAATAAATGTCATGAGCTTTGATGAAAACCCAATCATGCCCCGATCACCTTTTTCCACTGCGGGTCGGGGTGTGACATTGATGTTGCTAGATTCCGAATGTGGACTCAACGATTCCCTTTGGCTTTGGCCTTGCGATGAATGCCTCATTTTCATCATAAGCTCTATTTCTTGTAACTTTAGGAGAATTATTTCTTCTAGTTGACATATTTCGGGGGAGGCAATGTCGTGTGGAAGAGGGGGTTGAGAAAATTCAGTTGGATAATAAGGATCGCTTATACTTTCGTCCATATTAAGGTGATAATTACAGGAAAACGATGGATCCGCTAAATAGTGGGGTTCAAATTTAGAATGTTACATTCTAAATATTGATGAAACCCACCACATAGTTGACACCATTCACTGTTAGAGTGGCGAAAGCAAAAATAATCGATATCATCTGTATTTTTTCAGAGATTACCAACCGATGGGATCTGACTTAAAACAGATTTGTGGCTGCTGTTATTAGACATGGGGGCGTGTTGGTTGGACACGACCCCGTGCTGCAGCCTGAAGGAAGTTTAGAATTTCCTAAAAAAAACTTTAAAAAATCCTTAAAAATGTTAAAAATAATTAGGCCGCCTATTTTAAACTTTCTTATAATCCTTGTGTCCCCGGTAACGGCGCCAAAAAAACTTGGTGTGCGTCAAGCGTGATACGATTTTATTTATATTTTAAGTCCGTTTTACGCATTAGTCAAGTTTTAAATTTATAAAACACTATATTGTACTAACAGTAAACACACACTCGGGCAAGTGCAGGCATCGCGAGCGTAGTATAGTGTTGGTGAGATACCGAGGTCGTCCAAGGACACAAGAGCTTTTAATACCGGTTTATCGTTAACGTCTAATCGTTCTAATTTTTTTATAAAAGTTTTAAACATAAAAGTAAGTCTAAAAATGAAAGGATAAGTAAAATGAAAAACAAATAGACAAGATTGAATCACTTGGATCCAACTCCTCTTTAATATATCCTTTGATGATTTTCGTACTTTCAGATTTTTCAAGAGATTATCTTACTTAAAGTAGTAGGCCCCTCTTTTGAAGATGACGTTACCCTCAACCCAGTGGTTTGAGTCAGCAAGGACACAATCCCAAAGGGTTGAAAAATTGAAAGATAATTAAATAAGTTATTAACGCGAAAAGTGGTAGGCCCCTCTTTTGAAGGTGACGTTACCCTCGGCTAAGTGGTTTGAGTCAGCAAGGATACCATCCCAAGAAGCCGGTTTAATTTTTAATAGTAGTTTACATATGAAGGGTTCAAGCTATTCGCACCCCCGCCATCCAATACCTTTGGGGCATTGAAGGAGGTCCTAGTAAGCTTGAACTAAGTCCTCCCAGGATCTATATACTGAACGAGACAAAAACTTTACTAAACCACCATTCTAACCCCCTTCCAAGTAGCTAATGTGCTTTATATAGACTGTAAAGACACGAATGAGCAAATCAATGATATCATGAAGAAATTGTTAGGAAAATTCACTTTCTACATAAGAAACTATTTATTAAAGTTATTAATACATATCCAATTAAAAAGTACCGAAAGATTAAAAATCAAAAGTAATACAATAAAGACTTGTCTTCACCAAGTGATGTAAGAGATTAGCCAAGCATGGCCTTTGTTTGACAAGAACTCTTACAATCAATCTTGGATCCCGAGACTACTACACACTCTAAAGATGATAGATGGATGATTGTTGTGGGTGTTGGTGTTGTAGTGGTGGTGGAATGGTGGCAAAGTGAGAGAGAAGTGGTTTGCCAAGGGATACCTTTAAAGTGAACCAAGCACCCCTATTTATAGTCAGAATAGTGCCCCGGCCACGGCCCCATGTCCAGTGGGCACAGCCCGTGCCCAGCTTCTTCTCTTCCTTCATTATTTGCAGGTTTCAGCATAGGGCCCACACGACCCCGTGGCTCCTGGACATGACCCCGTGGTCAACTCTTCGCTGTACTATCAAGATTCTGCAAACACACCCCATGGTGATCAGGGCACGGCTTCGTGGTGGGCGTAGAAGCTTCTGCAAGTTTTGTCTTTAAGTGTAAGGTCTGACCACGCCCCATGCCTGGCTGGGCACGGCCACGTGGCAGCTTCTATTTTCTTGTTTTTGTCTTTGGGGTGTTGGGGTCGGGCATGTTGCCTTATTCCTTCCTCTTGTATTTATGCTAGTTTTGGCTGCTTACTTGCTTCTTTTGTTCTTTTAAGCTCATTTGGTCCTGTAAATTCAAAAGGAACAAAGAAACGTGCTTTTTTCCAACATTTGTACTAGAAAGGGTTTGTTTTATGCCTAATTTGATGTAATTTATATGTTGCATTTGATACACATCGGTAATGGATTTAGGCGGTTGCTGGATACTCACTTACCTTTAGTTGAGTTCTCATATAATAACAGTTATCACACTAGCATACAAGCCGCCCCATTCAAAGCCTTATATGGTTGAAAATCCCGATCTCCGATATGTTGGGCGGAAGTTGGTGACAAACATCTGATAGGTCCCGAGTTAGTCCAAGACACTACTTATAAGATACTTCAAATCCGAGACCGTATCAAGGAGGCTCGAGATAGACAGAAGACTACATAGATAAATGACGCAAACCATTATCCTTCGAGGTCGAAGACAAAGTTTTGTTAGAAGTATCGCTTTGGAAGGGCGTAGCTAGATTCGGAAAGCACAGAAAGCGTAACCCGAGGTACATAGGACCATTTTAAATTCTGGCAGAGATCAGAACTGTAGCATACAAGCTTAAAATGCAAGAAGCACTTGGTAGCGTCCACGACACTTTTCTTGTATCAAATCTCAGAAAGTGTCTTTCGGACGAATCACTTATTATTCCCGCAAATGAAATCTGCATAGATGACAAACTTCATTTCATCGAAGAAACTGTTGAGGTTCTGGATTTAAAAACTCAGAAAACAAGGAAAAGTCGTATGAAACTAATCAATGTATGTTGGAACTCAAAGCGCGGACCCGAGTTCACTTGGGAACGTAAAGACGAAATGAAGGCCAAATATCCCCACTTGTTTGACAAACATCCTGTAATGGATACCACAGTTTGAATTTGTGGTCAAAATTCTCTTTAACAGGGGGAGTATGTGACAAATGGCAAAATATCCAGTAATTCCGTACAACTTTATCAATATTTAAATTATTATATTTCCCGCTTTCGACTAAATTTATATTTTTAGTCTCATTAATCTAGGAATGTACAATATCATACTTTAGTATGATAACAAACTCGGCATAATTCGAAACAGTACAAAACTATGATAGACTAGCGGTAGAAATGCGAACACACTATTCATGCCAACCTACTCGCGATACAACCCGAAATGGCAAAAACAAGACATGAAAACATATCTGCAACAAATATTACATAAAAACATTAGTTGGAAACAATTTACAATTAATACTTTCCGGAAAAATTATATAAACATTTAATTGTCTTTCCGCAAACAAATTCAGCAATTCTTCAAAAATGTTCAGCATTCCACATAACAATTCAGCAACGTCCAAAATCCATAAATAAACTTTATTTATCATAAACCATATAAAGGTTATTGAAAACCACACAAAATTCCCTATATAAACATTATCATTTAAAGTAACACAACTCATTCGATAATTATCCGATAAAAAAACCGATACAAAAAACAATGACCAAAATAACATATTTACTAGTTTAGCGAACTAGTTAATAAGTTTTGCGCATCAAAAATATCTCAAATATACACATGTAAACATTTCTGTATAAGTCGTATAAATTACCGGTAATTAACCCGATAACGAAACACTAGCTGAATATGTTATCCAAACAACAAAACAAGTAGTCTAGTGAACTAGTTAACGTGTTTTAGCATATCGGGCATTATATAACTTACCATTTGTATACTTAAATTATAAAAATGAAATACCCGAAATATTAAAAGTTTATATAATATAAACTACATAAGCTAATTTTATAAAAAAAAGAAACAAAACCAACCCCACGCCCCATTTGCGGTTTTAGTGGGCTTTCCACTAACCCATTTGTGGTGTGTTGTAAGAAATCTAAGTATGCTTAGTGTATGGCTAGGTGTAAGAAGATTATAACACAAAACCCTTAAACATCTTCACTTCCATTTTACAAACAACAATCAACACCTTCGTCCCCCCCCCCCCCCAAATCGACCAAGAAACCACCACCACCTTAACTTTTCAAAATCAAAACACGAGAATTTCATACAAGTATGGAGGATTAAAGATGATCTAAGACATTTGCAAGTTGTTAGAAGTCATTTGAAGCATTTCTCAAGTCTTGGAGCTTTTGGATCTTCATCTTTTATCATCTTTTTCTTGATTCATCATCTTGTTCAAGAGCTAGTTGTAAGATCTAAATCTTGTACTTACACTTTTGTAATTTATGTTTAAACTTAAATGTACTAGTAATCATCTTGAACTACATCTAAAAAAACATGAAACACTAACTAAAACTAAACAAACTAATACGATTATATATTATTTTTATGATTCTTGTTGATCTTTGAAGTTGTAGTTGTGTAGTTACTAAGATCTTGCAATATCATGATGCATGTTTAGATCTAGCAAGATCTATTACCATAAATATTATGAACTTGTAATCTTTCTTAAAAGTGTTTTCGTGAAATATGTAATACATGGATTTACATAAAAATCATGTTACAAAAACAAAGTCTTAATAATATGTACATAAGCTTTTGTATAAAGTAAACGTTTACATGTATAGAAATTATTTCAACAAAGAAACAAGTTTATATTATACAAGTTCACAATGTTATGTTAATATATAGTTTATATAGTTTTTATAAAAGACTTGAAAATTGTTGCAGTTGTAAAGTGTATAAAAATCATGTTATTAAACATGGGAAAAGTCCACAGTTTAGGGGAAACTATGAAATTTTTTTTATAAAACCTAATCATGATTAAGGTGTGATTAACAAAGGATTATTTTGATTAAAAATGATTAGAAACCTTAATCATGATTATAAAAGGATATTAGGTAAAAAGTTCAAGTTAAAAAGTACTAGATTTTTCGTAAACTAAACTTGGTTAGCTATATATATATATATATATATATATATATATATATATTATATATATATATATACATAGGGTGGGGTTCATGCGAGAACCACCTTTATTGCGAGAACCACGAGAACCATTGTGACACAAAAAATACCTAAAAAACACACAATTTTTTTAATATTTTTTTTCATAAAATCCGCTATATTTCGTCACTAAAAAGTATTTCAAGTAACAATTATCGATGCACATGTGCATATGTATCATTTCTTTGACATATTCCATAATACACTACCAGTATTATACAATTGCACTTTCATTTACTCTACCATCGGTAATAAAATACTTTTTACATTACCAATATTAAAAATGCACATGTGCATCATTAAGTATGACCATGATATAACGTGTTTTGATACAAAAAGATTGTGATTTTGAATGATAAAGTAGGCCCATATACATGTTTTTGGTTAGTTATATCTAGTGGTTGATGGTTTGATTATATTTGTCACTTTATGATGTAGTATGTTGTTTGGTATGGTATGAAGGGTGTTGATGTACATTTGCATAAAGTGAAAATATTATACATATTGGTAATGGTAGTGTATTATGGATGGTATGATAGTTGAAAGTGAAAGTGTATTCAAAGTAGTATACCAAAACACGTTATATTATGTTCATACATATGGATGCACATGTGAATTTCTACTATTATTAATGTAAAAAATAATGTATTACGGATGGTAGCGTAAATCAAAGTGAAATTATCTAATACTAGTAATGTATTACGGAATTTGTCAAATAAATGATACATATGCACACATGCATCGATAATTGTTACTCGAAAACTTTTTTTAAGTGATCGAAATATAGCGATTTTAAAAAAAATATATATATTAAAAAAATTTGTGTGCTTTTTAGTTTTTTTTAGGTATTTTTGGTTGTATTCAGATTGGTTCTCGTGGCTCTCGCAATAAAGGGTGGTTTCTAATGGATCCTTGTCCTATATATATACACACACACACGAAATTTTTGGTGGTCAAAAAATATATATATTTCTCCATATATATATATATATATATATATTTAGGAAGAATGTGTGTATTTGTTTTTATGTACTTAGAAAGTTTAAGAAAATACATACTAAACTAAATACTTTTAAAAATACAAAACATAAAAATAATTGAAAATTGACAAGTACAAAAATGTACATGTTCAAACTTGGATAAAAAAACATATCGGATAAGACGGACAATTCAGACTAAAAGGACAACGCGAACAAAATGGACGAAACAGACGACACAAACGCAACGAATGAAATGAACATACGAACTGTGTATATATATATATATATGTACTAGACTTTATATATATTAAACTAACAAAAATAAGTTATATAAAGTTATTAGTAGTTTTTATAAAACTTAGCTTTTATATACACATAATTAGATAAGTAAACTATAAACTTGGGCTAGGCCCACTTACAAAATTTAATTGGGTTGGGCCCACTTTTATAATGCAATTGGTCTAGGTCCACTTTTATAAAATTAAATTGGGCTAGGCCCATACATATTATTCAATTGAGCTAGGACCATACATACAAATCAAATGGGTTATACCATTACACTTATCTTTTTGGCTATGCCCATTCATACTAAAAGAATATAAAATATATATGAAATATGTTTTAACAAAAAATATACAAACGAATATAAATCTAACTAAAATTAAAGATTAACGACTTGTACAAAAACAAAACGTTAGCCTAAGTCTCTAAAGAGATTAGAACACTTGTAGGTTACTTCACGAGCGCAAATCCAAACATTATTTAGAGATTTGCACAAGGCGCAAATCTGTGAGTTCGTGTTTCCCCTTTTATTTAAACGTTTTACAGTTTTAAACTCTCAGGGAAGAATACATGTTACAATTGGTATGGTTAAGCTATAAAATGAAAATATTATAGATCACTTGCATATAGGATACAGGTAACCATTAATACCAATTAAACCGGCGAGCAAAAAGAATAGATCTACGGAGTATGATAAGCTCCACTGTAAATGGAAACAGTTTGTTAGAATGCTTTTGTGGCCAATCTTGAAGTATACGCTGAAATTCGTTTAGGCTTGATTACTACCTATGTCGGCACATATATTAATGTCCTTGCAAAACGTTAATGATCTTTCAAGTTTAATTAACGCTTTTCAATACTTCAAATGTTTTAAAGATTCACTTGATTCAAAACTATACACCTGAATTCACCAACTTTGTTGACGTTTTTAAACTTAACATGGATTTCATGTAACTAGGGGCAGCATTGGAAAATGAGTCCGTGATGTTAAGAAGTCATGCATAGATGTCATCCCTTTTGCAAGGGTTTAGCTCACATGTTTCGTCTTCGTACGAAATATAGAATGCAAAGGCTTAGTTGTTTTAAAAACTTTGTCATATAAAAGTTATGTTATTGTCGAACAATGTATCTTTTGGATTGTATTTTCTTTTAAAACAATATGTATGTTGTGTAAACTTATTTAAATGTATGGATGAACATCTATCTATTTGGTTGTTTACTTGATTGAATGCAATTATTACCGCTCTGATCACACCTTGCGGTTCCGCTACGACCGGGTGTAACAATACCACTAGACGAAAGGTCATGGGTATTTCAATTGGTCTCATTAAATAACCATAGGATGATTCAAAAATATCAAGAACGAACATCTATGTTTCTGTTGTAAAAAAGCAGTACACAAAAATACACCAAATACTTCGTTTATAGGTTATGAACCATTACAATGCTTAGTTGTAATGACAAGATAATTCATACAAAAGCATCAATTTGGTGGTTAAAATGGTTGGCGGTTAATTTGCCAGTAGTTTGCTTTTGTCCGAGTTTAGTTACGATTAACGATTATAGTTAGTTAGTCACTTAGGTTCGCAAACATTTTTTGTAATATATTTGTTCCCACTTCTCATGTATCCAACAATCACTCACTTGAGAAGCAATTTTAAGAGCTCTCCGTTATATGGTAAACGATTATCCGCATGTCATGTGGGCCACTCAATGACCGATCTCTAGTCTCAACTCCTTAAACCGTCGAGGACTTAGCCCTTTGGACCCTGTCGGGGGGCGTTCTTTGAACCCATGAGAATCATGATGCCGAAAATCATATTAGTTATGAACGAGCACAGACTTTTCAGATCCTAACATGTTTTCAGCCCCTAACATATACTGATATATATTCTCATTTCCCATTGGTCATGGTTAACTCTAGATCAACTGAAATAATTTGAAAACATTAAATCAACAAGTAGCAGTTGGAGAATGAAACATAAGTAAAATCATGGCACCTACCACTCGTTGAACTCATACACCAGCACCATAATCCAGTGAACACAATGACTATAAGAGCAGTAAAGCAGCTGGGTAGTTAAGTTGTTAAATAGTAAAAACCGTGTATAATGAACAATACTTATATCAGTATTTTATTCTTTTTTATTATCATAATACTATAATTAACTTTTATCATTTTTTTCTTTATAATTTACAAGATACTGTTAATATTCAGTGGTGTCAATTTTACTTTTTATCAAAACGGGTTTGAAATATATTTATTTATTCGATCTATAATTAATAAAACGCAGTGGAATATTACTTAACACCAACACCAAACAGGATCATGGTTACAAAACATGCAAACAAGATACACATATTATTATTCTACTGATGAGGTTAAATATACCTTGTAGTTAATAATCAATCGTGTGAGACACGAAGATTCAACGAATAAGTGCTAAAACACGAACACGAACGAAAACTACTCTCGGCTTGCGGCTTGCGTTTGGTCTGAGGGAATCACAAATAAAAGAGGTAGCAACCTTTTATGTTTATGTGGCTAGTCGTAAATGCCAAAAGAAAGGATGGGCACCTCCTTTTCGGCTTGATGAATTTTGTTTTGGTTGTGATAATATAGTATTAATCACAAACTCAAGTTTGGTTTAGGATGAAGTTCTTACCTTGGGGCAGAAGATGTAAAGATAATTATAAAATATATAATAGTTAATTAGGTTTTATCTCATAATCCCTATTAGCTATTACTAATCATCTCTCATGCCCCAAAGCCCAATACGACTAGTACAAGCTCAAATTTGATACAAAGCCCGAAAGCCAATGTTTAATTAAATAAGTAATCAAACGTTAAATTATTAATAACGCGTATAAATAATAAATCCCTTTCCGGGATAATATATAAGTATTCTAGATAATTATATGTTTCATCTTGTTAACAGTTCGCGGTTACCAGTTAATCGAGTTAAGTGGGTTTAATGTTCGTTGCCAAGCTATAATTCTTATAGATCATAGCGGAAACGTTAATATATCGAGTCCGTACATATAAAATCCAACAATCTCACACTTGGACGGACTTCGCTTAAGTATTTTAACATAGACACCCAGTGGTGCTCTTGCTACACATGGTTGCCCCTAATAAGGTATATCACTTTAAAGTCATTAACCAAACATCTTGTTTTAGTAACATGTTACTATGGCAAGACAATAGACTTATGGAAATCGCTGTCATTCATCCTTTATGTAAATACCATAAATTGAATCAATACGACATGGAGTCAGTGCATTCTCATGTGGTGTTCAATTATTATTGTTCTCGATCACGAATCAAAGTGGTCCAAACAAAACACACAGTAAGTTTGAGTAAGGCCTTAACTTCACCAATTTGAATCAAGAGGGCGCCACAATGTCTAACTGTTACATATCATGTAAGAGTACATAATCCCTTTTCGACTAGTACAACTGCCACTTAGCTTCATAACTGTTCCAATTAAAGCCTTTATGACTGGCAGTTACGTGACAACGGTTGACAAGTAATCAAAGAATAATCCTTGATAAATGGAAGTTCTAATATGTATCTTAAGTCAAAGGATACTAAATGAATATACCAATATAAAAACATCTTATGACTAGGATCCATGAAGATGATTTGAAGCGAGTTACATCCAACGTCATTCTCAATGAGGTCTGTGAATTTGGAAGTCAACTCCTTGAGTCCAAAGTCAGAATAGTCTTAATTCCGAGTTGTTCCCAGGAGTCTGTTTGACTACAGATAACTAAATAATACAAGATTCATGGATTAAACGTATAAAATCGAACACAATTATAATATTTAGAATTGCATTTAACCTGTAAACAAAAATGAATTCAAAAGGACAACTGTTAAAAGTTCGTACATCCAAGTACTAAATCAAAACATATTGCTAGATAATCTAAGCCCGATAGCATCCATGTGCTGATCATGCTTGTCCTGAGTCATGGGCTTGTAAACGGGTCTACTAGGTTTTGATATGTATTCACTTTGCTTATCACGACGTCTCCACGTTCCACAATTTCGTGTATGTAGTGGAACTTTCATAGAATATCATGGCCCTGTGATGAGATTTGGGCTCTTTGACTTGAGCAATAGCACCTGTGTTATCACAGAATATCTCGATGTGTTTCTAAATGCTTGGAACCACATCGAGGTCGGTTATCAATTTCCTCATCCAAGCAGCCTCCTTTGCAGGATCTGATGCTGCAATATAATCAGATTCAGTGGTTGAATCCGCCCCCACACTATGCTTGGAGCTATTCCATGAGATAGCTCTTCCATTTATAGTCAATAAAAAACCTGATTGTGTGCGAGAGTCGTCTCGGTCAGTTTGAAAACTGGCATAAGTGTAACATCTTACGGTGAGCTCTTCTTCTACTCCTCTAAATACTAAGAACATATCTTTAGTTCTTCTCAGATCCTTTAGAATGTTCTTGACAACAGTCCAATTTGCAATGACAGGTGTTTACTAATAACGACTAGTCATGCTTAAAGCATGCGAGACGTCATGTCTAGTATATAACATACATACATGATAGAACCAATCACTAAAGCATATGGAACTGCTTCCATTCGCTTAATTTTAGTGTCTTTGAAGGAGATTGCGATTTGTTCAACACAGTTCCTTTAGTCATAGGAACACCTCCTTTCTTCGAGTTTTCCATCTTAGAGCGTGTCATCATGTTGTCTATGTATGTACTTTGACTTACCCTATAAGCCACTTGGATCTATCCCTGTAGATCTTGATTCCTAGAATATTAGTTGTTTCTCCAAGATCTTTCATTGCGTAACCACTTCCCAAATAGTGTCGAACTTTGTTAAGCATTGGGATATTGTTTCCAATTATTAGTATATCATCCACATACGTGATGAGGAATGATATAGTGCTCCCACTAGCCTTTCTGAAAACACAAGGACTCTTTACAAAACCAAATTCTTTGATCTTTTGGTCAAAGCGAAGATTCAAACTATGAGATGCCTGCTTGAGTTCATAAATTGACTTATTCATCTTACACACCCTATTAGGATATTTTGGATCAACAAAACAGTTGGCTGAACCATATAGACATCTTCAGAGATATGTCCACTATGAAAAACGATTTTAACATCCATTTTTCATATCTCATAGTCATAGTACGCAGCCATGGCAAGCAATATCCTGATCGATTTGTTCATAGCAACCGGCGATAAGGTCTCATCATAGTCACTACCCTGAGCTTGACCTTCGCAACTAATTGTGCTTTATAGGTGTGTACATTTCATTGCATGTTGGTTTTTCTCTTGAAAACCTATTTGCTCCCTACTGCCCGAGATTCCAGGGTATCTCAACCAAGTCCCAGACTTGATTATCAAGCATAGATTGCATCTTAGCGTTCATGGCTTCCAGCCATATCGTAGATTCAGGATCTGAGATAGAAGATCTATAGTTAGTAGATTCGTCATTAGACTCATCTACCACCGATACTTCGTCACCTTCAAGATTCCAAAGGTATCAGCCAGGTTCTTTATGAGTCCTACTACTTCTGTGAATGCCTGTGTTTGTGTCTATTCATCAGCAACAATTTCTTGATGTTCAGACATTCTGACTTCATCGGCAGTTATTGTTGGTTCTCGAATTTCTTCAAGATTAACCATCATTATTTCCAGTTCCTTGATTGAAGTCGCGAGAAGTGTCCTTTCCTTTGATGGAAATAACATTTGCATCTGGACGGTAAAAATAATATCCACTTCTTTCATAGTATCCGACTGAAAGCAACCTTTTCACCTCAAGGATGGAGCTTATCATCAAAATCATTATGATGCTTACACCACATCCCCATATAAGTTATTCCAAATTGGGTTTAGTCCCTGTCGTACTCATATGGAGTTATATTTACCTTTTTAGTCGACAATGCAGGCGGCAGTCATAAGAGCATGACCCCAAAAAGGAGTGAGGCAAGTTATTTCTACACATCATCGATCGACCCATATTAAGTAGGGTTCGATTCTCCTTTCGCTCACTGCCACTAAGTTGGGGTGTGCCAGGTGGAGTGGGTTCTAAAATTATTCAACACTCTTTCAATGAGATGATTGGGGAACTCTAAGCTGAGGTATTCGCTACCTCGATCTGATCGAAGTACTTTTATCTTTCTAGTAAGCTTGTTTTCTACTTCATTTTGAAACTCGTTGAACTTTTCAAAAGTTTCATGCTTATACTTCATAAGATAGATATAAGCATACCGACTATAATCGTCAATGAAAGTAACGAAGTATCTTTCATGGTTTCTTATCATTGTTCTGAAAGGGCCACTTACATCAGTGTAATGAGTCCTAGCAGACCATTGGCCCATTCACCAACACCTATGAAGGGACGCTTTATGAGTTGCCAACTAAGCAAATTCACAATCATTAAAGGAGTCATGTCCCATGGATTCAAGATTTCCCTCGGATTGGAGCCATTTAATACGTTCCTTACTTATATGGTCAAGTCTACAATGCCATAGAAAGGTTTCATTAACACCAGCTTTGTTACGCTTAGAAAGATGATATATGTTATTACATGTTTGAACATGAATCTCATAAATACCATTTCGAGGTTTAGCCTCAAAATAAAAGACATCATTCAAGTAGGCGGAAATAGAAATACCATTAAAACGTACTTGAAACCATCTTCAAATTAAAGGGACCTGGAATAATATTCTTGGTTATACCAGAAGGACATCAAAAACGAAAAGTGCCAGTTGCAAGAATGAGCACTCTTTTTCCATCACCAACGATGAGCTTTGTTGGGATTGAACCCTATAAAAGAATAGATGATAGAAAGCCAAAACAGTCTGTTCAAAATGATCCAGGACAAGCAGTACTTTGATTCACTTCTCCTTTGATTCTAAACATTATTGCCCAGTGCTAAGCTCCGTTGATTTATAAAGACTGTTGAAGACCAAACCACTGATAAAGTCAAAGGTCTGCTGAAAGTCAAAGGTCTGATCACCCTTTGAAGAACATCTGATAAGGCTTCATCAGTGGTTGAGCTCGTCAGTGGATAGCATCATTAGTGTCTTGTAATCATTGTTTTGTTAATGTAACAGAGGATAGCATTAGCAGTGGTTAGAGTTTGTTAGGGTTGTTAGATGTCACTGTCTTGGTGACGTCAACAACAATTCCACAGAGGTTAGAAGTTTCATACTATAAATAGACAGTACCTCTACTGTTCTATCTAGCTCACACACACAACACACACACTCATCTTGTACAAACAATTCTATGTGAGCTCGGTCTGAGGGGGAGTTAGTGATTCATACATGTATTAGTTTGTAATATTTTCAATCTTTTGAGTAATGAAAACATTGTATGATGAAAGCTAATCTCTCTTTGATTGTGTTACAAAGTTTTAAATTTCATTCCGCTGCAAAGTATTGTATGTTTTATCTTTTTTTATTGTCAATATCAGTATGATCTTAACAATTGGTATCAGAGCTGTGGTCAGTCAAATTCATCTAACAATCAATTTGACATAAAAAAAAGCTCAATTTCATTGATACTGTGTTGTTTGTGTTTGTTGAAAAACAGAGTAATAATCTAATCACGTTGGTTAATCAAATACTCTTTAAAACAACCAAGATGTTACTAAACACACAAGTTCCACATGACACTAATAGTATATCATTTTATATGATTTCAGTGTTTGTGTTGGAATGTGTGATGATTCCATGATTAATTGTTGCTAAGGATTTGTCTAATGTCATTAACTGAAGCGAACCAAAACCTTAGGAACAAGATCTATATATGGAACAAAAGTTATGAGAAACCTTAAAAGGTGAAAATCAAAATTGTGTTGATATTTAGAAAACCATATCAAAAGTAATGTGAAATTTAGCATAAGCATTTTGTAAAAATAACTAAGTTTCTCAATACATTACTGTAAATGATTCTGGATTGATTATTCTTTTCTTAGAAAACCTTCCAGTGAATGATACAACATCTACCTATGGAAAGGTTAAAAAAGAGAACTGAAGAAAAATCACAAAACTCAAAAGTGTGTTTATCTCAAAACTTTTGATGTTGAAAGAAAAGAGTATAAATATAAAACACTTGAGAGTTCTCAGGCTAGTATTCAAAAGGAAAACCTAGAAAAATCTCCATCTCTGCTAAAACATCTATTACCAAACAAGCTAAGTGCAACCACTGTTTACAGGAAGGTTTACGTAATTGATGTATCTCAAGTTAATAATTGTTCAAAGAGGACTTTGGAAATCCATCAGGTCTAATTGATTCATTTATAACGAAATTTTTGCTTAATTTTAATTGTAAAGATTTCATGTAAATATCAGGTCATGTATTACTTTTTTAAGTTTTTTTAAAAGGTAATACATATTAAGCTTTTACTTGTTTTAGATAGTTGGAGCTCAATACCTGTCACGATGTAGATCCCTTCAATTTTTTTAAAAAAAAGGGGGCAAGATACTTCCACTGATAATGAATCAAAAGGAATCTGTATGATGGTCATGGTTAAATCATAAAATAAGTCAAGTCTAAATAAATTGAAGTAGTTCGACAACCTGGGTCTACAGACAAAGTAGTTTGTGGTTACCATATGGGATACTCAACCACTGCCAAGGCTTATAAAGTGTTTTACACAAGGACTAGTGTTTGGAACAGGCTTTGACTGAAAAGTTCAATAAACTTTTATCATTAAAAATCCTAGTTGGTAATGTGAAATGTTTGTCAAGACTAACCTTGCAGATACTCAAAATCGTCATCACAAGATGTGGATATGTATTATGATCCCACGACCAAATACAGTGTAAATCAGACATCACCTTGTGAGGGATTACTATGAAAAGGTTTGATTTCCCTGCATCATGTTCAAAGTAAAGATCAACTAGCAGATGTTCAAATGAAAAGCATTAGAATCACCCACCTTCAAAAGTCTGATCTCTAAGTTTGAAATGCTAAACATGGATTAAAACAAGTTTTCTTGTATTTCATGTGTAATACCAACAAAATGTTTTCAGAAAATCAAAAAAAAACCTTAAAAATAGTTAAAATTAAAATTTTCTCAATAAATCTCTAAAGTCTGATGAAACCACTGTTCTATCTTCAAAACTCTGATTGGCATATATATCCACTGACAAAGTGAATCCTGTATCTTCACTATCCTGGTCAAACCTTTGTGTTGACATTATCTACTGTTTCACAACCACTGATGGTGTTAAAATTTTTACTGTTCACAAGCACTGATGACACACATAAGTGGTTTCCCAAAACAACTGTCATCCATTCATAGTCAGAGGATACACGTGGACATATAATAGTCATCAGATCTTGCCACATGTCAGATGTTAACCGTCCGATTTTTGAAACTACTGGTCATCCAAATAAAACCCTGATAAAACTCTCAAACAAAGTTTCTATCACCAAAATAAAATCCAAAATTTGTCAAAAAGCATTACACATTTCTTCAGTGTCTCTCAAAAATTTGTTATTCTCAAATCCGATCATGGTTCTTATCATCAAACATCCACATAATTACCTCTGTACTTTCCAAAAGACAGAGAAAATACAAATTTTCACTATATCATCGATATCTTGTCTTCATCAAAGTATAAAACTTTGCTTACCTGTAACACACCAATTTATCAAGACACCCTACAATATTTCTGGGCTAATGCTGAACTTGAAATTCAAAATAAAAAGCCTTGGGCAATCTCATCAAAAGTAGGATGTATCATGGTTCCAATAACTCCACAAACGATCTCAGAAGTTATTCAGATGGACGATCTAGCAGGTAAAATCTCTTTCTCTAAGGATGAGTATCAAGTCGATTTGGTCAATAAAGGGTATACAGGAAAATTAACAAAAGCTACTATGGAAAAAAGAGAATTTCCACCTCCTATGAAATTCCTGTTTCATACCCTGCTCACCTGTGTTTCGAATAAAACAACTGGTTTTAACGAAGTATCTTTGAAAATTCAATACTTGGGGTATGCTATTATGTCTAAAACTGATTATAATTACTCTCAAGCATTGTTTAATAATTTGGTAACAAATATGGAAAATGTGAAAAACAATAAAGCACAAGCTTTCTTGTTATTTCCAAGATTTTTAAGTTATTATTACAACAAAAATTCCAAAGGAGAATGCAGAAGCTCTTGTTCAAGGTTTATCTTTTCAAATAAACAGCTTAACGTCTAAACATTTACTCGCCTTATGACTAAAGAGTCAAAAGTTTCTAAAACACAGGCAGGGGAGTCTGAGCAAAATTTGGATGAGTCCACATCTACTCCTCAAACCTCAGTTGCTGAGCCCACTGCTCTTGGTGACCACAGTAGTGTCAGGATCTGAGTTTGAATTGATTGTTGTATTTGTTTCAACTAATGGAAAATGATTTAAAACAGAGAGTAAGGTGCAGCAGATCAATGGAAAACTTTTACAACAATCATCGGTCGTTTGTTTTCATCACCATCATGCCTTCAAGTAATTTAAGTATTGCATGTGATTCACAAACTCCCCCTTAGCCCAATAACGATCGTTTGATAGTGAGAAATGAAGAAGATATACGAAATTGATCTTTTTAAGAAGACAAGTAAAAACTGTTACATTGAGCGCCTATTTATACTAACTATCTAACCACTGATCGTCTAATAGTTACGTCATGGTTGATCGTGACAGCTAACAAACGTAACTAACTACAAATACTGCTTAAACTAAAACTATTAGTGCAAAGCACTGTTACATTAATTAAACTAAAACGAGACTAAGTGCTGCTGGCCATCCTCTGTTCTTGTAATCTTCTATCAGCGGTTGGGAATTTCTTCTGTCAGAGGATAGGTAGCATTGTGTTTATTGAATGCAGTAAAAGCCTATCAGAGGATAAGAACCTCTGATAGCTGGACCAAAGCTTAGATGGTGTGTTTTGACTTTGTATCATCTGTTCCTTTCCAAAGGTTCAATCCCAACAATCTCCCCTAGAACAGATGATGCCAAAAACACCTTATTCTTGATCTTTATTCCTCAGAAAGAATTCTCTTATTTGTCCCTTGAATTGTAGTTCAAAGTTAAGAGATTCTGAGTCATCAGCATCCTTCTCAAGCTCTAAACTTAGTAATTCGTGGAAGTCTTCTACTGTAAGCCCATAAGCAGCTTCCATAGATAGTTTAGTAGCTTTACATTAGACTTGAGTAGAGTCAATTCGTGGGTGTCTTTGTCGACCTTCCAGTTTAGAATTTTTGGGTATGAAGGCTTTCTTGAAGGAGATTTTATTGCTGAGGATAGGAAAGGAGCTACTCTAATCAGATCTTCAGCCAACTTGGCACTTCTATCATCTGATGGATAGTCCATCATGTTTTTTATACCTTCTTTGATAAATACTTCCTCAAACTCCCTGTCAACCTTCTCAGACATCTCCTCTTGCCTTTTTCGCTTTAGCAAGGCAAGGTGGTGGATTTGAGGGAGGCATTGATGGATCCTTTTTCCTTCTAGATTCAAGCATTTTGTAAGTATCCAACACTCTTATCCCCCCATCTCATGCCCTAGTTCTTTGACCTATAGTGATTCTGGATTAGCTCTTCCTTCATTCTTCTGAGCTTCACGGTCTTTTCAGGTACATTCTTTTTGTATTTGTTCCAATCTGGGCATGAGGTTTGTTGTGAGGATCTTTGATTGTGCTTATATTCTTGCATTTTCTTCTTGACGCTCACTCACAGACCAATCTTTGAACTGCGCTCTAGTAGAGCATATTTCTTTGTTTCCATGATGTGTTAAATGTATTTTTCTTTTAGGAACTTATCATCTGCTTCAGAGATCTTGTTGGATAGATTCTTTGAAATCTTTCCAGTGATTGGACTTTGCTTAATTGAAATTGAAGTTGATTCTGCACTTCTCTATCACTTTTCCTTTAGACAACTTCCTAGCAATATCCTCTGCCTGTTTTTCTTTGATTTCGAGATACTGATCAATGTTTGCAGGCTTCGATAACCTTGAAGAGATGGGAAGTGTCTCTTGTCTGGATCTTCTTCAGCATAGAAAGATATGATTTCTTTCTAAACTGCAGGCAAATCAAGAGGAAATTTTATAGCTGCAGGAATCACTTCTTTTAAAGGAGCAGGTGTTGCAGTTGGGGAAACAGAGGTTAGATTTAGCATTGGTGAAGATGCAAGAGGCATAGGAGCAGAGATCTTTTCTTCGTTTATGACCTTTGTGACTTTCCTCCTCGTAAAACTGATTGATGGTGACGATGGATGGCTTGGAATTCTTGGTGGTGTTGGTAGTTATTGTGTGGATGTGGTGTCACACTCCAACTTGCAGCGGAAGAAAAGATATGCGGGATGCAACAGACAACTCTGATACAAGCACATTGTTTAAAAGACATTACATTTTATTACTTACAAAACGTTGATTGCATACTACATGTATGTTACAACTGCGTGATCCCATGAACCACATAGGTCTTTAAAGCCACATGCGTCTATATCAGGGGTCACTACAAACATGTCTTGAACAACATACACGGATCACATCAGTCTCAAGTTACCTGAAATGCATGTTAGTTTTGAAAAGGGTTAGCTAAACGCTGCGTTAGTTCCACTAGTTTTGTTGTAATGGAACAATATGTTTCAACAAGTTTAATTGCACTGGTCACAGTCACAGTTGTAGTCACAGATTGGCGGATGGAATTTCACGGGCGTACAAGTGAAACCTAACTATTTCCCCCGGGCTGTGTCACCAGACACTCCCAGTCCACCAACACGCGTCACGTGCAGTTCAACGCCCCCGGGTAGCTATGCCTAACCATACCCAAAAGTTGGACGAGTGCAGTTGCTTGCGGCCGGGCATCACACCCTCCGGCCTCAACTGGGTTTGTCGGACCGATAGTACTATCCACTGCCCACGGATCATATTAATCACTTGTAATGGGGGTATTCGTGAGTTAGGTAATTCACATCGTCCCAAGTTGGTGCAATTAACACAGTTTTATAACATGCAAATCACTTCAGAAAACAATAAAACAGTTTACAAGTAGTGGAGTGAAGCTCACTCCCAAGTTGGTGTAATCAACACAATTTGTAACATGCAAGTCCCCAGAAAACAGTAAAACAATTCAAAAGTGGGGAAGTGAAACTCACAGTACGAGTAGTGATCTCAACGCAAGAGTAATCAAGCAACTGGATCAACTTTAATAACCACATGCAAGTATGGACTCAAATCAGTTTCTAAGTTGGTAATGGTTATAACTTGGATCCGGTCAGGAGTTTTTACTCCGGATTGAGTCTATAGGATATTAGTATGGCGATGGACATCACGGTAGTATTAGTTTTCAGTTTGGCTTCTGGGCACCGTTTCGCGTGCCAGCCAAAGTCAGTAGTTTAACGTGTTTGGATAATGGTAGATGAATACCAATAATGCCAACACGTGGTTATTTAAGAATGATTAACTTGTCATCAAGGGAGTTTGAGTATTTGGGGATCTAGGTTACCCAAATCATAGTATTTGTCGGGTTGGGTCAGTTCCCAGTTCCGGCAGGTTCGTTATACGGTAAACTACCGAAATTGCCTTAAAATAATCTAATGTTAATTCCATAAATTCCCATTTAATCTATATTTTATATAAAAATCTTCAAATTTTTAGATAAATCTGTAAAAGTCTGTAGATTTTGGGAAAAATTTCTGGGAATTTATTTTGTTAATTTGCTTATTTAAGTAAATTATTTATAAAACTATTTTTAACCACATAATTAACATTAAATACCATCAATAGTTCAAAGATTCCAAAAATATTCCAGAAAACTATTTACATGTGCAGGAACTTCTCACAAAATTTTGAGATTTTTCTGATTTCGTTTCGGTGCGTTCCCGGCTACCAAAACTCGCAAAAACACGGATTTTTAGCCCACATAAAAACTCAACCAATGGACTCCAAATTTTCCAAGAACACTCCCCATATATTTCTTAGTGTCTCTGTAAAATTTGGTGATTTATTGACTTTGTTTGCTAATTATTCTGAAATTCTTTTGGTAAGACAGTTGAACTTTCACCAAAAATCGTAGAAAATTCCAAAAATTCTAAAATTTCACGTGGACCTTCGGAAAATACCCTACATTACCATACCGAATTTCAGCTCAATCAAAGTTTCACGATCCAAGTTATAGCTAAATCAAGATTCTGCCCATCATAGTTTCGGTTTTCGGATGATATACCTAGTGATTCTTCCGATTCCCAGTGTTTATCTTGATCCCGAAAGTGTGTGAAGAGTATATTCAGTACCTACACATCAAGTACAACCCAAATATGCTAGAACTTAGATCAATCAAGCTTTAATTCATTGTTTTTCGGTTAATCGAATAGTTAAGAGATTTTTATCGAATAAGGGTTGATTAGGGTATCAAACCCCAAAGGTTTGTGATCATGGATGCCATATAACACCATGTAAATACCAAGGTATTCTTATTAAGCCCATAAACATGTTGAAACCTTCAAAAATCTTGGATTAAAAGGCGTTTTTTTCGGCTAGAAATCGTGTTTAATCGAAGAAAACTCAATCAAAACCACTTAGAACTTGAAGAATACCTTTGATTTGGAGTTGTTAAGGGTATAATCAGATGAGAATTGATGAAGTTCTTGAGGTTTCATGGCTGAACTCTTGTGTAAAAAATGGGTAAAATGAAATAAATGAAATAAAAAAAAGAAATAATATAAAAGGGGGGTGGCGGTTTTGAGGTGGGCCCATATGGCCACCTCGTGCTTCGTATAACGCGCTAAAAGATGATCTTTATCTTCCGGATAAGTATAGGTTCGTTTTCGGTTCCTGCGCGCGTTCTCGATTTGCTTAACGGACTCCGTTTTGCGCGTTCTTACTGTCAAAAGACTCGGTTTTAAAAATTGGGCATAACCGTCTCGAAACCCGAGCATGGTTACATTTTAATCATAAAAGTCTCGTATGACGTTCGTTGAAGTGTTTTTAAGCTTGATCGATCATTCCTTACACATTTGGTTGCCTTATGTTATGCCCGGAACAAAAACGTTTCCCAACCGGGAGCTGCTTCGTTTTGCGTGCCTGGGCTTTGATTATTTTCAAACCTTATGTCACAGTCTATAACACCAAACTAAGTTACTCCTGGAACTCGAAATCTTAAATGATGCAACCGATAACCTAATAATCAATATTAAAGGTTTAATGCGCTGTTAAACACCAAGTCTTCGTTTAACACGTTGTTCAAGGCTAAGGATGCCAACCTCGCATCATTGGTCCTTAATAGTATCATGTCAACCATGACGTGCTCTCGGATTCCTCATAGACATTACAGACATCGCTTAGCATAGCACACAAGTCATGCGTGTTTACTAATACTTATTCCCAGAGTCGTCAATTCATTCACGATTTGTCTTGTCATGTAGGTGACGCATAATGTCACTGTAATGTTTTTGTTAATTACCATGCATATACTCCCATTATAGTTGGTGTATCATTTTCCAGAATTCATATCATCATACATAATCACAACCACATCACAATATACATACCACGTCTGGTTACCACGGACTTGTACCAATCAAAGTTTACCAGGATTTTTCACAGTTGTCATAGTCTCCCCCGGTTAAAAGAATTTAATCCTCGAAATTCCTTTAGTAATCCATTGGAAAGCCCCGTATTTATATTCGTGTCAGTCATCTGACAGACAGTATGTTTTCGCTTCTCGTTTAGTATTATCATCGTACGGAGATGATAATTGTGCTACATAGTAGCAGTGTAATTTGTCCATCCACAATTCCTACGTATTGTTAAGAGTAACGTTTGTCATCACTTCCAATCTGGAAGTGGAGTGTTGTTGGACTCACAATAGGATATGAGTTTCGTATTCAGCTTATAGCTGACCGCAATCATTACGTTTTCTTTGCATTCATTATCTTCACCATTCATACACCATAAGTTTCAATTACGATTTCTTTTAATAGTTATTGAATACCCCTATAAAGGAGAAGTATGGGTACTCTCCCAAGGTTTGTTGCGAACATTGCAATAATGAGCACCATGCTCCGCATGTTTGTGTTAAGGGAATAAATTTTGTCTTACTGAGTGGTGCGCGCCAATCTTCCCTTGTTGTCGTGTACGTGAGTATCTTCGGCTAATACTAACCGACCACGAGAGTCCCTACTCTATGGTAGAGAAAGAGAAAGGCTTTTACGAGCCTACGGTTTCCATAAGGCAAGCATGTACACGAGTAACAATGAGTCTGCATCCTCACATCAACAGGGTGCCCGAACTACTCACCAGTAGTCTAATCACGACGTACGGATACGGAATTTCTACAGTAATAATTCCAGTTTGCATTAAGTTTCGGGAGCTTGGCTCCAGCTGTTGTACAACTATCTGTGTCTTTTCCTGAAGGAAACAACATAGTAACTTCGATGACATCGATGTGATTCTCCGAGAGATATCGCATAAAAATTCCCATATACCGGGAATGATAGGGTGTGCGCCCAATGCGATTTTAATTCCAGTAGCACCACATCTAGAATGCTACTATATCACGTGGAAATGCTTAAGGCGTGATGAGTGTCTAACGATCACAAGTATCACTATGATGCCCCTACACATGAGATCGGCATTGATCGTAGACGTACGGGCAATTTGGTAAAGGATGACTAAGTAACGAGTCGTCGAATCAAGGTTCCCCATTGACGGAGTACCTTTCGTAGGGTGAGAACATAGCCACGCTCGACTATCATTTCATAAGGATGTCGTTAATGGAGACAATGGGAAGTAATCATTTCCCATGATGTTCTTGAAAGATTACCTAATGTATAGGCGAATATAACCCATACTAGTCACAAGGGGGTTAATCACCACTTGACCGTCTCGGTCTTGTGGTTTTTCGAGTCAAATTCTGACTTGGTAAGATCTGAACTGTATATGAGTATAAAAAGATATAATGCCTTCCCATCTTGGCACCTCTGCCATTTGAATCACTGATTAAACGTAAGGGTTTCGTCGAGTTCGTTCATGCCAAACTCGTTTATGGAATCTTGGTTTTGACCACTGAATCATGATTTTCTTCCGCTGATCCCGAGTCTCATATTGGTAATAATGTAAACAAGAAATGAAGACCCGGTCCCCGGGTTGGTCAAGACTAGGCTTGTTGAGTTTCTCGACCCCTTGGTCGTAGGATTAGTCAGTTCTGTTTCCGAATAGGGCACGGAAGGAATACGTGCTGCTGGGAAATGTAATAGTATAGATCCACAATCGCTCGGCAATCTCTTGGAATAACAAAAATAGTTTCATGGAGGTTGAATGAAAATCGTAATCACTCGAGTTAAGTCTAGCACTCTGACAGCTAGGATACGCATAAAGGTTATGAATGTCATGTCACATCCGGTCAGTGCATCCAACCAAGCACCGATCTACACTTTGGTCATTTAGCGTGTGTTAAGTAACTCTCCAAATTTGAAGAATATTAGTTGTCGTGTCAAAGTTTTATTCCTCCTTTAAGTATATATGAGTGCTTACTAACGGAATTCCCTCTGGATGGACATGATATACGGGGACGTATTCGGAAGATTCACTAGTCCCTTCATCTGAAATGGTTGGGACTACTAGATTTATGGTTAGCTTCCCCCCAGGTGGGTTCAGCGCATAAAAGAACCAATTATAATATTCGAACAACTCGTGACTATTCCTATTTCAAAGAAAGTTTGGTTTTGACCGTGTTTTCTTCATACATAGTAGTTCATGCTTTTCATAGTATGGCGTATATACGTCACTCCAGTGACATGCTTTACTGCACATTTAAGCACTGGCCCTTTTTGGGTTAGGTCTAAGTGCATTTTAACAGTTGCATAAAGTCGGATATTATTATATACATTATAATGATGTTGGTTATACAGGTTATGGACTCATGGCGCGACGAATTTGTGTAATAAGGGACGACTGAAACTGTGACATTATTGCATGTATACATATATTGTGTTTATAATAGAATGGTCCTGAAACGCTTACCACAAATGACCGAGGCAGAAATCGCGTAAAAGATAGCCTACAGCTTCCGACAATCATCCCCACGATCGTGAATTTCACTCGTGGTACGAATACACAGGTACATTATATATATAATATATATATTATGTATATATATACATATTATATACAATATATATTGCAGTATTATACTTAAATTTCTCCCGTTCTTATTTCCTTAAGTACACAAGAATTTTCGTCACTCAAAAATAACGAAGAATCGGGTTGCTCGGTAACATTGTATTTTGCGAATACTTATTTAAACCGATCAAACTGAAAATCAATTGAAGGTACCAACTAGTTGAACGAAGACGAGGGGTGTTTTAACAATATTCCCCTGATCTAGAGAATTTAGTCCTCGTATACTTACGAGGACTAGCAATGTCGTCTACCGAATAACTTTAGGCTACTCATAAGAGTAGAGTATCGTTTCCTTTGTGTCCAGTCGATGGATGAAAGTCAGTGTATCCCATGTATCATCTTCCTACACATGTAGGAGACCATTACCAAATACACCTTTATAAAGGTCCAAAGGGAATTTCGATCATCCCATAGGAATTGGGAACAACATCGGTATAATTGTTTGGACTCCTTGGATGTTTCAGGGAGGAGGAGGAGACATATGGTGTTTTCCCGGGTATTATTATTATCGTAGAGTTGGGGAGTCAATACGTTCTATAGACATACAAGTATCTGAGTTAGTCCCTACCCAGGACCACTCGCACGGTCGTAGTAGTTATCGTGTCGTGAAAAGCCTTAATCGACAGGAATCAAAGAACCATGTATCCACCTATGCGATTTCTAGCATGAATGCACCGCCATCATACGGGTAATGTTGGTTCAAGACTTAGTATAGCCATCACAAAAATATTATCGAAAAAGGATCAAAAGAACCGATGGTCTAGAGTCTGCATGGTTTGGATAGGAGTTGTCCCATGGATTAGTCATTGGATTACAGTACTTGAATACTACTCGAAGGCGATCTCATCTTGCATTAGAACATATTTTCACTAAGTTATGTGAGGCTGAAAACAAGGGATCGTTTGATATATAAAAATTTCATACGATTCTTTTAAATACCGTCCTTCGGATTTGGTACATACATATATATATATTACACATCTATATATATAAAATAATTGTTCGACTGGAAAATTCGCTTGGTGTCATTTTTTTAAATATTCATTAAGAGGTAGCTTCGTTACGATCCTTCGTATCATTCATTCCCTACTTCATCGAGTTACTAGGGATTTATCTTGTATTGGTTTGAATTAAATCGATAGGGCGTATCAAATTAGTAATTTATATATACCAAACCATAACACTTTCCAATAGTGTTAGTAAGGAGAATTGAATTGATTTGAAGTAGTGAGTCGGATAATTTCACCGGGGTTACGCCACCCTCACCCGAAATTTACCCAATTGACACTTGGATTAGACCGTGGTTAATGTTGTATATTTATGATTAAATGTATACATAGGAATGTCATGTTAATACGAAGTATGAACGGTTACGAGGAATATCGCAAAATTGTTCCCGCCTCCACAAGTCTTATCACCATCAGATCCGCATCCACACAATTCCTCACCACTTTGATTACATCAAATAAGTTTCCCCATTTATGTGTTACCCCTAAATCCCCTTAGGTTATCAACACCTTGTTAATTACGCGTCCTTATTAAGAATTAGTGATTGCATCATTAGTGAATGACAGCTAATAACAGAAATACATGCTTCATTGAGTAATTTCATAGACAACGGTCGTGACATTAGTATAGGTTGTTGCCGTATCGTAATGATTCCGAATATATGACTATACGTTCTAGCAAATCCAGCCAAAAGAAATACCTTACGCTGAATTGTCTTATCGAAGACAAAACATTGTTACTTATCACGAATCGATCATTGTATCACAATGTGGGTAAGTTATCACCGGCTATACCCAAATAGTTCAGTACGGAGTACTACCGAGGTGTAGTACCCCTAGAAATCGTGTCACGTATTTGAGGAAAAAAAAAGACTTTCCCAGGATAATCAGTGGTCGTTTATATGTTGACCCAAACTACTTTTCATGTAAAATTACTACAACCATGTATGGACATCGTGGTTACGACAACTATGGCGTCATCTATCGCATTCAACAGGGTCGAAGTCTCAATACCACATTACCCAAAACATAACCGAACAAATCGCAACATGAAGCCCGCTGCCCTGAGTGACGGTACCTTGATCATGTAGCCGGGTGTTTATATATAGGAAGTACCAGCGTATCCACCACACCCATATACTGATCAATATTCTGTTCTCCAGATATTTAGGCCTCATACTACTTTCTGCAAATAACCAACTGAAATTCGAAACAATCAACAATCGTAAAAAAGCACAATGTAACCGATGGTCACACAAACGAGGTTCCACAACAAAAGCGTTTCAAAGGGACCTGTACCATCACCAACTTTATATCCCAAGGAACAGAATGACAACTGGGAAGGGTAACTTATTCACACTCCATTCCACCTCCATGACCCAGAGATCGTCATATTCAGGTATAACATATATCGAAAACATGTGCTAAGGAATACCACAAAGTATAATAGTATCACACGACGTGAAAGCTGGTGCCAAAATTACAAGCAGAAGAGGAATCCCGCGTACCCTCAATTGAATCATGGATTCAAGGATGAAAAGTTTTGTAAATTGTTTGAACTATGCGGTTGTATAACAATCAATTGTGAAACAACGAGAAGCGGAATAACGATTCGTATAGTCCTTCCAGCTTATCAGAACGACCCACACGTTCTTTATGTATCTATGTTCTTTTTGAAATACCATTCTGGTATACAATCGTTGTTATAATAATTATAAGGATAGGGTTGGTGAGATCGTAGTGCACTAAAGGCTTTGGGTCTCACATTATAAAGTATAAGTAACCACTGTGGAAGTGGTTTGAATCCAATTCTAGTGTATATTAGACAGGTGATCAGTAGGAATGTGGAATGGACTGTAATACCAGTTTTTCTGCCTATCCCAAAGGCATATGTAGTAACGCCTTATTCACCAATCCCAATTCATGTATCAATTCTCGGACAACCATTCACACACTATCACCTTGGCACACGTATGCATCATTCCACGTATTTAAGTGTGTTTATTACCGCGGCTTTCCCAACACTGCCTCGTATGAGCAAGTCTAGTTATTACATTCGGAACCCTAATAACCACTTGCCCCACAAGCCATCCTGGTACTTGCAAATAGGATACCTTACAGTGTTCACTAAGCATCTTTAGTTGAGGTTAATTTTTCCAATGATGTCCACTAAGGTCCGAGCCTGTAGTTATAGTCTAGGTTTCCTTAAAGGCACCTAATTCTCTATAACCAATGGCTCTGATACCATCTTCTGTCACACCCCAACTTGCAGCAGAAGAAAAAATATACGGGATGCAACAGACACCTCTGGTACAAGCACATTGTTTATAAAGACACTACATTTTATTACTTACAAAACGTTGATTACATACTACATGTATGTTAATACTGCGTGTTCCCATGAACCACATAGGTCTTTAAAGCCACATGCGTCTATATCAGGGTTAGCCTACAAACATGTCTTGAACAACATACACGGATCACACCAGTCTCAAGTTACCTGAAATGCATGTTAGTTTTGAAAAGGGTTAGCTAAACGTTGCGTGAGTTCCACTAGTTTTGTTGTTATGGAACAATATGTTTCAACAAGTTTAATTGCACTGTCACAGTCATAGTGACGGTCACAGTCACAGTTATAGTCACATATTGCCCGATAGAATTTCACGCGCGTACAAGTGAAACCTGACTATTTCCCCCGGGCTGTGTCACCCAGACACTCCCGGTCCACCAACTGTGTCACGTGCAGTTCAATGCCCCCGGGTAGCTATGCCTAACACATACCCAAAAGTTGGACGAGTGCAGTTGCTTGTGGCCGGGCATCACACCCTCCGGCCTCAACTGGGTTTGTCGGACCGATAGTACTACCACTGCCCACGACTCATATTAATCACTTGTAATGGGGGTATTTGTGAGTTAGGTAATTTACATCGTCCCAAGTTTGCGCAACTAACACAGTTTTATAACGTGTAAATCACTTCAGAAAACAGTAACACAGTTTAAAAGTAGTGGAGTGAAGCTCACTCCAAGTGTGTAATCAACACAATTTGTAACATGCAAGTCCCAGAAAACAGTAAAACAATTCAAAAGTGGGGAAGTGAAACTCACAGTACGAATAGTGATCTCAACGCAAGAGTAATCAAGCAACTGGATCAACTTTAATAACCCAGATGCAAGTATGGACTCAAATCAGTATCTAAGTTGGTAATGGTTATAACTTGGATCTGGTCAGGAGTTTTTACTCCGGATTGAGTCTATAGGACACTAGTATGGTGATGGACGTCAGGGTAGTATTAGTTTTCAGTTTGGCTTCCGGGCACCGTTTCACGTGCCAGCCAAAGTAAGTAGTTTAACGTGTTCGGATAATGGTACGGGAATACCAATAATGCCAACACATGGTTATTTAAGAATGAATAACTTTTCATCAAGGGAGTTTTAGTATTTGGGGAGTCTAGGTTACCCAAATTTGAGTTTCCATTTCCACCGTCGGGAATTCTCCGGAATGTCTTAGGACACACCCATAGTGTCCAATTTCCCGTGAATCTCCCGAATACTCCCGGTGTTTCAATTATAGTATTTGTCGGGTTGGGTCAGTTCCCAGTTCCGGCAGGTTCGTTATACGGTAAACTGCCGAAATTGCCTTAAAATAATCTACTTTTAATTCCATAGATTCCCATTTAATCTATATTTTATATAAAAATCTGAAAATTTTTATATAAATTAGTAAAAAGTCTATAGATTATGGAAAAAATTACTAGGAATTTATTTTGTTCATTTACTTATTTAAATAAAATATTTGTAAAATATTTTTAACCACATAATTAACATTAAATACCATCAACAGTTCAAAAATTCCAAAAATATTCCATACCACTCTTTACATGTCCAGGAACTCCTCACAAAATTTTGAGATTTTTCTGATTTTGTTTCGGTGCGTTCCCAGCTACCGAAAACTGGCAAAAAAACGGATTTTTAGCCCACATCAAAACTCAACCAATGGACTCTGAATTTTCCCAGAACACTCCCCATATGTTCCTTCGTGTCTCTATAAGATTGGTGATTTATTGACTTAGTTTGCTAATTTTTCGAAAATCTTTTGGTAAGACAGTTAAAATTTCACCAAAAATGGTAGAAAATTCCAAAACTTCTAAAATTATACGTGGACCTTCCTGACAATACCCTACATCACCACACCAAATTTCAGCTCAATCCAGGTTTCACAAACCAAGTTATAGCGAAAACAAGATTCTGCCCATCCTAGTTACGGTTTTCGGATGATATACCAAGCGATTCTTCCGATTCCCAGTGTTTATCTTGATCCCAGAAGTGTGTGAAGACTATATTCAGTACCTACACATCAATTACAACCCAAATATGCTAGAACTTAGATCAATCAAGCTTTAATTCATTGTTTTTCGGTTAATCGAATAGTTAAGCGATTTTTGTCGAATAAGGGTTGATTAGGGTATCAAACCCCAACGGATTGTGATCATGGCTGCCATATAACACATGTAAATACCAAGGTGTTCTTATTCAGCCCATAAACATGTTGAAACCTTCAAAAATCTTGGATTAAAGGTGTTTTTCGGCTAGAAATCGTGTTTAATCAAAGAAAACTCAATCAAAGCCACTTAGAACTTGAAGAATACCTTTGATTTGGAGTTGTTAAGGGTATAATCAGATGAGAATTGATGAATTTCTTGAGGTTTCATGGCTTAACTCTTGTGTAAAAAATGGGGTAAAATGAAATAAATGAAATAAAAAAAGAAATAATATAAAAGGGGGTTGCGGTTTTGAGGTGGGCCCCATATGGCCACCTCGTGCTTCGTATAACGCGCTAAAAGATGATGTTTATCTTCCAGATAAGTATAGGTTCGTTTTCGGGTCCTACGCGCTATCTAGATTTGCTTAACGGACTCCGTTTTGCGCGTTCTTACTGTCAAAAGACTCGGTTTTAAAAATTGGGCATAACCGTCTCGAAAGCCGAGCATGGTTACGTTTTAATCATAAAAGTCTCGTATGACGTTCATTTAAGTGTTTTTAAGCTTGATCGATCGTTCCTTACACATTTGGTTGCCTTATGTTATGCCCGGAACGAAGACGTTTCCCCAACCGGGTGGTGCTTCGTTTTGCGTGCCCGGGCTTTGATTATTTTCAAACCTTATGTCATAGTCTATGACACCAAACTAAGTTATTCCTGGAACTTGAAATCTTAAATGATGCCACCGATAACCTAATAATCAACATTAAAGGTTTAATGCGTTGTTAAACGTCAAGTCTCCGTTTAACACGTTGTTCAAGGCTAAGGATGCCAACCTCGCATCGTCGGTCCTTAATAGTGTCATGTCAACCATGATGTGCTCTCGGATTCCTCATAGACATTACAGATATCGCTTAGCATAGCACACAAGTCATGCGTGTTTACTAATACTTATTCCCAGAGTCGTCAATTCTTTCACGACTTTGTCTTGTCATGTAGCTGACGCATAATGTCACTGTAATGTTTTTGTTAATTACCATGCATAACTCCCATTATAGTCGGTGTATCATTTTCCAGAATTCGTATCATCATACATAATCACAACCACATCACGATATACATACCACGTCCGGTTACCACGGACTTGTACCAATCAACATTTACCGGGATTTTTCACAGTTGTCACAAGTGGGAAAAGTGAGGATGGCAGTGGTTGTCATAACATCTACTACAACCTCTGCTGTGTCAACAGATGTTGGCACAACAGTTGCTATAACATCTACTGAGGTAGATATGGGTTTTGTGTGAGAAGATGTGGTGGATTTTGCAGAAGTAGAGGGTTTTGTGGTTAGATTGGTAGCATCTTTAGTTTTGAGAGGTACGGATTTGGTTGCCATGCTTTTGTAGAAGTTCTCCTCTTTGTTGAGGTACCAGTCTCCCCCTTTTTTCTAACTGCTGATCAATCGTTTTCTCAACAGCACCTTACCTTCATCAAACACAGCCTTATGGGACTTCTTTGCCCTTGCCAAGATATCTTAAGTTAAGTCGGTTTCTTGAACCGTTTGGCTTAGGGATATTCATTGTAGGCCTTGCCTTTGAATCATCCATCTTCAAATTTTTGTTTCCCAAAGGTTTCTCCCCCTTTTTGGCTTCATCTGGAGTTACAAAAATGACAGTAGGAGGAGATTTACCAGTGGTGAGCAAGTGGGCTTTGATTGCCTTGATATCTGCAGCAGTATCATTGTATCTTGCATCAACCATATTCCTAAGTTCCATCATCTGATGCTTACGTTTTTGCTCCAGGAAATGTTTCTCTTGTTGAAAGATAGGATTTATAGCAGATTAGAAAGCAGTGGTTTGAACAGGTGGATGGTTCTGAATAGTGATCAGCTGTTTCAAAAGATCTTTCATTTCATCAACAGTGTTTTCAACATCGGTAACCCTCGTCGTCAATTCTTGGTATTTTAGCTCATCACCTAACTTAATAGGATCATCTGAACTCCTACCAGATGTGGTAGTTGTATCTAAGATATCATGAGCATGTGGTTTACCACTTGCTTCAATCTTAGATGCCCCTTTGTCTTGGTTCTGGGGACTTCCCACTGGAGCAGAGGTTACCTTAGTAGCCTCAGTAGTGGTTGCCTTCAACAATGGTCTTAGCTATATAACCACTGTCCAATTGAGAACTAGGGAGTTCAGCAATTGTAGTGGCTGCCATTGTTGAACTATCACCAAGGGTTACATGTAACCCAAGGGATGTAGCCTCTTCAGTTGCTGATGGGCTAGCATTTAGAATAAGTCAGACCCAGCTTCTGGTTGAAGTATATTCTCATTGATGGGTTGGTGAGAAGTGCTGGATAATGTCTGCTCAATATCTATTGCATTCAGCAAGGGTAACATGGTAGGTGGGAATGATGGCATTGGTGAAAGTGGTTGTGTAGAAAGCGACATTGCCCTGGGAGAGGGGCTGTGGAAGATAGAACCAAGTGATCCTAGAGCTTCATAATTTGGTGTCCTTGTGCCTACAACCTGATCCTTTTGTGAGGATGTAGGAGGAGTTTCAAAGCCGGTGTGAGATCTTTCTACCATCTTATGTGAAGAAGTAGCAGTAGTGGTGGTGAATTTGGTGGTGTCACTGGGTTAACCTCTGGGATCTCAACTTCCAGAGGACCCTTTTTGGGTTTGGTGGGTTTTTAGGATGCTCTTGATGGTTTCTTTTTGGAGATTTTAGGTGTGGGTTTCAGAGCAGGGTTCTGATGCCCTGATCACCTAGAGCAGTAGGCTTAGTTGTCAGAGGTTGAGCTTGAACATTTTGTTCTTTTAAAATAGGCTCAGCCTCCTCCGCTTCTGTTTTGGAAACTTCATCTTGATTTGTAATTCGTGTAAACGTTTCATGGTTTAGGCTGCCAACGTTTGTAACTGCGCCTTGTTTACTTGCGTTTGATTTGATCTGACCTTGCAAGTAAACACTCATGAATCTTGGATGTATCAAGAAAGCTTTTCTTTTTGAAATATTTTTAAAATTAATTATAAGATCATTGAACAACACCTGGGAGAAGTTAAAATCAGAACCAGTTAAAATTGCAAATCCTAGATAGTGCATGTTCAATGGAATCTCGTTGAAAGCAGTTGTTTTTTGCAGAGAACATGTAAGTAAAGTTTGGAAAAAGAATTTCATCTCTACTGGAAAATTAGGTTTGAAGATTGCCATACCTTTCAACTGTCCGGTGTAACCTCTTTCAACGAATTCATGCTGCATCTCCCTCAAAGGAAATGATACCGGATGTTGCATATCATTTAACATGAAGACTTGGGAGATAGATTGTGGGCTTATTTGCAGTTGTGTGCCACCAACTTTGGAAGTGATAGAATAGGGCACACCATCAACGGATGAGTTTACTTTAGCCTTAGCCCAAAATTCTCTTAAAGAGTGATTGTAAACTGGGGCTTTTACTTCCAACATGTGTTTAAATTTTGATTCTTTCAGAATCCTGATCATTGGATGATAGCGAGTGTTTGCGTCGATTTCTTCAAGAATTGCGGTGTAGGGTGTGTTGTTTTGATGATTAGGATAAATGGGGGTGGTTCTTGTGTCGATTTCTTCTTCAATTTTGTTTTAGGAGCCGTGATTTTGGAAGATTTTTGATAGAAGGGCTTTGAAAAATTTGCAATCGCACAAGAAAAGTGAAACCTCTGTTTAGGGATAGAACAGGGTTTTATAGCGTTTTCAAAAAGTGCACTTGACGTGACGTCAGATGCAACATCTGTCGAATAACATCTGTTCAGTGTAACCTCTGTTTGACAATGGAAACAGTTGTTTGGCTAACCACTCTTAGAGCAAAACTACCAGTGGTTGTGACTAATTTAAACACTATCAGAGGTTTGCATCAGTGGATAGATTTTTCTAAACAACAATATTTTTGTGCTATCAGAGCTTTGAGCAGACTTTAAGGATTTTACTGAAAAATTCAATTTTAACTATTTTTAAGGATGATTTTCTGATTTTCTAGAAACATTTTATTGCTATTTACACGTGACTCACAAAAAAAATTGTTTTTAATCCATGTTTAGCATTCCAAGCCTAAATATCAAACTGTCAAATTGGAAGTATCAAGTGCTTTTGTCCACACATCTGCTAGTTGATCCTTGGTATGGACATGTTGTAAAGAAATAGACCTTTTTCATAGCAATCCCTCATAAAATGATGTCTGATGTCAATGTGCTTGGTGGTGGAATGTGAAACTGGATTTTTGATGATGTTTTCTGCTACTTGACTATCAATTTTGAGAGGAGTCCTCAAGGTAGTCACACCAAAATCCAAGAGTTGATTTTGAAGCCACAAAATTTGAGCAGTGCAATTTGTAGCAGCTATATACTCTGCTTCAGCAGTGGATGTGGATACTGCAACTTGCTTTTTACTTTGCCAAGACACTAAGAAATCCCCTAGGAATTGGGCTCCTCCAGATGTGGACTTCCTTCTTGTTTCACATCCAGCAAAGTCACTATCAGAATATCCTGCAAGCTCAATGTTACCATTAGCTGGATACCAGATACCAAGTGTGGGAGCACCTTTTATGTATCTGAATATCCTTTTTACAGCAATAAGATCTGATTTTCTTGGCATGACTGTGATCTGGCACAGACACATGTGGCAAACACATGATGCAGTTAGGTACAATAAAGACCTAATCATGCTTCTATACAATCTTTGATCAACAAGGTCATCTCTGCCATCTATAGTGACTAGCTTGGATGTTGCCATTGGTGTGCTGCAAGGTTTACAATCATTCATATCAAATTTCTTAAGTAGTTCTTTCACATACTTATTTTGATGAATGAAAGTGCCTTTTTGTGTTTGTTTAACCATTGCACTCATTCTCAAAACTCTGCTGCCATGAGTTTTCTGAACTCTTCACACATGGCAGGGCATGTGGATCCTAAAATGATGTCATCCACATGAATTTGGACAAGCATCAAATCTTTTCCTTTCCATTTTAAAAATAGGGTTTTGTCAATCCTACCTCTGGTAAAACCAATCGATAAGAGAAAAGTGGATAGAGTTTCATACCAGGCTCTTGGGCTTGTTTTACACCATACAATGCTTTGTTTAACCTGTAGACATGATCAGGATGAAATGATCCTCAAATCTGGAGGTTGACAAACATATACTTCTTCCTTGATCTTTCCATACAGAAATGCACTTTTGATGTCCATTTGATACACCTTGATGTTGTGGTTAGCAGCAAAGGCTAAGAACAGGCGAATGGCTTCCTGTCTTGCTACTGGAGCAAAAGTTTCATCATAGTCAATCTCTTCTTCCAGTCTGTAGCCTTGAACCACGAGCCTTGCTTTGTTTTTGACAACAATACCCTTTCATCAGTTTTGTTCTTAAAGACCCACTTTGTACCGATGGGACTCACATATTTTGGCAGTGGTACAAGTTCCCATACTTGTTGTCTCTTGAATTGTAGGAGCTCTTCTTGCATGGCTTCTACCCAGCTGTTTCTTTCAGTGCCTCTTGGTACTTGACAGACTGTGTGAGTGATAGAAAACCAGCAAAAAGACAAATGTTTTGGGCTTGGCTTCTTGTGAGCACACCCTCATTGATGTTGCTAATAACTTGATCCAATGGATGGCTTTTGAGGAAAATCAAATCACCTTGATATGGGACAATGGCATTTTGAGGTGTAGCTTGCAAATGTGTATCATCTGAGCTATCCTCTACTGGTGAATTTGATGGTCCAGCCTCTGATTGGAATGGTGGTGGAAGAATTGGTGGTATGGATGTAAAGTGGGTTGATTTTCATCCATTTGTTGTGGACTTTTATCAACAGATGTTTGGTTTTGAGAGCTGGCAGATGTTTGAGTATTAACCATTGTTGACCTGGCAGAGCTTTCACCATTGCTACTAACATCTGCTCCTCTGCCTGTAGGATTGATTTTGAAACTTGGAAGAATGCAATCATATCCTTGCTCTTCAAATGATGATTGTGGGGTACCTGCAGGGTTAGTCTTGACAGACACATCTTCAAATGTAAATTTAGATAGATCAAATAATTCAGCAGGTCCATTTGCTGGGATTTTCAAGGATGAGAGTTCATTGAACTTCACATTTAGAGTTTCCTCAACACACTTGGTCCTTGAGTTAAAAACTTTGTAGGCTTTGGCAGTGGTTGAGTATCCCAGAAAATAACCACAATCAACTTTGGTTGCAAACTTGGTGATGTTTAAAATGAAGCATGCATGGGCAGCCAAACACTTTGAAATAAGAGATCAGAGGTTTGATTTTGTAAAGCAATTCATAGGAAGTCTTTTGATGCCTAGGGTTTATCGAAACTCTGTTATGGACATAGCAGGCAGTGTTTACAGCCTTTGCCCAAAAAGACAAGGGTAAACTTGAGTCTGCAAGCATAGTCCTTGCTGATTCAATTAGAGTTCTGTTTTTCCTTTCAACTACCCATTTTGTTCTGGAGTTCTAGGGATGCTGTATTGTCTAACAATCCCTTTTGACTCACAGAAGGCGTCCTACTCCTTGTTCCTAAACTCTGTCCCATTATCACTCCTAAAGATTTTTACAGGCATATCAAATTGCTTTTCAACTTGTTTCACAAAGTTTTGCAAAATGTTTGTTGTTTCATCCTTAGAGTGTAAAAAGAAAGTCCATGTGAACCTGGAAAAATCATCAACTACAACCAGACAATATCTTTTGTGTTTTAAGATCATGATTTTTACAGGTCCAAACAAGTCCATATGAAGTAACTGTAAGCACTGACTTGTTTTGGATTCCTCAATTGACCTGAAAGAACTTTTATGTTGTTTACCTTTTAAGCAGGAAACACAATGCTCTTCACAAGTAAATTGTTTTTGGGGTAAACCTCTAACCAGATTTTGTTTTGAGAGAGTGGAGATAGTTTTATAAATTTGTGTGTCCTAGTCTTTTATCCCATAGCTCTGTCTCTTTGCTTGAGGCAACTGAAAACACGCATGCATTTGACATAGGATTATCTTTTAACATATCAACCACATACACATTTCCTACTCTATGAGCAGTCAACTGTGCTTTGTTCTCAGCAATAATTTGATCAATCTTTTTGACAACCTCTGGCCCTACTATCTGGCAAGTTTTCTTTGTAAAAGGAACCATAACCTTTATCACTCATCTATGAAACACTTAAGAGATTGAATTTTAGATTGTCAATGAGATTCACATTTTCAAACTTGAGTTTTCCTGCTGAGACACATCCTGACCCTAACACCTTTCCTTTTAATTATTCCCAAAAGATATATCACCCCATCCATGAGCTTTAAAATCTCTAAGCAGGGCTTTACATCCTGTCATGTGCCTGGAGCCTCCACTATATACATACCAAAGACTGTCAAGGCAAGTAGAAGCTCCCTGCACATGTTTGAAATAATTAGTTCAGGTGAGTCTCCAAAGCCAAAATGGCTTTGGATGGGGTATCAGGTGATCCAGACTCAAGTTCAGACTGATGAGCAGTGGTTGGATGAGACTTATGTAACCACTGCTGTGAGCTACCTCCTATCAACTATTGATAACCATGAGAATGCCTATTTACTCTTGGCTTAGAAGGCTTTTTTAAGTCTCATACGTCATAGGCACCTTTTGGTAATTAGGCTGGCTTTTACCTCTTAGAAACTGGTTTGATGGAGGTGCATCTGTTACTTGAATTCCTCTGCGGACAAAGGTTTGATTTAAAGCTTTGGTGACAAATGTTTCACATGATTCAAATTTTTGTTTTGCAATATTTGAATTTTCTCTTTCTAGAGCCTTTTCTCTAATCTCTTTTACCTTTTGGTGATAGGTTTTGAGATAGACACACTCTTGAGTTGGATGATTTGTTTTGTTGCAAATGGTGCATTTAGGAGATTTAGGTATAACACAAGTTGTGTTTATATCATTAGCTTTCAAAAGGAAGCAATCTGCTGTATCATGATTTCTCTTTTCACAAAATTTAAAAAACAAGTGTTTAACCTTTTCCTACCTTTTCCTATCAGACTTTTTGAGAGCAGATGATGTAACCTCTGCTGGCAAGTCTTTGATAGGGATCACCAATGCTTTTGGTTCTTTTATACCATCAAGAGTTGAAAAGTCCATTGGCTTGAAGTTTTCCAAAATATCACACTCATCTGACCAGGTTGGTTTAAATAGATATTTTTCAACTGCTTTTTCTTTTGGTGAAACCTCTGGTTTTTCAAGAACAATTTTGTTTCCCTTTTTATTAGTGATTTTAATTTCTTCACCAGCCAAGTTTGTTGGGACTATTTCAACCAGCTCAGGGTCAATTTTTGCAACATTTTCACAAGTATGGTCATATTCCCTAAAGCCTAAACCAAACTTTATGTTGCTCTTGACTTGAGCATCAAGCATAAGTTCAAAACCTTTGCAAGACTCTACCCATTTTTCACAAGTGATCTGGGTAGATTTTATCTCCTGTTTGCAAACTTAGTATTTTTCTACCATAGTTTGGAGCTGATCTTTGGTTATGCTTGATTCATGCCTTAGGCTACTCATTTCAGAATCTTTTTAACTTAATTTTGTTTTCAACTCTTTAACAAGTTTTTCAAATTTAAGTTCATCTTCCAAAATTTTGTTTCTCAGGTTTTCATTCACCTGTTTTATGTTTGCAAAAGCAATAATGCATTTTTCAGAACATAGATCTTTTAGGATCTGAGTTGATACCTTCGAAGCAGCCATAAAGCAACAGCATAAGAGCATACCACATTCTTCTTCACACACCTCTGTGTCCCATGGGTCAGATAGATTTTCTTTTTCAACCTCAGCAACATTTATTTCAACCACAGGTGTGACTTCTGGTGTAACCACTGCTTCACAACATTCAACCACATCAGATTTTGACTCCTGTTCCACAGACTCATCACCTTCAATTATGGTCTCAAGAGCCATAAAATATAAGTTTTCATTTTCAAAATCATTTTTGGCTATGAGAGCAAAGTTTTCATCTGTTAAATCCTCAGGCAAACTACTCCAGTCAACAAAACCTTGGGTAAAGAAGCTTTGTAGTGTAACCTCTGCTGGTGTAGCAGTGGTTTGAGTAGTTTGAGTGACATGTGGAGCTTGTTGCACATGCACTTGAGGTGGTGCCTGAACATATTGAATCTATGGAGCAGAGGTTTGGACATAATAATAGGGACAGTTGTTACAGGACTTGCAAAATGAGCAGTGTTTTGCATTTTGTGTAGGGGCAAACTGGGAATAATGGACAGTGCTTTGAGAACTGGGCCAGGATGGGTAACAATTGGTCCTGCAGTTTGAGTTCTGCATTCCTTGGCAAAATGTCTCATCCTATTGCACTTAAAGCATTTTATCTTTGATTTATCTAACCTAACTTTTAACCCCCCATGCAATTCTGGAAACCTCCTACCAGTTCTTTTGTAAAACTTACTAGCCCTGACGCTCAAAAGTGACAACTGGTGTAGGATGTTTCTTCCAAATTAGTGGGTTCAAAGTGTTGTAAGTCATTCATCTCAAAACTCAGATTGTCAGAGGTTTGGCTTTCACAATTTGCAGCAAAAGCAAAATTGGGTGTACAGGGATCAGAGTTGAAATTGTTTCCAGAAGTTATATCAATGTAATGATCAAAACTCTGATCCTTTCCACTACCAGACCCCTCTTCATGACTATAGAGAGCAGTGTTTCCCAGTGTATAGTCATCAGTCACTTTCCCAGACTCTTGAAGCTTCTTTTTCTGGTTCAACTCTCTCTCATAAGTGAGAAGTTGACCATGAAGTTGTGTGAGGGTCATTTCTTTATAACCAACAATGTTCGAGTAACATAAGCTATTGTCTCCCATTTTTCTGTAGTGATCTTAAGAAACGACTATTGATAGTCGAATTAGGAAATTTCACATCTACCAGTTTCAATTCGCTTATGAGACAGCTAAATCTCTCGAACTATTGGGTTAGTGACTCACCTTTTACATGGAAAAATGTTTCATACAGCTGATTCAAGACTTCTCTATTATTCTCGATCACCTCTTCAATACCACTGAATTGCTCTTTAAGAGCATCCCATACTCTTTAGCACTATTACAATAAAGTAATCCCGCATAAATCTCATTGGGCAAAGCTGAAGCAACGATGCTAAAAGCCTTAGCATTCAATTCAATTTTGAGGAAATCATGTTCAGAGTAATTTTCGAGTTTTTTAGGGACTTGAGTGTGGGGATCCTCTGTACTTGGAACCATGGGAACATGGGGTCCAAACACAACGTATCTCCAGCATTCAGTGTTCTATTGAGCGAGAATGTGACCCATTCTACGTTGCCAAATAAAATACTCATTTCGTTCAACATAGGTGGTTTGGACATGGATCCAATATTGGAATTCGGTGTGTTTTGTGCCATTTCTCTTGTTTAGAACATATTTGTGTTTTAAAAACTTTTGTAGTAATAAAACTCTGTATTCAAGAAAAACTTCTCAAACGAAATTAGCAAAAAAGAGTTGATCTGTTCAAATCAATTTGATGTTTAAATTAAAATCGATTGACCAAGCTCTGATACCAATTGTCAGGATCTAAGTTTCAATTGATTGTTGTTTTTGTTTCAACTAATGGAAAATGATTTAAAACAGAGAGTAAGTGCAGCGGATCAATGGAAAACTTTTACAACAATCAATCGGTCGTTTGTTTTCATCACCATCATGCTTTCAAGTAATTAAACTATTGCATGTGATTCACAAACTCCCCCTTAGCCCAATAACGATCGTTTGATAGTAAGAAATGAAGAAGATATGCGAAATTAATCTTTTTAAGAAGATAAGTAAAAACTGTTACATTGAGCGCCTGTTTATACTAACTATCTAACCACTGATCGTCTAACAGTGACGTCATGGTTGATAGTGAGCTAACAAACGTAACTAACTACAAACATTGCTTAAACTAAAACTATCAGTGCATAGCACTGATACATTAATTAAACTAAAACTAGACTAAGCACTGCTGGCCATCCTCTGTTCTTATAATCTTCTATCAGTGGTTGGGAATTTCTTCTGTCAGAGGATAGGTAGCATTTGTTTATTGAATGCAGTAAAAGCCTATCAGATGGATAGGAACCTCTGATAGCTAGACCAAAGCTCGGATGGTGTGTTTTGACTTTGTATCATCTTTTCCTTTCTAAAGGTTCAATCCCAACAAGTAGCATAACCACTGTTGTGCATCCCCCACCAGAAATCACCAAAAAGACCAAAAAGAAATCCACCAAACCCACCAAACCTACCAAAAAGGATCTTCTGCAAGATGAGATCCCAGAAGTTAATCCTTGACAACACAAATGTCACAAGAAACCACTGTTCCTACTTCCTCACAACAGTTGGAAGGATCTCCACCCAAAACCACAACTCCTCATGATTCCTCTCAAAAGGAACATGTTTGTAAGCACAGGGACACCACAACTTGAAACATTACCCTCATTTGAGAGTATGTTGAACTGTCCTTCTCCCGGGACAAATTCTTTTTCCACATCACTCCCACATCTCAAATAACATCAACAAAATTATCTCTGTTTGAGGTCATTGAAAGTCAGACACAAAACAACCCCTCTCACCAACACATTACTGAGAGAAAAACTTCCACAATGGTTGTGTCTGATAAAATTCAATTGGCTATCCCACAAACAGTTGAGGAGGTTACACACTTGAGTTTCATGAAATTCTTGTTGGTAGTTCAAGTGAAGCCGCTACTACAGATGTTGGATCCACTATCTACATCTGGACAGAGTTCTACCGAGACTACTTTGGTAACCACTGCTGGTGATAAACCACTGTTAAGTTTGCTAAGGAACCCTTTGCTGTAGAAAGAAGTCCCTAGTACCAAGAAAAAGGGGCATCAGCTGGTGAGAATTTGGAGACTTCTCCTATCTCTAAGGTTGATACAACCACCTCTGGTAGGAAATCAGATGATCCCATTAAATTGGGTAATGATTTAAAATATAATGACTTGACAGAGAGAATTACAAAAATTGAGGCATTTGTGGCAGATATCAAAAATATACTGCAACAGATGTTAGAATCTTCGAAGTCTCAAAACATGCTCAACCCTCTGTTCCTCAAACCACCAAAATATTAAGACAGTTATATCCTCTGCTTCAACAACAACCATGCTGATCACCAACATGAAATACAAGTGCAAATGCCAGAAACATGGTTGAGGAAAGATATAAAGTTACTTAGGCCGAGCTTAAGAGTATTAAAGAAACCCTCACAAAAATGCATGACACTGCCCCTGCACCTATCTTCAAAAGAGTTAATGATGCAAAAAAAGGGGAGAAAAATGAGTTTATGAAAAGGCCCTCAGTAACTATATTGAAACATCTGTCAAAGAAAAGAAAAAGGGAGTTGGTGAAACCCTGGAAATTCAAGCAGATGATGAATGTGCAAAAATGAGGATCATTAAAACTCAAAATGAGACAAAGGAGAAGAGTTTGACAAAGGAGCAAAAGGAGTTGAAAGAGTTAGAGATAAAAGCAAAAGATACCACTATTGGTTTCAAAACCACTGCTGGTATAAAAAAGTTAACCACTGAAAGTCCTAAACCAATATCTTTATCTCAACAACCACCTGACAAAAAGCAAAAAACAATGCCATCATCATTATTACCAGCTTCCACTGCAACAGATGTTGATACTACCAAAGGTACAACATATGTTAAGACAACAGTGGTTTATACAAAAACTTCTCAATTTCCGTCAGAATCAATACTCCCTCTTATAACTCAAATTCCTACAAAAACTCTTTCACCAAAATTAGTTTATACAAGAAAAAGAAAGGTCACGGTGAATGATGATGATATACATGCACATACTCCTTTATCATCTTCACCATTTATTCAAACAAATCCAGAACCTTTCATCCATATCTTATCACCAACATCAACTCCACTTACCCAATCACCTACTGGTCACAACCCTTCTAGAAACATACCACTGGAAACAACATATCCTCTGGAGCTGGCTGCAGTTCAAAACGAGATGATGCAATTTTATACAGAGTTTAATCCATCCAAAAGAACCTTTCCATCTCTTCATGGCTACAGAATTCCTAAAAACATTGATGAGTATCTGAAATTGAAAGCCAAACTAGCTAAAAACATAGCAAAAGAAGAGGTAAAAGGGAAGGGTAACAACTACTTATCAAGACTAGAGCATCATGAGCTAAGCAAAGTCAGGAAACTGGAAGATTATGCAAGAAACTTTAAACAAGAAGATGTCAAACTTACCACCGAATGCTGACCTTCAAAAGGAGCTAAGGAAAGATCCCATAGAACTCATCATGAGAGACAAACCATATCAAGCATATGAGCATCAGTTCAAAGACTGGCTTATCACAACTCTCAAACAAGAAGCAAACAGATGTGAAAGGATGAAGAAAGATCCTCAAATGAGGAAGAATTGCACCAGACTGGAACAGGTTTACAGATTATAATGCAGATCTTGCCTTAGAAGCATCCATCCAAGCTTTAAATCAAAGTAAGAGGCAATTACAGATGGATGGGGAAGAAAAACAAAGGGAAGCTGACATCAGTAAACATGCCAACAAAAGTAAACCTTTGCATAAATTGGATGATGTTTCATTAAAGCCTCAAGCTCAACCTGCAGAAACTGTCAAAAGGCTATCAAGCAGTCCACCATTCCCAAACTCATCACAAATAAAACTTCTCCAAGAAACCCATTGAACTCAAAAATACTAAAATCGATGTCTGACAAAAAGACCCATGTATTGACCTTGCTCAAGTCCAATGGGAAAGTTTAAAATATATCAAGAAGGATGCACTAAGCCTAGGTGTAGCTGACCTCCAAGATCTTTTGGAACTTCAACTATGTAGGGATGAAGATGATGAAAATTCCCAGAACTTCGAACTACAGTTCAAAAGACAAATTAGGGAAAAACTGATGAGAGAATAAAGATCATAAATAAGGAAGATTTGGCATCATCTGTTCTAGGGGGAGATTGTTGGGACTTGAACCCTACAAAAGAACAGATGATAGAAGCCAAAACAGGTCTGTTCAAAATGATCCAGGACAAGCAGTACTTTGATTCACTTCTCCTTTCAATGGCAAGATATCTAACATCTGATGGTTCTAACATCTGTCTAGTGCTATGATCTGTTGATTTATAAAGACTGTTGAAGACTAAACCACTGATAAAGTCAAAGGTTTGATCACCCTTTGAAGAAGATCTGATAAAGCTTCATCAGTGGTTGAGCTCGTCAGTGGATAGCATCATTAGTGTCTTGTAATCAATGTTTTGTTAATGTAACAGAGGATAACATTAGCAGTGGTTAGAGTTTGTTAGGGTTGTTAGATGTCACTGTCTTGGTACGTCAGCAACAATTCCATAGAGGTTAGAAGTTTCGTACTATAAATAGACAGTACATGTACTGTTCTATCTAGCTCTCTCTCTCTCACACACACACACACACTCATCTTGTACAAACAATTCTGTGTGAGCTTGGTCTGAGGGGGAGTTAGTGATTCATACATGTATTAGTTTGTAATCTTTTCAATTTTTGAGTAATGAAAATATTGTATGATGAAAGCTAATCTCTCCTTGATTGTGTTACAAAGTTTTAAATTTCATTCCGCTGCAAAGTATTGTATATTTTATCTTCTTTTATTATCAATTTGTTTAAAACAATACAATCAAGTCAACTCAGATCTTAACAAGCTCCATGTCGCCTTGTTTTAGCTTCCTCCACATTTCAGGCTCCTGCAAAACATTAGTGATGTGGTAACCACACCCGGTATCAAATACCCATGTCTTGCTTGAAACACTAAAAAGTTCAATAACATAAACGAGAATACCTGAATAAGTGCTAATGGCATTGGCCTTGTTAGCCTTCAGCTTGGCTAGATATTATGGGCAATTCCTTTTCTAGTGGCCCATTTGGTTGCATTCAAAGCACCGACGCTCCTCTAGAGGTGGTGGTTTTCAACGTGGTTGTTTTTTGTGGCATTTTTGGCAGCGCACAACCTTCATTTTGCCTTTGTTTTTATAAGCCTTTTTCTTGTTGTTAGGCTTCTTAACACCACCAGACTTGACCATCAGAACTTAGGTTGGTTTTATGTGGAATTTTCATCTTGGTCGTTTTGAGCATACCATGTAGCTCAAGTACAATCTTCACCCAAGCATTCATATTAAAGTTCATAATGAACCAGTCACATGAGCTAGGGAGAGAGTTTAAAATGAAGTCCGCTGCCATTTCATCCTGCACGGGATAACAAGTTTGTTCATCTGATTAATGTATGCTTTCATCTTAAGTACATGAGTACTTATACATGATCCTCCTTGTATTTACAGCTTATGAGTAGTTTCATTGTATCATATCGCTCTTGCCTGGCTTGTTTCTAGAACAAGCATTTCAGTTGCAGCATCTTATCATAAGCATCTTTATCTTCCATGTTGTTCTAAAGATCAGGAGACATGGAGGCTTGCATAAGGCATGCTCCTCAATAGCATCCTCATTATGCTTTTGCAGTGCCTTAGAGCCGCAACAGTGTTTTCTGCAGGCTCGATAGGGACTGGGCCATCTAAGATATATAGCGCCATCTTGAGGACTACTCTCAAATTGCGGTGCCATTCAAGAAAGTTGGTGTTATTCAATTTTTCCTTTTCAACTATAGACTTGAGAATAAAGGAGTTGTTTTCATTAGACATCTGTTACATAAGCAAAGAGATTTTAGTTGGTATTTTCGATGTATATTTCCTTGTTTACTTAGTAACCCTATACAGTAATTAGAAAAAGGTATGAGAATCTTGTTATATCAGGATTAAAGGCAGTTTAGCATGCACTTTAGTAAGTGACTAGGCAGACTAACGAGTCTTAATTGTGAGAATTGCACAACTCTCGAGTATAAGGCCGCTAAGACAACTCTTGTCTATACATTGTAACGTTTAGCCTCACCTATGCCGACTTTTTTACATTCAAAACAGCTGGAGCATGTGACGAGAAAAGAAAACGTAATAGTCATCCTAAAAGGGTACTTGAGGAAGGGTCGGATGCGTCAACAAAACCCTTGAACCTTGGAAGGATAAGCTAAGCATCAAGTGTGGTGATGTGGCTCGAAAAACTAATGGTTCACTTTACGTTCCAAGTGTAGCTTGTGTGTAAGACCCTAACCTTTTAAACACAAAGACGCAACGGAAAATACAAGTCTTAAAATTTTTTCTTTGTAAACGTTTTTGACATTCTTGAAGGTTCTTTTAAAATAATGTTTTTACAATAAATACATTCTAACGTTCTCATTAAAAAACACAACTTATGATTACTGAGTTTACATAATCACACATTCCCGCACAATCCTGGCATGACTCGATCTTCAACCTTTTACACCTCCTTATGATGATCTGTGATTTTTGTAACATGCAGTCACCACATACATTCACATTATTAGTACTTAGTGACATGATATTTATATAATTTGGATTGTATAACTATTTGATCACATCACGTTCTACTTTCCTAAAGATTCTATTCAATTATCCTTTTGAGTTCAACCACTTGTCTCGGAGTCTAACTTTCAATGAGTCAACAACAATGCACCTGCCAACATTTCATTCTCAAAGGCAACTTGGTTATCATCGTCAATACTCATATATTTATTCACACCATACATTTCAGTGTACAAGTTTCATTTGTTCAGAAACGTATAGGTTAATAACACGTATCCATTTTGCCTATTCCACTCTTTCGTGTATAAAAATCATACATGAACTATACATTCTACCAAATCTACATAACTTACATATCAAAATTGTCAATCCTAATCACATCTTTTATGCGTATGATTTTCTTACATACTAGTCTACGCGTACACTAATATCTAACCATATTAAATAACATCTCGTGCGTAGACATTTGATTAACTTCCTTTGAACAATCTACTTTATTAGGCGCATCATTCCTATTTGTTGATGCAGAATGTCTATCGCCTATGTCTTAGGGTCATGTCGAATCGATGTAATAGGGCTTTTCGTACGAAGTAAGTCACTTCGTACAACGTGAGTTCACCTCATGCGAAGTAGGAGACTCACCTCGTGCGATCTAAAGAAGTCTATAAATAGGAGAGTCAAGGTCTTAGTCTGTAATTGTTAGCTGATCGGTACGGCGAAGCCCAACCAAGATTGTTTCAGGATTTACACGTTTATGACATTAATGAAACTGTAAACTTAAAACAATAATCTGGATATTTTCGCTAATCATAAAATGGATTTCTGCATGCTTTATGACTAGATATCAAATTAGGACTTGAGCTAATGGATTAGCAAATCCTCGCACAATGGTATTAGAGCTTGGAGGCCTGATTTAAAGACACTGGATCTAGATTCAGCCTTAGAAGATTCTTATTCTACTCATTCTCTTCTTTGTATCATTCTTCACAAAATTCATGAACTAAATGGACTGATGTTTCAATATATCACGTAAAATCCAGTTTAGATAAATCATTGAAAGAACCAGATCTAAAATCAATCGAATTCATGTCGAAAATTGCAAAAACGTGAAATTGTAAACACACTTCGCACGATTGGTTACTCCCACTTTGCATGATTTGATACTCCACTTTGCACGAAGCGAAATTCTTGCAAAATTAAAATTTTCACTTCGCACGAAGTGAAACTTGATTTGTTGTTTGTTTGATTTTTCAGGTCGCACAAAGTGTCTGTTCGCACCAATTTAACTTCACACAAAGAAATTTCTTATTAATTTTCCCGACAAGATGGAAACCGAGTTCTTTAATGCATTTGCAACGACTGCATTTTCTGCAGCAACAACTCAAAGTATAAATTTAGAGAACGAAATGGGAACAATGATGAAACCCCCAAAATTGATGTGTTTAGAAGATTACTACGTGTTGGTGCATATGTCTGTTGCCTTCGTCATTACACGAGAACGAGTCTGGAATAAACGAGAGTTTCTGACGACCGAACAAGACAAAGTAGATATCCTAGAGGGAGTCTATTGGTGCTTAATGTCTATAGAATAGTCTTGTATCGAGTCTGTATAGAATAGGTGAAACAAGGTGTATTTAAGAGTGTTAGATAGCAAGTTCGCTTGAGAGTGACTTAAGAAGTCAAGTTCGGCCGAACTTGATTAGGTCAAGTTCGGGCGAACTTACCTATGGTTGTCTTCTCACCAGCGAACTTGTAACACTATATATAGGTGCCTTGGGATTTCATTTGTAAGGAGTTGGAGATTTTGGCACAGAGACGGTGAAGCTCTGTCGGATCCGGATCTTGAATGTATTGAACTTTAGATCAATGAAAACAACTATTAAACGAGTAATTCTTGTTATTTGGTTAACTTGTCATTAGTTTCTGCCTAATCGGACAATAGATAACAAATTTAGGTTTCCGAGCTGTTCGTGGACGTTCCTACAAGTGGTATCAGAGCCTGGATACCTGAATTTGTTGAAATCAAGACAAGAATCTCTCTATTTCATCTCCATTCTTCTATTTTTCTTAACTTTTGAGCAAAAACGAAAAATTCACGGTCAATTTTTGTCCAATTTTGAATATGTCATGTTAAATACACTCGTGGTAAACCCCTGAGAGTTTAGACATCAAATTCACAAGATTTGACAGCAAAAAGTTGCAAAAACCATGTTTTTGAAACAAGCCATGGCTGAACTTAACATCAAGTTCGACCGAACTTGATTAAAATCTTACTGATTTTCATCAAGTTCGACCGAACTTGATAGAATTTCAAGATTTTTCAAGAAGTTCGACCGAACTTGAGAGGTATTTCAACATTTTTACGCAAGTTCGACCGAACTTGAGTAAAATTGTTTGTTTTTCTCACGCAAGTTCGCCAGAACTTGATATCATCTTTAAAGTTCACCTAAGTTCGACCGAACTTATCTATTTCTTGATAAGTTTTCACAAGTTCGCTCAAAATCAAAATCGAACTTGGATAAAAACTGAAAATTTTCATTCTACAACTACAAGTTCGACCGAACTTGTAGTTATTCTAATATTTTTCAAAGTTTATAGTGTTTTTTTTTCAGCGTACGTGTCTCGATTTTCAAAATGGAAGATTTCCATAGCCCGTTTCAGCTGGAGTAGCACAAGCCTCAACGTCAAATTCAATTGCGGTTAATCAGATGAACCTCGATAATGAAATGGGTACTACTCAGAAACAGACGAAGTTGATGAGTATGGACGAGTTCGAGGGATGGAAAGAAAAGTTTGTTAATTGGATTCAAGCGAATCAATTCAACAGCTGGTTTGCGATTGAAGATGGATATACATGGCCCAAAGATGAACGTGATCAAGATCTTCCATTGAACAAATTTTCAGCGATTGACAAAGAGAAATATGTTGCTGAAAAGAAAATGATCAGCTTGATACAATAATCTGTCAAAGAAGATATCTTAATATTATTTCTAGAATATGATACTTCTCCGGAATTTTGGAATTCTATTTGCGAAAAATTCAAAGGAAGTGATGAAATGATCAAGAGCAAAAAGTCCCTGATTAAGAAAGAGTTTGAAATCTTCACGATGATCAAAGGAGAGACAATGAAACAAATGATTGATAGATATTGTCACCTCATGGTCCAGATGCGAAGACATGATATCAAGAGAACTAATGAAGAGCAGATTGAGAAGCTGGCCGATGCACTTCCAGAAGGAGAATGGACAACGTATCTGATGATTCTAAAGAATAGTCCATCTTTGAGACATTTTAAATTGTTATCTTTCATTGACAAACTTGAAGGTCATGAAATGGAATTGATGAAGATTGCAAAATCCAAAAACACTAATGTTGTTCAGGATGTCGGAGTTTATTACAAAGGTGGTGTTCCAGATACTCCGATTCAAAATCCAAAAATCCAAACGGCATTTAGTGAAAACATGAATACATCAGATCAATCGTCACAAAATCAGTATTCTCCAAATACTGGTTATTCATATGTTGGTTCAAGTTCTTCTTCTCAAAGTCAATCTCATCAGACAAGCCAATACACTTCTAATTCAAATGTTTTCCAATGCAACATAGCAGTTGATTTAAAGAATGTGTTTCCTGAAAAGGTTGCGAAATAGCACATAGCACTTCTTGCTACAGTTCTGGAATCATATGAAAGTCTTGTTGCTGGAAAGATTGGAAATCCTGAAATGACAACTGAGGATTACGATCAGGTAGATGAGGAAGAGTTGGAACTGATGGACATCAAATGGTCCTTAGCATCGATTATCCGGAGAGTTTCAAAGTTTGTAGCACTCACTGGAAGGGATATTGGTAACTCAAGCAATAAACTTGGTTTCGACAAAATGAAAGTTACTTGTTTCAGATGTCGACAAAAAGGGCACTTCAAACGTGAATGACATAACCAAGAAGCTAGTGGAAACCAAAATCCTTTTGGAACCGGTAATGAATATTACAAGAAAGCACTGCAATACAAATCATATCCGAATAGAACACAAGTTGAAGTTGAAGATAAATCTTCAAAGAAAGCCGAACAAGATCTTGTTGCCAATCACGAAGATGATGGTTTCGATTGGAACAAATACATCGGAAAGAAGACTGGTGTTGCTATGATGGCAGAGGTTGTGAATGATCGGATACATCATTTGTGGATGCTGCTATCGAAAATGCTATTCAAGAAGCATTAATGCAGAGAGCTAAGGAAGAAGTTGTCCTGGAGAATGCAGTTCTGGAAAGATACATGCAACAAACAGAGGAAGAAGGAATAGCTTAACTTGAGATGCAAAAGTAAGAAGATTTGAAAGCAGAAGCCGAAAATGTAAAAGCTGAGGTAAGCATGTCTGAAAAGGAAGTTGTGAAAGTTGTGGAGGCTGAAAAACCTTGCACAAAGTGCGCAAGTCCTTGTGAACCCTGTCTGGATAAAGTCAAAGTCATAAGAGAACTGACTGAACATAACGAAAACTTTCGTTATGATTACAGAACCATAAAAGAAGCTTATGACAAAATATCAGGTAAATATAAACATGTTGAAAGAGCTAACAGTGAACTCAATGCTAATGTCACCATGTTAAATGCCACAATTATTGAAAAACAAAAGGCAATTAACATGTACATTAATACAATTGCTGAGACAAAGTGTCAGTTTCACGAAATGAAAATTGAAATAGAAAGAGTCAGACATTTACTAAAAAGTTACACCACAAACGCATATGTCATTGATCACATTCTTCCTACGATCAAGTCTGAGGAAAATGTTGATAATTCAAAGCGTAAAGTGTACGAAAATGTTCCTCCACCATTTCTTGCAAGTTACTGCTGCAAGAAAGATGATGATATGAAAAGGCATTTAATCTTTTACTTCTTTCAGAAAAGAAAGATAAATTACCTGAGAACATTGACGTAGACTTTACAAATTCAAACGATGACAATGAATCGGTGGTAAAAGATGTGGTAAAGAATGTTGTGGGAAATGATTCTGATGACGGTAGCTTTAAAAGCGCCAACTCGAGTTCAAACAGTTCTGGTTCACAATTTGAAAGTGACGATACATCATCAGAAAATGATCTAAGTGATGATCCTAATGTTGTTATGTACAAGGTTAAGGAATCTGATAGATTATATTTCAAAGATAGTTTTCCGATTCAGAATGTGAAAGAAGATCAAATCGATAAACTGTTTAAACTTGTGGAAGTTTCATCAGATGATCTCGAGAAAAATGAAAAGAAGTTATTTTCTAAACCGAAACGGAACTTTAACAATTACCGTAGAAACGGTGGTGATTTTCCTGAGAATAGGAGAGCAGGTTTAGGTTTGGAAGAAGCTGAAGATGATTCGGAGAAGAATCAGAAATCAACGTTCTAGGATACAAAGGGAAGAACATAAAGTTTGTGTACGGAACGAGCACGGTTCAGGAGGAAAGCTTGATAGGTAAGAAGTCAAACGATGATTTCAAGAAAGCAAAGGAACTTCGGGACAAGGCTAAGACCAAGTCTACAAGTGGAGTAAGACCCACTAGTAGAAATGTTCATGATACTCGGATTTGCTTTAAATGCAATGAAGTTGGTCATATTGCTCGCAAGTGTCCGAAGTCTAAGTTTGTGTATCCCGAATAAAAGAAGTTTCAAAAGAGGTAAATCAAAAGCAATCTGATAATGGTCAAATCAGAATCTTAAAAGAAATGAAACGTAATGTTGAATCCAATCTTGAAATAAAACCTAAAAATGAATCAAAATTTGAAAATTCAATTTTTCAAAACGGAGAGACTTTAAAGCCAAATAATGATTCTAGGTTTTATATCAAAAGCTAGAGTTAATTCTCAAGCATGGATTGCTAAAAAGAAATCACCTGAAAAAGTGAATATTTATGATAAAACCGAAAATGTCAAATCAATCAAGAAAGATAAAAGCAAAGTTGATTGTGAGATTGAAGTTTGTGATGTTGAATATGCTTATCAAAGAGCATACGAAAGTGATTACGAAGCTGTGTATGAGGAGGTATATCCAAAACCCAAGACCAAGAAGACTTGGGTTGAACTTTTTAACTAGATCCTTTCATGTTCAGGAGTTCCAAGATCTACTTGATCAAAAGTTGATTCTGGATTGCGGAGCTCCATATCAATTTAACTTATCCAGAAATGTCATATCTTTGTCATTTTGATGGGAGAGTAGTTAAAAAGAAAAAGTTTTTGATATTACAAGTAGTTGTTAAAAGGAAAATTTTGAAAAGTCAAAATTATGAAAATCCACACCGTTGAACAAAAAAATTGATTTCAGTGTTCTTACAAGTTCAAACTGCTTTTACAAGTGGTAAATGAGTTTAATGATTGTTTGTTAAACAATTGCAGATACAGGTTTGAGAAAAAGGATCAGACGTCGAGGTCACGGGATCCGCATTGGTTTGTTACATTTTTAGAAGAATTTCTTTAAATCTAAAATCCAAAAATATGTTTTTGATTTTAGGGGAAGTAAGAAAATTTTAAAAATTGTTGAAAAATCAAAAACATATGAAAAAGTTGAAAATTCAAAAACATTGAAAAATTCAAAAATATGTTTTTGATTTTAGGGGGAGTAAGAAAATTTTAAAAATTGTTGAAAAATAAAAACATATGAAAAAGTTGAAAATTCAAAAATGTGATATCCCGGGTTTTTCAGATAACTTACACGTGACACTTGTCGAATAAGATGTGTGCTAAGTATTAAACGTGCATGGATTAAAGACGTGTTGTGTGTTGTGTGATTGTCTTAGTGATTGAATAATTAGATTTCATATGTGCACAAACTGAACCGAACCGCGACACGTTCCAACCTTGGTTCATGGTGACTCTAGGAGTTCACAAAGTTAAACCTTGAACCTAAGCCTTCGGCTAGAAGGAAACAACGATTAAACCTAAACTTAAACTCTAACTATTCGGCCAAAACCAAACTACTCTAATCTTTGTCCGCGAGACCACATCCAAACCAAACTAACCCAACCCAAGTCCCTCGGCCACAAACACTAACCAAAACCGAAACTCATAGCATGCAACTTTAGTCCTCGGCCACGTGATCAAGACCCAAACCAAACAACCCAAGATTCTCGGCCATGCTTTCTATCCAAAACCCAAGACCCTAACCGCGAGTAACCCAAACATATCTTGGCCGCAAGATCAAGCCCAAACCGCAAACTTATTGCGTTCAAACCCAAACTAAACCAACCCAAACCCTTGGCCGCGAGAACTAGTCCAAATCGGAAACCCATCCCCTATTTCTAATCACCTTGCGCCTATATATACACACACTAATGCATGCTCTTTCACAACTCCAAAACCCTACAAGAAACCTGCCGTCGGCAGCTCCCTTTGCTCCTCCTAACCGATCGAGATCAGCTCTTTTGTTCATCTTTTCAGTCGCAAACAAACTGCCTTACCCTCATCATCATCTCGGTCGCAGCAAGCAACAGTTTTTCTGTTCTTTTCTTCCGGTCGCAGCAGCAATCATCGACATCTTTCCTCTCGGCCGCAAGCAGCTTTGATCACCGGATCCCCTAGCTTAATCACGGTTCGTTTATATTGTTATTAAAAGATTAGAGGTTATCTCTGATTACAAGATCATGTTCGGATTATGTATATGTTTGAATGTCTAGTTGTTTCGGATAAATATGCATGTTTGAATGTCTAGTTGTTTCGGGTCTTATGTGTTGGATAAGTAATAGGCTGTTTTGATCATGTGCTTGTGAATAATTGTTTGCGGAAACCCTAAGTGCTTGAATGAATTGATTGTATTGTCTTCGGATCATATGTGCTTACAAGTAATCGGCTGAATTGATAGTGTGGGAATACATGACTGTTTTCGGAATCAATAGCTTACAACTATGATTTGATTATAAAGATTATAGTTATTGAGTAGGGTTTGCATGGATAAGTAGTTAGTAGTAAACTAGGATCAAAAATCGGTCTTTGCCGGATTAGGTCGATCAATAGGAACGATGTAGGTAAGTTGTAATAACAACAATGCTGAAACAGCCTGCTGAATACTAGTTACAGCCAACTTCATCTGGCTGTAACTTGGTCGTTAGTTGTCGAAAAATGGATTTTCTGATGTCTAGAACGTAGAGATTTGAATAAGGAATCTAATGGCACTGGATTCATAATTTTCTGAAATCGTTTGATATTTTTAAAGGGCTAAACAAGTTCAGTAGGTAAAGCTGTTAAAATTCTGGAATTTTGTTGGTTGTTTATCAAGCTAGATTTTAAAATCAGTAGGGAGTTGAGTCATGATTTTTGTACAGCAACTAGGTATAGAAATTTCCGGGCAACTCCAATTGGAATTTCATTAATCGGACGATCAGTGATTTTTAAATAAATTCTTCCGTGGACTGCAGTCAGAAAGCGGTAAATCTGACTGCAGCTTAGTGAATTAATATCTATGGCTAATTGGTAAAGATTTAGGACTTGGAAAAATTATATAAATTTCTATGGTATAAATGTCACCTACTGTAAAAATATGAGAATTTTTGGAATGTTAGAACTATTTTATAAAAATCCTAGAAAACAGCTGAATAATTGAGTGTTAAGCAGAAAGTTGGTAACTTGTGATTGTATGTATAAAGTGTTGTATGGATTTGGAATATGTTTATGATAAGTTGTTTGATTACTATGATCACATGGGAATATTTAGATGCATGTTTGAGTGTTAGATATGTTGTTTGTGTGTATCACTTTGTGAGTAAATTGCGTGTGGAATTTGTATTGGTGTGATTACACACTGACGTGGAATTAATTGGTTTGTTAGGACGCAACTAGCGGTCCCATTTCTTATAACATCTTTGCCACACTAACCGAGCAAATAAAGGTGAGTTCACGGCCCCTAACTTTATCCGGTTTTTAAACAACAGGGGGAGAAACATGTATACACTCTCAAACTCAAACTCTTTACGTTATACGAATTTAACGTCACTTAACTATACGGTAACTAAGTTAATGTTAATGTAATGTTATGGTCACTATGCAGCTTTATAACTTAAGTCCTCGACAATCTCCTCGGATCGTTAGTATTTGGGTTAAATAGCGGGGGAATTATAAGTAGTACTACTGGGTCTGACGAGCCCCATCCGAGCTAGTCGCGCTAGCCGACCGGGTATGGTCAACGGATGTATGATTGGCCTAACACCGCCATGGTCATGTGATAGGCCTGGCAAAACGGAGGCACACAGTCAGCTTCGATCGCGAACACTTCGTGACATGACTTTAGGCTAGCTACCTATATACATTAATATTGAACTTAATTACGGAACAACTTAATATTCCGGGTTTGGAATATTGGAACATCAACTTATTATCCCGGGTTGGGGATAATGGAAACAATAACTTAATATTCCGGTTTGGGAATATTGGAAACAACAACTTATTATTCCGGGTTGGAATAATGGAACTGATATGTTATCCCGGGTTGGGGATAACGGAGTAACAAACTAAAACCGAACAACGAATTTATGAAAACCTGTGAACTCACTCATCTTTAATGTTGACACTTGTTTCTTTACATGTTTCTCAGGACGCTAGGAGCTCTAGGTGCACGCACATGCATTGAACAAGACATCTTTATCGAGTCTCATTTATTAATATTGTTTTGGGATTTTTCATTTGTTTTGGCGTTTGTGTTGGCGCCCGCATCATTACTTAATTATGCTTCCGCTCAAATTTAAAACTGATACTCATGCTAAATATTGGTAATCTAAAATTTACAACAAATGATTTTGGAAAACGTATTATCAAATCATATAGAGTCGTTCGACGTACTAGTGTCTTAGATTCTGGTTTGTTCACACGTCTCGCGGTAAAACTCCGTAAGTGGAAATTGAGGGTGTGACAGATTGGTATCAGAGCCACTAGCTATAGAGAACCAGGTTTGCATTAGAAGTAGACCTAAACTATAGCTGATATCACGACACTAGACTTAGTTTGGCACCGAATTATTATATCTTGTTATGCAATATGCTACAAACGTGTTTGGTAGGTTATACCTTCATAATAAGAAATGAAAACAACTCGTAACTAACTACACGACCTAACAGGCAATGTCATCATCCTCATCGTCATCATCGTCCGACAGACTTACGCCACCAAGAGCATCAGGAAAGGCACCAATGGTGGAACCCATACCACCTTATGGCGTGGAGACACGCTCAGCAGCGAGGAAAAGGCTCGCTCTGGGGGAGGAGTCGTCGTTGCGCCCAACTATTGCTGTACCGGTTGAACCGGTTAATCCTGTAGAAATAGGACTTGACATGCTTAGAATCCTGGTACATACACAACAAAAACAGTTAGAAAGAATGCAGGAAACCATCTTAGCACAAGGATGGATGATCCGACAACTTACAGGAAGGACCGACTCGCTCGAGGAAGAGCATCGTACGAGCAAGGTAGCTCGTAACACCATAGCCAGAGATCTGCGTGCAGAGCAGATAAGAGCTGACTGGCTGGAGGACAGAGTCCTGGAAAACAGTTGGAACATTCAGGAACTGCAAAATCAAGCACTTGAACCAGCACCGGCCCCTCCAGTGCCGGTAGAGGAGGATCCAGAAGAGGATTCAGAGGAGGATCCTGAAGAGGATCCAGAGGAGGACCCAGCTGAGGAAGCTGGAAATGCCGCACAGGATGACGGCAACGACAGTGACTTGGGGAATGGAGACGTAGACGACTGACACATCTCGTTTATATTATTTGTTTTCCTTCAGTTTATTATTTTCCCACTTGTATTTAAACTTGAGACTTTATAGTAAATTCGTATGTTTGATTTGCACCTTTGTAAGACGTTGAGATTTCAGTTAATCAAGTATTTCTTTCGACTATTTAACATATTGAGTCGACATAACTAAATAATTATTAAAGTACGAAGTAGGATAACTATATTGGACATATAGACTTATCGGGGTGTGTTTTGTGTTGTGTTTCGAAGATCTAAATGGCGACTGGAAGACGTGGAAACCTTAACTTGACGCCCGAAGAGCTAGCTGCCATGATCCAGGAGCATGTGAACGCAGCATTAGCGGGTGTGCAGAACCAGCCGGCAGGTAACCATTATTAAATTTTCGCGTGAAAATCTAATGATGAGGCTAGTACAATTCCTGGCTGACTTCCTGTTCTCTGTCAGCAGGAGGGGGCTTTAATCCCTATAAGATGTTCCTTGACGCAAAGCCTAACAAGTTCTCGGGGGCGGAAGGACCCATTGGACTGGTCCGCTGGATCGAAAAGTCGGAATCCGTTTTTGAAATGTGCAACTGCTTAGAGGCCAACAAGGTCAAATACGCCGCCTCAACGCTGGAAGATGGGGCACTGACATGGTGGAATGCCCAAGTCCAAACACGTGGACTATTAGCTGCAAATGCAATGGCATGGACTGAGTTCAAGGCCCTGATTAAAGAGGAGTACTGTCCACGGGACAGAGTGCAACAGTTAGAGCAAGCTCTATGGAACCACAAGATGGTGGGATCGGAAATTGAGGCTTACACTGCAAAACACCATGACTTGGTATTTCTGTGTCCTGATTTGGCAAACACGGTGGAGAAAAGACTCGAGTTCTATCTCGGGGGTCTGGTTCCGGAAATTCAGGTATGGTGATGTCTAGTAACCCTGTAACAGAACATCAAGCTATCCGATTGGCTCACAAACTCACCGATAAAGCGGTGGAACAGAAGAAACTGCTAGCACGGGGTACCACTAAAGTTGCCTCAGATAACAAAAGAAAGTTTGAAGACTCCACCATTCGACAGTCTTCGTCATCACATCCACAGCAAGGGAACCAGAAACGGTTCAATCACTACCACAACCACCTGGGTCATCAAAATCATTCCAACAACAACAACAGCAACTACAACAACAACTACAACAACAACAACAACCAGAATGCAGGCGGTTATGTAGGTCGAAAGCCGCAGTGCAACCGCTGTAATCTCCATCATAACGGCCCTTGTGCCGGAAATCGCTGCCAAAGATGTGGCAAGATGGGACATGCGGCAAGGGATTGTCGTGGGGAAATTATGTCCCGACAAAATCAGAATCAGCCCCAAGGTCAGCAGCAGGGTATAAAACCGGGGATGCTATCAGTGTGGTAGCACCGCTCATTTCAGAAAAGACTGCCCACAGGTGCGCAACAACAACAATAATGGTGGAAACAACCACAACCACAACAACCACAACAATAATAACAACAACAACAATGGGAACGGTGGCACAGGAGGTGCCAAAGGTCGTGCATTTACATTGGGCCGCGGCGAGGCCAGAAACGACACGAACGTGGTCACCGGTAAGTTTCCCCTTAATGAACATTTTGCTTCTGTGCTTTTTGATACGGGTGCGGATAGGAGCTTTATATCTGAGTCTTTTAGGAAGAACCTAAATCTCACGCTTAAACCATTAGAGACCCCTTATGTGATAGAATTAGCCAATGGTAAATCTGTAAATGTGACCCAAATCGTATCCGGCTGTCAACTCAAACTCGCGGGCCACGCTTTTACCATCGATCTGATGACAACTACCCTGGGTAGTTTTGACGTGGTAGTCGGAATGGAGTGGCTATCCGACGTCCGGGCTGAAGTTCTCTGCTTCGAAAAGTCTATCCGTATTCCACTCACGAACGACGAAATCCTGACGGTACAAGGCGACAAGGCAAGCGCCGTCACCAACATTATCTCATTTATGCAAGCGCAGAAGTATCTTCGGAAAAAGAATTCCTTCGCTTTACTCGCACTAATTACCGAACAGCCTAAGGACGAGAAACGTATAGAAGACATCCCTGTCGTCCGTGATTTTTCCAATGTATTCCCAGAAGAACTACCTGGTCTTCCACCACATCGACAATTGGAGTTTGAAATCGAATTGGCAAGCAATGCAACTCCCATCGCCAAAGCTCCATACCGCCTAGCTCCAGCCGAGCTGCAGGAACTGTCTACTCAACTTCAAGAGCTGCTAGAAAAAGGATTTATCCGACCAAGCGTTTCGCCATGGGGAGCTCCAGTCCTGTTTGTCAAGAAGAAGGACGGAACTTTCCGCATGTGCATCGACTATAGGGAACTCAACAAGGTTACAGTCAAGAACCGATACCCGTTACCTCGCATCGACGATCTATTCGACCAACTGCAAGGGTTAAGTTACTACTCTAAGATTGATTTACGGTCTGGTTATCATCAGCTACGCGTCAGAGAGGAGGATATCGCTAAGACAGCATTTCTGTCACACCCTCAATTTCCACTTGCGGAGTTCTACCGCGAGACGTGTGAACAAACCAGAATCTAAGACACTAGTACGTCGAACGACTCTATATGATTTGATAATACGTTTTCCAAAATCATTTGTTGTAAATTTTAGATTACCAATATTTAGCATGAGTATCAGTTTTTAAAGTTTGAGCGGAAGCATAAATAAGTAGTGATGCGGGCGCCAACACAAACGCCAAAACAAAGGAAAAATCCCAAAAACAGTATTAATAAATGAGACTCTATAATGATGTCTTGTTCAATGCGTGTGCGTGCACCTAGAGCTCCTAGCGTCCTGAGAAACATGTAAAGAAACAAGTGTCAACATTAAAGATGAGTGAGTTCACAGGTTTTCGTAAATTTGTTGTTCGGTTTTAGTTTGTTACTCCGTTATCCCCAACCCGGGATAACATATCAGTTGCATTATTCCAAACCCGGAATAATAAGTTGTTGCTTCCAATATTCCCAAACCGGAATATTAAGTTGTGTTTCCATTATCCGCAACCCGGGATAATAAGTTGATGTTCCAATATTCCAAACCCGGAATATTAAGTTGTTCCGTAATTAAGTTCAATATTAATGTATATAGGTAGCTAGCCTAAAGTCATGTCACTAAGTGTTCGCGATCGAAGCTGACATTTGTGCCTCCGTTTTGCCAGGTCTATCACATGACCATGGCGATGTTAGGCCAATCATACACCCGTTGACCAAACCCGGTCAGCTAGCGCGACTAGCTCGGATGGGGCTCGTCAGACCCAGTAGTACTACTTATAATTCCCCCGCTACTTAACCCAAATATTAACGATCCGAGGAGATTGTCGAGGACTTAAGTGATAAAGCTGCATAGTGACCATAACATTACATTAACATTAACTTAGTTACCGCATAGTTATGTGACGTTACATTCGTATAACGTAAAGAGTTTGAGTTTAAGAATGTATACATGTTTCTCCCCCTGTTGTTTAAAACCGTATAAAGTTAGGGGCCGTGAACTCACCTTTATTAGCTCGGTTAGTGTAGCAAAGATGTTATAAGAGACGGGACCGCTAGTTGCGTCCTAACAAACCAATTAATTCCACGTCAGTGTGAAATCACCCCAATACAAATTCCACACGCAACTTACTCACAAAGTGATACACACAAACAACATATCTAATACTCAAACATGCATGCAAGTATTCTCATATGATCATAGTAATCAAACAACTTATCATGAACACATTCCAAATCCATGCCACACTTTAATGCATAAAATCACAAGTTAACAACTTTCTGCTTAATACTCAATTATTCAGCTGTTTTCTAGGATTTTTATAAAATAGTTCCAGCATTCTAAAAATTCCCATATTTTTACAGTAGGTGACCTTTATACCATAGAAATTTATATAATTTTCTCAAGTCCTAAATCTTCACCAATTAACCATAAATATTAATTCACTAAGCTGCAGTCAGATTTACCGCTTTCTGACTGCAGTCCACGGAAGAATTTATTTAAAAATCACCGATCGTCCGATTAACAAAATTCCAGTTGGAGTTGCCCGGAAATTTCTATACCTAGTTGCTGTACAAAAATCATGACTCAACTCTCTACTGATTTTAAAATCTAGCTTGATAAACAACCAACAAAATTCCAGAATTTTAACAGCTTTACCTACCGAACTTGTTTAACCCTTTAAAAATATCAAACGATTTCAGAAAATTATGAATCCAGCGCCATTGGATTCCTTATTCAAATCTCTAGGTTTTAGACCTCAGAAAATCCGTTTTTTCGACAACTAACGACCAAGTTACAGCCTGACAAAGTCGACTGAAACATTCACTCAGCATGCTGTTTTCTGCATCTCCTTATAATAAGTTCGTATAACTCGTTCATGTGACTAGCCAAGGCGATCAGGATTCGATTTTTAATCCTAGATTAATACTAATAATCTATCCATGCAACCCTACTTAATAACTTCTAGTTAATATAACAAAACACACTTGAATCCTCATGAGATCCGCAAACAAGTATACATGCATATCAACCTTGATTAATTCAGCCGATCACATCTAGTACATCTAATATCCGAACAAAATCATGCATATATATATACGGTCAATTCAGCAGGCTACTTGTAAGTACATATAGTCCGAAGACAATACAATCAATTCATTCAAACATATAATTAATCCGAAGCAACTTAAACATTCAAGCATACATATAATTAACCGAAACATGATCTTGTAATCAAAGATAATTCTGACCTTGAATAACTAGGCAAACAACCCGAGATTTGGACTAGAACAACTCGGCTGATCCAACTAGAACGTGACCGAGAGACGTTGATAAAGTGGGCTGCTGCGTTCGGAAGATGATGTGGGCTGTTTGTGATCGCTGCAGGGAACAAGTGGGCTGATCTCGCGACCTAATGAAGGTGAACAAAGGCTGTCTACGATCGAATGGGATGAACAAAGGCTGATCAGGTTGAGATGCAAGCTGCTCGCGATCACAAGGTGAAGACTTGGCTGCCGACGGCTGAATTCCTGAACTAGGGTTTTGTGTTTTTGTGAATGAGGCATGCAAGAGATGATATATATAAGCGCAAAAGAGGTAGGGTTGCGGTTTGGTTAGTACTTGTGGCCGAGGGATTTGGGTTGGGTCGGTTCGGGTTTATCTCGTGGCCTAGTAATAGTGTAGGTTAGTTTGATCTTGTGGTTTCGGGTTTGAGTCTTGCGACCGAGAGACTAGAGTTTTGATCTTGGCCTAATCTTGTTTGGACTTGTTCTCGGTTTTGGGTTTGGGTTTTTGGCCGAGTGGTTCTAGTTTGGCATGCAACGGTTTTTTCCGTTTAGTTTGTTCTTGGCCGAGTAGTTGGAACTCTAGGTCTAGGTTTAAACTTTGTGAACTCCTAGAGTCACCATGAATCTCTTTGGTTCGTGTCGCGGTTCGGTTCGTGTACGTATCTACAATAATTACTTTATAACTAAACGATTACACAAACACTCATCACGTATTCATTCCATGCACGTTTAATACTTAATTACTTTATAACTAAACGATCACACAAACACTCATCACGTATTCATTCCATGCACGTTTAATACTTAGCACACCTATTATTCGACAAGTGTCACGTGTAAGTTATCCGAAAAACCCAGGATATCACAATTTCGCACTCGGTATGGCCATTACGAGTTCTTGGTTATGCCATTCGGTCTCACTAACGCACCTGCGGTATTCATGGACCTCATGAACCGTGTGTGTAAACCATACCTCGACAAATTTGTCATCGTGTTCATCGATGACATACTCATCTACTCCAAAAGTGAAGAAGAGCATGCTGAGCACCTATGATTACTGCTAGGATTACTTCAACAGGAAAAGCTATATGCCAAGCTCTCGAAGTGTGATTTCTGGATCCGGGAAGTTCAGTTTCTCGGGCACGTCGTGAATGAAAAGGGTATCCACGTAGACCCTGCCAAGATTGAAGCCATCAAAAACTGGGAAGCACCTAAGACACCGACGGAAATCCGCCAATTCTTAGGATTGGCTGGTTACTACAGACGCTTCATCGAGGGTTTTCAAAGATTGCACAACCGCTTACTACCCTCACCCAGAAAGGTATCAAGTATAATTGGGGTGACAAGCAAGAAGCGGCATTTCAACTGCTGAAGCAGAAACTTTGCAGTGCACCCATTCTGTCCTTGCCGGAAGGGACAGATGACTTTGTAGTGTATTGTGATGCTTCCATTCAAGGATTGGGATGCGTACTCATGCAACGCGATAAGGTCATCGCGTATGCGTCACGACAGCTGAAAGTTCACGAGAAGAACTACACGACGCATGACCTAGAATTGGGAGCAGTAGTGTTTGCACTTAAGATTTGGAGACACTACCTTTATGGAACGAAGTGCACAATCTTCACTGACCACAAAAGCCTCCAGCACATCTTTGATCAGAAGGAGTTGAACATGCGACAGCGTCGCTGGGTCGAACTCTTGAACGATTATGAGTGTGCCATTCGGTATCACCCGGTAAAGCTAACGTGGTAGCTGATGCCCTCAGCAGGAAGGAACACTTGAAACCTCGTCGTGTACGAGCACTACAACTCACTATTCATTCGGGGCTACCCGATCAAATACGCGACGCCCAGTTAGAAGCAGTTAAGGAGGAAAACATCAAAGCCGAATCAGTGGGAAAAATGGAACGCGATTGGGAAGTAAAACCCAATGGAGCCCGGTATTTCATGAATCGCATATGGGTACCTCTCTACGGGAACCTCAGAGAGCTAGTCATGGATGAAGCTCACAAATCTCGATACTCTATCCATCCGGGTTCGGATAAGATGTATCAAAACCTTAAAGTTGCGTATTGGTGGCCCAACATGAAAGCCGATATAGCCACCTACGTGAGTAAATGTTTGACTTGTGCAAAAGTCAAGGTGGAGTATCAAAAGCCATCGGGGCTACTCCAACAACCTGAGATCCCAGTGTGGAAGTGGGATCAGATCTCAATGGATTTCATCACTAAACTCCCGCGAACCTTGGGTGGTTGCGACACCATCTGGGTGATTGTGGATCGTTTAACTAAGTCCGCACACTTCCTAGCTATTAAAGAAACAGATAAGATGGAGAAGTTGACTCGCATCTACATTAAGGAAGTAGTTTCTCGGCACGGAGTGCCAACGTCCATCATATCAGATAGAGATGCTCGTTTCACGTCAAACTTCTGGCAGTCACTCCAGAAAGCATTGGGAACACGCTTGGATATGAGCACAGATTATCACCCTCAGACTGATAGTCAAAGCGAAAGGACCATACAAACCTTGGAAGACATGCTTAGGGCATGCGTAGTGGACTTCGGAAATAATTGGGAAATTCACCTGCCTCTAGTGGAATTCTCATATAACAACAGCTATCACGCGAGTATTTCGGCAGCACCGTTTGAGGCATTATACGGTCGTAAATGTAGATCACCGGTCTGCTGGGCAGAAGTCGGTGACAGCCAACTCACAGGCCCTGAGTTAATACTTGAGGCCACTGAAAAGATTGTACAAATCAGAAACCGCATGGCGGCGGCACGAGATCGACAGAAAAGCTACGCTGATCAACGACGCAAACCGCTCGAATTCCAAGTAGGCGATCGCGTCCTACTAAAGGTGTCACCCTGGAAGGGTGTAATCCGTTTTGGAAAACGGGGCAAACTTAACCCACGGTACTAGGCCCGTTTGAAATCTTGAAACGAATTGGACCCGTAGCATACCAATTAGACCTCCCTGCCGAACTCAGTGGAGCTCACAACGTATTTCACGTGTCAAATCTGAAGAAGTGTCTATCAGATGAAACTTTAGTGATTCCATTGGATGAGATCCAAGTGGATGAACAACTACACTTCGTGGAAAAGCCTATCGAGATCATGGATCGTGAGATCAAGACTCGGAGGCACAGCAAGATTCCAATCGTTAAAGTTCGTTGGGACTCTAAGCGTGGACCGGAGTTCACGTGGGAAAGAGAGGACCAAATGAAAAGCAAATACCCACACCTCTTTGCAACTGAGCAGCAAACTAACGATACCAGTAACTAAATTTTCGGGACGAAAATTCTTTCAACAAGGGGATGATGTGACAACCTGGAAATTTTCTCATACTTTCGTGTACTATTGTTGACTAAATTCTTGTGCATGGCACTTGGAAATCTTTGTGTATGACACTTGGGAACTTCTTGTAACGTTGCGTACTATCATTAATAAACTAACTCTTTGTGCGTGGCACTCTGAACATGTACGTTACATACTAAACCGCGTTTACTCAATTTTCGGGACGAAAATTCTTTCAACATGGGGATAATGTGATATCCCGGGTTTTTCAGATAACTTACACGTGACACTTGTCGAATAAGATGTGTGCTAAGTATTAAACGTGCATGGATTAAAGACGTGTTGTGTGTTGTGTGATTGTCTTAGTGATTGAATAATTAGATTTGATATGTGCACAAACTGAACCGAACCGCGACACGTTCCAACCTTGGTTCATGGTGACTCTAGGAGTTCACAAAGTTAAACCTTGAACCTAAGCCTTCGGCTAGAAGGAAACAACGATTAAACCTAAACTTAAACTCTAACTATTCGGCCAAAACCAAACTACTCTAATCTTTGGCCGCGAGACCACATCCAAACCAAACTAACCCAACCCAAGTCCCTCGGCCACAAACACTAACCAAAACCGAAACTCATAGCATGCAACTTTAGTCCTCGGCCACGTGATCAAGACCCAAACCAAACAACCCAAGATTCTCGGCCATGCTTTCTATCCAAAACCCAAGACCCTAACCGCGAGCAACCCAAACATATCTTGGCCGCAAGATCAAGCCCAAACCGCAAACTTATTGCGTTCAAACCCAAACTAAACCAACCCAAACCCTTGGCCGCGAGAACTAGTCCAAATCGGAAACCCATCCCCTATTTCTAATCACCTTGCGCCTATATATACACACACTAATGCATGCTCTTTCACAACTCCAAAACCCTACAAGAAACCTGCCGTCGGCAGCTCCCTTTGCTCCTCCTAACCGATCGAGATCAGCTCTTTTGTTCATCTTTTCAGTCGCAAACAAACTGCCTTACCCTCATCATCATCTCGGTCGCAGCAAGCAACAGTTTTTCTGTTCTTTTCTTCCGGTCGCAGCAGCAATCATCGACATCTTTCCTCTCGGCCGCAAGCAGCTTTGATCACCGGATCCCCTAGCTTAATCACGGTTCGTTTATATTGTTATTAAAAGATTAGAGGTTATCTCTGATTACAAGATCATGTTCGGATTATGTATATGTTTGAATGTCTAGTTGTTTCGGATAAATATGCATGTTTGAATGTCTAGTTGTTTCGGGTCTTATGTGTTGGATAAGTAATAGGCTGTTTTGATCATGTGCTTGTGAATAATTGTTTGCGGAAACCCTAAGTGCTTGAATGAATTGATTGTATTGTCTTCGGATCATATGTGCTTACAAGTAATCGGCTGAATTGATAGTGTGGGAATACATGACTGTTTTCGGAATCAATAGCTTACAACTATGATTTGATTATAAAGATTATAGTTATTGAGTAGGGTTTGCATGGATAAGTAGTTAGTAGTAAACTAGGATCAAAAATCGGTCTTTGCCGGATTAGGTCGATCAATAGGAACGATGTAGGTAAGTTGTAATAACAACAATGCTGAAACAGCCTGCTGAATACTAGTTACAGCCGACTTCATCTGGCTGTAACTTGGTCGTTAGTTGTCGAAAAATGGATTTTCTGATGTCTAGAACGTAGAGATTTGAATAAGGAATCTAATGGCACTGGATTCATAATTTTCTGAAATCGTTTGATATTTTTAAAGGGCTAAACAAGTTCAGTAGGTAAAGCTGTTAAAATTCTGGAATTTTGTTGGTTGTTTATCAAGCTAGATTTTAAAATCAGTAGGGAGTTGAGTCATGATTTTTGTACAGCAACTAGGTATAGAAATTTCCGGGCAACTCCAATTGGAATTTCATTAATCGGACGATCAGTGATTTTTAAATAAATTCTTCCGTGGACTGCAGTCAGAAAGCGGTAAATCTGACTGCAGCTTAGTGAATTAATATCTATGGCTAATTGGTAAAGATTTAGGACTTGGAAAAATTATATAAATTTCTATGGTATAAATGTCACCTACTGTAAAAATATGAGAATTTTTGGAATGTTAGAACTATTTTATAAAAAATCCTAGAAAACAGCTGAATAATTGAGTGTTAAGCAGAAAGTTGGTAACTTGTGATTGTATGTATAAAGTGTTGTATGGATTTGGAATATGTTTATGATAAGTTGTTTGATTACTATGATCACATGGGAATATTTAGATGCATGTTTGAGTGTTAGATATGTTGTTTGTGTGTATCACTTTGTGAGTAAATTGCGTGTGGAATTTGTATTGGTGTGATTACACACTGACGTGGAATTAATTGGTTTGTTAGGACGCAACTAGCGGTCCCATTTCTTATAACATCTTTGCCACACTAACCGAGCAAATAAAGGTGAGTTCACGGCCCCTAACTTTATCCGGTTTTTAAACAACAGGGGGAGAAACATGTATACACTCTCAAACTCAAACTCTTTACGTTATACGAATTTAACGTCACTTAACTATACGGTAACTAAGTTAATGTTAATGTAATGTTATGGTCACTATGCAGCTTTATAACTTAAGTCCTCGACAATCTCCTCGGATCGTTAGTATTTGGGTTAAATAGCGGGGGAATTATAAGTAGTACTACTGGGTCTGACGAGCCCCATCCGAGCTAGTCGCGCTAGCCGACCGGGTATGGTCAACGGATGTATGATTGGCCTAACACCGCCATGGTCATGTGATAGGCCTGGCAAAACGGAGGCACACAGTCAGCTTCGATCGCGAACACTTCGTGACATGACTTTAGGCTAGCTACCTATATACATTAATATTGAACTTAATTACGGAACAACTTAATATTCCGGGTTTGGAATATTGGAACATCAACTTATTATCCCGGGTTGGGGATAATGGAAACAATAACTTAATATTCCGGTTTGGGAATATTGGAAACAACAACTTATTATTCCGGGTTGGAATAATGGAACTGATATGTTATCCCGGGTTGGGGATAACGGAGTAACAAACTAAAACCGAACAACGAATTTATGAAAACCTGTGAACTCACTCATCTTTAATGTTGACACTTGTTTCTTTACATGTTTCTCAGGACGCTAGGAGATCTAGGTGCACGCACATGCATTGAACAAGACATCTTTATCGAGTCTCATTTATTAATATTGTTTTGGGATTTTTCATTTGTTTTGGCGTTTGTGTTGGCGCCCGCATCATTACTTAATTATGCTTCCGCTCAAATTTAAAACTGATACTCATGCTAAATATTGGTAATCTAAAATTTACAACAAATGATTTTGGAAAACGTATTATCAAATCATATAGAGTCGTTCGACGTACTAGTGTCTTAGATTCTGGTTTGTTCACACGTCTCGCGGTAAAACTCCGTAAGTGGAAATTGAGGGTGTGACAAAAAACATTGAAAAATTCAAAAAGTTCAAAAACATGAAAAAGACAAAAAGAATTTGTTGTCAAAAAGGAAATGATAGTATATCAGTGGACTATCACAGTATGCTAAAGATTTGTAAAATTTAAAAGTGATAAGCAAGTCTTACTGTGGATGTGTCGATAGACTTTACACGTTCAGAGATTGTTTCCGGGATATAAACTAAATTTTACAACTGCTTAATCTTGTGGATTAATACATCTTGGATATATGGACTTAGTACTCCGAAATTTCGATTGAAGGGTTGCCTGATTATGAGATACGAGGTCTTTATAGATAGTTGATCTTTGGGGTATTATACACGTTCTTCTGATTTTGCGGATGAAAATCCTAGAACTTATATAATGCTTTTTGCTAAAAACCCCCAAAATAGCATGCAAACTTGAAAAAATCGAAAGATCTAACCATTTGCAATGCTGGAAAAGATTCCTTAAGTGGAACACTCTTGAAAGACGAGCCTTCATCATTTGTCTGTACGGTAGTACTAACCTGAGCTCTCAAGGTCTCGCATAACCCAGATACAGATATCAATTACGCTATACTCCCTGTAAGATGAAATCTAGGGAATCTGGATTCGGGAGGTATTCAAGAGGTGGAACCATAGTTAAGTCAAGTTTCATAATTCTTACCTTAACATATCTTGGAACAATTAAGAATCGTGATGAAGTTTAAGAGGACAAACATATCGACAATCTAGTAAACGAGTTTAAAACTTAAAAGTCTAAAAAAAGGTCAACGGTACTGGTGATATGTCTCAACAAAACTGATATGATCCTTAGACACGAATTCACAAAAATATGTCTGTAAATATGTTTGTACATAGTTTAACTTTACTTGTTAAAAGTTCTGTAAATACTTTACTTACTTTTTAAAACCAAAAAGATTTTCAACGAGCCAATGTTGGTGAAAGGATCATCAAAGTCTAGTAAGAAAAGTTTCATTAATTTGAAACTTTAAAATTGACAAAAAAAATCAGTTGTTCACAACGGGTTTAACCAAGGTCATTAACTTGGACTTGGTAAACAAAATTAGTTAATCAAGGTCATTAACTTGGACTTGATCAACTAAGTGGATTTTATTTCAATAATTGAAAAGTTGAAGTTTTAAACGTAAAATGTTTCAAGGTCATTAATTTGAACTTGAGATAACTGAAAAATGAAGATTAAAATTTGAAGTACAAGTTGTGTACAGGTGGTATGTAATATATGTGGAACAAATTTAAAGTTAGAATCTGAAATGTTTATTTGAATTCCCAAGTACTTTGAAACAGGAAGTAAAGTTTTAGGGGAGCAGGATGAAATGTGATTGAAGATAAAGCTCAAAGCTAGGGGGAGCACAGCTCACAGCAAGGGGGAGCTTGGAGATTAAAGTTTTATCAAGATTAAATTGAAGAAAAGAGAAGTTTGAAGATCATAATTAATGCATTAAGATAAAGATAAAGACTCAGGAACTTATTTTAAGTCTGATGATTACGAGGCATTCAGAGAAGACTATGTCACTTGAAGAATGACGAGGATGATTATTGTCAAAGATGTCTATGAAAGTAGATGACTACGGCAACATCCAAGGAGGAGTCTGTTGGTGCATATGTCTGTTGCCTTCGTCATTACACGAGAACGAGTCTGGAATAAACGAGAGTTTCTGAAGACCGAACAAGACAAAGTAGATATCCTAGAGGGAGTCTAGTGGTGCTTAATGTCTATAGAATAGTCTTTATAGAGTATGTAAGAATATCTGAAACAAGGTGTATTTAAGAGTGTTAGATAGCAAGTTCACTGAGAGTGACTGAGAATCATTGGGTATGATAGGTCAAGTTCGGGCGAACTTACCTATGGTTGTCTTCTCACCAGCGAACTTGTAGCACTATATATAGGTGCCTTGGGATTTCATTTGTAAGGAGTTGGAGATTTTGGCACAGAGACGGCGAAGCTCTGTCGGATCCGGATCTTGAATGTATTGAACTATAGAGCAATGAAAACAACTATTAAACGAGTAATTCTTGTTATTTGGTTAACTTGTCATTAGTTTCCGCCTAATCGGACAATAGATAACAAATTTAGGTTCCCGAGTTTTTCGTGGACGTTCATTACGGATGGAACAAGATGTTCCTTAACTGGGTACAAGCCAGTCACTTCGATTGCTGGTACGACATTGAAGAGAAATATACTGCACCGATTGGCAAGAACGAGCTGAAAAGACACCGAGACAGTTTACTGACAGGGAGAAAGATAAATTTGTAAGAGAAAAGAAGACGACGAACATCTTACAGCAAGCCATTAAATAAGAATATTTTACTCTTTTACAACACGACAATGATGCTCAATCAGTGCGGAACGCTTTGAGGGTGAAGTTTCAGGGAAGCACCCAGATGATCAAAAGCAAGAAAGCGTTGTTGAAAAAGGAGTTCAATATTTTCAATCTTCCCAAAAGTGAGTCGCGGAGCAGTTAATCGAACGGTACCGTCACTTGGTAGTTGAGATGAAAGGTTGGGAATCCAAAATGAGAACGAAGAGTTAGTGGATAAGTTGGATGATTCATTGCCTGATGGAGAATGGTCTACATAGCTGACAATCTTGAAAAACAGTTCAGAATATGGATCTCTCACTTTGTCCAGATTTATATAGAAACTAGAAGGTCACAAGCTAGAGATGCAAAAGATGTCCAAGACCAAAAGTTCGCATGTTCAACAGGGCGTGAATTGTATTACAAAAGTGGTGGATCAACAGTCAATACTCAAAGTCCAAAAATATATACTGATTTCAGCGCAGATAGTTCTTCAAGTACCGTTCAAATACTGGTGGAGATTTTCAATCATTTGCCAACTGAGATCCAAATTCACCTCAAACACCACAATCTTCTCAAAATAAAAACGATTACAAAACAGCCAAAGCATGCACTCTAATTCGAGCCAGCCAATATTACATTGTAATATTTCCATAAATCTAGAAATGTTAAAGACTTCAATGAGAACATTGCCAAATAGCATATGGCATTACTTCCGCTGTGTTGGAATCCTATGAATCTCTGGTGGCTGGTAGAATGGTAATCCTAAAATGACGAAAGAAGAACTATGACCAGATCGATTAGAGGAGTTGGAACTAATAGATATAAAGTGGTGCATGGCTTTCAATTGTTCGTAGAGCACAAGATTCATGGAGATTACGGTAGAAAAAAATTGCAAGGTCTAGATGGAAAGCTTGGCTTTGACAAGTCAAAAGTCACATGTTTTAATTGTCGAGAAAGGGGACATTTCAAGAGAGAATGTCTGAATCGTGAAGCAAACGGGAACCATATTCCTTTTAAGATGACTATTACAAAAAGGTAATTTATCATCGACCTACGCAACCTCAGACTACGAGTAGAATGGTTCAAATTGAAAATGGGTCGTCAAGTTCAAAGATAAAGCTTTAGTTTTTTCTCAGGAGGACGAGGGGTTCAACTGGAATAAGCACATTTCAAAAACCGAGAGTCTCGCGCTTCTAGCAGAGATAATCGAAAGAACCAAAACCAGTTGAAGAGCTGAGCATCTTTCGATGAGGCTCAAAATGATGAATGCAATTATGATCCTTCTTCTGAGGAAGAAGAACTTTTTCATAGTGCATTTACACATTTAATACCGCCTAAAATGTTGAAATCTTTTGCAGTATATTTTGAACCAAGCTACAAAGTGCTTTATGATGAAGAGCCTAAGCCTGAGATAGAGGAATTGATTGATTTTCGAAAGGAGATGCGTGTCGAGAATCTTACTAAGATAGCAAATAAAGCAATGATGACAAACTTAAAAGAGGTAGTTACTGAAGATGTCCAGCAGACCAATGATGAGTCGGTAAAAGAAGAGAGCAAGGTTCAGATAATTCAAGTCGAAAATCCTTGCAAAAAATGCGCGAAGAACTAAAAAAGAATACACAGACAATTTCTCAAGTGATTATAAAGAAACAAAGAAGCATATGACAAATTGAGTAAAACTATTAAACAATATCAACAAACAAGTAGGGAAGATGACGCCACACTTTCAATGCTTAAAGCAACCGTTTTGGACAAACAAATGGCCAAAAAAATTCATATTAACATGATTGCTGAGTTAAAAAGTGATTTAGAAAATATGAATATTGAAACGAAACGAGTTATTAAGTTGTTGATCAGTTATTCAACTTCTTCATATGTGATTGATCATATTCTTCCAAAACAAACATAGAATTCTCTGAAAATGAATAAATTGTTTCTTAAGCTCAAAAAAAAAAGATCAGGTTTATAATCGATGTCCACCCCTGATGCGGAACAGTTATGCTAAATGATATCCTGACGGGGTGTGAAAGGCGCTCAATTTAAAACTTAAAACAGAATAAAATGACGAGTTGCCCGAAAACATCGATGTAACCTATGACCAAGACTCAGATGTTGTTAAAAATATTGTTGAAAATGTTTTGGGAAGTCAGAGTGAAAGCACGGATTTTGATAGTGTTGAGTCAAGTTTGGAGAAAACAAGCTCAAGTTCCAATTCTGGAAATGAAGAAAGTTTTCATGAAAATTAAGTTAAACATTCGGAAAACAGTTTGAATAACGGTCCTAACATGGTTGTATACAAAATGAAAGGATCAGACAAACTATATTCTGATGAAGAATTCTCGATTCAGAATGCGAATCTTGAAAAAGTTGATAAAGTGTTCAAGTTGGTAAAAATGAGTTTTCTAAAGTTGATAATCAAAATGTAGTTTACTATTCCAAACCAAAACGTTTTTATAATAATAAAAAAGGTAAAGATTATCCTGAGAATAAAAGGAAAGGTTTGGTATTTGAAAAGAAAAAGAACAACAGGTTTGGAAAACCAAATTTTACAAAGAAGATAAACTTTGTTTTCGGAACAAACACTGTAAATGAAAAATATAGTTTGGCAAAAGAGAAGTCAAACGATGAATTCCATGCTGAGTATTTCATATATTGGCGATAAAAGATTCACAACGCACTTCATAGACCGAGAATGTCTCATGCGAAAGCCTAGATTCCATATCCCGGAGGAGTGAATCTTGATGCGCGCTCCCCGAGAAAATGACTTGTATGTCTTAGACATGAGTTTTGCGACTACAACGACAAAATCCACGTAATGTTTCGTGTCGAAAGCAACAGAAAAACAATCTATCATGTGGCACAGAAAGAAGTGCACATGCATCTCGGGAAGATGAATTTCTTAGTACACAACGATCTAGTTGAGGGAGCCAACGTTAAGAGTTTTCACTTGAATGACGATTGCATTAGTTGTAAGAAGGGCAAACAGCACAAAAAATCACATCCAAGGAAATTCCTGAATGCAATTAAACTTCTTCTAGAGAGACTACACATGGATCTTTTTGGACCAGTCAATTTCCGAAGTATTTCAGGAGATCTTTACTGTCTCGTTATGACCGATGAATATTCCAGATTTTGATGGGTGATGTTCTTGGAAAGCAAAGATGAAACTTTTGAGAATCTGATGATCTTATTTCGGAAGTTGGAGAACCTGTATTACTTACCAATACGACGTATCAGTAGTGACAATGATACAACATTCAAGAACAATCAGATGGCAGAGTTTTGCAATGAGAAGGGAGTTTTGCATGAATTCAGCACTCCTTACACGCCACAGCAAAACGCTGTGGCAGAATACAAAAACCGAACCCTGATATGTAGCCCTTGTGCAAAATTTCGAGCTTTCAAAAATTTTTCTTTTGGGTGCGATTCGTTAAGCGGTACTTAAACCTATTCTGTGTAACGTAACATACACACTGGGACAAGGACATAAGCTACACAAACCCTAAATACCCTTTACATAACTTAGAAATAAGTCTTGAAGGGTTAGGAATGACAAAAACACATTATACAAGTTCGGGACTATTTCTGACAAACTGTGAAAGTCTGCCAATTCTCGTATTTTTTAATACGGACCACATATACAAATCCAAATATTTTTGTATTCAATAAAATCTTGTATTTCATTGATGAGAATGCAAAATGTCAATTGTTGTGCAATTTCGATCATTTTAGTGTTCGCTAAAGCGTTTGACGTAATTTTGCGAAACGCGTAACCGTACAACCGAATGAACCGACATCCACGAAATTTCCAGGCAAAATCCAAGTTACATATGCCTTAACACCTTTATAGAGCCTAAAAATTAGGTTAAAGGGGGATAAAAGTGACAAAACGAGACAATACAAGTCCAGGAGCCAAATCTACCAAAATTCAAACTTCTGCCCCTACCAGGTCTATACGGACCGTAAAGAAAACCCCATACGGTCCTTATGGAGGTGCCAGCAACAGAATTTTGCCTTGGCTCCCAAGTTCTGCCATGTTATGCCACCATTTGATACCAAGCTCGAATTTACCACCTTCCTTCTGCTTCTAACACCCCAGTAAACACTTGGGATCATCCTAGAACACCTCATAACACTTGGCATGATCTCCTTTAACCTCTTCAAGTATAAATAGCTCATCTGTTCAACTTTCTAAATTGCTCATTTCATCCTTTCTCTCTAATTCTGTTCTTGGAGCTTGTTTCCAATGTAAGGAAGCCTCCTACTAAGTTCTAAGACTTCCTAGAATCCGACTTTTATTTCCGATTTCAATGTCAGCTCCAGGTTTTGGGCGGCCCGTCTGGTTAGTTCAGCTATCACTGCTGGAAGCCCCTGCGGTTGTTCGGCTGCGTACTCCCCGTCCGCCTATCTCACACTCCCAAAGCAGATTTTAGGTTTTATTCGAAGTTCATATTTTGAGTCTTGGATGTGCTCCCAGGGGAAGGGCTAAAGCCAATCATTCCGAAGGAGTCTTGCTTCCATTCCTAAGTGTTGGAGTAGAATACTTTGTAGCGCCCAAGGGAATTGGATAAGGAGAAAGTCTCTTACTTTCAAGGTTAGGAGCGGGTGAAGGATGTGATCCGGGGCCGGGGCTGGTCACAGATATCACCTATCGTCGCTGGGGACCTTCCTCAATTGCTCAAGGAACAAGATGAAAGAATGCTTTTGTGGAACGTCTTCCACAAGAAAGTGTTCTTCCGTAGTCTATTTCTTTATTTTAACTTGTTATGAGCTAAAAGTCAAACAGTCTGACTTTCTGTTTGACTTTCGGTTATGACCATATTTGGTCAAGTCAAGTTCAATTGAACTTTGCAACTTGATCATAATCATGAAGGTTATAATCCCTTGCGATTACACCTTATGATTACCACGCTTACTAGTCGAAGTGACGAGTCAAAGTTTTGGTCAGAGATGCGCATAATGTGCATTTTACGACGAAACTATTTTCGGGTATCAAAATTCCAAGTTTTGATACCAAATCAGTTTTATAACTTAGTTAGACATATTTTAACATGTCTAACTCGTCACCTAAAGTTTAGTGCTTATTTAGGGTCATAAGTCGAGCGGTCTTGACCACCGCTTTGACTTTCGAATCTGACCCATTTGGTCAATCTTAGGGTTAGACCAAGCACATTATTGTGACCATAGTTGTATAGGGAATAACCCTCTGAGGTTATACCTTATGGTCATAAGGTTTGGTTAATTTTATGATAAGTCGCTTTTATGTTCTTTAAAAATGACCAAAACACCCTTTTTGCGCATAAATCAATTTTAAGCATATGTAACCAAAGTTTTAACATATAAACTGATTTTACAACATTATCAAACATGTTTTGGCATATAAGACTTATCATAGGACATATTTAACCATCCGAACATATAATTACGCTAATGACCCGTTAAAGTAGCATAAACTACTCTAACGAATCATAACGGGTCAAAAACACTTAGGATCCTTTCCAAATCAGAATGATAAGCTTATTAAACCATATCATAGGAGTCCCAACACTTGTTTGGTTTGTAAGACTTCATTCTATCCAATCTCCTGTTTCATGTTTCGATACACTAACATGTAGTTACCCGATACACTAGGAACCACTTCAACACTTGAACTTTTGATCCATTTAGCTTTGCTATTCGATTGAACAAGACCTATACACAAACCTGTGAGTACATAGTTCCCCTATTTTACGTTTTTCAAATGTTTTGTGGTGATTCATATGTGTAATCAAATTTCTCAAATGTATGGCATATATGTGTTTACTAAGTGTTTTTTGTGTATTATTCCTATTATGCAAAACACGACGATTGAGAATACGAACCAAATCCTTGTAGGATCTATCTATATTTATAGTTAGATTCTTGTAGGGTTAAATCTTTCTATCTTCATGGTGAGATTTCTAAGAAGTGCTTTACACGCCGATGGTTATTGTTTATGTGTAGAGATTGTTGGTGATTTAGATAACGAAACTTGATTAATACAATAAGGACATGGTGGATACGCCGCTGGTACTTTCTATTTATAATTGTGCTTATTGTATTACCCTTGGTAGCCTTATCCGAATCACCATTAGGATTTAGGACTTTGTGATTCAATGATTCAATGAGACTGAACCAAATCCTTATAGCATATATCTATCTTCATAGTTAGATTATTGTGGCATGTTTAAAGTGCTAAATTGAAGTCCTTGTTTAGATTCTTTATGTACTTTAATGCGTATGTTGTGATTCATTGTACCAAACCGGATCCTTATGGTATCTATCTATCTTCATAGTTAGATTCTTGTGGGATGTTTAAAGTGCTAAATTGAAGTCCTTGATTGGATTCTTTTTGTGTACTTTAATGCGTGTTTACAAGTTGATGACCAAGTTGATGATTATGTGTTTATGTGATTAGTAGTGATTTAGATAACTTAATGAGTGTAATACCATAAGAACATGCTGGATACGCCGTGGTACTTCCTATATATAAGTGTTCTTATTGTATTACCCTTGTAGCGTTATCCGAATCACTTTAGGATTTTTGTGTTTAATTTATTCAAATGTTCACTATCCAAATCCTTGTAGAAACTTCCATATTTTCATATGTAAGATTCTTAGAAGGATATCCAAAGTATTAGTACTCACACAAGTTTATTACCGATTTCCATGGTGTAACAAGACTAAAGTACAATTTTAAATGGCATAAAAATTACCTAGTAATAATCATATTGCCATATGCAAAAACTCTTTTGTCACAAGTTTCACAATCAAGATAATGTATTGCCATGCTAAACCTTTTTGCCATTCCTTGGTTTTGATGTGTGATAAAATACATATATTTGTCCCGTGTGAAATGTATAATTATCGTATAGGTTTTATTAGTTTTTATTAGTGTTATATTATATTATTTTGTGTTTTGTCAGGTCCTTGTGCAAATAGAATAAAAACGAGTAACAAGGAAATAATCAGCCAGTTAGGAAGAGTAGGGCGGCAGCGACCGAATTAAAATTGCCGCTATTTTTCTTGAGTGGGCCAAGACCACCATCTCTAGTTTAAAAGCTCAAAGGACCATAAATGCATAAAAAAGTTATAAATAGAAAATTAATTGTGAGGCATTTTAAGAGTTGAGGGACCGGAAAAAGATGGAAAGTTATATTAAATCACAAAGTATGGACAAAACTAAAAATACTTGGATCTTTAATGCACACGGTGAAAAAAAGTAGAGATTCAGAATATTTTGTTGTGCACAAGTTTATGCGGGTCTCCTTGATCAAAAGCCAATATGTTGACTGAATGTTGCATATTTATTTCGTCTTGGGCCAAATCATGAAGGCCCACTCGTTGCTTTAGAGAAATCAGAAGAGGAGGCCCATTGGGTATTAGTGACTTGTGAGTGAGCCCGGTATCATAAACAATTATATGTGAGCTCAAATACGACAAACCACAAAAAGATATATATACATATACACTACTGTATTTAGAGAGGGGTTTTTGTTTTTACCGTGGAATTAAAAAGAAAAGGAGAGAGGTCGCATAGGACATCAGAGAAAAAACAGAGACGATCAAGAAGGAAGCGGGTTGGTTCGAGTTTCAAGTTCAAGATCAATAATCGGGTCGGTTCGCAACGAGTTAGATTGGTTTATATATATATATATTTATCTTAGTCGAACTCATGAACATGATTTGTTATTTATTTGAGACATATTTCTTGTTCTTGATGTTGGTTCTTGGCTAGACTTCTTTTACTGCCTAGACTGTGATGATGGATTTTAAGTTTTGATTTTTGTTATGTTTAATTTGTTATTTATGGATTGTTGATAAAAGTAGTCGGTTTGTTATTTTGGTTTAATGTATCTGCATGCTTTAAATTGTTTTATTATCGTTTGTTGCTTCGTATGATTCTTGGTGACTATCTATATCACATAATAGATTCATACTAGGTTATAGATTTTGGTGAGTGTCTATATCACGGAATAAATTTATAATCTTTGTGGTTAATCGGCCGATACACCTTAGAAGTAATAATTGGTAATTTAAAAAACTAGAGTGTTCTACTAATTTCAATAGATGAGAGGTGCAAAATTATTGTTAGGTCTTCGTCATTAAATTGCTAGGTAGGATATCTGAGAGGAGTCTGAACTAGTTTCCTTAGTGATAGTTATCTAACAAGTTAAACTGAAATTCCAAACTTATCCTAGGTTTATAACCCGAGAGGTAGTGAATTGAATTAGGGTACTTTTAGAAACCTAGATAACCTGAGAAGGAGTCTAGTAACCGGTAGTCATAACAGCCAATTTATAGTTCCATAAGTTTCATCTTGAGAGGGTCGAGCGGCTTGTTCGGTATCTCGGTAGGTTTAATATATTAAGATCCCGGAGCCATAATAATCAATAAACATAATAAAGTCACTACTAAAATAAATTAGGAATCCAGTCTAGGACAGTCATTTCCATCATCTGAGTTAAAATCCAAGTTAATTCGTGCTAGTTAATTTTAGTTAATTTAATTTGAAATTTTAGGATATTTAGAAACACCCCCCCCCCCCCCCCCCACTTAAATAAAAAATGGTTAGTTTCGTGTCCGTGTCAGTTTAGGTCTAGATAGAGTTAGTTAACGTAATTAGAGAGTCTCATGGGTTCGATACTTGGACTTATTTTAGCTTTACTACATTGATTGGTACACTTGCCGGTTGTGTGGTTTAGGATTAAATCCAGTCTAAGTTAGTAAATTTAAAGCTTAGAGTGTCTAGATTTTAGTTTATTTTTATTTGACAACTTTTAGCACATCAAGTTTTTTGCGACGTTGCCGGGGACTCTTTGGCAATTGCGTTGATTACTTTGTTTAGACTTAATTGACAACATACGTGCTAGTTGCTTTTGTTTGAGTCGTTGGAGTCTAAGTATTCAAGTGTCTTTATTATTTTGTTGAGTCTTTTATTTTTTAGAGTAGTGTTGTTTGTTGGTGCATATGTCTGTTGCGTACATCATTATGTATCGAGTCTGAGTGAATAGTGCTTATAAATGTTAGATACAAGGCGTATTTAAGATAGTTTAGGGTCAAGTTCGCCCTTGATTGGCTGTGAGAAGCCAATTTCGGCCGAACTTGACTAGGTCAAGTTCGGGCGAACTTACCCCATGGCTTGTCCCTCACCAGCGAACTTGCATCTCTATATATAGGTGCCTTGGGATTTCATTTGTAATGGTTGGAGATTTTGGTACAGAGACGGCGAAGCTCTATCAGATCCGGTTCTCGAATGTATTGAACTTTAGATCAATGAAAACAACATTTAAATGTGTAATTCTTGTTATTTGATTAATTTGTCATTAGATTCCGCCTAATCGGACAATAGATAACAAATTTAGGTTCCCGTGCTAATCGTGGACGTTCCTACAAGTGGTATCAGAGCCTGGATACCTAAATTTGCTGGAATTAAGACAAGAATTTCTCTATTTCATCTTCATTCTATCATTTTTCTTAACATTTTCACATACTTGATGATTTCATGGTAAAAAATTGGGTGATTTTTGAATATGTCATGTAAAACACACTAATAACAAACCCCTGAGAGTTTGGACATCAAATTTAAACGTTTTGATATCAAAAAGTTGCAAAAACCATGTTTTGGAAACAAGGTTCAGCCGAACTTAACACTAAGTTCGACCGAACTTGATTGAAATTCTTTAAGTTTTAATCAAGTTCGACCGAACTTAATTAGTTTTTCAAGATTTTGAGCTTAAGTCCGCTCGAACTTTTTGATTTTTGCTTGAAGTTTTATCAAGTTCGACCGAACTTGATATAATTCTAGTGAAAATTCAAACTTAAGTTCGCCCAAACTTAGTTTTTTCTTGAAATTCAAGCTTAAGTTCGACCGAACTTGCAGTTTGTTTTTAAAACTCATTCACAAGTTCGACTGAACTTGTGATTATTCAAAATCTGATTTTTCATTCATAAGTTCGACCGAACTTACCTGTTTCTTGAAATCATTCTCACAAGTTCGCTCGAAGTAAATTTTTTTCTCAAAACTACATCAAGTTCAACCGAACTTGAGATTGTATGATAAAATTTGAACTTTGTCATATAGTTGACCGAACTTAGTTTTCTGAATTCAGCTTAAGTTCGACGAACTTGCAGTTTGTTTTAAAACTCATTCACAAGTTCGACCGAACTTGTGATAATCAAATCTGATTTTTCATTATAAGTTCGACTGAACTTACTGTTCTGAAATCATTCTACAAGTTCGCTCGAAGTAAATTTTTTTCTCAAAACTACATCAGTTCAACCGAACTTGAGATTGTATGATAAATTTGAACTTTCTATATAAGTTCGACCGAACTTGTGAAAACTTGAAATCAAAACGTTTTCACACATGTTCGACCGACTTGTTGTTTTATCAAATTTCGAGTGTTTTGATCGTATTCTCAGATAAGTCTACAGATTGTCAAAATGGAAGATTTCCACAACGTATTCGTCTCTCAAATGGCTTCTTCATCAAACGCTAATGTTCTAGCGGCGAACCAGATGAATATCGACAACGAAATGGGTACTACGTCGAAACCGCCAAAGCTAATGAGCATGGATGAATTTGAAGGATGGAAAGAAAAGTTTGTGAACTGGATACTAGCGAATCAATTCAACAGTTGGATTGCAGTTGAGGATGGTTATAAATGGCCAAAGGATGAGCGTGATCAAGATCTTCCGCTGAACAAGTTTTCAAATGCCGACAAAGATAACTATGTTGCGGAGAAGAAAATGACCAGCTTGATACAACAATCAGTGAAGGAAGATATCTTGATATTATTGCCAGAATATGACACTTTGCAAGAATTATGGAATTCTCTTTGTGAAAAATTCAAAGGAAGTGATGAAATGATCAAAAGCAAAAAGGCTTTAATCAAGAAAGAATTCGAGATCTTCACAATGATTACAGGTGAAACAATGAAGATAGATATTGTCACCTCATGGTCCAGATGCGGAGACATGATATCAAAAGATCTAATGAAAGAGCAAATTGAGAAGTTGGCTGATGCACTTCCAGAAGGAGAATGGACAACGTATCTGACGATTCTGAAGAATAGTCCATCTTGGAGACACTTCAAGTTATCATCTTTCATTGACAAATTAGAAGGTCATGAAATAGAGTTGATGAAAATTGCCAAATAAAAGAATGCTAGTGTTGTTCAAGATGTCGGTGTCTATTACAAAGGAGGTATTCCAGATACTCTGATTCAAAGCCCGAAATTCAAACAACATTTAGTGCAAATATAAATTCTTCTCCAAGTCAAAGTTCTCCTTATGCTGGTTACACAAGTGCTAGTTCAAGCTCATCATTCCAAAATCAGACAAGCTAAGCTAGTTCTGATTCAAATGTTTTCCAGTGCAACATAGCAGTTGATTTGAAGAATGTATTTCCTGAAAAGGTGGCCAAACAACACATAACACTTCTTGCTACTGTCCTCGAATCATACGAAAGTCTCGTTGTTGGAAAGATCGGAAATCCAGAAATGACTGCCGAAGATTATGATCAGGTGGATGAAGAAGAGTTGGAACTGATGGATATCAAGTGGAGCCTTGCATCTATCATCAGAAGAGTTTCTAAATTTGTGGCGCTCACTGGAAGGGACATTGGTAATTCAAGCAACAAGCTTGGATTTGACAAATCTAAAGTCACATGCTTCAGATGTCGACAGAACGGACACTTCAAACGTGAATGCAACAATCAAGAAGCAAGTGGAAACCAAAATCCTTTCGGTAGCAACAATGAGTACTACAAGAAAGCTCTTCAATACAAGCCATATCCGAAAAGAACACAAGTCGAAGTAGAAGATAAATCTGCAAAGACAACCGAACAAGCTCTTGTTGTTACTCATGAAGAAGATGGTTTTGACTGGAACAGATACATCGGAAAGAAAACTAGTGTTGTTATGATGGAAAAGGTAGTGAATGAATCTGATACATCGTATGTCGATGCTGCTTTGGAAAATGCCATTCTGGAAGGTTACAGGCAGAGAGCTGAGGAAGAAGAATTAGCTTACCTTGAGATGCAAAAACAAGAAGCATTGAAATCAGAGGCAGAAAAGGTAAAAGCTAAGGTAAGTGTGTCTGAAAAGGAGGTTGTGAAAGTTGTGGAGGTTGAAAAACCTTGCACAAAGTGCGCAAGTCCTTGTGAACCATGTCTTGATAAAGTCAAAGTCATAATAGAATTGACTATACACAACGAAAATTTTCGTTATGATTACAGAACTATAAAAGAAGCTTATGAAAATATATCAAGCAAATATAAATATGTTGAACATGCTAATAGTGAGCTTAACGCAAATGTAAAAATGTTAAATGCTACAGTAATTGAGAAACAAAAGGCAATTAACATGTACATTAACACAATTGCTGAAACAAAACGTGAGCTTCATGGCATGAAAATTGAAACGGAACGGGTAAGACAGCTTCTAATGAGCTACACCACAAACGCATATGTCATTGTCACATTTTACCTACGATTAAATAGGAGGAAAATTGTGAGAAATCAAAGCGTAAAGAGTACGGATGTGTTCCTCCACCATTTCTTGCAAGTTATTCCTGCAAGAAAGATGATGAAATTGAAAAGGCATTTAATATTCTTATTCGTTCAGATAAAAGAAATAAATTGCCTAAGAACTTTGACGTAGACTTTACAAATTCAAACAATGATAATGAAGCAGTGGTTAAAGATGTGGTAAAGATTGTGTTGGAAAATGATTCTGATGACGGCAGCTCTGAAAGCGCCAAATCAAGTTCGAACAACTCGGATTCACATTCTAAAGATGACGACATATCATCAGAATATGATCTAAGTGATGATCCTAATGTTGTCATGTATAAGATTAAGGAATCTGATAGATTATACTTCGATGATAGTTTTCCGATTCGGAACGTGAAAAGGATCAATTATTAAATTTTCAAACTTGTAGAAGTTTCATCAGATGATCTTAAGAAAAACAAGAAAAGATTTTACTCGAAACCCAAAAGGAATTCTAACAATTATCGGAAGTTTGGTGGTGATTTTCCTGAGAACAGAAGAGAAGGATTGGGTTTGGAGGAAAGTGAAGAAGAACCAAGAAAGAACCAGAAGTCGCCATATCATGAATACAAAGGTAAACACATGAAGTTTGTGTATGGGACAAATACGGTTCAGGAAGAAGGTATGATCGGTAAGAAATCGAATGATGAATTCAAGAAAGAAAAAGAACTTCGAGACAAGGCTAAGACCAAGTCCACAAGTGGATTGAAACCCACTAGTGGAAATGGTTCTGATAATCGAACTTGCTTTAATGCAATATTGTTGGTCATATTGCTCGCAAGTGTCTGAATCTAAAGTCTGTGTTTCCACGAAGAAAAACTGTGTCAAAAGATGAAAAGCAAAAACAACCAGAGATTGTAAAATCTTACACAAAATCAATTAGAAACTATGAATCTAAAGACGAAGTGAAACCTAAAACGAGTTCAAAGTTTGAGAACTCAACATTTGAAAAAGGTGAAACTTCAAAGTTAAACGAAAACCAAGATTCTAAGTTCTATATCAAGAAAGCTAGAAACAAGCTACAATTTTGGGTTGCTAAGAAAAAACTTTCATCATCAAATAAACCAAAGCCTGTTGCTGACAAAACCGTAAATGTCAAATTAACCGAGTCAGTAGTTAAACAGACAAAGAAGGAAAAGGCAAAACGTTTTCAGAATCGACATTGGACGAAATGTTTGATGATGATTTTGAATATAATGAAGAGTTAGAATATGGTTATGATGCTTATCATGTCAAACCCATAACCAAAAAGGTTTGGGTTTCATTTTTCAAATAGTTGTTTTATGTGCAGGAGTCACAAGATCCATTCTATCAAAGTTGATACAGTATACGGAGCTCCATGAGTTTTATACTTATCTAGAATGTCATAATCTTTGATGTTTTTGAAATCACAAGTGGTTGAAAAACAAAAATTTAAAGATTTTTGAGAAAATCCACATCGTTAAACAGAACTCTGATTGTTATTCTGAAAAATCTTTTAAATTGATTTCCTACAAGTGACAAGTGGTTTTTACAAGTTGAGGTTAACAAAGTTTAATGGTTTGTTATGTTATCAGGTAATGATGGAGAAGTTGAAAACAAAAGGATCGGACAACGAGGTCTCGTGATCCGCATTGGTCTGTTATCTTTTAGAATAGAATTTCTTAAAATCCAAAAATATGTTTTTGATTTTAGGGGGAGTAAGAAATTTTTAGAAAAATCAAAACATATGAAAAAGTTAAAAATTCAAAAACATTGAAAAATGAAAAAAGTATAAAAACATTGAAAAGAGACAAAAAAAATTCGGTGTCACAAAAAGGAAATGATAGTACATCAGTGGACTATCACAGTATGCTAAAGAAATGTAAAGTTTAAAAGTGATAAACAAGTCTTACTATGGATGTGTCGATAGGCTTTACACGTTCAGTAGATTGTTTCCGGGATATAAACTAAATTTTACAACTGCTAATCTCGTGGATTAACACATCTTGGATATATGGACTTAGTACTCCGAAATTTCGATTGAAGGGTTTCCTGATTCTGAGATACGAGGTCTTTATAGATAGTTGATATCTAGGGTATTATACAAGTTCTTCTGATTTTGCGGAAGCAATAGCCTAGAACTTTTATAATGCTTTTGCTATAAACCCCTAAACTGCATGCAAAACTTGAAAAGTATCGAAAGATCTAATCATTTGCAGTGCTTAAAAAATTCATTAAATGGAACACACCTTTAAGTCGAACCTTCATCTCTTTATCGGTACGGTAGTACTAACTTGAGCTCTCAAGGTCTCGCATAACCAAGATACAGATATCAATTAGGCTATACTCACCTGTAAGATGAAATATAGGGAATCTGGATTCGGGAGTATATTCAAGAGGTGGGAACCATAGATAAGTCAAGTTTCATAATTCATATCCTAAGATATCTTCGAACAATTGAGAAATGTGTTGAAGTTTAAGAGGACAAACATATCGACAATATGGGTAAACGAGTTTAAAACTGAAAGTCATCAAAAAGGTCAACGGTACTGGTGATATGTCTCAAACAACTGATATGATCCTTAGACACGAATTCAAAAAAATATGTCTGTAAATATGTTTGTACATAGTTTACTTTACTTGTTAAAAATTCTGTAAATACTTTACTTGCTTTTCAAAGAAAAAACCAAAAAGATTTCCAGTGTGTTTTAGCATAAATTTTCTAAAATACAAAAAGATTTTGTTTCTACATTAGTTTCAAACGAGCCAATGTTGGAGAACGGATCTTCGAAGTCTGGTAAGAAAATTTGATGAATGTTTAAAAGTTTCATTAATTTGGAACTTTAAAATCAGATGGTTCATAACGGTTTTTCAAACCGAGGTCAGTAATTTGGACTTGGTTGATATATTTGGTTAATCAAGGTCATTAACTTGGACTTGATCAACTAAGTGGATTTTTACAAATCAAATGATAAAAATGTGAAAGTTAAAGGTCTTAAATGTAAAATGTATGAGTAAACTTTCGTTTTGCTCCCTGTGGTTAGGTGGTTTTAATGGTTTTGCTCCAATCCTTTAAAAATAGCCATTTTACTCCCTGAAGTTTCCATTTTATTGCCAGTTTGCTCCTCGGCTCTAACTTAGTTAAAATTTCAGTTAAAAGTAAGGGTATTTCAGTAAATTTACATGTAATTAAAAGGATATTTTAGTAATTTTATATATAATAATCATTTAATAATTTAATTCAATGTTCATTTTGTCTTCATATGTAACTATTGATTTAATGACCTTCAGACCTTCATTCGATCTGCAAAGCCCTTTTAATGTCTTTCAACACCAACCACCTCCATCAACACCAACCACCACCAACAACCATCGTCACCGTCACCAACAAAATCGGAATCAAGCATAAACTAGCCCCTTTTTCATCAGATCTGAGAAGACCCAATAGTGTATTAACTCCGGCCACGAGATTTGAAACTTCCGGCGGCGGCGACGATGGCGGTGCGGTTGTGGTGGTGATAGCGATGATGACGGCAGGTGGTGGTGTGGGTGGTGATAGAGAAGGTAGAGAGAGACAGAGACGGGTGAGAAAGAGTGTGTGGACTGGGCGGGGGTGGTCCTGATGATGGTGATGGCGATGATGGCGCGGTTGGTGGTTGTGGTGGTGATAGCGGTGATGGCAGCATGTGCTGGCTGTGGGTGGTGATAGAGAAGTAGAGAGAGAGAGATGGGTGAGAGAGAGTATGTGGACTGGGTGGGGGTGGTCGATGGTGATGGCGGCGGTTGGTGGTTGTGGTGTGGTGGTGCCTGCGGGTGGTGGTTATTCTTTTAAAGCTTCAACAAGTTGCAGGTATACTTTGAGTCTTCAACAAGATGAAGATGAGAGGTTATGATAAGTTAGGGTTTTAAAATGAAGGATAAAAATATCTTGGAAGGAAAAAGACTGAAATGCCCTCATGTGAGGGGAACGTGACTAAAATTTAATGACTGAAATGGATGCCGTTTGGGACGAGGAGCAAATTGGTGAAATGTTAGTAATATCAAGGAGTAAAATGGCTTTTTTAAAGGATTGGGGCAAAACCGTTAAAACGATCAAACCACAGGGAGCAAAACAGAAGTTTACTCAAAATGTATTCAAGGTCAGTAAGTGGAACTTGAAACAATTAACGTTTTTGAAAAGATTGAAGTAAAGATTAAAGTTTGAAATGTTGATGGTAGAAAATTTCAAAACAGTGAATCTGAAATGTTTATTTGAATGTCAGATTTTATTTACACAGGTAGTAAAGTTTGAGGGGGAGCTGGATAAAACATTGTCCAAAGATTTCAGAAAGCTCAAAGCTAGGGGGAGTTTGAAGTCTAAAGACCAAAGCAAAGGAGAGTCTGAAGACTAAAGCTTAAAGCTAGGGGGAGCATGTTGATTAAATTTTTTATCAAGACAAAGCTCAAGAAAGAGGAAGAGGATATAAAGATCAAGTTGTTGAAGTTTATACAAGAACTAAAGATCGGAAGACTCAGAAGATTTTAAAAGTCAAGATGACTGCGGCAACATCCAATGGGGAGTCTGTTGGTGCATATGTCTGTTGTCTACGTCATTGTGTATCGAGTCTGAGTGAATAGGGACTTAAACTATTAGATACGAGGCGTATTTAAGATAGTTTAGGTCAAGTTCGCCCTTGATTGGTTGTGAGAAGCCAAGTTCAGCCGAACTTGACTAGGTCAAGTTCGGGCGAACTTACCCCATGGCTTGTCCCTCACCAGCGAACTTGCATCTCTATATATAGGTGCCTTGGGATTTCATTTGTAATGGTTGGAGATTTTGGCACAGAGACGACGAAGCTCTGTTGGATCCGGTTCTCGAATTATTGAACTTTAGATCAATGAAAACAACATTTAAATGAGTAATTCTTGTTATTTGATTAACTTGTCATTAGTTTCCGCCTAATCGGACAATAGACAACAAATTTAGGTTCCCGTGCTAAGCGTGGACGTTCCTACATTGTTCGTTGTCGGTTTTTCAGTGGATGCCCCATACGCGTTCACAAGGAACTCCGCCGAAGCCACCAGTGGATAGTTCTTCCTTCTCCTCTTTCACACCTAAGGTTAGTAAATCTTCTACTTCCACTTCCACCTTTCTGACTCTACCCTTCAATCTAAACCACCAGCCTTTGACTTCACACCGAAGTCATCACCACATATTTCCCCACCACCCTCCCATCCTACTAGTCCACAACACGGTGCGTCGAATATGGCAGGTCGTCAAACTATGTACCAACAATCCACCATCGGTTTCACCGTTGCAAACTCACCCATCACTCTTCCAACCATCAACAATGACAAATCTTGGAAAATCCCGTCATACATCATGACCGCTATCACTAACTCGTGCCAATTTTACGGTCGTGATGACGAGGATGCCCTCGCCTACATTAACCGCCTCACCCACCTCTGCAACACATTCAATCTTGAAGGTGCTAACAATGACGCTTGCTTTCTTCAGGTCTTTCCTTTCTCTCTCGCGGGTCGAGCAACCATCTGGCTTGATTCGCAGCCAGCGAACACTTTTACCACATGGGCTGCCCTTAGAGATGTTTTTCTTGCTAAATACTTTCCACCTGCTAAGGCATCTCGCCTTCGTGATCAGATCCATTAGTTCCGGATGGAGCCTGATGAACCCTACCACTTAGCCTGGGAGCGTTTCCAAACCTTACTTTTTCGTTGCTCTCAACACGGTCTATCAGATTGGGCACTTGTCGAGAAATTCTACAACGGTCTCACACCAGAGATCCGAGCCCGTTTTGACACTTCAGCAGGGAGGCCACCTCATGGGTAAGATATCAGTGGCCGAATGCAATGACCTACTCGAGAGTTTCGCACATTCCGATATTGACCATCGCGCGACCACCAGGACTTCCATTCCTGTGTCTAGTACTTCCTCGGCCGGTCATGGAGTACACCAAGTCAGGATGGAAACAACGGTAGCCGCTGCTCTAGAGGGTTTTAAGCGAGAGTTTAGCAAAGAGATTCAATAGATTAGGAAGAAGGTAGATAGATGTGAGGTTTGTAGAGGGGGTCATGATACAGTTGAGTGCCCAAGCCTTACCCAAGAGCAAGTCGAATTTATAACCGGTCAAAACCTTAATTCCATTAACACATATAATAATAATTCGAACTGGAATAATAAAAATAATAATAATAATAATAATAATAATAATAATAATAATAATAATAATAACAATAATTGCCGTTCTTCCGGTAACCCCCTGGTTTCCAATTGAATCAAAATCAATACCGGGGGCAGGGTTCCTTTGCTAGTGGGGGTTCGAACAATCAGCGTTCAACTAACCAGGATCTGGATAGCGGGTTAGAATAAATTAAGGCAATGTTGGCACAATTGATTGTTAGAGATCAAAACACCCAGAAAACTTTAGAGGAACATGCTACCATGTTAAGGAACAATTATTCTAACTTCCTAGATCTCCAAAGGAAAGTAGGTGACATCTCTAGTCAGTTGCAAGAACGACCACCAGGTCAGTTCTCGGGTAACACTCAAGTCAACCTAGCCAACCATCATGTTAAAGCCATATCCACTAGGTCGGGTCTAGAGTTAGGAGAGATTGAGAGACCACCTGTTCGGGTGAGAGTAGAAGAACCAGTAGTGAGTGAGGGTTTAAAGCGAGAGAACCCAGTGTTAGAGAAAGTTATTAGGAAGCCGGTTGAGTTGTTTAAAACGACCCCAAAGATTGATCATCATCGTCTTCCGTTTCTCGAGCGTCTTAAGAATCAAAAAAATACTAGGGAATACGGGCATTTCTTAGATATGTTCAAAAACTTAAGATTAATCTACCGTTGATAGAAGCCCTCAAGCATATGCCGAAATATGCTAAGTTCTTAAAGGATCTCCTGAAAGGGAAGGATAAGCTAGAGGAGCTTTCGAATGTCTCTCTGAATGCTGAAAGCTTTACTGTTGTGACAAACAAGCTACCAGAGAAACTGACATATCCTTGTATCTTCACGATCCCGTGTTTGTTTGGTGGGGACGTTCAAAACCACGCATTGGGCGACCTTGGTGCTAGTATTAATTTGATGCCATATTCATTTTATGAAAAACTAGGCCTCGGTGATCTTAAGCCCACTCGCATGACCCTATCTTTAGCAGATAAAACCGTTAAGTATCCTCGGGGGATTTTAAAGAATTTGCTAGTAAAAGTCGATAAGTTTGTCTTCCCGGTGGATTTTGTAGTGTTAGACATGGAAGCTGATGAAAATGTACCATTGATTTTAGGACGTCCATTCTTGTGCACCTCCAAAGCCCTTATAGATGTCTTCTTAGGCACGATAACACTTAGAGCATGCGAGGAATTGGTAGTTTTCAAGGTCACTAATGTGAAAGGGTCGAGTGCTAGAGTAGAGGCAGTAGCATCGGTGGGGGAAAGTGAAGTATGTGAGAGAATAAGGAGAGATGAGATGAGTGATCCCAGTTTAGAGGAGATATTAGAACCTAAGTGTAGGGATCCACCAGATAGGAGAGTAGAGGATTTAGAGAAGAGAGTAGAATGGTTGGCATCTTGGATAGAAACATTGAGAAAAGCTCAGTGTAGGGATGAATATATCCTGAATACATCTAGGTTCAAACCGCCTGACTAGGATTTGAGAGGGTGTGGGATATGGAGAGATTCATTTGTTCGTAGGTATGATAGTCCTACAGAAGAGAGAGTTTGATACGGAGGTGAGCTGGGTCATCATGATCCTCCGTAAGTGTCAGAGAAGTTGAGAGATTAGGGGGAAATGCCCCTTGTAGAGTTTGTAGATTTTGATTCATTATCGTAGTTTTAGGTAGATTTGTGTTTTGTTTTTTTCTTTTTTTGTTTGAGTGTTTTTGCAGGTAATCATGACCGTAGTGGAGGAGTTCAGCATGCGACGAAACGGTGTTCCGAAGTGTTTTCTAGTCAAAATTTGGCTTAGAAAGTGTTTTGGACGAGTTGGGGTAATTACATAGAAAATTCTAAGGCATGGAGACAACAATTCAACAAACCTTTCTGTGAAAAATAGGCCCTTCGCGTCACGCGAAGGCAAGTAGAAGAATTATTGTTATTTTGTAGCGCCGCGTCACGCGAAGCATCAAGAGGGAGCCCGTCGCGTAAAGTGACGGGGTGATTTCTTGGGTGCGTTTGTTTCCTTACCCGGGTTAGTCAGTTTCTTGCATCTGCTTCCTTTAGGGTATGTGTTTACTTGTATATTGAGTCGTTTATTTTGTAATATGAGTCTAATTTAGTAGTTTTGAGTCGGTCTTTTGTGTCGAGTCGGTACTGCTTTGGGTTTTTGCTTTGTTTTTGTTTATGTTGGTTTGAATCGTACCACCCGTATTCAATCTCCATTCGGGTGATTTCGAAGCTAATTATCATTTGTCAAAGCATTTACCGAGCACGCTAGTTGTCAGTGCCGATTGCGAATGAAATGCTATACGATCGGAGCTGGATTGGATGAGAGCTTTGGAGCTTACGCGTTAGATAACCAACTAAGTCTTTGTTGGGATTGAACCCTATTAAAGGAACAGATGATATAAAGCCAAACAACACTATCCAAGCTTTAGTTCAACTATCAGAGGTTACATCCTCTGATGTACTTACACTGCTTTCCATAAAGACTGTTCATCCTATCATCTGCCTTCACAAAGCTTCAAGGTCTGTCAAAGTTAACAAGGACAGAGGATAGGAATCAGAGTTTAGTCATTAGCTTAGTTAATCAATGTAACTGTGCCAAGCACTGATAGTTAGTATAAGCAGTGTTTAGAGTTAGTTACATACGGTTTCCTGTCACTATCAACCCTGACGTCATCAAAGATGCTCAGAGGTTAGATAGTTAGTATAAATAGGCAACTCTTGTAACCTTTAAACTCGTCTTTTAAAAGATCAACTTTCGCATTCTCTCTGCATTTTCTCATTACCAAACTGTAATTGCAAAGGCTGAAGGGGAGTTTGTGAATCACATGCAAGTTGATTAACTTGAAAGCATGTTGATGATGAAACAAACGACCATTGCTTGTAGTAAAAGTTTTCCATCTTATTCCGCTGCAAATCTCTTTTAATTCAATCATTTTCCATTTTTGGAACAAAAACTACAAGTAATTCAAACTCAGATCCTAACAATTGGTATCAGAGCTTGATTCATCAAATTCGATCTAACAATCGATTTGGTTCGAACAGATCAGCTCTCTTGCTAATCAGTTTGGTTGTTTTTGTTTGATATTCAGATTTTTTACTACGTTCAAAGTTTTTAAAAACAAAATCTTAAAAAAATCAACTGAAAATGTCTCAAACACACAGGATGCCAATTCTGGACCTCACGTTCCAATGGTTCCAAGCACAGAAGATCCAACCAAGCAAGTGCCAAAAAATCCTGAAAACTTTTCGGAGCAGATTTTCCAGAAAATTGAATTGGATGCTAAGGCATTTAGCATAGTTGCTTCGGCCTTACCCAATGAAATTTATGCTGGTCTACTCCATTGCAATAGTGCAAGGAGTTATGGGATGCACTTAAGGAGCAATTTGGTGGGACTGAGGAAGTGATAGAAAGTAATAGAGAAGTTCTAAATCAGCAGTATGAAACGTTTTGTCACTTGAAAGGAGAGTCTCTAACACAACAATTTGAAAGTTACAGTTGTCTCATCAGTGAACTAAGACTGGTTAACGTGGTTTATCCTAATTCGACTGTCAATAGTCGTTTCCTTAGATCGTTACCAGATAAGTGGGAGACGGTAGCTTATGTAACGCGAAAATCTGTTGGGTTTAAAGAAATGTCGTTGACACAACTTCATGGGATACTCCTCACTTACGAGAGAGAGTTAAAACAGAAAAAGAAGTTGCAAGACTCTGGCAAAATGACTGATGATTACTCATTGGGTAATACAGCTCTTTTTGGCCAAGAAGAAGGTTCTGGCAGCAGTAAGGACCAAAGTTATGATCACTATATAGATATTACATCTGGTGGGAACTTTGGATCTGAAACATATGCACCCAACTATGCTTTTGCTGCTAGTGGGGAAAGCCAAACCTCTGACAATCTATCCTTTGAGCCGAATGATTTGCAAAACATTGAACCTTAATCTTGAAGAAATTGATATTTTGCACCAACTGGCCTTATTGAGTGTTAGGGCTAGTAAGTTTTACAAGAGAACTGGTAGAAATTCCAAGGTTTGCATGGGGGGTTGAAGGTTGGGCTGGATAAATCAAAAGTCAAGTGTTATAAGTGTAATAGGCTAGGACACTTTGCCAGAGAATGCAGGTCTCAATGTTCTGGACCAATAGTGACTCATCCTGGCCCTAGACCTCAGCACACACAAAACACTGCTCATTATTCCCAATATGCCCCTGCTCAACATGTTCAAAACACTGCCCACTTTGCACATCCTGCTACCACTGTTCCACTGCATTATGCTCAATCCACTGCTCCAGAAATTCAATATGTTCAGGCACCATCTCATCCTCAAGTGCTTGTTCAACAAGCACCCATTGTTACACAACCTGCTCAAACCACTGCTAGTCAAGCAGAGGTTAGTCAACAAAGTTTTTTCACACAAAGTTATGTTGACTGGAGCAATTTGCCTGAGGATTTGACTGATGAAAACTTTGCTTTAATGGCCAAAAATGATGTTGAACAAGAATTTTGTTTAATGGCCTTAGAGACAATTGCTGAAGGTGTTGAATCTGTGGAGATAGTGTCAAAATCTGATGAAGTTCAAATTTGTGATGAAACAGTGGTTTCAAGTGAAGAAAGAGAAACTGTTGCTGATAAGGAAAAGAACTCTCCTACTGACCCATGGAACATTGATGTGTGTGAAGATGAGTGTGACTGTGCTCTTATGGCTGCTACAAAGGTATCACCTCAGATCCTTAAAGATCTATGTTCTGACAAATGCATCATTGCTTTTGCAAACATCAAAAAGGTGAATGAAAACCTGAGAAACAAAATTTTAGAAGATGAACTTAATTTTGAAAAACTGATTAAAGAGTTAAAATCAAATTAAGTGAAAAAGATTCTGAAATGAGTAGCCTAAGACATGAATCAAACATAACCAAGGACCAACTCCAAACTATGATAGAAAAATACCAAGTTTGTAAAAAGGAGTTAGAAGAAACCCAAATCACTTGTGAAAAATGGGTTGAGTCCTGCAAAGGTTATGAAATTATGCTTGATGCTCAGATCAAGAGCAACATCAAGTTTGGTGTAGATTTTAGAGCCTATGACCAAAATGAGAAAAATGTTGCTGAAATTGATTCTGAGTTGGTTGAAGTTGTCCCTAAAAATTTGGCTGGTGAAGAGATAAAAATCATAGATAAAGATGGAAACAAAATTGTTTTGAAAAAACCAGAGGTTTCAACAAAAGATAAAGAAATTGAAAAATATCAGTTTAAACCAACCTGGTCAGATGAATGTGATATCTTAGAAAACTTTAAGCCAATGGACTTCACAACCACTGATGGTATTAAAGCCCCAAAAGCACTGGTGATCCCTATCAAAGATGTGCCAGCAGAGGTTACAACCACTGCTGAGAAAAAGTCTGATAGGAAAAGAAGAGTAAAGATTAAAAACTTGTTTTGTGAATTTTGTGAAAAAAGAAATCATGTGGCTGCAGATTGTTTTCTTTTAAAAGCCTATGACATTAACAAAACTTGTGTTATAAAAAACTCTTCAAAATGCACCATCTGCAGCAAAACAAATCACTCAACTCAACAGTGTGCCTAACTCAAAAACTATGAACAAAAGGTAAAAGAGATCAAGGCAAAAGCACTTGAAAGAGAAAGTTGAAGTTCTGTTGGAAATAAATCCAATCAGAGGTTTCAACCAATTTAAACATCTGTTACAAAAGCCTTAACCAAAACCTCTGCTCAAAGAGAGGTGCAAGTGACAGATGCTCCACCATCAAATTCATTTCCAAGAGGGTATGGCAACCTGCTTACAAAAAGGTTCCTCATGCTTATGAAGGTTACAAAAAGCCTTCAAAGCAAAGAGTAAACAGGCACCCTTATGGATACAATCATCTGATAGGTAATGGTCAAGAGCAGATGTTACAAGAAAATTTCAAAACCACTGACCATTGTCCTAGACTTGAGGCTGGACCATCTGTGACCCCATCCAAAGCCATTTTGGCTTTGGGGATCAATCTTAACTGATTTATTTACTTAAATATGCAGGGACCCTCTACTTGCCTTGATAGCTTATGGTATGTAGATAGTGGAGGTTCCAGGCACATGATAGGATATAGAGCCCTTCTCAAGGACTTCATGGCTCATGGGAGGGGGGGTGATATATCTTTTGGTAATAACTCAAAGGGAAAGGTTTTAGGGTCTGGATCGGTTCTGGCTGGTAAACTCAAGTTTGAAAATGCGAATTTGATTGACAATCTGAAATTTAACCTGCTGAGTGTCTCATAAATGAGTGACAGGGGATATGGATCCTTCTTCACTAAGAAAACTTGTCAAATTGTGGGACCATAGGTTGTAAAAAAGATTGATCAAATCATTGCTGAGAGCAAAGCACAACTCACTGCACATAGAAGTGGGAATGTGTATGTGGTAGATATGTTAAAAGATAATCCTATGTCTGGAACATGCCTATTCTCAGTTGCTTCTAGCAAAGAGACTGAGTTATGGCATAGAAGACTTGGACACACAAATCTTAAAACTATCACCACACTCTCAAAACAATGTCTTGTAAGAGGCTTGCCTCACAAGCAATTTTCCTGTCATGAACATTGTGTTTCCTGTTTAAAAGGCAAACAACATAAAAGTTCTTTCAAATCAACTGAAGAGTCCAAAACAAGCTAGTGTTTACAACTGTTGCACATGGACTTGTTTGGCGCCAGTGCAAATTATGAGCTTAAAACACAAAAGGTATTGCCTAGTGATAGTTGATGATTTCTCTAGGTTTACATGGACATTCTTTCTTCATTCTAAGGATGAAACTGCAAGCATTTTGCAAAACTTTGTCAAACAAGTAGAAAAGCAATTTGATCTTCCAGTAAAAATCTTTAGAAGTAACCATGGAATAGAGTTTAAAAATAGGGAGTTGAATGCTTTTTGTGAGTCAAAAGGAATTGTTAGACAATATAGCATTCCAAGAACTCCAGAATAAAATGGGGTGGTTGAAAGGAAAAACAGAACCTTAATTGAATCAGCAAGAACTATGCTAGCAGATTCTGGTTTACCCCTGTCCTTTTGGGCAGAGGCTGTAAACACTGCTTGCTATGTTCAAAACAGAGTTTTGATTAACCCCAGGCATCAAAAGACTGCCTATGAGATTTTGTATAAAATCAAACCTCTGATTTCATATTTTAAAATTTTTGGTTGTCCATGTTTTCATTTTGAACTTAAAAGATTCTTTATCTAAGTTTGCAGCCAAAATTGATCGTGGTTATTTTCTAGGATACTCAACCACTGCCAAAGCCTACAGAGTTTTTAACTCTAGGACAAAGTGTGTTGAAGAAACTTCGAATGTGAAGTTCAATGAACTATCATAACTGAAAACCCAGCAAATCCTACAGAGCTTTTTGATTTAGATAAATTCACATTTGCTGATGTTTCTATCAAGCTAGACAATGTAAGTACACCACAATCATCTGAAGAAGATCAAGATCTAGGATATGACTGTGTGCTTCCACAAAAAAAAGTCTATTCTTCAAACAGAGGATCAGGTGCTACAAGCTCTTGTGTAAACTCTGCCACTTCTGGGTCAACAGTGGTTGATCCTCAAACCTCTGCCAGTTCACAAAATCAAACATCTGTTGATAACAGTCCTACATTTGGGCACCAAAATCATCAGAATGTTACCTCTATACCCCAATACCACCACCACCATTCTCATCAGTGGCTGATACTTCAAGTTCACCAGCAGAGGTTAGCTCAGATGATACACATTTGCAGCCATCACCTCAAAATGCTATTGTTCCATACCAAGGTGATTTGATTTATCTCAAAAGCCATCCAGCAGATCAAGTTATTGCAACATCAAATTTGGGGTGCTCACACGAAGCCAATCCTAAAATATTTGTCTTTTTGCTGGTTTTCTATCACTCATATAGCCAGTCAAGTACCAAGAGGCACTGAAAGACAACAGCTGGGTAGAGGCCATGCAAGAAGAACTCCTTCAGTTCAACAGACAACAAGTTTGGGAGATTGTGCCACTGCCAAAAGATGAAGTCCAATTGGCACAAAGTGTGTCTTCAAGAACAAAACTGATGAAAGGGGTATTGTTGTCAAAAACAAAGCAAGGCTCATGGTTCAAGGCTACAGACTATGATGAGACTTTTGCTCTGTAGCAAGGTTGGAAGCTATTCGCCTGTTCTTAGCTTTTCCTGCTATCCACAACATAAAGGTGTTTCAAATGGATATAAAGAGTGCATTTTTGTATGGAAAAATCAAAGAAGAGGTGTATGTCTGTCAACCTACAGGTTTTTAAGATGCATTCCATCCTGATCATGTCTACAAGCTCAACAAAGCATTTTATGGCTTGAAACAAGCACCAAGAGCCTGGTATGAAACTCTATCCACTTTTCTCTTACCCATAGGGTTTACTAGAGGCAAAATAGATAAAACCCTGTTTTTAAAATGGAAAGGAAAGATTTGATGCTTGTCCAAATTTATGTGGATGACATCATTTTTGGATCCACAAGCACTGCTATGTGTGAAGAGTTTCGAAAACTCATGGCAGCAGAGTTTGAGATGAGTGCAATGGGTGCGCTCCAATGATTTCTTGGTCTTCAAGTTAAATAATTGCACAATGTACATTCATCCAACAAAACAAGTATATGAAAGAACTGCTTAAAAAGTTTGATATGGATGATTGTAAACCATGTAGCACACCATGGCAACCTCCAAGCTAGTCACCATTGATGGTAAAGATGACCTTGTTGATCAAACTCTTTATAGAAGCATGATTGGGTCTTTATTGTACCTAACTGCATCAAGGCCAGACATCATGTTTGCAACATGTGTTTGTGCAGATCACAGGCATTACCTAGAAAGTCTGACCTTATTGCTGTAAAAATGATATTCAGATACATAAAAGGTGCTCCCACACTTGGTATCTGGTATCCAGCTAATGGGGAATATTGAGCTTTCAGGTTTTTCAGATAGTGACTTTGCTGGGTGTAAAACAACAAGGAAGTCCACATCAGAGGATGTCAATTCCTAGGTGATTGTCTAGTGTCTTGGCAAAGCAAAAAGCAGGTTGCAGTTTCAACATCCACCGCTGAGGCAGAGTATATTGCTGCTGCTAGCTGCACTGCTCAACTCTTGTGGCTTCAAAACCAGTTGTTGGATTTTGGTATCATTGCACTAAAGACTCCACTCAAATTGGACAGTCAAGCTGCTGAAAATATCATCAAAAATCCAGTTTCTCATTCAACTACAAAGCACATTGACATCAGACATCACTTTGTGAGAGATTGCTATGAAAAAGGTTTGATTTCTTTGCATCATGTCCATACTTCAGATCAATGGGAGATGTTTTAACCAAGGCATTGGATACATCTACTTTTGAAAAATTGATCTCAAGGCTTGGTATGCTAAACATGGATTAAAAACAAGTTTTCTTGTAAATCCATGTGTACATAGCATCAAAATGTTTTCAGAAAATCAAAACACCTTAAAAATAGTTAAAATTTAAAATTTTTTCAATAAATCTTTAAAAGTCTGTTTATAACATATGTTTGCTCAAAACCTCTGATAGGCTTAAAAATCTTATCCACTGTTAAAGTGTATCCTCTGATGTCCATTTTTTTACCATTTTCAAAACCACTGATGGCTATCCTCTGATAGTGTTAACAAAATCAGTATGTCCAAACCACTGTCCTAAAACAGTGTTTTGCCACATCAGCGGTTACTTTTCTCATCAGAGGTTACACGTGGCCAGATGTTAGCCATCCGATCTTGCAACAGATGCCATGTCATGTTCAGTTTTTTCAAAACCCTTATAAAACCCCTGTTTTATCTCACTAGTGGTTACCCTAAACTGTGTCGATTTCAAAATCTCAAAACAGTTTTTCTCTCAAACACCATGGCTCCCAAATCAAAATCTTCAAAATCCAAAGCTAAATCGCAAGAAGAACCTCCACCATTCATTCTCATAATCAAAACCCACACAATTACACTGCCATACTTGAAGAAAACGACGAAAATACTCGCTATCATCCAATGATTCGAATTTTGCAAAAGTCTAAATTCTTGCACATGTTAACTCAAAACCCCCATTTACATTGATGCTCTCGTGATTCTGGAAAAATGCAAAGGTTCACTCATCTGCTGATGGTGTTCCTTATACAACAATTTCAAGAGTAGGGGGAGTGTTGATGCAAATTAGCCCCCAATCGATCTCTCAAGTTTTTAAGTTAAATGACATACAACACCCTGTGTCATTTCCAATTAGTGAGATCCAAGCAGAGTTTCTGAAAGAGGTTTATATCGGCAGATGAAAGGTATGACCATTTTTAAACCTAACTTTCCTGCTGAGATGAGATTTTTCTTTCACACCATTCTTACTTGTCTCTCAGCAAGATCCACTGCTTTCAATGAAATCCCATTGAACATGCAATATCTGGGGTATGCAATTTTAAATGAAACAGATTTTAACTACTCCCAGATATTGTTCAATGATTTTGTAAATAATTTTAAAAGTATTAAAAAAGAAAAGCTTTTTGATGCATCCACATTTCTTGAGTGTTTACTTACAGGATCAAATTAAAGGTCCTGAAAGTAAAACTGGCATTGTGGTTAATCCAGGCAGCCTTAATCATGAAACTTTCACCAGAATAACAAACCAAGATAAAGTTGAGAAAACACAAGTAGAGGAGGATGAGCAAGTTTTACCAGAACAGTATGTTCAATCTCAACCTCTTGCTACTGAGCCCACTGCTCTTGGTGATCAGGGCAACACAACCGCTGCCCTGAAATCCACACCAACAAAAATTTCCAAAAAGAAAACCAAAACAATCTCCAAAAAGCCCATCAAACCCAAAAAGGGTCCTCTGGAAGATGAGATCCTAGAGGTTAACCCTGTGACAACACCAAAGTCACAAACCACTGCTGCTACTTCTTCACAACAGATGGTTCAAAGATCTCCCACCGGCTTTGAAACTCCTCCTTCTTCATCACAAAAGAAAAAGGTTGTAGACACAGGGACACCACTTTAAGAAGCTCTAGATCCACTTGGATCTATCTTCCACAGCCCCTCTCCCAGGGCAATGTCGCTTTCTACTCAACCACCTTTACCGATATCTTCACTTCCATCCATAATTGTACCATTGCTGAATGCAATTGAATTAGTTCAGACTCAAACCAGCACTTCTCAACAACCTATTACTGAGAATATACTTCATCCAATGGCTGGGTCTGATTCTCTATTCATTGCTAGCTCATCAGCAAATGAAGAGGCTACATCCCTTGGGTTACATGTAACCCTTGGTGATATTTCAACACAAGCAGCCACTAAAATTGCTAAACTCCCTAGTTCTCAGTTGGACAGTGGTTTCATGAATAAGACTTGGTTGAAGGCAACCACTGCTGAGGCAACAACTGTATCTCTATTGTGGGAAGTCCCCAGTACCAAGACAAAGGGACATCTATGTTTGAAGCTGGTCCTAAAACCACTGCTCATGATAACATAGATATACTACCACCACTGGTAGGAGTTTAGATGATCCTATTGAATTAGGTGATGATCTAAAATACCAGGATTTGACGGAGAAAGTGACCAGAATAGAAAACTCTGTTGGTGAAATCAAAGATTTACTCAAGCAGATGATAGCTACAAAAAGTCAACCCTCTGCACTATCCACTTCTGATCTCAAAGAAGCTCTACCCTCTGTTTCAACATCAACAACATTATTTGGATTTACAACACAAGCATCATGTGACTAATGTTTGAATCAAGGTATCAAGACACTTCAGCAGACATTAAAGCCATCAAAGCACATCTACTCACAACCACTGGCCATGCACCTCCAACGGTTATATTTGTTACAACAGATGAAGCCAAAAAGGAGGAGAAACCGTTGGGTCCAAAGAAGGTAACAATAGATGATGATAACGCCAGACCTACATTGAACATTCCAAGGCCTGATGGTTCAAAGAAGATAGATTCAACTGAAGAACTAGTGGCCAAGGCAAGGGCTAGTCACAAGAAGAATGTGATTGAGGAGAGTAGAGTGTTGGTTGAGAAAAAGATTGATCAGCAAAAAGAAAAAGGAGAGGTTGGTACTTCATAAAAAAGAGCTCCTGCTAGAAAAGCCAGGCAACCAACATCCACACCTCCTAAAACTAAGCCTGAAATCAATCCAACCATTAAAACCTCTGCCTCTCAAAAACCTATCACATCTTCAAAACCACAACCCACATCCACACAAGCAGATGTTACAGCAACTGTTGTGTCAACATTTGTTGATACATCAGAGGTTGCAACAGATGCATCTCTAGTCACTGCCATAATCACATTTCCCACATCAACTCAACCATTATCCATACCACCAAAAATCCCCCAACCACCATCACCTACTTTAAGGTTTAAAAGGAGGAAAATCACAAAAGTGATAAATGATGATGAGATCTCTGCACCTCTTCCACTATCATCAACACCAATGATCCCCATATCAGTGCTTACAACTTCTTCAACTCTTAAAGTCATTCATGCAGTAAAGTTGTATCCTCTTGATTTACCAGCAGTCAGGGAAGAGATTCTATGTTTCTTTTCAGAGGAGGACCCTGACAAAAGAACAATTCTATCCCTTGATGGCTATCCAAGACCAGCAAATGTTGATGCTTATCTAGACTTGAAAAAGAATCAAGCAGAGGATATTGCCAAAAGAGAATCAACCGGTAAAAATGATAGAGAGATACAGATTATCGTGTCCTTTCAACTGAGTAAGGTCACCATTCTGCAAAACTTTGTTAAGGATCTGAGCAACCAGTTGTCAGTAAGGGAAGATAAGTTGCTCAAGAGTGAACTCATTGAGTATGTCATGGAAAAGAAGATGTATAAGGCAACAAGGCCACATTTTAGGGATTGGAGCATAGATGAACTGAGAGAAGATATCAATAGAATGCAAGAAAATGTTGAAAGACCCTCTCAAAAAGCCAACTCCTCCCAACTGGGATTTATACAAGAAAGATATCTCTGAAAATGTCTTGAAGTTGAAAAGAATGAAGCAAGAACTGATCCAAAATCATTATGGTTCCAAAAACCAAGTGATGAGATAGGGTGAGGTGAGGGTGATAGACACCTACAAAAGTTTAGAAGAGAGAAGGAAAAAGGATCCATCCATGCCTCCCAAGCCTGACTACTCAAAGGAAGATGCTATCCTCAGAGCTCAACTCTCTAAAAGGTCCAGCTCAACATCTGCCCATTCCACACTTGCCCTGCAACACAGGAAAAGGCAAGGGAGATGAATGAAAAGACTGACAAAGAGTTTGAGGATACATTTATCAAAGAAGGGATTCAGCATATGATTAATTATCACACAGATTATACAAGTGCCAAGCTGGCTAAAGACTTATCAATGTTAGCTCATTCACAAATCTCAGCAATAAAGGCTCCTTCAAGAAAACCATCAGACACAAAAATTCTAAAATGGAAGGTCGATAAAGACACCCATGAATTGACATTGCTTAAGTCTGATTGTGCAGCCACTAAACTATCCATGGAAGATGCTTATGAGCTTACAGTAGAAGACTTCCAAGAACTACTATTGTAACATTTGTCAAAAACGGGTTCTCCAAACCCGCTCCGTTTGTAATCGAATATCAAGTTATAAATGTCTCGTTGCGTATTTATGTCTATTTTTAATTTTTTTATGATGCATAATTAAAAACAAACTAAACTATAAAAGTTATACTTGATAAAAAGTAAAAATAAAATAATTAAAAAGAAAATGAGGCTGCCGGGACTCGAACTCGGGCCAGCCGGAAAGAACTCCAAAGACTTATCACACACACACATAACCACTCCGCCACTTGTTGTTTTCTGTAAATGTTAGGAAACAATTAAATTTTATCGACTACCATGAATCAACCGGTTACTCCAACTGTAACCGAAATCGGTCATCAAACGTCCAAAGACGTATGATTAATCGCGGTTTACTGAGTTTAACCGATGCACCGACACTTTCAATCAAATTTGCTTTGAATGAACTTGAATTCTAGAGTGAATCGGTTTTAATAACCGAAAACTTTCAATTCCAGAATTACTTCAATCTTTGTCCTCTCTCGCGACTCAAACACACTCTGCAAACTCTCAATTACATTTTCGCACAATTTTCAGTTCGCCGGAGAATCTAATTGGACTCGCCGGACTTTCGCCGGAAAACCGTATTCTCCATCAAAACAGTAAGTCTTTCAATTCTTTCGTGGTCTATCAATTGTTAAGCTATTGCTAACTCAGACCCTTCAATCGGAATCAATTTCAGACGTCAATATCGGATAATTCCAGTTTGCCGGAAAACTTCTGAAAATCCTTATCTTCAGCTGTGAAACGGTATAGACATTCAAACCTTCTGATAACTCTTGTTTAATACTCAATTCCTCTCGTAGCTAATCAAAACTGTTAATTTATTCGTTCAGTAGAAATCTGTAAAAACAGAGCCGACGACTTGCCGGAATTCTGAGATAAATCGTTCTCTGGTATGTTTACTTCTAAATATCGTCTCTGCCATTTCATATTAGTCTGTTGAATGTTTGCCAATCAAATTAAACAAGGAACAATAGAGAAATCGTAAACTGTAAATCGGTAACGAAGAAGACGAAGTAGGTTGATTATAAGTTTAATAAAATTTGGATATTATCTCGGGTTAGACACACAGTCCAGCGGTGGACTGTGTGCACATACAAATCACACGCCGCGAGTTCGACCCTTGATACACACACCCTCTCTGTAATAAAGATGTTTTATTTTTCTAACTGAACCGGATTAACTTCCGTTAGATGTTAAGTATAATAAAAATCTGTATATTAACCAAGTTAGACACACAATCCAGCGGTGGACTGTGTGTAACGTTAAAGCACAGGTCCCGGTTCGAGACCTGTTGACGACACCAGTTCGATGATTTAAAACATTTTTGAAAATAAAAGAATTTTGAATAAACTGAGTTAGTATATAAATATAATTAAAAAACAGAATTATTTCGGGTTAGACACGTAGCTCAGTTGGTAGAGCTGCATGCACGCGAACGGGAGGTCTCGGGTTCGAGTCCTGCCCGGCGCATACACTTACACAATAAAACCGGTCAAACAGTCAAACGGTCAACGGTCAACGGTCAACGCAAAAGTCAACATATTTTTACATTTTTATTTATTTAATTTAATTTAAAAATCAATTAAAAATACTTAAAAATAATGTTTTTAAAGATAGGAAATAGCCTTAAACTCACAAAAATATATCTAAAAATCCTATTAAAATTATTAATAAAAAATCCACTCATTTACTATATTTTCCGTTATTATTTAGGTTAGTTAATTCTCGTTGTTCAAATCTTCCAACTCGTTCGCATCTCATCATCTCCAACCGAACGCACCCAATGTGAGTGAATCTCTACAAATTCCCCATTTTAATCACGTTTTTGGGGTGTATCATGTGTCTTACCATTATTATATTTAAACCATTGTGCATACATCATATCACGAACAAATGTTTATTCAGCTTGTATCATCTATTGTGTGGTTATTGTTTAGAATTAAATTTATTATATTCAGTACATGCAATTTCATAGGCCGCCGCTCCCCATTACATTATGAGCGTTGAGCAGTTCCCCATTACATTATGAGCGTGAACCTGGCGTGCCAACATACGATCGGCTCCGTTTGATTGAGCCTTGATCGCACAGACATTTATCATTTTCAGTACATACATCTATCATAGGCCGTCAGTTCCCCATTACATTATGAGCGTGAACGTGATGTTGCCAACATATACAGTTTCATTCATGTTATACATTCATGCAAGTTCATATGTTATTGTATGTTATGGTATGTTATTGTATGTTATAATTTGTGGTGGTTATTGCTATTGTTTGATTATTTACATTTGCTCACATATGACTATTGCACAATTTTTCCTTGGTAAAAATAACAAGAAATCAATAATAAATGTTTATCTAACAAGGTTCACTCGCCAACTTATGTTGACCCAAAAACCCCCATTTTTACATATGATACAGGTGAACCAGCTGCAGCAAGAAACACATAGGATTGGCTTAGAAGAATAAACTGGTTTAGAGCTTAGATTGTTGAGTTGGTTATTTTCCTTTGTATTTGTATGGACATGTTTGGATTATTGAGAATGTAATTTTGACTTTAATAAATATGAAACATATTAGTAAATATCATGAGCTTTGGTGATAACCCAATTATGCCCCGACTCTTATTCCGCTGCGGGTTGGGGTGTGACAGATTGGTATCAGAGCCATGACTATAGGGATATAGGATAGGTTATTAGACCCTTAGAGCCTATACTATAGTTGATTAGAAATTTTTAAGATTTTTGTGTGTTACATGCCAAATTTCGTGATGTTTATATGTTTTATGTTAAATGTTACATTCAATGTTATGCAAGCATGTTCATAAGTATATATTATCATAATGCCCAACATGAATCATATTCTCATAACATATCATATCCATGAAAGCACACATCACATCATTTTCATGATTATTTCTACAATGAATTTTTTGTATTTTCAAATCTCATCAAAGTGAGTTCTCATGACGGGCATGTAGTAACTGGAAGGGTACAAGTACCGGTAGTCGAAACGTCCTGTCTAGGTTGGCATTCATATAAATCCAAAATAAAAAGGACCAGTTTTCCTACCTGGGGACTAACGATGAGAGTACGAAGTACCTATTAGGCCAAAGCATGCTATACCAAACGTCGTGTGAGCTAACCCCACTTTGAGTTGTCATTGTGTCTACACATGGACACATTCCAACCATACATCTCGTAAACATATTTTGTGGTTTTCATTCGGGTCATGCGAGTGTTAAATCGCCAATACTAATATGAATCCTACCAAGCCAATAGTCATGGGGGCCCACATGACTATACAGGTGAAGGTATGGGGGACATTTGAGGCCCAACATGAGCAAACCCAAGACATCCTATGGATGTAGTTGCATTATTGATATTTATGTTATTTTCATTTTCTTTAAGACACATGACACCTAAAAAGACTCCATAAACTCACAATCTTCTTATGTATGTTCCTGTAGATGTCGGCTAGACAACAACGAGGGGGTAAAAGATCAGGAAGGTCTCACGAACGCTTGGCCACACAAATCGCGAAACAAATGGCCGCGGTGCTTCCTGACATTGTGGTTCAAGTACAACAAGCTCTCGCCACAAATCCCACTAATCCTCCCCAACAAAATGACCAGAACATCGGCAACCCTCCTACCAGCAAGTGCTCATATAAACATTTCAAGTCTTGCGATCCTCCTAAATTTGAAGGGACCGAAGGTGTCACTTCTCTCCTCCACTGGTTTGAGGAAATGGAAAACACCTTCCTCAACTGTGATTGTCCTGAGGATCGCAAGGTACGATACGCAACCGGGAGACTATTTGGGGTAGCTCTCACCTAGTGGAATACTGAAAAGGGGAAGAGGGGAATTGATGATGCAATGGCCTTAACGTGGGAGGAGTTAAGGGAAATCATGACGAGGCGATTCTGTCCTAGGAGTGAGATTAAAAAGTTGGAGGACGAATTTCATTCTTTGAAGCAAAAGGAGGGAGATCATACTTCCTACAACAAGAGGTTCTTAGAGTTGAACCAAATGGTCCCTAACTTGTTTACCCCAGTTTACCGCTTAATTGAGCATTATATTCGAGGTCTTCCCTCGAAAATTTAAGATTCAGTTCTCAGCACTTCACCAGCAACACTTGAAGCTGCTATGGAACTAGCGACTGAACTGACCGAGAATCGAATTCGCAACGGTAAGTTTAAAGAGGAGAAGAAGAAAGCCCCCGTTGAGGGCCAAACATCAAACCATTCCACCTCCTCCTCTAAGTTTGCTAACAAGAGGAAGCGTAACACCAGAAACTTCGCTGTTACACAAACCAATTTCCCTATCCCTGCTGCACCCATTACCCAAGTTGCCCCTTCACCTGCACCATACAAAAGGCCATACTCTGGCCCATTACCAAAATGCAACTGTTGCCAATACCACCACTTTCCTGATCACCCCTGCCAACATTGCACCGGCTGTGGTCGCGCAGGTCATACTGTTCAAACCTGTCGCATACCTCAGCGAACGAACCGCCACCAGCCTTCAACCCAAACCCACCAACAAATAATGGGTCAAGCCCAACAACCCCTACTATTACCACCTACCCAACATTTAGCCCAATCATACTATCAACCCAACTATCCCATGGTACAACCTATGCGGGCTTGCTACAATTGTGGAGACCCAAGCCACTTTAGAAACACTTGTCCAAGGTTGGTGAACATTATTCATGCTCAAGCCCAAGCCAATCCGGTGAATCAAGCTAACCAAGCTCCTCCACCTGCAAGAGGAAGAGCTTTCAACATCAACGCTAATCAGGCTAGAGCTGACGGCAATGTGGTTAACGGTACGTTCCTTATCAATAGTAGTTATGCATCCATGTTGTTTGATACTGGCGCGGATAAAAGTTTTGTGTCCTTAGAGTTTGAACCCATCCTAAACCAAAATCGTGATAAGCTCATGGAATCCATAACGGTAGAAGTTGCTGACGGGAAACCAGTCTCATTAAATTCTATCATACGCAATTGTACTCTCACGTTAACGATCACAATTTTCTAGTTGACCTCATTCCAATGAAGTTGGAAAGCTTTGACATTATAATTGGTATGGACTGGCTCAGCCAACATCAGGCTGAAGTTGTATGTCGCGAAAAGTTTATACGCATTCCTCTTTCAAACGGTCAGACTCTACGAATCTTTGGAGAAACCTCGTCGAAAGGGCTCAAATTAATGTCCTGTCTTCAAGCTCAAAAATATCTTCGCAAGAATTATTTCGCGTTTTTAGCTCATATCGTTAAAAAGGGAACCATGGAGAAGAAACTTGAAGACATTCCTGTAGTAAAAGATTTCCCGCAAGTTTTTCCTGACGACATTTCAGGACTTCCTCCAGTAAGAGAAGTCGAATTCCGCATTGATCTTATACCTGGTGCTACACCAGTTGCAAAGTCTCCTTATAGGTTAGCCCCCTCTGAAATGCAAGAGCTAGCCAGTCAATTGCAAGAGTTGACTGACAAAGGGTTCATATGCCCTAGCTCCTCGCCTTGGGGTTCACCTGTCCTTTTTGTGAAGAAGAAAGATGGATCGTTTCGCATGTGCATCGACTACAGAGAACTAAACAAGTTAACAATCAAGAATCGCTATCCACTACCTCGTATTGATGATCTTCTTGACCAACTTCAAGGCGCCAGCTGTTTTTCAAAAATCGACCTTCGATCTGGTTATCATCAACTTAGAGTACATGAAGAAGACGTCCCAAAGACCGCTTTCCGAACTCGTTATGGTCATTATGAATTCATGGTCATGCCATTTGGTTTAACCAACGCTCCAGCTGTCTTCATGGATCTAATGAACCGAGTCTGCAAACCTTATCTCGATCGTTTTGTTATAGTCTTCATCGACGACATTCTCATTTATTCAAAGTCTAAGTCTGATCATGAACGGCATCTTTGACTCATCCTTACACTTCTAGAGAATGAAAAGCTTTACGCCAAATTCTCCAAATGCGAATTCTGGTTAAAAGAGGTACAATTCCTTGGACATGTAGTCAATGGCAAGGGAATACATGTCGACCCCTCAAAGATCAAAGCGGTACAAGAATGGCAAGCGCCACGTACACCAACTGAAGTAAGATCATTCCTTGGTCTGGCTGGTTATTATCGCCGTTTTATTTCAAACTTCTCTCACATTGCTGTACCACTCACGGCTTTAACTCATAAGGGAAAACCTTTCATATGGGGACCCAAACAAGAAGAAGCCTTCCAAACCCTTAAACAAAAACTCTGTGATGCACCAATCCTCACTCTTCCTGAAGGTTGTGATGACTTCGTGGTTTATTGCGACGCTTCAGGGCAAGGACTAGGCTGTGTTCTAATGCAAAGAGGAAAAGTTATAGCTTATGCTTCGAGACAACTCAAGACTCATGAGAAGAACTACACCACCCATGACCTAGAACTTGGAGCCGTTGTGTTCGCTCTTAAGATATGGAGACATTATCTCTACGGTACTAAGTGTGAAATATACACTGACCATAAGAGCCTTCAACATATCTTCAATCAAAAGGAGTTAAACATGAGGCAACGAAGATGGGTCGAACTTCTAAATGACTACGACTGTGAAATTCGGTACCACCCTGGCAAGGCAAATGTGGTGGCTGATGCACTCAGTCGAAAGGGTTATGCGAACTCCATTCATCTTCTATGTTCGCAAATCATAACCGACATTAAAGATAAAATTCGAGAAGCCCAACATGTTTCAGTAACGGAAGACGACGTACGAAAGGAGCTGTCCTGTGGAGCTGAACTTAAAATTGAAACTAAATCTGACGGTATTCTGTACTATCTAGATCGCATATGGATTCCTGACGACAACAACCTTCGTGAATTTCTTATGAATGAGGCTCACAAAACGCGATACTCTATACACCCTGGAGCCGATAAGATGTATCAAGACCTTCGATATACCTATTGGTGGCCTGGAATGAAAAAGGATATTGCTGTTTTTGTTTCCAAGTGCCTTACATGTTCCAAGGTAAAAGCTGAACATCAAAGACCCTCAGGACTTCTGGTCCAACCTGAAATACCTGTATGGAAGTGGGAAAACATAACCATGGACTTCATTACCGGTTACCTCGACACTATATGGGTAATCATCGATCGACTTACAAAATCAGCTCACTTTATTCCTATCCGCGAAGATTTCAAGAACGAAAAGCTAGCTCGTATTTATATTAACGAAATCGTAAGCCGACATGGTGTACCGTTAAGCATTATTTCAGATCGTGATGGTCGTTTCACTTCACGAACATGGCAAGCAGTACAAGCCGCTTTGGGTACGCGATTAGATCTCAGTACCGCCTATCATCCTCAAACTGATGGACAATCTGAACGCACCATTCAAACTCTTGAAGATATGCTTCGAGCATGTGTCATAGACTTCAAGGGAAATTGGGACGCTCACCTACCATTAGTTGAATTTTCGTACAACAACAGCTATCATTCAAGCATCGGCATGGCACCTTTTGAAGCTTTATATGGTCGTAAGTGCCAATCTCCAGTATGTTGGCACAAAATTGGGGAAGCTCAAATCACTAGTCCAGAATTGATTCAAGAAACCACAGACAAGATCCATCAAATTCGAAACAATCTTCTAGCGGCTCAAAGTCGTCAGAAGAGTTATGCAGATAAACGACGGAAGCCTTTGGAGTTTAACATTGGTGATCATGTACTTTTAAAAGTATCACCGTGGAAGGGAGTAGTTCGTTTTGGTCAAAAAGGCAAGCTAGCACCACGCTACGTAGGACCTTTCAAGATACTCGAAAGAGTAGGACCTGTAGCATACAAGCTTGATCTACCAGAAGAACTCAACAGGATTCATCCCACATTCCACGTATCAAACTTGAAGAAGTGCCTCGCTGATGAGAACCTCCATATTCCTCTGGAAGATATTCAGATTGATGAATCTATGCATTTTGTTGAAAGACCAGTAGAGATCATGGACTACGGAGAAAAACGTCTTCGACGAAGCCGCATTCCAATTGTTAGGGTACGCTGGGAGTCGAAACGGGGACCTGAGTTTACTTAGGAACGTGAAGACTCAATGCGTGAAAAATACCCGCATCTTTTTCCTTCTACTACTACTTAAATTTCGGGACGAAATTCCTAAAAGTAGGGGATACTGTAACATTTGTCAAAAAACGGGTTCTCCAAACCCGCTCCGTTTGTAATCGAATATCAAGTTATAAATGTCTCGTTGCGTATTTATGTCTATTTTAATTTTTTTAAGATGCATAATTAATAAACAAACTAAACTATAAAAGTTATACTTGATAAAAAGTAAAAATAAAATAATTAAAAGAAAATGAGGCTGCCGGGACTCGAACCCGGGCCAGCCGGAAAGAACTCCAAAGACTTATCACACACACACATAACCACTCCGCCACTTGTTGTTTTCTGTAAATGTTAGGAAACAATTAAATTTTATCGACTACCATGAATCAACCGGTTACTCCAACTATAACCGAAATTGGTCATCAAACGTCCAAAGACGTTTGATTAATCGCGGTATACTGAGTTTAACCGATGCACCGACACTTTCAATCAAATTTGCTTTGAATGAACTTGAATTCTAGAGTGAATCGGTTTTAATAACCGAAAACTTTCAATTCCAGAATTACTTCAATCTTTGTCCTCTCTCGCGACTCAAACACACTCTGCAAACTCTCAATTACATTTTCGCACAATTTTCAGTTCACCGGAGAATCTAATGGACTCGCCGGAAAACCGTATTCTCCATCAAAATAGTAAGTCTTTCAATTCTTTCGTGGTCTATCAATTGTTAAGCTATTGCTAACTCAGACCCTTCAATCGGAATCAATTTCAGACGTCAATATCGGATAATTCCAGTTCGCCGGAAAACTTCTGAAAATCCTTATCTTCAGCTGTGAAACGGTATAGACATTCAAACCTTCTGATAACTCTTGTTTAATACTTCAATTCCTCTCGTAGCTAATCAAAACTGTTAATTTATTCGTTCAGTAGAAATCCGTAAAAACAGAGCCGACGACTTGCCGGAATTCTGAGATAAATCGTTCTCCGGTATGTTTACTTCTAAATATCGTCTCTGCCATTTCATATTAGTCTGTTGAATGTTTGCCAATCAAATTAAACAAGGAACAATAGAGAAATCGTAAACTGTAAATCGGTAACGAAGAAGACGAAGTAGGTTGATTATAAGTTTAATAAAATTTGGATATTATCTCGGGTTAGACACACAGTCCAGCGGTGGACTGTGTGCACATACAAATCACACGCCGCGAGTTCGACCCTTGATACACACACCCTCTCTGTAATAAAGATGTTTTATTTTTCTAACTGAACCGGATTAACTTCCGTTAGATGTTAAGTATAATAAAAATCTGTATATTAACCAAGTTAGACACACAGTCCAGCGGTGGACTGTGTGTAACGTTAAAGCACAAGTCCCGGGTTCGAGACCTGTTGACGACACCGGTTCGATGATTTAAAACATTTTTGAAAATAAAAGAATTTTGAATAAACTGAGTTAGTATATAAATATAATTAAAAAACAGAATTATTTCGGGTTAGACACGTAGCTCAGTTGGTAGAGCTGCGTGCACGCGAACGGGAGGTCTCGGGTTCGAGTCCTGCCTGGCGCATACACTTACACAATAAAACCGGTCAAACAGTCAAATGGTCAACGGTCAACGGTCAACGCAAAAGTCAACATATTTTTACATTTTTATTTATTTAATTTAATTTAAAAATCAATTAAAAATACTTAAAAATAATGTTTTTAAAGATAGGAAATAGCCTTAAACTCACAAAAATATATCTAAAAATCCTATTAAAATTATTAATAAAAAAATCCACTCATTTACTATATTTTTCGTTATTATTTAGGTTAGTTAATTCTCGTTGTTCAAATCTTCCAACTCGTGCGCATCTCATCATCTCCAACCGAACGCACCCAATGTGAGTGAATCTCTACAAATTCCCCATTTTAATCACGTTTTTGGGGTGTATCATGTGTCTTACCATTTATTATATTTAAACCATTGTGCATACATAATATCACGAACAAATGTGTATTCAGCTTGTATCATCTATTGTGTGGTTATTGTTTAGAATTAAATATATTATATTCAATACATGCAATTTCATAGGCCGCCGCTCCCCATTACATTATGAGCGTTGAGCAGTTCCCCATTACATTATGAGCGTGAACCTGGCGTGCCAACATACGATCGGCTCCGTTTGATTGAGCCTTGATCGCACAGACATTTATCATTTTCAGTACATACATCTATCATAGGCCGTCCGTTCCCCATTACATTATGAGCGTGAACGTGATGTTGCCAACATATACAGTTTCATTCATGTTATACATTCATGCAAGTTCATATGTTATTGTATGTTATGGTATGTTATTGTATGTTATAATTTGTGGTGGTTATTGCTATTGTTTGATTATTTACATTTGCTCACATATGACTATTGCACAATTTTTCATTGGTAAAAATAACAGAAATCAATAATAAATGTTTATCTAACAAGATTCACTCGCCAACTTATGTTGACCCAAAAACCCCCATTTTTACATATGATACAGGTGAACCAGCTGCAGCAAGAAACACATAGGATTGGCTTAGAAGAATAAACTGGTTTAGAGCTTAGATTGTTGAGTTGGTTATTTTCCTTTGTATTTGTATGGACATGTTTGGATTATTGAGAATGTAATTTTGACTTTAATAAATATGAAACATATTAGTAAATATCATGAGCTTTGGTGATAACCCAATTATGCCCCGACTCTTATTCCGCTGCGGGTCGGGGTGTGACAACTATGTTTAGAGCTGGTGAAGGATGCTGATGACATGGAATATCTTAACATTGAACTTCAATTCAAAGGTCAAATAAGAGAATTCCTTCTGAGGAATAAAAACCAAGAATAAAGTGTTTTTGGCATCATCTGTTCCATGGGGAGATTGTTAGGATTGAACCATATGAAAGGAACAGATGATATAAAGCCAAACAACACTATCCGAGCTTTGGTTCAACTATCAGAGGTTACATCCTCTGATGTACTTACACTGCTTTCCATAAAGACTGCTCATCCTATCATCTGCCTTCACAAAGCTTCAAAGGTCTGCCAGAGTTAACAAGGACAGAGGATAGGAATCAGAGTTTAGTCATTAGCTTAGTTAATCAATGTAACAGTGCCAAGCACTGATAGTTAGTATAAGCAGTGTTTAGAGTTAGTTACATATTGTTTCCTGTCACTATCAACCCTGACGTCATCAAAGATGCTCAGAGGTTAGATAGTTAGTATAAATAGGCAACTCTTGTAACCTTTAAACTCGTCTCTTAAAAGATCAACTTTCGCATATCATCTTCTCTGCATTTTCTCATTACAAAACTGTAATTGCAAAGGCTGAGGGGGAGTTTGTGAATCACATGCAAGTTGATTAACTTGAAAGCATGTTGATGATGAAAACAAACGACCATTGCTTGTAGTAAAAGTTTTCTATCTTATTCCGCTGCAATCTCTTTTAATTCAATCATTTTCCATTTCTGAAACAAAAACTACAAGTAATTCAAACTCAGATCCTAACAATTGGTATCAGAGCTTGATTCATCAAATTCGATCTAACAATCGATTTGGTTCGAACAGATCAGCTCTCTTGCTAATCAGTTTGGTTGTTTTTGTTTGATATTCAGAGGTTTTTACTACGTTCAAAGTTTTTAAAAACAAAATCTGAAAAAAATCAACTGAAAATCTCTCAAAATACACAGGATGCCAATTCTGGATCCTTGTTCAAAATTATATGATAGGAGAGTCTCTAACACAACAATTTGAACGCTACAACTATCGTTTGAGTCTGTATATAGAGTAGTTGAGTCATAAAATTTTGAAAAATAAAAAAAATTAACAAAATCCAAAAATCCAAAAAAATTGAAAATATTAAAATGTCTCTTGTTTTAGAAGTTTGCAAAATAAAAACGGAAAATGATAGAAAAGTCGGTTTGTGTTTTGGTTCGAGTAATAATAATATGAGTAATTGAACTTGTGTCTTATTTGGGATATGTGAGTAGCCCTGACCCGGTTTCTAGGTTCCTTTTTGCTAGTGGGTTCTCGTCTTGGAAGGGAAGCCGAAACCGCCAATAATAGTGTAAAGAATGTCGTTATAAGCTAAAATTATTAGAATTTTTTATCATAAGAAAAAATATAATAATTGAGCTAGTTTGAGAATAAAACAAGGCCTATGTAATCTTCGTCGGGATAGTGACTCTAACTAGATTGCCTCTAGGTTAAGTTAAAGAAAAAAAAAATGCTAAATTACCGACGCTCACGTTGTCGCTCTTGGGGTTAGTGACTCTGGTTGAGACAACCTCAGGGTTAGATATGCAAAGTCTAATGCTAAAAAGAAAAAAAGGAAAAAACCGTGAAAACAAATTGATATTTAATTTCTCTTAATTTTAGTATAAAACGGTTAGAAAATGGGTCGAATGGTTCCTTCCTTTTGTTCTATAAGCTTGAGGCGGGATTATGTGAAACTGCGCCTTTTAGTGCGAGACGCTAGGTAGATTGAATAAACTTGAACTTAAATTGCATGATAAGGGCTTGGAACCGAGTTTGGGTTTAAGTGGGCACATATACTTGCAATCGCGGTTAACACGATAAGTAATTTAAGTTTTTGAACCCGAGTATTTTCTGACTATGATTCCGTTTGCATAATTCTTTTTCGTGCACGAAAAAACCGTGAAGTGTGGGGGTATTTGATGTGTGGTAAAATACACATATTTGTCCTGTGTGAAATATATAATTATTGTATAGATTTATTTGTTTTTATTTAGTTTTTAGTGTTATATTATATTATTTTGTGTTTTGTGGTGCAAATGGAACGAAAACGAGTAACAAGGAAATAATCAGCCAATTAGGCAAAGTAGGGCGCTAGTGACTGAACTAAAATTACCGCTATTTTTCTTGACTGGGCCAAAACCACCAACTCTAGCTTATAAGCTCAAAAGACCATAAATGAAAAAAAGTTATAAATGGAAAATTAATTGTGAGGCATCTTAAGAGTTGAGGGACATAAATGGGAAAAAGATGGAAAGTTATATTAAATCACAAAGTATGGACAAAATTTAAAATACTTGGATCTTTAGTGCACATGGTGAAAAAAAGTAGAGATTCAGAATATTTTGTGGTGCACAAGTTTATGGGGGTCTCACTTGATCAAAAGCCAATATGTTGACTGAATATTGCATATTTATTTCATCTTGGGCCAAACCATGAAGGCCCACTCGTTGCTTTAGAGAAATCAGAAGAGGAGGCCTATAGGGTATTAGTGACTCGTGAGTGAGCCTAGTATCATGAAACAATTATATGTGAGCTCAAATCCAACTAATACACTACAAAAACCATTTGGGGGGGGGGGGGGGGGGGGGGGGGGGGGGTTGTGGGGATGTCTGGCACTCCTCATTGCCTGGCACTCCCCCATTGGACCAAAATGTTTATTATTTTTTTACATTTTGAAATTACGTTTTTGCTCCAAGTTTACATTTACGTTCTTGCCCCTGCTCAAAATAAAATTATGTTTTTGTCCCCAGCTCAAAATTACGATTTTGCCATCGGTTCAAAATTACGATTTGGCCCTACGCTCAAAATTACATTTTTGCCCCAAGTTCAAAATAAAAAATACGCACTTGGCCCCAACATAAAAATACGATTTTGCTCTCTGTTCAAAATATGATTTTCCACATTTAAAAAATTATGATTTCGCCCTCAGTTCAAAATTACGTTTTTGCCCAGTTCAAAATGAAATTATTTTTTTCCTCCAACTTAAAATTAGTTTAAAATTACGTTCTTGCCCCTGCTCAAAATAAAATTATGCTTTTGTCTCCAGCTTAAAATTATGATTTTGCCCTCGATTCAAAGTTAAGATTTGGCCCTCAGCTCAAAATTACGTTTTCCCCCCAGTTCAAATAAAAATTATCTTTTTGCCCCAGCCTAAAATTATGATTTTGCCCTCTGTTCAGAATATGATTTTCCCCATTTAAAAAATTCTGATGTTGCCATCAGTTCAAAATCATGTTTTACGATTTTGCCCTCAGTTCAAAATACAATTATGGTTTTGCCTCCGGCCTAAAATTACGATTGTGCCTTTAGTTCAAATTCGAATTTGCCCCTGCGTAAATTTACAATTTGGCTCATTGTTCAAATTTACAGTACTTGCATTACTTTATCTTTTGGCAAATAACGATTTTACCACAGTAAAAAAATACAACTTCCACTCGGTTAAAAATTACAGTATTGCCATTGTTTTAGTATTTTATTTAGCAACACTATAAAAATGTTTTGTTTTAATTGGTTGACTCGATTTAATTGTTTTTCGTGTCAATGAGCTGCCTAACACTCGCTCATTATTCGGCCATCGCCCCACAACGCGGGCAGGGCATCAACTAGTATATATACATATACGCTACTATATTAGAGAGGGATTTTTGTTTTTACTACGGAATTAAAAAAGAAAAGGAGAGAGGTCTCATAGGAGATCAGAGACGAAACAGAGACGGTCAAGAAGGAAGCGGGTTGGTTCGAGTTTCAAGTTCAAGATCAATAACCGGGTCGGTTCGCAACGAGTTAGTTTGGTTTTTTATATATATTTATCTTAGTCGAACTCATGAACATGATTTGTTATTTATTTGAGACTTGTTTCTTATTCTTGATGTTGGTTCTTAGCTAGACTTCTTTTACTGTCTAAACTGTGATGATGGATTTATAAGTTTATTATGTTCAATTTGTTATTTATGGTTTGTTGATAAAAGTAGTCTGTTTTTATTTTGGTTTAATGTATCTGCATACTTTAAAGTGTTTTATTATCGTTTGTTGCTTCGTATGATTCTTGGTGACTGTCTATATCACATAATAGATTCATACTAGGTTATAGATTTTGGTGAGTGTCTGTATCACAGAATAAATTTATAACTTTAGGGGTAATCGGCCGATACACCTTAGAAGTAATAATTGGTAATTTAATAAATTAAAGTGTTCTACTAATTTCAATAGTTGAGAGGTGCAAAATTATTGTTAGGTCTTCGTCATTAAACTGCTAGTTAGGATATCTGAGACGAGTCTGCACTAGTTTCCTTAGGGATAGTTGTCTAACAAGTTAAACTGAAATTCCAAACTTATCCTAGGTTTATAACCCGTGAAGGAGTGAATCAAATTAGGGTATTTTTAAAAACCTAGATAATCTGAGAAGGACTCTAGTAACTGGTAGTCATAACAGCCTATTTAGAGTTCCATAAGTTTCACCTTGAGAGGGTCGAGCGGCTTGTTCGGTATCTCAGTAGGTTTAGTATATTAACATCCCGGTGCCATAATAATTAATAAACATAATAAAGTCACTACTAAAATAAATCAGGAATCCATTCTAGGTAGTCGTTCCCATCATCTGAGTTAAAATCCAAGTTAATTCGTGCTAGTTAATTTTAGTTAATTTAATTTGCAATTTTAGGATATTTAGAAACCCCCCTCCTACTTAAATAAAAAAATGGTTCGATCCTCAGACTTATTTTTGCTTTACTACATTGATCGGTACACTTGCCGGTTGTGTGGTTAAGTTTAGATCGAGTCTAAGTTTGTAAATTTAAAGCTTAAAGTGTCTAGATTAGGTTAATTTAAGTTTATTTTTATCTGACCCCTTTTAGCACATCATGCTTCAAAGAGTCCATTTTCAAATGACGACTCTCGTAGTTGTCAAAGTATTGCAATACTAAACCTTTTGCCAATAATTTGGCTAACAAAACCTATGTATTCACCAGCATTCTTTGTTGACGTATTTTTCACATATGTTTCAAGTTATTGATTATTCAAGCATGCTACACATAGGATCGCATCCGGGCCTTGGACTTCTTTAAACAAAAGACAATTTCGTGTATTCTTTGTATTGTAAAACAATGTAAACAATAATGAAACAATTTAGTACCAGTTGTTGTGAGCAATTTGTAAAATGACTCCCGATATTTCCGTCGCGTGTTGTTGTATTACGCGATTGGGGTGTTACATGATAGAGACAGCCAGAACCATGCTCGCAGATTCTAAACTTCCAATAAGCTTTTGGAGCAAAGAAGAGGCTTCTGAATGTTATACGGTGAACAGAGTGTTGACAGCTAAGCCACACAAGAAGACGTGTTTCGAACTTCTTAACCAGCGAAAGCCAAACCTAATTATTCAGAACCTTATGGGTCACCCTGCATGGTAATCAATGCAGATGGCAAATTTGGTTCTAAGTCACTAGAAGGTTTCTTCGTGGGTTACGCTAGTCCACTTAAACGTGTTTACCTCCTAGCTTAAAGAGGGTTGTTGAAGCTGATAACTTAAATTGTCAACATTACACGTCCCAGTTCAAAAACTGGGAGATGATTGGTTGCTCAACTATGAAAGTCTCTAGGATTCATTCGAACTGCCTACCGAACCAACAAAAGAAGAACTATTGATTCTTTATCAGCAACAACACGCTTCATCACAAGAATAAGTTCCTAGACCTATGGTGATTACTCAAACACCTGTTGGTACTCATGATGCTGAAGCTGGTCCTAGTAATGTTCAATCAGAAATTCAAGCTGCCGGAACAAGTGATCCCACAACAAATCAAGTGATGAATGAACCAGCGCCCACATACGATCAAAGTGATTCTGATTCTGATGCACTACCGACATATGATGATGACGGATCTACGTCCGATGAAGGAGAAGCTCAAGTTGAAAGTTTGCTGAACATCCAAGCTGAGGGATCCAGTGCACATAATGAAGCATCCATAAGCAATCAAGTTGCTGACCAAAATATCACAAATCTTAAACACGTAGTGAACATTCCGAACGAAGTTATGTCGCGACGTTGTCTTACCACCCATCAAAAAACATTATTGGAGAGTTGCAGACTCGTATCAAAACGCGGAATCAGATCAATAAGGATCTTAGTTGTTTTTATACTGCTGTTGCACCTATACAAGATACTATCTCTTATAGTTTTTTTTTATTTTACAGATTGAGCGCAAAATGTATAAAGAAGCTCTTCGAGAGGAAAGATGGGTGAGCGCAATGCAGGAAGTGCTGTTACAATTTGAAAAACTCGGTGTTTGGAAACTTGTTAATCTCCCTGGTGACCACAAGATGAAAAAGACACTGTGAGTCTTCAAGTGTAAGAGAGACGCCAGAGGAGTTATCGTTCGAAATAAAGCAAGATTCGTTGTTCAAGGTTTTCACCAACAAGAGGGAATAGACTACATAGATGTCTATGCTCCTGTAGCACGGATTGAGGCAATCGGCATTTTCCTAGCTTTTGCGTCATTGAAAAGTTTTAAAGTGTTTCAATTGGATGTGAAGTTCGCATTCCTCTACGGAAACGTAAAAGAGGAGGTGTACGTCGGCCAACCACCGGGGTTGTCGATCCAGTACACAAAGAGAAGGTTTAACTACTGGATAAGGTGTATACGGACTGCACCAGGCCCCGAGAGCCTGGTACGAAACGCTTTCTCAACATCTTCTGGGTAACAGATTTACTAGAGGAACAGTAGACAGTACCCTCTTTACTCGGGAATCAGATGGACATCTCATAATTGTGCAAATATATATGGACGACATTATATTCGGGTCGACAAATGATGCTTTATGCAAAGAATTTGAAGAAATTATGAAGAAAAAGTTTGAGATGACTTCAATGGGAGAAAAGAAGTTCTTCTAGGCACTTCAGGTCGATTAATTCCTGATGGTATCTTTATACATCAGACGAAGTATGTTAACGACGTTCTTGAGAAATTTCAAATGTCAGGAACATCACCAATCTCAATTCCATTGGCCTTGAATCATGGAATCAATCCAGATCCACACTGTGACAAGATCGAAGAAATGTTATACCGATCAATGGTTGGTTCTTTGATGTATCTCACAGCATCACGGCCGGATATCATGTATCCAACTTGTCTATGTGCTTGCTACCAGTCAAATCCCAAATTTTGCTAATCGTTAAGCGAATCTTACGATATCTAAAGGGTTGTCCAAGTATAGGCTTATGGTACCCTGCAATGATGATTTCTATCTTAAAGGCTATTCAGACTTGGATTACGGTTGCTGCACACTCAATTCCAAGTCTACAACGGCTGGATGCCAGTTCTTCGGAACCCGTTTAGTAATGTGGCAATGCAAGAAGCAGACCACGGTTACTTTCTCTACTTGCGAATCCGAATATGTGGCAGCTTCAAGTTGTTGTTCACAAATCTTGTGGACACAACAACAGATGAGAGACTATGGTCTTCAGTTTCTTGGTACGCCAATTTATGTAGATAACAAAGCGGCCATAGAAATAACTAAAATTCTGGTTCAACACTCTAAAACTAAACACATTGAATACGACATCATTTTATCCGTGATTGCCACGAGAAAAAGTTGATCCGTATAGAAAAGATCCACACTGATGAACAGCTAGCTGATTTTTATACAAAACCATTTGACAGATCAAGATTTAAATATCTTTTGAAATTAAATGGAATGAAAAATCTGACATCAGATGGGGATCAAGAGATTGAAACCGAGATGGACGACAATGAGATGTAATCCTCATCGGGTGGTCAACTTTTCTTTAAATACAAAAATCCAAAAATATGTTTTTGATTTTAGGGGGAGAAAAGTTGTGGAAAATACAAAAACATATAAAAAATTGAAAATGTATAAAAACATGAAAAAGACAAAAATGAGTTTTCATGTGAATAAGCAGAAATGATAGTACATCAGTGGACTATCACAGTATGCTAATGATTTGCAGTATCAAAAAGTTTCTAAGCAAGTTTCACTGATGATCTGCCTATAGGCTTCACACGTTTAGTAAAAGTTGTGGAAATACAAAAAACATATAAAAACTAGAAAATTTACAAAAACATGAAAAAGACAAAAATGAGTTTTCGTGTCAATAAAAGGAAATGAAGTACATCACTGGACTATCACACTATGCTAAAGATTTGAAGTCTCAAAATGTTTCTAAACAAGTCTCACTGATGATGTGCCAGTAGGCTTCACACATTCAGTAAATTGTTTTCAAGATATAAACATAAAAAAAAACTGCTTAATCAGTGACTTAACATCTCTCGGATATATGGTCTTAGTACACCAAAATTTGGTTTTAGAGATTGCCTGATTTTGAGATACTAGGTCTTTATAAATGATTGATATCTGTGGTATTATACAAGTTCTTCTGATTTTGCGTTAGCAATGTCCTAGAAGTTGTAGAATGCTTTAGCTTTTAAACCCGAAAACTGCACCAAGTTGTAAGTATCTAAAGATCCACCAATTGCAGTCTAAAAGATTCCAAACTTGGAAAACCAATTTATAAGTCGAGCCTTCATCTCTTTGTCTGTACCGTAGTATTAACCTGAGCTCTCAAGGTCTCGCACAACCCAGATACAAATATCAATTAGTTATATTCATCTGTAAGATGAAATCTAGGGAATCCCGATACCAAAGAATATTCTGAGGTGGGAAACACCATTAAGTCAAGTCCTAAAACATTAACTAACATATCTTGAAATAATGGAGAAATGTGCAGAAGTTTAAGTGGATCATTATACTGACAATCTAAGTGAATTTGTTTAAGACTCAAAGTTTTATCAAGATCAACGGTACTAATGATATTTCTCAAAAAAACTAATATTTTCATCTTACACAAACTCACAAAAAATATGTCTGTAAATATGTGTGTACATAGCTTACATTTATTTCAGATAAACCCAAAAAGATTTTCAATGTGTTTTAGCATAAACTTTGGAAAATACAAAAAAATTTGTTTCTATCTTACTTTCGACTACCTATGTTGGAAAGCAGATCTTCAATGTCTAAAGTTGCTACTTGCTGGTGAAAATCTGGAGAACTACGGGTTGGGAGCTAATCTGGAATGCAAAAATATTCGGAAATGAATAAAAGTTCATTAATTTGAAACTTATAATTGACAAAAAAACATATGTTTTTTATTAAAGTGTTCAACCAAGGTCATTAAGTTGGACTTGGTCAACTAAGTGGGTCAATAATACTGAAAGATGTTCGAAAAAATGAAAAATATGAACGCTTGGAGTCCACTCCGCATGAAGTGGATACACTTCGCACGAAGTGAACCACTTCATACGAAGTGAAACTTGACACTATAAATAGAAGCCGGATCGCACGAAGTGGTCATTCCACTGTTTCGATTCCTTTGTGCGATTTGAGTATTCTTTGAGCAATTTGATTTCTTTGAACGATCTAAATCAAACTACTTCTAAAATTTACATAGGGGAGGTTGATCTCTACACCTCTTACAATGGCGAAGGTAATTGATCGTGTTTGGACCGTTAATTTGACAATGTCAGCACTTTGAACCTTCAAACTCAGATCTAGCAAGATTTAATGGACCAAAATTAAAATTGAGCATAGATATAGGTTAATCGGCATTTTTAGCATGTTGAGAACCTTCAATTTGATCAAAATTACAAAAATTGGAAGTGGTGTTCATGACAGTGTTATTGGGACGAAGTAGAATCCACCTCGTACTAAGTGAATCATTCACTTCGTACGAGGTGAACTCTTGAAAAATTTTAACACACTTCGCACTAAGTGGATATGAATGATTGGTCAAAAATGTTTAACACCACTTCGTAGGAATGGATAATATCACTTTGCACCAAGTGTACTTCGCACCAATGCCACTTCGCACTTAGTGTTTAGGAAATGAATTTGTCAAATTTTCATGTAAGTGTTTGTTATCGTTATTTATGCGGGAAAAGAAAATGTTGTTTGAGCCAACACACAACATTTGTTGTGTTTTGGATAAAAAATACCAGAAATGGCACCTTTCAAGTCTATTCCAGATTTTATGGACCGGATATCGATCAAAAAGGCTCTAACTCATCCACATACAACATATAGATCTCACATCGAAAGATTTAGAACTCTACTCAGCATGAACTGAATCCTCGAGCGATTAAATATGTGGTACGAGTTAGAAATGAAGATATTGAAGTTAAGATTACAGAAGAGCTAATTCGAAGGGTGTTAGACTTCAAGGATAAAGACGTTGATCCTACTGGATACCCTGAACGGATGGTAAAGGGTTGTTTCTTCAGGATGGGTTATAAAGGTCATGTTAACGAAGCAAATTTCAGCAAGGCAGGTTTAGAGAGGGCGTACAAATTCTTTTCTCACTCTGTTATTCATGCATTAAGCCATAAGAAAGGAGGTTTTGACGTTATATTTGACTACCATATGTGTATGATTGCTGCCTTGAGCTTGAACTTGCCGTATAATTTCACAAAAGTTATTTTCGATCAGATGGTGTCAAACATTTCGATGGAAAAGTTCTTACAGTATCCAAGATTCATTCAGATAATGCTAGACGATTTGTTTCCTAACCTGGCGAAAGATGAAGATGATGTATTGAATTTAGCTCATATAGACAAAGAAACGTTGATCAAGTTCAATCAATACTTGAAACAAGATATTGAGCCGATGGCAAAGAAATTCTTCAGTTCTATAAAAGAGAAAACATATGTTGCACCACAGATGGGCAAATGGAGAAAAGACACTAGCAACTCCGAGAATGATGAAGAGAGACGTTTGGATGGTTTTATTCCTAGGAGCAGCAGTTGGTTTGAGAAAGAGGAGAAGAAAGAAAGAGATCAACTCCTAAGAAACAAAGTGCTACAACATCAACACCAACTCAAAAACGTAAACGTGCAACAAGAAAGTCGCTACTTTGTTAGTTGATTAACAATCTGAAAAAGAGGCACCGGTGAATGTGCAAGTGAATGAACAAGTAAATGAACCTGTTGAAGAGAATGTTCATGATGATGTTTTCTCTGCTACATCCGACCAAGAACAAGGTGATGTGAATATGGTGAACTTTATTGCAGAGGTTGAAAAACAAGCGTTTGAGGGAGACGATGAAGCAAGTTCTGAAAAAGCATAGATCTTGAGAAGTTAGCTATGGCTGAAAGAGAAGAACAAAGAAAGCTGCAACGCAAGAGTAAAGAGATAGGTCATGACGATGAGAGTTATGTTCCATCTAAAACTGAAGAGCCTGTTAAAGAGAAGCCTGTAAAGAAAGCAAAGAGGGTTAAGAGCAAAGCGTTTGATGCTGCTAAGTGCATAGGTTCACCAACAACTAAAAAGGACAGGAGAAAGTACGTAAAGAAAACTCCTAAGAAAAGGCTCCAAAGGTTATTGAACAAGAAATACCAGTGGTGGAAGCAAAGGTTGAGATAGAAACTGTGATTCCTACCGAAACACCTCCAGTTATTCCAGAACAACCACCATCATCACCACCGCAACAACCACCATCACACCACAACAACCATCAATGCAATCTACACCACAATCTGATCAGAGACAACGATCTTTTCCTATAGATTTTGGAGAGATTCCTTTCCGCATTATAAAGGAGGAATGGATACAAATTTCTTTAATGATACAAAGATTGCTGAATTGGAAAGCAGATTAAGTTTCTTGAAGATGATCGAAAGAATCTAGAAGCTGTGTTAGAGAGTCTGGCAACTGATAATGAAAGACTTCGCAGATTGGTGAACGAATATGAAGCTGAGAGATTGAGGAAAGATTGAAAGATGGATATGTTTCAGAAAGTGTTATCTAAAAAGCTCAATATTGACTTTGAAGCAGAATTTAGTTTGATCGAGTTAGATGAAACAAGAGAGCGAGCTGCTGAAAAGGCAAGACAAGTTGAAGCAGGGGCTGTTGCATTGGGCAAAGGGAAACAACCAATTGTGCAGTTCCTATAGTTGATACTCCAGATAAAGCAGCAGAACTTGAAAAAGCAACTGATACGTCCAATGTTACATCAGAGCCAGTGATAGAATCTGAACCATTGGTGAATTATGTGTTTGTTGGTGATGTTGTCGATATGTCTGATCATTCTGCAAAGCAAAAGTATTTAGAGAGAAAGAAAGAAAAAGAAACAGAAAAAGAGGCTGAATGATGATGCAGATGACGATGTTGATGATAATGCAGGTGATGATGACAAGAAGGGACGATGATGACAAAGGCGACGATAATGATAATAATCAGGGGGTGGTACGGGATTTAGTGGTTGAAGATGCGAAGATCAATGAATCTTTCGATACGATACATTCTTGAACGATGAAGCAAATCAAGTAGACGATTCACAAGGAAATGGGAGACTGAGAATCATGTTAACGATGCAGAACAATCGGAATCCTCAAAGACGTTGTTCCTTTAACGACTGTTCCTGTTGGCACAACCCAAGATGTTATACTTAGAGCACGGAGTCGAAGAGGGGGGAGTACCTGCACAATTATACTAAAGAAGAGATTGCAACAATGTTAGGGGTTGATGAAGTTACGTTTGAGTTTTACTTTGAGAATGAGCTGAATAATATAAGTTATTCAACCTGAAGATTATGTTTACAAGTATGCTGTTGATTTGATGTGTATGATAGGGTTTCGTGGAGGATGATTCTGAAGACGAAACACAAAAATATGTCGGTGAAGGTATAGATGACTTCCCAACCTTCCAGGAACTGTTTGCTAATGAGACGGATGATCTTTTGAGATGAAAAGTTGCTGAAACTGTGCAAGATGGTAATGTACCAAAACGTTTATCGAAAGATGAAATACAAGAAGCAAAGAAGTCTTGGTTTAAAGAGTTGCCGAAAGTGCGTAAATAGCATTCTTCACACGTGATCAAGATAAATCTCTGGGAGATATACTTAGTTGGGTTGGATTGAAGATCTGAACGTGTATGCAGTAAAAAGGGAGTTTGTGTACAGTACTTTATGTACTTGTGTGATATCAAAACATTTTTCATGGTGGGACGTTGAAGAGTTGGCGCAAACAAAGTTGATTAAATATCAGATGAAATTCAACGACCAAAGATTGTCGAAGCTGATAAAGTACGAAGTTGCTCATGGTTTTAATCATTGGACATCACATATACCAAAGAAGAAAATCAAGATTGACCCGGTCAAAAAAAAGGATGTTACTTTGATTGTAAAACGTCCACACACTATGAAGAATACGCCATTAATGAAGATTGAACAAGTTTTTTTATGAATTCTTCAAGTGGTGGTAGTATGATGTTGAAACAGGTGAAGAATTATAGTTCTGAAAAATGAAAGAATATGGAGGGCTATAAGGATACTAAACCCGATGTGGCTAGTGAAATGTTCTGAGAAAGACATTGAATGTTTATTTTTCAACAAAATATGTTATGAAGTGAAAGAGAAAGTACAAGCATTACAATACCAAGGAGTGATCAATGTTTGCAATGCTCATGGTATTAACTCTGGAAAGTGTGGAAACCAAGGTGGAGGGAGTTGGAGCGAAAAGAGTTTCTGAAGGATTTGAAAATGGAGGAACGAATTGCAAATATGATGAAGAAAGCTTCAATTCGAAGATTTCAATTCAAAACTGGGCTCTAACTATGGATTAAACGTCGATACCATCTGAAGAACGCCGAAATCTAATGAAATATTTCTTTGGACATTAACGTGTATAATTCTGAAATTTTTGAAGACTGACCAAGATTCCGACAATATCCAAGGGGGAGTTTGTTGATGTAGAATGTCTATCGCTTATGTCTTACGTCATGTCGAATCGATGTAATAGGCATTTCATTGTTAGATTACATTTTGATGTTTATTTTAGTCACTTCACACGAAGTGGTTATTCACTTCGTATAAAGTATGTCACTTCGTACGAAGTGAGTTCACCTCGGGCGAAGTGGGAGACTCACCTCGTGCGATCTGGAGAAGTCTACAAATAGGAGAGTCGAGGTCTTGAGTCTGTAATTGTTAGCTAATCGGTATGGCGAAAGCCTGCCAAGATTGTTTCAGGATTGTACACGTTGATCACATTAATGAAACAATATACTTTAAACAGTAATCTTGATATTGTCGCTAATCATAAAATGGATTCCGCATTTTTTATGACTAGATATGAAATTATAACCTGAGCTAATGGATTAGCAGAACCTCTCACACTATTTATAAGCATGTTATCATATACTAATTCCATTCCTTTCACATATCTATAGTACTCAATAAAGTTTTACTTATTAAAACTTAGCCATGTTCATAAAGAACCCATTTTTACATACAAGCACATCTTCGTATTTTCCACTCTAACGTTTCCATTCTTACTCATACACTACAAACTCCATAGTAGGCTTGGGGTACCTTTGGGGAGCTTATCGGGGTCTTGGAAGCAAGAAAAAGTGAGAAAAACGGGAAAAATGAATTTTTGTGTCACACCCATGTAAACAGCAAGATAAGTCGTCGCTGCAATAGGGCAGGGCTCTCCGACGCCTCCTCTGTAGCTCAGACACTGATTTTTGTTTTTTGTTTAATCTACCAAGTAGTCGCATATCCCGGGAGTTCCATGATGATCCCAGATAACAATGCTCTTCTAACTAAACTTGGCAAGTGATTTCAACAAGTATGAAAATGTGTACGTAAATAGAAGTCAAAGTTTCAAGAAACACAACTACAAAATTTTCAAGGTTATTTCAATTTGAAAAGTAAGGTTTACAAGGTGATTCGAGGTTATTGGCTACTACAAATGGATACTTAAAGAGTTCTGTAATGAAGGCAATGGAGTTTTGTTGTATGTAATGAATGCTTGGCTTAACTCATTTACCTTCGGTGGTGACTTCTCTAATTATAGAAAGTCTTTGAAATGAATAAACATTTGTTTATTCATGCACTTGTCTGCATAAAGTAGCTTTTTGGCATATTCATTGAATCCATCCAATGTCATCTTGCTACTTTACAAATGTGTCAGAGCCTTATCTTTTAGACAAGTTGATCCATCAGAGAATTTCTGATGTCCAACTCATCAGAAATCTGTTGAACTGAGACAATGATCCTTTTGACTTGATCTTCATCACATGATGAGATTGATCATATTTTTCTTCAATACTTACAAAAAGTTTCCTAATAATTTCCCCCTAAGTATTGTAAGAAACATCTACTCAAAACAAAGAACATAAATGACATTCAAACCCACGGAAATTCAAGTTGCGACAAAACATTGTCAAAATAAAGGAAATAGTAGAGTTATATTGTTTGTTATGCACTGTTAAGGTTGACTCTGTAAAGATCATCATTTTTCGATCTTTTCCTTGCATTTAATCATATTGTTGCATTCCTTGAACATTGCTTGTACCAAGTCCTTGCTTCAATCCATTCATTGATGATTTCTTCAATCTTTTTCCTTGCACCTCATTGTCTCGCCCCTTTACTTTGAGTTGCTCGTGTTTCTTGTTCATGCAATCTTTTATGTATTTGAGGGTCTGATTTGAGTACTTGATATTTCATCAACTCTAAGAGGAGCCTTCTTTTCTTCATTGCCACACCCTAAAAATCCACTTGCTGGGTTTTACCACGAGGCGCGTGACAAATCAGGATCACAGTCATTAGTCATACTGAAGGACACCATATAAGTTTAAAAAAAATATTCATGTTTGCTCATTAATGAGAAAATATTGTTTATACAATTGAGTTGCGGAAGCGTAATAATTACAAAACCAAAATAGCTAATGTAATTTGAAGTTGTGTCTAAATATTTGATGAAATCAATGTGACACCATAATGCATCCTAGTCCTGATGTGTGCTACCTTAGCAATCTGGGAAAGACATGCAAGAACAAGTGGCAACACAAAATTCACACGTTTTAAGTTACAGACATAAAGTAAGTTGTTTCTTAAGCGTTTATTAGTGTTTCAAACCCGAAACAGTAAGTTGCAGTGTTCAGCAGTTACTTGTTATATTTGTAGGTAGCTAACCTAAGTCATGTCAACAAAGTGTTCGATCAGAAGCTGACGTTGTTGCCCCTGTTGTGCCAGGTCTATCACCAACCATGGCTATGTGTTAGGAAAATTCTACACCCGTGACCATCAACGTTCGGTCTAGCTGGCGCGAACAGCTCGAGTGGGGCTTGTCGGGCCCAGTAGTACTACTAAAATTCCCTCGCTATAATCCAATACTGACGGCATCGTAAGTTTTAAGGGGACTGACATGTGATAAATGCTACTTTGTGACCATAACTAATATAACAAAAACTCTAACATTGTGTCGTTACCTTATCGTAACGTTATGACATTACTTTACCTTAATGTAGTGCATGCTTTCTCCCCCTATGTTTTAAAACCGTATAAAAATATAGAGGGCCGTGAACTCACCGGGTGTGCAAAGCATACAATTCCATGTCGTAAATAAACACGAGCAAAAATCCCCGATGCTTGGAGTATCAACCTTCTCGTGTCCGGTTGCAAAGCCTCCAATCCACAAACTAACCGTCTCGAACCGCATCCTCAAACGAAATCTCAATAATGCGCGCCTACCGTAAAAAGCTAGAGAAACAGGTACAGGCGTGAACCTAGGATGGCGTCAACAACCTACACGTTTCCAACTACATCACATAATCTAGTCGATCCATAGTTGTTTCTCATTAATCACTCATTTCCACAAAGCCTCAAATGCTAACATAACTCATGATCATGCCTCACAGTATGTTTTACATTAATTATAAGATAACCCAATTTTTTGTCTAGCTATATATATATATCTAATAAAACATATGCATTCATGAAATCCACCATCATCACCCCAACGTTATCATCACATCCACCATTATCATGCACTAACCCCAAAACACAAACTTTTAATTATTTTAGTGAACATTTACTATCACCACCACAAAACACATGCATGCAACCAACACCCCATGCATCACACCCGAACATGCTTTCTATGAAACTCAACCATCACCACATATACAATCATCATCCATGCTACTTGTAGCCACAATAATAAATCAGTCGCACTCATTAGAACTACTAAGGAACCATAATCTTAATCACTTCATCAAATCGTGTAATCAACTTTTCCATGCTACCACAACCCCACAGTCAACCCAATATCTTTCCATTATCTTGCAATCAAATCCAAAAATATCCATGACCATACTAATGAGTACTAATCATAATTGACAAAACTAAACAATCAGAAGGCACTCATAATCTCCACACACCTTATCTAGTTAACAAACTTTCCTGCATACACACATTCATGCGTTTTATCACCACCTCACCATAATCCCAACACTGACATGGTGCATCCCCCGTCTTTACACCGTATTCACTGTTTCACACCATCGCAACCACCAACGCCGTCACCGAGTGTCGTACACCTTGTCAAACATCACCGCCACTATATTGTTTCATCATTACTGAGCACCAATACCGGAAACATGAGACTACCGCCTCGAATCACCGTTGTTACTGAGCACCAAAAGCAACTGTCAAACACCGCCATCATAACCACCCACGACCACAACATTAGTGTTGCTCACCCTCATAGTCCCCACCTTGACCTACCTGTAACCAAGCTAACACCATGGAACCCGTCACCGCCATCACTATCATCACACATCACCCGGTCACCATTGTTATCGTCGCCTTCTCCCACCAGCCAAACACCACCGGACATCACCGTCACACCGCACCCTCACCACTTAGTACCGTCACGAACATTAACCTAAACCACCACCGCTATGAATCACGTTAACCAGCCCAACGGTCTTTCTCATCATCAACAACACCATATCCCAAATGATCTAAATATATGCTTGCTCACTATTATTCGCGAACAGCACCCTATACCAACCCTAGATAACCCTCATTAAATCAAAATACAACACATGAATAACCAGGTTGAGGTGTAACCTTGTATCACGATTTGCAACTTGTCCAAACCAGCACTACCGTACACTATCATCGACTGCAGGTTTTCCTCTCCCCCTAAAAAACCGCCATCTACTCACGCCATCACCACCACTTTGGCGCCTGCTCCTATGAACCATCACCGCCGACTAAACCACAACCGCGGCACCGCCGTGACCATGTGGCCGATCAGTTACTGCCACGCCATCGTGGCTCTCTCTCTCGGCCCTCACTCTCTCTCTCTCTCTCTAGGTTGCGGATTGTGTGTGTAGAGAGAAAAAAAAGGTTAAAAGGTTACAGGGCTAGGGTTTGTGAAGAAAATGAAAGGGAATAAGAAAGAGATGGTTATAAAGCTAGGGTTTGGGTAGGTGGGTTGGGCTTAGCCCGGGTGTACGAACCCGCTTAAATGTCGGACGTCTCATGTTAAAGTAATTATGTTTGGTTAACTATATAAAATAAATATAGCGGTTGATATAAATATATTTATTTGTGTGTGTTAAATTAAATACGGTTGGCTGTAGTTATCAGTTAAACAACAGTTTCTCTTGTACCGTTTATTATTTATTTTAAATAATTTAATAATAATAATAATAATAATATTAATAATAATAATAATATAATTTAAATATGAATCCTTTTCTGATAGTTAGGGTCAAAAGTATGAGTTGTCACATTCATAATCCCAAAAATAATAGAGAGTTCCGGATTTTCAAAGATAAACATGTTCTAGCTTTCTCTTGTAGTTTTGCTGGATTAATGTATCAGGAGGGGCATGAGCACTTTTCTGCTGTTCACATGATCATAATTGATGGAAAGATCAAAATCAGTTAAAGCTATTCTTTTGAACAACTTCACTCCAGCTTTAGAGAAACTATGAAGAGCTCTCCTTATGAATCTTGTGTTTCTTTTTTCTTGATCAAAGGACTTTTTCAGCATGGTTAGGTCTATTGGATGGAGCCTATCTGCTGAGATCACCATCTGTACCTCTTCATCACCATTCTTTCTGATCAATGTGTACTAGTTCTGCTCATGGATTCCTATCACTCCATCTGGTGTGACAAGAGGATCCACTTTGAGCACTCTTAGTACTGGATTGGTTTGAGCCCTATGGATGCTATTTTTCCTCTTTCAGTTCTTTCTAGACACAAGCCCTTGCTCATAGGGCTTAATGGTCTTTCTTCTTTTTCTTTCTCAGACCAGTAAAATTCCTTGAGATGACTTTCTAGAAACATCATGTCTTCTCTTTCAATTTCTTATACCAGGATGACTTTACTTTTCCTTCTAAGTCATTTCTCTCCATAATTTTTGGTCTCTTTGAAGAAATTTCAGACTCTTCCTATTTCCTTTTCTCTGATAATTTCAAGGATTCACTGAAAGCAATTTCACCTGATGAGGTTCTTTTTGGTGGTGTCTGTTTTTCTTTTCCTTTGAAGAACTGCTAATCAAATTAGATATGACATGTGGAGAGGTTTCAAACCTGTTGTGAATCTGAGAACTTGATACTGTGGTGGAGGCCTCATTGGTGTAGTCCCAGATTGGCTGGATGGAGTGACTGGCTTTTGTTGGGCTGTTCGGATGATCTTTGGTACTTCCAAGTGTGAAGCTTGTTTGGGAATGGGGGTTCTCAATTCATGAATTCTACATTTGCCAATCTAGCAACATTGTAATGCATTCTTTTCATTAATGAGTGCACATCATTCATGAGTTGAGTATTTTTCTTTTTTTTTCTTCATGCACCTTCTCAAAATTTGTTTTGACTTGTTCTTTTTGTGCTGCCCATTCTTGTACTAGCTTCTCAAGAGCATTTGCTAAACTGTTGTTACTTGCTCTTAAGCTTCCAATTTCCTCTAGAATCTTACCAGAACTTGATGTTCCACTTGTTTCAACAGCTTCCTTCACCTATGTTTTGATTCTTTCCATTTCTTCAAAGATCTTCTTGAATTCTTGTGTGAATCTGTTACTTCCGATGAACTTTTTGTTGGCTGCTTCATGCTTTTCAGAGATTCAGTGTTCTTTTCTGTTTGGCTCTGATTGATTCTACTGAAACTGATAAGGCTTTCATATTAGATTTTTTACTAGTTAATTCTTCTAGCAGCCTGTCTAGTTTTGCTTCCACTGGTGACTTTGTATCCTCGATTGAGGTGTCTGCTACAACTTTTTATGACACTTCTTAACACATTTTCAAGTTGTTCTTAGTGAAATGGGTGGTGTTTCAGTAGGGAGACTTGGAACAAATATATTCCTGCTACCAAACCAACAGAAGACACACTTGTTGCTGTTACCAAAGGGTTAGATTGATCATGAGACCAATCAGAAACACCTTCATCGGATCTATAAACTCATTCGCATCTGGAATTTCCTCACTTCGTTGAATCATTTTGGTGAATGATTCTCTATGAGTTGTTGAGAAAAGCCTAATTCTCTCTTCCAGGTTTCCTTGATCAGAAAACTGATCTCCACCTGTTGTTGTCTCAATCTCCTCCCCACCGATTGATTTGGAGTCAAGATGTATAGGACTGATAATCTCCTCATTTATTACATGAGACTGTCTACGAGAAATTTTATAACTCACTTGGACATATTCTTCAGAATTAGACCCTGTTGAGTTTATTGCAATAAGTAGAGAAGGATTAGTTTGAGCACCTATTCAGATACATGTTGCACTGTTGTCTCTGGATTCTGTACTTTCTCATCTATTTCCATAATTCTGGTGAAATTCTGATGTCATGTTGCTGTTCTTCCTCTGCTTCATCAGTTTCTGAGTGCCACATACATCTGATAATCATCTTCTAGTGAAGAGCTGTTGTCAAATACTTCCCCAAGATTTTCTTCTTTATTCAGAATATCTTCATGTAGTGTTCTGCATGGTCATTCTTCTGCTATCAGACATAGCATACTTTCTGGCAGAATTGGTACATCTTTGTTAGATGTCCAACCTTGACTTGAACACCAGGGTTTCATGACAGGTGACTTCCAGATATTTTCTGATGCAAGTAGCTCCACATTCCTTTCTTCAAAGGTTTCAGCAATATGATTGAACCAGAATCTTGGATGAGGTAGATAGGATGTAATCTTCCAGACTTGGTAAGAACTGACCTTTACATCAAATTGAAGATTTATGTTCCATAGTCAATGTTGAACCCTATAATGACTCTATACATGAATGTGAGAATGGATTGATTTATCTGGTCAGCTGCTCCAATCTTCGAGGTTAACATTTGTTTAGTGTCTCCATCATGACTTGCCAGATGGCAGGTAACTTGTTTCTCTTGAAATCTCCTATCCTTGTGATTTTCTCCTTTTAGCCGAGTACTATGAATTGTTTCATCAGCTTTCCTTCTTTGGTGCTTCAATGTAACTGTTATTGATTAGAAGTTCCAGACATTCTCTGATTTTTCTTAGGGTGATTGTAACTTAAATACTTCCCCAAATATGAGTTGTGATTTCGTTTCTTGAGCGTGTGAACAAGTTGTTGTATGATGTTTTCCGGTACTCCTTGGTCTTTATCATAGCTTGAGTAATTGGACAATTCAGCAAGAATTCAACTAAAAGTTGACATCTTTGGTCGTTTCACAATTGCTCAATGTTCATCATGAGATTGTTGTCTTTCACAATTAGAAATTCATCTTCCCTGATGAAGGTGATATCATGTTCCACTACCGGGATGTTGAGATTGACATCGTTTGGTGCAGCCATGGTAAATTTTGGAAATGAATTTTTCTTTTCAAAAATCAAAAACGGGTTCTAGGGTTTGTGAGTTTAAGGTTGAAGGTGGGAGTCCCGTTTTGAAATTGGGTATTTATAAGGTTTTTGGGGACAAACATCGTGGGTTGGTTAGTGTTTAAGTTGGTAATGACAACTTAATAGTGATTTAACTTTATCCAAACCTTTTATGAACTTTTGGTATATCTCTAATATTCTCATGAAGATGAATTGTGATTGGTGAATACTAACGGCCATGTGGTACCTTTTACCTCTTGTGGTACCCTTTTTCAGAGAGAAGGTCCAGTAATATTCTTTCTAGAAGCTGACATTCTTCCTCTTTTTTGTAAGGCAAAATTCTTTCTGGTGACATCATCAGAAAACTGTATAATAATTTGTTTATTTTTAAACAATTTTTCTTGTATTCCTTTATTCTTTTTCATCAATAGTCATCGGAACTGTTTCTTCCCCTTATATAGAGTGCCTTTTTTATTTTATTTTTTAAGATGAGAGGAATGAGTGGAGTATCAGAAATGGTACTTACATATGGTTGCCTTGTGGAACTCCTTGTCCTTTCTTTCAAGAATGTTTTAAGTAAAAAAATTGAAGAAAATATGAGAAACGTTTTATGTATTTCACACAAGGTTCTGTTTTAAACAAATTTGATGTTAATTCCTTTGTTTGAACATTCTGATCTACTAATTCTGATTTTAGCAGATTTCAACATATTTGAGAAGTGGTTTATCAAATTTCATTAGATTTTAGAAATGGTTTATCAAATTTCATCAGATTTTAGAAGTGATTTATCAGATTTCACCGGATTATTATTTTTAGACATTAAATATGTCATGTCTGATAATTTCCATTTGAGATAAGTTTTGTCTTCTCTTATCCTTCTCATGTTCCCATCTTTTCCTTTTCCCCTTCCCCTTTAACAAAAGAAGTAAAATTAACACATATATATTTGAATATATATAAACAAACAAACAAGAGAAAAAGAAAAAAAAATAATCTACTTTATGGATAAGTTCAATAAAATCCCAAAGATGAGTTTCATGACTCGTATGGTTGGTAGTTGCCAGTTGTGCAGTATGAAAATTTTCTTGAAATATCATCTCAGCTCTAGGATACCAGACAGGAACTCCCCCGAAGTCTAGCTAATGTGTGATTACGCTCATTAGAAAATGAGGATAAACCAAAAATGGTTTGTTAGACCATAGGTTGCTCATCAAGTCTCTCATTAGGTAATGAGTGAAGTTGTATGGAACATCTTGCATGATTAAATGCATGGGTTCCATGAGCTTATAGGAGACCTCATTGAAGTTTACCAGCTTCTTTGAGAAGTATATCCCAAGCTGAGTGAAAGAAACTGCCATGGTTGAATGAAACTGGATTTAGCAATGGCCCGGATGGCCATCTACATGATAACCCATCTGAGTGAGGGTGTTGTTGAGCTCCTAATGAGTAAAGGATAGCACATCATTATCATCATTGAGCTTAAGTACCTCTCTGATGATGTACTCATTCAGGACAATGGGTCTATCCATTACCCAACTACCGATGGTACTCAGTCTCCCCTCGTGAAGCATGAGCCTTGCATTAAGCCAAAACTCTTGCAAGATATCTGGATGGATCCAGATATTAGCTGTAAGGACATAGGCCATTGGGCTGTTAAGCAGCATGGCCAGAATGATGTTGCACCTCTTCCATGCTGGACCGGTCACGTCCATGTGATCCTCGGGTTGTGCCTTGGGTGGTATGGTAGTGGAAAGTGTGAAGGTATAATTTGTGCCATGCTTAGGGTTTGGAAGATGAAGAGTTTTGCTTTTAGGGTTTCTGAGCAAAGGATGAGGATGAAAGTGACCGGTAATGTGAAGAAAATCTCCAAGTTGTAGTTATTTATAAGTGAAAAGTGCATCTTTTCCATAAATGGCACCTTCCAACTCAGATTTTGTATCCCATTTTTTTCTTTATAGTTAAGATCCGTTGTTAGAGATATAAAAGAATCTTGTGAGATAGATTTTCCCTCATTTATGAACTAGGCGGCTAAGTCCCGAAAACTCCTCATGATGATTTGTCCATATGTCTCATCTTTCTCTCCATATATTGATGAGTAAACAATGAATATTAAGAGAGAGAAGGCAGCATGAAAGTTTTGCCCAGAAGTTTCACTTTGTGATGCAAACTACTCTTAGCATAAGAGTTTTAATTTTGTCTTTTTTTTATTTTAAGAAAATTAGAAAGAAAAAAAATTTAATATCATGACTGTGGTGATGGTGTATCACGTATGGACTTTGCATGTAAATGAGAAAGACATGAGAATTTTGAAGACTAAAAAGAATATCGGATTTTCTGTTGACTTGGTCAAAATCTGATAAATCACCAGAATTTCTGATTAATTCATGTAGTTTCTGATGAAATATCAGAATTTTTAATAGAATTCTAATTCACTTCTAATGTATCAAAATTTTCTTCTTTTTGTGACAGTATATTTTTTGATGTTTCTTCATACCTGATATTGATCATACTAATTTACTGACTAAAAAATTATGTCTATTTTCATCAAGAGGTTTTGTGAAAATATAAGCAAATTGTCTTTCTATTGAACAAAATACATTTCAATGTTACCTTTCTCACATGTCTTTTATGAAGTGATAACTGACATCAATGTGTTTTGTTCTTGAGTGGTGCATTGGATTTGATGTTATAGCAATTGCACTCTTTGAATCACATAATATGGGAATTTTTTATCAGATGTACTCCATAGTCTCTCAGCTGAGCTTGCATTCATAGCACTTGAGAGCAACAGCTTGCTGCTGCTATATATTCTGATTCAGGCTATTGATGTGGATACACAGTTTTGTTCTTGCTTGCCCAACAGACTAATTTGTCTCCCAACGTATGACAGGCACCAGATGTGCTTTTTCTCTCAAGTTTGCATCTTGTATGATCTGCATCTATGTATCCTATTAAATTTTAAACTTGTATCTTTTGGATACCACAAAGCAATTTCTGATGTTCCTTTTAGATATTTAAAAACTCTTTTTACAGCTTTTAAGTGATACTCTTTAGGATTGCATTGATATTTGCAAGAAAACATGTTGAAAACATTATTGTAGGTCCTGATCAGGCGGTTCTAGATGGAAGTTAGTGCGTAATATGTCAATTTCGGTATTGAGTAGAAACAGAATCAGCGGAAGCTTCGTTCATTCATACCGAAAGAACATACATCTTGTCAAGCTGGCGAAATCCTGAGATATTTCGCCAGCACCTCCCGTTCGGGAGCGCAAAAACTTACTTACAAATGAACACACACCCTCTATATACAGACATTCTAAGCAATTTGTACGAACTGATATGTTGACTTCGTACGAAGTAACACCACTTGTACGAACTGTCAATTCGTACGAAGTGATTACTTCGTACGAAGTGACACTTAAACTCCGTTCAGTTCGTACTTTCTCATGTGTTCGTATCTAATTTATACAATATTCAACACACGCTCTATCTAGCCTATTCGAACGGTGACGGACACAAAGTGGACAAACAAATTCCCCCTTGTCCGTTACTGTCGAATCTTGATCTTGATCTTGAAATCTCTGAGCTGTGTTTGGATATCCTGCAACTTCAATCAAGGTATCTGCCGATGTCATAGAACACGTCAACAAATTCCCCTTAATTGATGATTCGGGTTTGCATTATCAACATTAAATTCCCCTGAAATCTCTAGTTCAAAACTTTGTTTGCACGGTTTCCAACCTCCTCTGATTCGTTTGATCGACAAAATTTTTTCGAATATTCACAAATGAAATTGATCAATGCAGCTTCTCCATTTCAACGTTAACCATATCCGCATTCGGTTTAGCGCACTCCTCCTATGCTCGATCCTCTGATCTTCAAAACCCAACCGGTAATTGATAGAAACTTCGAATTACTACACTGGTAAACCTCAAATCAACGAATACCCACGAGAATCTGAAATCCCAATTTCCGTAATCAACTTAAGGCTTTTCTCCTGAAAGATTGATCAACAAATCGGTAATCTTTTTCAATCAAAAATCATCATCGGAATCAAATTATCTGGTAGCACATCAAATCTAAGAGACATTCGTCCATAATCAAAATCACATTCTTCCTCTACAGTCACAATATCAGATGTATAGCCCACTCAGCTGAAGCTGACGCCTTGAAACTACAAAACATCCTCATTTCCGGATTACTCGCGAAAACAATTCATTTGCGTTGACAGAGTTAAAGATAAGCAGTCGTGTATGCATCAAGCCCACATCAAAGGTCATGCTTTTAAACCCCTAAGCATCAATCTGTATTATGAACTAAAAATTCTGAACTTCCTGTGATCACGAAATCCCAAGTATAATCGATTTCGTAAGCAACTGGTATACAGCTTTTCAGAAAGATCCATTATATCATCTTCTTTAATCATGGTACCACATACACCCCGGGGCAACTGAAACTACAAAACATCCTTATTTTCTGGCGGTTAGTCCGGAAAAATAGTTCATTTGCCTTGCAGAGTTAATGATAGGCAGTCGTGTGTGCGCCCGCAAACATACGAACGACTTAGGTGTCAATCCACAACCATGACCATAGAATCCGATAAACAACTCCTCCAACACTCAGTTATGTAACCCTTGCTTTAATGAAAAGTAGACATCAACTTGATCTCTTTACAAATGAATCTAGATTCTCTGTATTTCCCGGATAATATGCAGTCGGTACCCACCCGAATACAATTGCAGGGTCACGAATTTCATAAAGGCCGGAATCTTCATATAAACTTGAAATTTTTATTCCCCCTCATTTTTGCAAATTCTGACCGTACCAAATTTTTTTCACTTAAACTCCCCCTCAAATTTGGAAAAATCAGTTTTCAACAAATGCGGATTTTACGTTTAGGCCCATTAGAAGTCACGACACCATAAGATAAACATTCTGCATAGGTATCAATGACTCTCCTGTTATCTTCAACATTTTGTGACCGTATCACCAAATATATACTCTGAAGCTCTAGACGGTGTCCCCAAACATCGTTTGTGGATCATTAAAATATCAAAAAAATTCTATCACCAATTTTTTCTGGGCACACGTCTCGTCAATACGATCAATTTTTATTTTTTTACTCATCTCACTTCGTACGAATTGGACCTCCAGTTCGTACGAATTGGCCACTTCATACGAACTGGTTACTTCGTACGAAGTGCACCAAGTGAGCCTGATTACGTTTTTCGATCCAGAATCTTTATTTCTTCGAATTTCGAGATGATTCCACCATCAATTTGGTCGAAAATGATTTTCTAACAATCATATCCGTTCAGTTTTACTTTTTGTCCATGCATTGTCCTTTATTTTGATGATTTACGTCTAAAACCCCTCCCAAGTCCATAAAATGTCCAAAATTCATGAGCGTAGGTGATAACCGTAGCTCTGATACCAATTGTAGGTCCTGATCAGGCGGTTCTAGAGGAAGTTAGTGCGTAATATGTCAATTTCGGTAGAATGTTATTAAGAAAGGAGTGGAAACAGAATCAGCGGAAGCTTCGTTCATTCATACCGAAAGAGCATACATCTTGTCAAGCTGGCGAAATTCTGGAGAAATTTCGCCAGCACCTCCCCGTCCGGGAGCGCAAAAACTTACTTACAAATGAACACACACCCTCTATATATAGACATTCTAAGCAATTCGTACGAACTGGATATGTTGACTTCGTACAAAGTGACACTGTAAACTTCTTTCAGTTCGTACTTTGGTCGTGTGTTCGTATCTAATTTATACAATATTCAACACACGCTCTATCTAGCCTATTCGAATAGTGACAGACACAAAGTGCACCAACAATTATGTCAAATCTACTCGCTGTTAAGTATAACAATGATCCTATCATTCCTCTCTAAGTTTTTATATCAACACTTTTTCCATCTGGATCAGGATCAAGTTTTTTTCAAGTGGTCATGGGAGTTTTGAGGTTGAGCAATTTTCAAGTGAATATTTTCTTAAAATTGTTCTGACACATTATGATTGACTCAAAAATATGCCCATCACTTTGTTGTTTCACTTGCAAGCCTAGGAAAAAGCTTAATTCACCCATCATGCTCATCTCAAAATGGTTGGTCATTAATTTTTTAAACTTTTGCAAAATTTGGGATTGTTGATCCAAATATAATGTCATCCACATAAATTTGAACAGAACGTGTCCCCTTGTGATTTTTGAGAAAGAGAATTGTATCAATATTACCTTTTGTGAAGCCTTAATTGATTGAGAAGTTTGAAAGAGTTTCATACCATGCCCTAGTAGCTTGCTTCAATCCATATATGGCTTTATTCAGTTTGTAAACATGGTTTGGAAATTTAGGATCAACAAAGCCTTCGTGGTGTTGCACTATACTTCTTCTTCAATTTTGCCATTTAAGAATGTTAATTTGACATCCATCTGATAAACTTTGAAATCTTTTGATGTTGCATAGGCAAGAAAAATTCTTACTGCCTCCAACCTAGCAACTGGAGCGAAGGTTTAATCATAGTCTATGCTTTCTTGTTGACAATATCCTTTTACTACAAGTCTTGCGTTGTTCCTGGTTACAATACCTTGTTCATCAGATTTCTTTCTGAATACTCATTTTGATCCAATGACAGTTTTGTTAGTTGGTCTAGGTACCAGATTTCACACTTGATTCTTTTCAAATTGATCAAGGTCTTCTTCCATTGCTTGGACCCAACCTGAATCATTTAGTGCTTCTTTGGCATTCTTTGGCTCTATCATGCTTAAAAAACATGCATATAAACCTTCATGAGCTGTGGCTGACCTTGTTTACCACCTTCTTCTAGGTTCCCAATTATATTTGATTGAGAATGCCCTTTTATCCATCTGCTACTGTTGTGTGAACTTGCTTGCTCTGATGGTTCTGATGCTTCCCCCTGATCTGTGACCTCTGTTGTATTGAGAGGATCAGAATTCTGATGTGTATTAGGATTTTTTATGAGTTTCCAGAATTCTGATCATCTGGTGCAGTTTTTTATGTAGGTTCCAAATTTTCTACAGGGTTTGTACATGACTGATTTTTAGTTGATTCTTGTTTATGTAGTCACATTCAAGGAGTTCTTCTGTCAATTGATTAAGATGTTCAGAATTTTCTTTTTGGTCTTGAGAGTTTATTTCTTTTAAAATTTCCACTAGAAATTTCAGTTTCTGATGAGTCATCAAATTATACATATTAGCTCTCTCTTATTGTTCTTGAATTTACAATAAAAATTCTATAAGTTTTATAAGATATTGAGTATCCCAGGAAAATTTCTTTTTCGGCCTTTTTGTCAAACTTTTCCAAGCTGTCAAAATCATTAAAGACAAAACATCTAAAATCAAAGGTGTGTAAAAATTTAATATTTGGAATCCTTCCATTGTTGATGTGATAAGGTGTTTTCTGATGTCTTTTGTTTATGACAGTTCTGTTTTGTGTAAAAAAGGCATTTGCAATTGTTTCTACCCAAAAATAGGTGGCAGTTTGGCATAAGCTAGCATGGTTCTTATAGCTTCTACCAAGGTTCTATTTCTTCTTTCCACTACTCCATTCTGCTGTGGAGTTCTTTGAGTAGAAAACTCATGAGATATTCCTTAGCTAAGAGGGAAAGTCTCAAGTTTTGATTTTTTGAATTTTGTTCCATTATCAGATCTGATCCTTCTTACTGGTAATTATAACAGATTTTATGTATTTCTGATAAAGTTTATGATCAGATATTCTGGTGTTTCACTTTTATTTTCAAAAACTCAATGCAAGTGTACCTTGAGTAGTCATCTACAATGACTAAAATGTATTTCTTTCCAGAAAAGCTTGTGTGGTTACAGTTCCACAAAGATCCATTTGCAAAAGTTCTAAATTTTGAGTGACTGGAGATTCAGTGACTTTTGTGTGAACCTATTATTTGATTTTCCTAACTCACATTCTTCACATATTTTATCCTTTTTGGATGAAATCAAAAGTAGACCTTTCACCAATTTTTACTTGCTAATTAGTTTAAAGTTTTGAAATTTAAGTGTGTCACAACCAACTATTACCTTTGTTTTTCTCTAGAAAAAGACACAATTGAGGATGTTCAATTTCTTCTTTGAAATCAAAGTAATAAATGGATTTTCTTATTCTTTTACTACTTAAATATATTATGTTATCATCTAAACCAATCAGTAAAATTTTTTGGTAAAAGCGTTACCTAGAAGCCTTTGTCATAAAATTGCCCACAGCTTAGTAGATTGTATTTTAAATCTTCTACATAAGCTACTTTTTCAATGGTTAGAGATCCATACTTAATACTACCATAACCCAATGTTCTTCCCTTTACTTCATTTCCAAAATTTACCATTTTACCCAGTATCTGTTTAAAGTTACTGAGCATGCTCCTATCCTCAGTCATGTGCTTGGAGTGACCTGAGTCGCAGTACCAGATCTGTTGCACATGATGCTCCTGAAATGGTAAGGTTAAAGATTTTTTGGTACCCAAACCAGCTTAGGTACTTTTTCTGATGAAAGTTTTCTTAAAGTTACTTCTTCAGATGAGTAATTTTCATCAGAATTTTTGTTAAGTGCTGAGCCACTAACAAATTGTTTTTTTAAGAGATGTGTTGAATTAGCTTCAGTATTTCAACACACATACAATCTATTTTGTAAGATTTTTTTTGAAAATTTTGATTGTTATGGAAGATTAGCAGATTTTTGAAATCTGGGATGAATTCTCTTTGAATTATTTAAACGTTTGTTTTGTTTCATGCCTTTTTTTTCTTTTGAACTGTATTTGGATGATAATGAAAAACTATCAGAACTTATTGATTTGAATGACTCAACATCAGATGCTGATGTTATTTTGTCAGAATTTTGGTCAGATGCTTTTACAAAGGTAGTGGGATTTCTTACATTTGTTTTTACATATCCCGACCCTTCACTTCTGTTCTTTGGTGTTGTTTCAATAAAGTTTATAAACTCTTTGGCTTGTTGAAAACCTTTTACATTGATTTCACTATCATGATTTTTTGTGTAAATCTTTCTTTCTTTTCATAAAATTCAATTTTTGTTTCTTTTGTTAAGTTCTCCTCAATTAGTAATTGGTTTTCAATTATGACTTTATTTAACATTCTCTACAAATCATCAGATTTCTTATTTTCTAAAAGTTATTTTTCTTGTAAGATCTCAAAATCTGTCATAAATTTATTTAACTGATGTTTTAAGTCAAGATTATTTGTGCTTACCTTGTGTTCTGAAGTTTCAGATTCTGCATCAGAACTTTTTCCATTAGACAGAAGTTAGCCGTTTCTTTTTCTTCATCAAATGAATCATCTGTTAGCCAGGTGTCTTTCCCTACAATTAGACTAACATGTTGTTGTATTTTGGCTTCTTCAAACTTTTTCTCATAATAGGCAACATCTTTTTAACCTTTTGTTCTTGCATTCTTATGCATAATGCCCTTTTTTCTTAAATTTGTAGCACACTACTTCAACTTTTTCTTTAGGTTTTCTTTCCATCCTTCCTTTATCACTTTTCTGGTATTTGTTACATCCTCTTCTTTATCTCTGCTCAAATGTCTTGGTGAGCAAAGCAATTGCGCAGCAAATGCAGAAAAATCTGATGAGTATCAGAACTCTCTAAACTTTAGCATTGAGACGTTTGTGGATCAGAATTGATTGCTCTTTGTGAGTTTGAAATGAGAGCAATGGGTCCTCCTCTTTGGTTTGAGTTTTCATATATTTATTCTTCTCTAAGAACAAGAATATTGTAGAGATCATGTAGACTCATATTTCCCAGCTCTAGGGTGGATGCTAAAGTCATGGTTAGATTCTCCATTCCTTTGGCAGAGCATCTAGAAATTTTACATTTCTCTCATCATTGGATTTCTCAATACCAAACTTTTTTAGATCATTCAATAGTTTAGCAAATCTATTATATTTTTAAGAAAGACTTTCATTTGGAAGACTTTTAAATCTCTCATAAGAAGAGACACAATTTGTACTTTTGTTTCTTTTCATTCTCTCTTCTCCTTCACAAATATTTTCCAACTGATCCCATATCTGTTTAGTAGAAGCACAAGCATCTACTTGAGATAATATGTTGTTTGGAAATACATGATCAAAAGTGATTTTTGGCCCTTTCATCGCTTCCAACTTTTCCTTGTCCTCTTTGCTCCAATTTCTTTCTTTCTTTTGGAGCCCAAGAGACAGGTATTTCTGGTGTTTGCTCAGTTGCTCGAACAACTGGGATTTCAATAGTAAGTATATGTGGGCCTCTCTCTATGGATTGAAACAAGGCTCGATCATGTCCATTTAAGAAGTTGATCATCCTGATTCTCCATTCGGGGTACTTCTCTCTGACTAAAGTAGGAGGCCTTGACATAGACCAAATATTGAAAGCATTGTTCCATGTTTGAAAGTTTGTCATTCTTAGTTAAAAGGAAGTTAAAAAATAAGCAATTGATTGTTTAAAAATAGTTTATTCAATCTACTCTGTACCATTTGTTGACCCCAGATAACAATGCTCTTTTAAATAAACTTGGCAAGTGATTTCAACAAGTATGAAAATGATGTGTGGAAATAGAAATCAAACTTTCCAGAAACACAACTACAGAATTTTCAAGTTTATATCACTTTGAAAAGAAAGGTTTACAAGGTAATTGTGAGGTTATTGCTATTACCAACGAATACTGTAAGAATTATGTAATGAAGGGCAATAGAGTTTTGTTGTATATAATGAATGCTTGGCTTAACTCATTTACCTTCGGTGGTGACTTCTCTATTTATAGAAAGTCTTTGACATGAATAAACATTTGTTTATTGATGCACTCGTCTGCATAAAGTAGCTTTTTGGCATATTTATTGAATCCATCCAATGTCAACTTGCTACTTTACAAGTGTGGCAGAGCCTTATCTTTTAGAAAAGTTGATCCATCAGAATTTCCTATGTCCAACTCATCAGAAATCTGTTGAACTGATCATCAAATTTCTGAAGATCAGAAGTTACCAGAATCTGGTGATAATCATCATATTTATCATTCAGACTTGTCAGGTTGGTCTTCTTAGATCATCTTCTTTCAGTTGTGATCCAATTATAATATCTGTTGAAAATGTATCTTCCTTTGCTTTTGTCTTGTTTATCTTGTATCTTCTCTATGTTTGATCCTTTTGACTTGATCTTCATCACATGATTAGATTAATCATATTTTTCTTCAATACTTACAAAAAGTTTCCTAACATTCCAAGACGTACAATAACAATATTCAAGCCCCCATATCCTTCCAATACATAACCCCAAGACCAAACCAACTACCACATCTCGCCATGTTACTTTCTATGTTTTGACCCATTTGATCTCACCACGCATTTTCCATTACATTTGAACTATAAACAACTTAGTGCAACATTTCTTACCCCATGTACTTACATTTCATTTATATACTACGAAATGAGTTTCGGAATTCACTTACCTTAAGCGTTTGTATTCGTGATCGCTTCCTCGCCTCCTCTTAACCCGTTAGCCTTTTGTGCTTACGTCATCTTCACATGATGCTTATCATTACATGCCACCACATTCACATTCTCGTTAGCATACAAGATTTTACATATCACCAATCATATCTAGTTCATATCTCGCATTTGACTTTCAATAATCATTTGTAACAAGCACAAGGCATATATTTAACAATGCATCATTCTAAATTCACGCAAATTTAATATATCGTCAAGTATAACGTATAAGGATCCGTCATGCTAGAAGCCATTCTTGCACTATACTTTGTCATTAACTTTGTACAAGCCTACTTTTACATGTATAGCGCTATAGAAGTAGCACATCACCCGTTGATGGGTCTATGTTAAGTAATACAATCATACATATGGTCTTGTCGTTGCGACGACAAGATTACGCTAGTGGAATCTTTGGGTTGACACGTATGTTATGCATGCTAGTTCATGTTATGTTATGCCTTAGTATACGTTTTTGCCATGTGGATCTCGTTAAATTCTTTTTATACATATGCTAGTACACTAAACTTGTATGCTCACCAACGAATTTTGGTGATAACATGTTACTTTAATACATATTGCAGGTTTGTGATGATGATGCATTGAAAGAATCTAGTAGGGTGGCTAGAAATGCACATAGTTTAATTCTATGTTTTGTTGTTAAGTTGTTATGTTTCAGTTTGTTGTAATTTGCTTACATGTATTGTACTAGAACCTTTCTATAAATGAAATGAGAAGTTACTTAGTAAATTACTGTCACAATAGTGGTTGTGATGTCTCTTACAATCTCATTTCCGTCTCACTCCGATGTTTCCGTCATCGGTTGGGGTGTGACATAAAACTTGTTAAATTTCAAAATCTCTAATGGATTATTATTATTTTAAAATAAACTATTTGTTTTAAAACAAATATTTACAAGTTGTTAAAATCAGTTTAGAACTTGTTATAATTGATTGTGAACATTTTAAAACACATTTTAAAAGTTTGGTATTAAGTTGTTATGTTATATCGAAACTATAAGATAAAAACAACCATAATAGGTAAAATAAATATGTAAATCTTAAGGCTATTTTGTTTGTTCTTGCTAGAGCCAAATAGCAAGACCAAATTGGGTCACGGGGTAACAAACACAAAACAACCACAAGGATGGACCTAGTGCATCTAGTTGTCTTCAGCATCTCGATGATACCTGTAATGTCTTCAGTTTTGTTTTCGAGTCTTTAGGTCTTCAACTTTATAATTCAAAAATATAGTAAAATTAAAACCTAATCTATTACAACTTTGAGTCACAAGTGGGCCAAAAACCATAAAACCAAAACCAAAATAAGAAAAAAAAATACAAGTACAAGGTCGGCCATATCTACATATGCAACAGAATCATATTAAAGTAGGAAATCTTTTGGTCAAATAAAAACAAAAAAAACTTTTGACCAAATAACTTGTTGCCCAAGAAATATTTATATCTGAAATTTTAAACAAGTTAAAGTTTTTGATCTATAATCGGTTAAAAGGATCGGTTCTGATTTGCATGTTGTAAGCATAGTCCTGATAACACTGTTGGGATTTAGTTGTGTCAAATGTACTTTTTATCATACAGTTTTGAAATATATTTATTAATTAGATCTATAATAAATAAAATGCAGCGGAATAATAATTAAAATCAACACTAAAAACGAATCCCAACAGGATCATAGTTACAAAACATGCAAACACGGTACACATTTTATTAATCTATTGCTGAAATTAAATATACCTTGTGTTTAATAATTAACCGTGTGAGACACCGAGGTTCAAAGAATAAGCGCTAAAACACACGAACGAAAACTACTACCGGCTTACGTTTGGTTGGAGGGAATCACAAATAAAAAAAGGTGACAACCGTGGCTACTCGTAAATGCCAAAAGAAAGGATGGGGCACCTCCGTTTCGGCTTGATGGATTTTGTTTTGGTTGTGATAATATAGTATTTGTCATATAATCAAAGTGGCGTTTGGGATGAGGTTCTTAAGTTGCGTCAGAAGATGTTAAAAGATAATTATAAAATATATAATAATTGATTAGGTTTTATCTCATGATCCCTATTAACTATTACTAATCATTTCTTACACCCCAACGCCCAATACGACTAGCATAAGCCTAAATGTTATACGAAGCTCAAAAGCCAATGTTTAATTAAATAAGTAATCAAACGTTAAATTATTTATCATGCATTAATAATAAATCCATTCCGGGAGAATATATAATTATTCTAGATAATTATATATTCCGTCTGGTTAATAGTTTGTGGTTACTGGTTAATCGAGTTAAGTGGATCTAATGTTCATTGCCTAAGGTGTAACTCTTACGGGTCACAACTCAGTAGGTACGTTAATATCGACTCCGTACATATAAAATCCAACAGATACGATATCTTATAAAATTCTAGGTATGTCGTTGTGACATACTTATTTTTATCTATATTTTGGTAGAAAAAAACCTTCAAAACCAAGTTATGATTAGTAACAAGGGTCGTAGTTACCCGCGTGTTGCGCAGATATGCGGTTGGAATCCAGAACGTATAGCACACATGACAACCGATAAATAAATTTGTAAAATTATTTAAAATGATATATTATCGGGTTATGTTATTTGAATCGTAATTCGGCTCTTAATATCAAAATAATAACAAAAGGTAAAACGATATAGTAAATAACAAAGGTACAAATAAGGTAAACGAAAAAGAAATCGATAGAAACTTGGTCATTGGTGCGCTCGTTATAGCAAAGAAAAATAAAGTTAAAAAGTATGTTCAAAAGAGTATCGGCGTGTTTGTTAAAAAAATATTAAAATAAAAAAACCTTCACCACACTCGTTATAACAAAGAAAAAGAAAAATTAAAAAATATGTCTAAAACGGTATTAATATGTTCGTTAAGAAAAACTATTTAGGGGTAGAAAAGTAATTTGGTTAAACTAAAGAAAAAAAATACAATAGTTAAACTAATGTTCAAAAGAGTATCGGCGTGTTCGTTAAAAAATATTAAACTAAAAAAACTTTGCCACACTCATTATAGCAAAGAAAAAAATTAAAAAATATGTCTAAAACGATATTAACGTGTTCGTTAAAAAAAACTATTTAGGGGTAAAAAGGTAATTTGGCCAAACTAAAAGAAAAAAAATACGATAATTAACCTATATGGGTTGTAAATGAAAAAAATTACATTAAATGACGAAATAGAATAAAAGACAAAAAAATATGAACTTGTAAAACATGCATTAAATATAGTACGATACTATTTATCTTCTTTTCTTTTATATTATATATAATTTCTTTTATATTATATATAATGTACAAGTATCTAAAACATAATGTATATGTTATCAAAGTTACCTTACATTTAGTTTTTTTAATAAATTGACGAAGTTTATCCTTTTTGTTACCGCTGTGACGTACTTACTCTCTCAACGTTTTGAGGAAAGTTTTGTGCAAAATCGAACGGGTCAAATATAATTGAATTGTATGTTCTTTACCGTGATAATCCGTATTGATAGCGTTCGAACAACTTCGGAAGATACCAATATTCGTTTTTATGGTTTTAGGTATATATATCTCGTTCTGATTCTAGGCTTAACAATATTGAAAACGGTATTGTATAGAAAAATAGATTCGATTGTTGTATGATGAGCTATAGCGAGTGCCGGTAACTTACTAGTGTCATGATGAACCGAACTGATTCCGACAAATGGCATCAGTACCGATATTCGTTTTTATGATTTTCGACTAATTCAAAACATGTGGCAATACCTTTTGGACATATCACAAGTTTTTTTTTTCTCTTTTGATTATTATACTGAATATCGGTACCGAAACGATAAGAATTGACTCCATGCGTGTAGTGTGAGGGCCCACTAGTTAGTTGTGTTATATCTGCTTGTTAAAAGTCTTTAATGGTGTTAGAAAGAACAACGTTTACGTTTGAAACTATTTTGTTTTAAATTCAACCAAACATGGGTTTCATGACATGACTAAACCTTTTGTTTTAAATGCAACTAATCATATATTTAATGACATGACTAAACCTTTTTAAATGATTTTCACTTTTCACTAAAAAAAAGTTGCGTATGAGTACCAAGACTAGATGGTATGGGGCTCGTCCTCAGGGCCGTCCTCTTACCGCTACTCCATCCTTGCCACCCCCTTGCTCCGTCGCCTGTCCTCTTTGTCCGCCCACAGCCGCCCAAGCCGGGCCTCACCCTCTCACACACACCTATACATACATACATATATACATACATACATACACATATATAAAAGGGTTCATCCCCCACCCCTTAGGTCCATCCCCTTTAGGCCCATCCTCACACTCGCTTACGTGACAGTCTACGTGGCGGCCCATCCTTTAAGGACTACCCTCCTCTATACCTTCTAGTCTAAAAGCTTTTGAAAAAACATTCTAGCCTTCATATGTTTTTTTTTACTTAACGGGTGGTTGATATTTTGGTTATAGACAAAAGATCAAATACAAATACCTTTATCATCCCAAATATACGAATAGGATGAAAAGGTAAAAAAATGTGGTGATATTTTCGTAATTATTTACCCGTAGAGTAATTATCAAAATTAATCTACAAATGATCTTGTAGGATAATTTTGATCTTGTACGGTAATTTTGTTCTTGTAGAGTATCATAATTACTCTACAAATGATCTTGTAAAGTAATTTTAAATTGTATGTTGTTTGATAAACTTATAGAGTAATTTTGATATACTTATAGAGTGATTTTGATAACTACCCCACAAGATCAAAATTACCCTACAATATCATTTATAGAGTAATTTTGTTAATTACTCTAGGAGCAATTAATTACGAAAATGTTACTGTGTTTCTTTTTTGCTTTTTCATATTTTTCGTATGTTTTGTACGATAAGACTCTTTGTACATGAACCTAACTCTTTGGTTATATTGAGGGATTTTGAAATATTCCGATTCAATTAAGCAAACTTATTTTTGTTGCCCTGTTTTTAATTTGAAATGTTGTTATTTCATATAAACACAAGGCATTCTCCGAAAATCACAAAAAAAATTGGTCCATATGAGATAAAAAAATTTGGGTCCTATTCGAAAATCTTCATTTAAAATAAACTCATCAATTATTAAAAGTTATGTGGATGTAATTTAAATAGTTATTTTTAGCTAAGTTTAGGAAATAATTTATTAATTAAAGGAAAAAATGCAGTTGACAAAATTAACCATTAAATGCTACCGTACAATAAAAAAAAACTAAAAATAAGCTAAAATAAAGAATTTGGGGACACCGGGATTAGAAGCCGAGTCTTCTTGTTATTTAAGCAAGACACTAACCGCTAGTATAAGGGCTCATTTATGTTATCTCTCGATTAAGTGCATGTATATTATATCTTATACCACGTAAATTATATACAAAATTAGAAAGACTCTTGGAGAGTTTGGGCCTTGTGTCGTCGCCACCCTGCACCCCTACGGCGCCGGCCTGTATAAACACATGTATAAATTGTAATATTTAAAATTTTAGGTTGGGTAGGAGGTGCATATCCTAAAGGCCACTGATGAAAATGTTAAAACTGAATGGATTACTGATGGAACTTGGAGCATCTTGATCGCGGCATATGTGGCAAAGTCTGAAATTTCAGACCCATGTCACGGCCTCCCATCACCGTTGGAGGGAGAGGTCTGAAAGCATTGAGTATGTGGCCAAGGACTCAAGACCAAGAGTTGGGCTCGACACACAACTAATTTGTTTTTTAATATTTTTTATATAGCATCCAGCCTGGGATGGAGGTCTGAAAACAAAATAATGTCCCTTTGAGCTGCGTTTGAGATGATATCATTGATGCTAGAACAACAACTTGTGTTTAATTTCTTTGAAGTACAATTTACTTAAAAGATGATAGAGACAGCTCATGGTCACATTTATTTCACGCGCTCTCTCTTTAGATAATTCATAATGGTTAATGCTTTTTAAAAGTCATTTTTCGTCACATCAGGATCATATCATCTCATATAATGGTTAAGGCCCTTAATATCCTTTCATTATTACTTTTCATGTTTTTTCCTTCTCATTGGGAATCATTCTAGAAATGTTTATGGGAAATGATGTGGGGGAATTATCAAACCCTTTCACGCCCCTTTAATGTTCATTACGCATGGCCTTAAATTGAAGTGAAATGCAATTTTAACTTGTATTAAATTGAAGTAAAATGCTTGTAATCAATAAAATTATCGTTACTGTTGCAAATTGAAGTAATATTTGTTTTGTTCAAAGTTTTTTTACAACTGGAATGTAAAAACACAAAGACTAATAAGATTATGACTCACTGCAATGTTTGCTTTCATCACTAACGTCTCACATAGAGAGATCAACATTTTAAAAGATTAATTAAATTGGAGTTTGAGTTTGTAAAGTTTAACTCTAGTATTTGATTTTAAAAGATGAAGTTAGCATGATTCTAACCTGTTACCTCGCGTGAAAGTCATATGAGAGGTTTTAAAGAATAAGGCATCCATGGTAACAATAGCTTATAAAAATGGACACTTCTTGTATAATTGGAAAATTATATACCTATCTGTAATTTATGAGAAATACTAAGGGCTGGAGTCGCAATCTACTCGATGATTTACTAAATTAAATAACGTCCTTGTCAAGAAAATTCCCACATCAAGCTTCAGTCGTCTCTTCTCTTTTTATAATTTGAAAACGAGTGACCCTAACCTGAAGCAATGGACTTTATATAAATATCGGGAGGGTTTATTGAGAAACATTTAAAAATAGAGAATCTGATAACATTTTTAAAAATTCAACTTAACACCTTAAAAAATCAATTTGTTTTTTAAAAATAAAAACCGGCGTTTTTCCTTATAAATACATGCAGAAAAAATTTTAATAAAAAAATTAAAAACTAAAAATGCAAAAAAAAATGTTTAAAAACAATGAAAAAGGCTAAAATATTTTTTTTAACAAAAATAATTTTGTATTGGAATAATTGTTACCCAATTTTACAAAGAAAACGCTGAAAACGTTTTTAAAAAAATTGAATTTTAACATATCAAGTTAATTTTATAAGATATTTTTATTTATTTTAAACTTTTTTTATATTTTTAGTTTTTGATTTTTTATTAAAAATATTTCTGCATGTATTTATAAGGAAAAGCACCGAAAAATAATTAGATAAAATTGACTTTTAACATGTTAAATTGAATTTTTAAGAGCGTTCCCCGTTCCCACTTTTTTAGTGTTCTCCAATATCTCACACTATATATATATATATATATATATATATATATATATATATATATATATATATATATATATATATATATATATATATATATATATATATAGGGGAAAGTTCATTTGAGAATAAATTTAATGTGAGAAGAAAGAACATAATGGTAAAACATTAAATAGTTTATAACTCATCTAATTAACTCTGTTATCTCTCATTAATAAAGGAAAAAAAATTATTTTTTATATTTTAAAATTTATCCTACGTATATCTTACACTTAACGAAATTTACCCTACACATTTCAAAATTTATCCTACACATACTAAAATTTACCCTACACATACTAAAATTTATCCTACACATATCGAAAATTATCCTTCATAATAAATTATTTTATATTGAAAGAGTATATAAAAAAAGAGTTACAAGTTTAATTAATTGGCTAACTAATGACAATTATAGATTTACCTATATGTCATTTTTCATAACATTAAATACACACATTAAATGAAGTAAATGGAGAATTTCTATTGGTTGGAAGGTTATTCTTTTTATTCTTACAAAATGTTTCTTCTCATTTGAACCCTCCACTAAATATATATATATATAGGGCAAAGATCCGTTAGGAAGCATCCTTTATTACGAGAATCGCGAGAACCAGTGTGAACACAACAAAAAATACCTAAACAAATAAAAAAAACACTCAATTTTTTTAATATATTTCCAAAAAAAATCACTATATTTTGTCACTAACAAAACAAAAACAAAAAATTCAAGTAGAATATCCATGCACATGTGCATATGTATTATTTATTTGACAAATTTCGGAATACATTACTAATATTAGACAATTGCACTTTCATTTACATGACTATTCATAATACACTACTTTTTACATTAACAATATTAGAAATGCACATGTGCATATATATGTATGAACATTATATAACGTGTTTTGGTACACTACTTTAAATATGATTTCCCTTTCATCTATCATACCATCCATAATGCACTACCATTACCTCCTACCATCCATAATACAATACCATTACCAACATTTCACCTTATTACATGTAAATCAACACCCTTTATCAAACAACATATTACACCATAAAGTTATAAATATAACCAAACCATCAACCACTAGCTATAACTAACCAAAAAATATGTATATGGGCCTACTTCATCATTCAAATCACAAAATTTTTGAACCAAAACACGTTGTATCATGGTTATACATAATAATGTACATGTGCATTTTTAATATTGGTAATGTAAAAAAGAGTGTATTACGGATGGTAGTATAAATGAAAGTGCATTTGTCCACCACTGGTAATGTATTATGGAATTTTGTCACACCCAGATTTCCACGTGTAACCCAGTGGGCCCGGTGGGGAATATTGTGACGTATGTTAATATCATCATAACCAAACAACACAAAATAGCACAGCGGAAGTCATGGATTAAAATATTATTACAAACCGAAATACTCAAAGTTCAAAATGTAATAACAATGGTTTGTAATGGAGATCCACAGGCGGATCAAAAATATATACAAAGATGATTAATAGACTTGGCACATCTAAGGACTTGGAAGATCCTCTATCTTGCTACTAAGCAGCTTCCAGCCTATTTACATATTTGTACCTGTAGTTTAATTATTTTGAAAATACGTCAGTTTTTTCATTGGTAAATACAATCAACCAACACATTTTGAAAACATTTCAAAATCATTTTATGTACACATTGGTACATTTTTTAATATTTAACTTGGGACAAACTATATCTCATGTTATCAGTTTTACATAACTCGACAATACATACGGGGACCAGAAACTATGCCGGTTCATGATTAACCGACACACCACTTATTCCCTTATTGGGAAAACCCATATTGGGTTTTAGATTTATAATTTGTTCCCTTATTGGGAACACCCATATTGGGCAAACCTGTGTTGGGTTATAAATTATTTATTTAAACCATTTAGCATCTGTCAGGTGTATGTCTACACCCCGCGCTTAGGTCGTGGCCACTTACAATTAAATGAGTCAAGGATATCCAGGACACAGTCGCATTAACCCCCAATGTTTAAGTCAAGAAATACGAATCAAACGGGTAATTTTAATTTCTCGACACACGGGTCTTCGAATCCCATACCCGACCATGCGGTAAATAGTTTACCGTATCCCAAGCCCGTATAGGGAAAATAGGTTAAGAGTATTTACCTGAGCTTAGCAAGTCCTTTTAATATAAGAAATATAATAAGCACAACGTATCCAATTAATTAAGCGTAGGTACAATTTACCGGAAGGCCCTAGTCTGGATGATGGTATAAATAACTAATTAGAATGCTAGCGGATCTTATTTAAGTCATTGACTTGGATCAACTAGTTTAAAGTATTAAGAACGGTACGATACGCTTGATTAAGCGATGACCGGAACAGAATGTAATTTAGACCCAACAAGTACTAAGAATTGTATAATATGGGTAAACTACTAACATTCTGGATGTTGAGATAAAAATGATAAGGTTAAACTTGTTTCGGTTAAATTACGTAAACTAGCTTCGTAGGCTTAACCATACGCATAAGAGCGATACCAGGTAACCGGATGAGTCATGAATGAGTTCCATATGCCAATATACTTTAAACAAGATATAATATCCGTAGGATATCAACTTGTATGCCAGTTATAGTTTTAAAATCAAACAATGCCTCAAAAGGGCGTTTTGGTCATTTAGCGATGTATAAAAGGAACTTGCGTATAATTTGATGTCACGACTATAATTATTCTGTGAAAATACTTTATTTCTGATATAATATCAGTAGGATATCAAACATATGTGTGTTTTATAGCTTAAGACCAAACGATGCACCGTAGGGGCATTTTGGTAATTTCACACATAATTTCGAAAGCTTATTTGGGATTCTGAGTTTATATTATGTACCTACTGTAAAAATAATTTAAATGAGTTATAAAATCAGTAGGTAACAACTCTTGGTTGGTAAATATGGTTTACAACCATACTATGCGCCGAAAATGCGTAAAAATCATTAAATGACGATATTTACAAACTGACCCAATCGTGCGAACAAGTCCTTTCCTACGAAGTGTTACTCCTCAAAGCAAGAAGTTCCATTTGGTACGAACCGACAACTTCGCACGAAACGGCCGACATACTTAGCTTTTCCTAAAGCTACCACAACACACGATTATGAAACGCTCGTATCTCACAAACGAGGATCAAGTCGAGATTAGGTGTGATAACCAAGAACTCTCGATAAGATCGCTAATCCCGCGTATTACTCATCACGAGATATATTTGTTGAGTTAGGAGTGATAACCAAACCTGGACGAAAGTCTCCATTTCTATCTAGTGGAACTCCCGATGTGATCGGCGAGTACAACCACAATTTGGAACTAGTCGTTAAGTCAAGGGTGAAACCCGTACCTTAACGTTGAATTCCATCCTTCGATTTTCAATCTCACCAAAGTCTCGGTTATATCTATGGTTTGGAACACGTATTAACTGGAAGGGTAAACGTCGCTAGCCGCTTGCGGTGAGAGCGTTTATCTATTAGGCCAAAGTGTGGGTCCAAATGCAAAGGGTAGTCGAATCACTTTGGCGTGTCAAACATCTCAAAACCCTGGACACTCCCAATTGATTTAAGCCTAATCGTCGATTTACGCATCATCGAGTTTATTTATTATTTTTGTGTTAGAATTACGAATTTTACGATTTTACGCTTTCTCAATTTCTCGATTTATCACGTTTACGTTCCATCGAATGTATGCACAACTCGCACAGCTATCTCAATCTAAAACCTTAATAAACAAATGCAGATAATCCAACTTAACGCTCCGCTTACAACGCGCTACTCCTCTCCGTGATTTCACGCTAAGCTATGATATATCGCTACCTCGCTACGCTATCTCTCGAAACGCATTCCGCATTGTTACTATTAGAAGGTGAATACGTGCAAATATGTGCTTATGTGCTTACGTGCTTATGTAATTATGTGCCTATGTGCTTATGTGATAACATGTCGTACTTGTAATAATAATAATAAAGGTTTTGAACATAACTCTATTAATCGAATCTCATCCTATCGAATATTTTCATCGTAGATGTCGTCACTCGGATCTCATACTCGCCGTACTGCTCAGTGCCACAGTGACAACAAGCGTATCGCTTCACTAGTCACCAAGGAAGTGGCAAAAGTCATTCCAAAAATCGTCTCGGAAATTCATGCTGTGAGCAGTAACTCCTCAGTCGACTCGAAAACTGAAAACCCCAAGCCACGATTCAGCTTCAAGAATTTCAAGGCTTGTGCACCTCTCGCCTTCACGGGCAATGATGGACCGACTTCTATGTTCCATTGGTTTGACGCCATTGAGGTCACCTTTAGGCAAAGTGGATGCCCCGATGACCTCCGCACGGTGAACGCTACAGGAGTCTTCCAGTCCCGTGCTCTCGACTAGTAGACCGCCAAAAGATTAGGCGTGGTAATGATGAAGCCTATAATTTGTCTTGGGAGGAACTCAAGGAAGTGATGATGAAGGAGTTCTGTCCTCCGCACGAGATGCAAAAGCTCGAGAATGAATTTTGGGGAATCAAACAAGAGGGTCCCGACAATGCTGGATTTACAGCTCGATTTAAGATTTTGAGCATCATCTGTCCTAGCCAAGTTTATGCTACTGAGAAAGCTATCAACAAGTACATCCGAGGTTTACCCGAATGTGTTGCAAATTTCATGAAAGTTGCTCGTACTACAACCATCGAGGAAACCTACATGCTCGCCGCTGAGATCAACGATCAGCGAGTTCAAGATGGTTTTTTCAAGAATCATGCGAAAGTCGCTAATCAAGCTGTAACCGAGCCAACTGCTGCTATCGAACCATCCAGTGATCTGAAGGGAAAGCGTCAGGGACGCAAGAGAGGAAACCCGAGTAAGAACTATGCCCTCGCAGCTCCAGCAAACCCTCAGCCGCTTCAGTCAGCTGCTTCGAACGCACCTCCAGCTAAACGTGCGTATGCCGGCCCTCACCCACTGTGCCCTAAGTGCACTTATCATCACGTGGTGGGTGGAAACTGTCGTTTTTGCACAAACTGCAATATCTACGGCTACTTTACTGTGAGTTGTCGTACCGGCCCTCGTCAGCCAGCTCCTCAAGCTCCAGCACTACCAGCTCCTCAACGTGCTCCCCAGAACAACCAGCAGCAACAAGCAGCAGCTCCAAAGGCACGTGTGTGCTACGTGTGTGGTGATCCGAACCATCTTGCTAATGTCTGCCCGAACCATACCGTCAAGCAAGAGCCTCAGCAGTAGCAGCAGCCAGCACAACAACAGCCTCAGCAACAACAAGCTCAGGCTGCTTGTGGAGAGCCTTTAACCTTAACATCGCCAGGCTCAGAATGACAACAATGTTGTCAATGGTACATTCCTTGTTAATGGTATTTATGCTTCATGTTTATTTGATACTGGTGTCGATAATTGTTTTGTATCGTTAGAATTTGAAAAGGTTTTAAAATGTAAGCGCGCTAAACTCCCAACGACATTCGATGTGGAAGTCACCACCGAAAGAACCGTCCCGTTAATTCCGTTCTACGTGGTTGTTCTCTCGATCTCAACAATCATGTCTTCTCGATCAATCTCATACCTATGCAGTTAGGTAGTTACGATATCATAGTAGGCATGGATTTTCTTCATGAGAATCATGCTGAAGTTGTGTACTTCGATCAGATGATTCGCTTCCCTCTCCCAAATGGTGATCAACTTCATGTCTATGGTGAAACTCCCTCAAAGAAGTTGATGCTTTTGTCATGTACTCGAGCACACAAATGCTTGCAAAAGCGATGTGTTGCCTTCCTCGCTCATATCGTGAACCCGGAGAAAGAAAAGAAGACTTATAAAGATGTTCCCGTTGTTTGTGAATTTCTTAAAGTTTTTCTCGACGATTTACCCGGTTTACCCCCTACTCGAGATGTTGAATTCCGTATCGATTTAGTTCCCGGTGCTACTCCAATTGCTAAAGCTCCCTATCGTCTCGCACCATCCGAAATGCGCGAGCTATCAAGCCAACTTCAAGAGCTTCTTGATAAAGGTTTCATACGCCCGAGCACTTCGCCTTGGGGCGCACCCGTTCTTTTCGTGAAATAGAAGGATGGATCGTTCCGTATGTGCATCGATTATCTTGAACTTAACAAACTCACGATAAAGAACCATTATCCTCTTCCTCGTATCAACGACTTATTTTGATCAGCTTCAAGGTGCTACTTGTTTTCTAAGATCAACCTTCGTTCCGGCTATCATCAATTACGCGTATTAGAAGAAGACATTCCGAAGACCGCCTTTCGTACTCGCTATGGCCATTTCGAATTCGTGGTCATGCCTTTTGGTCTTACAAATGCACCCACAATTTTCATGGATTTGATGAACCGTGTGTGTAAAGCTTTCTTAGATCGTTTCGTCATTGTTTTCATTGATGATATCCTTATCTATTCGAAGTCGGCAGACGAACACGCGCGCCATCTCCGTTTAGTCCTCGAACTTCTCCAGCGCAATCGCCTTTATGCTAAGTTCTCTAAATGTGAATTCTGGCTCGAACAAGTCCAATTTCTCGGCCAAATCGTTAATAATCAAGGAATTCACATCGACCCTGCAAAGATTGAAGCCGTCAAGAGTTGGATTACGCCGAAGAATGCTTCCGAAATCCATTCATTTCTTGGATTGACGGGTTACTACCGTCGATTCATCGCCGACTTCTCGAAAATCGTCGTTCCGCTACCGCTTTAACTCATAAAGACAAACCTTTTGTTTGGGATTCCAAGCAAGAGGAAGCTTTTCAAACTCTCAACGTATGCTATGCAACGCTCCCATTCTCGCCTTACCCGACAGAAACGACGATATCGTGGTTTATTGCGATGGCTCGAATCTTGGCCTTGGTTGTGTTCTCATGCAATGAGACAAGGTTATCGCGTATGCGTCTTGACAACTCAAAATCCACGAGAAGAACTACACAACCCACGATCTCAAACTCGGTGCAGTTGTTTTTGCGTTGAAGATATGGCGACACTACCTTTACGGTACTAAGTGTACAATCTTCACCGACCATAAGAGCTTACAACATATCTTCAATCAAAAGGAACTGAATATGCGCCAACGCCGATGGGTTGAACCTCTCAATGATTACGATTGTGAGATACGCTACCATCCCGGCAAAGCAAACGTCGTCGCCAATCTCTAAGTCGATGAAGCTATGTGTATAGTGTTCGTGACTCTCAAGCTTTGAATGATCTTGAAATTCTTATTCGCTCCGCTCAGTTTGCTTGTTTTAACGAGAATACTTTGGAAGATGAGATGAAATGTGGTGCCGAAACTCAGTCGTATCTAAGCCTAATGGTATTTATTACTATCTCAATCACATTTGGATTCCCAGTCGTGATAATATTCGTGAGTTGCTGATGACCGAAGCTCATAAATCTCGATATTCCATTCACCCCGGTGCCGAAAAAGATGTACCAGGACCTTCGTCCTAAGTACTGTGGCCTGGCATAAAAAAAGGACATCGCTTTATGCGTCTCGAAGTGCTTAACTTGCTCGAAAGTTAAAGCCGAACATCTAAGGCCCTCTAGCTTACTCGAACAACCCGAAATCCCGATGTGGAAGTGGGAGAGTATAGCTATGGACTTTATCACCAAACTCCGCGTACTTCATCTGGTCACGATAGCATTTGGGTTATCGTTGATCGTCTTACTAAATCTACGCACTTTATTTCTATACGAGAAGACTTTAAGGTCGAACGGTTAGCCCGAATCTATACCGGCGAAGTTATATGTCGACACGGGACGCCTCGTGACATCTTCTCTGACCGAGACGGTCGCTTTACTTCGCATCTCTGGGAGACTTTTCAATCCACTCTTGGTACTACTTTCAATCTCAGTACCGCTTTTCACCCTCAAACCGACGGTTAGACTGAGCACAGATCCGCACCCTCGAACATGCTTCGTGCGTGCATCATAGATTTTCGGTGGTAACTGGGATACGCATTTACCTTTAATAGAATTCTCGTACAATAATAGTTATCATACTAGCATTCAAATGGCTCCTTTTGAGGCACTGTATGGAAGAAAATGTCGATCGCCTATTGCATGGCACGAGATGGAGAAGCACAAATCACCGGTTCCGAGCTAATTCAAGAAACGACGGACAAGATCCTCCAAATCAGAGACAATCTCTTGAAAGCTCGGAGTCGTCAAAAGAGTTATGCCGATAAACACCGCAAGCCCTTACAGTTCGAAGTGGGAGATCACGTCCTCCTAAAGGTTGCACCTTGGAAGGCAGTGGTCCGCTTCGGCAAGAAAGGAAAGCTAGCGCCTCGATACGTTGGACCCTTTAAGATTCTGGAAAGGATCGGTAAAGTAGCCTATCGTCTCGAACTACCGGCAGAACTTAATAATGTACATCCGACTTTCCACGTGTCTAATCTTAAAAAGTGCCTAGCCGAAGAAAATCTGCATGTCCTTCTCGAAGATCTGCAAATTAATGAAACGCCATTTCGTGAAAAAACCCGTTGACATCATGGATCGAGAAATCAAGACACTTCGACGCTCATGCATCCCGATCGTGAAAGTCCGATGGGAAGGCAAATGCGGCGCCGAGTTCACTTGGGAACTCGAAAGTGATATGAAAACGAAATAACCACATCTCTTTGTTACGACCACTGCTTAATTTCGGGACGAAATTCCCTAAAGTAGGGGAGGCTGTAACAACCCGTACTTTCAGTTTTTCCTGTTTTCGTGAATTTATTTTAATTTACCAGATTTGTACTCCGAGATTCGTTAATAGAAATGTTCGTATTAAATTGAATATGTTTTTGTCATTACATCGCATTATTACATCACAACTAAACGTATTTAAAACGCTTATTTAACGCAATGCTTTCATATCCATCGCAATCGCCACACAATTACTTAATTTGGTATATTGGAATTATGTGGTAATATTAGTTTACGTGTTTGTGTGTTATACTTATATTTGGTTTAACCGCTCGCAAACTCACGCAACTCGCTCTCACGCGTTGATTCGCTATCACAACGCTTAATATATCGCCTAATCGCTTAACGTTGCCTTATAACTCGATTAATCGCTGAACAATCGATAAACGAACAAAAACGAAGAAAACCCAACCATTTGGGTCAAGTTGCTCGAACTTGGTGACCCCAAGTTCGGCCGAACTTGACTGGCCAACACAACAAACCTTTCATTTCCCCCAAGTTCGCTCGAACTTGCCTGATTCCTTATAGGATCAGCAATTTCGGCCGAACTTGACATGAGACCCTTGAACATCTAGCAAGTTCGACCAAACTTGGCTCCCATCAGCTCTATTTTTGTCTTCACCTATAAATACTCACCCCATTCTCTCATTTGAACTTGCTGCAACTTCGATCTGAGCTCCCGAAACCCGAAACCCTCTGTTTTCTAAGTAAGAATCAAACCGATTTCAACTACAATGATGATCAACAACGTTTTACAATGTTTTACAACGATTTTGCACAAGGTACATCAAATCTCTTCTGTTTACGAAATTCTTCATCTTTTTCATCAAAGCGTCTGTTTTCACTCAGATCTATACTAGATCTGAGCAAAACCTTTTAAAACCTTGATTTTTACACCATTTCGACTAATGACGAATGTTTCGTTAACTTTTGAGTGGAGCGAGGCGTTGTCGAAGTTAAATCTCAGATCCGGAAGCACAATGGACGAAATCGACACTTTACACAAGCTGGACTAACCCGTACGAACCTCCAAGTTCGTCCGGATTAGCCCAAGTTTCTGTAAAATGGCTAGTTCTCTCCAAAAAGACCTCTCCAGCCTAAGTTTTACTCAGTGGCTTAAGGTTGGAGGGATGAGCACTCGATTTCCTCAGCAAACGACGCGAAAACGCAAGATTTTGGACTCGAAAACTCAAGTTCGCTCAAGAATCACCAGCATCAGGTCAAGTTTGACCGAACTTATACCCACCTGGTCAAGTTCCACCGAACTTGAGTCCTTTCCACCAAATTTCCTTGAAAGTTCTCCCAAACTTGCCTAGTTTCCTAAGAAACTATGGAAGTTCGCCCGAACTTGTCATTTCAGTAAGATTTCCTTACACGTTCGCCCGAACTTGACAAGATTCCTAAGAATCTTACCAAGTTCGACCGAACTTGGCTCAAATCTCACCATATCCTTACAAGTTCACTCGAGCTTGTATGTTTACATACAATTTTCGGCCGAACTTGCCTACTGCCCAAACCAAACTTAACCGTTTCAGCTTTTCGGAGACTGATGCACTTCCGTTCGCGTATGCAGGCTGATCCGGCGCTCCTCTTTACCTCTCAACAGTCGTCTACTCTCTAATCCTACCTAAAACGCACCCATGTGAGTATACTTGACCCATTTTTGCTGAATGCACTTTTTGGGTGTTACATACGTTCCTCTATCAAAATCACTTCACAAATCAAACTGTTTATCACACATGAATAATCTGATTGTGTATGCTCAATACGTGATACTAGAAACATGTGACTAGGACTTATTTTCGTTAACTTGCCTCTTAGCTAGTATGGTACTATAGTGTGGCTAACACCCGACGGGGTCTAGTTAGGATGGACGCGCAAGCCTTCTTACGGTAGTTAGCATGAGAAATAAGCCTATGTTGTGTGATGTGTTTTGGTGTATCATGATATGTAATTGGACTATTTCGCGAATGCTTTCTCTATTATGCTAGTATTACTTAAACATGTATGCTCACCTTTACTTAATTGTATTGACTTGTATTTTAACGTATGTAACAGGTTGAGGATTAGCATTGGATGCATTAGATTATGCTTAGTTTAGTCGTTTAGTTGTTTATGTTTTGAAAACTCTTGTAATAAAAATCTAGGGGATATCGAACCTTTTTGTTTTGTGGGAATAACGAGTTTCTGTAATGGTTATTTGGAAATATTGTGTTTAATGTTATGAGACGTTAAATGTTAAATGATGTTGATAGATAATTGTTATGGAATTCTCATGAAACAATCTGGTCGCCTAGTGCCACTACCCCGATGTTTCCGCCATCGGTTGGGGTGTGACAGTTTCGAAAGCTTATTTGGGATTCTGAGTTTATATTATGTACCTACTGTAAATTAAATTTAAATGAGTTATAAAATCAGTAGGTAACAAGTCTTGGTTGGTATAAAATGGTTTAAAACCATATTATGCGCCGAAAAGGTGTAAAAATCGTTAAATGAGGTTATTTGCGATATTTTGTGAAAATGTATGTTATGACCAGGTTTAAATAATTAAAATATATTATTAGTGTAACATATCAGTAGGAAAAAGGTTCCATATGAAAGTCATGATTAAAAACCATTTTAAGTGCCGTAAGGGCGTTATCGTCATTTAAGAGCGTAATACAAGATCTTGTGCATAAACTCTTTTATAAACTGAAATGATATCCCAAAATATCCTAGTTATGATATTACATCAGTAGGCAATAAGTTTGGTATGTGAAATTATATTTAAAACCGTTCTATGCGCCGAAAGGGCCTTTCGGTCCGCTTTAAAGCATATTTTACGACATTATACGAAAACTCAGTTTATGGTCAGATTTGTAACATCAAAATATGTTAAACATAATATTATATCAGTAACTAATTTAGTTGCAATTTCATTGGTGTTAAAACCTCATTTTTAAATAAACGGGCAATATAGTCAAAGTTTGGCATTTTTACGGAAACTCGTATAAAACTCGGATAACTTTTATGAACATGTAACATAACCTCAGAGGGTTATGCTACATCATAATATGGTCGTAATGGGACCTTAAATCAGTAGCATACTAATCTAATTCAGTTCATAATCGAAAGTCAATGCAGAAGTCAAACTTTGCGACTTTCGGTTACGAACCGATCCTAAAACTGAAATTGACGAGCCGATTCACATGTTCTAATAATTATTACCAAGTTGTTTATGTATTAAACATATTTTAGAAAGCCTTTAGACTCAGTTTATGAATATTTCTAAAATCTGACCCGTTGACTTTTAAAAATATGTATTTTGACTCGTCAATTGATCTAGCAAACGTGGTAACTAGGAAGAGCCCTTTTGAGGGGTTAACACCTACCTAATTACGATCACGTAACCACATTCGGATTGATCCATGGCTGGACCATAATGATTTAAACCATAAGTCAAAGCGTTTGTCGAAAACGTTTGACTTTTGGCTTGAAAAGCCTAAACAAAAGAACAAAATCAAGGAAGGAACACTTACATGTGGTCCTAAGGACTAAAGAAACTCAAAGAAAAGCTTCTAAGTAATCAGGATACTCCATAATTGATTATAGATGAAACGATTAGAAAAATGCAAACTTGAACCCATATGTTCATCACATAATTATAATGATTGAGGATTGCTAGAATCATTCCAGGTGTTAACAAGTGTTAGAGGATCATTACAAGTGTTGGGGAGGTGTCAAAACCAGGTTAAGAGTGGCAAAAACAAGATAGGTGTCGAGTTCTGAGCTTATACATGGTGAATCAGCATTTTTCTATATGCAGACCTGCTTACGGACTGTAACGGTCTTCCTATACGGTCCGTAAGGACCCAGCTCAACAACCAAAGTTTCATCTTTTGACAGTTTTGCCCCGGACTTGTTTTGTCGCGTTTTGTCACCCGTAACCCCTTTTAACCTAATTTCAAGGCTCAATAAAGGTGTTAAGGCATATGTGACTTGGATTATGTCCGGAAATATCCCGATGTCGGTTCGTTCGGTTGTACGGCTGCGCGTTTCGCAAAAATGCGTAAAACGCTTAAACGGACACAAAAACGATCAAAATTTCACAACGATGGACATCCTTGTATTCTTATCAATAAAACACAAGATTTATTGAATATACATATTTGGATTTACATATAGGGCCTGTATTGAAAAATACGAGAATTCGGTAAGTTTCCGCAGTTTGTCAAGAATAGTCCCTGGACTTTCAAACTTGCGTGAAACGCTATAATTAGTGCGTAAAGCCTTCATTGGCATATAATAGACTCCCATAAGAGTATGAATAATATTATACAACTCTCGGTTCCTTAAAAGGTCACTCAGAGACTTAGTTTGAGCATGTTGACACTTTTAGTCCCTTAACTATTAATTTGTTGTTCATAGGTTATAAAATAACACAACGATGCATTTGTTCCTCTCTTTTTAGCACGTGGCATACGAGGATTAGTGGGACACGTGTTGGAATTTTACAGGACGGGTTTTTACGAGGTGTTAGATTCTCACCCCCTTAAAAGAAATCTCGCCCTCGAGATTTTATTCAAAAGTTAGGAGTACAACTGTCGCATATTGTCTCAATCCCATACATACTAGAGGTCTCTATAGGTATCTCCTTTGGCCTCTACAATAGGCACGTGCTTCCTTCAAAGCTTCTTAACCTGCCGATCTTCGATCGATTCTGGTTTTCCAATGAAACCGCAGGTTTTTAGTGACTTGCACATTCTTATGTGATATAGCTTGCAACTCATTAGCTAGACATCTCTTTAAGTTGCAACCGTGGAACACCTTGTGAATTCCAGTGAGCTTCTCACACAAGTTTAACTTACTTGTTAGAGACTTGACACATATGGTCATCTCGGATGGTCTTCATATATATATCCAGAGTAAAATGGTCATTTTAATCACCACCCATTCGATCTTAAAGGGGTACTTAATCCTTTTGTAGTTAGTCGAACAAATTATTGATCCTGGGCAGCAGATAACGATTCTCAATCTCTAGATGTTAAGCTTACGGTAATCAACGCATAACCACATCAAACCGTGTTTCTTAATAATCAATATCAAAGTTTCCAAAGTGACGAGCTAGACTGTACAAGCCTTTCTTCAAAACCTCATTCAATTGGGATCTCATTTATTCTTTTCTTTTTCTGTCGGTGTTAATTGATATGGGGCTTTTTGCAACAGGTCCAGCTCCTAGTATGATGTCAATCTTAACTCCACTTGCCTCTCAGGAGGTAAATTGTGTAGTTCTTTAGAGAAGATATTAAGATAAACAGAAATGATATATAGTTTAAATCTCAGCCTTTGGTTCATCTAACATCGCTTGTGTCATCAGAATGACGCATTCGCCCTTCGAATTCTTGGATGCCTTGAGTGGAGACACCTACTTAAGCATCTTGATATAGAATATCTCCTTGAATACCGTTTGCTGATTTTTAGTACAATATGACTATTGGGAGATCCTAGTGGTTCCATGCATTAAACCTTCAAGTTGATCAGGCATGAGAGCAATCTTTGGGACACACTAAGGTATTGTCAATTATCATATGGCGCTTCTTATCAAACTAGTTTGGCATTCGTAGTCGATAGAAATTAACGGGATAAAAAAATAAAATAATTTAAATAATAATAATAATTCGTCGTGTTTCAACCGAAGGAAGAGCATGACTGATTTTAGAGCATCCATAAAATGGAGCGATTTTCTATGGTTTCATCGGTAGGTTCTACCTTATACTGAATATCTAGAGTTCTTATGAATATACATAAAAGTTTTCTGGACTTACGGTTTATGAAAGACTTATTATTTCCTGGATCAATATAGGACTGTTAGCAAACTTAACCATAATTAATGATAAGGAATGTACCTGATAAGTTGTTGATATTTACTGCCTACAGCATTTGTCAGGAAAATATTCAGGCGGTTCCTTTCTTAGCCTCTCCAGGCTTAGCTGCACCGTCTTTGGCTGCTTTAGGGCAGTTAGTACTTATGTGGCCTTTGTCACCACAGCTGAAGCAGACCGCATTCTTTATGTCCCTACATTCATGGGACTGATGACCAGTTCTTTTACAAATACCACATTGCTTTGGCTTTTGGTGTGTTCGACACTGTCCCCAGTGCCTTTTGTCGCAGGTCTCGCACGTAGGCTTTTCATCCGACTTTGTTGGTTCTTATTGAATCCAAACTTACCCTTTTTCTTAGATTTCTAGGAGTTATCCTTCTCCCTTTCTCTTTTCCCATCGGTCTCACTAAATCTTGAGTGAGAGTCAGAGCTAGGTCTACAGCAGACCTATATGTGCTGGGCTTTGAAGCCCTAACATTTCCCTTAATTTCTGGTGCTAATCCACCAATAAAACGAGCAATTATTTTTGGTTCATGGGAAACTAGGTATGGCACTAACCTAGACAAGGAGTAGCAGTCGGTCACATACTTCTGACAATCTAAATTCTTCATTGACAGAGATAAGAAATCCGTCTCTATCCTCTCCAACTCATGAGGTGGACCATATGTTTCTTTAATCAGGTCCATAAACTTGGACCAACTCAAATTATAAAAATACACCTTTCTAACAGATTGTACCATAGCTTTCCACCATATTAGGGCATCGCCCTTAAATGATTGTGATACAAATTTCACAGTATCTTTGTTAGTGCAGCCACTAATCTCGACTATGGTTTCTATATCATCTAACCATCTAAGGGCTTCAACTGCCCCTTCTTCCCCATTGAAATCACGGGGCTTACATACGAAATACTTGTATGAACACCCATCCTTATTAGAATGCATCTTATCATGATGCTCTTGTCTCTTAGTCTTACTCCTCACATTTGAGGAGTGTACCTCACTATCCCTAGGATTCGAACGAGGTATTGATGAGTGTTTCGATAAATGTTTGGAGCGAGAAGTGCTCGACTCCTGTTGTTTCTCAGTATAGGCATTCATAGCCTTGCCAACCTCTGTGGCAATTAAAGCTTGTAAGTCCCTCTTACTTATGACAATGTTGTCATCAACAATATCGTCATTTTGCTTACTGCTAATCTCCCCAGAATTTGCCATATTCAGCTGCTTGGTACTAAACACAAATTTATATTTTGTTAGTTGGTCATTCGCATTTGATGACTCATTGTATATATGTCATCTTATTATTAAACCATATTGGCTTTAAGTTGGATATATAAATCCCTTGCCCTTTTGGATCAGTGTGCTTGATGTCACAACTGCCGGGCTTTATCTTTTTAAAGAATGCCTAATATTTGTATATATATAACCTTGGTCTCAAAGGACCATCACAGGTATTTTAAAAGTTTGGACATAGTCCTGAAATATATCGGACATTGGATCATAATGTCGTGTCTGTCCATGTTGTAATGACAATTTAAGTAGCTCGTAAGCTTGTCACAAAAGATTTAAAATATGGCACAAATAGCCTTGTTAATAAAGATTTATAGACATGGCACAGACGGCCTTGTAACTAATGGACATATAAGTTTGGCACGAAGGGCCTTGTCACTAAAGGACATTAAAAGATATGGCACAATAGCCTTGTCACTAATGGACATTTTAAATATATAAGCCGCGAGCACAATGCTCAATTGGGCTTTTAAGGTTTGAACATGGTTCATTGCCTTTGGACAGGGGGTCGTAGACCACAACTGTCATTGTCATAATTGACGATATAGCCCGTAGGTGAAACACCACTAATGGATGTTAAATCATGGCCCGTAGGCACTACATCACTAATGGATGTTAAATCATGATCATCGTATTGATGATATAAGCCGGGATCAAATTTGATCACATAGGCTATAAGGTTCGGACATAGTCCTTCACCCAGACGGCTAGTGTGGTTCCTCAAGTCACACTTCTAGGAGTATTAACATTACTTGAATGCTAATAAAGAATAATTGTCTTAAAATGGTTTAAATATGCTAGTCATGATTTCGTAGACTAGGAGGCTTAGAACGTAGTTCACCATGTCTGGATAGAAGGGAAAAACTCAACCTTAACTATCAAGGTAGAAGGGCTAGTCATCCTTAACTACCAAAATTTCCAATTAATGTGGTCTTGCCACTTGGCCGGGGTAAACCATCAAGAAGATCTTTTGAAATGATTTCGCGGATCGATAAAGTTCGAATTAAAATCAAGATGACCGCTTAAACAAAGAATGTAATCAATACATTTATTATATTTATAACAGTTCCAAATCTTTCCATAAATCATTAGGAATTTAAGATAGTGCCTTAAACAAGACTTTTAATAACTAACTTATCCATACAGGGACTTTTAAAAGCACACAAGCCACACAGGGACTAAAAAGAATATATATATATATATATATATATATATAATATGTCCATACAAGGACTGAAAGAAATAACATGTCCACGAGAGACTATAATGAAACAGTATGTTCACAAAGGAACAATAAGAAATAACATGTTCACGAAGGAACTATAATGAAATAACATGTTCACACAGGAACTTAAGTCGAAGAATATGTCCACTTAGGGATTATAATAAACAAATGTCCACACAGGGACTATACAGAAGAGACATGTCCACATAAGGACTCAAAGGAAAATGAAATACAATTAAAATGAAGGATTCTTCATAGTGTCCTTTAATTTATTCCTTGTTGTTCCTCTTCTTGGCTTGCCACGTATGGCATTAATACAAAGGATTTTAGTAGAAAGTGTAATAACTCCGAATCAGGATTTGTTATAAAAATAGAATCTAAGGATTCAATGGTTAAAGAATAAAATGGATCACGGTTTGGAGTTTGGTAAGCATAATGTTTTAGAATTCCAAGAATTCAGATGTATGGAATATGGATCATAAGTATCCACTGGTATAATATTTGAAGTTGGAGACTCAGGGACCTCTGGTATGGACTCCACAGATACAGACTTTAAAATTTGAGCCTTAGGGATCTCCCGTATGGACTCTGAAGTCTAGTTTAAGGTTTTAATAGGTTTTAGTTTAGAAATAAGTTTATAAGAGGTCTTTCTTCCAAACAGGTCGCACGCTTATCCTAGCCGTGGTACGAAGCTTGGCATTCCATGACTTTGGATGAGAATAATCTCCTTCAATGGCTTCTTTGCTTGGCAACTTTTTCTGAGATACATAAATCGAAAACAAGATTTATTTAACAGGGATGAGAGCATTCCTATGTCAAGTCTAGACTCAGAAGGTATAAGGAATATGCTACTGTGGCATTTGAGATTAAACACAAAAGGCTAGTGTTTAATTCACTCAAACATTGGCTCTGATACCAACCTGTCACACCCCGATTTCCACGTGTAACCCGGTGAGCCCGGTTGGGAATATTGTGACGATGTTAATATCATCATAACCAAACAACACAGAATAGCATCGCGGAAGTCTTGGATTAAAATATTATTACAAACCGAAATACTCAAAGTTCAAAATGTAATAACAATGGTTTGTAACGGAGATCCACAGCCGGATCAAAAATATATACAAAGATGATTAAAAGACTTGGAACTTCTAAGGACTTGCAAGATCTTCTATGTTGCTACTAAGCAGCTTCCAGCCTATTTACGTATTTGTACCTGTAGTTTAATTATTTTGAAAAAACGTCAGTTTTTGGTAAATACAATCAACCGACACATTTTGAAAACATTTCAAAATCATTTTATGTACACATTGGTACATTTGTTTAATATTTAACTTGGGACACACTATATCTCATGTTATCAGTTTTACATAACTCGATAATACATACGGGGACCGGAAACTATGCCGGTTCATGATTAACCGACACACCAGTTATTCCCTTATTGGGAAAACCCATATTGGGTTATAAATTTATAATTTGTTCCCTTATTGGGAACACCCATATTGGGCAAACCTGTATTGGGTTATAAATTATTTTATTTAAACGATTTAGCATCTGTTAGGTGTATGCCTACACCTCGCGCTTAGGTCGTGGCCACTTACAATTAAATGTGTCAAAGGATATCCAGGACACGGTCGCATTAATCCCTAATGTTTAAGTCAAGCAATACGAATCAAACGGGTTATTTGAATTTCTCGACACATAGGTCTTCGAATCCCATACCCAACCATGTGGTAAATATTCTACCGTATCCCAAGCCCGTATAGGGAAAATAGGTTAAGAGTATTTACCTGAGCTTAGCAAGTCCTTTTAATATAAGAAATATAATAAGCACAGTCGTATCCAATTAATTAAGAGCATGTACAATTTACCGGAAGGCCCTAGTCTGGATGATGGTATAAATAACCAATTAGAATGCTAGCGGATCTTATTTAAGTCATTGACTTGGATCGGCTAGTTTAAAGTATTAAGAACGGTACGATACGCTTGATTAAGCGATGACCAGAACAGAATGTAATTTAGACCCAACAAGTACTAACACTTGTATAATATGGGTAAACTACTAACATTATGGATTTTGAGATCAAAATGATAAGGTTAAACCCGTTCCGGTTAAATTACGTAAACTAGCCTCGTAGGCTTAACCATACGCATAAGAGCGATACCGGGTAACCGGATGAGTCATGAACGAGTTCCATATGCCAATATACTTTAAAAAGATATAATATCTGTAGGATATCAACTTGTATGCCAGTTATAGTTTTAAAATCAAACAATGCCTCAAAAGGGCGTTTTGGTCATTTAGCAATGTATAAAAGGAACTTGCGCATAATCTGATGTTACGACCATAATTATTCTGCGAAAATATTTTATTTATGATATAATATCAGTAGGATATCAAATATATGTGTGTTTTATAGTTTAAGACCAAACGATGCACCGTAGGGGCATTTTGTTAATTTCACACATAATTTCGAAAGCTTATTTGGGATTCTGAGTTTATATTATGTACCTACTATAAAAATAATTTAAATGAGTTATAAAATCAGTAGGTAACAAGTCTTGGTTGGTAAATATGGTTTAAAACCATACTATGCGTCGAAAAGGCGTAAAAATCGTTAAATGACGATATTTCGATATTTTGTGAAAATGGATGTTATGACCAGGTTTAAATAATTAAAATATATTATTTTGTATAACATATCAGTAGGAAAATGGTTCCACATGAAAGTCATGATTAAAAACCATTTTAAGTGTCGTAAGGGCGTTATCGTCATTTAAGAGCGTAATACAAGATCTTGTGCATAAACTCAGTTTATAAACTGAAATGATATCCCAAAATATCCTACTTATGATATTACATCAATAGGAAATAAGTTTGGTATGAGATTATATTTAAAACCGTTCTATGCGCCGAAAGGGCCTTCCGGCCGCTTTAAAGCATATTTTACGACATTATACGAAAACTCAGTTTACGGTCATATTTGTAACACCAAAATATGTTAAACATAATATTATATCAGTAACTAATTTATTTGCAAGTTCATTGGTGTTAAAAACCTCATTTTTAATTAAAAGGGCAATATAGTCAAAGTTTGGCATTTTTACGGAAACTCGTATAAAACTCGGATAACTTTTATGATCATGTAATATAACCTCAAAGGGTTATACTAAATCATAATATGATCATAATGGGACCTTAAATTAGTAGCATACTAATCTAATTCAGTTCATAAACGAAAGTCAGCGCAGAAGTCAAACTTTGCGACTTTCGGTTGTGAACCGATCCTAAAACTGAAATTGACGAGTCGAACATGTTTACACAAGTTCTAATAATTATTACCAAGTTGTTTATGTAGTAAAACATATTTTAGAAAGCCTTTAGACTCGGTTTATGAATATTTCTAAAATCTGACCCTTTGACTTTAAAAATATATATATTGACTCGTCAATTTGATCTAGTAAACGTGGTAATTAGGAAGTGCCCTTTTGAGGGATTAACACCTACCTAATTACGATCACGTAACCACATTCGGATTGATCCATGGCTGGACCATAATGATTTAAACTGGAAGTCAAAGCGTTTATCGAAAACGTTTGACTGTTAGCTTGAAAAGCCTAAACAAAAGAAGAAATCAAGGAAGGAACACTTATATGTGGTCCTATGGATTGAAGAAACTCAAAGAAAAGCTTCTAAGTAATCAGGATCCTCCATAATTGATTATAGATGAAAGGATTAGAAAAATGCAAACTTGAACCCATATGTTCATCACATAATTATAATGATTGAGGATTGCTAGAATCATTCCAGGTGTTAACAAGTGTTAAAGGATCATTACAAGTGTTGGGGAGGTGTCAAAACCAGGTTAAGAGTGGCAAAAACGAGATAGGTGTCGAGTTCTGAGCTTATACATGGTGAATCAGCAATTTTCTGTATGCAGACCTGCTTACGGACCGTAAGGGTCTTCCTATACGGTCCGTAATGACCCAGCTCAACAACCAAAGTTTCATCTTTTGACAGTTTTGCCCCTGGATTTGTTTTGTCGCGTTTTGTCACCCGTAACCCCTTTTAACCTAATTTCAAGGCTCAATAGAGGTGTTAAGGAATATGTGACTTGGATTATGTTTGGAAATATCCCGGATGTCGGTTCGTTCGATTGTACGGCTGCGCGTTTCGCGAAAATGCGTAAAACGCTTAAACGGACACAAAAACGATCGAAATTTCATAACGATGGACATCCTTGTATTCTTATCAATAAAACACAAGATTTATTGAATATACATATTTGGATTTACATATAGGGCATGTATTCAAAAATACGAGAATTCGGTAAGTTTCCACAGATTGTCAAGAATAGTCCCTAGACTTTCAAACTTGCGTGAAATGTTATAATTAGTGCGTAAAGCCTTCATTGGCATATAATAGACTCGCATAAGAGTATGAATAATATTATACGACTCTTGCTTCGTTAAAAGGTCACTTAGAGGCTCAGTTTGTGCATGTTGACACTTTTCGTCCCTTAACTATTAATTTGTTGTTCAGAGGTTATAAAATAACATAACATGCATTTGTTCCCTCTCGTTTTAGCACCTGACATACAAGGATTAGTGGGACACGTGTCGGAATTTTACAGGACGAGTTTTTACGAGGTGTTACAAATTTGTCCAAGAAATGATACATATGCACATGTGTATCGATAATTGTTACTCGAAAAAAAAAAATTTTAGGGTAACGAAATATAGCGATTTTAATAAAAAAAGAAAAAATTGGAGTTTTTTTTTATTTTTTAGATTGTTTTTGGGTTTATATTGGTTCTTTCGGTTCTCGCAATAAAGGTGGTTCTTGCATGAACCCTACCCTATATATATAGGGAAAGGGTAAAATGAGATCCACATTGAGTTGCGAAAACCATGAGAACTTGTTGATCCGGCGCGAGTTGGGTCAAATTTTTTTTTTACACAAATGTAGATGAAAAATTATAATCACATCTGTAAAAAGAAAGTAAACAACATTTGCCGAGTCGATATTTTTAACTGATGCAAGATTATTTTACGGCAGACATAAATTTTGGAAGAAGATAAATATTTTATTTACGCCTCATGTAAATGTGGGTATGCGACATTTAAAAAAAATGCTGAAACAAGTGATTGTTTTTACGACTTTTTTGAAAATAATTTCGGAAAAACCTTTTGGATAGCCTTGTTCTCATGGTTTTCACAACTCGTGGTGGGTCTCATTTGAACCGGATCCTATATATATATATATATATATATATAATATATAATATATATATAATATATATATATATATATATATATATGGGAGGATTCACTAGGGAGCACTAAAAAGGTGGGGAATTGGGGAACAATGGAATTAACATATTAACAATTCAATTTAACATATTAAAAATCATTTTTTTTAATTTTTCGGTGCTTTTCATTATAAATACACGTAGAACCATTTTAATAAAAAAAGAAAAACCAAAAATATAAAAAAAATGTTAAAAAAGGTTAATTTATTTTTTACAACATGTTTTTTTATTGGAATGTCTTTTACACATTTTTACAACGAAAATCTCTGAAATTTAAAAAAAAATATATTGATTTTTTAACATGTTAAGTCGAATTTTTAAGATATGTTTTACATGTTAAATGCATTGTTACTCGATTGCATAGTTTTTTAGTGTTACCCAATGAAACTTACATTATATATATATATATATATATATATAGGGTGGGGTTTGCCTACAAAGTTCATTTTTCTTACAAAGTGTACAAATTCATAAAACACCACAATTTAAGTCATAAAACACACTCAAAACCCACAAATGATAGAGTGAATATCACTAAAACACGATATCCAGATCCTAACAATTCATAAAAACTTCAAATACACCATCGTAGAACTATGAATATAAAAACAACATGATAATCAACATAAAACACACTAATGTTACTCATTCGATAATCAAAGCCTTATCATTCAAAACACAACATAAAACCCACAAATATGGCGTTTTAGTAATCTTAACTTTGTTATTTGTGGGTTTTAACTGTGTTTTATGGTTTACATTATGGTGTTTTATGACTTTTTACACTTTGTAGGAAAAATGGACTTTGTAGCCAACTCCCACCCTATATAGGGTGGGGTTAGTGTAAAAATGGGTGATTTTGTGAAAAATGTAAGAAGTGTTGTAAGCCTTAGATCTTGTAGTTAATGGCTGAGATAAAAAAGGGCTTAAAATGTAAATTATGTTTTATTTTAATTTGGCTACATTAGGGTAATAGTGTCTTTTTATATTTTATTGTTTAAATAAAGAAACTGTCATCAACCTCAATGCACATGCAAAGTTTCACCCATCTTTTTTGAATGTCAATAACTTTTTATACGTAACTTATTTTTAAATAAAAATTACACAATAATAACGAGTTTTTTTATCTTTAATATGAGTACTATATCTCTATACTTATCTAGAGAAAAAAAATTACGTATAGCATGATATGGAGCCTACTGGAATGCAAGTTTAAAACATCATACGGAGAACATCTACTGGAATGCAGGTGTAAACACCATGAATGCAGGTGTAAAACACCATATGAAGAACAAATACTAGAATGAAGAACACCTACTAGAATGCAGGTGTAAAACACCTTGAATGCATTGCATGTGTAAAACACCACACATAATGTCAATGAAGATGATGGAGATCCGTTATTAATCATAAGGATATCACCTAAAAAAATTATCTCCTAAAAATACTCCTAAAGCAGTTACATGAGATTTTGTCTTTTAATTAGTGTCTTGAAATTAATTGAACTTTGCATGAAACTACCCAAATACCTTTTGTTAGGGTATAGGTTTTATTAATTGTGGATCATGTATCCTAAAGCGTTGCCTGGATCAGATATCCTTAGCAGATGGTGTAGGGGCTCAGAGGATCAAGGATCCTTAACATGACTTATGTTTTCTAACAATTGTTCTCTATGTTTTCTAATGTTCGGATGCAGGTTATGGACGACGTGGACTAAGTCTTAGCTGGAATCTCAAGCATAATTCGTTCAAGATGTTGCACGTGATGAATTCCACTAATGGTGATGAGGGCTTGAACGTGGTCTTCCTAGAATTTCAGACCTAGTTGTTAAGCTAATTCGAAATGGATTGATCAGGTGTTTAGATAAAAGATAGACAATTACGGTTACACACACACACACACACTCGCATACATTGCAAACTTGAGCTCTCAATACACTTAGCATTCAATTGTATCATACTTGATCAACATCCAAAGTTGTAATCTTTTTTGTGTGGTATAGTTGATAGTGATAGTTTTCACTATCCGAGGTTTTATGCCGGCGAACTACTAGTGATCAAGGGGTTTTCCTCGTATAAATCATCGTGTTCATCATTTAATTCATCAAGCAATTCATTTTGTCATTGTTCATCACCTAAGCGCTCTACCTCACTTTACAAATTTGGTTACATTATACTCAATATATATATATATATATATATATATATAGGATTCGGTTCAAGAGAGAACCAATCCCAATTGCGAGAACCATGAGAACCCCTATCATCCAATAGCATATTTACACATCACCCATAAACAAATTAAATCAAAAGGGTATTTTAGTCATTTACTTTCCATGTCACGTCTTTTTTATATCTTCTATTTAAAAGTCACATGTCACATCTTGTTACGTCTTTTCTCTCTCTTCTATTTAAAACTCAACATGTCACATCTTTTCTCTCACTTCTATTTAGAATTCAACATGAGACACTATTAAGTCGTGATTTTTGGGTGAGTTCGTTCGGTAAGATCCTCAAATTTCGTAAACCGGAAATCGGGGTGTCGGGGGCGTAAAAAGATGTTTGGTGTAAAAAAAATTGTTCAAAGCTTTTTTTGTAAAAATAAAATATTTTTGTTTGGCGTAAAATATTTTTTGTTTTTTTGTAAAGTTTAAACCACGCGTAAAAAAAGTTTAAACCCGAGCGTAAAAAAGTTTTAAACCCGCGCGTAAAAAAGTTTAAAACTGGGTGTAAAAAAACTTTTATACCGGCGCGTAAAAAAAATAAAACCGCGTGTAAAAAATGTTTTAAACCATCGCGTAAAAAAAGTTTAAAACCGAGCGTAAAAATGTTAAAAACCGGCGCGTAAAAAAAGTTTAAAACCGATGTGTAAAAATAGTTTAAAACCGCGCGTAAAAAAAGGTTTCTAAAAAGGAGCGTAAAAAAAGTTTAAACCCGCGTAAAAAAAGTTTGAAACCGCGCGTAAAAAAGTTTGAAACCGGCGCGTAAAAAAAGTTTAAAACTGATGCGTAAAAATACCAATCATTAATTACAACTTTAATTACTAATCATTAAAGAACTTAGTAAAAATACCAATGTACCCTTATCCCACTAAAAACAAAAACTAATTAATTAAAGCACAATGATTAAAACTACTTTATTGTCTTTTAATCTCATCTATTAAAACACTTTTGATCAATGGCTTATATTGGTTCCTACGGTTCTCACAACTCAAGGTGGTTCTCATTTTACCATCTCCTATATATATATATATATATATATATATATATCGAGAGAGAGAGAGAGAGAAAACTCACTTGAGTTAAGAAAACTCAAGAAAACCTTATGTAACAATTATTTCCCAAAAAAAATTAGGGAATGTAAGTTACATGTTATCAAACGTTATGAGCCAAAAAACAACCAAAGTGCTACGTGTTTTTTATAATTTTATTTGAAAATTCATTGTTTTATATATATATATATATATATATATAGGGATTGGGTAAAATGAGTACTAACTCTAGTTGAGAGAACCTAAGAGCCCATCATAGCCTTTGGACCACTCATGTTCATCATATCTTACGTTTCAGAGCCATAAGGGGTAAAAAAGGTTTTTGTAAACTAATGTTTTATTGACTTTTGCACCACTCATGTTCATCATATCTTACATTTCAGATCCATCAAATAAAAAAACCCACCACACATTTAAATTATACATTTAAACAACTTAGAATAATTAATTTTTATTATTTTTTATTAAATATTAGACATAAAATAACTCAATAAAATCATCTCTATATTTTTTTATTAATAAATATCATAAAACAACTAAATTTAGATAAAAAATATAAGAAACTTTACAAAAGTTTTTAAATAAATACATGTGTAACAGAATATTTACACTAACTTAAACATTTACATTATGATAAATCACGAAAATGTTAAAATAAATATACACATGTGACGTAAATCACCAAAAAATGTAAAAACTAAACAAATAAAGCCAAGTCGTTCTTCATCACCCCGAGATCTGCACCGGTGCCTATTTACATATGTATCAACAGCTTTGTAAAAAACTACAAAAAACACACAAGCTATCATTTACACAAACTGCAAAATTTAACAAAAAAAATGAATTAAAAACAATGTTCCATATTTCAAAATTAAAAAAATGTTCAGAATTTCAAACTTGATTTTTTTTACATTCATACTATATGTAAATACATTTACATACACATTTAAAATAAAAAAATTTACAAAAGCGAAAACATTTTTTTTACCATATGTAAAACAAAGTGTTTACATACTCCACCGTATGGAAAAAAAAAAGTTTACATTCGACACCGTACATAAAAACAATTTGCAAACGTATGTAAACTAAACATTTTCTTACAAATACATGTCAAAATATATTTCGTGTTACGTTCAGAAGAGCTTGGACCGACAACCAGGGCGTAAAATACATTTTTTATCGTATGTGAAAAAAACATATACATTCAACATTGTGCGTAATTGTTTTTACACTCAACAACGCACTAAAAACATTTTTTCAAACATATGTAAAAATAAAAATTTATAAACATATGTAAAAACTAAAAATTTACAAAGTGAAAACATTTTTTACCGTACATAAAACATAGCGTTTACATTCAAAACCCGTACATAAAAGTATTTTACAAATGTATGTAAAATAAACATTTTTTACAAACGTGTGTAAAAATAGATTTACGTGTGACGTTTATAGGAGCCCAGGCCGACGATCAGGAACGTAAAAACTTTTTTTACCATATGTTAAAAATGACGTTTACATTCGATACCGTGCGCAAATTTTGTTACATTCGACTACGTATGTAAAAACATTTTTCAAACTTATGTAAAAACAAAAAATTTACAAACGTGAATTGAACTCCGTATACCCTAAATTCGCCACTACCATTGCGTACGTTTTAGAATGTAAATTAACAACACCGAACCCTAAAAAATTTCAAACCAACTCTAGTTCGGTCAAAATGTATCAATTTTTTATAACAATACCATCATAAGTTAAATTAAATATATTAACAACACAAATGAGAGAAAAAATGAATAAACTTTGAGAGAAAAAGATTATTAAACTTTAAAAATTAGAAGAGAGGGAGGGGAAGTCTCAATACTTATAAAAAAAGGAAAAATAAAGAAGATGAGAGAGAAACATGGGGTGATTTATGATATCATAATATTTTTTTTCAACACATTTTTTTTCATTCGACACCGTGCGCAAAAAAAATTATTTTACATTCGACAACTTACGTAAAAAGTTTTTCAAACGTACGTAAAAACTATTTTACGGCTTTCATTTTTACATACGTTTGAAAATTAGATTTAAGCATGACGTTTAGAGGAGCTAGGGTCGGCGATCAGAGGCGTAAAATAACTTTTTTTACGCACGTTATCAAACATTTATTTATTTTTTTTACATAGTGGTGTTGTCATACTCATTTCGTGTAAATATTTACGCACGTTTTCAAACTTTTCTACGTACGTTGTCAAAATGTTTTTTACGCACGTTGTCGAATGGTTTTTTTTTAAATGTTGTAGTACAAAGTCATCAAATGTTAAAGAATGAAATAGAATTTCTCAATGAACATATAAGAAAAATAAAACTTTGATTTTATAAAGAACATTATGTCAGAATTAGGAAAATAGAGAAAATAAGAAATAGATATCAGTTACGATATTTTTGTATTTTCTAAATTATGTAATACTATTGGTGTTTGAGTTTAGAACCTAAAATATTTTTTTTCCCAATTTTAAATATAAAAAGTATAAAAGAGCTTAAATGAGAGATATGTTATATTAGACACATAAATGATGATGTGATGTGTTTTAGATATAAGAGAGAAGGGAGACATTGAGAGAAAAAAATTCTAGTTATAATTGCAGGTAATGTGTAAAAATTCTATTGGATGTGAGGAGTTCTCATGGTTCTCGCAATTGGTAGTGGTTCATCTTTGAACCGAATCTTTATATATATATATATATATATAGAGAGAGAGAGAGAGGGAGAGGGAGAGAGAGAGATAGAGAGTTAGGCTTATTTGTGAACAACTTCTTGAGAATGAACTGAGTAAACTAATCTTGGCCCTTGATCATTTTTTAGATTAATCAAGTATCTTTAATTAAAATCCCTTAGTTTTCTCATCTCTCTCTCTAACTCTCATTTTTATTATTTCTTCAATATTTTAGTTATAAAGACAAAACTATTTTTTTTTTTTTTTGAAATATTTTGTTTACAAATTATTTAGTTTCCAAATATTCGTAGCACTCATTTCTTTATCCATAGATTTTGTTTTAATTTTAACTTGAATATTATTATTTTTAATTATCCGTATATATAGATATCATAATATACATGTGACTTGTTTTGATTTCATTAATTTTATAATTTTTATATGAATCTACTCGTGGCATGCATAATATACTATATTTTGTTAATATACTCATATGTAACCATTTATGAATAAAATACACAGAAAAAGTCTGTACACATGTGTATAAACTAACAGTTGTGTATCCTGTATAAAATTGATAGTTAGTGAGACTGTACCCATGTGTATAAACTAATAATCATGTATCTTGTGTATAAACTGATAGTTAGCAAGACTGTACACATGTGTATAAACTAACATCTGTGTATCTTGTATAAAACTGATACTAACGAGACTGTACACATGTGCATACACTAACATGTGTGTATCTTATATAAACGGAAACTAGCGAGATTTTAGGGATTTTCATTATATTGTTTAATAAAAGCAATTTACAATAGACGAAAATACCCTTATGTCAATTATTTTAATGGAAAGTTGTAACATTATAATTACAATCTTGTCATTGCTTAAAAATCTCTGGATGATGTAATCCAATGGCGCGGATTAGTTCACACATTTACTCTCAACCTAGTGTTCACTATTGAACCCTACCTATACGTGTGTGTGTATGGAAATGACAAATCAAAAAGTTATCTAAGTTAAAGAAACCCAGAAAACTTCATCTTCACCATTTATCTCTAAATGATCAATGGAGGATATTAAAAAGGTACAAAAAGTTACATTTTCAGACAAAAGTTACGGTTTAACAAAAAGTTTAAAGTTTTACACTTTTCTCTCTCCTCTTTCCTATCTCATCTGACACAAAATAAAATGTAACAGGTTCATTGTTACATAAAAATCCGACTGTAAAAAAAGTAACATGGTTTTTACGTGCATTACAAAATAAAAACTTTGTAAATTAAAAGTTCTAAAATCTACACACTACATGTAATCTAAATAAATGTTGCCAATACACAATAAAAATGTGTACAGATGAGTTACAAAAAATGTGAACAACTGAAAAAATGTAACATATTCTCTCTCATCTCTCCACTGTTACGAAAAGTGTATTATTGTTAGAAAATGTTCCAGGTGTCAGTGAAAATGTTATAGTGAAAAAGTGTAACATGTGGCATCATTATGTCCATCCATTAGGTTTTTAGAGTTTTTGTAACTCACATGGGATTTCTCCCTATAATTCACCTATATATATATATATATATGGTTGGGATTTGGAGAAAACGGTAAGAAGTGTGAAATCACTGAGAATGGCCATCAGCCGTTGGATCAAAACAATCAATGGATTAGGATTCGCGGTGGAGTTTTCGTAAATAACATCAACTTTATTACTTGGACGTGCTTCATTAAGGGTAATAGGTCTTTCCACTGTTATTAAACAAAACGACACATTAATGACAAAACGCCATCTATTACACAACGCTCCCTTGCATATGAAACAACGTATGTACTTAAAACGCCATTAATGATAAAACGCATTGCAGATATTTGTTTTGAACGAAAATGTAACTGAAAGTTAATAATTAATATTTATTACAAAAATATTACCTCCAAAAATACCCGCCAAACCATCATTATATAAACAAATATTATAATCAACTCAATTATCACTGCAAAACAAAATTAGTTATACTAAAACGCCATTGATAGCCAAATCGCCAAAAATCTGACGGGAAAGAAAAAATTGTCACACCCCGACCCACAGCGGAATAAGAGTCGGGGCATAATTGGGTTATCACCAAAGCTCATGATATTTACTAATATGTTTCATATTTATTAAAGTCAAAATTACATTCCCAATAATCCAAACATGTCCATACAATACAAAGAAAATAACCAAACAAAACAATTCCAAGCTCTAAATCATTTTATTCTTCTAGGCCAGTCCTATGTGTTTCTTGCTGCAGCTGGTTCACCTGTATCATGTGTAAAAATGAGGGTTTTTGGGTCAACATAAGTTGGCGAGTGAATCTTGTTAGATAAACATTTATTATTGATTTTCTTGTTAGTTTATCAATGAAAAATTGTGCATAATCATAAATGAGCAAATGTAATAAATAATCAAACAGCAGCAATAGCAATCACAACTATAACATACAATAACATATGATAGCATACATTAACATACCAACATCATACAATAAATAACATGAATGAAACTGTGCGATCAAGGCTCAATCAAGCGGAGCCGATCGTATTGCATGTACTGAAAATGATAAATGTCGGTGCGATCAAGGCTCAATCAAACGGAGCCGATCGTATGTTGGCACGCCAGGTTCACGCTCATAATGTAATGGAGAACATGCTCAACGCTCATAATGTAATGGGGAGCGGCAGCCAATGAAATTGCATGTACTGAAAATAATAAAATTTAATCTAACAATAACCACTCAAACAGTTGAAACAAACTGAATACACATTTGTTCATGATATAATATATGCACAATGATTTAAATATATTAAATAGCAAGACACATGATACACCCCAAAACGTGATTAAAACGGGGAATTTGTAAAGATTCACTCACATTGGGTGCCTTTGATTGGAGATGGTGAGATGCGCACGAGTTGTAAGAGCGGAATAACGAGAATTAACTAACCTAAATAATAACGGAAAATATAGTAAATGAGTGGATTTTATTAATAATTTTAATAAGATTTTTAGATATATTTTTGTGAGTTTAAGGCTATTTCCTATCTTCAAAAACATTATTTTTAAGTATTTTTAATTGATTTTAAATTAAATTAAAAAAATAAAAATAAAAATATGTTGACTTTTTTTTGGGTTGACCGTTGACTTTTTGACTTTGACTGTTTGACCGGTTTATTGTGTAATCGTATGCGCCGGGTGAGGCTCGAACCCGAGACCTCCCGTTCGCGTGCACGCAGCTCTACCAACTGAGCTACGTGTCTAACCTGAAATAATTCTGTTTTTAATTATACTTATATACTAATTTAGTTTATTCAAAATTCTTTTATTTTCAAAAACTTTTTAAATCCTCGAACCGGTGACACTAACAGGTCTCGAACCCGGGACCTGTGCTTTAACGTGACACACAGTTCACCGCTGGACTGTGTGTCTAACTTGGTTAATATACGAATTTTTATTATACTTAACAACTAACGTGAATTAACCCGGTTCAGTTAGAAAAATAAAACGTTTTTATTACATTGAGGGTGCGTGTACCAGGGATCGAACTCGCGGCGTGTGCGTATTATTTGCACACAGTCCACCGCTGGACTGTGTGTCTAACCCGTTTAAAATACCAATTTTAATTAACCTTATATTGTTAGCACAGTTCATCTTCCTCGTTAGTTTTTACAGATAGCGGATTACACCGTTATATCTTGTTTAATTCGATTGATAAACATTGCACAGACTAATATGAGATGACAGAGACGATATTTAGAAATAAACATACCGGTGAACGATTTATTTCAGAATTCCGGCAAGGCGTCGGTCTCTGTTTTTATGAACTTCAACTGAGCAAGACAATTAATCGTTTTGATTAGCTAATCGTGGAATTGAAGTGCTAAACAAACGTTAACAGAGTGTTTGAAGGTCCTTACTGTTTCACAGATGGAAGTAAGGATTTCCAGAAGTTTTCCGACGAACTAGAATTATCCGATAACAGCGTCTGAATTCGATTTCAATTGATAGGTCCGAGTTAGAAATAGCTTAACAATTGATAGACTACGACGGTATTGAAAGACTTACCGTTTTGATGAAGAATACGGTTTTCCGGCGAACTTGCAGAATTTTCTGGCGAGTAAAATAAACTTTTCTGATGAACTGAAAGTATGACGAAAGTGAAATGGCAGGTTTGTGGAATGTTTCTGAGTCGCGAGAAAGATCTTTGATTGCAGTAATTCAGATTATGGAATATCTTCGGTTATAAAACCGATCATCATCAGAATTTAAGTCAATTCAAGTCTGAATTGATTAGAATCGTCGATGCATCAGTTATAAACCTGAATTCACGATTATTCAAACGTTTTAGACGGTTGAATAGCCGATTTCGGTTTTCAGTTGGCGCAACCGGTTAATCTATGTTTGTTTATAAGATTTATTTGTTTCCTAGAGTTGACAGAAAACAAGCAAGTGGCGGAGTGGTTATGCGTGTGAGTGTTAAGTCTTTGGATTTTACAACCCGGCTGACCCGGGTTCGAGTCCCGGCAGCCACATTTTATTTTTAATTATTTTATTTTTACTTTTTATCAATTATAACTTTTATAGTTTAGTGTGTTTATTAATTATGTATCATTAAAAATCAAAATAAACATAAATACGCAACAACACATTTATAACTTGATATTCGATTACAAACGGAGCGGGTTTGGTAAAACCCGTTTTCGACAAATGTTACAGTATCACCTACTTTTAGGAATTTCGTCCCGAAATTTAAGTAGTAGAAGTAGTAGGAAAAAGATGCGGGTATTTTTCACGCATTGAGTCTTCACGTTCCCAAGTAAACTCAGGTCCCCGTTTCGACTCCCAGCGTACCCTAACAATTGGAATGCGACTTCGTCGTAGACGTTTTTCTCCGAAATCCATGATCTCTACTGGTCTTTCAATAAAATGCATAGATTCATCAATCTGGATATCTTCTAGAGGAATGTGGAGGTTTTCATCAGCGAGGCACTTCTTCAAGTTTGATACGTGGAATGTGGGATGAATCCTGTTGAGTTCTTCTGGTAGATCAAGCTTGTATGCTATAGGTCCTACTCTTTCAAGTATCTTGAAAGGTCCTACGTAGCGTGGTGCTAGCTTGCCTTTTTGACCAAAACGAACTACTCCCTTCCACGGTGATACTTTTAAAAGTACATGATCACCAATGTTAAACTCTAAAGGCTTCCGTCGTTTATCTGCATAACTCTTTTGACGACTTTGAGCCGCTAGAAGATTGTTTCGAATTTGATGGATCTTGTCTGTGGTTTCTTGAATCAATTCCGGACCAGTGATTTGAGCTTCCCCAATTTCGTGCCAACATACTAGAGATCGGCACTTACGACCATATAAGGCTTCAAAAGGTGCCATGCCGATGCTTGAATGATAGCTGTTGTTGTACGAAAATTCAACTAATGGTAGATGAGCGTCCCAATTTCCCTTGAAGTCTATGACACATGCTCGAAGCATATCTTCAAGAGTTTGAATGGTGCGTTCAGATTGTCCATCAGTTTGAGGATGATAGGCGGTACTGAGATCTAATCGCGTACCCATAGCGGCTTGTACTGCCTGCCATGTTCGTGAAGTGAAACGACCATCACGATCAGAAATAATGCTTAACGGTACACCATGTCGACTTACGATTTCGCTGATATAAATACGAGCTAGCTTTTCGTTCTTGAAATCTTCGCGGATAGGAATAAAGTGAGCTGATTTTGTAAGTCGGTCGATTATTACCCATATAGTGTCATACCCACCAGAAGTGCGAGGTAACCCGGTAATGAAGTCCATGGTTATATTTTCCCACTTCCATACAGGTATTTCAGGTTGGACCAGAAGTCCTGAGGGTCTTTGGTGTTCAGCTTTCACCTTGGAACATGTAAGGCACTTAGAAACAAAAACAGCAATATCCTTTTTCATTCCAGGCCACCAATAGGTATATCGTAGGTCTTGATACATCTTATCGGCTCCTGGGTGTATAGAGAATCGCGTTTTGTGAGCTTCATTCATAAGAATTTCACGAAGATTGTTGTGGTCAGGAATCCATATACGATCTAGGTAGTACAGAATACCGTCAGATTTAGTTTCAATTTTAAGTTCAGCTCCACAGGTCAGCTCCTTTCGTACATCATCTTCCGTTACTGAAACATGTTGGGCTTCTCGAATTTGATCTTTAATGTCAGTTATGATTTGCGAACATAGAAGACGAATGGAGTTCGCATAACCCTTTCGACTGAGTGCATCAGCCACCATATTTGCCTTGCCAGGGTGGTACCGAATTTCACAGTCGTAGTCATTTAGAAGTTCGACCCATCTTCGTTGCCTCATGTTTAACTCCTTTTGATTGAAGATATGTTGAAGACTCTTGTGGTCCGTGTATATTTCACACTTAGTACCGTAGAGATAATGTCTCCATATCTTAAGAGCGAACACAACGGCTCCAAGTTCTAGGTCGTGGGTGGTGTAGTTCTTCTCATGAGTCTTGAGTTGTCTCGAAGCATAAGCTATAACTTTTCCTCTTTGCATCAAAACGCAGCCTAATCCCTGCCCTGACGCGTCGCAATAGACAACGAAATCATCATAACCTTCAGGAAGAGTGAGGATTGGTGCATCACAGAGTTTTTGTTTAAGGGTTTGGAAGGCTTCTTCTTGCTTGGGTCCCCATATGAAAGGTTTTCCCTTATGAGTTAAAGCCGTGAGTGGTACAGCAATGCGAGAGAAGTTTGAAATGAAACGACGATAATAACCAGCCAAACCAAGAAAAGATCTTACTTCAGTTGGTGTACGTGGAGCTTGCCATTCTTGTACCGCTTTGATCTTTGAGGGGTCGACATGTATTCCCTTGTCATTGACTACATGTCCGAGGAATTGCACCTCTTTTAACCAGAATTCGCATTTGGAAAATTTGGCGTAAAGCTTTTCATTCTCTAGAAGAGTAAGGATGAGTCGAAGATGACGCTCATGATCAGACTTAGACTTTGAATAAATAAGAATGTCGTCGATGAAGACTATAACAAATCGATCAAGATAAGGTTTGCAGACTCTGTTCATCAGATCCATGAAGACTGCTGGAGCGTTGGTTAACCCAAATGGCATAACCATGAATTCATAATGACCATAACGAGTTCGGAATGCGGTCTTTGGGACGTCTTCTTCATGTACTCTAAGTTGATGATAGCCAGATCGAAGGTCGATTTTTGAAAAGCAGCTGGCACCTTGAAGTTGGTCGAAGATGACGCTCATGATCAGACTTAGACTTTGAATAAATAAGAATGTCGTCGATGAAGACTATAACAAATCGATCAAGATAAGGTTTGCAGACTCTGTTCATCAGATCCATGAAGACTGCTGGAGCGTTGGTTAACCCAAATGGCATAACCATGAATTCATAATGACCATAACGAGTTCGGAATGCGGTCTTTGGGACGTCTTCTTCATGTACTCTAAGTTGATGATAGCCAGATCGAAGGTCAATTTTTGAAAAGCAGCTGGCACCTTGAAGTTGGTCAAGAAGATCATCGATGTGAGGTAATGGGTAGCGATTCTTGATTGTTAATTTGTTGAGTTCTCTGTAGTCGATGAACATGCGAAACGATCCATCTTTCTTCTTTACAAAAAGGACAGGTGCACCCCAAGGCGATGAGCTAGGACGTCTGAATCCCTTGTCAGTCACCTCTTGTAATTGACTGGCTAGCTCTTGCATTTCAGAGGGGGCTAACCTATAAGGAGACTTTGCAACTGGTGTAGCACCAGGTATAAGATCAATACGGAATTCGACTTCTCTAACTGGAGGAAGTCCTGAAATGTCGTCAGGAAAAACTTGCGGGAAATCTTTTACTACTGGGATGTCTTCAAGTTTCTTCTCCATGGTTCCCTTTTGATGATATGAGCTAAAAACGCGACATAATTATTGCGAAGATATTTTTGAGCTTGAAGACAAGACATTAAGCTGAGCCCTTTCGACGAGGTTTCTCCAAAGATTCGAAGAGTCTGACCGTTTGAAAGAGGAATACGTATAAATTTTTCGCGACATACAACTTCTGCCTGATGTTGACTGAGCCAGTCCATACCAATTATGATATCAAAACTTCCTAACTTCATAGGAATAAGGTCAACTGAAAAGTCGTGGTCGTTTAAGGTGAGTGTACAGTTGCGTATAATAGAGTTTAATGAAACCGGTTTCCCGTCAGCAACTTCTACCGTTATGGATTCCATGAGCTTATCCCGATTTTGGTTTAAGATAGGTTCAAATTCTAAGGATACAAAACTTCTATCCGCACCAGTATCAAACAACATGGATGCATATCTATCATTTATAAGGAACGTACCGTTAACCACATTGCCGTCAGCTCTAGCCTGATTAGCATTGATATTGAAAGCTCTTCCTCTTGCAGGTGGAGGAGCTTGGTTCGCTTGATTCACTGGATTGGCTTGGGCCTGAGCATGAATAAAGTTTACCAGCCTTGGACAAGTGTTTCTAAAATGGCTTGGGTCTCCGCAATTGTAGCAAGCCCGCATAGGTTGAACCATAGGATAATTGGGTTGGTAATATGTTTGGGCTAAATGTTGGGTAGGTGGAAATAGTAGGGGTTGTTGGGCTTGACCCATTATTTGCTGGTAGGTTTGGGTTGAAGGCTGGTGGTGGTTCGATCGCTGAGGCATGCGGCAGGTTTGAACATTATGACCTGCGCGACCACAGCCGGTGCAATATTGACAAGGATGATCTGGAGAATGGTGGTGTTGGCAACGGTTGCATTTTGGTAACGGGCCAGAGTATGGTCTTTTGTATGGTGCAGGTGAAGGGGCAACTTGGGTAATGGGTGCAGCAGGAATAGGAGAGTTGGTTTGTGTAACAGCGAAGTTTCTGGTGTTGCGCTTCCTCTTGTTAGCAAACTTAGAGGAGGAGATGGAATGGTTTGAAGTTTGACCCTCAACAGGGGCTTTCTTTTTCTCTTCTTTAAACTTACCGTTGCGAATTCTATTCTCGGTCAGTTCAGTCGCTAGCTCCATAGCAGCTTCAAGTGTTACCGGTGAAATGCTGAGAACTGAATCTTGAATTTTTGAGGGAAGTCCTCGAATATAATGCTCGATCAAACGATAAGCTGGGGTAAACAAATTAGGAACCATTTGGTTCAACTCTAAGAATCTCTTGTTATAGGTGGTATGATCTCCCTCCTTTTGCTTTAAAGAGTGAAATTCGTCCTCCAACTTTTTAATTTCACTCCTAGGACAGAAACGCCTAGTCATGATTTCCCTTAACTCCTCCCAAGTTAAGGCCATTGCATCATCAATTCCCCTCTTCCCCTTTTCAGTATTCCACCAGGTGAGAGCTACCCCAAATAGTCTCCCGGTGGCGTATCGAACCTTGCGATCCTCAGGACAATCGCAGTTGAGGAAGGTGTTTTCCATTTCCTCAAACCAATGGAGGAGAGCAGTGACACCTTCGGTCCCTTCAAATTTAGGAGGATCACAAGACTTGAAATGTTTGTATGAGCACTTGCTGGTAGGAGGGTTGCCGATGTTCTGGTCATGTTGTTGGGGAGGGTTAGTGGGATTTGTGGCGAGAGCTTGTTGTACTTGAACCACAATGTCAGGAAGCACCGCGGCCATTTGTTTCGCGATTTGTGTGGCCAAGCGTTCGTGAGACCTTCCTGATCTTTTACCCCCTCGTTGTTGTCTAGCCGACATCTACAGGAACATACATAAGAAGATTGTGAGTTTATGGAGTCTTTTTAGGTGTCATGTGTCTTTAAGAAAATGAAAATAACATAAATATCAATAATGCAACTACATCCATAGGATGTCTTGGGTTTACTCATGTTGGGCCTCAAATGTCCCCCATACCTTCACCTGTATAGTCATGTGGGCCCCCATGACTATTGGCTTGGTAGGATTCACATTAGTATTGGCGATTTAACACTCGCATCACCCGAATGCAAACCACAAAATATGTTTACGCGATGTATGGTCGGAATGTGTCCAGGTGTAGACACAATGACAACTCAAAGTGGGGTTAGCTCACACGACGTTTGGTATAGCATGCTTTGGCCTAATAGGTACTTCGTACTCTCATCGTTAGTCCCCAGGTAGGCAAACTGGTCCTTTATTTTGGATTTATACGAATGCCAGCCTAGACAGGACGTTCCGACTACCGGTACTGGTACCCTTCCAGTTACTACATGCCCGTCATGAGAACTCACTTTGATGAGATTTGAAAACACAAAAATCATTGTAAAAGCAATCATGAAAATTATGTGGTGTGTGCTTTCATGGATATGATATGTTATGAGAATATGATCCATGGTAAGCATTATATGATAATATATACTTATGAACATGCTTGCATAACATTGAATGTAACATTTAACTTAAAACATATAAACAACATGAAATTTGGCATGTAACACACAAAAATCTTAAAAATTTCTAATCAACTATAGTATAGGCTCTAAGGGTCTAATAACCTATCCTATATCCCTATAGTCATGGCTCTGATACCAATCTGTCACACCCCGACCCGCAGCGGAATAAGAGTCGGGGCATAATTGGGTTATCACCAAAGCTCATGATATTTACTAATATGTTTCATATTTATTAAAGTCAAAATTACATTCCCAATAATCCAAACATGTCCATACAATACAAAGAAAATAACCAAACAAAACAATTCCAAGCTCTAAATCATTTTATTCTTCTAGGCCAGTCCTATGTGTTTCTTGCTGCAGCTGGTTCACCTGTATCATGTGTAAAAATGGGTGTTTTTGGGTCAACATAAGTTGGCGAGTGAACCTTGTTAGATAAACATTTATTATTGATTTTCTTGTTAGTTTATCAATGAAAAATTGTGCATAATCATAAATGAGCAAATGTAAATAATCAAACAGCAGCAATAGCAATCACAACTATAACATACAATAACATATGATAGCATACATTAACATACCAACATCATACAATAAATAACATGAATGAAACTGTGCGATCAAGGCTCAATCAAGCGGAGCCGATCGTATTGCATGTACTGAAAATGATAAATGTCTGTGCGATCAAGGCTCAATCAAACGGAGCCGATCGTATGTTGGCACGCCAGGTTCACGCTCATAAAGTAATGGGGAACATGCTCAACGCTCATAATGTAATGGGGAGCGGCGGCCTATGAAATTGCATGTACTGAAAATAATAAAATTTAATCTAACAATAACCACTCAAACAGTTGAAACAAACTGAATACACATTTGTTCATGATATAATGTATGCACAATGATTTAAATATATTAAATAGCAAGACACATGATACACCCCAAAACGTGATTAAAACGGGGAATTTGTAAAGATTCACTCACATTGGGTGCGTTTGATTGGAGATGGTGAGATGCGCACGAGTTGTAAGAGCGGAATAACGAGAATTAACTAACCTAAATAATAACAGAAAATATAGTAAATAAGTGGATTTTATTAATAATTTTAATAAGATTTTTAGATTTATTTTTGTGAGTTTAAGGCTATTTCCTATCTTTAAAAACATTATTTTTAAATATTTTTAATTGATTTTTAAATTAAATTAAAAAAATAAAAATAAAAATATGTTGAATTTTTTTTGGGTTGACCGTTGACTTTTTGACTTTGACTGTTTGACCGGTTTATTGTGTAATCGTATGCGCTGGGTGAGGCTCGAACCCGAGACCTCCCGTTCGCGTGCACGCAGCTCTACCAACTGAGCTACGTGTCTAACCTGAAATAATTTTGTTTTTAATTATACTTATATACTAATTTAGTTTATTCAAAATTCTTTTATTTTCAAAAACTTTTTAAATCCTCGAACCGGTGACACTAACAGGTCTCGAACCCGGGACCTGTGCTTTAACGTGACACACAGTTCACCGCTGGACTGTGTGTCTAACTTGGTTAATATACGAATTTTTATTATACTTAACAACTAACGTGAATTAACCCGGTTCAGTTAGAAAAATAAAACGTTTTTATTACATTGAGGGTGCGTGTACCAGGGATCGAACTCGCGGCGTGTGCGTATTATTTGCACACAGTCCACCGCTGGACTGTGTGTCTAACTCGTTTAAAATACCAATTTTAATTAACCTTATATTGTTAGCACAGTTCATCTTCCTCGTTAGTTTTTACAGACAGCGGATTACACCGTTATATCTTGTTTAATTCGATTGATAAACATTGCACAGACTAATATGAGATGACTGAGACGATATTTAGAAATAAAAATACCGGTGAACGATTTATTTCAGAATTCCGGCAAGGCGTCGGTCTCTGTTTTTATGAACTTCAACTGAGCAAGCCAATTAATCGTTTTGATTAGCTAATCGTGGAATTGAAGTGCTAAACAAACGTTAACAGAGTGTTTGAAGGTCCTTACCGTTTCACAGATGGAAGTAAGGATTTCCAGAAGTTTTCTGGCGAACTGGAATTATCCGATAACAGCGTCTGAATTCGATTTCAATTGATAGGTTCGAGTTAGAAATAGCTTAACAATTGATAGACTACGACGGTATTGAAAGACTTACCGTTTTGATGAAGAATACGGTTTTCCGGCGAACTTGCAGAATTTTTCGGTGAGTAAAATAAACTTTTCTGATGAACTGAAAGTATGACGAAAGTGAAATGGCAGGTTTGTGGAATGTTTCTGAGTCGCGAGAAAGATCTTTGATTGTAGTAATTCAGATTATGGAATATCTTCGGTTATAAAACCGATCATCATCAGAATTTAAGTCAATTCAAGTCTGAATTGATTAGAATCGTCGGTGCATCGGTTATAAACCTGAATTCGCGATTATTCAAACGTTTTAGACGGTTGAATAGCCGATTTCGGTTTTCAGTTGGCGCAACCGGTTAATCTATGTTTGTTTATAAGATTTATTTGTTTCCTAGAGTTGACAGAAAATAAGCAAGTGGCGGAGTGGTTATGCGTGTGAGTGTTAAGTCTTTGGAGTTTACAACCCGGCTGACCCGGGTTCGAGTCCCGGCAGCCACATTTTATTTTTAATTATTTTATTTTTACTTTTTATCAATTATAACTTTTATAGTTTAGTTTGTTTATTAATTATGTATCATTAAAAATCAAAATAAACATAAATACGCAACAACACATTTATAACTTGATATTCGATTACAAACGGAGCGGGTTTGGTAAAACCCGTTTTCGACAAATGTTACAAAAATGGCAGCCATCGTTTCATGGAGATACACACTCAGAACGAGAAGATTCCTGATCTGTTTTGAAAACAGAAGAAGAATGTTTGTTAAAACAATCAGAGCCATCTTTAAACTGAAGGAAGAAGTACAAAGAGGGATCTTAGCACTTGGCATCCCTCTAGATAACCACTGTGATAAAACACATACGGTTATAAGAAGACTAACCTGAAAATTTGGAACAAACAACGCAAATGCAACAATGGACCCAGTCATCAGATCATGGCGTTTTGATGATGACATTGACATGGTCACTGTTATATGTGACAACAGACTACATGCTTCAAAACATCATGACCAAGCAGGGACTTGGTTTCATGGAGGAGTTACACAACGCAACATGTTTGAACACGTACATGAATCCAAAATTGGAGTTGTTGCATGACATGTTCAAATGGAGGCTTCAAAATCTTCAAGAACAAAACGCCAATGAAAGCGAAAGTGATGACTTGGATGAGAAACTGGATGAAGATTCCAAAGAAGAAGACGAAGGGAGTGATCGATACTTCTCAGACATAATCTCTTCTGACGAAGAGTTTTAATTTTTTTTGATCTTGTAGGCTAATTTTTTCTGTTTTTGCTAACTACTTTTTAAATAATAAAAATATTGTTTCTTCCAAATATCTATAAAACGCCAAAATGCCACAATTGCAAAAAAGTTAAATAGGGAGTTCTATAATTCTTATCAGTGAAACGCCAGATACTTTCTTACCATCATTTATTAAAACGCAAGATACAAAAACGCCAAAATATGAAAGATGGGACGTGTCACAGCCTAAACGTATAAAAGCTGAACAAACAGTAACTACAACCAGTAACTTAGTAAACAAATACTTTAGTGCTACCATTTATTAAAGTAAAATCCCGCCAAAAACTACGCGACAAAAAAATCTTATATAAACAAAGATCTCAGAACCGATTTGGTCACACCCAAAAACAAAGATCTTAGAACCATATTTCTATTACTAAACCATTCACTTAACACGCCATGGTCACTTGGCATTCCATTTCACTTAAAAAATGCCATGTTCTCATGCTCACACCCGTAAACTTTTGCTGAATGAGACGTACAAATCTTCAAGAAAACGGCTATAGCGACGATGATCTGTCGCTTTGTATACTCTTTCCTTGAGGAAGGTTTGGATGAGAAGAATAGACCAATATCAGTGTCAATGCTATTTTTTGTGTGCATTGTTACAAGATGTAGAACGGGGTGAGGATGAGGATAAGCGCATGTGTAAATGCTATCTTGGACATCAAGCGAAAACCCCACTCATAATTACACCCCAATAATAGCATCGAAAAAATACGACATCAGTCTATGACTACGACATCCAAAAGAACCACCCCAAAACAACCCAACAACAACATATCATCACAAAAAATGCCATATAACGGATCGATCAGCTTCGTCTAGAGCTTGGCGTTTCAGCTTCGTCTATTGTTTGTTATCTACTTTTCCGGTTAAGAAATACATTATTCTTCTGCAAAAAGGGGCTTGTAAAACGCCACGATGACACAAACGCCAAACTCCAAAAACAATAAGTTCTAGATAATGAAAACGCCGAAAAAATTGATTTAGAATATTACATCTACTTGTTCTTATTAAAACTCCATAATTTGAATAATAATAATGCCATCTATTGAGCGAGGTCTGAAAATGACAATCGTACCCCGCGTATCATTTAGCGCGCCTCTGCCAGGTGTTGGGCCAGGATCTATTCTTACCGGTCTCACACGTCAGAACGTTTCCTTCGGATCCCGTATATATATATATATATATATATATATATATATGTATATATACATATAGAGAGAGAGAGAGAAAGGTTTTTACAATAATCATTATTATTCGAATACCATGTTAGAAATTAAAGTTACACATTTAAATTTACACGTATTCATAAATATAGAAAATTTACACATGTGTAACTTTGTCATCTACACATGTGTAAATTTGTTGTATTTAAACATGTGTAAAAAATTAATAAAAGTGATTTGAGAGGATAAATTACTTATCTAACGTTTTAAAATCTTTTTTGAGTAAATCACAACCGGTTTCCTTTACGTTTGCATCAAATTACAACATGTGTCATTTACTAAAGAAATTACAGGCTCTCATATGAGAGAGACATAGTCTTTTCGTCTCAGATTTTATATTAAAAACGAAATAATAAATCTCTTTATTCCCCTCCATTTTTTCAGTCGATCACTCCTTTTTTTGGTTAATCCAAGCAAAATATAATTCATGGTTTGGAGTTGGAATTATAAAATCAAAGTAAAATATTTAAATAATGAGATACAAGGGGGGAAATCGAAATTCATGTTAAATGGAGATGAAAAAACCATGTTGCCCTCATATGAGAGGCACATGGTAAGACTTAACCAATAAACCTAACAAAGTTAGGGCTAAATGACAGAGCCTGTTATTGCTAAAAACTGATGTTGTATTTTAATTATACTGAGATTTGTACAAAAAATGGTTTTGTTTGGTTTTGTTCCTTCTTTCTCACGGTTCTCGTAATTTTTAGCATTCTCAAGATAACCCTCTCATATATATATATATATATATATATATATATATATATATATAGAGAGAGAGAGAGAGAGAGAGACAGAGAGAGAAAGAGATACGAGATCAAGAGAAAACGACTCAAAGTATGAAAACGGTGAGGACGATTCTCAGCCTCAAGATCTTATTGGTTGTGGCTAAGATTGATGCTTTGCCATTCTTGTAATACTATGGACCTTGGAACTACAAGAGGGGTAAAATAGGACGATCCTAACAAGGGTGCACATGCTAATCACACGCTATTTCCCCACACAATATTTAAATGTCTATAACTTTTTTTATACGTGATTATTTTTAAAAAAAATTACACATAAAACATAACGTTTTCTTATCTTTCCAATGAGTATACTATTGATATATTTTTCGAAAAAAAATGTAAACTTGGTTTTTTTATGGTGTTTTCAACTTTGTGTTTTATAGCGTTTTCAACTGGGTTTCTATGGCGTATTTTTGAACCGGGTATTTTTATGGCGTTTTCAATTAAGTTTTTTTGGCATTTCAACTGGGTATTTTCATGATGTTTTTCTCAACTGTATATTTTAATGGTATTTTTATTTTTAACACCCAGTTCATATTATTTTTTTATTTTAAGTATAGCAATAGTATACTCGCTGAACAGATAATAAAAACTCGATTTTATAGTGTGATTTTTTTTTAAATTAAATAATCACCTATAAAAAAGTTACGGGAGTTTAAAAAAGATGGTGGAATATGCATGTGACTTGCATGTGCATGGTCTTTCGCATGTGAGTGGCATGTGCATGAGCTTTTTAACAATATTACCCTTAGTGTAATTCAGCACAAACGCCACATTTCAACACCAAAATCGTTCTGACCTATTCACACGTTTAGGTGTTTTCCCCAGATCATGCCCCTATATATAAAATAGAGAAATGGTAAAATGAGAACCACGTTGAGTTGCGAGAACCACGAGAACTTTTTGATTCGGTGCGAGTTGGGTCAAATTTTTTTTGCACAAACCGTAGATGAAAAATTTATAAAAACATCTGTAAAAAAAGAAAAAAAAATTGTCGAGTCGGTAGTTTTGACTGATGCAAGTTCTTTTTTTACGGCAGACGTAAAATTTGGAAGAAGATAAATATTTTTTAACGCCTCGTGTAAATGTTATGTGACATTTTTTTACAATTTGATTTTTTTTTGCTGAAACAAGTGATTGTTTTTACGACTTTTGAGAAAAAAATTTCGGAAAACATTTTGAATGGCCTAGTTCTCGCGGTTCTCGCAACTCGTGGTAGTTCTCATTTGAACCGAATCCTATATAGGTTTCGTTAAATTAAGAATCAACACGAGTTGTGAGAACCATGAAAACTCCTACTTTTCCGTGAGTTGGGCCACTATTTTTTGCGCAAACATAGATAAAAATGTTATAAACACATCTGTAAAAAAATTTGCCTAGTCAGTAGTTACGTCCGATGTAAATTTTATTTACGACTGATGTAAAAAAATTTTGGAGATGTAATTGTTTTAAAATCTGATGTAAATTTTATATTCAACATCTTTTTTGCTCTAACAAGTGAATTTTTTAAAGATTTTTTAGAAAAAAAATTGAAAAAACTTTTGGAAGGCCTAGTTCTCATGGTTCTCGCAACTCAATGTGCTTCTCATTTTACTCATTCCCTATATATATATATATATAATATGTTGATGCATATGTATGTCGCCTTCGTCATCGTATAACATCGAGTCTGTATTTAGGAGCATAAAGTTGAGTTTATGATTGTGTATGTTGTAATTCGCACGAATTAGGATTTATGTAACTAGTTCGTAAACTAGTAGTTCGTACGAATTAGAAACTACATGTTTGGTGCGAACTAGTTTGCCTATAAATAGTTGTTAGCTCATTTGAATGTTTAACAGTCAGAGATTTGTAACATGGACGGCGGAGCTCTGTCCAACTGTTTCCAGGAACTGTGAAGTCTGATAACAATGAAACAGTGATTAAATAGAAACAATCTTATCTACAATGTCGCCTAAGCAAACAGATTCCGCACGTTTACGTTAGGTTTGCCAAATTGATGCCTAAACAGATCTGGCAACGGGACTAACAAGTGGTATCAGAGCAGGAGACGACTAATTTGAAGACATTGGACTTAAAACATCTCATCTTCTACTCATTCTTTCTATTTTTAACTTTTCTTGGACATTACACGGATAAAATGGACTGATTTCAAGTATAATACATAAAATCCATAATAGTAAAACATTGAAAGTTTCAGACCTTAAAACAAACAAATTCATGTCGAAAATTGCAAAAAAATCACATTGTTGGAGAACTAATTTGCACGAACTCAAACCTGTAGTTCGTACGAATTAGCACTCAAGAATTTATCAAAAATTTTCATCCTAGTTCGTACGAACTAGGACACCCTAATTCGTACAAAGTAGGTTTATAAAAAAAAGGCATGAAAATTCCGAAATAGGTCTCGGACATTATACATCGTTGGATTCGTATTGACGAGACAAGTTTAATGCTATAATCTGGTAAAAACAGTTTTTGAAAAATTTTAAACGTTTTTAGCAAACCGATACGTTAAAATTGTTGATTAAAAAGTCGTATTTTGCATCAAGCTATTGAAAACCAAATTTTTTTACGAAAATGGAAGAAGTTCGTTATGACGAAGTTCCTGAAGAGTATAATAATTGTCATTTTGATACAAGAGAATATTTACAAGCATATATGGGTCCTGATCTTTTTAGGCAATTTATGGTAATCAAGAAAATTGTCAGAATACGCAAAGTGAAGAAGAGATGATTGCTGAGAAACTCTATATGGACCGAAGAGATGAAGAAGAGGCATATTCTAGGATTGCACAGGAAAAAGAAAGTTGAAAGTGTCACCGAAAGAGAAGCTGTGGAAGAACGACAGTGCACTAAATGTCATGAACCATGCAAGTCGTGCTTAGAAAAGGATGAGATCATTGACGAGCTTAAAACACAATGAACTTTTTAAATATAATTACAGAACAATGAAAGAATCATATGATAAAATGAAGAGAACATATTGCATGGTTGAGCAAGCGAATTTGGAACATGGCAAAAAGATCGAAATGTTAAAGGCTATAATGATGACTAAACAGATATCAATAAATACTCATATTGATACAATAGCCAAATTAAAAAGTGAACCGGAAGCAATGAGAATAGAGACAGAAAGAGTTGATAAAAAGTTGATCAGTTACTCAACAACTTCATATGTCTTGGATTATATTCTCCTGAAGCCGATTGGAAAAGATGAAAATGGAGAAGATACTTACGGCAATCAAAATAAAGGTTTAGGTTACAATCGATGTCCACCTCCGATGTGGAACAGTTATGCCATAGAAAAGCCTGAGGGGGTGGAAGAGGCGTTGAACTTGAAATTAAAGACAGTAGAACCTGAACAAGAAGATCAGTTGCCTGACAACATCGATGTCACCTATTCAAAAATGATGGGAATGATTGCTCAAATGTGATTAAGAAAGTGGTTGAGAATGTTTTGGGACAAGAAAAGGATAAAAACATTTGTGAAAACACTCAACTAAAACATGGAAAATCTTGTTTAGTTCACAATCTGGAAATGACGAAAATTTTCATGATGCTTATATTAAAACATCAGAAAATAGTTCAAATGATGATTCAGGTATTTTAATGTACAAAATGATTGGATCTGATGAACTACATTCTGATTGTGAGTTTTCGATTCAGAATGTGAACTTGAACAGAGTTGAAAAGGTTTTCAAACTTGTTGAAATCCAAATTTCTGATATAGAAAGTTTAACAAAAGAATCAGAATTTTTGAACTTTAACATAAATAAATCTTACTACTCCAAACCCAAAAATGTTTATTCAAATAACCAACAAAGTAATAACACTGGTTGGAAAGGGTATGGGAAAGGTAAGAAAAATAATAACAAGTTTGGAAAACCAAAATATGTGAAGAAAATGACTATTTTACCTGCAAAGTTAGAAAACACAAACGAAAGTCATTTCTATAAACAATCTAATGAAGATTTTTCAAAGAGCAACAAAGTAAACAGGTTAAGGAACCTTCTGTCATTGACAGTAGGACATGCTTTAAATGTAATAATGTTGGACACATTGCAAGAAAATGTCCACAAAATAATCCTAAACTTGCTCATCATGTAAAGAAAAATTCTGAAGATTTGAAACAAAAATCGTCACTCATGTTCGTACCAACACAGGTGTGGAGACAATGTACAGAAACTATAAAAGAGGTGAAACCAGTTATTACTAAGTTTTCAAATTTTGAAATTGGTGAATCCTCGAAAAGTAATGAACAAAAAGTTTCCACATTGTATTTCAAAAAAGCTTTAAAGAAAAATCAAACATGGTTGGTGAAAAAAAAAGAAGTTAAACAATCAATGAAAGTTGAAAGTTTAGAGGATTTTCCGAAACTTGAGAAAGTCCAAAAAAACCTGACGTGAAAAGAAAATTAAAATTGAGGTTGAAGAAATAACACCTAAGACTGAAAAGACTTGGGTGTCACTATTCAACTAATTGTTTGAATTTTTGTGTAGGAACTTCCGAGATAAAAGCAAATTATTAAGAGTGGAGTTCTGAGGCACTCAATGAAGAAAAGGGTCGGGTTAACAAGTTCTTTATAAAGGCCATATTTACAAATTTGGAAATTCCAAAAATGTTTACTTTAATTTTTTTTACATATTTTTGAAGAAAATTTAAAAAAATTTTCACAGAACCCTCACTGTTGAACAGACAAAACTTATGGAAATAAATGTTTTATAAACAAAAAAGTGTCAAAGTTTTTGTCATCATGAGGGGAGAGAGCTTAAAAGTATAATTGTGAAGCAGTAATGGATCGCGAATTGAAGTGATTCTCATCGATTGGTCAATGTTTTTCTATAAATAAAAAATACAAAAATATGTTTTTGAATTTTATGGGGAGAAAAAATTTTCAGAAAATCCAAAAACATATTGAATGCAAAAAATACAAAAACATGAAAAAGGAAAAAATGGTTTTCTGTAAAACGAGGAAATGATAGTACATCAGTGGACTATCACAGTATGCTAAAAAATTGTAGTGTTTAAAAAGTTAAGAAAACAAATCTCACTGTGGATGTGCCAGTAGGCTTTGCACGTTTAGTAAATTGTTTCTGAGATATAAACCTAAGTTTACAACTTCTTAACTTGTGGGTCAACATCTCTTGGATATACGGACTTGGTACTTTGAAATTTCGGTTGAGAGATGTCACACCCCAACCGATGGTGGAAACATCGGGGTTAGTGGCACTAGGCGACCAGATTGTCTCACGAGAAATTCCGTAACAATTATCCAACAACATTACTTAACGTTTAACATCCCATACTATTAAACATAATATTTCAAGCAACCATTACAAAAATTCTGATTTTATCATAAAAACAACATGGTTCGATATCCCCTAGATTTTTATTACAATCGTTCTAAACAAGATAAGCAAAATACTAAATAAAACTACTCCAAATCAATCCAAGCTAAATCCTCAACCTTTTACATACGTTAAAATACAAGTCAATACAATTAAGTAAAGGTGAGCATACTAGTTTGAATAATTCTAGCATATTCGAGGAAGCGTTTGCGAAATAATCTAATTACATATCATGATACACCAAAACACTTAACATAATATAGGCTTATTTCTAATGCTAACTACCGTGAAAAGGCTTGCACGACCATCCTAACTAGACCCCGTCGGGTGTTAACCAAACTATAGTACCATAACGAAAATAAGTCCTAGTCACATGTTTCTAGTATCAGGTATCGAGCATATACAATCAGATTATTCCCGTGTGATAAACAGTTTTGATTTGTGAAGTGATTTTGATATAGGAACGTATGTAACACCCAAAAAGTGCGTTAAAGCGAAAATGGATCAAGTATACTCACTGTGGGTGCATTTTGGTAAGACTTAAAATTCTGAGGAGAGTTGCGGAGTGCATCGATCAGCCTGTAAACGAACAAAAGTGCATCAGTCTTCCAAAAAGCTGAAATGGTGAAGTTTGAGTTGAGCAGTAGCCAAGTTCGGGCGAACTTGTGTGTAAAGACACAAGTTCGAACGAACTTGTATGGCTTTGGGGTTAGTGTAAGTTTGGTCGAATTGGATTCTTGAGAATTGTCAGTTCGGGCGAACTTGTGAGAAAACCATACTGAGGGGCAAGTTCGGGCGAGCTTATATAGTTTCCTAAAAACTAGACAAGTTCGGTCGAACTTTGAAGAGTTTAGTCAAAATAGCCCAAGTTCGGTCGAACTTGACCCATTTGGGTGCAAGTTCGGTCGAACTTGACCTTTGGGGAAGTTGGTGATTCCATTGAGCGTCGAACTTGATGGGTTTTCTTACGTGGTCGGGTCAAAATCTTGCGTTTTCACGTCGTTTGCTGAGTAAATCGAGTGTTCATCCCTCTACCCTGTGCTGCTGAGCAAACTTAGGTCGGAGAGTCTTTTAGAGCGGTTTTAGCCGTTTTACAAAAGTGTGGGCTAATCCGGACGAACTCGGGTTCGTTCGGGTTAGTCCAGCTTGTGTAAACCAACATAAACGTCCTTGTGCTTCCAGATCTGGGATCTTGAATGACAAATGCTTCGTTTCATATTAGAAATGAACAAAACATCATCAAAAGTCGTAATTTTGTGTAGAAATCAAGTCTTTAAAAGTTTTACTCAGATCTAAGCAAAAATGTGAGTGAAAAACAGAAGTTTTATGGAAAAATATGAAGATTTTCGTAAATAGAAGAGTTTTGATGAAACGAAGGCTATGCCTTGTGCCAAAATCGTTGTAAACATTTGTAAATCGTTGATAAACGTTGTTGTAGCTGAAATCGGGTTGATTCTTACTTAGAACACAAAAGTTTTGGGTTTGAGAGCTCTGAGCGAAGTTGCAGCAAGTTCAAATGAGAGAATGGAGCTGAGTATTTATAGGTGAAGGCAAGTTGAAGCTGATGGGAGTCAAGTTCGCCGCGAAAACTTGGCAAGGGAAAATGAGAGGAAAAGAGTCAAGTTCGACCGAACTTGACCTCCCTGAGGTTAAGTTCGAGCGACTTGAGGTTTCTGAGGAGTTTAATTGGTCAGTCAAGTTCGGCCGAACTTAGTAACACCAAGTTCGAGCGAACTTTACCCAAAAGTTGGGTTTTCTTCGTTTATTCCGTGTTAAGAGTTCGTTTGGTGATTGGTTCGTATTAGTTAGTTATATTAAACGTTATAATTGATGTAATAGTGCGATTTAGCGATTCGAGTGTGCGAGGGCGAAGCGATAGCGATTGTAATCATAACCACACACACACATACACGTAATTATCATATAAACACGTAACTATATTACCACATAATTCCAATAAACCAAATAAGTACTTGCGTTGCGATTGCGATGAGATAGCGATGAGATTTAATAAGTATTAGAGCGGTAATAACGTACAATACTATAATTAATTAACATAAACTTTATTATCAACCGAATCTCGGGATTACAAAGATAGGTACATCGGAAAGACAAATGAAAAGATAACAACGAATTTTCGAGTTGTTACAGTCTCCCCTACTTTAGGAATTTGTCCCGAAATTCAAGTCATGGCTGTAACAGATAGATGCGGTACTTGGCCTTCATGTCACTTTCCAATTCCAAGTAATCTCGGTGCCCGCGTTTGCCTTCCCATCGGACCTTCACGATAGGGATGCGAGAGCGTCAGAGTTTCTTGGTTTCTCGGTCCATGATCTCAACAGGCTTTTCCACGGAATGGAGAGTCTTGTTGATTTGCAGATCTTCCAGAGGTACATGGAGATTTTCTTCAGCGAGGCAATTTTTGCGAGGTTAGGAACACGTGGAAAGTCGGATGTACATTGTTAAGTTCCTCCGGTAATTCGAGACTATAGGCTACTTACCAATTCTTTCCAGAATCTTAAAGGGACCAACGTATCGAGGCACTAGCTTTCCTTTCTTGCCGAAGCGGACTACTCCCTTCCAAGGTGCAACCTTTAGGAGAACGTGATCTCCCACTTCAAACTGCAGGGGCTTGCGGTGTTTATCGGCGTAACTCTTTTGACGACTCCGAACTTTCAAGTGGTTGTCTCTGATCTGAAGGATTTTGTTTGTCGTTTCTTGAATTAACTCGGGACCGGTGATTTCGCTTCTCAATCTCGTGCCATGCAATAGGCGATCGACATTTCCTTCCATACAGTGCCTCAAAAGGAGCCATTTGAATACTGTATGATAGCTATTATTGTACGAGAATTCAATTAAAGGTAAATGCGTATCCAGTTACCACCAAAATCTATGATGCACGCACGAAGCATGTCTTCGAGGGTGCGGATCGTTCATTCAGTATGACCGTCGGTTTGAGGGTGAAAAGCGGTACTGAGATTGAGAGTAGTACCAGAGCGGATTGAAAAGTATCCCAGAGACGTGAAGTAAAGTGACCGTCTCGGTCAGAGATGATGTCACGAGGCGTCCCGTGTCGACATATAACTTCGTCGGTATAGATTCAGGCTAACCGTTCGACCTTAAAGTCTTCTCGTATAGCAATAAAGTGCGCGGATTTGGTAAGACGATCAACGGTAACCCAAATGCTATCGTGACCAGATGAAGTGCGGGGAAGTTTGGTAACGAAGTCCATAGTTATACTCTCCCACTTCCACATAGGGATTTTGGGTTGTTCAGGTAAACCAGAGGGCCTTTAATGTTCGCTTTAACTTTCAAACAAGTTAAGCACTTTGAGACGTACAAGGCGTATCCTTTTTCATGCCCGACCAACAATACTTAGGACGAAGGTCCTGATACATTTTGTCAGCACCGGGGTGAATGGAGTATCGAGATTTATGAGCTTCGGTCATTAGCAATTCGCGAAGATGATCATGGCTGGGAATCCAAATACGATCGAGATGATAATAAATACCATTAGGCTTAGATACGAGCTGAGTTTCGGCACCACATTTCATTTTTTCCTCCAAAGATTTTCGTTAAAACAAGCAAATTGAGCAGAGCGAATCATGATTTCGAGATCATTCAAAGCTTGAGAGTCACGAACACTATATACATAGCTTCGCCGACTTAGAGCATCGGCGATGACTTGCTTTGCCGGGATGGTAGCGTATCTCGCAATCGTAATCGTTGAGAGTTCAACCCATCGACGTCGTTGCATGTTTAGTTCTTTTTGATTAAAGATTGTTGTAAGCTCTTATGGTCGGTGAAGACCGTACACTTGGTACCGTAAAAGTAGTGTCGCCATATCTTTAATGCAAAAACAACTACACCGAGTTCGAGATCATGGGTTGTGTTGTTCTTCTCGTGGATCTTGAGTTGTCGAGACGCATACGCGATAACCTTGTCCGTTGCATGAGAACACAACCAAGACCAAGGTTTGAGGCATCGCAGTAAACAACGAAATCGTTGTTTCCGTCGGGTAAAGCGAGTACGGGAGCGTTGCATAGCATGTGCTTAAGCGTTTGAAAAGCTTCTCTTGCTTGGAATCCCAAACAAAAGGTTTGTCTTTATGAGTTAAAGAAGTAAGCGGAACGGCGATTTTCGAAAAGTCAGCGATGAATCGACGGTAGTAACCCGCCAATCCAAGAAATGAACGGATTTCGGAAGCATTCTTCGGGTAATCCAACTTTTGACGGCTTCAATCTTTGCAGGGTCGACATGAATTCCTTGACTATTAACGATGTGGCCGAGAAATTGGACTTCTTCGAGCCAGAATTCACATTTAGAGAACTTAGCATAAAGGCGATTACCTTGAAGAAGTTCGAGGACTAAACGGAGATGACGCGCATGTTCGTCTCTCGACTTCGAGTAGATAAGGATGTCATCTATAAACACTATGACGAAACGTTCTAAGAAGGCTTTACACACACGGTTCATCAAATCCATGAAGACCGCGGATGCATTGGTTAGACCAAAAGGCATGACCACGAATTTGAAATTGCCATAGCGAGTACGAAAGGCGGTTTTTGGAATGTCTTCTTGCAATACGCGCAATTGATGATTGCCGGAATGAAGATCGATCTTAGAAAAACAAGTAGCACCTTGAAGCTGGTCAAATAAGTCTCGATACGAGGAAGAGGATAGTGGTTCTTTATCGTGAGTTTGTTAAGTTCACGATAATCGATGCACATACAGAACGATTCATCCTTCTTTTTCATGAATGCGCCCTATGGCGAAGTGCTCGGGCGTATGAAACCTTTATCAAGAAGCTCTTAAAGTTGGCTTGATAGCTCGCGCATTTCGATGGTGCAAGGCGATAAGGAGCTTTAGCAACGGGAGTAGCTCCGGGAACTAAATCGTTACGGAATTCGACATCTCGAGTAGGGGGTAAACCGGGTAAATCGTCGGAAAGACTTTAGGAAATTCACAAACATCGCGAACATCTTTATAAGTCTTCTTTTCTTTTCCAAGTTCACGATATGAGCGAGGAAGGCAACACATCGCTTTTGCAAGCATTTGTGTGCTCGAGTACATGACAAAAGCATCAACTTCTTTAGGGAGTTTCACCATAAACATGAAGTTGATCACCATTTGGGAGAGGGAATCGGATCATTTTATCGAAATAAACAACTTCAGCATGATTCTCGCGAAGAAAATCCATGCCTACTATGATATCGAAGCTACCTAACTGCATAGGTATGAGGTTGATCGAGAAGATGTGGCTGTTGAGATCGAGAGAACAACCATGTAAGACGGAATTGACGTAACTGATTTTCCGGTGGCGACTTCCACATCGAAAGTCTTTGGGAGTTTAGCGCGCTTGCAATTTAAAACCTTTTCGAATGCTAACGATACAAAACAGTTATCGGCAGCAGTATCAAATAAACATGAATCATAAATACCATTAACGAGAAACGTACCATGGACAACATTGTTGTCATTCTGAGCCTGGCGGTGGTTAAGATTGAAGGCTCTGCCACGCGCACCTTGTGATTGCTGCTGCTGCGGCTGAGGCTGCTGCTGAGGCTACGGTGCTGGCTGCTCTTGCTTGACAGGACGATTCGGACAGTCATTGGCGAAATGATTCGGATCACCACACATATAGCACACACGTGCTTTTGGATCTTGCTGCTGATTGGCTTGAGGAGGAGAGGGTAAAGCTGGAGCTGCTGGAGCCTGAGAAGCTGGCTGACGAGGACCTAATCGGCAACTCAGAGTAAAATGGCCGTAGATATTGCAGTTTGTGCAAAAAAGGCAGTTGCCACCAACGGCATGATGATAAGTGCACTTAGGGCACAGAGGGTGAGGTCCGGTATACGCACGCTTAGCTGGGGGTGCGTTCGGAGCGGCTGACTGAAGCGGCTGAGGGTTTGCGGGAGCGGCGAGAGCATAGTTCTTACTCGGGTTTCCTCTTTTGCGTCCCTGACACTTTCCCTTTGGTTCACTTGATGATTCGGTAGTAGCGGTTGGTTCGACGACGGCTTGATTGGCGACTTTAGCAGAGTTCTTGAAATAACCATCCTGAATTCGCTGATCGTTGATCTCAGCGGTGAGCATGTAGGTTTCCTCGATGGTTGTAGTTCGAACAAACTTTCATGAAACTTGCAACACACTCAGGTAAACCACGGATGTACTTTTTGATAGCTTTCTCAGTCGTATAAACCTGGCTGGGACAGATGATGCTCAAAATCTTAAACCGAGCAGTAAAACCAGCATTGTCAGGACCATCCTGCTTGATGCCCCAAAACTCATTCTCGAGCTTTTGCATTTCATGCGGAGGACATAACTCCTTCATCGTTACTTCCTTGAGTTCCTCCCAAGTTAGATTGTAGGCTTCATCATTTCCACGCTTGTTTCTTTTAGCTATCCACTAGTCGAGAGCACGGGACTGGAAGACTCCTGGTAGCGTTCACGGCGCGGAGGTCATCGGGGCATCCACTTTGCCTAAAAGTGACCTCAATAGCATCGAACCAGTGAAACATAGAAGTCGGTCCGTCATTGCCCGTGAAGGCGAGAGGTGCATAAGCCTTGAAGTTCTTGAAGCTGAATCGCGGCTTGGGATTCTCAGTTTTCGAGTCGACTGATGAGTTGCTGCTCACAGCGTGAATTTCAGAGACAATTTGCGGAATGACTTTACCTATCTCCTTGGCTACCATTGTAGCGATACGCTTTTCGGCGTTGCTGCGCTGGAGATTCCTCCTGGTGTGTGATCCCATTGAAGACATCTACACGAAGGATTTAGATTAGATGAGATTCGATTATAATAGAGTTATGTTTAAATATTTATTATTTATTATCATTCATTCAAGGCACAAAATCACATAAACACGTAGGTACGTAAGCACGTAAGCACATAAGCACGTATTTCACGTAAGCATATACTTTGCACGTATTCACCTTTTTATAAGTAAAGCGTAGCGCGTTCGAGATGCGATATAATAGCGATATATAAGCGAGATAAGCGAGATAGTATCACGTATGAAAACATATGCGTAAGAGAGATGAGCGTTTTAGTTTGATTGGTGCATTATTTAGCGTTTTAGATTTCGAGAACTTTGCGAGTAGTGCATACGTTCTATGAAGCGTAAAGCGATAAAGCGAGAAATCGATAATGCGAGAAATAAATAATTAAGCGAGAACGAATAAAGCGAAAATTCTCAAAATTTTAAACACATAAATAATAATAGTAAACTCGATGATGCGTAAATCGACGATGTAGGCTTAAATCAATTGGGAGTGTCTGGGGTTTTGAGACGTTTTACACGCCAAAGTGATTCGTCTACCCTTTGCATTTGGACCCACGCTTTGGCCTAATAGATAAACATTCTCACCACAAGCGGCTAACGACGTTTACCCTTCCCAGTTAATACGTGTTCCAAACCATCGGCATAACCGAGACTTTGGTGAGATTGAAAATCGAAGCACAGAATTAGTTATTAAGATGCGGGTTTCACCCCTAACTTAACAACATCATTCCTAGTTGTGGACACGCTCACCGATCACATCGGGGTTCCACTAGATAGAAAGGGAGATGTTCTTCGAGGTTTGGATGTCACTCCTAACTCAACGAAGATATCTCGTGATGAGTAATACGTGGAATGTGCGATCTTATTGAGAGTTCTTGGTTTTCACACCTAGTCTCAACTTGATCCTCGTTTGTGGGATATGAGCGTTTATAATCGTGTATATTGTATTAACCTTAGGAAAGGCATATTCAAGCATTTATGGCAAGTAGATTAGCATTTAATTCAAAGATTGGTCAATCGGGTACTTAAACATGCTACAAGGTCAGACATGGCAATTCTACCTATTATCATAAGGAATTCGCTCTGATACCAATCTGTCACACCCCAACCAATGGTGGAAACATCGGGGTTAGTGGCACTAGGCGACTAGATTGTCTCACAAGAAATTCCGTAACAATTATCCAACAACATTACTTAACGTTTAACATCCCATACTATTAAACATAATATTTCAAGCAACCATTACAGAAATTCTGATTTTCTCATAATAAACAACATGGTTCGATATCCCCTAGATTTTATTACAATCGTTCTAAACAAGATAAGCAAAATACTAAATAAAACTACTCCAAAGCAATCCAAGCTAAATCCTCAACCTGTTACATAAGTTAAAATACAAGTCAATACAATTAAGTAAAGGTGAGCATACAAGTTTGAATAATACTAGCATAGTCGAGGAAGCGTTTGCGAAACAATCTACTTACATATCATGATACACCAAAACACTTAACATAACATAAGCTTATTTCTCATGCTAACTACCATGAAAAGGCTTGAGCGACCATCCTAACTAGACCCCTGTCGGGTGTTAGCCAAACTATAGTACCATACTTGCTAGGGAGGCAAGTTAACGAAAATAAGTCCTAGTCACATGTTTCTAGTATCACGTATCGAGCATATACAATCAGATTATTCGCGTGTGATAAACAGTTTTGATTTGTAAAGTGATTTTGAGATAGGAATGTATGTAACACCCAAAAAGTGGGTTAAAGCGAAAATGGGTCAAGTATACTCACTGTGGGTGCGTTTTGGTAAGACTTAAAATTCTGAGGAGAGTTGCGGAGTGCGTCAGATCAGCCTGTAAACGAACAGAAGTGTATCAGTCTTCCGAAAAACAGAAACGGTGAAGTTGAGTTGAGCAGTAGCCAAGTTCGGGAACTGTGTTAAACACACAAGTTCGAGCGAACTTGTATGGCTTTTGGTGGTTTAGTGTCAAGTTCGGTCGAACTTGATGAGTTTCTTTGAGAAACTTGTCATGTTCGGGCAAACTTTTGAGAAAACCATACTGAGGAGGCAAGTTCGGGCGAACTTGTAAGAATTTCTTACTGAAATGACAAGTTCGGGCGAGCTTATATAGTTTTCTAAGAAACTAGACAAGTTCGGTCGAACTTGTGAAGAGTTTGTCAAAATAGCCCAAGTTCGGTCGAACTTGACCCATTTGGGTGCAAGTTCGGTCGAACTTGACTGGGGAGTTGGTGATTCTTGAGCGAACTTGATGTTTTCGGGTCCAAAATCTTGCGTTTTCGCTCGTTTGCTGAGTAAATCGAGTGTTCATCCCTCCAACCCTGTGCTACTGAGCAAACTTAGGTCGGAGAGGTCTTTTAGAGCGGTTTTAGCCGTTTTACAAAAGTGTGGGCTAATCCGGACGAACTCGGGGTTCGTTCGGGTTAGTCCAGCTTGTGTAAACCAACATAAACGTCCTTGTGCTTCCAGATCTGGGATCTTGATGACAAATGCTTCGTTTCATATCAGAAATGAACAAAACATCATCAAAAGTCCGTAATTTTGTGTAGAAATAAGTCTTTAAAAGGTTTTACTCAGATCTAAGCATAGATTTGAGTGAAAAACAGAAGTTTTATGGAAAAAGATGAAGATTTTCGTAAATCGAAGAGTTTTGATGAAACGAAGGCTATGCCTTGTGCCAAAATCGATTGTAAACATTTGTTAAATCGTTGATAAACATTGTTGAGCTGAAATCGGGTTGATTCTTACTTAGAACACAAAAGTTTTAGGTTTGAGAGCTCTGAGCGAAGTTGCAGGAAGTTCAAATGAGAGAATGGAGCTGAGTATTTATAGGTGAAGGCAAGTTGAGAGCTGATGGGAGTCAAGTTCGGCCGAACTTGTACAAAATTGTACAAGTTCGCGCGAACTTGTAGGAAAATGAGAGAAAAGAGTCAAGTTTCGACCGAACTTGACCTCCCTGAGGTTAAGTTCGAGCGAAGCTTAAAGTTTCTGAGGAGTTTAATTGGTCAGTCAAGTTCGGCCGAACTTGGTAACACCAAGTTCGAGCGAACTTTACCCTAAAAGTTGAGTTTTCTTCGTTTTTTTCCGTTTAAGAGTTCGTTTGGCGATTCGGTTCGTATTAGTTAGTTATATTAAACGTTACAATTGATGTAATAGTGCGATTTAGCGATTCGAGTGTGCAGAGCAAAGCGATAGCGATTGTAATCATAACACACACACACATACACGTAATTATCATATAAACAGTAACTAATATTACCACATAATTCCAATAAACCAAATAAGTACTTGCGTTCGATTGCGATGAGATAGCGATTAGATTTAATAAGCGACTAGATGCGATAATAACGTACAATACTATAATTAATTACATAAACTTTATTATCAACCGAATTGATAGTGGTACATCGGAAAGACAAATGAAAAGATAACGACGAATGTTCGAGTTGTTACAAGAGACTGCCTGATTCTGAGATATAGGTCTTTATAGATAATTGATATCTGGGGTATTATATAAGTTCTTCTGATTTTGCATAAGCAATGGCCTAGAACTTATATAATGCTTTTGCTTAAAAACCTAAACTGCAGCTTATTGAAAGTATCGAAAGATCTAGTCAATTGCAGTACAAAAAGATTCCATATTGGAACACTTCTTTAAAGTCGATGCCTTCATCTCTTTGTCGGTATGGTGGTACTAACCTGAGCTCTCAATTTCTCGCACAACCCTGTTATAGATATCAGTTAAGCTATACTCACATGTAAGATGAAATCTAGGGATTCTTGATACGGGAGTATATTTTGAGGTGGGAAACACAGTTAAGTCAAATTTCTTAAAATTACCTAACATATCCTTAACAATTGAGAAATGTGTTAAAGTTTAAAAGGACAAGTATACTGACAATCTAGGTGAATTTGTTTAAAACTTAATGTCTTAAAAGGTCAATGGTACTTGTGATTTGTCTCAAAAATTGATTTGATCCTTAAACACAAACTCACAAAAATATGTCTGTAAATATGTTTGTACATAGTTATAGTTTGATATTCATTTCATTAAAACAAAAAGATTTTATATCTTATAGTTTTGACTACTAATGATGAAAAGCTGATTTTCAAAGTCTAGAGTTGCTGAAAAAATCTTAAAATTGAAATTGTTCTGAAAAGTTTAAAAGTTCATTAATTTGAAACTTACATTTGAATAAATGCATCAGTTTTTGTTTTAAAATGTTTAATCAAGATCATTAAGTTGAACTTGATACATATGTCAGATAGTCAAGGTCATTAATTTGGACTTGATTAATTGAGAGGGTTTAAAACTGATAAAAAGATTAAAATTTGAAATGTGTATGTTTAGAAATTTCAAAGTTTGAATCTGAAATGTTTATTTGAATGTTTGAGGTAATTTGAAACAGAAAATATATTTTAAAGGGGAGCTGGATAAACATGTTGATTGAAGATAACAGAAAGCTCAAAGAAAGGGGGAGCATATTGATCAAGTTTTATCAAGACAAGCTCAAGAAAAGAGAATAGGATTGAAGAAGATTTGAAGATCATGGATGTTAAAGTTATTCAAGAAATAAAGGTCAGAGAATATTAAAGACTCTGGAATTTAATTGAAGATTGATGACTACGGCAACAGCCAAGGGGGAGTCTGTTGATGCATATGTTTCGCCTTCGTCATTGTATAACATCGAGTCTGTATTTAGGAGCATAAAGTTTAGTTTATGATTGTGTATGTTGTAATTCGCACGAATTAGGATTTGATGTAACTAGTTCGTATGAACTAGTAGTTCGTACGAATTAGAAACTAATGTTTGGTGCGAACTAGGTTGCCTATAAATAGTTGTTAGCTCATTTGAATGTTTAACAGTCAGAATTTTGCAACTTGGACGGCGGAGCTCTGTCCACTGTTTCCAGGAACTGTAAAGTTTGATAATCAATGAAACAGTGATTAAATAGAAACAATCTTGTCTACAATGTCGCCTAAGCAAACAGATTCCGCACGTTTACGTTATGTTTTCCAAATTAGTGCCTGAACAGATACGGCAATGGGACTAACATTATATATATGTATGTATGTATAGTATATATATTCGTTGGGGAACACTAAAAAAGTGGGGAACCGATTCAAACGAACCCCGATTTGACTCATTCCAACGACATTAGAACCGGCTCGTCGAACCTAAACTATGTTCTCTTAACCGTAAACCCTAAACCTAAGCCAGAAGCTAAACAATAAACTAAAACCTAAGCTAAACCGAAAATCTAAACTATAAAACCTAAAGGTCTAAACCCCTAAATACTAATGATTAACTCTAAAACTAAACCATAAAGTAAAACCCTAATATATTGTAACACCCAAAATTTAGATGTTGTGACCAGGTTTTTTTTTTAACACCCCAAAATTTTTATATATAAGCTTACTAGGTTATATGCCCGTGTGTTACACGGGTTATGACTTGTGTTAAGAAACATATATCTATAAAATATTTTTTTAATAGTGTGTTACACGGTTAACATTATCTATCAAAATCTATATTGACGTGTCGACACAGAGATGTAAACTGCGCTTGAGTGACAAAAATCAAATTGATCATTATCTATCAAAAATCTATATTGACGTGTCGACAAAGAGATGTAAACTGCGCTTGAGTGACAAAAATCAGCTTGATCATAGCTTCAAGTGATTTGGGGAGCGAGATATATTCATATGTCAGTTATATTTTAATATAAATTTCAAGAAAAAACAATATGAAAACGATTTTCTCATCAGATAGACCCAACCAACAAAAAATATATATGTAACACAAAAAAAGAGAAAAAGTAAAGACAATTCAATTTAAAACGTATAAACTAAATCACGTAATGAATTTTAATTACATAACAAAAAATGTATGATTTCAAGTGTGTTTATAGAGACGTAAGCTTTACGACTAATGGGTTGTGTTAAAAAAAACCTATAGCCATAAAAGACTATTTTTTATTATTTAAAAGATGGACTATATTTTTAATAGAAACATAGGGTAGAGCACTTTTAAAGTAAAAAATAGCAATGAGTTATATGTTTGGAAAAGAAATTTTATTTATATGATTTTTATAAATTAAACATTACATGTTTTATGGAATGGTAAAAAAATTTTAAAAAAATAACATATTATATATGTGGGTGGGTTTTATTTGTTTGAGTGATCCAATTGTACAAAAGTAATCCCTTAAACACTATCAAAAGTCTAAACAAAGACTTCCCGAAGTACTCAGTTTACAATTAACGGGACAACACTATCAAACCACACTCAAAACTAAGAAACTGCTCACAACCGGCGAACATTCAAGCACACGACGCTGACGGAAATCAAACAATCGGCGAACCTTCAAGCACACGAGTTGACGTTGATTTCGTTTACAAAAGGCTTAGATGATGTCAGGCGACCCTTTTTACATTAACATTCATCAGGTATGTTTCCAGCATTAGGTATCTTGTCGTTGAAATGATTTCTTGTGTTTTTCAAGATTTCATAGTTTCATTGTTTGATAATGTTAGCCTTAGTGTACAAAACGAAAGAATAATGACGGAAAATACAAGTTTAGTTCAATCGTTTTTGTTTTATGTTGATTTGTATACGGGTTTTTCATGAAACCTAAAATGCTAATAACGATGAAAGGGCTTATCTTCAGATTAAATAGTAGAATATAAAAGATTAGGTTTGTCATTGTTGAATTTGATTACTTGGAACAATTTGTTTGCACTTCATTAGTGCCCAGTTTTGGTTAATCTGTTTATGTGCAATATTTGGATCATTGTTAGTTGTAAAAATGATTTTTGAACTTTGTTATTATTTTCTGAAAAATAAGATTCTGTGCAATATGGATCCAACCAAAATCGGTCCTTCATTCATAACGATTATTGCTGATGAGGAGCCGGGGTTTTGGTATGATTTTTTTCATTACATGGTTATGTTATATGAAATAATTGATATATTAACTTTACATTCACATTGTTAAATAATACCTAAGGACTTTACAACTTTGGTGTGGAGAGATAAAGTCCCGTATAAAAAATAAGTACAAATACGCGATGGTGATGGTTTGAGAATGGTACGAATTAAGAGAATAAATGGAGAACATGTAATTACTGAAGGCTGGATGATGTTGATCAGGGAACATGGGTTAAAATTCAAAGATGCGGTATGGTTAAAACCACCAGGCCCATTAAAATTTGAATGTTTTATGTTTTAAAGAACTTGTATGTGGCAAGTCGTTTATCACAGCACATATTAAGAGCGATTGTGGAATGTGTGTAAGTGATTCTATTATGCTTCAGTAAGCATTTTAAACTGTTTCAATTTTTATATTTGAAGTAATACTTTTTGAAATTTGGTTGTAGCTAATACGACAAAATTTGTGAATGAGTTCTACGGGCAAAACTTCACTGGTGGAAAGGTGAAAGTTTGTTTTGGAGACAGAAATTGGAATGTCACCTTGGATAGATGTGCTTGTTTCAGCTGGATGGAGTAAAGTGGTTGAGGAGGTCCATTAGACAGGGAATATTTCTTGGTGTTTATCAGGATTGATTCGAAGACCTTTGAAGTTTCTGTTTTTGATCCGGATAACTTAACAGAAGTTTATTTGAAAAAGGTTGAGTTGGTTGTTTTAGATCACTCGGTATACGGCATTGAGAATATTAGATTTATTTTTTTGATAATATGCTGTTATACTGATTATGATCTTATGGTTTATATATTTTGTAGTCTAATGCTGATGGTGATGTGATACTTGGAACAAAGCTGGCGGATGTTGTTGGACCTTCACATGTTAAGCCGAGAGTGAGATCATAATTTATAAAGGTTTCATATTTTCATAAATAATTCTAACTAACGTTAACACTAACTCTTTTTTGTAGTCCAAAGCTATTACTGGTAATGATGTTGGAGTTTTGTCTGAATATGAACTCAAAAGAAATCCTAGAGATGTTAGTGTTCAAGTTGTTTGTTCTTCAAATATTTTATATGTTTTATTTTTAGGAATTCATTTATTAGTGTTATTTTTAAACTCTTACGTATAAATAATTATGACTTTTAATGAAAAGGTTAAAGGCAAGGGAAAGGTAGATGATGCACAGGTTATGATAACCAAGAATGAATATCAGGTACGTCATTTTCCGTTTTATTTTTTATTAGTAATAGATATATTTAGAAGTTAATAGTTATTTGTGTTTGTTTCTGTTTAATATATATGTATAAATATGTTGAATTTGTTTAATAATGTTAGGCAAAGAGAACTGTTAGTGGCAGATCTGGAAAGGTTAATGCACCAGCAGCGGTTGATTCAGGTGTCATGAAATTCACCAAGATTGCTGAAGAGAGAATTGTAGTTTTTTTGCCATTTTTTAGGTTCAGTTACTTGAACTATCTCAATTACAGATGAATATTTTATAAATTACGTAATACAACTTGGTTGTGTTTTCGCGATACCAGCGAAAGTGTCAAGTGAATTGGATCTATCTCCTAGCAACCTTAAAAAAGTCATGATTGAAAACCAAAAAGGTGAATTAAATAAATTGATGACGAGATCGGAAAGACATGGCACAGGCTTCCGTTATGGTTTTCATGGATGGTCAACTTATTGCAAGGGTTGCGACATCAGCAAGGGTGACGAAATGTTCTTTGAGTTGGACAAGTCTACAAAGCTCTTGATAATATCGAAAGTAGTAAAGCATGTTAAAAACAAAAGGTCTCGTCCATGAGACTGGGAATTAGTGATTTTGGTGGTTGTTATTAGAAACAATATGTGGTGGTCTTAGTGCTTAGGGTTTTGAAGGTTGGGTTGGATAGAAAAAATTGTAGGTTAGGCACCTTTTGGTTGATGGTTATGTAAATGTGTGTTAACTTTTTGATGGGTGTTATTTGTTGCCTTTAGAAAGAACATATTAGGTAAAATCATGTGATATATGAAACTCAAGTATTAAATGGTGTTGTCTTTAGTAGGGGACAAATTATGGTATGAATGCGTTTTTAGGCTACTTATCTCTACGACATATGTTTAACGTGTAATGATTTTATGTTATGGTATGAACAATACTCTATATCGTTTATGTGTAATGCAATGAAAAGGTATGATTTTTATTGTTTAAAAAAACAAAATACACAAAGAAATACTAATACAAATTACAAGTAAGTAAAAACTTCTTTGTAGAAATATTATATGTCTTATTAGTAAGCTTACCTTGATTAGAAAGAATTCATAGTTTGAGTCCGTCTTTGTTCTTGAATAGCGAAAGACCAAAGTAAAGTTGAAAATTCTTCATAGTAAGTAACATGTTATTGCGACTCGATCCAAGCTACACAATACAGTTTTGTATGGTTTATTAACGCATTTATTAAGTATAAAATCTTAACAATTAAGATGAAAGTGTGACTCAGACAAACCTAAAAAACACATTTCAACATAACCCAAAATTCAAACCATTTGAATGAACTTAATAAAATGTCCAACTTAGCAAATTATATTATATCTCTTTATATCTGCGGCTATGTAACCGTGACCTTCACGGGGTATGGGTTGTTTTAAAAAAACATATTTCAACTGTATTTTTTTAATTGATTTCTTCTAATTTACAATCCAAAATTTATGAAAAAAAATATAAAATATTTTTAAGGGAATTATAAATTTTGGGAAAAAAATAAAATAAACACTTTAAACTGGATACAACACTTTACAAATCTTCTTCAATACGCAGCACACTCCCCCACTTCTCCCTCCAAAAACACAAAAACCCACCTACCGTTCTATCAACCAACGATTCCGGCCATCAAGCACTTCTCTCTGCACAACGTTCAACGGGAACTTCAAAAACGGTAACATTACTTTCATCTCGTTTCTTGATTTTGGGAAGATTTTTGTAGTTTAGGTGTTACATCATCATAATTTATAGTCATGAATACCAAATAATGATGACCGGAACTTCAATCGTTCGTCTTCTATATGCATTTATTAACTTCTTTAACGATCACAGATAATTTATGTTTATGTCTCGTTTATCATCAAACCCTAAATCATTCAAAACGTTTAAAACGATAATGATCGGATGGCATAGCAGATTATTAAATGTTTTCTTACTTTTTGATGGTTTCATTACTTAAAACCCTAAAAATGAAATGTGGATTGATTGCGATTGATTAAATACCCTATTTTTGTTAATTTATTTATGTGTTCTTTTCCGATCCTTGTGGTTATAAGATTGTATTTTAAAGTATGTTAGTGATTCTATGCAGATATAGATCCGACGATAATGGCTCCTTCCTTCCTCACCTTTATTGATAAAGAAGAATCTGTGTTTCTGGTATGTTTTTTTAAATACATGGTAACGTTATATAATATTTGAGGTTATAGTTTCACATGTTTGCTATTACTTTGTTAGCGATACCTGAAGATTTTGCAACTGTTTTATGGGGAGATAAGATCCTCTATTGTAAAACAGTTGAGATACGTGATGGTGACTATTTGAGAAGGGTACGTATAAGGAAAAGAAATGATGGGCCGATATTTACGATGGATGGGTCATGTTAGTTAGAGATAATGAATTGAAATACAAAGATGGAGTTTTGATAAAAGCAGTTGGACAGTTGAAATTTGAAGTATCGTGGTTTAAAGATTTGGTATGTCACAACTCGTATATTACACGCATGTTGAAACCCAATTTGGAATGTCTGTAAGTTACTAAATATTAATTAGTTCAGGTGTCATTTTTAACAACTTTTAAAATTGTGAAATATTGTACTAATAAATTTTTTATTTTTATTATATCTAATGGCAAATAAGTTTTTTAAAGACTTCTACGGTAAAAATTTCAAAGGTGGTATAGCAACAGTGTATTTTGGAGACAGGTGTTGGAAGTTTAAACTGGAAGGAGGCAAGGAAAGTGGTTGTTTCAAGGTGGTATGGCATAAGTGGTGGAAGAAGTCCCATTAGAGAATGAGTATTTCTTGAGTTTTACCAGGCTGGATTCAAATAGCTATGATGTTACTGTTTTCGATCCAGAAACGGGAACAGAAGTTTTCTTAAAAAAGGTGGACGTGGTTGAAATAGAACATACGCTATACGAAATGAAAGATTACATATATTTCTTTAATAGTGTCTATTATTAGACTGTTTTTGTATTATGTATTTTTATATTTATAGAATACTGGGAATGCGAAAAAAAAAAAGGAATCAAAGTTGGCGACTGCTGTGTTGGAAGAAGATCTTGAAGGAAGCTCAGAAGATGTTAGTATTGGCGTTGTGAAGGTTAAAGGCAAGGCTAAAGTAGATGAGGTTCAGGTATTGATAAACATAAATGAAACTGCTAGATGTAGGTAAAATACTTAAAACTTATTTATCATACTTTTTGATTAATATATATTGTATAATATGTTCTAATTATTTCAATTATGTTCAATCAAAGAGGAGTCTTCGTAGCAGAATGATAGTGGCTGATAACAAAAGTCCTGAAAGGCAAGAGAGCGTTCAAAAGGTTAACGAAGCAAAAGAGGTTGGTGCAGTGGTTTTTAAATTTACAAAAATTGCAGAAAAAAGAATGGTAAGTTTTTAAAAAGATCTACTTAGTTCAAGTGTTTCAATTACATATTAATAGTTTTATAAAACTTCATACAATATTGTATTTCTAGCGGTTACCATCAAAAGTCTCGTCCGAATTGGGATTGACGCCTTTCAATCTTAAAGAGGTGACGATTAAAAACCTCTTCGGTGAAATGAAGGACTTGATGACAAGATCGAAAAACATGGGAAAGGGTTCAGATATGGTTTTGTTGATTGGTCAAGTTATTTGAAGGCTTGCTATCAATTTCGGAGCTGAAATATTCTTTGAGTTTCAGAAGTCAACTCAGCTATTGACATTGACAAAGGTTGTGGAGAAGATAAAAAAGAAAAGGTCTCGTGCATGAACTTTGATGTGGTAGTTATTGTTATAAACAGTTGGTGGTACTCTTTCTGGTGGAAGTTTTTGAGGGTTGGGTTATGGTGAAAAACTTGTCTTTTAGACACATTTTGGTTGGTAATTATGTACAGGGTAGTTTTGGTAGTTATGCACAGTTAGGGTGGTGGTGAAAAACTGAAGAATGGGTTTGTTGGTTAGGGTCTTTTGGTAGAACTGATGAAGTAAAAAACATGTAATGTAATAACCTATAGTCTAACGATGATGTTGTCGTTAATAGATGACAACTTTTGGTATGACTTTGTTTCTTGTCTAATGATTATATATATGTCTAGCTGGTAATCGTTTATGTGTTATGCTAAAAAAGTATCCTTTCGATTGTATTAAACAACAAAATAGAGATACAAATACAAACAGAAGTAGAAATTATAAATAAGTAAAAACTTCTTTGTAGACAACATTAGATGTCGTATTCGCAAGCTTACCCTCATTATCAAGAATGCATATTTTACGTCCGTCTCTACTCTTGACTCTCGACAAAGCAATGTAAAATTGACATGAGAAAATACTGGATGTTTCAAAAACAAACCAACTCTGGATAACGACTGCCCTTGACTTTTATTAATCGTCATAGCGAAACATAAAGCAAGAGGAAACTGTCTTCGTTGAAATCTAAAAGGAACCTTCTTATCTGAGGGTATTATACCAATTCTAGGAATAAAAGTTCGAGACCAATGTTGCTTCCAGATATCACCTCTGCTTCAATAACGCGCCTTCCAAGTGATATTACCTTTAATCGAGTTCCATTGCACAACCCATTTTTTTATCAATATTTCAAAGGAGCATTACAGGAACACGACCTTTAGTACGAATTTGTGATTCGGAACACGGATATTTTAAGAGCATTAAGTACGTCAGGAGAGTATAAACTTTGATCGAAACCATCCTGAAGATTTTCTGACTCACGGATACTATCAGAACTGAAGTATTCCTTGCAATCTCCTGGAAACATGAACAATAACTAAGAATTAATTTCGTCAACAACTTCATTCGTCGGTGCAAGAATGGCTCTTTCTTGGTAAAAGCCAGGATTTTGGTAATTACCAAGAAGACATGGATAAAAAAAATCTATAAGACTTGAAATAGGATCAACGGAATCAATGATTAAAAGATCATCAGGTATGTCTATAATCGCATCACCATCGTTAGATCCGCCTAATGTGCCTTCACCCAAATCCAACAACCACTCCTTTGCTCGACATCATTAATACCATTTCCTGCAGTCAATCTCATGTTCTTGGTTAAAGTGAGTACTTTGCACGTGTCCCATAGATAGGAAGAAGTCAACGAAGCATTAACAATGTCTTGTCTACTACAACCTTGAATGACAGGAAGAGTTGGTCTGAAATCTCCACCAAATACAATTGTTTTACCTCCAAATGGCCTCTCGGAATTATCAGAACCATCAAAATTTAATACTTTAAAGTTCTATCCAAAGCTTCAAAACCATGTTGTGTATCATTGGTGCTTCGTCCCATATAATCAATGATGTTTTCTTTAACAGATTTGCAACATCACACGTTGGGGATTATAGGACAAATTGAGTCTTCATTTAGATTAATGGAGATGAGAAATCGAGAGTGAGCTGTTCTACCTCCTGTAAGCAGCAAAGATGCAATCCCACTTGAGGAAACATTAAAACAATTTCCCCTTTCAATCTTAGAGATGAAGATAACGTTTTCAAAGAAATGTTTCACCGGTACCTCCATAACCGTAAACAAAAAAAACACCACCTTTGTTGTCATGAACGGCTTTCAGAATATCATTATAAATAAATCTTTGTTCATCGGTTAATGAAACTAAAAGGTTCTGAAACTCCTCTTCAAGATGAATTCTATCATAATCCAGCTCTTCAGTAATCAAACGATTATTTGAAATAGAAATCAACTCATGATCAGGGAAATGCATTGTATTGAAATTTCGTAAGCTGGAATTATTACGAATTAAAATCTTCTCAATCTCATACAAAGTCAGATTTTTAACTTAATCATCAGAAAGGCATAAATCTGAAATAAGAAAGTGAGATATATTTTTAGATTAAGATTATCCGGTGTATAAAAAACAAAATATTTGTTATACTATACGATTATAAGTTTTTTCAAAAAAGTAAATATATATTATTTTTATGTATGAGGTCTATAAACCTAAGGATTAAAAAATAAGCCTGAAAAATAGAAATTATTAAACAGAGTTATACCTGGATTCTTTAAAATAAGACGTTGTTTATAAAGGATTCCATCTGATAATAATTCCCAAGTTTTTTCCCATACACGTTCCAGCAAAGACAAAGTGTGGCACGTCAACATCGTAGCAAACAACGTGCGAAGATAAAAATTGGAGCCTGAATGACTTGCTTCTTGGATAGCTTCTATATATTCCATGTCATCATCTAATAGACCGTGAGCATAACATGCTTCTCTAAAGGTTTTAAATTTGCGACCATTTACAGTGAGGATGTCGTCAAAGGATCGGGGACATTTTACTTTGTTTAAAAGAATCCTCAAAAAATAAGCCTCGCTAAGGGTAGGAGAAACAGCATGAATTCTTCCAATCGAAAAACCAATAGTTTTCCTTCGTTTCCAACACCGTTCAGCCTTTCCAAACAAACTTAGTAGGGAATTCAACGTAAGTAAGCTCTCGGGCAACGTCATCACTTTGATTACAATCCATCCAAGATGAAAACATTGAAGAATTAATTAACGTCCTGTTGAGAAGTTATCAATATGATCGTCTTCACCATATACAACATTTTGTTGGTTCGGAAGATGAAATGGGAGACGAATAACAGCTGGATACCTATAGTGAACATCATATGCGAATATACGCCATGATGCCTCACATGCATACAAATATCGACAATCATAGTATTTTTGATCTCATCCACCGGCGGGCCAGGTTCGTTTGATGTGTTGCTTTCAACAATGGAAACGGTAACCCGATCAGGACCTTTGTTGATATATTTAAATAAATACTTTATAGATCCAGCCTGATTGCACCATTCAACATTGATGTGGGACTGATATCTCTTCAAAAGTGTTTTGTTGTAGGGAATAACACTTCTGTTATCTAGCTTAACTCCAGATTTTTCAACAAATGTTCCATTATCTCTTCTTCTGTAAAGAGGAAAACCATCCCTGTCGATAGATGTATGATCACGAAATTTCTTTGGAAATCCCTTAGAACAATTATTATCTACCATGCATGGACAGTTGATGTTGTCATGACCACAAGGACCATGAATCATGAAATCACTGACAAGATTATACAACTCTGGATCATCATCTTTGTCGGGAATTTCAGCAGAAATGAGGGGATCAATGTGTTCAACTGTTGGAAACTTGTGATCGGGATGCATAAATAAACATATATGCGCATGCGGCAGCCCACGCTGCTGAAACTCCACAATATAAACAACTAAAAAAATGAAAGGAAATAAGATATTAAGTGTTTGTATTAAATTGTTAAATATACATAAAAAAACCTTCATGATAAGTACCTGCTGAAACTTTGCCAAGTAATGACTTCTCCTTCAAGTCTTTGATCAAACAATTGAGCTTGATTTTAAACATTCTAGATAGGATATCAGGCCAGTCTTCAGGGTTTAAAGTGTTGTCCTTAAGAAATCTTTTGATTTCAGGCCATTTCGGATTACATGTTACTGTTAAAAAAAATCTGGATATCCATACCACTTGCATAAAGACATTGCATCCAGATAGTTCTGGATCATATACCGAGCACCGCCAGTAAATGATGAAGGCAGTATGACACGCTTGCCAGTGTTGGATATACTTATATTACCATGGTTACGTAAATTGGAAAGGTTCTCATAGGTATCACATCTTAGAACCTTCTGTTGAAGACGTGAATTCAGAATTAATGAAAAACACCGAGTCGGTCGTGTATCCTGTATGCAAAGAACTCTCTCATAGTGACATATGTTCGTTTGGTTGATGTAGAAGGAGTAACACCTCTATGAGGAATGTCAATTCTGTAGCAATCAGGAAACAAAAGAGGATACTGGAGAGCAAGATACAACGGATGTAACTCACTGATACGTTGTAAACCACCAGATCTAGTTTCAACAATAATATCTCTATTTTCTAAGGAATCGCCAATGTCACCAACAATTAAAGTTGCCACCTCAGAAGCGGTTGGTAAGTTGTATGTTCTTCCATCTTGTTGCCTTCTACCAATGAGTCCGCAACTTTAGGTCGGCATGACAATTTTCTTTAAAAAATCTCTTACAATCCGATATGTTTTAACCAAAACATTCTCCGAGTCTAACATATTTTGTATATGTTGTATAACTTGAAGATCAAGATCCCGAGATGTTGATGAAGAAGCTTTATTAGATTTGCTAAAAAAAAACACATATAATTTAAATTTCAAAATATAACACATTTTTAAGAAATGTAATGGTAACATTTAGTACGTGCCCAAAAACGGATTGTCTATTTGAAACTTCATGGTCAGTGTCGTAAATATATAGCCGGGAGAATTTTGGTTTAGATCCATCTGCTGGTAGAAGACTTCCTATTCTATGGTAATTCTGACCACCCAATCTAAATATATAAGGAGCATTGCCTCTATTAATGGAAGAATCAACTTTTCCACCGATGGAAGTAAATGAGAACATGGAATTGTATCGACGGATGTTCTTAAGGAATGCCTTGCTTTTTGAATCTAAACCATTAAAAAGACATTGGTAACTCGGAGTTGGTGGCTTCATGTGAGGAAGTTGAACTTTACCATATGAACAACACATTGAAAAATTTGAACTAAATTGGCTTTTTGTGGGTGTTCTACGAACTTCGTCACCCCATATTTTGCTTGACATATTTGGCAAGTGACGTTCTGATCAAGGTGATCAATATAATCTATTGAAATTTTTTATATAAATATTTGAAATTAGAATTTTTATAATTCAATGGAAATTAAAATTAAAATTAAAATTCGTCTTTTTCAAGGTCCATCACATGAACTTCTTCAACGGATAAGTCATTCAAATTTCTTTTATCAAAAAAACTGTGGCTTAAATTTTGAGTAGGTTGACTATTACAAATGTCCTTGGAATTATTTAAAGCTACAATAAAATTATATAAAAAAATGATAAGTATATATATTATAGTTAAAATTACAATATATTATAAACGTTAAAAAAATATGGCGTTACCATTAGAGTACTCGGCCATTTTCCTAGAATTTTGGGTTATATTCATGAAATCTACAGTGGAGAGAGTAGACATATGTTTGAAACGTGAATGTGGTGTGGTATTTCTGTTCTGTAACCAGCCATATCTATGATAATGAAAAAAATTACGTTATCAATATATTTGTAGATGCGGAGGGGAAAAGAATCTTAATATAGTACCTGTTGTAATGTCAGATAAAGGGCTTCTCATACTTCCAGTGGTACAACTACTAAAAGATAGTGAGTTTTTTTATGAAATTCTCTTTGTTATTAACATCTGAAACAGATCCTTTTTTAGCCTTTCTTAATCCAAATACAGTTTACGTAACTTTCTACTCTGCTAACTCTCAGTATTGGAATAATGATGTATATATGTGAAAAAAAATATAAAAAGTATTTAGTTATAAAATTATATATAGTAACTTTAACATTAAACAAACATATTAGTAATTAACATTTAAGTTAAAATAGCTATGATTTAATCTTAAAGATATCTTCATCTATTTGTAAATAGATAATGGAAAATAGATACATACATATATACATTTTAAAAATATGGAGACAAGTTAAGGTAATATTCCTCATAAGTTCAATATGTAGATTAAAAACCAAGGATAAATATAATTAAACAACTGGAAACATTAAACATCCATTCATACAGCTGAGTTAAACACATAAGTTTCCAAAAATACAACTGATCTTAAACAACATAAGTTTTCAAAAATAAAAGGTAGATATCCTAAACATGGATTAATGAATGTCTTAACAATGAAAAAATATGATCATTTTTCCTTCTTGGGAATCAAAAGTGACTTAGGGCCTTCTTTGATAGTTAATGGATCTTTACTTCCAGAATCGTCACAATCAAATTCTTCCGCAAGAGTACGGTTCAACTCAATTGGTGTCTTCAACTTTGCCGGCCTTTTGTTACGCAAACCCATACCGTGAGCACTTGAATCAATTGTGGAAACACTTGTATCCATCATTGAAACCGGGGTCTCATAAAATCAGTGGTAACTGATATAGAATCCTTCATATTAAGGTAAATAGATTTGTTAATATAAATATAGGTTTGTATTTTGAAATAGCAATGTGTTTAAAATACGAAAAAAAGATAACCTTGGAGTAAGCAGTATTTTTTCTCGTCTTGCGCTTCTCTTTGCTATAAGTGTTGAAATCTAAATTAAATAGAAAAACTGGATTAGAAAAGTAGAGTTAGAAAATACAACAAAAATTAATAAAATAAAAAACAAAAAAAATGTACCCCTTCACTGCAGCCTAAAGGAGCTTTTGTTGATGACTCGTCATGATCATATGAGTCCACAAGATTACGCTTCAGATCGGAATGAACCCTCAGGTTTTCAACATTTTTCGCAGCAGCAGATATTGATCCAGTGCTTGAACCAATCAGTGACATTGGGGTATCATCCTTAGTATTGATTTAAAGATAATATATTATGGTAAACATTTTTTTTCCAATGGCTAAAATTGAATGTTAAAAAATACATAGGTTTTATAAAATAGTTTGTTTAGAAATAATACCTTAAAATCGACAGTTTCAGTACTTTCAAAATCACCAGATGTGGTATTCACCGAGTTTGAAATGTCAACCTACAGTTGAAAAAATAAAGGAGAGTAAAAATTTATGAAGCGAGAAAGTAGGTAAAATAATGTAAAAATGTAAGAACTGAATATAAAAAAAGGTAAGATAATATACATGCTCAATCCGTAACTTTGATTCAAGCTGAGAAATTATTGCGGGATCATCAAAAAATCTTTTGACAGTGAATGACTTGTAATTATGCTTCACGTTGAAGTAAGAAATCTCAATCTTAAACGCCATCTTCTTCCCAACCAGATTACTAATTTCCTCCGGGAGTAAATTATCCGATTCACCCTATATAAAAAAAAGATATAAAAACATTGGTAAGGTATGAAAAATTTAACCAATTGTAAAAAATGGGGAGACCAAAAAAGCAAAAAACATATATCAACAAACTTATCAACCAACTCTTGAGCACTCTTTCCAATTAATTTTCGAGCTACATAGTCTAACAAAGTTAGAGATGCAATACCGGTACCATCTTGTATCCTGATTTGAAGTTTCAACCTAAAATTAACAAATTAGTCTAAATAGTTAAGTTATACATTATAAAGTATAGAATTGTTAAGGTTAACATAAGGTTACTAATTTACCTCGGAACCACAGAAACACCTTTTTCATTGCAAGCATCGTTTATGCATCGAATGGTCTGTTTGCCCTCACTTAAATCTAAACCATCATCATCGTCACTTATAAAATACAAAACAGTTACCTTCTTCATACAATCCTTACAAGAATTGTAATACCACTCAACACCAGGCGGGAAACTTATGATTTTACCAAGCACAATCATATTAGTTTCCACTTCGATTTTATTAACATCATCTATGTTCTTGAACTCAGTTTCACCCAAAAAAATCATCATGAATGCTTTTTCCAGGTTGAGAGGAACCCAAAGAACGGCCTAAAGAACCAGGATCCGTTTTTTTCTCAAGTAACCTTCATATGATTAAAATTATAAGTATAGAATAGAATAAGAAAAACATTAAGAACTGATAGTAAATAAAAAAAAAGTGCTCAAGAGAGAAAAAAAATGTATGCATTACCTCTTTTGAAAATCAATTAACTCATCAATAATTTCATTCAGATACAATGTGCTGCTTTGGAAAGAACTGTTCAAATATGCCTTACCTAAATAGTGAATATCAAAATAAGTATATAAGAAAATAAAAAAATAAATTATCAAAACATGTAAGCTATATAGAATCTTAATGAGAAAGATAAGGTTATTGGTTAAATATCAGAACCTTCATGAAAGCTATATTTTCCAAACTGCAGTATCACAAAAACATCGTTCGGTTCCTCATCTAAAAACTTTGACATTTGCATCGCATAATCTTCCCACAAAGTGACATAAACATTAAGGTACCTACTCAAAAAAATGTTCGAAAAGGTGACGTAACAGATAATTTAATAAAATATTAATAATTTGATAAAAAATAAAAAAGAATATGTAACTCTAGATCACGAAGTTGTAAACTCATTTTTTTGTTCGTCTTGCCATTTTTGCTTGTATGATCAATCATAGGAAACCAACCATCGAGGTAACCAATTATATCTATAAACAAAAAAATAAAAAAAGGTGTCATAGAACGGAAAGAATATAAGCAAAAAAGATTGGTTACTAAACATCAAATTAATAGACACTTACCAATAGGAGAATCTAGTGGAATGGCACGATTGCGAAGGACATCAAAAGAAGTAAAAGAGAATCCATGAATTGATCCACCAAAGTCATCAAAATTCATGATGTCGGTATTGAAATTGAAAAACAGTTTATGTGGATGCTGAGTCGGGCGGTACGGAGACAAGTTGTCACCAATTTCAAACTTAGAAACCAGGACACAACATTTTTCTTGAAGTAGTTTTCCATACTTTACAAGATAATTACCAGCCACACTTGCTTGAATTTTGGTACCCTATCAACACGATATAAAGTTTTATGGTGTAAGATGTAACATCCGTCGAAAAACGGGTTTCCAAAACCCGCTTTGTTTATTAATCGAATATTTCAGTTATAATTTTCGTTCGTATTTAATGTTCATATTAATTTTAAACGACACATAACTAATAAACATTGTTAGAATTTTCAAACATAATTAATAAAAACAAAAAAATAGTGCATAAAAAAAATAAATATCGCTACCGGGTTTCGAACCCAGGTCAGCCGGTTCATCAAACACCCAGCATACCACTCCGCCACTTGACTTCTTTGTTATTATATCGAAACAAATAATATATAAGATGAAACCCGAATTCAAACCGGACTTCCAGCGCGGCTGAACTCGCAATCACCAGAAAATCCGGCAATCCGCGAGTTTAGCCATTTTCCTTTTGACTACATCGGTTATAACCGACGTCTGACCCTCAATTGTAGTCGTAACCGCGGGAGAAAACCTTGACCACGAATCAAGACCAAATTCGGACTCAATTCATACTGATTCTTCCATATAAATACCTACCCAAACCTCTGGTAACCTTTTCGCTCAAAATCGCACAATCTCTCGAAGTTTTAGCACTCGCCGGAGATTTTCTGTATTTGCTGGACTTTCACACCGGAAAAACACAAGTTACTTCAAATCGGTAAATGTCTTGACCCTTTTGTTTGTAACCCACTATTAGACTTATATTAACTTAAATCCTTCAACCAGAATCAGTTCCAGACAACGTTGCCAAGAAATCCTACACTCGCCGGAAAATCTCTGAAAATTCCGAAGTTTCGCTGTGAATCGGTACAATCATCTAAACCCCCTAATATCCTTTGTTTAGTACCTTAATTGCACAACTCATTGATCAAAACCGTCGATTGATTCACTTAGACGGAGATAGCCAATCAGAGCCGACGCCCCCTTGCCGGAAATCTGAATTAAACACGCTGTTTTGGTACATTCCGCTCTTTAATCTCGTTTACTATTACATTTCAACTAATTATAAGTTTTGATAATCAAGTTAAACAAAACAATCGGAACTCTCTGATCTGGGTGTTTATAAATGAAGAAGACGAAGTCGAAATGAGTATAAGATTAATATAAACTGAATGTTTAACCGGGTTAGACACACAGTCCAGCGGTGGACTGTGTGCAAACATACAACGCACGTCACGATTTCGAATCTTACAACGTACCGACTTTCAGAATTAAAACCAACCTTTTTAAAACTGAATCAAAACGAGTCACAGCATGTTTATAAGAGTAATATAAACCGTAATTTAAACAGATTAGACACACAGCCCAACTGGTTGGGCTGTGCGTATACGAACCGAAGGACCCGAGTTCGACTCCGGGTCCCTGCAGCGGTTCGGGCATTTTTAAATCATTTCAATATTAACTCAAATAAAATAACAATTAATTAGGATATATATATATATTTAAAACAGAGAATATTTCGGGTTAGACACGTAGCTCAGTTGGTAGAGCTGCGTGCACGCGTACGGGAGGTCTCGGATTCGAACCTCACTCAGCGCACACTTAATCACAGTCCAACCGATCAACGGTCCGGTCAACGGTCAACGGACCGGTCAACGGTCAAAAAGTCAAAAAATTTTATTACTTTTGTTGTGTGAATTTAGTTTGGATTTATCATTTTCAGTGCAAGCATTTCATTAGGCCCATCAGCTCCCCGTGGGATGCGGGTTGAGTACAGGTGCCTCATTCGATCGGCTCCATTTGATTGAGCCTTGATCTCACATACATCATCATTCATGTCATACGATCGGCTCCTTTTGATTGAGCCTTGATCTCACAGTCATCATCATTCATATCATATACTCATACAATGTGGTTCGTGTTTTCTTATATACATACGTTTGCTCACATGTGATTATTGCACAACTTTTCAATATTAAATACAACAAGAACTTAATAACAATGTTTTACCAAGGTTCACTCGCCAACTTTTGTTGACCCAAAATATCCCCCGTTTTACACATGATACAGGTGATCCAGTCGAGGCAAGAAACACATAGGAAGGCCTAGAAGAATAAATAAGTTTAAGCATTGGATTGTATTACTTAGTTTCATTTTCCTTGTAATTGTATGGATTTGATTTGACTATTTAAGTTGTAATTTGAATTTAATAAATATGAAACATTTTAGTAAACATCATGAGCTTTGGTGATAACCTAATTATGCCCCGACTCTTATTCCGCTGCGGGTCGGGGTGTGATAGATTGGTATCAGAGCCATGACTATAGGGATATAGGATAGGTTATTAGACCCTTAGAGCCTATACTATAGTTAATTAGAATTTTTAGATTTTGTGCGTTACATATAAAATTCATGATGTTTATATGCTCTATGTTTATTGTTACATTCAATGTTATGCAAGCATGTTCATAAGTACATATTATTATAAAATGCTCATCATGAATCATATCCTCATAACATATCATATCCATGAGAGCACACACCACACAATTCCCATGATTTTGCAACGATTTTTGTATTTTCAAATCACATCAAAGTGAGTTCTCATGACGGGCATGTAGTAACTGGAAGGGTACAAGTACCGGTAGTCGGAACGTCCTGTCTAGGCTTGGCATTCGTATAAATCCAAAATAAAGGACCAGTTTGCCAACATGGGGACTAACGATGAGAGTACGAAGGACCTATTAGGCCAAAGCATGCTATACCAAACGTCGTGTGAGCTAACCCCACTTTGAGTTGTCATTGTGTCTACACCTGGACACCCTCCTACCATAAATCTCGTAATCATATTTCATGGTTTTCATTCGGGTGATGCGAGTGTTAAACCGCCAACACCAATGTGAATCCTACTAAGCCAATAGTCATGGGGGCCCACATGACTATACAGGCGATGGTATGGGGGACATTGAAGGCCCAAACATGAGCAAACCCAAGACATCCTATGGATGTAGTTGCATTATTGATAATTATGTTATTTTTATTCATTTGACGACACATGACACCTAAAAACTTCTTGAACTCACAATCTTCCTATGTATGTTCCTGTAGATATCGGCTAGGCAGCTACGTGGAGGTAGAAAGTCAGGAAGATCAAACGAACGCTTGGCCACCCAAATTGCAAAACAAATGGCCGCAGTGCTTCCTGACATCGTAATCCAAGTCCAACAAGCTCTCACCGCGAATGCCATCAACCCTCCCAATCAAGAAGACCAGAACGTCGACAACCCTCCCTCCAAAAAGTGCTCCTACGAACACTTTAAATCTTGCGATCCCCCAAAATATGAAGGGACCGAAGGTGTCACTGCTCTCCTCCACTGGTTTGAAGAAATGGAGAACACCTTCCTCAATTGCGATTGTCCTGAGGATCGCAAGGTACGTTACGCAACTGGGAGACTGTTTGGGGTAGCCCTTACCTGGTGGAACACAGAGAAGGGTAAGAGAGGAATCGAAGATGCAATGGCCTTAACATGGGAAGAGTTAAGGGAGATCATGACTAGACGCTTCTGTCCAAGAAGCGAAATCAAAAAGTTAGAAGATGAATTCCAAACGCTAAAACAAAAGGAAGGAGATCATACTTCCTACAACAAAAGATTCTTGAGCTGAACCAAATGATCCCCAACTTGTTCACCCCAGTGTACCGTTTAGTTGAACACTATATTCGAGGCCTCCCCTCGAAAATTCAAGACTCGGTTCTAAGCACTTTGCCTGCAACACTTGAAGCCGCTATGGAACTAGCTACCGAGCTTACCGAGAATCGCATCCGAAACGGCAAATTTAAGGATGAGAAAAAGAAAGCCCCCATTGAGGCCCAAACTTCAACCCATTCCATCTCCTCTTCAAAGTTTGCTGGAAAGAGGAAACGGAACAGCAGAAATTTTGCTATCACACACACAAACTCTCCTATCATTGCCGCACCCATCACCCAAGTTGCTCCCTCAGCGGCACCCTATAAAAAGCCATACTCCGGCCCATACCCAAAATGCAACCGTTGTCAATACCATCACCTCCCAGAAACTCCTTGCCAACATTGCACCAGCTGTGGTCGTGCGGGTCACACCACCCAAACCTGTCGCACGCTTCAGTGAATGAACCGCAATCAACCCTCAACCCAAACCCATCATCAGATAGTGGGTCAAGCCCAACAACCTTTACTCCTACCACCTGCCCAACATATAGCCCAATCCTACTACCAACCCAACTACCCCATGATGCAACCCATGCGAGCTTGTTACAACTGTGGAGACCCAAACCACTTTAGAAACACTTGTCCACGCTTGGTAAACATCATTCATGCCCAAGCTCAAGCAAATCCGGTGAACCAAGCTAACCAAGCTCCTCCACCTGCTAGAGGAAGAGCTTTCAACATCAACGCCAACCAAGCTAGAGCTGACAACAACGTGGTTAACGGTACGTTTCTCATCAATGGTAGTTATGCATCCATGTTATTCGATACTGGCGCGGATAAGAGTTTTGTGTCCTTAGAATTTGAACCTATCCTCAACCAAACTCGTGATAACCTCATGGAATCATTAACGGTGGAAGTTGCTGACGAAAAACCAGTCTCATTAAACTCTATTATACGAAATTGTATCCTCACTCTAAACGATCACGATTTTCCAGTTGACCTCATTCCTATGAAGTTGGGAAGTCTCGACATTATAATCGATATGGACTGGCTCAGCCAACATCATGCTGAAGTAGTATGCCACGAAAAGTTCATTCGCATTCCTCTTGCAGGCGTTCAGATCCTACGAATCTTCGGAGAAACCCCTTCGAAAGGACTCAAATTAATGTCCTGCCTTCAAGCCCGAAAATATCTCCGCAAGAACTATGTCGCATTCCTAACTCACGTCGTCAAGAAGGGAAACAAGGAGAAGAAACTCGAAGATATACCGGTAGTGAAAGAATTCCCACCAGTCTTTCCCGACGACATCTCAGGACTTCCTCCCGTGAGAGAAGTCGAATTCCGCATTGATCTTATACCTGGCGCTACACCAGTCGCAAAATCTCCTTATAGGTTAGCCCCATCCGAAATGCAAGAGCTGGCCAGTCAACTGCAAGAGTTGACTGACAAAGGATTCATACGTCCTAGCTCCTCGCCTTGGGGTGCACCTGTTCTTTTTGTGAAGAAGAAAGATGGAACGTTTTGCATGTGTATAGACTATAGAGAGCTCAACAAGTTAACGGTTAAGAACCGCTACCCATTACCTCGCATCGATGACCTTCTAGACCAACTTCAAGGCGCCACTTGTTTTTCAAAGATCGACCTTCATTCTGGTTATCATCAACTCAGAGTACATGAAGAAGACGTCCCAAAGACCGCCTTCCGAACTCGTTTTGGTCATTACGAATTCATGGTTATGCCATTTGGTTTAACCAACGCCCCAGCTGTCTTCATGGATCTAATGAATAGAGTCTGCAAACCCTACCTCGACCGCTTTGTTATAGTCTTCATCGACGATATTCTTATCTACTCAAAGTCTAAATCCGATCATGAACGACACCTTCGACTTATCCTTACACTCTTAAGGACTGAAAAGTTGTACGCGAAGTTCTCGAAATGTGAATTCTGGTTAAGGGAAGTACATTTCCTTGGACACGTCGTCAATGACAAGGGAATTCATGTTGATCCTTCAAAAATCAAGGCAGTGCAGGAATGGCAAGCGCCACGTACCCCTACCGAAGTAAGATCATTTCTTGGTTTGGCTGGTTACTATCGCTGCTTCATTGCCAATTTCTCCCGTATTGCGGTACCACTCACGGCTTTGAATCATAAAGGAAAACCCTTCATATGGGGACCTAAACAAGAAGAAACCTTCCAAACTCTTAAGCAAAAGCTTTGTGACGCACCTATCCTCACACTTCCTGAAGGTTGCGATGACTTTGTAGTATATTGTGACGCATCAGGGCAAGGGCTAGGCTGTGTATTAATGCAAAGAGGAAAAGTGATAGCCTATGCTACTAGGCAACTCAAAGTTCATGACAAGAACTACACCACCCACGACCTGGAACTTGGAGCCGTTGTGTTCGCTCTTAAGATATGGAGACATTACCTCTACGGTACCAAGTTTGAAATATACACTGACCACAAGAGCCTCCAACAAATCTTTAACCAAAAGGAGTTGAATATGAGGCAACGAAGATGGGTCAAACTTCTTAACGACTACGACTGTGAAATTCGGTATCATCCTGGCAAGGCAAATGTGGTGGCCGATGCACTCAGTCGAAAAGGTTATGTGAACTCCATTCATCTTCTATGTTCGCAAATCATAACCGACATCAAAGATCGTATCCGAGAAGCTCAACATGTTTCAGTAACAGAAAATGACGTACGCGATGAGCTGTCTTGTGGAGCTGAACTTAAGATCGAAACCAAATCCGACGGTATTCTATACTATCTAAATCGCATATGGATTCCCGATCGCGATAACCTTTGTGATTTCCTTATGAATGAGGCGCACAAAACACAGTACTCTGTACACCCAGGAGCCGACAAGATGTATCAAGACCTTCGATACACCTACTGGTGGCCTGGCATGAAGAAGGACATCGCTGTTTTTGTTTCCAAGTGCCTTACCTGTTCTAAAGTAAAAGCTGAACATCAGAGACCTTCAGGACTCCTAACCCAACCTGAAATACCTAAGTGGGAAAACATAACCATGGACTTCATTACCGGGTTACCTCGCACCTCCAGTGGGTATGACACCATATGGGTAATCATTGATCGTCTTACAAAATCAGCTCACTTCATTCCGATTCGCGAGGACTTCAAGAACGAGAAGTTAGCACGTATCTACATCAGCGAGATCGTAAGTCGTCATGGTGTACCTTTAAGCATCATTTCAGACCGTGATGGTCGTTTCACCCACGAACATGGCAAGCCGTACAAACCGCCTTGGGTACACGATTAGACCTCAGTACCGCTTTTCATCCACAAACTGATGGACAATCTGAACGCACCATCCAAACTCTTGAAGACATGCTTCGAGCATGTGTCATAGACTTCAAGGGAAATTGGGACTCTCATCTACCATTGGTTGAATTTTCGTACAACAATAGTTATCACTCAAGTATCGGCATGGCTCCTTTCGAAGCTTTATATGGTCGTATCCAGTATGTTGGCACGAAATTGGGGAAACTCAAATCACCGGTCCAGAATTAATTCAAGAAACAACAGACAAGATCCATCAAATTCGAAACAATCTTCTAGCGGCACAAAGTCGTCAAAAGAGTTATGCAGACAAACGACGAAAGCCCTTGGAGTTTAATATTGGTGATCAAGTACTTTTAAAGGTATCACCGTGGAAGGGAGTAGTTCGTTTTGGCCAGAAGGGCAAGCTAGCACCACGCTACGTAGGACCTTTCAAGATACTCGAAAGAGTAGGACCTGTAGCATACAAGCTTAACCTACCAGAAGAACTCAACAGAATTCATCCCACATTCCACGTGTCAAACCTAAAGAAGTGCCTCGCCGATGAAAACCTCCATATTCCCCTAGAAGATATTCAGATCGATGAATCTATGCACTTCATTGAAAGACCAGTAGAGATCATGGACTTCGGAGAAAAACGTTTAAGACGGAGTCGTATTCCAATTGTTAGGGTACGCTGGGAGTCGAAATGAGGACCTGAGTTTACTTGGGAACGTGAAGACTCAATGCGCGAAAAATACTCGCATCTTTTTCCTGTTACCACTACTACTTAAATTTCGGGACGAAATTTCTAAAAGTAGGGGATACTGTAACATTCGTCGAAAAACGGGTTTCCAAAACCCGCTTCGTTTATTAATCGAATATTTCAGTTATAATTTTCGTTGCGTATTTAATGTTCATATTAATTTTAAACGACACATAACTAATAAACATTGTTAGAATTTTAAAACATAATTAATAAAAATAAAAAATAGTGCATAAAAAAAATAAATACCGCTGCCAGGTTTCGAACCCGGGTCAGCCGGTTCATCAAACACCCAGCATACCACTCCGCCACTTGACTTCTTTGTTATTATATCGAAACAAATAATATTTAAGATGAAACCCGAATTCAAACTGGACTTCCAGCGCGGCTGAACTCGCAATCACCGGAAAATCCGGCAATCCGCGAGTTTAGCCATTTTCCTTTTGACTGTAACGTTATAACCGACGTCTACATCGGTTATAGCCGACGTCTGACCCTCAATTGTAGTCGTAACCGCCGGAGAAAACCTTGACCACGAATCAAGACCAAATTCGGACTCAATTCATACTGATTCTTCCTTATAAATACCTACCCAAACCTCTGGTAACCTTTTCGCTCAAAATCGCACAATCTCTCGAAGTTTTAGCACTCGCCGGAGATTTTCTGTATTTGCCGGACTTTCACCGGAAAAAGGCGGCTTACTTCAAATCGGTAAATGTCTCGACCCTTTTGTTTGTAACCCACTATTAGACTTATATTAACTTAAATCCTTCAACCAGAATCAGTTCCAGACAACGTTGCCAAGAAATCCTACACTCGCCGGAAAATCTCTGAAAATTCCGAAGTTTCGCTGTGAATCGGTACAATCATCTAAACCCCCTAATATCCTTTGTTTAGTACCTTAATTGCACAACTCATTGATCAAAACCGTCGATTGATTCACTCAGACGGAGATCGCCAATCAGAGCCGACGCCCCCTTACCGGAAATCTGAATTAAACACGTTGTTTTGGTACATTCCGTTCTTTAATCTCGTTTACTATTACTTTTCAACTAATTATAAGTTTTGATAATCAAGTTAAACAAAACAATCGGAACTCTCTGATCTGGGTGTTTATAAATGAAGAAGACGAAGTCGAAATGAGTATAAGATTAATATAAACTGAATGTTTAACCGGGTTAGACACACAGTCCAGCGGTGGACTGTGTGCAAACATACAACGCACGTCACGAGTTCGAATCTTACAACGTACCGACTTTCAGAATTAAAACCAACCTTTTTAAAACTGAATCAGAACGAGTCCCAGCATGTTTATAAGAGTAATATAAACCGTAATTTAAACAGATTAGACACACAGCCCAACTGGTTGGGCTGTGCGCATACGAACCGAAGGACCCGAGTTCGACTCCAGGTCCCTGCAGCGGTTCAGCCATTTTTAAATCATTTCAATATTAACTCAAATAAAATAACAATTAATTAGGATATATATATAATTAAAACAGAGAATATTTCGGATTAGACACGTAGCTCAGTTGGTAGAGCTGCGTGCACGCGTACGAGAGGTCTCGGGTTCGAACCTCACTCAGCGTACACTTAATCACAGTCCGACCGGTCAACGGTCCGGTCAACGGTCAACGGTCCGGTCAACGGTCAACGGACCGGTCAACGGTCAAAAAGTCAAAAATTTTTATTTCTTTTTATTTATTTATTTAATTTAAAAATCAATTAAAAATACTTAAAATAATATTTTTAAAGTTAGAAAATATCCTTAAACTCACAAAAATAAATCTAAAAATCCATTTATTTACCGAACTATTTCGTTAATATTTTTAGGTTAGTTTTCCTCGTCGATCAAATCCCAAAAACTCGTGCGCATCCAACGTCATCAAAAGAACGCACCCAATGTAAGTGAATCTCTACAAATTCCCCGTTTTAATCACGTTTTGGGGTGTATCATGTGTCGTACAATTCTGTTATTAAATAAATATAAACACTTGTGCATTCATCGTATCTGTGATCCAATGTGTATCAAATGTGTACAAATTGTTGTGTGAATTTAGTTTGGATTTATCATTTTCAGTGCAAGCATTTCATTAGGCCCATCAGCTCCCCGTGGGATGCGGGTTAAGTACAGGTGCCTCATTCGATCGGCTCCATTTGATTGAGCCTTGATCTCACATACATCATCATTCATGTCATACGATCGGCTCCGTTTGATTGAGCCTTGATCTCACAGTCATCATCATTCATATCATATACTCATATAATGTGGTTCGTGTTTTGTTATATACATACGTTTGCTCACATGTGATTATTGCACAACTTTTCAATCTTAAATACAACAAGAACTTAATAACAATGTTTTACCAAGGTTCACTCGCCAACTTTTGTTGACCCAAAATATCCCCCGTTTTACACATGATACAGGTGATCCAGTCGAGGCAAGAAACACATAGGAAGGCCTAGAAGAATAAATCAGTTTAAGCATTGGATTGTATTACTTAGTTTCATTTTCCTTGTAATTGTATGGATTTGATTTGACTATTTAAGTTGTAATTTGAATTTAATAAATATGAAACATTTTAGTAAACATCATGAGCTTTGGTGATAACCCAATTATGCCCCGACTCTTATTCCGTTGCGGGTCGCGGTGTGACATAAGAGACAATATAAAAAATAATATAATAAACACGTGTTTAAAAATTATAAAGTACCTCCTCATCCATGAGGATCAATTCCACAGCATGAATAACATTCTTGACTTTAAATGATAGTAGCTTCCAAAGCTTGACTATGCGAACTTTAATAGTCACGATAGTCTTTGTTACATCCAGTTGATTAAGAGAGATAATGATAGGCTCCACAATTGTTGACCTTTATAGTTAATTTTTTTTCTAAATTAGTATAGAGACTGTCTTTTACAAAGTTACAAAATTACAAAAATATACCAAGCATATGATGAACAAAAATATGAGCTGCATCATTTTATGAACGATGTTAATAGATCTCCATATAACAACAAAAAGTTAAAACAGTAATCATTCTTGCCAACGATGTTCATATCATTCATACAAATCGGTCTACTTTAATTCTCATACAAGTTCATAGGATTCTAAATGATCAACTAATAAAAACATTTAATAGTACCTACATAACTTGATAAAAATATGTCTAATGGCTCATTCATGTTAAAGAACATACAAACATGGATCTGTCTCTGAAGTTTTAATAGCGTGTATGACATATCTGTATACTTAGAGGATATTCATAACTTACAATATTTTCACTAAAAAAGCATACAAAAGCATACCATAGATACAGATATGTCTTAACATATAAAGTTTCAAAAACATATGATAGTGAGCAGTTTCTGTTGTATAATCATTTTTTCAAGGTTACACATAAACATATATTGAATGGGGTTCATATGAGTATAAAATCTTCATATCTTCATCTTCATGTAAAAATACATATCTATATTCATGTTAATGTGATTCTTAGAGGATGTTCATACATGTTTGTCTACTTTGATTCTATTAAAAATCTCTGTAATAAATCTATATTGATCTTACTGTCTCCTTCATCTTCTTCATCTTAATGTAATAATACAGATCTGTCTGCTGTTATTGTCATACAAGTATATGTTCAAGAACATACAAAACATGGATCTATCTGTGAAGTTTTAATAGCATGTATGACAGATCTGTATACTTAGAGGATGTTCATAACTTACAATATTTTTTACAAAAAAAACATACAAAACAGATAATAGTGAGCAGTTTTTGTTGTATAATCATTTTTAAAGGTTAGAGATAAACATATATTGAATGAGGTTCATATGAGTATATATCTTTATATCTTCATCTTAATGTAATAATATAGATCTGTATACTTAGAGGATGTTGATAACTTACAAATATTTTGACTAAAAAAACATACATAATCATACCATTAATACAGATCTGTCTTAACATATAAAGTTTCAAAAACATATAATAGTGAGCAGTTCATGTAGGCAGTTTCTTTTGTATAATCATTTTTTCAAGGTTGCAGATAAAAATATATTGAATGAGGTTCATATGAGTTTAAATCTTCAATATCTTCATCTTAATGTAATAATACATATCTATATTCATCTTAAATGTTACTCTTAGAGGATGTTCATACAATACTGTCTAGTTTGATTCTTAAAAATATATTTTCTGTTGTATAATCATTTTTTCAAGGTTACAGATAAACATATATGAATGAGGTTCATATGAGTATAATCTTCATATCTTCATCTTAATGTAATAATACAGATCTGTATACTTAGAGGATGTTCACAACTTACAAATATTTTTGACTAAAAAAACATACAAAAGCATACCATTGATACAGATCTGTCTTAACATATAAAGTTTCAAAAAAAATATAATAGTGAGCAGTTTCATGTAAGCAGTTTCTTTTGTATAATAATTTTTTAAGGTTGCAGATAAACATATATTGAATGAGGTTCATATGAGTTTAAATCTTCAATATCTTCATCTTAATGTAATAATACATATCTATATTCATCTTAAATGTTACTCTTAGAGGATGTTCATACAATATTGTCTACTTTGATTCTTAAAAATATATTGAATGAAGTTCATATGAGTATAAATCTTCATATCTTCATCTTAATGTAATAATACATATCTATATTCTCTTAATGTTAACATATAAAGTTTGCAAAACATATAATAGTGCGCAGTTTCATGTGAGCAGTTTCTGAATAATGATTTTTTCAAGGTTACACATAAACATATATTAAATGAGGTACATATGAGTATAAATCTTCATATCTTCATCTTAATGTAATAATACATATCTATATTCATCTTAACGTTAGTATTAGAGGATATTCATACGAAACTGTCTACTTTGATTCTTTACAAATGGATAATGTGAATAAATCTTCATATCTTCATCTTAATGTAATAATACAGATCTATATTCATCTTAATGTTATTCTTAGAGGATGTTCATACATACAAAAACATACAATTGATACAGATCTATCTAAGGTTTTCATATAGTTAAGGCAGATCTATCTAAATTTGATTCATATGTGTACAAATCTTCATATCTTCATATGTTCATACATACAAAAGCATACAATTGATACAGAACTGTCTTAGCATACAATTGATACAGAAATTTAACGGAACCTGGATTTCTGTTGAAAGTCACAAACCTGATTCCTTGAAACAACAGAAAACCTTCCTTCAACAATAAACAACCTGTACATACACTTCACAAATTAAATTCAAGAATTACAGAAAATCTAAATTACAAAAAAATTCAAAAATAACAACCAGAAAGTGTTTCTAAAAAATCAATTACCAGAAAAGAAAAGAGGATACAGAGTGAAGAAAGAGTATGATATGGTAAGGCTTTAAAGACTCCATCAAAACCTTAATATGAAGAAGTAAACCCTAATTCGAAGGTCAATCCGTGTGAATACGGATCTACATCGTCAGATTATGTTGTAAATTCAAGGTCAACCGTTGGATCTGTGTTTCTTAGGTGAAATTTGTGTTTCTTGAAGACAAAATTGGCGTTTTATGCAAAGATGGGATTGTCTTATACATATCTTAGAGATAAAGGGAGATACAGAACTGTTGTTTTGGGTTTTTTGAACCCTAACTCGAAGTGGAATATATACAGAGGGATACAAAATGGAAGGAAGAAGGAAAAGAGGAGGAAAGGGAAAGAAGGTTGGGACGCATGTGAAGGTTTGACCTGCCTGAAGAGAGACAACGACGTTTTGTCTTCAGCTACTTGATCATCTGAGGGCGGTGGTTTTGTGAGAATGAATAGGGTTAAAAGTTGGGAAGAAGAAAGGGGGGGCTTGACATGGCGACACGTGTCCAATACATGTTTTGCTTTATTAGATAGGAAGATATGTTTAAAATAAGTAAATAAGTATAATTGTTGGCTATTTTATGAAAAAGGTAACTAGGAATACAAACCTAGTTAGAATGTAAGTAAAATCTTAACTAAAGATAAACAATAGGAATTTAAGAGTAAACAACCAAACTTGAGGGGTCAAAATGGGGTAATTAAAAAGATAAATTATTAAAACAAAAAATAAAACACCAAAACACACACTTCAAGTGTGTTATGTCGACCAGAGCAAGGAAAGAGAGGGAAAAACCCTCTAATCAACCAATCAGTAAATTGAAAGGGGAATTGAGGCCAAAACTGATGCATGAACACAAATTCTTAGTCAACTAAGCTTGTATAACAAGAGGTAAGTCACAATTTGGGATTTAGTGAAATTTTGGTGATTATGAGAATGTGTGAAAGATTGTTATACTCTATGAGTCAAGAATGTATGATGTAATTTGATGTTCAACTCTTGTTAGAAAAGTTATGTGTATGTTAATTTGATATAAAGATTGATGAGTTATATAGTTATAGAAAAACACCATGAATCATGAAGTGGGTGTTATAACATGATCTTAGAAATTAAGTTTTAGTTAAGATTATGTATTGATTAATCAATAAAGATAAGATGAGTGATTGTTGTTAAAAGAACTATTGTGAACAAGGGTAATTGAGAACTCATCTTTGTGGACAATGATGTGAATCGAAAGGAAGATGTTAATTTTAGGCGTTAAAAATAACCGCACACCAAGTGCTCGAGGAAATGCATTAGTTGATAAATGTGTGAGTTATGACGATTAGTGCTTATGTTTCGGATTTGAATGTGATAAAACATAGTATGGAATGGAATGGAATCGTTAGAACTGAGAATGAATGTGTTGAATTGTGAAAGAAGAAAGTTCAAGCAACCGGAAACCTCAAAGCTCACAAGACCAAGGTGCGTTACTTGTACGATTAAAGTTTACTTGTAGTAAGGTTTATTGATATATATTGTGGTATTTGTAATGCGTTAAAGAATGGTCATAAATTTGATCCGGTACGAACGGGTCAACGAACTAGAATGAAATATTTAATATGGTCATATAGTTGAATCGGTATAAAGGGTCAACGGACAAGAATGAAATATTTAATATGGTCATACAGTTGATCCGATACGAACGGGTCAACGAACTAAAATGAAATACTTAATATGGTTATACAGTTGATTCGATACGAACGGGTCAAGGGATTAGAATGAAATATTTAATATGGTCATATAGTTGATCATCCGATACTGATGACGGTCCATACGGACTAGACATAATTTTTAATAGAGTTGATCCGGTACGAACGGGTCAACGGACTAAATGAAATATTTAATATGGTCATACAGTTGGTACGAATGGGTCAACGGACTAGAATGAAATGCTTAATATGGCAATACAGTTGATCCGGTACGAATGGGTCAACGGACTAGAATGAAATATTTGATATGGTCATATAGTTGATTCGGTATGAACGGGTCAACAAGCAAGAATGTTATGTTTAGAATGAATATGTAGACGATTCGCTACGAACAGGTCAAAGAATAAGAATGTTATGTTTAGAATGAATATTTAGACGATCGATACGAACGGGTCAAATAATAAGAATGTTATGTTTGGAATGAATATGTAGACGATCCGGTACGAACGGTCAAGAATAAGAATGTTATGTTTGGAATGATCATGTAGCTAGAATATATTGTTTCAAAAAAGTCATGTATTTACTCTGTTGTGAGCGAGTTAAATGTTTATAAATTGATTTTTTCGAATGGATTAAAGTGGTGAAATCGAGTAGACGAGTAAGCCAAATCTAATGTAATGGAAGGAATATAAACATGAAGTTTATGGGAATAATGAAAAGGGTGGAATGTCATGTTCAATGATAGTCATGACTTTACCCTTCTCTTACTTAAATAAAACTTTGTTTATGTTTAGGTAAAATCGCACTATAAGCGGACTCGCGAGCTTGGAATGAACACACGCACAACTCTTTTTCGCCCTCAACGGGCTTCCGAACTAGTTTATGCAATCGGTCAAAACTTTTGGTTGCTTATGTACTTAAAGTCTAGTTGTTAGACATGCTCAAAAAACATGTGATTATAACTTTGTAAAATGATAGTTGGTTGTATCTAGTTTTTAAAAGGTTAACTTTGTATAATTTGGCCTGAACTTCAAGTATGCATACAAGTTTAAATTTGGTCGTAAAATTTCGTTGTTTTATATTTTGTTTTGACCGTGAGAAAGATTTGGGTGTTTGAAGTTGGTATCAGAGCCCAAGTTTGATGGATTCAAGCATGATACGGAATGCTTGAACTCAAACTAAAAGCTCCACACAATGTGTATGTTCGCTCCAAGACGCAAGGAGGTAAGTATATAAAAGTTTTAGTAGTATTGTTTTAACGGGTAATGCCGGAAAGGTTGTAGAAGTTTAACAGTATGAAGGTAAGAATGGGAATGTCTTGGAAGCTACGGTATGTGTTTGGTTGGAACGGGGCTTGGGAATGGGTCGAACAAGCTAAAAAACAAGAAAAAATAGTGTTGTTATCGCAGACATGGCGTCAACAACAGACTCTTATGCATCACAGACGGACCCTTTTTGTTCGACACCTTAAACATCCGTCAACGGGGGACAAGTGTGGATACGGACTAAGCGGGTGGCATCGCCGACGCAAGACCTCACCGTCGCCGATGCCGCCTACGACCTCTGAGCGTTATTTTTGTTTCTTTCGCAAACCACGAGCGTCACACTCCCCTAAGGCCTATTCCAGGACCCTGATAAACTTCTTGAAGAAATTATAACGATTAAACCCCTCAAAAGGTAACATAAAGTGAAAGAAAGCATGTGAATCGAATTGTATTACGTTAAGATGCCTAGAAAACAAAGATGGTTTAAAAATTAAATGTTGTGAATGTAGAGGATAACAAGTCCTCCAACTCTATGATAGAACAAAGGTGCGTTGGGACCCGTTATGGTCTCACAAAAATGAAAATAATGATCAAGAAACAAGTAATCAAATGTTGGATCAAGGTGTGAAGGAATGAAAAATGCAATTTGCTAATGTTAATATGTTTATATAGATGGCGGTTTAATTGATGGTTGAACGTGTATAGGATGTAACCATTAGGTAATTAAACATGTGAAATGTATTTTAGATAGAACACATGTAGGAATTTTGGTTAGATATGTGATTTGGTAAGAAGTATGTATTAGAAGGTTGTACTTGACGATTACATGAAGGCACGAGTCTAGTATGTGGATTGCGCGCATGGTCAGTGCGCAAGAAGCATATGACACTCGTGGGACCATGATAATCGTCAAATGTATATCGGTAAATTGGGAAGTACGTGGATGTGTATATGAAAGAAATTGTAAGACTCTCAAGAAAATGAGGGTATGAGAATGAAAATATTTGAAGCCGTAAGTAAGTACGATCAAACAAGCAAGAATGAAAATTTTTAAACCTGTAAGTAAGTACAGATCAAACAAGTGAGAATGAAAGGAAAGAATGAAAAAGCTTGAATCCGTCGATGAGTACATATCAAACTTATAAGAATGAAAGGTATGAAAGAAAAGTTAAATCCGTAGGTGGGTACGGATCAAACATACAATAATGACAAGTATGAATGAAAAGAGAAACCGTAGGTGAGTACGAATTAAACATGTATGAATGGAAAGTTAAGTCCTTAGGTTAATATGGATTGAATGAATAGGTAAGAAAAGTTAAAAAAAAAAAAAAGAGTAAGGATCGGGTGAGAAAGATCGAGGGAAATTTTACCAAGAAAAGTTAAAATGATGAAATGTTGTTTTCGTAAGTAAGTTCGAGCTGAAGGAAAGTACAAACGTGAACTGCCATTTATACGAATACAATAAGTGAGAATATATAGTTTGACCTTGAGAAGTCAGAACTCGGAAATTTGATAAAAGTTTAATGAACTGTGTAGATTGTATGTAAGAAATGAATGTGTAATGTGGTATAGCAAGTAAGTAAGAAATTTGAGATAACTATAGGTGAATAAACACCGATTAAGATGAATATTTTAATGAAATGTGCTAACCATTAACTTTTGCGAATGAGAATGGTAGAAAGCATGAAGTTATAAAGTTGGTGGATCGAGAGAAAGGATGCTCACGAGAGGAAGCTCATCTCATGGATGGAAGGACTCAAGCTAGTTATGGTATGGACTTGTGAAGGAGCGGACCAATCCAGGTCATGGATCGTTGGTTTATGCAACGAAATCAAGGTTAGTAAAATGTTTAGCTCATGTTTGATGAGTAAGAATATGTAGATTGAATAGTACTTATGAATGAAACGAAAGGGTGGGATAAGTATGGTATGGTATTGAATGTGTGACTTCTAGCGGTTAACATAAGAAGTAATTTATGCCATTAGGAGGAAATCTAAAGCCTGAGTGAAAATTTGAACTATTGGTTAAACTCTCGTACGATGAACTCAGGGAAATCATATTCACTTAAGTAGAATAGGTAGTATGTAAAAAGTCATATGAATGAAATGATTTGAGGTTTAACCTAGGGTGAGCATAGTACAAGTAACGTAGCAAACGTAGAATGATTCTTAATTCTGTGTTCAAGTATGAAAAGAGTAGTTTATAGTATGCTTTAGGAGTTTGTACTCCATACTTAAATGGTGTGGTACACACCATATGTCGGATTAGTTTCATAATGGTAATTTAGAAATGAATGTGTACTAAACATATAGCTTGTGGTCTTACTAGTAAAGGATGATATTGGGATTATGTTAAATTGCTAACTTGAATGTAGTATCATGAGAGCATTATTATGTATTGAATGGATTATCTATGTGTATGATGTAGTTAATTGATCATGCGTTTGTATGTGTCCTAAAACATGAGTATGAAATGTATATGGTGTCGCTAGTATGTTCTACTATATAAAGATGGACATAAGTTTCTAAGTTGGAAATTAGTATGCTTGATCAGGACCTTCTGAAAAGTCAATGAAGAGTAGCATGGTTAGACTTATGATTATGTTTGTGGGATTATGAAGAATCATGTGGTAACAATACCCACGATGGAATGTCCAATAAATGCATATAAGTGATCTAACTTACTCTATGATGATAAAAAAATATATTTAGGCGGAATGAAAATGGTGAAATATTGTAGTAAGCTCGAGAAGAGCACCTTCCACATCAAAAGCGAGAATGGTAGATCTAGCATGGCCTGTAAGTTGAAAAGTGGTAGTAATCAATTCATATGATTAATAAAAGCATGAAATGCGAATTGTATAAAAGGGAAGGTATGAATGAAACATAGGATTATGTTTGTTCGCAAATGAAGTCGTTTTATGAACCACAAGGGAATTCATGTTATAGAGCACATTTGAATGAATAAACTAACGAAGGTTAGAAGTAGAATCGGTCTAAAAGTGATGATATAGATTTTGGTAGGACAAACAGAAATCGCACCCAAGGATGTAGTGGCCAAGACTAACGCACCTTCGTAACAAGACTATTAGACAAGTCTTAGTACAATGGCAACATCGAAAGGGATCGAAACTAACATGGGAATTGGAGGAAGAAATGCGTGAGCACTACCCTACGTTATTCGATATGTATCCAGGTTTCGGGGACGAACCTTCTTTAAGAGGGTAGACTTGTAACACCCCAAAAATTTAGATGTTGCGACCAAGTTGTTTTATTTTAACACCCCAAAAATTTTACGTATAAAGCTTTATGTGTTATAAAATTAAGAAAAATAAGTATAATTGTTGGCTATTTTTATGAGTAAACAACCAAACTTGTGTGTCGACGAGCAAGGGAAAGAGAGGGGAAAACCCTCTAATCAACCAAATCAGTAAATTGAAAGGGGAATTGAGGCCAAAATCGACGCATGAACACAAATTCTTAGTCAACTAAGCTTGTCTAACAAGAGGTAAGTCACAATTTGTAATTTAGTGAAATTTTGGTGATTATGAGAATGTGTGAAAGATTGTTATATTCTATGAGTCAAGGATGTATGATGCAATTTGATGTTGAACTTTGTTAGAAAAGTTATGAGTATATTAATTTGTATAAAATTGATGAGTTTATATAGGTATAGAAAATCACCATGAATCATGAAGTGGGTGTTGTAACATGATCTTAGAAATTAATTTTAGTTACGATTATGTATTTGATTAATCAATAAAGATAAGATGAGTGATTGTTGTTAAAAGAAATATTTCGATACAAGGGTAATTGAGAACGCATCTATGTGGACAATGGTGTGAATGGAAAGGAAAGATGTTAATTTTTGGCGTTAAAAATAATTGCACACCAAGTGCTCGATGAAATGCATTAGTTGATAAATGTGTGAGTTATGACGATTATTGCTTATGATTTGGATTTGAATGTGATAAAACATTGTATAGGATGGAATGGAATCATTAGAACTGAAGAATGAATGTGTTGAATGTAGGCGTGAAAGAAGAAAGTTCAAGCAACCGGAAACCTCAAAGCTAACAAGAACGAGGTACGTTACTTGTACGATTAAAGTTTACTTGTAGTAAGTTTATTGATATATATTGTGGTATTTGTAATGGTTAAAAATGGTATAAAGTTGATCCTATACGAATGGGTCAACGAACTAGAATGAAATATTTAATATGATCATAAAGTTAATCTGGTACGAACGGGTCAACATACTAGAATGAAATATTTAATATGGTCATACAGTTGAACCGGTACGAACGGGTCAACGAACTAAAATGAAATTCTTAATATGGTCATACACTTGATTCGGTACGAATGGGTCAATGGACTAGAATGAAATATTTAATGTGGTCATACAGTTGATCCTGTACGAACGGGTCAACGGACTAGAATAAAATATTTTATATGGTCATAGAGTTGATCTGGTACGAACGGGTTAACGGACTAGAATGAAATATTTGATATGGTCATACAGCTGATCCGGTACGAATGGGTCAACGGATTAGAATGAAATTTTAATATGGTCATATAATTGATCCGGTACGAACGGGCCAATGAACAAGAATGTTATGTTTAGAATGAATATGTAGACGATTCGGTACGAACAGGTCAAAGAATAAGAATGTTATGTTTAAAATGAATTTGTAGACGATCTTGTACGAACGGGTCAAAGAATAAGAATGTTATGTTTAGAATGAATATAGTAGACGATCTGGTATGAACGGGTCTCAAAGAATAAGAATGTTATGTTTGGAATGATCATGTAGACGAATCCGGTACAAGTGGGTCAATGAGCTAGAATATAATGTTTGAAATAGTCATGTATTTACTACGTTGTGAGCGAGTTAAATGTTTATAAATTGATTATTATTCGAACGGATTAAAGTGATGAAATCGAGTTGAGGAGTAAGTCAAATCTAATATAATGAAAGGAATATAAACGTCAATTTTGTGTAATAATTAAATGGTGGAATGTCATGTTCAATGAAAGTTAGGACTTTACCCTTCTCTTACTTAAATAAATCTTTGTTTATGTTGTAGGTAAAACCGCACTGTAAGCGGACTCGCGAGCTTGAAATGAACACACGCACAACTCTTTTTCGCCCTTAGCGCGCTTCCAAACTAGTTTATGCAATGGGTCAAAAATTTTGGTTGTTTATGTACTTAAAGTCTAGGTTGTTAGACATGCTCAAAAACATGTGATTATAACTTTGTTAAATGATAGTTGGTTATATCTAGTTTTTAAAAGGTTAACTTTGTTTAATTTGGCCGAATTTCAAGTAAAGTATAAAAGTTTAAATTTGGTCGTAAATTTCGTTGTTTAATATGGTTTTGACCGCGAGAATATTTGGGTTTTCAATATAAGACCCTAAAAGCCAAACCCTAATATATTTAGCGTTTTAGGGGTTAGGATTTAGGGTTTATGGTTAAGAGATCCTAGTTAGGGTTCGACGAGCTAGTTCCCACGCCGCTGGAATAAGTCCAATCGAATTCGTTTGATTCGGTTCCCCACTTTATATATATAGGGGTAAATAGGATAAGAAGAGATCTTTAACCTTTTAAATCGGACCTACAAAAGAACAGGTGATATCCAAAAGACAAAGCATGACCCATTGATCAAGAAATGAGCAAAAGATTGAACCAGCCTCTCCCTAAAGATAGTGAATCTTGAACACCTAATAAGAACATAGGTTCAAGAACAAATCAAACATATGTTCAAGGCTCAGAACCGTTGTTCAAAAGGATGCAACATCTGTTAAAAGCTAAAGTCTATTGAAGACCAAAGCACAAATGAAGTAAAAGGTCTAATCAAGAAGATCAAACATTTGTATGGCCGAACAGATGTTTGGACACGGAGGATATCTTAGACAATGTTTTCCTAATGTAACAATGTTTATCTTATAACAATGTTTAGACTAGTTTAAACAGATGATAAGATTTGCACAAATGTTTGTAACATCTATGGAATCTTTTCTGTTAGGAATGTTAGATGTCACTATCAGGGTGATGTCAGACAATCACTTAACAGAGCTTTCGTACTTAGTATAAATAGATCACACATGTTAGTGATCTATTTATCACACACTTCACCTTTTCTCTTGTGCAAACTGATTTGTTTATGTGATCAGCTGAGGGAGAGTCTGTAGAGTCAATTGAATTGTAAAAAATTTGAATCCATTATGATTAATGAAAAATAATCATTGATGATGACTTCCAGTTTGTGAATTTTATTGTGTTTAATCAATATTTGTTTGCAAACAAGAAACTCAGTTCTAACATTTGGTATCAGAGCTAGGTCACCTTAAACGGTGTTGGTGCATAATGTCTATCGTCTAAGTCTTGGATCGAGTCTGTATTGTATAGGGTTTGATTTGTTAGATCTTGAAGTATTTATGTTGTAAGGGATCAAGTTCGGCCGAAGTTGTGCTTGTCAATTGGACAAGTTCGCCCGAACTTATGTTCGGCCGAACTTGGCCATGTCACTTTTCAACCGAACTTGTACCTCTATATATAGCTAGCCTTGGTTTCTCATTTGTAACTTTGCAACTTTTGAGGCGAAGCTCTGTCGATTTAGATTTGTACATTGTAAAGACATTTGGACTAATAAATCGACGTTTAAATAGTAATGCTTGTGTATTTGTCACTATTCACGTAAATTCCGCATACGATGACATAGATACAAACTTAGGTTTCCGTGACAAGTGGACGGATCGATCCTACAAGTGGTATCAGAGCAGGATAGCCTGATTTGAAGACATTGGACTTAGAACATCACATCTTCTACTCATTTCTTTCTATTTTTGACTTTTCTTGGACATTACACGGATAAAATGAACTGATTTTCAAGTATAATATGTAAAATCCATAATAGTAAAACCCATGAAAAGATTAGAGCAAAAAACGATCAAAATCATGTCGAAATTTACAAAAAATCAAGTTTTGGAAACTTATTCTATCCGAACTTACTGAACAAGTTCGCTCGAACTTACTAAAGTGTACAATTCGCTCGAACTTGTCAAAAGTATACAAGTCGCTCGAAGTTGTACAAGTGTACAGTTCGCCGAACTTGTCCAAATGTGAACAACTTCGCGCGAAGCTGTCCATTACACGTTCGGACGAGTTCTTTAATAAAAAGGGCATGAAAATCCGAAAAACGTCTCGGACATTATATATCGTTAGATTCGTATCAACGATACGATTTTAAACCTATAATCTGGTAAAAACGATTTTCGGAAAAAAACTAAACGTTTTTTTGCAAACCGATACGTTAAAATTGTCGAGTAAAATGTCAAATTTTTGCATAACGTTTTTGAAAACAAATTTTTTGTGGAAATGGAAGATATTGATTTTGAAAAATGAATGATTGGGAAGAATTGCCTTCTGATTTGGATCATTATGAATATTGGTCTATTTGAAATAAAAGATTTGAAATGTTTAAATGCAAAAAGGATGAATCTGTAATTGAGCTATTAAAACGTTTTTGTGTCATGGTTAAGCATTTAAATCGGTTTAATCACGGGTGTCAAAACAATATTGAAGATGAGATTTTGAAATTTGAAAATGAATTACCATCAGAATGGAATGATTTTTGAAAGAATTAAAAAAAGAGCCTAGATTTTCCATCTATCATCTTTATGAATTTGTGAGCAAAATTAGCGATCACATTCCTGTAGTGGAAAAAATGAAAGTTTTAAAACTAAAGAAGGATAATAATTCCGAAGTTGATCAATCTTGTGCAGGTATAGTCAGTGAAGGAGACGATCTGGAAACCCAAAGTTTAAATGATTGGATTAAGAGAGAAAGAAGTATAATGGCGAAGAATTATGAAGAACAGGTTTCAAGTACATCTACAAATGAGTCTTCAAGTTCTAAACCAATCTGCCCAGTCTATGATGAAGATTTGAGTGATTATCTGGCAGATAAGGCCAAACTCTTGACCAAACTGGAGAGTTTGACATTAGAAAATAAAAAGTTAAAAGAAAATGAAAAGATTTTGGAAAATAGAATAAAAATTTTAAAAATGAAAATTTTGTTTTAAATAAAAATGATTTTGAAAAACAAAATATAACAAACTCGCATCTTGAAAAAATCAGAAAATTTGAACAAGATGCTGAGATTGCTAAAAATAAAATTGTTGATTTGGAAAAGAAATTGAAAGGTTTTGTGACCTCATCATTAATGTTAGATCATATATGTCCAAAACCGATCAATGAGAAAAAAATGAATTCCAATAAGTGACAATGTCGCAAATTTTGACAATGTCAAAATTGAGGATTGTGATGATGATACCGATGATGAATTGATAAAAATGAAATATTTTTGAAATAAATGAAAATTTTTTAAAAATTGTTCCACAATCTACTGAAAAAGGTGAATACTCAACGCAAAAACCTTCTAAACAGAATGGAGAACGAAAACAAAAGGAAAAACAAAGTTTTAGAAATTCTAAAAAGTTTCAAAAGAAAAATAAAAGTTCATCGGTGCGATCATCCAATGATTATAAAAATTCACAAAAATTTGAAAATCAAAACTTACAAAAATTTGAAAATAAGTGGTACAGGTCGGACCACAGTGCTTCAAAGTCAAATCAAGTTTATAGAAGAAATATGAAAGATGGCTACCACACATCAAATCAATGTTATGATTTGAGTGTATGGTTTGATAAAAAGGATCGGTATGATAACAGGTGTGTGTCACAACTGTAGAGTAAATGGACACATTGCTAGAAAATGTCTACAAAATAATCTTAAACTGTTCATATTGATAAGAAAAATTTTGAGGATTTGAAAGTACCAACTCAGGTTTGGAAACAATGTACAGAAACTACAAACAAGGTGAAACCAGTTATTACTAAGTTTTCAAATTTTGAAACTGGTGAATCCTCGAATAGTAATGAACAAAAAGTTTCTACATTGTATTTCAAAAAAGCTTTAACCGAAAAATCAAACATGGCTGATGAAAGAAAAAGAAGTTACACAACCAGTGAAAATTGAAAGTTTAAAGGACTTTCCAAAACTTGAGAAAGTCCAAAATAAGCCTGATTGTGAAAAGAAATTAAAATTGAGGTTAAAGAAACAAAGCCTAAGACTTAAAAGGCTTGGGTGTCATTATTCAACTAATTGTTTGAATTTTTGTGCACGAACTTCCGAGATGAAAACAAATCACTGAGAATTGAGTTCCGTGGCACACCTAAGAATGAAGACGGGCCGGGATAGCAAGTTTTACATAAAGGCATTTTTACAAAATGTGAAATTCAAATAACGTTTACTTGAAAATTTTACAAATTTTTGAAAGAAAATTTGAAAAAAATTTACAGAACCCTCACTGTTCAATAGACAAAACTTATGGATATAAATGTTTCGAAAACACAAAAGGGTCACAGTTTTTCTCATCATGAGGGGGAGAGTGCTTAAAAGAAAATTGTGAAGCAGTAATGGATGGCGAATTAAAGTGATTCTCATCAGTTGGTCAATGTTTTTCTATAAATAAAAAATTTCAAAAAATATCTTTTTTTTTAATTTTAGGGGAGAAAATAATTTCAATAAATCCAAAAACATATTAAAAGCAAAAAATACCAAAACATTGAGAAAGGCAAAAAGAGTTTTGTGTAAAATAAGGAAATGATAGTACATCATTGTCTAAAACAGGAAATGATAGTACATCAGTGGACTATCACAGTATGCTAAGGATTTGTAAAGTTTAAAAGAATTAAACAAGTCTTACTGTGGATGTGTCGATAGGCTTTACATGTTCAGTAGATTGTTTCCGGGATATAAACTAAATTTTACAACAGCTTAATTTGTGGATTAACATCTCTCGGATATATGGAGTTAGTACTCTGAAATTCCGTTTGAGAGATTGCCTGAATCTGATATACGAGGTCTTTATAGATAATTGATATCTGAGGTATTATACAAGTTCTTCTGATTTTGCGTAAGCAATGACCTAGAACTTCTATAATGCTTTTGCTAAAAACCCCTAAACTGCAACAAAATTGAAAGAATCGAAAGATCTAATCAATTGCAGTCAAAAGATTTCATAATTGGAACAACACCTTAAAATCGAGTCTTCATCTCTTTGTCGATACGATGGTATTAACCTGAGCTCTCAAGGCTTCGCATAACCCATATACAGATATTAATTATGTTATGCTCACCTGTAAGATGAAATCTAGGAATCTTGATCCGGGAGTATATTCTGAGATGATAACCATAGTTAAGTCAAGTTTCTTAAATTCTAATTAACATATCTTGGAACAATTGAGAAATGTGTTGAAGTTTAAGTGGACAAATATATCGACAATCTAAGTAAACAAGTTTAGAACTTGCAGTCTTCAAAAGGTCAACGGTACTGGTGATATGTCTCAAACAACTGATATGATCCTTAGACACGAATTCATAAAAATATGTCTGTTATAATGTTTGTATATAGTTCATTTGATTACAGATTTAAACCCAAAAAGATTTTCAGTGTGTTTTAGCATAAACTTTCGAAAATTCAAAAAGATTTTGTTTCTATATTGTTTTCAACAGCCAATGATGGAAAGCAGGATCTTCGGAGTTCGGAATGGTGCAAATGGTTGGAAATTTTGACGAGAACGGGTTGGGAGCTAATCTGTAAAATCAAAATACACGAAAAACAATTAAAAAGTTCATTAATTTGAAAAGTTAAATTGAAGAAAACATCAGTTTGTTCATAACGGGTCAAACCAGGTCATTAACTTGATTCGACAGACAACTGCTGTTAACCAAGGTCATTAACTTGGACTTGGTCAACTGAGTGGATTTTCAAAACTGGTAAACTTGTGAAAGTTCAAGGTTTAAAGTGAAAATTTTGAAAATTTTAATATAACCCTAGACAAGTTCGGCCGAAGTTAGGTTGTCAGTGTTTGTATTTGAGTTATACAACTTCGGGCAAAGTTATGTCTTGAAAGTCTGTTTGTTTTGGAAATCAAGTTTGGCCAAAGTTTGTTTAAATGTTTGTTATCATGTTTGGATAACTTCGGGCGAAGTTATGTAATGATCTGTTTGCTTTGAGTGTTAAGTTTCCCCTAAGTTACCTAGACTATATATAGGAACAACTTCAGACCGAACTTCATTTCACTGTTTTTGAGCGAACTTAGTGTTGAGAGCGAACTTGCTAGATTACAAAAGAAGTAACGTTATACTGCCCAAATTGAGACCTGAATCTAAGTGATTGGCACACTTAGATCCATGGCAGAGGTATAAATTAAAGAAATTACCATGAATTTTATGTGTATTGGACATTTCGGACTTATAACTGCTAAAACACATAGATTTAGGGTATTTGATTTGAAATTGATCGGTCAAAAATGTTTAATAACATGTATAGATCATATAAAACCATAAAATCGAAATTTGTACCACAAATTGATGTTGCAGGTTTTGATTTGTGTTTTGGGACGACGACAAGTTCGCCCGAACTTGTCTGGTTTTTGGGAACAACTTCGGGTGAAGTTGTGTGTATAATAAACTGGTTCATTGTGTTCAACTTCGGGCGAAGTTAGGGTTTAAACATGTCAAGTTCGCCCGAACTTAACCCTAAATTGTTATAAAGTCTGTTTTTGTTTCACCCGAACTTATACTGATTTATTGTAAAACATGCCATTTTTGGCAAGTTCGAGCAAAGTTGTTCAAGTGTTGTTAAAATTTTAAAAATATGCTAAGTATTTGTGTGTTTCCCTGTCGCAGGTTGTTCAGCTTACGTATTCAAAGTTCCATAATACGTGTGTTTTGCTAGATAAGAAGCTATATCCCTCTCTGGAGCCGTTTTCTGAATTTTGGAGTTTATGGGACGTATTCCTGTAACAAAGGCTATCACAGACAAACACATCTTATATCGCTCAGATGTAAACTTCTTCTGGAGTTCCGCAAAGTACGATGAAGCTAATAAAGTCATCAATTCATTTGTTTGTGTGGGAGATGAAGATAAGGAATTTAAAGTGAAGGAAGCCGATATTTCCGGAGTGTTGGAATTCAACGATAGTTTGATGATCCAATGGGTTTTGAGGAATGGATGGTTAAAGGGTGCTTTTACCGAATGGGATACCGTGGATACCTTAATGAGTCATCTTTCAAGAAGGGCAATCTAGGTCTTTCTTATAAATTCTTCATGCATGCCCTGATTCACAGTTTCAATCACAGAAAGCCTGGTTTGGATGATTTACAGGATTACATGATGTGCATGGCAACAGTAATGATACTAAACAAGAAGTTCAACTATTCTGGAGTCGTTTTTGAGCACATGTCAAAGAATATGGGCAAGGATAGATTTTTCTATATCCTCGGTTTGTACAGATGCTTGTCGATGATCAGTTCAAATATATCGTCAAAGATCAGAATAATGTACTTTATCTGGGTCATATGGAGGAGACTACTTTGAAGTAGCTTGCTACGTACCAAAGACAAGATTCAGCTCCTATTGCAAAACAAGTTTTCGGTGCAATTGTTAAAGCTGACTAGGAGTCACCACCTGATGGAAAATGGAGGAATGAAGGAAGTGGTGATGATAAAGATGGAATTGAATTGTTGAAAGGATTCAAAGAAAAGTATCGTAACATTGGTTTGTGAAGAAAGTTGTTGAGAAGCCAAAGCGCAAAAGGGCTTCAAAGAAAGTCGAGACAATGTTGGTTGATGAACCTGAGATTGAACAAGAAAATGTTGAAAATGTTGCGGGATCGAGTGCAGCAGTGAATGTAGAGAGTCAAGAGGTTGAGACTGGAACTGCTGGTGGTGATCGTGATGATGTTATTTCAACTACTTCCGACAAAGAGGAAGAATCATCTGAAATTCTGCAGAGATTCGTCAGAAGAAATTTGAAGAAGAACAAGAGGAAGAGCGATTAAAGAAAAGGGGTGAAGATTTGTATGTTCCATCTGCTGAAGAAGAGTCTGATGAAGATAGAGTGAAAAAGAAAACAAAGCGAATGAAATCAAAAGTAGATGAATGAGAGAAAACAACAGGATCTCCAAGTACAAAGGAAGAGCTTTACCAAAAAGCAGGAGATACATCAGTTAAAGTAAGAAAGCTACTCCTTCGCAAGCTTCACAAGTTCAAGATCCACCAATTGTGACTGTTCAAGAACCACCACAACAACCTCCACAAGATCCAACTGTTACTGCACAACCAATTTCTCCACAACAACAATCAACACCAAAACAAACAACACCAAAGTCTACTCCAAAGCAGCGTACTCCTCAAAGTCAAACATCTGCTCAGCGTCAAGAACGTTATTTCTCTGACGAATTTGGAGATTTTCTATGCTCCACGTAATGTTGATATGGAGATTTATTCTGACGAGTTACTTGATATGTTCAACGAATCGAAGGTTCAAGAGTTGGAAAGGAGAATAAAAGCTCTTGAAGTTCAAATCAAGAAGAATGAGACCGAGAAAAAGATTATGGAGGATAAAGTTAAATTTCTAGAAAATGATTGTGAGTACATGAAAGCGTTAGTTGAAAGTCTCGGTGCAGACAATGAAAGGCTGAGAAAAACAATTACAGAGCTTAAGACAGAAAAGGCACTAAATAACAAAAGATTCAGCATGTTACAACGTGTTCTGGCTAACAATCTTGGTATTAATTTAACGTCGAATACAACAGACTGGAAGTGCAAGATGAAAGAAAGAGCTGAAAAAGAGTTAGCAACGCAGGGCAAGGGAAAACATGTTGAAAGCACTATTGAAACAGTGATCGGTGAAGTCTCAAAGTCTACTGAAGTGCCTGTTATTGAAGAAATCCCTGTTGTTCAAAATCAAGAAGTTCAGAATGTTGATATAGCTCAAAATGTTAAACAAGTTGATGATTCTGTCAAAGCTTCTAAACCTGAGAAAGAATCTGAAGAAAAAGAGGATGATGATGATGCGAATGATAAAGATGATGACCCTGTCGATGATCCTAAAGATGATTCAGATCATGGTAACGACGATGATGATGGTCAGGGTGGTGTTGGTTTGAAAGTAGATTCAGCAAAGTTCTCTACAGATCTTGATTTTGATTTTGATACATTTATATACGATGAAGCGAATACTAAAGATGTTCAAAGTAAGGGGGAGCAAGAAGGCCCTAAAGATGTTGATGATTCTAATGCAGTTATTGCTAAGCATTTCACAGTAGTTTCTGATCAACAACCCTTAATTCTTATAGTAGAGTATAATGTCGGAGAGGGAGAGTTTGTTCATGATTATACGAAAGAAAATTGGAAAGATGTTTGAGATAGAGCCTGAAGAGTTTGAATTTGATTTTGAGGAAGAGTTAGTGAATATCAACACATTCGAGCCGAAAGAATACTTCTACAAGCATACTCCTGAAGCTAATGATTATAACAGAGTCATTATTGAAGATGCGTCTGATGATGAAGAGGGTGCAGAAAAGTATTCAGGTGTGAACACTGACAACTTTCATTTTTGGGATATTGAAGATGCGTCAAAAGAAGAAATTGCTGAAGCTAAGAAGTCATGGTTCAAAGAAATGCCAAAACAACGAAAGTATAGACGTCCGCTTGCATTTTTTACCAGAGACAAAGACAAGTCGTTGGGTGATATTTTGAGTTGGGGTTGGTTGAAAGAGTTGAATGTATATGCTATTAAACGGGAGTTTGGAGTTCAATACTTCCGACACATGGTAGATTTGAAGACATTGCCTTTTTTGGGATATTGAAGAGTTGGTGCAAACACGTAATATCAGCTACCAAATGAAGTTTAATGATCAAAGGCAATGGAAGGTGATTAAGTTTGAAGCATTACACGGTTTTAGATACTGGAAGCCACTTATTCCTAAGCGTCGAATCAAGATTGATAAGAAGACAGGTGAAAAAGATGTGACACTTGTGATGAAAAGGCCAAGAACAATGAAGAATATGCCTTTGATGCCAATTGAACAAGATTCCTATCCGATGTTTAAATGGTGGAAGATAGACCCAGAAACATGTGAAGTTGTTATAGTGCTACGAGCTGATGATAACTGGGAGATTGCTGAAGAAATAACACCAGAAATGATAGAAAGAGAAGGATATGGGGTTTATGGGGAACTATCAGAATATAGACCCGATGTGGCTAGTGAATTGTTCGAAGGAAGACATTCGATGCTTATTCTTCAACAATATTTGTTTTGAAAAGAAAGAGAAAGTGCAAGCGCTACAATTCCAAAGTGTGGTAAATGTTTGCTTTGCACATGGAGTTAATTCAGGAAGAATGTGGGAATCTAGCTGGAGAGAGCTTGAAAGAGAAAATTTTCTTAAAAGGAACGGCGACTCGAGAAGATTCATGAAAGGGGTAGAGAGGCTAGACTACGAAGATTTCAGTTTAGAAATGGGCACCTCCTACTGACCAAACGCCGATTCTAAAGCAAGAATGAAGGAAAAAGTCCTACAAGAATTTCTTCGGAAGAGGTTGAAGGTTTTGAAGACTGATCAAGACTACAACAATATCCAAGGGAGAGTCTGTTGGTGCATCATGTCTATCGTCTAAGTCTTGGATCGAGTCTGTATTGTATAGGTTTGATTTGTTAGATTTTAAAGTATTTATGTTGTAAGGGATCAAGTTTGGCCGAAGTTGTGCTTGTCAAATGGATAAGTTCGGCCGAACTTGAGCCATGACACTTTCAACCGAACTTGTACCTCTATATATAGCTAGCCTTGGTTTCTCATTTGTAACTTTGCAGCTTTTGAGGCGAAGCTCTATCGATTTGGATTTGTACATTGTAAAGACATTTGGAGTAATAAATCGACGTTTAAACAAAATTCTTGTGTATTTGTCACTATTCATGTAAATTCCGCATACGATGAGATAGATACAAACTTAGGTTTCCGTGACAAGTGGACGGATCGATCCTACAAACGGTCTAGATAGGGTTTGCATACTAAGTTCATCAAGTCCATGAAAACTGTTGGTGCATTGGTCAACCCAAAAGGCATAACCACGAACTCGTAATGACCATAATTAGTAACGAAACACGGTTTTTGCGATATCTTCTTCTAGAACTCTAAGCTGATGATAACCAGATCGTAGATCAATCTTCGAGAAACATGAATTGATCTAAAAGGTCATTGATGCGGGGCAAAGGGTAACGGTTCTTGATAGTCAGCTTGTTGAGTTTTTGATAATTGATTCACACATGGAAGTACCATCTTTCTTGTTGACAAAGTGAACTGGCGCACCCTATGGAGATGAACTAGAGCCTATAAACCCTTCGTCAATCAACTCTTGCAATTGACTGGCAAGTTCGTGCATTTCGGATGAGGCCAATCGATAAGGAGACTTTGCAACGGAGGTGACCCCTGGCACTAGATTATTTTGGAATTCAACTTCTCGCACAGTAGGAGGAAGTCCGGATATGTCTTCTGGAAATACTTGGAGAAGATCCCGAACAATTGGGATGTCTTCAAGCTTCTTCTCCTTGCTTTTCTTATCCACAATATGGGCCAGGAAGACCGCATAATTTTACGATGTTACTTTTGGGCTTGGATGCATGACATCGGCTTAAGCCCTTTAGAAGGTGTTTCCGCCAAAAATACGAAGAACATTACCATGGGCGAGAGGAATTCAGATATATTTTTCAAAACATACAATCTCATAATGGTGTTGGGCTAACCAGTCCATACCAAATGCCAAAAATACGAAGAACATGACCATCGGAGATATTTGAGCCGGTAGGGTTTGCTTGATGAGTAGACCCTTGAAGAGCCTGCGTGACCTGGACCACTATGTTCAGCAGCCATTTACCCACTGTCCTAACTTTTATCATATACACAAAGTTTCTAAATTTCATCAGATTACCAATGAAAAATATAATACGATTAAAAAAACGTTTTATCCTTTAGTTCTGGTTACTTCTAAAGGAATATCTATATTCCATTTGGCATATATTATATCAATCACCTTTAACTTAATTATATAATAATATTTGTAAAAGAATACATCTATTCCATATCACTAATACCTTTAACTAAATATATATATTATATATATATATAGTAAATAATATTACGTATCTAAATTTGATTGAATATAATCGTTGAAAAGCATCAGATATCGTTAAATGTGTGTGTGGTTTTATCCCACTTTAATTTTTTTATTACAAGAATTTTGATTACGTCAAACCCATTATCTCAGCTTTGTGACTTAGTGACTGTGGAAATGTGATCTCATGGCTCTTGCGCGTGCCTATAAAAGGATCCAAGTCATTGTTTAAGAAGTACAAAAACATACAACTTCTACTTCTAATGGAGGGTTATTCTAAATGTGAAGCTAACTTTGTGCCTTTGTCGCCTATTAGCTTTCTCGAGAGAGCAGCATTTGTTTACGGGAAAAGCGTCTCTATAATTTATAATGATGTGACGTATACATGGAAAGAAACACACGATAGATGCGTGAAGCTCGCTTCTGCTCTTTCACTTGTGGGAGTTACTCCTGGAAAAGTTGTAAGTTCTTTCACCTTTATGTTGTAATCCTTTTGCTAGCTTTACCCATGGATACAACAATGAAGTTAAGTCCGAAAATATTTTAGATGTTGTTACTAAGTTTTTGTTAATTATTCTTGATATACTTACAAGTTGTATGTTACTCGATCTTGTAACTTAATATGTAATTAACTAATTATTGAAACAGTTAACGCACTAACATGTGAATGAGATCGAACCACTTAAAGTCAACTTCCAGATTTCTAAAAAGAGAAAACACTTTGCGGTAAAGTGTTTACTTGTTATACATTCACACTACATGTAGATTGATGGAGTCTAATTAAAATCAAATTTAAGTAACACTGAAAAACGATATAAAAACGTAGAGATGTTACAACTTCACATAAGACGTTATATAACCGACTCTCTTGTATCTCACGCAACATATACAAGTGATTATGTGTATCTTGAGGTTTCCTACTTAAATTAGCTATATGTTGAAAACATTGTGTATCTTGAGGTTTCATGTTAAAATTAGTTATGCTTTAAAAGCATGGTTTTGAACAGAATCCGCTAACAACAATGGGCTGATTATGCACTTTTAAATGGCTCGTAAATTGGAGGTTGAACCGCCAACAGTGAACTATGGTTAAACTGGAGTAAATTGCACTTTTTTTCAAACTGATGTCATGCACTAATTTTATAGAGTGGGACAATGGAGATTCTCATTGTTTAGCGATGTGGGACCTAAAGGGTTAAGAAGCAAAATTTATTTAAAACTTTAAGTGGTCTCTAAGAAGGATCGATGTGATCTTCTGAAATATGGAACGATTAGTGGTTTACCAAGTCAAACCAAGCAAAACATGGGTTTTTATATTTAGTTATATAGCTAGTGGGTATTCAGACGGCTTGGCTTTACACATGAAAATCAAAACGTAACCACATGTGTTGATGTTATTTTAAGTATTTGATAATAATACTATAAAGGTTGTAAGGTGTGAGGAGCCATATTCTTAAAGAATGGGTCTTCACGTAGACAACCACGTCATTGGGTGAGGAGAATTAGTCTCAAGGGATAAACCTAGGGTGTGGAGGATGTGTCTCGTTTTTTTCTATTTTTTGTGTTAAATAATACGCAATATATATATAAAAGTAAAACTAAATTAAACACTAAAATTAATAATAAATCTTACATTACATTAACAAAATCTAAACTTAAAAACAGTCAATAAAAAAAAATACTAGTCGTCATTTTCGTCGTCGTTTGCGTCATCATTTCGTTCATTGTTTGCGTTGTTTCAAATGTATTCCACTAAGTCCGCATTAAGGTTTTCATGTATGTACTCGTTATTTAACGAGAACATGTTTAAATCATGTTGTTCCAGACTTATCGGAACATTATTCTCGTTAACCGCTTTTTCGGCATACTCACAATCACTCTACCTTTGTCTTCGATGATCATGTTATGCATCAAGACACAGGGATAGATGCAATATCGCAACTACTTTGGTGTAAAAGCACGTGGTGGGTTCTCAATGATATGCCATTTTTTTGTAGAAGCCCATAACATCGTTCAATGTTCTTTCTCGCAGCCTCTTGAAACTTGGCAAATTTCATTCTTTTTCCGTATGTCGGGTGGTAAATAGATTTAACAATTGTCGAGTATAATGGGTATATTCCATCAGCAAGATAATGCTTGCGTTTATATTCCACCCTTGAAACCGTAAATCTGGTGCCTGGACCAGTTCCTTGTATGACATCGTTGAAGACATCTAATTGATGGATGATGTTAAGGTCGTTATTCGAACTACAAACACCAAAGAAAGCATGAGAAATCCACAGATCTTGTGACACAACAGCTTCTAGTATTATTGTTGGATGTCCATGATCTTCTCGTGTAAATTGACCTTGCCATGCATTAGAGCAATTCTGCCACGGCCAATGCATGCAATGAATGCTTCCGAACATTCCTGGAAAACCATGTTTTTCTTCGAATTGATACAATTTTTGGACCTCGTTGGCGTTTGGTTTTCTCAAATATTTCTTGCTATGCAGCTTCACCACACATTTGCCAAAGTTGTACAAGCATTCTCGTGCAGTTCTTTCAAACATCTTTAAATACTCGTCCCACACATCGGCTGTCGTCCCGACAGCCAGCCAGTTGGCGAATTGCCGCTATGCATTTCTATAAGGTGGTGAAACCCCTTTTTCCTCTAGCATCAAATCATAATGTAAAGGGGGGGGGGGTCAAACCTCGACACGCATCATCTATACGTAAGAACAGTCGACGACTCACTCGATACCGACGTTTAAACATCGCAGTCGTGTACAACGGATCGTTTGCAAAGTAATCGGCCACCAATCTATCGTGGCCTCCTACACATACATGAAAAATAAAAATATAATGACATAAAAATATGATAGCGACATTATAAGTATGCGTACAAATAAATTATTAATTCAAAATATAATTGCGATAAAAAACCTATAAATACAAATATAAACTAACCTTCTCGGTCCCCGTTTATGGTCGGTTGCCTAGTTCCCAGTTGTGATGTGGTTTCTTCTTTCGCAATGATCATTTGAGCCGCCTGCATTATGTCGTTTACAAAAAACTGATTGTGTTCATCCGAAGATGATGAACACCACGAAGATGAAGACATTGTGTATTTTTTTTAAATATTGAGATTGTATAAAAGTGAGAGAGAATTTGGTTGAGAATGCGTGACAAATTATAGAGTTTGGTTATATTTATAAACAAAATATTTATTTTAATTTTTTATTAACGTAGCCAAATGGCTATCTTTGATTTGGGGCTGTCGCCAACTACACCAAGGAGAAGAAGTGAACAGCACGACCCACATGAGGGCAATGTAGCAGTGTCTGGGCAGAGCTTGATGGCCCGAGTCCGTCTCCACACCGTTTAGCCTAGAAAACCATACATAAAATGTATATAAGTACAGAAAAGGCAACCTTCATTTCAAGAATAATAATAACCAAAGCTTAAAGGATTTACAAAATCATTATATTCTAATTATAATATATTAAACCACGCCTTAATCGACAATCTACCGTACATGAGAACCCCTTAGTTATAAATATATATTTACTAGAATTCTATTTACACTTACATAATTGGCTTTTCTTTTATGGCAACTTGGCAATTTAGTCAACTTTTAGTAGTTTTTATATGCATCTCGCAAGATACCTTATTTTTTATGTTTTAACCACACAATTTTGGTTCTTGCAGTTTTGCCCCCTCAATTTGTTAGTTTTTTTAATACCAATTTACATTCTTATCCCCAGAATTTTAATAAATTTAACGAACGTCCCCCCAACATTAATAAAGTTATTATTATCCTTTTTAAATCGTTTTACACCACAATCCTGAACTTTAATAAAGTTACTGCTTTAAATTTTAAACAAATTTTCCGTTACGATGTCATATTTTTTTTACATTTTTCATCTTTTTATTATAGTTTCAAATAATATTAACGGTGCACATGAGTTATTTTTATCTACGTTTCGACATTCATTTACGTAACATTATTTTTCAACCAGCTAGTTCTTTAGATGTTTTTATAGTTTTTTATTTTTAAAACCATCTGGCACTCAGGTAAAAGTATATTATTGTTAGGTGTTTTTTTTTATCTACACTTAAACCGACCCTCTACAACACGTTACACTATATGTTAAAAAGCACCCTTTGGGTGATTTTGTTCTAAGGAAGTGATGCTAACCCTAAAAAGTTTTTAAAGTAGAATTTCTTTGAGAGTGTGAGTCGTCGGGGGACGGTTAACAGTGGGAAGCGGGGGAATCACTAAATTTAGTTATGGATATATATATAAATAGTTGTTATCGTAGTGAGAATCTCTAAAGGAAATGTAAACGCTATCAACTACCAGGTTCCTAATTATTTTAGCTATTTTTGCTTTCAAAACAGGTTGGTTTTCCGTCGCAACGCGCGAGTAAGAACAACCTAGTTTTTATTAGCGATGATACGCTTGTTTGTTTTATAAGTTCATATTTTGTTCAGATTTGATTCATGAGTTGCTATTAGTGTTAGGAAAAAGAATTAAAAGTGGAAAACTCAATTGGTTTATTCAAACCATAAGGGTGAACGAGGTGGTAGCGGCAAGTAGGGATGGTGAGTTGGGTTACCATGCGGTAACACCGCCACCTACTTACCACAAGGTTAGTGATGAAAATGATAACAAGTTACCGCATGGGGGAATGAGTTTTTGACACTTTGAACAATTATAATGGTTGTAATGCTTGAGTGGACTTCACCCCTTGTGATTAAGGGCAAGATGGGAAATACAGAGGGAGCTGACATGCCAAGAAATCATTGGGTGGGTAGAGAGTTTACCTCTCCTCATAAGGTAACAACCCCTTGCAACCTATGGAAAATGCATATAAAGATAGTAAGTGCCACTGAGTGGGTAGTCGGTAGTGGAGTGAATTTAGGTTAGACTCTTAGATTTATTTACTTCCATTTACATATTAGTAGTAGTAGTGGAGTGAATTTAGGTTAGACTCTTAGATTTAAAGATCATTTACCTTGCGTTTAAGGAAACTTCAAAACATCTTTCGTTCGTTTATTTGCTTCCATTTACATATTAATAGTAGTAGTGGAGTGAATTTAGGTTAGACTCTTAGATTTAAAAATCATTTACGTTGTGTTTAAGGAAACTTCGAAACATCTTTCGTTCGTTTATTTACTTCCATCTACATATTAATAGTAGTAGTGGAGTGAATTTAGGTTAGACTCTTAGATTTAAAGATCATTTACGTTGCGTTTAAGGAAACTTCAAAACATCTTTCGTTCGTTTATTTACTTCCATTTACATGTTAATAGTAGTAGTGGAGTGAATTTAGGTTAGACTCTTAGATTTAAAGATCATTTACGTTGCGTTTAAGGAAACTTCAAAACATCTTTCGTTCGTTTATTTACTTCCATTTACATATTAATAGTAAACTAGTATTTTAGATCCGCTCTTTGCAGCGGGACCTTTAAATCGAAAAAAAATAGACATAAAAACCGTGTACACACGTTTAGACTAAAACTTAAAACATAGAACAGAGTAAACAAGTCGACTTAGGACCCGCGCGTTACGACATGTCATTAAACCGAAACAAATATGTTAAACCACAAACGCACGTTGCAGCTTATACCGACTCTTACCTAAGAAAAAGAAAATTACACAAAAGGCATGGCCACAAAACCCAATGTACAACCACATAAAGCATAAACTTATATATAAAACATTGAATAGTAATATTGTCGAAAAACTTAACATCAATATAAGAAAAATAACAGTATAAAAGTAAAACTGAAACTTAAAACTCAAGGGGTAAAAGTTTTTTATATATAATATAGGGGTACAAAATTAAAACTTAGAAAGAGAGAGAGAGAGAACTACAAAAGCCAGCCGAGCCCCGTTTTCCTAAAGGATACTGAACTACAAAAACAAATAATATATATTATATAAGCTGATGTTTGAATAAAAGTTAGACTGCGCTTAGTGGTTCTTGTGCTGCTTATTTGTGCAAGAGAGCTTGTTCGACTCCCCTGCTCTTCATGATTGCCATGCTTTTTATTATTTTTCAATGGTTCCTTTACACTATGTTACTATTTCCTTTTTTTCAAAATTTTTATTTAAAAATTTAAGTTTTAATTTAGATGCCCACTATATCACCGCCCTTTTTGGCTATATCCATCCACGCCTTATCGTTTGAGTTCCTTCCAGATCAACTAGGGTTCCTCGTCTAGGAAGAGTGCAACCATAGTAGACGTTTAGCTACGGTCCCTTGTCTTGGAGTAGCCATGATTCATCTCCTCTCGTTTTAGCTAACCTTCCACGTTTATGTTCATTTATATTTGTTTGTTTTTGTATGTTTCCATTCGTGAGTTGTTCAGCTAGATTTTTAACGAACAAATATGAACACAAAATTCATTCATTTAAGTATTTGTCTTTGTGGTCAGTTAAAACTAAATAAACGAACATTAACACACCCTCATTCGTGTTTTTTAATTCGTTTACAAGCCTAATTAATTTCAATATATGTTAACACTATTATTAGGCAATATGGAAAATAGAAAAGGATGTGATGGGCCTACAAATAAAATATTATTTATAGAATGTATGATTAGGACCCCAAGTCCTTATCTGGTTATTGGTTCCAAATCCTAACCCATCTCACACTCTAAAAAATGTATGATTAGGACCCCAAGTCCTTATTTGGTTATTGGTTCCAAATCCTAACCCATCTCACACTCTCAAAGAATGTACGATGAGGACCCAATTCCTTATCAACCTTGACTAGTTATTATCGTTGTCTGTTTGTATTTGCCTTTAGGATTCAATATTGGACTAAAGAACAAAGCACCCTGACTTGTTCTAAGCCACTATCTACACGTTTATTTGTATTAACTTATTGGACATAACTTAAGCCGAAACGAACCATGTATAATCATAAAGTCATGTGCATTATATCGGCCTCGTGGACCCAATTCGACTAAAGATTGATACCAACCACTTTGTCTTGTTATGTGAGTCAAGTACTGATTGTCATCCTTAAACTTCAAGTCATTTGTTCACCGATATAGTTATATACTATTTCAATAATAGATAATAAATATTTCTTTAACCACAAATTACATCTCAAAACTCACCCGTCATATAGAATATTGCACTTGGAAACCGAAGCCGGCTTTGAGTCAAAGATTCATTTGCTCGTATATATAACCACATCCCTTTTATTTTGATTTAATAAACTGTTAACATTTTAATAAACTGAGTATGATGATGATGATTAACATTTTAAAACATTCATTCTAATTTGGTCAAACTATGATGCAACATCATTAGATGGTATTCTTGTTGTCCATGGCTTTATAGCCTAGTGGCATCTTGGTGGTGGGATAGGATTTAGGACCAATAGGTCCTGGGTTCGATTCCCACAAGGTGGGTTTTCTCATATTTAATTGGTTTCCTCCTGAATTGGTGTGGCATTATGCCTAGTGGAGATGGATATGATCGGGTGGTTCCTCTGGTGGCACTATGATACTCCAGTGGTCTGTCAGTGATCCAAATTTGCCGTTAAAAAAAGTTTGTATTCTTGTTTTCTTTTTAGAAATAAAAGAATTATCTAAATGAACAAATATTTATATAGGATGCCCAACAAAGTGTGTTTTGGACTCTTTGCAATGGGTGAAGTGCACCTTATTTGGAGGGACCTATTTGTAGTCTCCAAAAAGATTGAGGAAATTTTAATGCATTTTTATAAGTGGAAGGATGATTTCCAAATTGAATTTGTTTCTTTTAAGAGTCAGCAGGGCAATAAGTATTTGGCCCGTTTACGGTCCGTAACTACACGGATAGAGTAAAATAAAAACGTGAAGAGGACGTGTATGATATTAAATTCATTGAGTTAAGTGTTATTTTAGTTTATGTAGTTTGAAACACTGTTATTTTAATCTAAATAATTTCAAACGTTGCAATTTTATTCAACTGGAGTAACTCTATCCATTTACCTGTTAGCTAGAAGGGCAATTCGATCATTTTATATGGCCGAATTGCCCTTCTAGATAACATAATTACATATAAAATGACCGAAATGCCATTCTAGTTAACAAAAGAAATGGATGGAGTTAACCCAGGGGACTAAAATGGAAACGTTTGAAACTATTTGGACTAAAATGGCAACGTGTAAAACATTTGGATTAAACTGGCAATATGCCCAAACCACAGGGACTAAAACGGCATTTAACTCTAAAAGTTTCTTATTTTTAACAAAAATATAAATTAGATACTAGAATAAGTTTTGTAACAACTCAATTTAAAAATTATTATAGATACTCATATAGAATACATTTGAAACTGTTGTGTTTATAAACAGCTGACTGGACTATTTAAAACTTAATAAATCCTTAGGTTTGGTTGGTTTCTGGTCTGTAAGGTTTGATTCTGAATGTTTAATGATTAAGTCATGAAACTTGAAACCATTCGTTAAACCTTCATTCTTTATTTTCTTTTAACTTTTATAATATGTGTTATGTGTATATACATCTAAGTTTTTTTTATTTCCGAACATTATATTACAAACTAAAGATTTTGTAATGACTAGTTCATAACATTAAAACTGGATGATCTAACCAACCAGGCAACCATGTCGGTTTGTTTGTTTGTTGTTTTCAAAAATCGATTCAGTTTATAATATTTGTCAAAACTTATTGAACCAAACCATAAACACCGATACTAGTTTAACACACTTGGCTTATTGAAATTTCTTACATATTAAAATAAAATTTAACGAAATTCACATGCTTTTAAAAATAGGTTGCAACCTTTGCCCCAAATACACCTGCTCAGTACGAGCTCCAATTCGGGGTGCCAATGGCTGGTGCGATCCTTTCTTCACTCAATACGAGCCTTGATCCACCAACACTGGCAACCACTCTCAAACAGCTAGAAGCCAAAGTCATCTTTGTTGACCACCAATACATTCAACCTGTTAGTGAAGCAATCAAGATACCATCGTGCCATTGAAAACTCTTGATTACGAGGAATTTCTTTCTTCAGGGAATACCGATTTCAATATCATACACCCAACTGATGAATGTGATCCAATCTCTATAAATTTCACTTCAGGCTCAACGGGGAAGCCAAAAGGGGCAGTTTATAGCCATAGAGCAGCGTATCTCAACTCGTTATCGGTTATCTTTAGATATGATATAAAGAAAATGCCGGTTTTCTTGTGGACGGTTGATATGTTTCGTTGCAACGGGTGGTGCTTCCCTTGGGCAGTGGCAGCATTGGGCGGCACCAATGTTTGTCTTAGAGAAGTGACCGCAAAGGTGATTTTTAACTCGATTGTGACCCATAAAGTAACACACTTGTGTGGTCCACCTACGATTTTAGACAAGATTGCAAGTTCGAAACCTGATGAACAGCGGGTGATTCCAACTAGGGTTGATGTAATTGTGGCTGGGCCTTTACCCTCATTGGAAATTATATCTAAAGTCATTTGGGTTTGACATACACCATGGTTATGGAATGACAGAAGCTCTAGGGCCAATGACTGATAGGTCATTGACAACAAGCAATCAACAAGAAAATGATAACGATATTGAGAGTCAGAAGATAAGATGTCGTGAAGGAACTCACAACATCTTAACACAAGATGTTGATGTCAAAGACCCCGAGACCATGATCAGTGTACCATCAGACGGGAACACAATTGGAGAAATTATGTTTAGGGGTAACATTGTAATGTTAGGATACTTCAACAACTTGGAAAAGACCCAAAAGGTGTTCAAGGGCGGTTGGTACATGACAGGGGATCTTGGGGTCAGAAATCCCAACGGTGATATAGAGATGAAAGATCGCAAGCTAGATAGCATTATCACAAATGGGGAGATTGTTAGCACCATCGAGATTGAACGGGTCATCAGGACTCACCCATTTGTAAAGGAAGTTGCGGTTGTTGGGAAACCTGATAATGCCCTTGGTGAAACCCCTTGTGCGTTTGTGATATTGAAAGGCGAGTGTACTTTAACTAGTTGTGCTATCATCGAATTTTGTCAAGAAAAGTCGTTGCCTCGCAATATGATCCCACAAAATGTGTGTTTCCAGGTTTTACCCACGAATTCGACCGGTAAAGTTCTCAAGTTTCTTCTTAGGCAAAAAGCCAAGGCAATCTGGAGTATTCTTTGTGGGAATGGGAATGGGCATTGAACATTCAATGTTATCATTTAAACATGGCCAGACATAAATAAATGTTATCGAATAATGCTCAATTGCTTGAATTTGGAATACAATTGTACTATGGATTATAATATTAATAAATATAAACACACTTAATGTGTGTTAATTTTCCGTTCAGTTATAAACGCTTCTTTTCTGTTTTTTACTTTTTTTTTAAGTAAACTTCATTAAAACACCTTCGACCCAAACAGGCAGAAGGCCAAACAAAACAAAACCATCGACCCAAACGAGCAAAGGGCAAACAAATTACAACATATACAACGGATATCTACATCATTCCTCCCAACTAATGTATTTACAAGAAGATCTATTTTTAACCCATCCGAACACCCCTTGATTTAATCTCCTCTAGAATATCTTGAGTACTTCGCTTTAATTGCTAGAAAACCAACTCATTTCTACCTTTCCAAATACTCCAGCAGGCAATCATCACAAGACCTTGAACAATTTTCTTAGCTTTCTTGCTCAACTGAGAAATATTGTGTATGTCCATAATATCTTCGAAATCGAAAGAATATATAGGGGGGGATTCTGCACCACACACCCAAACCCAACCAAACCCTATTGGCAACCGAACAAGCAGAAAGTAGATGATCCACCGTTTCCTCATATTCGTCGCAGAACGGGCACATAATCGAAGAGATATCCAAACCCCTTTTTCTTAAATTAACTCTCGTGGCTAACCCGTCAATATTGCCTCTCCAAGCCATAATATTGCATTTCAGAGGCATCCATTTACACCATTCTGTTTTTTACTAACATCTTATAACAAAAATTTTATAAAATAAGTGACCTGGATAAAACATAGATGAAACTTAGATATTATGTAGTAATTGCTTTCTTAATGTAACTTGAACAATAAGGTAACAGTGAAATAAAAATTCAGTAACTAATAAACAATTTTGGTAATTATTCTATTTAAGTCAACTTAAAAAAAATATTCACCAAATAGAAATCAAGCTTGATGTCTACTTTATTTATCTCACTTAACTTTAAAATAGTTAGCATTTATAAAATATAGCAGTAATGAAACGACGAATGAAACTAAGTGGTTTTTATAGTTAAAGTTTATGAGTGATTATACTAGAATAATATTAACACTTGCTTATATTTTTTTATGATTTTATCTCTACAAATTATTTTAAAGTTAGAGCCACACCTTTAATCCATAATTACTTTGGCTAATATTGTTGATATAAAGTTTCATGGGGCATGACTACTAAGGGTATAAGGGGTGGTTTTTGGGGAGAGGTAAACTCTCCACCCCGATGATTTCTTGTCATGTCAACTTCTTTCTTCAACTCTCCTCTTATCCTTAATCACAAGGGTGGTTCATCCAAATAATTTTTTAAAAGGAAAAATGTGTGATTCGTTGGAAGAGAGCGGGGCCCACTATACACCCATCTCTCTCCTCTTCCCTCCTCTCCCCTTGTGGAGTGATTAATCGCCGAAATCCAACTCTCCTCGCAGTGACTTGGTTGATGGCGTCGGTGTTGGGGAGAGGTAAACTAGTTTACCCCATAGTTTGACGCATCCACCCCATATACCCTAATTACACCTAGGGATGTTCGTCGAATCGAATATCGAATTTTTCAATTATTCGAATCGAATATTGAATTTTTCAATTATTCGAATCGAATTATTCGAATAATTTTTATTTTCCCTTGAATTCGAATTCGATTAAAACCTACCGAATTCGATTCGAATAAAAAAACCCAATTCGTATTCGATTAAAAATTCGATAAAGCCCGATATCACATAAAAAGTTCCAAATAAAGTACCATAAGTCTAAAATTCAAAAAGAAGTTGGAATAATTACTCCACATTACAAGTTAATATTTTGAGGGTTAGAAATCTATTGATAGATTTGTTACTTAGGTTTTAGTTATGGGCTATGTAGTGGGTTTGGTAATGGGTAATTTTAATACTTGAAATAAATTTTGAATCGTATTCGATTTACCTGACTCGAATTGAATCGAATTCGAATTCAAATCTTATAATCGAAACGAATTCTGAACACCCCTAATTACACCAGAAAGTATAGTGTAGGCAGTTCAATTAACTAGTTAATAGTCTGGACACAAATAAACTACCACACCCTTACCCTCATCGGAATGGTATGGGGCATGATGATTCCCCATAGCTTAAGCTGTCACACACTATTATAAGTTTAAATAATTAGAGACACAAAATTAGACTCGTCACACATAATCATAGAAAACATTTAACATAATTCATACATTATTCAAAAGATAAATTGTTATGAACAAACGCCCATTTTTTACTAAGGCATGTCCTACGTGCCTTTTCCTTCAACTCCTCCTACTTGTGTACCTGCATCATGCGTAAAAATGTTTTTTTGGGCCTTGGTGAATAGATCTAGCTTTTAAATAAAATGTTTTGCTTTACCAGTTGATTTATTTTTCTTAGAAATCTTTTAAAAAAATATTTAACATGCAATATCATGTGTTGTAAAAGCATCCATAATCACCACAATCACAACAACAATCAACATATCACCACAATTACAATATACATACAATAGAAATAATAAGGCTCAAAGACTATAGCATGCATTAGTCTCAAACCCCGAAGAGCGAGTCTAATACGGGTGGCGATACTAGACTACAACCCATGGCTGTGGGGAACCTAGTCACCTAGGTGGATCCACGCGAAACCTGTGACACAAAGCGAGTAGACACATAGATACACGTATATGCAACAATAGATACGAGAAACCATTGAAACTAGAAATAAGAAACAATAGATACTAGAAATATGAAACGCAACACATAACGACACATTGATTTCCATGTTGAAGATTTAAATAGAAACATATAAAACATGAAACATGATACACCACAAAAATAGTTGATGATGAAAAAGGGAGAGTAATAGATCTACTCACTGGTTGCGAAGAAACGATCCACAAGAGTTACCGCACGAAACGGGAGGAAACGTCAAACGAATTATCCTAAAAATATTAATAGGGAAAATATACAAAACGTCTAATGAATGAAACAATGAAATTACATCCTAACACTTGGGACTTTTGTATACTCTAGTTTTTATATTTATCATTAACTATATAGTAATTAAATATGACTAAATTGTTTATGTGACAACTATCCCCATTTAATATATAAAAATATATCTATTCTCATTAGTCATCAGAGATATAAATATATTAAATTCGTCAGTCATTTATGATATATATTAAAGTCATTAAAAATATAAAATAAAGTCATTGTTCACTAAAGATATATATTAAAGTCATTAAGATAGATTAAAGTCATTAAAATATCTTCAAATCATTAGTCACTAGTAATTTATGTCATTAGTCACTAAAGATATATCAAGTCCAATTTCGTAGCATATTAATATGACCAAATTTCAAAAGAAACTATCTATAAATATAATTCGATATTTGATATAAAAGAACAATATATCTTTTATGATATTACTTAACATATATCCTTTTTAATAAAAATCCAACTATATATATATAGAGAAGAGAGAAAGCGTAACATAGAATAGGCCTTATTGTACAATAGTACGCGATTTTGAAATCTTATGTTATAAAAAAAGTGCATGCGTATGATTTATAAAATCGCATGTTGGTATATAAACAATTTCGCATGTTGTGTTTTTCATCACAAATCGAATGTTGATAAATAAAATCGCACATTGAAAAACAATCTCGTACGGTCGTACGTTAACCCCTATTGTACAATAACCGGACTATATATATAGATATATGCAAATTCATATTTTATAAAAAGTCATTTGCTTCCTATAATTAATATTTCAACATAAATTCAACAAATTATTATGAAGACATCTTAAATTCCGCTAGCTATTGAGATTATAAAAATTTAGAAAACTATTTCATGGATTTTATGTTTCAAGAAAAAAAAATCATATTTTTGTTTAATACTCTAAAAGAAATATGATGAAATAAAAAATTTAAGAAATCACATATGAGCTCTAGAAATCTACACAATATAGCCAAAGTGAAAACAAACATTAAACACTAATTCATTTTTATTAAAACACAATCTACCTCCCAAATTCTATGTCTAATTACACTAAAATAAACAAAAAAGAATATGCATAATTACATACATCTGTCATAAAAATTGATAGCGAGGTTTATGAAATTCTAGAAAATAGAAGAAAAATGATTTTAGATATACATTTTAAGAAACAAGGCAACAAGATAAGGGGAAAACCAAATGCTTGATGATGATTTCCTTGCTTACGCTTGATGATTTTTAGAGATAAATTAACAAGAGTTTTGGTGTAGTGAGGAAGAAGTCTAGAGAAAAAAAAATTATGTTCTTGTGTTTTTGTTTTAATAATTGCCCCAATAATGTAGGGTTTTATGTCTCATAATGTGTGACAATGTCCACTTGACGGATCAAGAAACCTACTTCCTTGTTTGTTAACACACTTACGAGTGCGGAATCCACGTAAATATGCAATACGAAGCAAATATATGTAAAGCACAAGGTACCAAATATTCACAACTTTGATTAACTGAAGAGAACAATTACAAACACATAGACACAATGCTTGTACAAACTCTGGGTGCTCTCTTAGCAAACTGTGAAGGATAAGTCTGTTTATATAGGCAACCAGCATCTGCATGTTACGAAGAACATGTAGATGTCCATGAACCACAAAAATTCCCACGAAGAATGGTTCTTCGTGGGACACTTCGACGAACAACGAACAATGGTTGTTCGTTGATACGTAAGAGATGAACAATGGTTGTTCGTGAAGACTGAATCCCACGAAGAATCCCGGTTCTTCGTGTCACACCCCGACCCGCAGCGGAATAAGAGTCGGGGCATAATTGGGTTATCACCAAAGCTCATGACATTTACTAATATGTTTCATATTTATTAAAGTCAAAGTTACATTCCAAATAATCCAAACATGTCCATACAATACAAAGAAAATAAACCAAACATAACAATCCCAAACTCTAAATCATTTTATTCTTCTAGTCCAATCCTATGTGTTCCTAGCTGCTGCTGGTTCACCTGTATCATGTGTAAAAAATGGGGATTTTTGGGTCAACATAAGTTGGCGAGTGAACCTTGCCAGATAAACATTTATTATTGATTTACTTGTTAGTTTATCAATGAAAAATTGTGCATAATCATAAATGAGCAAATGTAAATAATCAAGCGGTGGCAAATAGCAATCACAACTACAGCAAACAATAACATATGATAGCATACATAAACATACCAACAACATACGATAAATAAAATAAATGAATCTGTGCGATCAAGGCTCAATCAAACGGAGCCGATCGTATTGCATGTACTGAAAATGAAAATGTCTGTGCGATCAAGGCTCAATCAAACGGAGCCGATCTATGTGGGCACGCCGGGTTCACGCTCATAATGAAATGGGGAACATGCTCAACGCTCATAATGTAATGGGGAGCGGCGACCTATGAAATTGATGTACTGAAAATAATAAATTGCATCCAACGATAACCACACAACAATTGAAACAAACTGAATACACATGTTCATGATATGATGTATGCACAATGATTTAATTATAATATTTAGCAAGACACATGATACACCCCGAAACGTGATTAAAACGGGGAATTTGTAAGATTCACTCACATTGGGTGCGTTGGATTGGAGATGGTGAGATGCGCACGAATTGGATGAGGGAACAACGAGGAATACTAACCTAAATAATAACGGAAAAATATATTAAATGAGTAGATTTTATTAAGGATTTTAATGAAATTTTTAGATCTATTTTTGTGAGTTTAAGGCTATTTTCTATCTTTAAAAATGTTATTTTTAAGTATTTTTAATTGATTTTTAAATTAAATTAAATAAATAAAAATATAAAAAAATTGTTTATTTTGCGTTGACCGTATTGACCGTTGACTTGTTGACTTGTTGACCGGTTCGATCAGTGGAATTGTTTGCGCCGGTGAGGTGAGACGTACCTACGCATACAACTGAGCTACGTGTCTAACCCGAAATAATCTTGTTTTTAATTATATTTATATACTAATTCAGTTTAACGAAAATTCTTTTAATTTCAAAAACATTTTAATTCAACAAACCGGTGCCAGTAACGGGTTTGAACTCGTGACGTGCGACTTAGTGTTGCACACAGTCCACCGCTGGACTGTGTGTCTAACCTGGTTATTATCTCGGTTTTTATTATACTTAACAACTAACAGAGTTAACCCGGTTTAGTTTTAAACAAAAAGGCATTTTATTACATAAGGAGTGCGTGTATCAGGGATCGAACTCGGGACATGCGTGTGTATTTTGCACACAGTCCACCGCTGGACTGTGTGTCTAACCCGTTCATTTTACTGGTTTTAAATAAACTTATAACTTAACTAACTTCGTCTTCTTCATTCAAATTTCAGTCGACAGAATTATTAATCCGTTTCTTGCGTTTACGATTTCCAACATTCATAAGACTATAACGAAATAGCAGAAACGGTGTTGGAAGTTAAACATACCGTATGGATGATTTATCACAGAGTCTCCGGCAATGCGTCGGCTCTGTTTTGTGCACCGCAGCTGAACCAAACAATTAACCGTTTTGATTAGTCAATCGTGGAATTGAAGTGATAAACAAACGTTAACAGTGTGATTGAAGGTCCTTACCGTTTCACAGACGGAAATAAAAATTTCCAGGAAATTTCCGGCGAACTGGAATTATCCGATAACGGTGCCTGAATTCGATCTCATGTGAATGGTTTGAGTTAGAAACAGCTTAACAACTGTTAGATTACGATGGTATTGGAGAACTTACCGATTTGAGGACAAATACGGTTTTCCGACGAACCTTACAGAAATTTTCGACGAGTTGATTTAAGCGTTCTGATGGTCTGAAAGTGTGACGAAAATGAAATGGAATGTTTGCCTGATGTCTCTGAGTCGCGAGAAAAGGATTTGATTGAAGTAATCTGAGCTTTGATTCTTTTCGGTTATAAAAACCGATAATAATGAAAATTGATGTTCAATCACTTCTGAATTGATTAACATCATCGGTTCATCGGTTATAAACGTGAATGTGCGAGTAATCAAACGATTTGACGATTGAATTGCCGATTTCGTTTCTCAGTTGGCGCAACCGGTTTAACCGAGTTTGTATATAAATGTTATTTGTTTCTAGAGATAACAGAAAACAACAAGTGGCGAGTGGTGATGTGTGTGTGTGTTAAGTCTTTGAAATTGTAAACCGGCTGACCCGGGTTCGAGTCCCGGCAGCAGCATTTCTTTTTTATTTATTTTGTTTTCACTTTTTATCAAATATAATTTTTATAGTTTAGTTTGTTTATTAATTATGTATCATTAAAAACCAAAATAACCATAAATACACAACGTGACATTTATAACTTGATATTCGATTACAAAACGGAGCGGGTTTGGAAACCCGTTTTTGACAAATGTTACAGTATCCCCTACTTTTAGGAATTTCGTCCCGAAATTTAAATAGTTGAAGTAGTAGGAAAAAGATGCGGGTATTTTTCACGCATTGAGTCTTCACGTTCCCAAGTAAACTCAGGTCCCCGTTTCGACTCCCAGCGTACCCTAACAATTGGAATGCGACTTCATCGTAGACGTTTCTCCCCGAAGTCCATGATTTCCACTGGTCTTTCAATAAAATGCATAGATTCATCAATCTGAATATCTTCCAGAGGAATGTGGAGGTTTTCATCAGCGAGGCACTTCTTCAAGTTTGATACGTGGAATGTGGGATGAATCCTGTTGAGTTCTTCTGGTAGATCAAGCTTGTATGCTACAGGTCTGACTCTTTCGAGTATCTTGAAAGGTCCCACGTAGCGTGGTGCTAGCTTGCCTTTTTGACCAAAACGAACTACTCCCTTCCACGGTGACACTTTTAGAAGTACATGATCACCAATGTTAAACTCTAAAGGCTTCTGTCGTTTATCTGCATAACTCTTTTGATGACTCTGAGCCGCTAGAAGATTGTTTCGGATTTGATGGATCTTGTCTGTGGTTTCTTGGATCAATTCTGGACCAAGGATTTGAGCTTCCCCAATTTCGTGCCAACATACTGGAGATCGGCACTTACGACCATATAAGGCTTCAAAAGGTGCCATGCCGATGCTTGAATGATAGCTGTTGTTGTACGAAAATTCAACTAATGGTAGGTGGGCGTCCCAATTTCCCTTGAAGTCTATGACACATGCTCGAAGCATATCTTCAAGAGTTTGAATGGTGCGCTCAGATTGTCCATCAGTTTGAGGATGATAGGTGGTACTGAGATCTAGTCGCGTACCCATAGCGGATTGTACTGCGTGCCATGTTCGGGAAGTGAAACGACCATCACGATCAGAAATAATGCTTAACGGTACCCCATGTCGGCTTACGATTTCGCTGATATAAATACGAGCAAGTTTTTCGTTCTTGAAATCTTCGCGGATAGGAATAAAGTGAGCTGATTTTGTAAGTCGGTCAATTATTACCCATATAGTGTCATACCCACCAGAAGTGCGAGGTAACCCGGTAATGAAGTCCATGGTTATATTTTCCCACTTCCATACAGGTATTTCAGGTTGGACCAGAAGTCCTGATGGTCTTTGGTGTTCAGCTTTCACCTTGGAACAGGCAAGGCACTTGGAAACAAAAACAGCAATATCCTTTTTCATTCCAGGCCACCAATAGGTATATCGTAGGTCTTGATACATTTTATCGGCTCCTGGGTGTATAGAGTATCGCGTTTTGTGAGCTTCCTTCATAAGAGTTTCGCGAAGATTGTTGTGGTTAGGAATCCAGATACGATCTAGGTAGTACAGAATACCGTCAGATTTAGTTTCAAATTTTAGCTCAGCTCCACAGGACATCTCCTTTCGTACATCATCTTCCGTTATCGAAATGTGTTGGGCTTCTCGAATTTGATCTTTAATGTCGGTTATAATTTGCGAACATAGAAGACGAATGGAGTTCGCATAACCCTTTCGACTAAGTGCATCAGCCACCACATTTGCTTTACCAGGGTGGTATCTAATTTCGCAGTCGTAGTCATTTAGAAGTTCGACCCATCTTCGTTGCCTCATGTTTAACTCCTTTTGATTGAAGATATGTTGAAGACTCTTGTGATCAGTGTATATTTCACACTTAGTACCAAAGAGATAATGTCTCCATATCTTAAGAGCGAACACAACGGCTCCAAGTTCTAGGTCATGAGTGGTGTAGTTCTTCTCATGCGTCTTGAGTTGTCTCGAAGCATAAGCTATAACTTTTCCTCTTTGCATTAGAACGCAGCCTAATCCTTGCCCTGACGCGTCGCAATAGACCACAAAATCATCACAACCTTCAGGAAGAGTGAGGATTGGTGCATCACAAGTTTTTGTTTAAGAGTTTGAAAGGCTTCTTCTTGCTCGGGTCCCCATATGAAAGGTTTTCCCTTATGAGTTAAAGCCGTGAGTGGTACAGCGATGCGAGAGAAATTTGAAATTAATCGACGATAATAACCAGCCAAACCAAGAAAAGATCTTACTTCAGTTGGTGTACGTGGAGCTTGCCATTCTTGTACTGCTTTGATCTTTGAGGGGTCGACATGTATTCCCTTATCATTGACTACATGTCCGAGGAATTGCACCTCTTTTAACCAGAATTCACATTTGGAGAATTTGGCGTAAAGCTTTTCCTTCTCTAGAAGTGCAAGGATGAGTCAAAGATGACGCTCATGATCAGATTTAGATTTTGAATAAATAAGAATATCGTCGATGAAGACTATAACAAATCGATCAAGATAAGGTTTGCAGACTCTGTTCATTAGGTCCATGAAGACAGCTAGTGCGTTGGTTAAACCAAATGGCATAACCATGAATTCATAATGGCCATAACGAGTTCGGAAAGCAGTCTTTGGGACGTCTTCTTCATGCACTCTAAGTTGATGATAGCCCGATCGAAGGTCGATTTTTGAAAAGCAATTGGCACCTTGAAGTTGGTTAAGAAGATCATCAATGCGTGGTAAAGGATAGCGATTCTTGATTGTTAATTTGTTGAGCTCTCTGTAGTCGATGCACATACGAAACGATCCATCTTTCTTCTTTACAAAAAGGACAGGTGCACCCCAAGGCGATGAGCTAGGGCGTATGAATCCCTTGTCAGTCAACTCTTGTAATTGACTGGCTAACTCTTGCATTTCAGAGGGGGCTAACCTATAAGGAGATTTTGCAACTGGTGTAGCACCAGGTATAAGATCAATACGGAATTCGACGTCTCTAACTGGAGGAAGTCCTGAAATGTCATCAGGAAAAACTTGTGGGAAATCTTTTACTACTGGAATGTCTTCGAGTTTCTTCTCCATGGTCCCCTTTTTGATGATATGAGCTAAAAACGCGACATAATTTTTGCGAAGGTATTTTTGAGCTTGAAGACAAGACATTAAGCTGAGCCCTTTTGACGAGGTTTCTCCAAAGATTCGAAGAGTCTGACCGTTTGAAAAAGGAATACGTATAAATTTTTCGCGACATACAACTTCTGTCTGATGTTGACTGAGCCAATCCATACCAATTATGATATCGAAACTTCCCAGCTTCATAGGAATAAGGTCGACTGAGAAATCGTGGTCGTTTAGGGTGAGTGTAAAGTTGCGTATAATAGTGCTTAATGAAACTGGTTTCCCGTCAGCAACTTCTACTGTTATGGATTCCATGAGCTTATCCCGATTTTGGTTTAAGATAGGTTCAAATTCTAAAGACACAAAACTTCTATCCGCACCAGTATCAAATAACATAGATGCATATCTACCATTTATAAGGAACGTACCGTTAACCACATTGCCGTCAGCTCTGGCCTGGTTAGCATTGATATTGAAAGCTCTCCCTCTTGCAGGTGGAGGAGCTTGGTTTGCTTGATTCACCGGGTTGGCTTGGGCCTGAGCATGAATAATGTTTACCAACCTTGGACAAGTGTTTCTGAAATGGCTCGGGTCACCGCAATTGTAGCAAGCCCGCATTGGTTGACCCATAGGATAATTGGGCTGGTAATATGTTTGGGCTAATTGTTGGGTGGGTGGTAATAGTAGGGGTTGTTGGGCTTGGCCCATTATTTGTTGGTGGCTTTGGGTTGAAGGTTGGTGGCGGTTCGTTCGCTGAGGCATGCGGCAGGTTTGAACAGTATGACCTGCGCGACCGCAGCCGGTGCAATATTGGCAAGGATGATCAGGAGAATGGTGATATTGGCAACGGTTACATTTTGGTAACGGGCCAGTGTAAGGTCTTCTGTATGGTGCGGGTGAAGGGGCAACCTGGGTAATGGGTGCAGCAGGGATAGGGGAGTTGGCTTGAGTAACAGCGAAATTTCTGGTGTTACGCTTCCTCTTGTTAGCAAACTTAGAGGAAGAGATAGGATGGTTTGAAGTTTGACCATCAACAGGGGCTTTCTTTTTCTCTTCTTTGAACTTCCCGTTGCGAATTCGGTTCTCGGTCAGTTCAGTTGCTAGCTCCATAGCAGCTTCAAGTGTTACCGGTGAAGTGCTGAGGACTGAATCTTGAATTTTCGAGGGAAGTCCTCGAATATAATGCTCAATCAGACGATAAGTTGGGGTGAACAAATTTGGAACCATTTGGTTCAACTCCAAGAACCTCTTGTTATAAGTGGTATGGTCTCCCTCCTTCTGCTTTAGAGCATGAAATTCATCCTCCAACTTTTTAATTTCACTCCTAGGACAGAAACGCCTAGTCACGATTTCCCTTAACTCCTCCCAAGTTAAGGCCATTGCATCTTCAGTTCCCCTCTTTCCTTTCTCAGTATTCCACCAAGTGAGAGCTACCCCAAATAGTCTCCCGGTGGCGTATCGAACCTTGCGATCATCAGGACAATCGCAATTGAGGAAGGTGTTTTCCATTTCCTCGAACCAGTGGAGAAGAGCAGTGACACCTTCGGTCCCCTCAAATTTAGGAGGATCACAAGATTTGAAATGTTTGTAAGAGCACTTGCTGGTAGGAGGGTTGTCGATGTTCTGGTCATGTTGTTGGGGAGGGTTAGTAGGATTTGTAGCGAGGGCTTGTTGTACTTGGACCACAATGTCAGGCAGTATCGTGGCCATTTTTTTCGCGATTTGTGTGCCAAGAGTTCCTGAGACCTTCCTGATCTTTTACCCCTTCGTTGTTGTCTGGACGACATCTACAGGAACATACATGAGAAGATTGTGAGTTTATGGTGTCTTTTTAGGTGTCATGTGTCTTTAAGAAAATGAAAATAACATAAATATCAATGATGCAACTACATCCATAGGATTTCTTGGGTTTGCTCATGTTGGGCCTCAAATGTCCCCCATACCTTCACCTATATAGTCATGTGGGCCCCCATGGCTATTGGCTTGGTATGATTCACATTAGTATTGGCAATTTAACACTCGCATCACCCGAATGCAAACCACAAAATATGTTCATGAGATGTTTGGTCGGAACGTGTCCAGGTGTAGACACAATGACAACTCAAAGTGGGGTTAGCTCACACGACGTTTGGTATAGCATGCTTTGGCCTAATAGGTACTTCGTACTCTCATCGTTAGTCCCCAGGTAGGCAAACTGGTCCTTTATTTTGGATTTATACGAATGCCAGCCTAGACAGGACGTTCCGACTACCGGTGCTGGTACCCTTCCAGTTACTACATGCCCGTCATTAGAACTCACTTTGATGAGATTTGAAAACACAAAAATCATTGTAAAAGCAATCATGATGTGGTGTGTGCTTTCATGGATGTGATATGTTATGAGTATATGATTCATGATAGGCATTATATGATAATACATACTTATGAACATGCTTGTATAATATTGAATGTAACATTTAACATAAAAACATATAAACATCATGAAATTTGGCATGTAACACACAAAAATCTTATAAGTTTCTAATCAACTATAGTATAGGCTCTAAGGGTCTACAAACCTATCCTATATCCGTATAGTCATGGCTCAGATACCAATCTGTCACACCCCGACCCGCAGCGGAATAAGAGTCGGGGCATAATTGGGTTATCACCAAAGCTCATGACATTTACTAATATGTTTCATATTTATTAAAGTCAAAGTTACATTCCAAATAATCCAAACATGTCCATACAATACAAAGAAAATAAACCAAACATAACAATCCCAAACTCTAAATCATTTTATTCTTCTAGTCCAATCCTATGTGTTCCTAGCTGCTGCTGGTTCACCTGTATCATGTGTAAAAATGGGGGTTTTTGGGTCAACATAAGTTGGCGAGTGAACCTTGTCAGATAAACATTTATTATTGATTTACTTGTTAGTTTATCAATGAAAAATTGTGCATAATCATAAATGAGCAAATGTAAATAATCAAGCAGTGGCAAATAGCAATCACAACTATAGCATACAATAACATATGATAGCATACATAAACATACCAACAACATACGATAAATAAAATAAATGAATCTGTGCGATCAAGGCTCAATCAAACGGAGCCGATCGTATTGCATGTACTGAAAATGAAAATGTCTGTGCGATCAAGGCTCAATCAAACGGAGCCGATCGTATGTGGGCACGCCGGGTTCACGCTCATAATGAAATGGGGAACATGCTCAACGCTCATAATGTAATGGGGAGCGGCGGCCTATGAAATTGCATGTACTGAAAATAATAAATTGCATCCAACGATAACCACACAACAATTGAAACAAACTGAATACACATGTTCATGATATGATGTATGCACAATGATTTAATTATAATATTTAGCAAGACACATGATACACCCCGAAACGTGATTAAAACGGGGAATTTGTAAGATTCACTCACATTGGGTGCGTTGGATTGGAGATGGTGAGATGCGCACGAATTGGATGAGCGGAACAACGAGGAATACTAACCTAAATAATAACGGAAAAATATATTAAATGAGTGGATTTTATTAAGGATTTTAATGAAATTTTTAGATCTATTTTTGTGAGTTTAAGGCTATTTTCTATCTTTAAAAATGTTATTTTTAAGTATTTTTAATTGATTTTTAAATTAAATTAAATAAATAAAAATATAAAAAAAATTGTTTATTTTGCGTTGACCGTTGACTTGTTGACTTGTTGACCGGTTCGGTCAGTGGAATTGTTTGCGCCAGGTGAGGCTCGAACCCGAGACCTCCCGTACGCGTGCACGCAGCTCTACCAACTGAGCTACGTGTCTAACCCGAAATAATCTTGTTTTTAATTATATTTATATACTAATTCAGTTTAACGAAAATTCTTTTAATTTCAAAAACATTTTAATTCAACAAACCGGTGCCAGTAACGGGTTTCGAACTCGTGACGTGCGACTTAGTGTTGCACACAGTCCACCGCTGGACTGTGTGTCTAACCTGGTTATTATCTCGGTTTTTATTATACTTAACAACTAACAGAGTTAACCCGGTTTAGTTTTAAACAAAAAGGCATTTTATTACATAAGGAGTGCGTGTATCAGGGATCGAACTCGGGACATGCGTGTGTATTTTGCACACAGTCCACCGCTGGACTGTGTGTCTAACCCGTTCATTTTACTGGTTTTAAATAAACTTATAACTTAACTAACTTCGTCTTCTTCATTCAAATTTCAGTCGACTTATTAATCCGTTTCATGCGTTTACGATTATCAAACATTCATAAGACTATAACGAAATAGCAGAAACGGTGTTGGAAGTTAAACATACCGTATGGATGATTTATCACAGAGTCTCCGGCAATGCGTCGGCTCTGTTTTGTGCACCGCAGCTGAACCAAACAATTAACCGTTTTGATTAGTCAATCGTGGAATTGAAGTGATAAACAAACGTTAACAGTGTGATTGAAGGTCCTTACCGTTTCACAGACGGAAATAAAAATTTCCAGGAAATTTCCGGCGAACTGGAATTATCCGATAACGGTGCCTGAATTCGATCTCATGTGAATGGTTTGAGTTAGAAACAGCTTAACAACTGTTAGATTACGACGGTATTGGAGAACTTACCGATGTGAGGACAAATACAGTTTTCCGGCGAACCTTACAGAAATTTCCGGCGAGTTGATTTAAGCGTTCTGATGGTCTGAAAGTGTGAAGAAAATGAAATGGAATGTTTGCCTGATGTCTCTGAGTCGCGAGAAAAGGATTTGATTGATGTAATCGGAGCTTTGATTCTTTTCGGTTATAAAAACCGATAATAATGAAAATTGATGTTCAATCACTTCTGAATTGATTAACATCATCGGTTCATCGGTTATAAACGTGAATGTGCGAGTAATCAAACGATTTGACGATTGAATTGCCGATTTCCGTTTCTCAGTTGGCGCAACCGGTTTAACCGAGTTTGTATATAAATGTTATTTGTTTCCTAGAGATAACAGAAAACAACAAGTGGCGGAGTGGTGATGTGTGTGTGTGTTAAATCTTTGAAATTGTAAACCGGCTGACCCGGGTTCGAGTCCCGGCAGCAGCATTTCTTTTTTATTTATTTTGTTTTCACTTTTTATCAAATATAATTTTTATAGTTTAGTTTGTTTATTAATTATGTATCATTAAAAACCAAAATAACCATAAATACACAACGTGACATTTATAACTTGATATTCGATTACAAAACGGAGCGGGTTTGGAAACCCGTTTTTGACAAATGTTACACTTCGTGGGTACCCTGTCACACCCCGACCCGCAGCGGAATAAGAGTCGGGGCATAATTGGGTTATCACCAAAGCTCATGACATTTACTAATATGTTTCATATTTATTAAAGTCAAAGTTACATTCCAAATAATCCAAACATGTCCATACAATACAAAGAAAATAAACCAAACATAACAATCCCAAACTCTAAATCATTTTATTCTTCTAGTCCAATCCTATGTGTTCCTAGCTGCTGCTGGTTCACCTGTATCATGTGTAAAAAATTGGGGTTTTGGGTCAACATAAGTTGGCGAGTGAACCTTGTTAGATAAACATTTATTATTGATTTACTTGTTAGTTTATCAATGAAAAATTGTGCATAATCAAAAAATAAGCAAATGTAAATAATCAAGCAGTGGCAAATAGCAATCACAACTATAGCATACCATGACATATGATAAATAACATAAATGAACTGTGCGATCAAGGCTCAATCAAACGGAGCCGATCGTATTGCATGTACTGAAAATGAAAATGTCTGTGCGATCAAGGCTCAATCAAACGGAGCCGATCGTATGTGGGCACGCCAGGTTCACACTCATAATGAAATGGGGAACATGCTCAACGCTCATAATGTAATGGGGAGCGGCGGCCTATGAAATTGCATGTACTGAAAATAATAAATTGCATCTAACGATAACCACACAACAATTGAAACAAACTGATTACACATGTCCATGATATGATGTATGCACAATGATTTAAATATAATACTTTGCAAGACACATGATACACCCCAAAACGTGATTAAAACGGGGAATTTGTAAGATTCACTCACATTGGGTGCGTTGGATTGGAGATGGTGAGATGCACACGAATTGGATGAGTGGAACAACGAGAAATACTAACCTAAATAATAATGGAAAAATATATTAAATGAGTGGATTTTATTAAGGATTTTAATAAATTTTAGATATATTTTTGTGAGTTTAAGGTTATTTTCTATCTTTAAAAATGTTATTTCTAAGTATTTTTAATTGATTTTTAAATTAAATTAAATAAAATAAAATAAAATTGTTTATTTTTGCGTTGACCGTTGACCGTTGACCGTTGACTTGTTGACTTGTTGACCGGTTCGGCCTGTGGAATTGTTTGCGCCAGGTGAGGCTCGAACCCGAGACCTCCCGTACGCGTGCACGTAGCTCTACCAACTGAGCTACGTGTCTAACCCGAAATAATCTTGTTTTTAATTATATTTATATACTAATTCAGTTTAACCAAAATTCTTTTAATTTCAAAAACATTTTAATTCAACAAACCGGTGCCAGTAACGGGTTTCGAACGCGTGACGTGCGACTTAGTGTTGCACACAGTCCACCGCTGGACTGTGTGTCTAACCTGGTTAATATATCGGTTTTTATTATACTTAACAACTAACGGGATTAACCCGGTTCAGCTTTTATCAAAAAGGCATTTTATTACTTAGAGGGTACGTGTATCAGGGATCGAACTCGTGACGTGTGCGTAATATTTGCACACAGTCCACCGCTGGACTTGTGTCTAACCCGTTAAAATAACAATTTTAATTATACTTATAGTGTTATCACAGTCATCTTCTTCATTGAATTTTACAGGCAGTCGATTATACCGTTATATCTTGAGTAGTTCGATTGTTAAACATTGTACAACCTAATATGAAATGGCAGAAACGATAATTAGAAGTGAACATACCGATGAACGGTTTATTTCAGAATTCCGGCAATGTGTCGGTCCCTGTTTTTATGCTCTTCAACTGAACAAGACAATTAACCGTCTTGATTAACTAATCGTGAAATTGAAGTGATCAGCAAATGTTAACAGAGGGTTTGAATGCCCTTACCGATTCTCAGATGAACATAGAGATTTTCAGAACTTTTCCGGCAAACTGAAATTAGCTGAATACAGTGCCTGAATTCGATTTCAATTGAAAGGTTTAAGTTAGAAATAGCCTAACAATTGTTGGACTACAACGTTATTGAAAGAATTACCGTTTTGATGATGAATACGGTTTTCCGGCGAATCTTGAAGAAATTTCCGGCGAGTTGATTTAAGCGTTCTGACGGACTGAAAATGTGACGAAAGTGAAATGGAATGTTGGTCTGATGTTTCTGAGTCACGAGAGGGATCTTGAGTTGAAGTAATTGGGACTTTGATTCCTTTCGGTTATAAAAACCGATAATAATGAAATTGATGTTCAATCACTTCTGAATTGATTAAAATCATCGGTTCATCGGTTATAAACGTGAATGTGCGAGTAATCAAACGATTTGACGATTGAATTGCCGATTTCCGTTTCTCAGTTGGCGCAACCGGTTTAACCGAGTTTATGTATAAATGTTATTTGTTTCCTAGAGATAACAGAAAACAACAAGTGGCGGAGTGGTGATGTGGGTGTGTGTTAAGACTTTGAAGTTATGAACCGGCTGGCCCGGGTTCGAGCCCCGGCAGCAACATTTCTTTTTTATTTATTTATTTGTTTTCACTTTTTATCAAATATAATTTTTATAGTTTAGTTTGTTTATTAATTATGTATCATTAAAAACCAAAATAACCATAAATACACAACGTGACATTTATAACTTGATATCCGATTACAAAACGGAGCGGGTTTGGAAACCCGTTTTTGACAAATGTTACATACCCTGCAACAGACAGAAACTTAACGGTTTAAGATCACACATAAAACATCTAACAGCTGCAACATACAGTCTGCTTTACAACATAAACAAACATAAACGTCATGCTAAGTCAAGATAGGAGGATATCTTGACTTGGCCGACTCGACCAAAACATTACAGACACGTTAAATAAAAGACCGTACATACAGATGCAATCAAGAACAAGCTACAGACACAAAACTGTACCAATAAACTCCCCCGTGTCTATAGCTTGGTCTTTGGTCTTCATTCCTTGTGTCCTGCCTCGGACCATGAGCTGCCAGAGTGTATACCTCAATAGAAACAAAAACAAGCGACGCGTTGAAATAACAACGCTTGATACGCGTCCTTGTCTTCATAGAAGATATCATGCTGAAGGAGGGTCTTGATGTCGCAAGCGAACATGTTCATGATCCACACGGGATCAAGCATTCGAAAATTTTCTTCATCGTTCTTGAACACTACCACCACTTCGTGAGTATCTGAGTCGTAACACCAAAGCTTCATATTTCTCAAAAAGTCTTGTTTCATTGGCATGAGCGGAATCTTGTCTAAAATCTTCACCGGCTGGTACACTAGCTTGTAATGAGCAGTGTTAGTAGCTGGGTCTAATATACTTGATCTGCTCATACATTGGAAACTGAGGCTTGTACAGATCATCCTTCCAACCCCTTCGTCGTTCAAACCTTATCTTCCTAGCAAACAATGTTGCGCCTTCGTAGTTAGATCTGTTGATCAAGTTCATCTTTGCTAATACTGCAACATCATATAAAGGCACAGTTAAGATGCTAAGAAGAGAGTTAAAATTTTGGATCCCGTATTCCCGTTTCACCGCCATGCAGTGAATCTCCTTAACGAACATCCAGCTGAGGATCTTTCCTTGCGGTCGATCCTTTTGATACTTCATATAGTCGACTTGAATGGGTGGAGGAACTGGCTTTTTCGACTTAGCCAAGAACTGTTTTCTCCATTCTTCAAACTTGTCGGCGGGAATATCAGATGTGTCACGACTTTTGAGTTTTTCATCGATATCATCCATATTCTCGCGAAGCCAATAACTATCAAGCGGATTGAACTCAGAACCATCCTCACGAACATACTTAGATTTCCCCGATTCACCTTCAAACACAATCTCTTCTTAAACCATCTAGGTTTACTACCTCCGGTTCGCTTGGGATCTCATCAATGGTAGCATCATCTACCATTACCATTCCTTCAAAGCTAAAATATGTTCTTGCGAGAGTTCGGAAACAAACTCCCCTTCTTCCAAATCTTTACCAGTTACAGGGTGATATGCCTGTAACGGTTGCACATTAAAACCTTCAGAAGTATTCACACCAGCCTCTGAAGTCATCACTTGTTCAAGATTCGTGCCAGAACTCTCTCCAACAACCACATCAACACTTTCAACAATTGCCAACTAAAGACCAAGATCTTCAATCTCTTGCATACCTTCTACAACCTCCTGAGTACCGCCAGATGCAACTGAACCGGCTACAAGCTGTGCAGAGCTAGAACCAACAACCAGGGTTGAAGCAGAACCCTCCGGTTGTGCAGATGATGCAGGAGTGTCAGGATTGCCGGGATCTTCACTATCATGATCTCGCTTTCTCAAAACTTCTTGTGTTTTGCATCGATCGGCCCACAGAGTGTTAACTCGTTTTCTGGTAACTTCACCACCCGGTTGTTTCCCTTGATCACCACCGGTGGTACCTGCGGCCACTAGCACAAACTGCTCCTCCATCACCACCTTGGTTATCACCATCACCACCATCGTCATCATTGTCATCACCATCCTCATCTCTATCCTTTCATTTCTTCCCAAACCTATCTTCTACCATTTTCTTCAATGTGGGCTCTTCGTTGTCAGAATCAGTATAGTCATGACGCCATTTGTTGTTTTCTGGTGCTACGTATGTATCGCTTCCTAAAAATCCAATCAACTTTTTAGGAGGCATGCTTTCCTTGTAACTTTTTGCTGCATAGCCTCAAAAGACTTTCAATGAGTGTTCCACCATCTCATCAATCTTGAGTGTGTCTTGCTCATCTTTCAGAAGATTCGGATGTTGAACATTCATTATCATTTGCAAAAAGAGCGGATACATCCAGAATTTGCTGCCTACCGTAGTACCTCCCGTTCTTCCCAAGTTCTCCTTCATATTCGCAAGAATGTACTTTGAAAAACCCACCATCAGTCCAACTAGATCAGGTTTGACATATGTATCCACTTCGACGATTGCTCAACACACTGGATCAACACATGTAGAAGAAACTTGTAACAGAGCGGTAGCCCAGACTTGTTCAACTGATTTCCAGAATATCCCTTGTACATTTCATACGAAGTAGACAACCTCGCTGACATTTAATAGGCACCGAAAATGGAGCATCAGGATCATCATCAAGTTGCAATACGTTGTTAAGTATCTCGGCAGTAACAACAACTTCCAGATCATTAACAGGTCCACGAATTGCTTCTTTACCATCAACTTCAGTAACTTCTGCCGAATCCCAAAACGCTTTAATTAGAGATTTATACACGGGCGTCTTGTGAGTGATAGCATAGCTGATCCTTGAATCACGTAACCACTTCATAATGCCATCATATTCAGCTATTTTGTTTTCCGGATCCAAATAGGCAATCACGTTATGTCGAGATTCTGACATAATCTCCACTTTCGTTTTATCCGTTTTCTTCGTAGTAGACTTCTTGCTTTAGGTGCCATTCTGTACACCACAATAACAACAATGTGAAGAAAGACAAATATAAACTGAAAAAAACCTAAACACACTAACTGTTACTAGCTGTGAACCTTTTGTGAACTACTAAGTGTTGCATGAAGAACAATATGTTCACTGTGAACACATTGTTCATGAAGAACCATGTCCATGAAGAATGGTTCACTACGAAAAGCCAAGGTTTAAAAACAACCAGACGAAGAACCATTGAAGCCCTACGAACAATCCTGGTCAACAAAGAACTGATTCTTCGTTGACTATGATTCTTCGTTGGACTCTTGATGCTATGAAGAACTCTGGTCAACGAAGAACTGATTCTTCGTTGACTGTGATTCTTCGTCAGTTAACTGATGGCATGAAGAACCCTGGTCAAGGAAGATTGGGTTCTTTGTTGACTTTGATTCTTCGCCGGAGATGGTTTTTTGTCTAATGCATTCTTCGTCACAGTTAATACATGTCAATTTAAACAAACAGGTGTTGCAAAAGTTCTGACGTACATGATCAAAACGCAGTTCATTTTCTATGTTTCAAACATTCATGTAAAAACCCATTAAAGGCATTATAATCATTACAATCAAACCGGACATATTTCAAACACATATTCAATGAACTATCGAACTAACACATACTCGGTTTAGGTTCGATCTTTGTTAAAAGGAGTTATGAATATGAAAATATCATAAGTTATATGAGGGTTTTTAACATCTTGAATAGTGGAAACACATCTCATGAAACCGATTTGTTACACCATTTGTTTATGAATCATGTGGTTTTCAGTGTGTTAACAACTAACTTACCTTAATGTATGACAAAACAAGTACAATAAACAAGTTTTGGTAAGTCGGTGAGGGGTTTCTTCAAGAAGAAGAAGATGAACAATGGGGATCAGTGTGTGAGAGAGAGAGTAAAAAGTGAAAAGATGAAATTTGAAAGTGGATAAGATTTTGTAACTGACCATCCCTTTATATACACTCAGGTCCGACGAACAACCAAAGTCTCAACGAAGAACCCTTATGTGTCGACGAAGAACCAAAATGGGCCACGAAGAACCTGAGTTGGGCCTAAACCAGTTAGTCCACAACTCTGGTCCTACGAAGAATCAATCTTCGCCATGAAGAATCATAGTTACTACGAAGAATGATTCTTCGTCGAATCAATTCTTCATCCATTCTAATTCTTCATTGACTGTGAGGTTGTTCGTTGACTCTTCACATTTTCTAAGGATCACCAATATCAATTTTATGAAGTATTCAGATTCAGAACATATTTTTGCTTATTTTTGAGTTTAACAATGTGCACAATGACCTTTATGAAGTTGTGTTGTCAAAAAAAGTTGATTTTAGGACTTCATCGGTAGAAACCATTCGAGTTTCAACTTCGACTAATCAAGATGAATTTAAATTTAAAAACAGCTACAAACAAACAAACAGCATTTACAAAGAACAATTGTACACTACTTAACAAATTTTGCGAGTTTCAAGGTAAGAGAATCATACCAGCTTACGACCTTGTCAAACACGATGTACGAAATTCATTATAAGTTAGATAAGTATTTTACCTTGATTACCGATACTGTTGTCCATATAAACTCAACGTATCAGATGTAATCACGATTAAGAGATATGATTTTATATATGATTTATACTTACTGGCCGGTGTTCATCCATTTCACGACACATTCCCGTATCAAGACATGCACGAGAGTTCATCTTATCGATGAGTATACCGCTTATCATCTGTTTTGACGTATATGATGTGAGATACTCACTTATTTTGAATGAAAACATGTCCTATGTGATAAAATCACTTATTGATGAGTAACTTGATTTTCAGATGCATGCAGGGCACAAGAGCAAGTTCGTGAACAGGTTACTACCATCGTACCGACAAAGAGATGAACTTGACTCCCACATATAACTGTGATATATTATCACTTATTCGTTTTGGTGGATGTGATAGGTTCATCACTTATTGATGGTCATATGCAATATTTACACGTATGTATGGTATCATGGAAGTTCTTGACTTGCGTCCTCGTTATTTTTCGGTAAAAGATTCAACCATGATTCCCAGATGATAAACAAGCATAAAGACCGCATATCTCAGAACCTCGGCATACTATCAAACGAAATTTCGGTACCAAGACCATATGCTAATGAACGGTTCCCACCTAGCTTTCAGTTCGTTATGTTTATATCAACCTGCACGTTTTAATCTGATTGTGAGTCTACCGATACATCATTAGTAAAGCTACTTATCGTTTTTCATTTTACATTTTTGACCGTATTTGACAGAACACCAGTGTATCATCATTTTCTCTTAGCTTTCCAAGAAACTGATTTTTGATTTTTCGGTTTTCTATTGTTTTTGTATTTTTCTGAATTTCTCCCCCTTAAATGCAGAAAGTAAATAAATAAAAGACATATATTCGTATTTTTTAATTTTTCTCATGTTTTTGTATTTTCTTGAAATTTTTCCCCATAAAATGCAGAAAGATAAATAAAATGAAAATCTTTTTATATTTTTAAGTTTTTAAGAAAATATTTACAAAAACGATTAGTCGATGATGATTTACTCAGGTTTCACCTTGATGCCATTGACCAAAAGTAGAAAATAAAAGCGTGATTTATCAAAAGCTTTTGTGAACAGGTCGGCACGTTGGTGATCGGTGTGAATTTTAACAACATCGATGAGTTTCTTTTCATAACAATCTCGTATGAAATGATACTTAATCTCGATGTGTTTGGTTTTCGAATGCTGTACAGGATTACGGGTAATATGTAAAGCAGCTTCATTATCAACATAAATAGGAGTAGTTAGGAATTCAAAACCGTAGTTGCGCATCTGCTGTTGGATCCATAGAACCTGGGAGCAGCAACTAGAAGCTGCAATATACTCAGCTTCGCATGTTGAAGTAGCTACACATGCCTGCTTCTTGCATTGCCATGTGACTAAGCGAGTTCCCAAAAACTGACATCCTGCTGATGTTGACTTTGCATCAATTTTGCAGCCGCCGTGATCAGAATCACTGAACGCGATTAACCCAAAGTTATCATCTTTAGGGTTCCAAAGACCAGTGTCCGAACAACCCTTCGGATAACGGAAAATCCTCTTCGCAGCTGCAAGGTGGGAAACTTTTGGACTTGACTGATAACGAGCAAGAAGACATGTGGGATACATAATATCCGGTCTTGAGGCAGTGAGATACATAAGAGAGCCGATCATAGCACGATAAAGAGACGGTTCCACATGTTCACCCGACCCGTCAGGAGTAATCCCATGATTCTATGCCAATGGAGTTCCAGCAGGCTTTGAATCTTTCATCTGAAATCGCTTGAGGATATCCACGACGTACTTGGTCTGATGAATAAAGATCCCCCCCCCGACGTACTTGGTCTGATGAATAAAGATCCCCTCTTTAGATTGATGTACCTACAAACCTAAAAAGAAAGTCATTTCTCCCGTCGCGCTCATCTCTCTTTAGATTGATGTACCTGCAAACCTAAAAAGAAAGTTATTTCTCCCATCGCGCTCATCTCGAACTTCTCTTGCTTCACCGCTCAAATTCTTTGCACATTTCATCATTTGTAGACCCGAAGATGATGTCATCCACATACACTTGAACCAGTAACAAATCCTCACCCTTTTCCTTGATGATAAGAGTGCAGTCGATCAAACGTTTTCGAAAACCATTCTTGAGAAGATATGAAGACAAAGTTTCATACCAAGCCCTTGGAGCTTAATGAAGACCATAAAGCGCCTTGTTTAGAAGCCAAACATTTTCAGGATGGATTGGATCTTCAAAACCAGGTGGTTGTTCAACATAAACTTCTTCTTCAACCACACCATGAAGAAATGCACTTTTAACATCCATCTGATAAACAGTGAACTTCTTATAAGACGCATAAGCCAAAAAAAATCCTTATCGCTTCAAGACGTGCCACTGGTGCATAACCTTCATTATAATCAATGCCTTCTACCGGAGCAAAGCCCTGGACAACCAATCTTGCTTTGTTTCGCACAACCACACCTCGGTCATCCCTTTTGCACTTGTAAACCCAGCGTGTGCCAGTCTTTTTGTAATTCTCGGCCTGTCAACCAATTTCCACATGCCCAATTTCTGAAACTGCTGAGCTTCTTCTTGCATTGCTTCGACCCATGAATCTTCCTTCATTGCCTCCTTCCAAGATTTTGGTTCTACTTGGCAAACATAGCAGGCAAAAGACTAATCATTTTGTTCCCCAAATTCCCTGATTGTTGTATACAAACCAGCATTCGATTTCTTCGTAGCTGTTTACGTGTCTACACACCGCTTTGAACATCTCCAATAATATTTTGCTGAGGGTGGGTGTTATGAATTCGTGTTTCAGGAACATCAGGAACACGGGCATTTATACCTAAATTGTTGAGGTTCAGATCCACAACTAGATCAATATCTGGCATCACCGAAGATATGCATTACCTTCCCCATTTCCTTAATTGTTCACCAATGAAGTAGCTTCCGAGACACCGTGAACATGAGCTGAAGTAGCTTCATTTGCATCATGAAATTCATCATCTTCAGACGAAACGTTGTAATCTGCAGCATTTCAAATACCTCATTCTGACCAATATTGTTAACCGAGGACGAACCTTGAGGATTAACAATAATCGGTAGTACTAAAGATGAAGCTATTGCATTATCACTTTCAAGCAACATCTTAGCCGCTGCTGAAGCTTCATAAAAAATTGGCAGATTAAAGGAGCCAAACAGTCCGTCATAGTCAAACATCCATGGATCACCTAGAGCTCTCACAGACTCAGTGTACCTTTGAACCCTAACTTCACCCCATTCCTCAATCTTCTTAGTTGATAAATTCCAAACTCTAAAATTTGGAGTAGCATATCCAAGGAAAAACCCTTCGATCGCCTTAGCACCAAACTTGCCATCTAGATCAATCATAGTACATGGAGCTCCAAAATGTTCTAAATAGGACACATCAAGTTTCCTTCGATGCAACAGTTCAAAGCAAGTTTTTTCATGTCTCTTAACTGTCAGAACTCTGTTCAACGTGTAACAAGTAGTAGCCACAGCCTCCCCCCAAAACTGAACTGGAAGTTGTGACTCTACCAACATAGTTCTTGTAGTTTCAATAAGCGTCCGATTCTTTCTCTCAGCAGCACCATTCTATTGTGGAGTATAGCGAGAACTGTATTCATGCAAAATACCCTTGGAAGTATATAACTCATCCATAACCCGATTCTTGAACTCAGTGTCGTTGTCGCTTCTGATTCTCCTAATCTTCAAATTGTACAAGAAGAGTAAAGAGATTCTTGAGGATTTCCGGAGTTTCACTCTTGTGTGCCATCACAACTATCCATGAAAATCTTGAATAGTCATCAGTAACGACTAAACAATAAGCATCACAAAATGTAGTCTTGTGTTTCATAGGTCCAAATAGGTCCATATGAAGACATTCAAGTGGCATGTTGACAGTGTTTACTTTCTTGATAGGATGTGATTTCTTCGCTTGCTTTCCTTTCGGACACGAAACACAGACGTCTTTAAGATGAAAGTTCTTAACTGGCACACCATTCACAAGATTGTTCTTCACCAAATGGTTCATTTTCCTCAAGTGAATGTGTCCCATACGTCTATGCCAAGAGATTGATTCCTTTCAGTTGCTTTAGAGACGAAACAGGTAACTTGTGCAGTCGTAGTAATAGCTTGGCTCATGTAAAGAATATACAAGTCATTTATTCTTGGAGCCGACAGAAGAATCCATTCTTTGGGAATCTTGAAACCAGGTTTCAGCACATAACAACCCACATCATCAAAATGCACTGTGAACTTCTTATCGCAGATTTGAGAAACGCTTAGAAGATTGTGATCAATTTGTTACATGTAATTGATCTTGTCAAAACTCACAACACCGTTAGAGATCATACCCTCTCCAGTGATGTAACCGCCTTTATCACCAGCAAAAGCAACATAACCTCCTCTAATGCTTTTCACATCATAAAGGAGCCTTAAGTTGCCCGTCATGTGCCTAGATTCTCCACTGTCAACAATCCAGTGACTATTAACAGTTCCTCCTAAAGCACCCTGCACATACAATTACACAATCAGTTTGAGATGGGGACCCAAGCCTTAGTGGTCTAGGGTCGACCCTTATCATCAAGAAATGTGATTTCTATTTCTTGATGATTTGGAAATTGCGTACCTCCCCCTGAAATTGTACCGGTTTTAGGTTTCCAAGATTGTTTTCCTTTACCAGATTTATTATTATTATTATTATTATTATTATTATTATTATTATTATTATTATTATTATTATTATTATTATTATTATTATTATTATTGTTATTATTATTATTTACCTATTTTGACAATTCTGGTTTTGACGAATTTGATGAACTTGATTCCTTTTGAACAACTTCTGGTTTTAAAGCTTTTTCAATAACCTTCACATTTTTACGTCTTTGTTTTTTTCTTCTTCCTTAACAATACGTTTGTCTTGTTTAGGTGATAGCGATTGACGTTGGTCATTTCTTTAAGAAGGGGCATTCTCAATGAACTTTGGTTTTGGCGGGTTTGTACAATTTTTGATGATATGTCCAAACTCCCCACATTTAAAACATGATCTCCTTTCAACAAATTTTGGAGATGCATTTTGACGACTTGATGTTGAACTTGTAGGTCTTGAGGTACTTGGTTCGTCATCACATCCATTAGTGTGTTGAGAATAATTGTTTTGATCGTTTCTTTTCAAAATCTTGACCTGTTTGACAAATTAAGTATTAGATGTATTTTCAAAAGTCTTGACTTTATCTGTACCATTTGAGGCTACAAACTTAACATCCTTTCCCTTTTTCTTGTTACGAGCCTTGGATTTTTCAGCTCGCTTTTCTTGTTTTTACCTTTGGAAGCGAGTGGTTGTTGTGGTTTGAGAGGCAGTTTTTCACATTGAGTTACAATGACATTAGGACTTTCTTTCCTAATAAGTTGTTTGTTGAGTTTTCAAAAACATGGTCAATCGAAGCTGGATTGACATTTTGAATTGGAAAGTCCTTGTTTAAGTAAATTCTCTCATCACGAACCAATGTGTATAACACATTACTGCTTTCAAACGTAGAAACAAGTGCTTCAACAGACTTTACAGGATCAATCTCTTGTGTTGCGGGGGGTTGCACAACTGGAGTAGGAGGATCACATAAGATATGATTCTCAATTGGAATTTCTACTCCTTTCTACTTGTCAAGAGATTGATCTTGATCAGTCACATCAGATTCATCATCAGATGAATCATCATCCTCAACGATTGGAGGACTTTGTTCTAAAACAGATGAAGCATTATCAGTTTGTTTTACTTCATTTGAAGAGTTATCCAACTTGAACCCTAATCCTGCTGCAAGCTCATCAGAATTGAGTGGTACAGATGGTTCAAATCTTGGCATTTCCTCTTCATCGGGCATTTTTGTATAAATGTGTTTCAACGGAGGTGGACACGATTTATACCCAATGCACTTGACATCTCCTTTTAGCTTTTGAACGTCAATGATGTGATCAAGTACACACCGGGAGATTGAATAACTTTCCAGTTTGAGTTAGATCGCATCATGTTCGCATTTGGCAATGGCTAACTCTTTCTTTGTTTCTTCAATAATATTATGTAGTTATTAATACCCTTTTGTTTATTCAAACTGTTTTAGTTAACTCGAAACACTTTTCTTAAGTGTGTCAATAAAAATTTGAATTCCTTTTCATTTCTAGTTAAAGCCAGATTTGCCTGCTTGTATTTTGACAGTTCAACTACCAATTTTGATTGTGACAATTAATTGTTTCAAATTTCTGTTTTACCTCTACACAATCATTGCATACCCTAGGAGTGTCGGATTGTACCTGACTGGATGACGGTGCAACATTTGCCATAAAAGCAGTGTTACAAGAAAAAGATCCATCCTTGGTGAAGAACTTCTTCATTTCCTTTGTTCCAACTTCTGCTTTCTTTATCAACACAGACTTCTGCTTTCTAAGCTCCTCGGCTTCTTTCAGCAAACTGTCAACCTCAGCATCAATTCCATCTTTCACCTCTGAATCTGAACCATAACCACCAACACTCAAGCTTTCCTCATTGGAACTACCAATATACCCAGAACTATCATCATCTTCCGAAAATTCCTCTCTGCGAACATAATTGATGTGATTGATGATCTTTGCATAACAAGCAGTTCCCCCTTGATTTCCATTACCCAATTGAACCGACGAGTCGCATCCTTCATCTGCTTGAACAACTAAGGCTCTAGTTGTGTTAGAAGGTCCAGGCTGGTTAGTGTTGTTAACAACTGCTATACTTCTTTCGTTGTTAACTTGGGTTGTACTTGATGGGTTAGATTGGTTTCGAAAGGGATTCTGGTTTCCTTGCTTGGGAGGTAGAGTACAGTCATGCTTGAAGTGACCTTTTTCTCCACAGTTGAAGCATGTAACGACATCTTTGTCAAAACCATACTTAGTATCTCGTTTACTCTCCAAACTAGTTCTACCAGTCCTAGCCATGTAATCCTTAGCTCTTTTTACCGCGCTTGCAAATGCCCACTTGATGTCCATAAGATCCATCTCATCTTTGTCAATTTGTTGATAGTCCTCGTTTGTCAAATTGATGTTTCTGATTTGACTAGCGACTAATCCACACTATGCGCTCACCATAGTGTTAGAAGTTCCATATGTTCTTTGGCAACTTTCACACTGACTTTGGAGAGATGTGAAGTATCAAATCTTACGGTATTGGGATTTGAAGGTTGAAAGTTATTACCATAACAAGCTTGTTAGGTGCTAGTTGAGGCAAAATCTTGAGGTTTAGGTAAAAAGGCATTGGGATCAAATCCTTAGCTATAGGTTTGGGTGGACGGATCTGGTTTGGGAGGCGGCAGAAAAGGGTTTGCGTTCGAAACAAAGGTTGTTTGAAGTTTTGGTTGCGAAGAAGTATTAACACCCGTGTTGATACCTCCAAAACATTTCAGGATTTTGGGGAACTGGAACTCGTTTTACTTTTCGGATTTCCTCCTCATTCTTGTTCTCCAACTTCTGAACAAACTCATAGATGCTGATAGTCTCCATCACCCCCTTATGCTTTAACAGATCTATGAATTGACTCCACTTGGGTGGCAAGGCATCAGCAAATCGTGTAACAATCTCCTGTTGAGATGCAGTTACTCGGTATGAGTACATTTCACTTAGCAAGTGATAGAACCGAGTTGTCATGTCACTTAAGGTTTCATTCTCCATAAACAGAAAACCTTCAAACTCCTTTTTCAAAAGATCATGACGGATCTTTCTTGTCGCCGCATTTCCCTCACCTCTCGCTTCGAAGGTATCCCACAAGTTCTTCGTCGTTGTGCAATAGATGAATTGATAATAAATATCTTTATGAAGAGCTTGTGTAAGGATTGCAAAAGCCTTCTTCTCAAGATCATAGCTTTCTTGTCAGGCTCAGTCATCTCTGCTAAGGTGGTTGGGTTTGAACTGGCTTCTTCGAGTGCAATATTTTATGGCGTAGTAAAACATGTCCATAATTCCGTGTTTTGACCAAGAACGTATGTATTGAATCGTCCTTTCCATGCATGATAATCGTTCATGTGGTATAACTTAGGTGGACGATTGTTACTACCGGCTTCACTCTCACTCATTAGAAGGGTTTGAATGCTTTGATTTTGGTTTGCAACACAAGCCCATTGATTAGCGGTAATCATTGAAGCTTGTTGAGGCATAAGTGACTTAACCCACGACATTGTGGAGCTAGATTGTGATGTATCTTGACTAGTACTAGGCCCACTACTCCAATCCCATGGATCCGAACACATTTTGATTGATTAAAACAGATTATGACTTTAAAAATTTTGTAAAGTTTGAGAAAGTTATGAACTTTCTGTGAAAAACACTAACACTCCCCAACGAACAATCAGGGTCCACGAACAACTCTTGGGCCACGAAGAACTGATGTCACGAAGAATCAGTTCTTCGTGAGGAAGCTGTCTAACGAACAACCAAGGTTCTTCTTTGAGAAAATCTCCAACAAAGAATGGTTCTTCGTCTTAAAGAATGTTCGTCTACGAAGAATAAGTTCTTCGTTGAGAGATTTTGTTCGTAGATTAGGTTGTTCGCTGATGGGTTCTTCGTGATTTGGTTGGTGGGTTACCCTTTTTATAGTTAGTTACTTTTTCTGAGATTTAGAAAGGTGGTAGATAGATCACCCAATTTAGTTAAAAACAAAACCTACGAAGATTTCCTTTTACAGTAGATCTTTTTCAAACTTATCCCTACCAACCAAAATCCGGTGACTTTTTCGGTGAAAACACTTGACGGAAAGTTTGTCGAACTCAAGTTTTGCAAAAAAATTCAAGGAAAACCAAATCCTAACATGTCTCCATGTATTTTAACTAGGTTTTTGTAAAAATTATCCGCAAACAACAAGATTAAACTAAGTTTTTAGACACTTTTCTGGAAACACTTAACTTTCTTGTTTTCAAGTTCAAGAAACTTCACAACTTGCTCAAACACAAAGATTTGCTTGGTTTTGAACAAGGAAGAGAGCCAAAGCTTTGATACCACTTGTAGACTTGGAGGATCAAGAAACCTACTTCCTTGTTTCTTAACACACTTACGAGTGCGGAATCCATGTAAATATGCAAACCGAAGAAAATATATGTAAAGCACAAGAAACCAAAGATTCACAACTATGATTAACTGAAGAGAACAATTATAAACACATACACACAATGCTTGTACAGACTCTGGGTGCTCTCTTAGCAAACTGTGAAGGATAAGTCTGTTTATATAGGCAACCAGCATCTGCATGTTACAAAGAACATGCAGATGTCCACGAACAACATACATTCCCACAAAGAATGGTTCTTCGTAGGACAATTCGACGAACAACGAACAACCAACGAACAATGGTTGTTGGTTGATACATAAGAGACGAACAATGGTTGTTCGTGAAGACTGAATCCCACGAAGAATCCCGATTCTTCGTGGGTACCCTGCAACAGACAAAAATCTTAACAGTTTAAGATCACACATAAAACATCACAGCTGTAACATGCAGTCTGTTTTACAACATAAACAAACATAAACGTCGTGCTAAGTCAAGATAGGAGGATATCTTGACTTGGTCGACTCGACCAAAACATTACAGACACGTTAAATAAAGACCGTACATACAGACGCAATCAAGAACGAGCTACAGACACAAAACTGTACCAACAACAATAACACTAGCCATCAAACACAATCAATGGGGACAATTAAAAAGTTGAGAAATAAAAAGGTTTATTATTATTATTATTGTTTGTTGTTGTATTAAGACAATAAATAACAAGAAACTGAAATCAAAACTAAAAAACACAAGTAACAATAAAGACAAAATATTTATGTTCGAATTTGGCTTAAAACGGGTCGGGTTATAGGATTCGTTTTTTAGCGGATTTACATAAACTTCTCGGTTTCAAGTCAAATAAACAAAATCGATGAAATACGGTCACTTTACCTCTTCTCTTTGTCATTTAAACTCTTGAACATATTAGTCACTCGAGTAACATGTTGGAGCGGTTTCCAAACACTAACCAAAATATTTTTCACATAATTTAAACAGGGAATAATGACTATGAGTCAATAATACATCACATCCACAATGTTCAAAATTCAATACATGTAAGCAGGTACAGGTCTCAAATCTTATATATAACAATATATTACTGGGCCCTAGTATATGATCATCAATTCGTCATTATTATTGACTACAATAGCCCATTGATATAGGAAACCAAAGAGGCCCAATTGAAGATATAACCCAACTTAGGAAGGTTATTTATTTCATTTCATGTAACAGTTCTTTTGGACTAGAAATAACACGACGCATTATAAAATTAAACGAGTTATTGTTTGAGGTATAAATGTGTTTAAAATGGTTTTACCATGCTTAACTAGTTAATGAAATGAGTAACATACTTAACTTACCGTGTTAAATAAGTTAAGAAGTCGACACAACACGTTTATTACCCAAATATCAAAACGCCTTAATTGAATAGTTTTAATAATAGATAATAAATAAATATAATATAATTTATTAAGGATTGTAGTTTGTAGTTTCTGTAACTTGTGTTTCATAGTAATATTGTATAAGTCTTGTCATTTCTTAACCATGTTAAATGTGTTGTATCATTCGCATTATTAAAAAGCTTATATATTGTTGTGTTACACATGTCATGTATTGTCATTAATGTTATGGAACTTGTTACCTTTAATCGTGTTAAACGTGTTGTGTAACCCGATAACTAAACATGTCGTGATAGAGCTTAAGAAAATTACACATTTGGTTAAACATGTCATGTTCGGGTTCACTAGTTGTGTTAAACATTAATAACTTTTGTATATGTGATTGGAGTGTCGCATCCCGATCCAAGCTAATATTTATAGTTCCCATATTACCTTAACAATGTGTTAGTGGTAGTAATGGGTCGAACCAGGAATAGTTTGTGGTTTGCGTGTGGTCATGATTACTTATTAATGTTGTCACAATTTATGAAGCTTACTAATTCAGTTTACTTGTTTGTTTGTTGAAAAAGGGTGTCGGAGTGTACCGACAAGTTTGATGCTAAAATGGTTAACTACTAAAAATTGAATGCTTATGATTTCATGAAACTTGATTACTTGGTTAAAAAAATAATTTGAAACAATGTTCACACCCGGTTCGGTAATTGAAGACCTAGGGTTTCTACACGTTTTAGATTTAACTCAATTGCATAAATGATTAACGGATTTAGTGTCGCGTGACTTAGGTGCCAAGAGCTATCAACGTCATAGATGACGGACCACAATGCAATTCGTTACCAAATACATCTAAATCCTGTCAATTGATAAAGCATAAGTGCACATATTCATTTCGCAAAGTCAAATGTTATTATCATTCGACAATTCACCAATCGAATTCAAATACATGAATATTATCAAAAGTTTCAAAATCGAAATACAACTTGTTACAAATCAAATTCCAAACAAAGTTTAAACCCTATAATCTTACAAAAACCTACACCGGGGTGAAACTTGAGAGGATTAGCCGCTCATGACGACCTGAACTTAATCACCGAATGAATGAAACTAAAAAACGAACATCTTGAAGCTTTGAAGGTGGAAATGGATAATGATTAGGGTTTATGAGTGGTGATGATAATGGATGGATTGGTGAGATGATGGATGATGATGATTAGGTTTAGAATTCTGATGATGGATGATGAATTCAGATGATGGTGGATGATTGGGATGGATTGGAATTGAGCTTGGTAATGGTTCTTGGATCCAAGATAGTGATAGAGGTTCAAAATTGCGTAACTCCCTTGTGAATGACCCAAAATTAGGTTATATTTCGTCCAAAAAAGCAAAAACAAGAAAACTCTCCGTCGGACACTAGGAAAGGCGTCACCGATGGCCCCTCCTGGTGTCGGCGACTGCTTAGGAAATTTGTGTTTGGTGGTAACGGCTTAATCTCCTGTCTACGGTGATTTCCCATCGACGCAACGCGTCGCTGACAGCCCAGGAGGGCGTCGGAGACGCAGCTTGTACAGTCGCTTTCCTGTTTTGCTTGTTTCGCATCCCCGGTTGATCCCGCTCGTTCCCCGATGCTTCGTAAAGCTCCCGAATAGCTCCTTACATTCCGTCAGACCTGTAAAAACAAGTCTAATCAAAAGTAAGACATTCGAAACGAAAAATCAAGAAAAAACATAAACTTAAATGCGATTAATCATCGGTTTTAGACCACGCATCACATCCCCATACTTGTCTTTTGTTTGACCTCAAGCAAATATGCTTCCTCACTTTCACGTGGGTCAAATAAAAGACACACTTCCCATTCTCAAAACTCAAGTTAAGGTTTAATGCCATACTCGATTCATAATTCTCACAATTTTCAAAATAATTAACGGTAAAGTGATTAACACATAAAAAATGGCTTCCCAAGATCCCGCCCTTGAAACTAACATATCATACATATCCTTCACAATGTTCTCTCCACTCGGTTTAAAATTTAGCTAATAATGTTGCATTAGCACTTTATAAGTAATCACTCAAACCGATTAGAACACGTACCCGCATAAGCTTGCAACTCAATCATTCTCCACCACTGAAATAAATACTAACCACAAGTAAAAGATCTTTAAGGGTTGTAACGGGGCTAGGCTAAGGGTGTGGAATAGGATACTTTAAAAGTGGCTAAGGGGATGAAAATTCGATCTTTATTACAAAAACTACCAAACAAGACTAACTACGAACATCAAACTACGAGTCAAAAAAATTTCGCCTTTTATTCAACAAACTATGATGCATATTTTTGTGCTTTTTTCACAATGATATTCTCTTATTTTCATGCTATTTTCCATTTTTTTTTATTTTTTTTCAATACTGAAATAAACAACAACTTTACAAAACAAACTAATCCTAAAATCTAATTTTCATCACAAGGGTTAAAAATAAAAAAGGTTTAACGGTCAAAGGGTTAACTGGGTTGGTCAAATGAATGGTTTAGGCTAAAGTTGGCTACTAAGGGATAGATTTTGGGTAAGGATAAAATAAATGGTGTAAAAACAAAAGATTTACCTAATGCCTTAATCATTCTTGTGCTTGTATTCGGTCTATGGTCTCAAACGCATCAAAAGTTGCAAGTTTTAAAATACATTACTAATGGCACAGCCAACAAAGAAATATATAAATCTATGATATGTGTAAGTGGCTCAAAATCTCACGTGAAAAAGAGTATGATATGTGATATGCAAGATACATTAGTTTCTTAAATGGATTATTCCCAAATAAGCACCCACTAAATACCTGTCATGTTACTAATTAAAACTTGACCATGACAAGAAACCAAATGCATTGTGGCATCCCTCATTAACTCAGTTACTTATGCTTTTCAGATTGCTCAAACAAGAACATTTTTGAAAATATTTTGAAATTTTCCCCCATCCTCACACTTGAGTGTAGTGTTTAAAGGAAGGTCAAAATCACAACTTTTTATCCCCATCCCCACACTTTAGTTCATGAGAGCTTTTAACACGCACAAGGGATGTGACACGACCAACCTCCCAAACTTCACCCCGGTAAAAAATTATACACAATACATTCCACTTATTAACTAACTAATAATCAAAGCTAAAACGAAACATATGCACCTGGTTTTCGCTCATTCCTCGTGTGATCCTCATTCTTAAATGAAAATTGTTGTCCTCATGAACATAGTGTACCTACAAGTCTTAACCCTCGTGTAGAAGCAAGCTTCTCACAACCATCAAAACTTATTAGTTAACCATTTTTATAAGAATTTACCAAGTCATGTTTTTATTTATCTTTGATTTTGTGGAAAAGAAAATTACAATAACGACAAGCCTAACTCACTTTCGTAGGAATCACAGTTGCATTTAACGTATGCAACAAGCCCTTTTAAACCTCCCGATAGTTCAGGAGGACGAGTAGGTCTCGTGAGGGTTATATAGGGAACACACCCATAACGTTCATTTAACTACTAAACAAATACAAAAAAAAGAAAGAAAATACAAGAAAGCAAAAAATAAAGCAACAAAAATAACTAAAAATAATATACAACAACAAAACACATACCTCGCCTCATCTCTAAAAGCACCGTTTGGGTCAACAGGCGGGTATGGCTGGTAGGGATATCCAGTAAGGGCCGACAACATCTCTATTAAATCATCAAGTGGGCCCCCTTCTGCCGGTTCCAGCATTTGCACCGGGATGAAACTAGAAGCGACTCCTTGAGGCCAATGAGAAGCGGGTTGAGAAGGCGTGGTTGGCACTAGGAGGTCCGCGTACTTTGTACATGACGTAAACTCTTGATACTCTCGACCCGCCTCATAATCCCGTTGATGGCGTTCTTGATCATGGAGGAAATGGGTATTATTACCGCCAATTATTGGGTCGTGCCCAAGTCCTCCACCGCCTCTCTTCAAGGGTATTTTGCTCAACCCGAAGATGGTCTTGTTCCTCATCCCATGCCTGTCTCCGAGATAATTTGGTGGATCAATGAAGTTCTTTCTAGTCCCAAAAACTCTGCTGAGTTGCCCAATGCTCAGCTTGCTGATTTCTATATTCTTCTTTATCCTTGAGCCTTCGCTCTTCTCGTTCTCTCGCATCGGTCATGACCGTGGACACGTTATCATTCACGTCCTGTTTCTCGGCTTGTAACTCCCATAGGTCGTTTTTCTCGTATTAATCATAAACAGCGCCACAATGTTTGATGTTTCATTATGACGCCGCACAAACCTATGTCTCGAGGCACCTTGCCCCTCTTCTTCCTCCTTGTTTTCTTCATCACCTTCCTCCATCTTTTCATCATCACCTTCTCCCGTTACTCATACTCGAACTAAGTATCCTGATCCACAATCTTGTACTTATTGCCAACTGAATCCACATAAATGTGTGATCCCTTCCTCATCTTGGCAAAGTCAAAACCGTCTACAGGTTTTACCACCCACAATGATTTTCGGGGAGACGATTTTTTTTGCACAATCATGGCGCCGATCAGCCGATCATGCAGAATCATTTTTCTGTTGTATTGATTCCTCGTATCTCATATGTTCATCATGGTAATGTGTCACCAGATAACTTCGGTTCCCCGAAGAGTAGTGCATGTAAAACACAGAGATCCCCGACCCGGACCTTCCCTCGGTCCCCCAATCTGACCGTCACATTTTCAAAGGAGATATTCTGAAGGATTTTTCCTTCAACAGATAAGTGATTTTCGTCATATTGGCCACTCATGTAATTTGGAAGAGTTAACTCGAGAAGGTTGGCCGGATCTGCCTGAACCAAATTTGATTGCCAAAACAAGTTAGCATCATAGTAGTAATAACTATTGACTCCCAGTGAATCAAAGTTGACTATTTAGTTTATCGAATCAAAGGTCATAACCATCATACCCTTCCACGTATCTCCTACCAGCCTCCACATATACGCAGGGTCGTTTGGGTTTTCAAGCCTTAGCGATGCCATCCACTCAGTCACCACCTTTAAGTACACCCTTTGAGTCATCGCACCAATCCAACGCTCGTTCCCAACCCAACTTCTCAAACTTTTGAGTAATCCCTATTTTTCTGATCTCCTCCACATTTTCCAGTCATTCACAAACACAAACCTTATCAACGGTTGTCTTCACTTGAGACATCTTGTATTTCCACAGGTTGATTTCTAATTGTTTGTTGTTAAACCGGTACAATGGCTTTTTCTTATTGGCCAACCATGGTTCCCCAATGTTGTCATCGTCATACTTAGCCCATTTCCAATCATGGTGGTACAAACGATACTCTATATCAGGTATGGAGCACCGTTGCTGCTACTTTGCCGGTACACCAGCGAAAGAAGAAGCCCCTTCGTCCGTGGTTTTCTTTCTCTTACGGCTAGACATGACTGCAAAACAACAACAAAAAGACAATAAATATACCCTCAAACCTCAAGACAACTCAAACTTAAGCATAGGCCATAATGTTGAACTTTTAATTTATTTGATGTATATTAGCCATTTTAACCGAAAGAAGAAGCCCCTTCATCTGTGGTTCTTTTTCTCTTACAGCTAGACATAACTACAAAAAAACAACAAAAAGACAATAAATATACCCTCAAACCTCAAGACAACTCAAACTTAAGCATAGACCGCAATGTTGAACTTTTAATTTATTTTTAGATGTATATTAGCCATTTTAAACTTTGCAAGTAGCAAACTTCACCATTTACAAATCAATTTTCATGGTTAAAATCCTAAGTTAATAAGATTTCAACACATTCAACATCATGTTCATGCTTAATCATGTGAACAAGTGGGTGTAATCACATCCCCATAATTGTTCAATGTTTGGTCCCACACAAATCAAGTTCTACCCAAATTTCAAGCTAATTCATCACAAATTTATCATAAAAACCTACTCTCGAACAAATAAGTTCAATTTTTCGGAAGAAATTGACAAACCATGTGATAAGTATGCTCAAAATTAAGTAAGGTCCATGCCTTTGGTGTTGTAGATGAAGGAGAACTAACAAAAGATGAAAACAAGTGATTTGTAGAACACCCTATGGAAAACCCGAAACTTGGAGCACAAAATTCTCGCAAATGAGGAAGAAATGATGGAAACTAAGCTAGGGATTTTGTAGCTCTCCAAAAAGTACACACTTTAGGCTCAAGAATCTGTTGATTTAGTAGAGAATTGAAGAAGTTATGAGAGGGAGAAGGTTTAGGGTTCTTGGAGAAATCTTAGACAAGATGAAGTGTAAGAATGGATAGATGATGTTTGGAACCGTGTTTTATGTTTTAATCAGTTATAGATCAGATTGGATGAGACCCTGGTCGAATGTGTTGTATTTATTGAGTTCGGGTCATGTTTGGATGGGTTGCGTTCGAATTATAAGAGCTGTGAGTTTCATCGTCAACACTAACAGATCCGCGTCGGCGACGGTAGCCTTGGCCATTGTCGATGCCACCTTGAACTCCTTAAAACCATCAACGTGCTATCTTACTATCTACACGGGTCTGGTGTCGACGCAAGCTGTCGGTGATGGCTTGGTGTCCCATCACCGATGCCACCTCCCCCCCAGAAAATATGGGCAAAAACAAGCAATTTTTACAAAAGGGTCTATGCTAGAAAAAATCCTAAAAATTATTAAAAATATTTTTGTAAATTTTATAAGTTTAATATTGGAAAACAAACACTCATTTAATGAATCCTACCACCCCCCGAGCAATCTTGCATTGTCCCTAATACACACAATAAGTCTAAAACGTACCTACATCTTCATGACCCGTTCGTGGTTTCCAGAACTTCACACATCAAGGAGGTTAGTACAAAACGAAATAAAGAGAGAATAAAGAACTAACATGAACAAACAAATAACAAGTGATTTGTAGAACACCCTATGGAAAACCCGAAACTTGCAGCACAAAATTCTTGCAAATGAGCAAGAAATGATGGAAACTAAGCTAGGGATTTTGTAGCTCTCCAAAACGTACACACTTTAGGCTCAAGAATCTATTGATTTGGCAGAGAATTGAAGAAGTTATGCGAGGGAGAAGGTTTAGGGTTCTTGGAGAAATCTTAGACAAGATGCAGTGCAAGAATGGATAGATGATGTTTGGAACCGTGTTTTATGTTTTAATCAGTTATAGATCAGATTGGATGAGACCCTGGTCGAATGTGTGGTATTTATTGAGTTCGGGTCATGTTTGGATGGGTTGGGTTTGAATTATAAGAGCTGTGAGTTTCAGCGTCAAGACTAACAGATCCGCGTCGGCGACCGTAGCCTTGGCGTCGTCGACGCCACCTTGAACTCCTGAAAGCCATCAACATGCTATCTTACTGTCTACGTAGGTCTGGTGTCGATGCAAGCCGTCGGCGATGGCCTGGTGTCCCATCACCGATGCCACCTCCCCCCCTTTAGAAAATATGGGCAAAAACAAGAAATTTTTACAAAGGGTCTATACTAGAAAAAAATCCTAAAAGTTATTAAAAATGTTTTTGTAAATTTTGTAAGTTTAATATTGGAAAACAAACAATCATTTAATGAATCCTACCACCCCCTGAACAATCTTGCATTGTCCCTAATACACACAATAAGTCTAAAACGTACCTTACATCTTCATGACCCATTCGTGGTTTCCAGAACTTCACACATCAAGGAGGTTAGTACAAAACAAAATAAAGAGAGAACAAAGAACTAACATGAACAAACAAATAACAAACTCTACAAAATGTAACTGGTCCTTAGTTGACCTCGTAAGTCAGGACGCTTTCCAAAAAGCTCACTAACTCTTTGTTTGCATCATTCTTTCTTCATTACCATCGAGAAACAGTTTAAGGCAATCGCCGTTGACCGTTTGCTTGACCCCTCCTTCGGTCCTCGATAGTGATGTCTCCCAATTTCCTGATCCGTGTAACAACATACGGGTCAATCCACTTGCTCTTGAGCTTCCCGGGAAAGAATTTAAGCCTTGAATTGTAGAGCCAAACCTTTTGACCCACAACAAACTCCTTCTTCTTTAACTTGGCATCATGTGCTCGTTTCATACTATCTTTGTGTTTTGAAGCACACTCATACGCCTCTTCCCGTAGCTCTTCCAACTCACACAACTTCAGCTTTCGTTCCTTACCTGCATCATACTAATTAACATTAACTTCTTTAATAGCCCATAAGGCACGATGAACAAGTTCAACCGGTAAGCGACAATTTTTATCGTAAACTAGGCGGTAAGGTGTAGTGCCGATAGGTGTTTTATGTGCGGTTTGGTAGGCCTATAAGGCATCGTTCAACTTCGTTGACCATTCCTTACAATCCGGTCGAACGGTCTTTTGCAAAATTCTTTAATTTTCTTATTCAACACTTCCACTTGACCACTCGTTTGCGAGTGGTAAGGGGTAGCTATTCGATGGTCAACACCAAACAGTTTCAAAAGTTTTCCAAAATTAAAATTCTTGAAGTGAGATCCTCTATCACCAATGATAACATGGGGGACCCCAAATCGTGAAATAATATTGGCTTGAACAAAGTTACAAACCACGGTATGATCGTTCGTTTTGGTGGCAATTGCTTCAACCCATTTTGATACATAATCGACCGCCATCAAAATGTACAATTGTCATACGAATTCGGGAATGGGCCCATGAAATCGATACCCCACACGTCAAAGATATCAACAATGAGGATCGGTTGCATGGGCATCTCATCCCGCTTAGAAATCCCCCTAACTTTTGACACTCTACACAATTTTTAGCATAATTGAAAGCATCTTTGAAAATAATGAAAGTGCATAAAAAAGCTCGAAATCTCCTCGTCCGTCACACATCTTCTCACGAATTGATCTGCACACGTCTTGAACAAGTCTGGTTCCTCCCACTTGTAGTACTTAATCTGAGAGAGGAAGTGCAATCTTCTCCGCCTATCCCAATGAGCCGGTAAATCCCCTGTCACCAAATCATTAACAATGTTAGCAAACCAAGGCAATACCGAAACATTTAAAATATGCTCATCTAGGAAGGTCTCATTGATCTCTATGCGTGAAGAACACTCTACTACCATCAAACAAGGCAAGTGGTCAGCCACCACATTCTCGCTACCCTTCTTGTCCCGGATCTCCAGGTCGAACTCTTGTAGTAACAAAACCCACCGGATCAATCTTAGCATCGCATCTATCTTCTTCATGAGGTACCTGACATCAGTATGATTAGAATAATTAATCACTTTATTACCCCATATGTATGACCGAAATTTCTCCAATGCATATACCACCACAAGTAGCTCTTTCTAGGTGGTTGTGTAATTCAATTCTGCGTCCGAGAGAGTCTTACACGCGTAGTATATGGCAACCGGCTTTTTGTCTACCCGTTGGCCCAACACGGCTCCAATCGCCTAATCGCTTGCATCACACATGATTTCGAATGGTAGACCAATTCGGTGATTGCAAGATTGGGGCCTCAACCAATTTCTCCTTCAAAACGTTAAAAGCATTTTTACATTCTTTATTAAAATCAAATGGTTGGTCTTTTAATAACAAAGCACATAATGGTTTTGTTATATCACTAAACCCCCTTTTTGAACCTCCTATAAAAACCCGCATGACCAAAGAATGATCTAACACCCTTCACACTCGGGGATATGGTAAAGTAGAAAGGACTTGCACATTTACACGGTCAACCTCTATCACACGATTTGACACAACCCAACTCAAGACCAAATTGTTTTTACACAAGGTTACAAAACTTTTTCTAATTGGTCAAGACAAGAATCCAACGATTACCCAAATATTGAAAAGTCATCCATAAAATCTATAAGGACTCCCCCACCATATCTGAGAAGATACTCATCCAGCACCGTTAAAGGTGGCGAGGCATTATAATCCAAATGGCATGATTTTCCAGATGGATAGCAATTTGATTATACCCCGAATACCCATCCAAGAAACAATAAAATTTTTGACCCGCTACTTCTCAACAATTTGGTCAATATTTGGAAGTTGCGGAATTCAACTTCCTATAATCAATGCAAATACACCAGCCGGTTACCGACCGAGTGGAGACCTCTTTACCTGCGTCATTAGTGACGACTTAAATGCCTGACTCTTCGGGAATTGTCTGCGTTGGGCTCACCCATTGGCTATCCGAGACGGGGTAAATGATACCCGCATCTAGCCACTCCAAGACCTCCTTCTTGACCACTTCACGCATATTTGGATTTAACCTCCTTTATGCGTCACGATAAGGAGTTGCACCATCTTCCGTGATGATTTTATGCATCACCACCGAGGGACTACTTCCCTTCAAATCCGTTATGGTCCACCCAATAGCCGCCCTATTGGTGACCAAGGCCGCCATCAATTTCTCCTCTTGCTTCCTGATCAAGTGTGATGCAATAATGACCAGGAGTGTGTTACCCTCACCCACATAAGCATACTTAAGATGCTTGGGAACACCTTCAATTCCATAACCAACGCTCTTCTAATGACGGTTTCAGCTTTGTATCGATTTTCTCCGGAAGACTTTCCACCTGGTGTGTCCAAGGGGGTCTTCCTTCTTTCACCGCCATCACCTCCATCTTCTTTTCCTCATCGTCTATGCTTGATTCATCTCCATTTGCAACCTGTCAAACATAAAGCACTCCCCTATTGTGTTTTCCTCTTTAAAACCCATGTTGCATAGAGGTATACACTCGTAAACAACATCCGCCATATAGTATTCGTCGCTAACTAGAGGATCCATTAATCACGAAAAAATGTTTAACCGCAACCGACGATTGCCAAAAGTCATGTCAACCGTGCCCGTTTTACAATTAATATGGGCATTTGATGTTGCAAAAAATGGTCGACCAAGGATAACCGTAGGTTGCTTGGTTCGGTCCAAAGAGACATAGTCTAATACTAAAAGTTCCACCGGATAATAAAAGTCCTCGACTTTTAGTATAACATCCGTGACTATCCCATGGGGTAGCTTAGGGGTCAAATTGGCTAACACCACGGTGGTGTTTGCCGCTTAAAGTGGACCAAATTCGTGTTGGTCATATAAGCTACCCGGTAAGGTACTCACGCTAGCACCAAGATCTAGGAGTGCCCGATTCATTTTAAACTCGCCCGCTTGTATTGACATAATTGGCGCCCCCAGGTCTTGGAGCTTTGGTGGAAGTGCACCCGAAAAGTATCGAACTCACATTTTCAGTTAAATCAAGTTTCTTAGGAAACTTGTGAGTTCGTTTTTGGGTACACAAGTCTTTTAAGTATGTAGCATACGAGGTGACTTGTTTGATGGCATCTAAGAGTGGTAAATTAATTTTACTTGTTTGAAAACTTCCCTCATTTCTTCTTGATGTGGGCCACGTTTCGTAACCACTTTCTTAGATGGTCCCAACAAAGCTTCAGGATAATGGGGTATTAACCTCCACACCCTTTTCTTAGCTTTTGGGATGCTGACGGTCACAACGGGGTATTTTTGTCATTTTTAGAAACCTTTTTATTTTGACCCGTTTGACCTTCATCAACCTCCTCATCACTAACGTCTTCCACCACCCCTTTAATAAATTAAGGTGGTGATGACTCAGCACCTGTATCAATGACTCACCACTATGTAAAGAAATTTTATTAATTGGTACCTCACGTGTAGACTTCGAGTTGGACCCTTGATGCTTAGAGTTCATGGTGGTGACTCAGCACCTGTATCAACCTCCACTTCCCCTCATTTGCGCCACCTCTTTTCGCAAGTTTCGCAACACCTCATGAGATTTATCCCTCATCTATTTGACTTCTTTATCTCCTTGATGTCGCTATTAGACTCCTTCACTACACTCAATAACGCATCAATCTTGGCACTCAAGTCGTCACCACCACCTTGATTGTTCACCGACCCATTACCATTACCATTACCACCTTGATTGTAGCCTCTTTGGTTATTTCACGACTTTGGTATCCTTGGCTACCCCCTTGATTGTAGTTCCGTTGGTAACCCCTTGATTACTACCTTGAGGGTTTCGGTACGATGAACCACCTTGATTACCACTTTGATTTCCTGGTTGGAATTTGGTTTCATTTGGTTCGAGGCTTACCATACCTAAAGTTAGTATGGTTCCTCAAGTAGGGTGATAAGTGTTGGAGTTCATGTCGTATTCCTTCCTTCTCCTAACACTTGAGTCACCTCTTCGGTGGCTTGTGCCATGTTTCTTGGCACTCCTTGGTCCGATGACCGATATCCTCACAATCTTCACAAACAGCAAATGAACTGCCCCAATGTCTTTTTTCTTCATGCGGGCTAACTCCTGCTCTAAAGTGGAAATCTGGTCCTTAGCACTTGAATCAAGATCGGGTAGGGACCGAGAAACTAGATGCTTATTAGTTCGGTTCGCCATAGCCACCGCCTTGGAGTTTTTACTAGTTCTTTCCAAGAATTCCCAATCATCATCCTCGTGGTTATTCAACAACGTCCCGTTACTTGCTGATTGCTAATATCTATGATCCTCAACATCTAACCCCCTTATGAAACACTTCAACAACTCCCATCTCGCAGCTGATGATGAGGGCATTTCTGAACCAATTCCTTGAAGCGAGTAAGGACCTCATGTAACAAATCCCCCAGTAATTGTCAAAACGTCTGAATCTTGTCTCGTGCATCATCTGCCTTGGCTATCGAATAGTATTCATCAAGGAATACTTGTAGCATTTCTTCCCAAGTACGAATACTACCCATCAGGAGCATGTGAAACCACTGGTTGGCATTATCCTTCAATGAAAATTGGATCAACCGTAGCTTCACTTCATGTTGCGTGAAATCATGACCCCCGATAATGCCACAGATAGTAGAAAATTCCACCAAATAGGTGTATGGTTCATCGTTGGTCCTACGTTGAAGTGGGGTAGGATGTTGATATAATTGGGTTTGTAGTCGAAAGATCTTCTTTCTGGAGGTGGTGGAGCAATAGGTGAGTCGTTCTCGATAATTATTGGCCTAAATCGGCCATTCACGCCTCGGGGTGCTTGTTGTTGAGGAAGACGTCTTTGAGGACCGTTGACTTCTTGATTGACCGGTCTTTGATTACCCCTTCGATTGCCACCTTGGTTACCTCTATCCACGAATTACGGAATCCGGTTACGGTTGGCATTATTGTCTTATTGTTGAAATTACCGTCACCCTAGTTCTGTTGGTTGTCTCGTGGTTGACGTTTATTGCCATAACCGTCATTGCGGGCGTAGTCATACCCGTATGCATCTACATTCCCCTCATAGTTAGCATTTTGATAACCAACTTCTTCATCCTAAAAACCCTTACCATTCTAGAAATTTCCCTCATTATCCTCATCCCAACCGTCGTCTTCAAACCTCTCATTATAATTCCCTCCATCAGAGTATTCCGAATGAACACTCACATGTTCTGGTGATTGATAACTAGGAACGATGTACGGTGCATCATCGGGAATGTTATTTCCTAAATCGTTATGATTGAGAAATTGGGCTTCGTTCATGGGAATGCCATGATTTTGGTTAACCCACTGTTGGGATTAACATTTCGGTTCTTGAGATTGGCTGGTAACCAGTTTTGGCGATTTTGGTTTTGAGGTGGATATGTGTGTGTGTGTATGTATGTTGGTTGTTGTTTTGATTTTGGCCATGGGTTTGGAATGGTGGTGTTAGTGGTCTCGAATTACTACCGCTACCCGGTTGGTTATTTTGAATATTTTACTTTTGAGGAGGTTAGTTTTGGTATTGGTATTGATGTTGGTTTTGGTTGTTGGGTTTGTTGGAATTTTGAGGATCCATTTGAGGGCCCAAAAGATGGTGTAGATGGTGTGTTGGTGTTAAGTGGATTAGAGACAAGGGTTTCCTCTAACAGGTTGGCTAGGTTTCTTCTCGCTAAACAACCAATCTCTGCTTGAAACTAACGGTGAGGTTCTTCCGGAATTTCTTGTATGCATGCACTACCTATAACCTGCACACGTAACACATCCGCGTAACAAGGAATAGAGAAAGTAGCAAAAAGAAACAAACACCTTAAACAGAAATCAAACAAATCAAACAATGTCCTAACACAAAGCGCACAAACATCCCGGCAGCGACGCCAAAATTTGATCAGAGTGTCGCGCCCTGATCAAAGATAATATTTATAGTTCCCAAATTACCCTTAACAATGTGTTAGTGGTACTAAGGGGTCAAACCATAAAGAGTTTGTGGTTTATGTGTGGACGTGATTGATTATTAATGTTATCACAGTTTATGAAGCTTGCTAATTCGGTTTACTTGGTTGTTTGTTGAAAAGGGTGTACTGACAAGTTTGGTGCTAAAATGGTTAACTACTAAAACTTGAATGCTTATGAATTCACGAAACTTTATTACTTGGTTAAAATAATAATTTGGAACAAGGTTCACACCCGGTTCGGTAATTGAAGACCTAGGGTTTCTACACGTTTTAGATTTAACTTAGTTGCATATATGATTAACGGATTTAGTGTCGTGTGGCTTAGGTGCCAAAAGCTATCAACATCATAGATGATGGACCGCAATGCACTTCGTTACCAAGAACATGTAAATCCTATCAATGGTAGGCATAAGCGCAAATTCATTTCGCGAAGTCAAATTTTATCATCATTCGACAATTTGCCAAATCAATTCAAATACACGACAATCATTAGAAGTTCCAAATCATAATACAATTTGTCACAATCAAATTCCAAATAAAGTTTAAACCCTAGAATCTTACAAAAACCTACACCGGGGTGAAACCTGAGAGGATTAGTCGCTCATGACGAATGAAACTTGATCACCAGATGAATGAAACTCAAACACGAACACCTTGAAGCTTTGACGGTGGAAATGGATAATCATTAGGGTTTGTGAGTGGTGATGATGATGGATGGATTGGTGAGATGATGGATGATGATGATTAGTTTAGTATTGTGATGATGGATGATGAATTCAGATGATGGTGGATGATTGGGATGGATTGGAATTGATGTTGGTGATGGTTCTTGGCTCCAAGTTAGTGTTAGAGGTTCAAATTGCGTAACTCCCTTGTGAATGACCCAAAAGTAGGTTATTTCGTCCAAAAACAAGAAACTCCCCGTCGGAGGGGCTGTCGGCAAAGGCTTGGGAAAATTGCGTTTGGTGCTGATGGCTTAATCTCCTATCTATGGTGATTTCCCGTCGACGTAAGGCGTCGCTGACGACCCTGGAGGGCGACGGAGACGCGGCTTGTACACTTGCTTTCCTGTTTTGCTTGTTTTGCTGTTTGCATCCCCGGTTGATTCCGTTTGTTCCCTGATGCTATGTAAAACTCCCGAATAGCTCCTTAAACTCCGCCAGATCTGCAAAACACAAATCTAATCAAAAGTAGATCATTCGAAACCAAATCATGTAAAAACATAAATTAAATACAATTAATCACCGGTTTTCTACCACGCATCAATATGTTATTATTTAAAGAACCTCAAAATTCAAGCATTTTTTTATCTTAGTTTTAAGTATAAATATCACTAGATTAAAAAAGTACTTGTATTAGGACTGATTATAGGGGAAGGTTATATAGGAAACCCATAGTTATTGAGAAAATCTAGGAAACTCGAACCTCCCAACAGTTTTTTATTTTGAAAAAAAAAATCACACATGTAATATATATGTTTTAAGGGTTTTGAGGAAAAAAAATGCCGATCAGATTTTAAAAAAATTAACAAGTTTTTGTGTAATATGTGTAACAATCATGTGTAACATATGTTACAGTCGCATTGTGCAAAACTTGATTTTTCTTTAAAAAAATCTTCTTGGCGCTTTTTTGTTTTAAAAAAAACATCATGCTCGCCTGTACATGTCGCCTTGCTTCATGTTTGTCAATCTTAACTTGTTGCTCTTCATTCTGTTTACGTAACCTATCATGTTCTGTAACTAGACTTTTAACAATAACAGTCAAGTTAGTTACTTTCTCTTGCAACTCCAATATCTTTTCATTGTTAGATTCTTCAAAGTAAACATAACCCATTTCACCCAAGGATTCAGTTCCAGGTGTAAGAAATTCTTATCGTGATGATGAATGACCTGCTTGATCAGGTTTCATTGATTGTGGTGGTAGTGTTTGTGTATGAATGGAAGTCGGTGTTTTGAAATGAATATTCATTGTGGTTTCCAAATCAACAGTTTCCTCTTCAAAAGGTTGTGAACCTTTCTTCACTTAAACACCTTTGGTTTCAACTTCTGAAAGTTCCGAATCTGGCGGGTTTAGACGGAAGTTTGCACGAGATAGAGCTAATTTGGTAGAAGAATAGTCATAAGTAGAAGGTTCCATTCATATCGAAAGAGCATACATCATTTTACAAGCCGGAACACACATATCTCCAGCATTTCCCCTCTTAAATCTCCAAAACTTATCAATCTATGAACACACGACACTATATATAGACATTGGTTTGGTGCGGATGAGCACGTTCGTGAGGACTAGACTCGTCCGTACGGATGTGATCTCATCCCCTCCAACGTGTCATATGTTTGTTTTTCTCACTAAACTATCCAAATATTCAACACACGCTCGATCTAGCCTATTCTACAGTGACGGGACGCACATAATATGCACTAACAATTCCCCCCTTGTACGTCACTGTCGAATCTTGATCTTGAAATATGTAAGCCGTGTTTGAATATTCTGTAACTTCAATCAAGCATTTGATATCTTCAGTTAATTGTCCCTTGATTGATGATTCGGGTTAGCATTAGCATGTTCCCTCTGAAATTATTAGTTCTTTGGTTGCATGGTTCCCGACCTCCTCTGATTTGCTTAAACGCAATCTTCACGAATAATCACCAACTTAAAACTAGTCAATGTAATGTCTTCATTTCAATGTTAATCACATTCGCGTTCGGTTTTTGATTTACCACTTTAGCTCAACTTGGAATCTTCAAAAACCCAAATCGGCAATTGATAGAAACTTCGAACACCACACTGGTAAAATCCAAGTTTGTAAATAACCACAAAAATCTGAAATCCCGTTTTTCGTAATCATCTTTATGCACACTCCTGAATGATTGATCAGTGTAAACGATAATCTCTATAATCAGCAAATCTTCATCGGATTCCCAGAGTATATGATTACTGGTATGCATTAAATGCAACATATAAATTATATCAAATGTTGGAAAAATTGTGTTTTCTTTGTATACTTTTGATTTTCAGGATTAAAAGAGCTTAAACATACAAGGGAACAAATTAACAGCAAAAACCAACATGAATAGAAAATAAGGAAAGATAATACACTATGCCAACCCTCCAAGCTTCACCCAAAGACCAAAAAAATGAATCATAAGACAAGCATGGGGTCGTGCCTACTAGGCATGGGGTCGTGCCCCATTCGAGATTCCAAAAAGGAGAAGACAAACAGAAGCAGACAAGAGACACGGGGCCGTGTCACATGGACACGGGCCGTGGTCAACTTCCAGATTTGCAAATTTTGGATAGTCCAACAAGTACAATGGCCAGGGGTTGGTACCGTTGACACATGGGGTCGTGCAAGAATCTGGTTTAACAAGCTCATTTAATGAAGACAGAGAAGAGGGATGACATGGGGTCGTGTGAACAGACTGTTTCCAACTATAGAAAGGGGTGTTTCAATCCATCCCTTGGCAAACCACTTCTCTCACACCTGCCACCACTCCACCACATTCATCCATATCCATCTTTAGAGTGTGTGTAGTATTCTCAGGATCCAAGATTGATCGTAAGAGTTTTATCAAACAAAGGCCATGAGGCTAATCTCTTACATCACTTGGTGAAGACAAGTTATTTATGTATTAATTTTGATTTCCAAGCTTTGGTTAACTTTTTAATTGGGGTTGTATTAATGACTTTAATATCTAGTTTTTTTATATTGAAAGTGAACTTTATTCTGTCATCTCTTTAGTTTTGTTGATTCACTCATTCATGTCTTTACGGTCTATATAAAGCGGGGTTAACTGCATCGAAGGGGGTTAGAAGGGTGGTATGGGTAAAGTTCTTGCCTCATTCTGTGTATAGATCCTGCGAGGACTTGATTCAAGCTTATTAGGACTTCCTTTGAGGCAGATGGCATCAAATCGAGGGAAGTAAGAACGGCTTGAATCCCTTATAAATAAACTACTATTAAAACTTTAAACCGGCTTCACGGACTGTATCCCTGCTGACTCAGACCCATATGTCGAGGGTGGCGTTGCCTCCAAAAGAAGTACATGCCACATTTTGCATTAATAACTTATTTAATTATCTTTCAATATTTGGCCTTGAGATGGTTTGGTCGTGTGAAGTGGAGGCTATTGTCAGAGTCAGTTAGAGCAGTAGAAAGCCTCACTGTGGAGGGGAGGAGTAGAGGCAGGCCTAGGTTGACTTGGGATGAGCGGATTAGACATGATTTGCTAGAGTTGCACCTCTTGGAGAGTTCGTGGAGACGTACGATTATTTTTTAGGAGTTTTAGGTAGTAATGATGTACCTTAAACTTTTTGGAGAATTTAATAGGATGGTCCTCTAGTATTTTATGCACATGTGTTCTTTTTTTTGGATATATTTGACTATTTTTTTATCATGTTGCAACTATACTGCTTCTTCTATTATTGTTAACTCTTTATGTATACATCCTTTAGTTCTGTTTATTTGTATGCTTTTGTTTTGGAGTCATGGGTCTCTCTGGAAGCAACTCTCTATGACTCTATCCATAAGGATAGGGGTAAGGTGTGCCTACATCTCACCCTCTCAGACCCTACCAATAGCTTTGCTATGTGTGGGAATTACTGGGTATGATTGATTGATTGAATATTCCGGCCTTGCGGGACTGCATGCCTGCTGACTCAGACCAATATGGCTGAGGGTAGCGTTGCCTCCAAAAGAGGAACATGCCACGATAACTAAGATAATCTCTTAAAAAACTCAAAGTGAGGAAATTATCAAAGGATACATAAATGACGAGTCAGAACCAAGTGATTCTATCTTGTCTGTTTGTATCTTTTATTTCTTTAGTTTATTTTCTTGTCTTACTTATCAAAAATATTTTCTTGAAATTTGATTAGATTAGACGTCGACGATACTCTAGTATTAAAAACTCTTGTGTCCTTATACGACCTCGGTATCTTACCATCACTATACTACGCCAACGATGGGTGCACTTGCCCTTGCGTGTTGTATAGAGTGATAGTGTTATATCGTGTTTTATAAATTTAAAACTTGAATAACGAGTGAAAATACTTCAAATATAATTGAAAATTATACACACCCTCGCTCACGTCAATGACACGCTATGACCTAAGTAACATTTTTCCATGATCAGATTCACATTCTTCCTCTTCAGTCACGATAACAGATACATATTCTTCTCCTTTGTCACGGTGGCAACTTAATCAACAAACATCATCATTCCCCGGTGGTTAGTCCAGAAAACAACTCATCCTCTCAAAGATTAATCATTTTGACACTTTAGACTATCATAGAAATATCAGGTACATTTCAGAAATCCCTATGACATCTTTTAAGTATCTACAATACTGTTGCATCCTTTGCGCTAATCCTACTGACTGGCTTATACGAAGACTCAGGACTTAAACCCTAAGACATCAATCTGATCTGTACTAAAAATTCTGAACTTCGTATGATCATGAACTAACAAATCCAGATCGTATTCATCTCCGGACAATCTGAAGTCACCCCGTATACTATTGCACCGTCTAAATTTAAAAAAATGTCTAATATTTGAAAAATTTTATTCCCCCTCACTTTTGGCAAATTCTGGCTTTTCTAAACTCTTCATTGAATTCCCCCTCAAACTTGGCAAATTCGGTTCACTCTTTACTGCGAAAAAACTCAAATATGACATTTTGTTCCCCAAAAGTCCGTTTTTCATCAACTGCGGATTTTACGTTTTGGCCCATTAGTAGTCATATAACCAAATGATAAACATTCTGCTTAGGTATCCGTGACAACCCCACTATCTTCACCATTCTGTGATCTCATCATCATAATCAACCTCTGAAACCTCCGACAGTGTCCCGAACAGCGCGTATTTGACGTTCAAATCTTGAAAAAAAAATTTCAATCACCACATTATTTCTAGACACTCGTCTCGTCACCGTGATCAAAAAATGTTATTTTTATGCACTAGGACTCATTCGCGCGGATGTAAAATCTTCATCCGTGCGAATGTTTCCTTTGTGCGGATTAACTGATTTTAGAACGGATAATGTTGGTTCGTGTGGATGAGGTCTGGTTCGTATGGATGAATGCCTTCCTGCGGATGTAGGTTGATTCATGCGAATGGACGTCTAGTTCGAGCGGATGAGCATGATTTTCCAAACGGATCAGGGTTCATTCGTGTGGATGAATGAATTGGTATGCGTAAAGTGTGATATGAATTTATTAATATTTTGAGCCTTTTTTACCGTTAGTCAAATTTTAAATTTATAAAACATATATTGTACTAACACTAAACACACACTTGAGCAAGCGCACCTATCGTGAGCGTAGTATAGTGTTGGTAAGATACCGAGATCGTCCAAGGACACAAGGGCTTTTAATATCAGTTTCATGTCAACGTCTAATCGATCCAAATTTTTCATAAAAGTTTTTTAAAGCATAAAAGTAAATCTAGAAATAAAAGATAAATAAAACGAAATACAAATAGACAAGATAGCATCACTTGGATCCAACTTCTCTTTAATGTATCCTTTGATAGTTTTCGCACTTTCGTACTTTTAAGAGATTATTTTAGTTATAGTAGTAGGCTCGTCTTTTGAAGGTGACGTTAGCCTCGGCCAAGTGGTTTGAGTCAGCAGAGATACAATCCCAAGAGGCCGGTTTAATATTTTAATAGTAATTTACATATGAGGGGTTCAAGCTATTCGCACCCCTACCATCCAATACCTTAGGGCATTGAAGAAGGTCCTAGTAAGCTTGAACCAAGTCCTCGCAGGATCTATACAATGAATGAGAAAAGAATTTTACCAACCCACCCTCCTAACCCCCTACCAGGTAGTCAACGCACTTTATATAGACCTAAAGATACGAATGACAAATCAATGACATCATGAAGAAATGGTAGGAAAATTCACTTTCAACATAAGAAATTAGTTATTAAAGTCATTAATACATACCCAATTAAAAAGTGCCAAAAGATTAAAAACTAAAAGTAATACATAAAAAGTGCCAAAAGAGGTTTAGCCAAGCATGGCCTTTGTTTGACAAGAACTCTTACTATCAATCTTGGATCCTGAGACTACTACACACTCTAGAGATGATAGATGGATGATGGTGGTGGGTGTTGGTGTTGTAGTGGTGGTGGAATGGTGGCAAAGTGAGAGAAAAGTGGTTTGCCAAGGGATGCCTTTGAAGTGAACCAAGCACTCCTATATATATGCAGAACATGACCCCGGCCACGGCCCCGTGTTCATTAGGCACGGCTCGTGGCCATCATTTCTCTGTCTTTATTAATTGCAGCTTGTCAGCAGAGGGCCCCACACTGTCACACCCCGACCCGCATCGGAAAAGGTGATCGGGGCATGATTGGGTTATCATCAAAGCTCATGACATTTATTTTAACGTTTCATATTCATTAATACAATTTAATGGAAATTTACAATAAATATTACAACAGTTCTAACTATCAATCTAAGCTTCTTTGTTCTCTTCTAAGGCATTTCCTATTTTTCCTTGCTTCAACCGTTCACATGTATCATGTGTAAAAAGGTTTTTGGATCAACATAAAGTTGGCGAGTGAATCCTATGGAAAACATTTGAACAAGTTTATTTAATTGATTATGAAATGAGTGCACAACCACACATGAGTAAAAATAGATGTAAACTTATTCAACAATCATTAGATATTAAATAAAGCACACATGGACAATAATGGAACGTTTAGAGGCACGCGTTGCTCTACTCGTCTCTCACGAGGAACTGATGGGCCTAATGAATGAATTGCATAAACATGATAATATGAAAGACATAACTATAAACAATATAAACTCAATGATACACACATGAACAATAATGGATTGGTTTTGAGGCACGCGTTGTTCAACTCGTCTCCCACGAGGAACTGATGGGCTTAATGAATGAATTTCATATAATTTGACAAAATGAAATAAGTGATCACAACAATATAAACAATCTAAGTTTAGGTCACGATATGGTATGGCACAAATTTAAATAAACGAGTTAATTATTTGAGACACATGACACACCCCAAAACGTGTAATTAAAAAGGGGAGTTGTAAGATTCACTCACAGTGGGTGCGTTCGGTTGATGATGTTGAATGCACGCGAAGTGGTTTTAACCACGAGTGAAATTAACCTAGATAAATAGCATTATGGTTCGGTAAGTAAACGGATTTTATTAATCCATTTTAGTAGGATTGTTGGGTGTATTTTTGTGAGTTTGAGGCTATTTTCTAACCTTAAAAATGTTATTTTTAAATATTTTTAATTGATTTTCAATTAAAATAAATAAATAAAAATAATAAAAATAATTGATTTTTTTGCTACAGTTGACCGTTGACCGTTGACTTTGACTTTGACTTGACCCGGTTCGCTTGTATAATTGTGCGCTGAGTGAGGCTCGAACCGAGACCTCCCGTACGCGTGCACGCAGCTCTACCAACTGAGCTACGTGTCTAACCCGAAATATTTCTGTTTTTAATTACATTTATATATTAATTAGGTTAAACAAAAAAACCTTTATTTTTAAAAACGATTTTAAATCAAAGAATCGGTGCGCTCCACAGGTCTCGAACCCGGGACCTGTGGCTTATGCAAACACACAGTCCACCGCTGGACTGTGTGTCCAACTTGTTAACTAAACTTATTTTTATTATTCTTAAATACAAACTAATCATTTTCATTTATGCCATATTAAAAAGTTTGAATAATTGTCTGGGTCGATGTAGTAGACCGGACTCGAACTCGTGCGCTTTGATTAAACATACACACAGTCCACCACTGGACTGTGTGTCTAACTTGGTTATTATTCCGATTATTAATATACTTAACATATAACAGTGGTGCTTCCGGTTCGGTTAACAACAAAAAAGAAGGCATTTTTATTAAGGCAGCGTGTGTGGAACAAGATTCGAACTCGAGACCTTTGCGTGTTTAATGTGTGCACAGTCCACCGCTGGACTGTGTGTCTAACCCGAGTAATAACTTGATTTTAATTATACTTATATGTTTACCGAACTTCATCTTCTTCGTCAGTTTTAACCAGCATCGGAAATCCGACTGGTTCAAGGTTTTAATCGGTTTCTTTAGTGTCTGATGATTAAATACAAGTGATATTAAATAAAAAGAATGAAGAAATTAGGCGTGAGGTATACCGATTGGATTCCTCTGTTTCTCCGGCGTAACTCCGGCGACAGCAATCACCTCCGGCGACGAGTGTCTTGCAGCAGAGAGTCTTCAGAAAGCTTACAAAGTATGTGGGTGACTTCGGTATAGGTTCAGAAGGTTTAGTAAGGCTTAGAAGTTAAGGACTCGATTTTCCGGCGATGAGCAGAAGAATTCCGGCGAGTGAGTTTTCGCCGAGAAAGGGTGCGGTTTTGAGCGAAAATGTTTGCAGAGGTTCGAAGGGGTATTTATAAGGCAAATCGTCGATGAATTTGGTCCGATTTTCGACTTGATTCGTCGGTTAGAAAAACTCCGGCGGTTATAATTTGTGTCGCGGACTCAGACGTCGGTTATAACCGATGTGTAGTTAAAGTTTACGTTATAACGGAAAGAATCGTTAAGTTTCGCGAGATTGCCGGGATTTCCGACGACTGCAACTTTGGGCGCCGGTTTTGAATTCGGAAAGACACGTTATCAATTAAATGATCCTAACATTTAACAAAGAACATCAGTGGCGCAGTGGTTTAAGTGTTGAGTGTTAAGTCTGTTGTTGAACCGTGACTGACCCGGGTTCGAAACCCGGCAGGAACAAAACATTTTTATTTTCATATTTTTAACAGTTTTTCAAAGACTAATTATATATTCCCATATAATAATTGATTATGTATCGTTTAAAATTATTTTAGGCATTTAATTCGCAACGAAATTTTTAACTGACTGTTCGGTTAATAAACGGAGCGGGTTTGGTAAAATCCGTTTTTGACGGATGTTACAGTATCCCCTGCTTTTTAGAAATTTCGTCCCGAAATTTAAATAGTGATATATTTGACTAAAAGAATGATGGTGTTTAGTTTTGACAGTTACATACTTAGAAAAACTAAGGGTTTAAGTTTTTGTTCGAGGCGGTAACGTTCCTTGTAAGGGTTAAGTACCCTATTACAGGAATCGCTTTTTGTTGCCTACTGTAAAAGTATTGATAAGCAGAATTTATTCGCTAACTATGATATCATGCATAAGAGTTTGGATATGTTTGGAAGGGTATGGTTATATCCTAAGGCAAAACTTCTATACTACAACCTACATGGAACATAAATAAACACAACAGCTAATATTTGAACATAAATAAACACAACAGCTAATATCAATAAGTTATGATTGGTTCTATGACTATAGAACATAAATAACACAACAGCTAATATTTGAATCCACATTCTGATATCATATATGTTTGAATGGTGGCAGTTCCTCTCTCGTTTGTTATGATGGAGAGGTTAGTTTATGTAGAAATGGAACACAATTCAATCTCTTTAAATAGCAAGATGATATAAATGTAACACAATTTTCAACCAAGGCAATACTAAATCCTACATGGAACTTCTCATAACCGCCTGATAATGCCTCTGATCCTTTGGCAAGAATACTTATATATAGGAAGTACCAGCGGCGTATCCACCATATTCTTGCCAAATTTTCATTGGTTTTATCCACAAGTTATGATTAGTTACCAAGAAACTAATAAATCCTACATAGAACTTCTCATAACCGTCTGACAATGCCTCTGATCCTTTGACAAGAATACTTATACATAGGAAGTACCAGCGGCGTATCCACCATATTCTTGTCAAATTTTCATTGGTTTTATCAGTGAATTATGATTAGTCCTATATAACTCTACAACCAATACAACAAACATAAAATACTGAAATGAAAAATGTCTGTGCGATCAAGGCTCAATCAAACGGAGCCGATCGTATTGCATGTACTGAAAATGAAATTGTCTGTGCGCTCAAGGCTCAATCAAACGGAGCCGAGCGTATTGCATGTACTGAAAATGAATAACTTAATCTAAACAACAATCACACAAACAGCCTATGCATGGAACCTCTCATAACCGCCTGATAATGCCTCCGATCATTTGACAAGAATACTTATATATAGGAAGTACCAGCGGCGTATCCACCATATTCTGGTCAAATTCTCATTGACTTTATCCGCAAGTTATGATTAGTTCTGTGCGACTCTACAACAAACACAACAACCACAAGATACTGATAATGAAAATGTCTGTGCGATCAAAGCTCAATCAAACGGAGCCGATCGTATTGCATGTACTGAAAATGTAAAATGAACTGTGCGATCAAGGCTCAATCAAACGGAGCCGATCGTATTGCATGTACTGAAAATGTAAAATGAACTGTGCGATCAAGGCTCAATCAAACGGAGCCGATCGTATTGCATGTACTGAAAATGTAAAATGAACTGTACGATCAAGGCTAATCAAACGGAGCCGATCGTATGCGGGCACGCCAGGTTCAACCGCATAATAAAATGGGACAGGCTCAACGCTCATAAATGGGGAGCAGGCTCAACGCTCAAAATGGAGCAGGCTCAAGCTCATAAATGGGGAGCGGCGGCCTCGGCAATTGCATATACTGAAAATAATAAACAATAATTACTCTAACAGTCTACACATGGAACCTCTCATAACCGCCAGATAATGCTTCTGATCCTTTGACAAGAATACTTATATATAGGAAGTACCAGCGGCGTATCCACCGTATTCTCGTCAAAATTTCATTGGCTTTATCCTTAAGTTATGTTTGGTTCTATGTGATAAAGAAAAACATAAAACTAAACGATAGGAGTTGAATCTGGATCTTCGGTGAAAAGGACTAGTTGAGTATCTTCGCTTGGGCCGTCATTATCTTCGACTGGATTGGCATTGATGTTGAAGACTCTTCCTCTTGCTGGTGGCCTAGCGGTTGGGTTTTCTTGGTTTACTTGGTTAACTGGGTTTGATTGGGCTTGAGTGTTGATGACGTTAACCAATTGAGGGCATGTGTTTCTAAAGTGGGTAGGGTCGCCACAATTGAAACAAGCTCGAACATATGGGAACACGGGGTAATGGGGTTGTTGATAGGTTTGGGCCATGTTTTGAGTAGGGGAAAAGGTTTGGTTTCGAAAGGTGCGACAAACCTTGCTCAAATGACCATAGCGTCCACAAGTTGCACATAGTCGACAAGGTAAGGTAAGGGGATGGTGATAAAAACAGTTGTTGCATTGAGGGTGAGGTCCAAGATATGGTTTCTTATTTGGGTAGGTTGAGTTGGGTGCCACTTGGGTGATTGGGATAGCTTGGATGGGTATGGCGTGTGAAATTGGTTGATTCCGTTGGGTAGCAGCGAAAAGTTGCCCGTCTCTTTTTCTCTTAGAGTTGGGTTGAGAAGGGGATTCGGTTTGGATGTAGTCGGAGGTTTCAGTCGGTTTTTTATCCTTCTTCTTCTCCTCCTTGAAGTCTTTGTTTTGGATTCGATTCTCGGTGAGCTCTGTTGCTAACTCCATTGCCGCTTCCAAAGTTGCAGGCGAGGTACTTATTACAGGGTCTTGAATCTTTGACGGAAGACCACGAATGTAGTGCTTGATCAAACGGTAAAGGGGAGTGAACATGTTGGGAACCATTTGATGTAACTCGAGGAATCTTTTGTTGTATGTGGTGTGGTCTCCTGCCTTTTGCTTCAACGAATAAAATTCATCTTCTAATTTCTTGATTTCGCTCCTTGGGCAAAATCGTCTGGTCATGATTTCCTTCAATTCGTTCCAAGTTAAGGTCATAGCATCTTCCACACCTCGTTGGGCCTTCTCTGTATTCCACCAAGTGAGTGCTATTCCATATAAACGACCAGTAGCATAACGCACTTTGCGATCATCGGGGCAATCGCAATTTAGAAAGGTGTTCTCCATTTCTTCAAACCAATGGAGGAAAGCGGTGAGGCCTTCAGTCCCTTTGTATTTCGGAGGGTCACATGATTTGAAATGCTTGTAGGTGCATTTAGTGGTATTTGGGGAAAAGTTGATAACGTTTTGGTTTGCTTGATTGACAGGATTTATTGGTGAGTGCTTGTTGTACTTGGGTTACAATGTTGGGTATTACGGCAGCCATTTGTTGGGCGATTAGGGCAGCCATGCGTTCGCGGGCTTTTCCTACTCTCGTCTTCCTACGGGCGTGGTTAGAAGACATCTACAAGGAATACATGTCAAGAGTATGAGTTGGATGCTTTTGGGATCATGGGTCGCATTAGGAATGAACATTCATAAAATAATTATAGAAAAATAAATCTACTACATCCATAGGATGTCTTGGGCTTTGCTTGCCATTAGGCCCTACATGCCGCCATACTTTACCTTTGTAATCATGTGGGCCCCCATGAATACCGGTTTTTCATATGGTTCGCACGGGTTTGCCTGGTTGCATACACTAAAACCCGGAGAAAATCGAGAAATATGTATACAACGTGTGATATTCGGAATGTGTCCAGGTGTAGACACGGTGACACCTCAAAGTAGGTTAGTTCGAACGACGTTTGGTGTGGCATGCTTTGGCCTAATAGGTCCTTCGTACTCTCATCGTTGGTCCCCAGGTAGGCAAACTGGTCCGTTATATTGGATTTATACGAATGCCAACCTAGACAGGACGTTCCGACTACCGGTACTTGTACCCTTCCAGTTACTACATGCCCGTCGCAGAACTTACTTTGATGAGATTTGAAAATTGCAACAAAATCTTTGAATAATGAGAGTATGAAAATAAATTGAATATATGAACATTGATATATGTATAATGAATATGTATATAAGCATGTATGTTCGACTGTAAATATAAACAAATATGAAACAAATAAATATCACAAGTTTGTATGTAACCACCTAATCAATTAAAATTTAGGCAGACTATAGTATAGGCTCTAAGGGTCTAATAACCTATCCTATATCCCTATAGTCATGGCTCTGATACCAATCTGTCACGCCCCGATCCGCAGCAGAAAAGGTGATCGGGGCATGATTGGGTTATCATCAAAGCTCATGACATTTATTTTAACGTTTCATATTCATTAATACAATTTAATAGAAATTTACAATAAATATTACAACATGTTCTAACTATCAATCTAAGCTTCTTTGTTCTCTTCTAAGGCATTTCCTATGTTTTCCTTGCTTCAACCTGTTCACCTGTATCATGTGTAAAAAGGTTTTTGGATCAACATAAAGTTGGCGAGTCAATCCTATGGAAAACATTTGAACAAGTTTATTTAATTGATTATGAAATGAGTGCACAACCACACATGAGTAAAAATAGATGTAAACTTATTCAACAATCATTAGATATTAAATAAAGCACACATGGACAATAATGGAACGTTTAGAGGCACGCGTTGCTCTACTCGTCTGTCACGAGGAACTGATGGGCCTAATGAATGAATTGCATAAACATGATAATATGAAAGACATAACTATAAACAATATAAACTCAATGATACACACATGAACAATAATGGATTGGTTTTGAGGCACGCGTTGTTCAACTCGTCTCCCACGAGGAACTGATGGGCTGAATGAATGAATTTCATATAATTTGACAAAATGAAATAAGTGATCACAACAATATAAACAATCTAAGTTTAGGTCACGATATGGTATGGCACAAATTTAAATAAACGAGTTAATTATTTGAGACACATGACACACCCCAAAACGTGTAATTAAAAAGGTGAGTTGTAAGATTCACTCACAATGGGTGCGTTCGGTTGATGATGTTGAATGCACGCGAAGTGGTTTTAACCACGAGTGAAATTAACCTAGATAAATAGCATTATGGTTCGGTAAGTAAACGGATTTTATTAATCCATTTTAGTAGGATTGTTGGGTGTATTTTTGTGAGTTTGAGGCTATTTTCTAACCTTAAAAATGTTATTTTTAAATATTTTTATTTGATTTTCAATTAAAATAAATAAATAAAAATAAAAAAAAATTGATTTTTTTTGCTACAGTTGACCGTTGACCATTGACTTTGACTTTGACTTTGACCGGTTCGCTTGTATAATTGTGCGCTGAGTGAGGCTCGAACCCGAGACCTCCCGTACGCGTGCACGCAGCTCTACCAACTGAGCTACGTGTCTAACCCGAAATATTTCTGTTTTTAATTACATTTATATATTAATTAGGTTAAACAGAAAATCCTTTATTTTTAAAAACGATTTTAAATCAAAGAATCGGTGCGCTCCACAGGTCTCGAACCCGGGACCTGTGGCTTATGCAAAACACACAGTCCACCGCTGGACTGTGTGTCCAACTTGTTAACTAAACTTATTTTTATTATTCTTAAATACAAACTAATCATTTTCATTTATGCCATATTAAAAATTTGAATAATTGTCCGGGTCGATGTAGTAGACCGGACTCGAACTCGTGCGCTTTGATTAAACATACACACAGTACACCACTGGACTGTGTGTCTAACTTTGTTATTATTCCGATTATTAATATACTTAACATATAACAGTGGTGCTTCCGGTTCGGTTAACAACAAAAAAAGGCATTTTTATTAAGGCAGCGTGTGTGGAACAAGATTCGAACTCGAGACCTTTGCGTGTTTAATGTGCACACAGTCCACCGCTGGACTGTGTGTCTAACCCGAGTAATAACTTGATTTTAATTATACTTATATGTTTACCGAACTTCATCTTCTTCGTCAGTTTTAACCAGCATCGGAAATCCGACTGGTTCAAGGTTTTAATCGGTTTCTTTAGTGTCTGATGATTAAATACAAGTGATATTAAATAAAAAGAATGAAGAAATTAGGCGTGAGGTATACCGACTGGATTCCTCTGTTTCTCCGGCGTAACTTCAGCGACAACAATCACCTCCGGCGACGAGTGTCTTGCAGCAGAGAGTCTTCAGAAAGCTTACAAAGTATGTGGGTGACTTCGGTATAGGTTCAGAGGGTTTAGTAAGGCTTAGAAGTTAAGGACTCGGTTTTCCGGCGATGAGCAGAAGAATTCCGGCGAGTGAGTTTTCGCCGAGAAAGGGTGCGGTTTTGAGCGAAAATGTTTGCAGAGGTTCGAAGGGGTATTTATAAGGCAAATCGTCGATGAATTTGGTCCGATTTTCGACTTGATTCGTCGGTTAGAAAAACTCCGGCGGTTATAATTTGTGTCGCGGACTCAGACGTCGGTTATAACCGATGTGTAGTTAAAGTTTACGTTATAACGGAAAGAATCGTTAAGTTTCGCGAGATTGCCGGGATTTCCGACGACTGCAACGTTGGGCGCCGGTTTTGAATTCGGAAAGACACGTTATCAATTAAATGATCCTAACATTTAACAAAGAACATCAGTGGCGCAGTGGTTTAAGTGTTGAGTGTTAAGTCTGTTGTTGAACCGTGACTGACCCGGGTTCGAAACCCGGCAGGAACAAAACATTTTTATTTTCATATTTTTAACAGTTTTTCAAAAACTAATTATATATTCCCATATAATAATTGATTATGTATCGTTTAAATTATTTTAGGCATTTAATTCGCAACGAAATTTTTAACTGACTGTTCGGTTAATAAACAGAGCGGGTTTGGTAAAATCCGTTTTTGACGGATGTTACACACACGACCCCGTGTCTCCTGGGCACGGCCCCGTGGTCAACTTCTCGTTATACTATCAAGATTCTGTAAATCTTAGAGTTGACCACGCCCCATGTTGAGCTGGGCATGGCCCCGTGGTGGCCATGCAATCTTCTGCATACTTTTTTTTAAGTGCAGAGGCTGACCATGTAACAGCCCAGCGTAACCGCATCATGATATTGTCAGCTTTGGTAGCCAGCACGCCTTAGTGCCCGCCCCTCACGGCTTTAAAACGCGTCATGATGGTGAAGGTATCAAGCCCCTTATAAGGAAGCCTTCGTTCCCCTTCACAACCGATGTGGATATCACAATCCACCCCCCTTAAAGGGTCCAGCGTCCTCGCGGGACCTGGCACCACCCGTCTGAACCTGGCTCTGATACCATTTGTAACTGCCCAGCGTAACCACATCATGATATTGTCCACTTTGGCAGCCAGCACGCCCTCAGCGCCCGCCCCTCACAGCTTTAAAACACGTCATGATGGTGAAGGTATCAAGCCCCTTATAAGGAAGCCTTCATTCCCCTTCACAACCAATTGGGATATCACAATAAACTGTCACACCCTCAAAAATCCACCTGCAGGGCTTTACCGCGAGGCGTGTGACGTACCAGGATCTAGCCACTAATCATTTTGAACCAATAGTAAATAATATAAAAAAACACCAACGCCATGTCCAACATGAATAGTGTAATTCAAATTAAATGATTTAACAAAATATATGTTTAGCGGAAGCAAATGTAAGTATCTCAAACAATTAAAAACCAAAATGTTTCAAAACGTAATTATCAATGTTTTCATCAAGTAACACGCCCCATGACACTTCAAGCTACCCAGACTGCAAGTTCCGATGCAAGATATATCTAACAACCTTAAAGCATGCAGAAAAAGTGTATCAGCAATAAAGCCGGCGAGTTCACAGTTTTGTTTAACGAAAACAGGTTGGTGTTTAGTTTAAAGACATGTCGTTAATAACTCGATACCGGAGTGACATATTTTTGTTTGCCCTCCTCAATGCCTATCAACATTGGCCATGTGTTTAAGATCCTTAGTTCACGCCCGTCCTCCCAGGTACGGTGTGAGGTTGTCAAGCGTAATAGCGCTATCAACTAATACCCCTTGCCCTCCAAGCAACTAGTTTGGTAGTAAGTAGGGACTTTCATGATAGTGTTAAGTTTATTAACCAACATCGAAATTAAACTATAACATTTATGAAAAGTATTCCTCCAAGGAATAGTAGTTTGTCCCTCCGGGACGCATGCCTATGAAAGAGTAGTGAACTCACCTTAGTTTGCTCAGCAGATTAGGTTATGCGAGTAGTATGGTCAACCACGTCCGAATGAAGGTGTGTAAGAGAGTTCGAGCAGAAGGGATCTAGTGCGAGAGAGAGATAGCGACGAGAGGAGAGGGGGTTGCTGCCTTGCTGCTGTCGATCTTCTTGAGGGAGGGTAGGGTTTTGGTTATGATAGCACATGCACCATAAGTAACATAATAACTGATTTGGGGGTGGTTTGGAATTTTTATATGTGTGATTCAATTAATTAGGGTAAAATATTTGGTATAATGGGCCGAACCCAAGGAGAACAAGAGAAGAAAGGGATAACATATGTGGTGTTTGGGCTGCAAATAAAAAAAACGCCACAAGAATGGGGTGGCAATTCTTTGCTGTTGATTCATATTATACATACATAGATATATTTTTTTTCCTAACAACTAATAACAAGAAATATAATTATCAACAACTAAAACGAATATGTAAATATATTAAACAAGATATGGCTCGAGCCTTAGAAGTTTCGAGTTACGTGGCGAGATGAAACGACAAGCGAGACGGGTGCTTCGTTTCAAAGGATCGGGTCGGTACAACACGATATGGACTTGGTTCGAATACTCGTTTGTATAGCATACCCTTGATAAGTACATAAAAATTCGTCAAATAAAATTATAGTATATAGTTTGATTTATAATAGCAGAAACGAGCGGGTTTTTTTTCCTTGAAATTACGGGTTGTCACATCATCCCCAAGTTGAAAGAAATTGTGCCCCGAAAATTTGATAAGTAGACACAGGAGAGTGAAAGATGAGTTAAGATGACTGCGGATTTCCCTCGAGTACCACATCACCCCCAAGTTGAAAGGAATTCCATCCCGAAATTTTGTAAAGAAATCACGGAAGAGTGAAAGGAATACGTTAAGATGACTTCATCAATACTACTAAGAGTAACAGGAAGGAGGTCAATGTCAAACACCTGACCTAAAGATCGAGTTTGCACCCAGCATAAAAATATGGGATGTTTCACTCGGCTGACCTTCAGCCAATTCCTCGATGTGTTTGGTTTTCAAGAGAGGTTTGGAGTCAATCCTAACAGTATACTAAACTTCAAGGACACGAAACTCCAATTGGCACTAGAATTGAATAAAACGGAAACGAAAAGATTGCTTACAGAAAACAACCGATCACACAATGTTATCGTTCCTAGAGTCACCCGCGCCAATCGTAAATACTCTCCCGTGAGCACCATTTCTGCCTTGTTGTAGTTGTTGTTGTATTTGCTTTGGGAACTGAACTCTGCAAGCCGTCGCCAAATGGCCCACCTTCTCACATCTCTGACATGTTCTAGTTCACTACCCATGATGATGGTGGTTACTGTTGTTACACTTCGGTTGTCTGCCAGCGTACGGGCCCTGGTCCTGATTATAGCCCTGATTCTGATTAGCAGAAGAAGACTGGTTGAACTTGCGGTAAGGAAAAGAACGTATGACGCACGAATTTGAGTTCGAATACACGAATAAAGAATAAGAATCATCTTGTTGTAGGTGTCGTATCAGCTTGTTGTTCGACTAAAGCCTCTGCCACTTGGGTACAAATGAGCTTCGCCAACTCCGCCTGAGTCTTGACAATGTTTCCACGTCCACCATGCATGCTACTTCCATATTCAGTACAAGTAGGCATGAAAAGTAGAAAGAGTAAGAATAAAGATCAAGTAGGAGTCCATCATCGCTATGGCTCCTATGGATAGTTGAGTCCCCAATTATGTCGGATAATGGGTCAGAATCCTTTACACACGCTGGGTCTCACTGGGACTCATATGCATCCCTAATTATTATTACGTGTGCACCCGTAATGATAATTCGATTTGCATGTTCACCCCAATTCCCCCTAACTTGTGTCAAAAGATCCTCAGATTCAAATGTCGAATGTGGATATTGTTAAAGCGATATAGATCACAAAAGGTCTAGAGAATGTTATACGAATGATTTTTCATAACATAATTAGGTAACACATAAAATTGTACTATAATGTTGTGTGTGTGTCTATATGCAATGCAATGCATAGGTACATGCTAAATGTATAATGTATGCAATAATAAAAGATGAACCTTGCAATCTGGAGCGTTGTGTCATGGTCTTCTTCAGAACTATTTCGGGTGTAGTCTGGTTTTACAAAAACTTTTTAAAACCTAGTTTATTATAACAAGTGGCTCTGATACCAAACTGTCACACTCTCAAAAATCCACCTGCAGGGTTACCGCGAGGCATGTGACATACCAGGATCTAGCCAATAATCATGTTGAACTAATAGTAAATAATATCCAACATGAATAGTGTAACACCGCAAATCGTGTAAAACAACATGCGGCGGAAACACTTGGGGAGTCACGTTAACAGATTGTTTCAACAACACATGGTATTTGAAGTTTTGTTTTAATTAGATGTTAAACATAGGTTATATTGTCATAATTGTCTTAGAAGTTTTTAAACAACGAAACAACAAGCATGCATAATTATTGTCTTTCTTGTTATTAAGGCACTAGGTCCAAGTCCATTCCTACGTGAGCACGCATCAGTATCACGCATCAGTATCATCTGCATCGTCCCTAAAACACATGTGAAACGACTTACAAAAATATGCCAGCGAGTACATAGGTTTTGTGTGTAAATCAGTGGCATGTAACATATTGCATTACCTTACACGACTACTAGAGTCGAGTAGTGAAAACCTTGTATTAAAAAGTTTCTGGTCTTGCAATATAATTAACCAACTAAAACATGTTGGATAAAGTTTATGAAATCTCGTTGCCATTAATCTTGACTAAAAAATTTGTTTTCGTAAACCAAGTCGTAAATCGTCCTAGAAGAAAACTCGTATGGTTTATATCATTATGTAAACATCGTTGTGTGACATCATTTGAAAATATTCGTCCAAGTGATCTAAATAACGCCACGGATAGAATATGATAAAAGCACTTATATATAGGAAGTACCAGCGGCATATACACCATGCCTTTATTACATTAAACCGTCTCGTTATCTAATCACTTACCATAATCCAATCGTCCATTTCGTTCGTGTTATAAATAAATCGTCATTCGTTTTTGGTTATAAAGCAATTGTCATTCGTCCCTGTCATAAAACCATTCATCTATCGTCCATGTTATAAAACCATTCGTCAATCGTCCTTGTTTTAATTGTGAAAACTTTTGGTTGTTTCGTGAATACATTCAAACTTTATGACTCATCTATACCACCAAAGGGTATCTTTAAATCGACTAACAAACCACCAAAGGGTTTGTTAAAATAACATATTCTGTCGTTACCCCAAACTATCCACCAAATTCAAGTGAATAGCCCGGAACGGGATTTGTCAAATCCTATGGTACCATAACATACAACTGGTCGGCTTGGCCATTGTTAATGAATGTCATTCTTGTTATGAATATAACGCACCAACAAGTTCGTTCACATTATTGAAATCGTATTGTTTATATAAACCATAATATTTATACTTTGAAAACTTGAAAACATTTAGCACATATGAATCACCCCAAAACAATTGCAAAACATAAAATAGGGGAACTATGTACTCACTTGTGATTGCTATTGTAACCTTGAATCAAAGATCAAACAAGCTAAAATGTCCGAGAAATCAAGCGTGTCCTAAAATCGGATAATAATGTAAATATCGAAACTTGAAATCGGAGGATTTGGATAGAATGGTACCTTATAAACCAAATGAGTATTAGGACTCATATGACATGGTTTAATAAGTTAACATTCTGAGTTGGAAAGATTTTTATGTGCTTTTAATCCGTTATGACCCGTTAAGGTAGTTTAAGCCACTTTAACGCGTCATTTGCGTAACTACGCATTCGGATTGTTAGATATGTATTATGACAAGTCTTTAATGCCTAAATATGTTTGAAAATGTTATTTGATCAGAATACATGTCAAAATTTATGTCACATATGCTTATAGGTGATTTGTTTGCGAAAAGGGTATTTTGGTCATTATTGAAGATCATAACCACTAGTTATCATAACACTAACCAAAATACATGACCATAAGGTATAACCTCAGAGGGTTACTCCCTTTATAATTATGGTCACAAATATGTATTTGATCGGGTCCGAAGATCCACCAAACGGGTCAGATTCGAAAGTCAAAACGGTGGTCAAACCGCTCAACTTTTGACTCTAAACAAGCACATAAATAAGAGTGACGATTTAGACATGTTTTGACATGTCTAAATAAGTTTATAAAAGAGTTTTGGCATTAGAACAAACTGTTCTGACACCCGAATTTAGATCCGTCTTAAAATGCGCATTTATCGCATTTTTTACCACACTTTGACTTGTCAAAATGACTAGAAATGATAGGAATCAGTAGGTATGATCAATAGAGATCATAATCACCTTGATTACCATCATATTGCAAGTTTTAATTGGAATTTATGTTGATCAATATATGATCAATTCTGAAAGTCAACAAAAGTCAAACTTTGTGACTTTAATCCAATTAAACTACAAGAATTGAATCAAAATATGATTGAAACACTTACAATACCAAAGGAATGATCAAGGAACTCAGAAGAACTCCAGAGATGGTTGCAACTTCAGTTGGTAGCAGAAAATGAGTGATCAAAGGTTTCAAAAATGAAGAACACATGGGTATTTATAGGTTTCTTGATGTTATAGGATCAAGACAAGTGTCTCATGACTCACCCACATGTTAGCTTAGTGTCCCATATGTGTCAAATGCGAAACAAGGGTGGCAAAGTCGTTTGATGAGTCAATGAACGAATTAACAAGCTGCTGCCACGTTTTTGGTGATCTGGGCACCCCATGCGGACCGTATGGGGTTCTCCATGCGGTCCGTATGGCCCTCAGCTGGTCCCCAAGTTTCAAAATTGGCAGAACAGGCCCCTACACACGTCTTGTCGCGTTTTGGCACTTCTAACACCCGTTAACTGATTTTCAAGCCCCATAAGGTGGAATAAGTATAGGGAAATTGAAAAATGTTCAAAAATGTTCCAAAGGTCGGTTCGTTTGGTCGTACGGTTGCGGTTTTTGGTTAATTACAACGAAAAGCGTAACGAACGCGTGCGTGACCGTAAAAGCGTGAGAATGATATTTTTGCATTCCAATAACTAAAATATGATATTTTAATGACTACAAAAATTTTTGGATGTCGTACATGTTCCAGATATCGAAATACGCAAAAAGGCACAGGTTCACGAAATTTGCAAAATAGTCCCTGAAGTTGTAAAAGTGTGTTTTTGCCATACCGAAGCCCTGGAAACTTATTTCTAAGTTATGTAAAGGTTATTTAAGGTATGTTTAGCTTATGACCTTGTTCCGGAGCGTATGTCGCTGCGAGAATCAGCAGACTTTCGCAGTTTGCCATAAATAGTCCCTGTGATCGAATAAACTTGTTTTTGACATACCAAACCCTTCAAAACTTTATTTCTAAGTTATGTAAAGGTTATTTAAGGAATGTTTAGCTTAAGTCACTATTCTGGAACATTGCGTTAAATTTGTTTCGTTTGCATATCGGCTTACGGTTTCGCTTATAGAAGCGATTTAGGAGTTCGAAATCGCGCAAGAATTGATCTTGTGCAAATAACATAATAAATAAACAATATTCACATATACAACATAAAATTTCATTCATCGATAACTTGTTCGTCATTGATACATGATCGGATCGTCACATATATCACAAATAGTGTAATTCAAATTAAACGATTTAACAAAATATATGTTCAGCGGAAGCAAATGTAAGTATCTCAAATAATTAAAAACCAAAATGTTTTAAAACGTAATTATCAATGTTTTCATCAAGTAACACGCCCCATGACACTTCAAGCTCCCCAGACAGCAAGTTCCGATGCAAGATATATCTAACCACCTACAAGCATGCAGAAAAAAGTGTATCAGCAATAAAGCCGGCGAGTTCACAGTTTTGTTTAACGAAAACAGGTTGGTGTTTAGTTTAAAGACATGTCGTTAATAACTCGATACCGGAGTGACATATTTTGTTTGCCCTCCTCAATGCCTATCAACATTGGCCATGTGTTTAAGATCCTTAGTTCACGCCCGTCCTCCCAGGTACGGTGTGAGGTTGTCAAGCCTAATAGCGCTATCAACTAATACGCCGTTGCCTCCAAGCAACTAGTTCGGTAGTAAGTAGGGACTTTCATGATAGTGTTGAGTTTATTAACCAACATCGAAATTAAACTATAACATTTATGAAAAGTATTCCTCCAAGGAATAGTAGTTTGTCCCTCCAGGACGCATGCCTGTGAAAGAGTAGTGAACTCACCTTAGTTTGCTCGGCAGATTAGGTTATGCGAGTGGTATGGTCAACCACATCCGAATGAAGGTGCGTAAGAGAGTTCGAGCAAAGGGATCTAGTGCGAGAGAGAGATAGCAACGAGAGGAGAGGGGGCTGCTGCCTTGCTGCTGTCGATCTTCTTGAGGGAGGGTAGGGTTTTGGTTATGATAGCACATGCACCATATACGTAACATAATAACTGATTTGGGGGTGGTTTGGAATTATTATATGTGGGACTCAATTAATTAGGCTAAAATAGTGGTATTTGGTAAAATGTGCCAAACCCAAGGAGAACAAGAGAAGAAAGGGATAGCATATGAGGTGTTTGGGCTGCAAATAAAAAAAACGCCACAAGAATGGGGTGGCAATTCTTTGCTGTTGATTCATATTATACATACATAGATATTTTTTTTCTAACAACTAATAACAAGAAATATAATTAATCAACAACTACAACAAATATATAAATATATTAAACAATATATGGCTCGGGCCTTACAAGTTTCGAGTTACGTGGTGAGATGAAACGACAAGCGAGACGGGTGCTTCGTTTCGAACAGTTCGGGTCAGTACAACACGATATGGACTTGGTTCGAATACTCGTTTGTATAACATACGCTTGATAAGTATATAAAAATTAGTCAAATAAAATTATAGTATATTATTTGATTTATAATAGTAGAAACGAGCGGGTTTTTTTTCCTCGAAATTACGGGTTGTCAAAAACCACGCCCTGTGCCTGGCTGAGCACGGCCCAGTGGTCTGCTTCTGTTTACTTGTTCTTTTGCTTTGGTATGTTGCTAAGGGGTCGGGCATGTTACTTTATTCCTTCTTTTTGTATTTATGTTGGTTTTGGCTGCTTATTTGCTTCTTTTGTTCTTTTAAGCTCATTTCGTCTTGTAAATTCAAAAGGAACAAAGAAACGTGCTTTTTACAACATTAGTACTAAAAAAGGATTAGTTTTATACCTCATTTGATGTAATTTATATGTTTCATTTCGTACACATCAACACCTTCACATGGATGTAGCACTCTTGCGCACGAAACTCTCTCGTCCGTTCGAAACCTACTTTTCAAATCAATTCGATTTAAAATCTTTATTTCTTCGAATTTTAAATGATTCTTCCACAGGCTAGGTCGAAATCCATTATTGATCAATCCTATGGTTTCAAGTTTACTTTTTGTCCGTGAATTGACCGTTTATTTGATGATTTACGTCTAAAAACCCTCAAAAACCATAATTCATGAACGTAGGTAATTCAATCAACTGTTAAATCAATTGAATCGGCACCGTAGCTCTGATACAAATTGAAAGTTCCAGATCTGGCGGGTTTAGACGAAGTTTGGACAGGATAGAGCTAATTTGTAACACCCCAATCGCGTAATACAACAAGACGTGGCGGAAATATCGGGGAGTCACGTTACAAATTGCTCACAACCACTGGTACTAAAGAGTTTCATTACTGTTAATCATTGTTTTACAAAGTAGAATACACGAAATTTGTCTTTTGTTTAAAGAAGTCTAAAGCCCGGATGCGTTCCTATGTGTAGCATGCTTGAATAATCAAACCTAAAACATATTTGAAAAGATATCAACAAAGAATGTTGGCGAGTACATAGTTTTGTTGGCCAAGTTAATGGCATAAAGTTTAGTTTTGCAATACTTTGACAACTACGAGAGTCGTCTATTGGAAATGGACTCTTTGAAACCAAGGAATAGCGAAAAGGTTTAGTATTGCAATGCATTATCTTGATTGTGAAACTTGTGACAAAAGAGTTTTGTATATGGCAACATGATTATTACTAGGTAATTTTTATGCCATTGAAAATTGTACTTTGATCTTTGTAATCACATTGAATTTGGTCATAAAACTTGTGAGTATGTTATTAGAAATCCAATTAAGGATTAAGAACAACAACATTGAAAGCGGTCATAACTCGTGTGAGTATTATTAGAAATCAAATCAATGATTTATAATAACCTTCTAAGAATCTAACATATAAAAATATGAAAGAGTTCTATAAGGATTTGGATATTGATCTTTGAAACAATCGAACACAAAATCCTAAAGTGATTCGGATAACGCTACAAGGGTAATACAATAAGAACACTTATATATAGGAAGTACCAGTGGCGTATCCACCATGTTCTTATGGTATTACACTCGTTTCGTTATCTAAATCACAACTAATCACAAAAAAAAAACACATAATCAACTTGGTCACCAACTTGCACATAGGCATTAAAGTACTCAAAGAATCCAATCATGGACATCAATTTAGTACTTCAAACATCCTACAAGAATCCAACTATGAAGATAGATAGATGCTTTAGGGATTTGGTTTAGTCGCATCGTCTTGTCACATACACATTAAAGTACACAAGAAATCCAATCAAGGACATCAATTTAGTACTTTAAACATCCTACAAGAATTTAATTATGAAAATGGATAGATGCTTTAAGGATTTGGTAGCATATCAAACTATGCTTTGGTTTAGTATATCAGACTATACTTTGGTTTAGTCATGTTGAATCATTAAATTATAAAGTCCTAAATCCTAATGGTGATTCGGATAAGGCCACGAAGGGTAATACAATAAGCACACTTAGATGTAGGAAGTACCAGCAGCGTATCCACCATGTCCTTATTGTATTACTCTAGTTTCATTATCTAAATCACCAAAATCTCTACACATAAACAATAACCATCGGCATTGGCGTGTAAAGCACTTCTTGGAAATCTCACTATGAAGATAGAAAGATTTAAGACTGTACTTCAAATACCCTACAAGAATTTGACTATGAAGATAGAAAGATCCTACAAGGATTTGGTTCGTGTTCGCAATCGTCGTGTTTTGCATAATAGGAATAATACACAAAAAGTACTTAGTAAACACATCTATGCCATACATTTGAGAAAAACTTGTTGCACATATGAATCACCCCCAAAACATTTGCAAAACGTAAAAGAGGGGAACTATGTACTCACTTGGGATTGCGTATAGGTCTTTTTCAAATGATTAAACAAAGCTCAAAGGATCAAGAGTTCAAGTGTTGAAGTGGTTCCTAGTGTATCGGATAACTACATGTTAGTGTGTAGAAACTTGAAAACGGGAGATCGGGTAGAATGAAGTCTTATAAACCAAACGAGTGTTGGAACTCATATGATATGGTTTAACAAACTTAACATTCTGATTTGGAATGAATCCTAAGTGCTATTGACCCGTTATGACTCGTTAAGGTAGTTTACGCTACTTTAACATGTCATTTGCGTAAACGCGTGTCGGATGGTTAAATATGTCCTATGATAAGTCTTAAATGCCAAACATGTTTGAAAATGTAATTACATCAGTTTATGTGTCACAAATTTGGTTACATATGCGTAAAATGGATTTATGCACAAAAAGGGCATTTTGGTCATTATTAAAGAACATAAATGCGACTTATCATAACACTAACCAAATGATGTGACCATAAGGCATAACCTCAGAGGGTTATTCCCTATAAAACTATGGTCACATATATGTATTTGGTCGGATCCTAAGATCAACTAAACGGGTCGGGTTTGAAAGTCAAAGCGGTGGTCAAGACCGCTCGATTTACGACCCTAAATAAGCACTAAACTAGAAGTGACGAGTTAGACATGTCAAAACATGTCTAACTAAGTTGCAAAACTGATTTGGTATCAAAACTTAGTGTTTTGATACCCGAAAATAGTTCCATCGTAAAATGCACATTATGCGCATTTTTGACCGAAACTTTGACTCGTCACTTTGACTAGTAAACGTGGTAATCAGAATGTGCAATCGCTAGGGATCATAACCTTCGTGATACGATCACGTTGCAAAGTTCAATTGAACTTTGACTTGACCAATTATGACCAGAACCGAAAGTCAAACAAAAAGTTAAATTGTTTGACTTTTAGCTCATAACAAGCTAAAATAAAGAAATAGACTAATAAAGAACACTTACTTTCGTTCTAGGAAGTCTTAGATCTCAGTAGGAGGCCTCTAAGGAGAAGCAAACTCCAGGAATGAGTAATTAGAGAGAAAGAGATGAAATGAGCAAAGAATGAGGATGAACATGGACGCTATTTATACTTGAAGCTTGATCATAGGATCATGCCCAGTGTTAGGAAGTGCTCTAGGATCATAACAAGTGTTTAGTGAGGTGTTAGAAGCAAGAGGAAGGTGGCAAAATTTGTGCTAGGTGGCAAGAAATGAAGCAACTTTGCAGAACTTGGAGAACAAGCAAAAATCTGTTACTGGGCACCCCTTACGGACCATATGGGGGAACCTCTTATGGTCCGTAAGGCCCTGGTAGGGGCAGAAACTTTGAAAAATGGCAGATTTGGCCCCTAGACTTGTTTCGTCGCGTTTTATCACTTCTAACACCTGTTAACCTAATTTGTAAGCTCTATAAGGCTGTTAAAGCATATGTAACTTAATTTAGGCTCAAAATGTCATGGATGTCGGTTCGTTCAGTTGTACAGTTAGGCATTTCGCTAAATTACGTAAAACACTTTAACGAACACGAAAATGACCGAAATTGCGCAACGATTGGTGTTTTTGCAATCTCATCCATAAAATATAAGATTTTATTGATCACAAAATTTTTTGGATGTCTACTCAAGGTCTGTATTAAAATACGAGAATCGGCAGAATTTTGCAGTTTGTCGAAAATGGTCCTTGAACTTATATAAACGTGTTTTTGTCATTCCTAAACCCTCAAAACTTATGCCTAAGTTATGTAAAGGGTATTTAGGGTATATGTAGCTTATGTACTCGTTCCGGATTGTACGTCGTGTTAATCAGATTACGTTTAAGTTTTGGTTATCGAATTGCTTTCAAAGAAAGAGAAAGCCCGAAATTTTGCACAAGGGTTAAATAGTTCGGTAGAAGAATAGTCATAAGTAAAAGGTTCCACTCACACCGAAAGAGCATACATCATTTTACAAGTTGGAGAAAAAAATTCTCTAGAATTTTCTCTCTAAAATCTCCAAAACTTATCAAACTATGAACACACGACACTATATATAGACATTGGTTTGGTGCTGATGAGCATGCTCGTGCGGACTAGACTCGTCCATACGAATGAGTTACATCCGTACAAATGTGATCTTATCCCCTCGAACGTGTCATGTGTTCGTTTTTCTCACTAAACTATACAATATTCAACACACGCTCTATCTATCCTATTCGCACAGTGACGGACACACAGAATATGCACTAACAACTATTGGTTCAGCAACAACCAATTCATTACCCTTTTCAATATTCTCGATCTCTGGTTTTTCAACATTCTCAGATAGTGTTACATTAACCTCTACTTCATCCTCATCTCTTAACTGCAGACCAGACTTTTTCTTCTACTTCTTTGCTTGTGGAGATCCAGTCTTTTTAACACTACTTGCACTCACCTTACTCTTCTTTCGACCCATATATCTTCTAGTTTTCTTGGGTACTTCTTCTTCAGGCTTGTAAGTCTCATCATGTTCTTCTTCAGTTGGTTTCTTTTTCTCAAACTTCTCAGCCATTGCATGTGGATCATTGTTACTTGTTAGAATAGGAACTTCTTCATCACTCTCTGTCTTTTCGTCATCTGACTTATCTTTCTCTGAAGTAGCAGACACAACCACTTCTTCCTCTTTTTAACGACCTTCTTTTTCATTCTATTTTTCTTTTGAGAACCTTCTTGATCGTCTTTTAACTTAATAAACCTCTTACTTCATGTATAAGTAAACCCCTTCATCTTCTCATCCTCGTTATCAGAACTACTAGCATCGACTATCATCATGCCGCCATTTTCCATTTGCCGGGGCTTCATGATCAATCTTCTTGAAATGTCCTACAACTTTCGAAAAGGCGCAATACCTGCTTCCTCTTTGTTCCTGTATGAATCCAGACATTCTAGTGTAATATTATTCATATGTTCCAACTCCATCTTATCAGTCTCTCTTTTCTCCAACTCTAGATATTGATCGTTAATGAGCATTGGTACAAATCTAGGATACATCAACCATCTTCCTTCAATCAGAGTGTTCTTCATATTATCGAATATCATTCTTGAGAGGTTAAACTTCAAGTTCAAGCATAGAACAACAATAGCAATCATCATGTGGTCTGTTGCAACATCATAACCTCCCTTGCGGTGACCTAGACACTGAATAACATCATGCATCAAGCATTTATACGGTCTAGACACACAGCTCTTCGCGTAACTAACTGCATTCAAGTATCCATTATAACCCATCCTTAAGGAACACCCCATAACAAGCTTCTCATCAAGACTGACAGGATCATCCGGTGAATCTCCGAATCCCAACACTCTTCTAATAGATGCATCGGATATAACAATTTTTTATGGACTTCCGAATGTATTTCCGACGGTGTGATTTGGCACTCGGTGCTTTCATTATCCCAGAACCCTTTAAATATGGATAAGCAAGGTACACATTCTTCCATAATGGCTTTGTAAATCTACTATCTCTCCAAAAATGGAAATATGATCTTGAACGGATTTGATTTCTTGTTTGTCTGATCAATAAGAGCTCCGATTTTATGCTTCATATCCTTTGTAACGCCTCATATTTTAGTATCCTTGTTTTATAAAATTTATATCCATATCCTAATTCGAGGCGTTAGTCACAACAAAAGTTCATATTTTAGTGCAAAATTGTTATTTGTGCGATTGACCATTTAAAAAACGTACTTATACGCAAACTGATACTTTTCGGGTTTTAAATTACGCGCTAATGAACTGGCACCGGATGAAATACCGACAACATCGAAATACTATGATAATCTAGCTTCGTAATTCAATTTTAATATTCATAGTCAAAACCAGATCGAAAAACGGACTAGAAACGACAAACGACTCGTTTACGCGACTTTAACGTAAACGAAGAACGTGCACGCCAAATCGATTTTCCGACATACAATTCACGCATTTTCAACTTTAGATAATATATTACTACATTTTACGACGCTCGGATCCGAAAATGGATCCCATAGACAAGACCAGGCCGCTCAAAACCCTAGATGCTAGTTACCGGGCCTTGGGCCCAACACACAAACCCTAAATCTATATAAAACAACACACACACTCAACACACACACACTCATGCCGCACACACACACTCATGCCGCACACACACTCAACTTCTCTGCTCTCTCACACCTCCGGTCACCGGAGTAAAAATTCGACCAACCTCCGGCTCGTCTCCGGCGACATCCCACCGGCAACAACCTCGCACCACCACTTCACCACAACTTCTCACACTCCCTCTCAAACCCTTCATCTTCTCCAATCGGTTTTCCAGCAAACACAGTCAACCACGCGGGACTGTTCTGGCCCTCATGAACGGCCGACCACCACCATTTCGGTGGTGGCGTGCAGCGGCATGTACCCAGACGCGGAGAGAGAGAGAGACAGAGAATGAGAGAGACGACGGAGAAGAAGGGGGTGACGTCATTCATAGTGGCGGCAGCGGCGGAGCAACGGCAGAAGCCGCACCGACGACGGCGGTGGTGACATGGCGGTTGTGTTCGTTGAGCTTGGGTTCGGCTCTGGTAAGTCACTGATATTCCTTTCTTTTTCATTCGTTCCGATCAATCCCCGTTTTCTCCGGCCGGTGTGATGTTTTCAGGTGATGTTTCTCCGCTGGCGGAGATGACAGTCAGCAACGACATGAACGGTGGTGGTGTCTGGATTACCGCGGCGGCAGTGGAACTCCGACGAGTGACGGTGGTGGAGCTTCGATTCATGTCCGGTGGGTTGCTTTATAAATATATTTCGTCTCAGGATATCGGCTTTACAAGTATTAACCTCGGTTTCATGTCCGTTTGTTTCGGGTTCAGGTCGAGTTCTGGTTCATGTCCGATTCGATATTTAGTTCATTGTTCGGTCAAAGCTGGTCAACCGCGGTAAATGGGAGGACGTGAGTTTCGGTAAAACATTAACGACACAATTTTTGTATTATATTAATATATTAACCACTCGAACCGATACTTTTTTTACACTTTTGTATTTAACGAGAATTCTTATATATATAGTTTACATTGTGACCTCGTCGTTATATATTTTATTATCTACACGAAACCGATACATTCAGTCATTTATTTACGCTTTTTTCGGCATTGACTAGAAGTTTATATATATCATTTATATTATCGAATTGTTGAGTTTTGACAATTTTAACGACAACTCGTGTTGTCAAGATCGTCCAAAAACAAGGAAACTCTGCCCGATTTTCGTTAAAAATATATACATACCTTACAGTCGAAATGTTAATGGATACGTATCGGGAGTCGAATGAAGTTTATAAAATAACTATAAAAGGATAATTTATCTTGACGTTACTTCTATAACTTTCTTTTACCCATGCGAGGTTACATCGGTATTCCATCTTTCAACCGTCGACTCTTCACGAAATTTCCAAGGAAGATTCGCTAAAATGTGAGCATACTCGACCCTTTTATGCTTTAACGCATTTTTTGGTGCAACATGCATACAAAATCCACTTTACGCAATCGATTACAATTAAATACTCAAACCATCTAACACGTTCATTGTTATGCTTAGGTTGTTTATGCTTGTTAGTTTCAACTTGTAATCTCATGATATTGTTATGCTTAGGTCGTTATGCATGCTAGTTAAGGATTTTAATTATGTACTAATTGCTATGCGTAAGTTGTTTATGTATGCTCGTTCAACTTGAATATAAAATGCCATGTGGATTTGAGACGAACTTTTATACATATACTTATATTCAAACTTGTATGCTCGCCAGTGCTTTTGTACTGATCCATGCTTTTATTACATGTTGCAGGATTGTGACAGATGAATCTAATAGGATTGCCTAGAAACACATTTAAATGTTAATTTTCGTTGTATTGTAATTTATTTTCAATCCTGTTGTATCTCGATTCCAATACTTGTACAAAAATCATTTTAATGAAATGAAATTTATTTATTTGAAAACTTTTTGCACATTATTTATTTTAAACATGTGGCGTTCCTAGTTCAAAGCAATGTAAAATTAATAAATAAATACTTGTCACAAATAGCGTTATGAAGTCTCTTGCAATCTCATTTTTGTCTCATCCAGATGTTTCCGCCATCGGTTGGGGTGTGACATCCTTATCCTTCGGTACTTTTGCTTTCACCATCTGTAAACAATAACACAGAATTAGAAAATCACAAAATGTATAAAAATTTCAAAGTTATGACTCTAAACAACGTAGGACTCTAAGACACGTATGAGTTTTTACAAGGATGATTTTAAAACGTTATACATTTGAAATGTAAGACTCATGAGACGGATGAGTGAATAGTAGCGTATGAGAGTTTGATAAACGTATGGTACATAATATGTATGACCCCTTTAAATGGTTGACACGTGGAACGAATGAGATGTTATCACGCATGAACAACTGAAGCTTATGAGTCTTCTCAAACGATTGACCATTTTATGCGTACGACACACGGAAACGGATAAGTCTTGAAATGTAGAACATCTTATATTAGTTTACTTTTGTCAATGTGTGAGTCCTTCACACGCAGGAGTCCTGCGTGTGAACATTGTCTCAGTTTAGGTTCAATTTCAATTTGTCCAATATGTGTTTTTTAACTAACAGTCTTCATCAATTGTCATTCAGATCATTCGATCATTCAAATTCTATCATTAGTTTCATCTTAACCCTAATCATATAAGTTCAGATTTAGATCTAGATCTAGGGTTTCATTATTTCAGATTTAATCGATTTATTTGAATTAGATGATGTGCATATGACTTTTTATATCAAAATGATCAGAAACCATCCTAAACCATAACCCTATACTCGATTGCTCACGCAATATCGTTCTAATCCCGATCTACAAAGAACAGAAAAAATCAAGTCAAGAACAAACGATTCAATGATGATTATACCTTGTAATCAATTAATGATGTGCAAGCCAACATTAATGACTATGATTTAATAAAATTTTGACAGCACTTCGTTTGACTTCAAATTTTTGTATAATTGTTCCTTCTCGCGTATGATAAGTACTGCATATGAGCCCAAACAAGCGTTTTTACATCAACGAATGAGTATTACGCAGGATGACATTCATGCGCACGTACTGATGCATATGTCTAATGCCTACGTCTAAGTCTCGTGTCTGTATAGTTATAGGGTAGTATTATATTGTGTTTGAGTTTGTTTTCTTTTAAGTAAAGCACTCATACGCACGTAGGAGTCCTACATGCATACAAGTCACCATACGCAGGAGTCTTGCGCCCCATGATACATGCGTGGCCTATATATAGATGCATGAGGCGCATGACTTCATAACTTTTACACACTTGGACTTGGAGAGCATTTTTTACAAACTTTTTATATCCAGGTGTTATGTTGCCCAAATTAGTACAAAAGTGAAATATTATGAAATCCTGCGTGTTCTTATACTTTGAGATGGATTTCGTACATTTCCGAGCTATATAGATATCATATAATGTGTTTCTACGCACCAAACGCTATCCCAATATCAGAGCAGGATGGTTGATATCAACTGGAAGATCACTTGGATTTCAAGATTTGGAGTATAAAAAGTTATTTTCTACTCTATTTTCTTATTTTTTTTTTCATAATTCCATAGGTCAAATTCTACCAAATTCTCAGAATCTGTTCAAAAACCTTCACAAACATCATGTCAAAAGATTAGAAGTGTTTGAAGCCGGTTTCATCTTCAAAATTGAAAAACCTCAGCAAAAATGGGCTGGAGCGCTGGAGCACAATTCAAGCGCATGAAGGGTCATATGTGCATAAGAGTCAACCGTTATGTGCATAGGAGTCAACCGCCGGTAGTCATACATACGCAGGAGATCCCATACGCTCTAAGTGCTACTTGTTTAAAGTGTTCCTACGTTGGATCAGTCATACGCAAGATTGTCCATACGTTTGAAGGTGTTCATTCGTTGGTTGAGATCATACGTAGTATATGTCATATGGTTAAGAGGTTCATCCGCTTGATCACTTATACGCGTGGGATTGTTCATCCGTTTTGTTGTTTCATACGCGCGTGTTGGTCATATGTTCTAAGCTCATACGCGTGAAAAGTTATTAGTTATCAAATTTTGCAAAGTGTTGGAACAATGGATTACGATACGATGAATGTGTTCGCAGCAACACTAACCACAATAGTTCAAAACATGAATCTGAACAATTAAATGGGAACTGCGGTACTTCAAAGAAAGAATTTAAATGGTTTAATGAATGAAAAGATTACCTTGTTAAATCCCATCAAGTAGTCATCATATTTTAAAGGGTTCAAGTATTCACACACCCACTAAATTATTTTGTTACTTTCTATACGCCACGTATAGCCCTATATGTGACGTATATCCTTTTCAATTTCCCCAAAAGATTGTCGTTGTCATATTATGTGTGGTGGTTGGAGCATTCATATCGATTCCATTATATTTTTATGTGACAACTCGTAACTTCGAGGTAAAAAAAACCAATTAATAATGCTCTTATCAAATTATTTTTTTCCATATCGCGTTGAACCGACCCGCGTCATTGAACCAAAAATTTATGTCTCGCATGTTGATTCAACCCACTCGCGTAGCTTGAAACTTATAAGACCCGAACCATAGCATGTATATTAATTGTATACATCTATATTAGTGGTTAATTATATATTTTTTCTTTCTTTTTATTAGTTGATTAAGTGTGTGTGTATATATATATATATTATGAATGAAAGTAGCAACTATTATCACCTCCACTCTTTTTGTTTGTGTTTTGTTGGGTACGGCCCAAATCCACCCAATGAAACTTTCCTTTCAGTTTTGTATGCACGCATGTTTGTTTTTTTTTTATCCCTCAAAACAAACTCCCTAGCTTACGGCTCAAGCTCCAATCCTTAAACCACCCCAACACCCAAATCGGTTTAATAGTTACCTAATTGCATATTATCTTTCTTTATAACTACCCAACACTCATAAACCATAACCTGCAAGTACACCGTGTCTCTTCCCCCTGTCTCTCACGCTGCGGTTGAAGGAGAATCGGTCCCAAGATCACCGCGCAACCGGTAAGTGCCACTCACCCCGTAGTCTTTAAATAAGGTTTCGTTGTCTTGGATTCGGTTTAGGTTCGACCTCGATTTAAAGTCTTTGTATGCGGATAATTTAAATATGAAACTGTCGCTAATTTCATGCGTAATGATATGAAAGGGTAGATTATATGAGAATATGTATGCGTATGAAAACTGTTTTCGAACATATAGGTACAATTATATGTACGAACACATGCGACTTGGTGTGGAAACTTTGATGTGTATGTTATGTGATGTGCTTATATATGATGCTAGATCTGGACTGTGATTATAAATTTTCATGAATATTTGCAATATGGGTGATGTACAATAAAAAGAGTCATATGCGATTCACGGTTCGTGCGGTGTATGTGAGAATAGTTCCGATCGTAGTAGGTTGGCATTATGCGAATGTAAATTATGAGTAAGGGGTACCCAGGTTGATTTCATGGTGTTGTATACTTATGTACATGGGGTATATATATAAATATATACGTAAGTAGTGTTATGAATGGAGGTAACTACATAGGGGTGGGCTATAGGTGATAAGGTTATATGTATTTATATATGATTGTCTGTATGCGACATAGGCATATGGATAAATTGTTCAAAATTGGTGTTCATGCAAAATAATTATATATAAATAAATGCTACGGAATGGAAATAGTATGCATGCACTTATATGATCTTTTGTAGGGATTAGTAATATACGTAGAGCAAATTGAACAGGTGATGAAGTAAATGAGTATATGTAAATTTGGTCTGTGAAGGAACACATGAGCATATGATGAGTATTATTTATGATGAGAACATATATATTTTCTTAATGCATATATACATATAGAATTTTCTTAATGTATATGCATGAAAGGATGTGTGGTGCTTATGTTTATGTGGGTCAATGAAGATGAGGTGCTAGTAACATGGATTAGGTGACTTAGTTGATATGTTTAGGATTCCCAAATTCGAAATTGAGACAACAACGCGAAACTTTACAACGACCCTCTGTTTTGATGTCCAATAATGAGATAATATTTTTATCAGGACTTAGCAAACCTAGAAGCTTCTATATTTGTGTCTTGTTGCTGTGCACCCTAAGGTGAGTTCACAACTTTTTTTCTAAACGCATGCATCCCTGGTTTGGGATAACATTTTTTACGATAGTCCTGGTTTGGACTGAGCGCGCGTCCCTTGTGTGGACCACTGAAACATGTTATCCACTTGAGGTGGATAGTACACTTGGGCTAAATGAAAACTCTATCATGAAAGTCTCTACATTTTACCGATTAGATTGCCGGGTGGGCATACGCAGGGTATTAGTTGATAGCGCTATTAGGTTTGACAAACCTCACACTGTGCTGGAGGCCGGGCGTGAACTTCTAACCTTCACTCTTGCTTTAATGTTGATAGACATTATTGAAGGCACAAACGAAAACGTCAGCACTCGGTACACAGTTTAATTATATGATGAGGGTTAGCTACCCGAGTCATACTTTAATAAAAAAACATTGTGAACTTTACTTTTACTAAACTCAAAATTTGTGAATTCGCCAACTTTATTGTTGACACGTAGTTGCATTCTTTGCAGGTAAATATGTACAGCTATGGACGGGCGTTGCAATCGGCTGGAGTGGATGGTTTGCTAAAGGCTTTATTTTTTTTAATTATTTAACATGTGGTTTTAAATTTTGGTTGGGTTTTAACTTTATGGCTGCATTTTAAACTGTGTTTTGACAACTTAAACTTGATCGCTAATCATGTTGTTAGTGATGTTTCCATGTTTTAAAATATTTGGTTCAACATGATTAATGGCTAGATCCTGGTCAGTCACAGGCCTTGCGGTAAAACCCCGCATGTGGATTTTGAGGGTGTGACAGATTGGTATCAGAGCCATTGGTTATAGTGAACTAGGTTTATAAAATATTTTTTTAGGAAAATCAGACCATAACCATCCTTTATTGGAAACCACAACGACACCACACTCCAGATTGCAAGGTTCGTCATATTTAGATGCATATTTGGTATTTGTATTACTTGACATTTGTACGTGCATTACCATTACTACATTATGATTTTGTGCAAACTAAAATAGGTAAACGTAACGTATCACAGGTATGTCGACATCCTCATCTTCTTCTGAACATTCCCACACACCAGGGAAAGCACCTTTGATTCATTCCCCTCCGCATCACGTGGAGATCCGCGCTTATCGTCGGGCTCGACTCGCCCAAACAGGCGAATCTTCTTCCCAACCTACTCCAGTGGCATGAGCTGATGCTCTTGCAGTTGTCCATGAAACCCCTGACCAGATACGTATCAGACGTTTAGAAGCAGACATGCAAGATGCTCTTAGGAGGATAAGGAACTTGGAAGAAGCTAACAAAAGGAGAGATGACCAGGTCGGACTTCTAGAAGTGAACCTACATGAGACTGCTTGGAGGGTGCATTTCTTGGACGAACGTGTACCACCAGCACCACCATCACCACCGGCAGAACCAGAACCAGAGGAAGAAGAACCTAAAGAGGGCCCAGCAGAAGAACCCGAAGAAGAACCTGAGGGGGACCCTGAGGAGGATCCCGAGGAGGAAGAACCCGAAGAGGTCGCTGCTGATGACGGTGATGACGATGACGATGGCGACGACGGCGATGCTGACATGGGCGATGGAGAAGTCGATGACTGATCCAGCACCTAATTATATTTTCTCATTTCATTTGTTTCTGAAAAACTATGTTTACTTTTAAATTTAAATATTTTTTGAAATACGTTGTATAGACAGTTGCAATTTATTTTAGTTGGATATTTCTATTTAGTTTTTACATATGTTGCTTGGACTTGATGTGATTGATTACCTTGTTCTTGGAATTTACATAATTGATGTATAACCGTGTCTTATATACTCATTTTGTTTAATTAAAGGAAATCATGAGCGTTAGAGGAAATGGACGCGGCGCGCGTGGGGGCATCAACATGACCCAGGCCCAATTAACTGCACTCATAAATGATCGTGTCGCTGAAGCGTTGGCGGCATATCAACAAGCCCATCCTGGAGGTAAATCTATTGTTATAGAATGCCCTAAATGTGTATTTCAATTCTTGTTCTCTTTTAGCCTTGTGTTCTTATTCGTGCTAAACTTTTGATTCAGGCCCGCAAGTCCAGCCTGTTCAGCCACCGGCTTGCACCTTCAAATCATTCATGGGTTGCAAGCCCAGTCACTTCACTGGCAACGAAGGTGCTATCGGGTTGCTCCACTGGTTTGAAAAGGTGGAATCCGCTTTTGCTATGTGTAACTGCCCTGCTGAGAATATGGTCAAATTCGCAGCGGGAGTTCTCGAAGATGCTGTACTTTCCTGGTGGAACGTGCAAGTACAGTTACTAGGCTTAGAAGTTGCTAATGCCACTCCTTGGAACACATTCAAGGATATGATGAAAGAAGAGTACTGCCACACGGATGATATCCAGAAATTGGAACCGAGTACTACAATCTAAAAATGTCTGGCTCAGAGATAGAGGCATATATGAAACGATCAAATGAGTTGGCTTCCTTGTGTCCTAACATGTCTAATACACCCTTCAAGCGCATCGAGCTGTACATCAAGGGGTTAGTTCCCCAAATTCAAAGCATGGTGACTTCTGCCAACCTTCAGACCATCTAGCAAAATATTCGACTTGCTCACAAACTAACCGACCAGGCAGTGGAACAGGGCAAATTACCTAAACGCAACGCATCAGCTTTTGAAACCTCTTCTGATAACAAGCATAAATGGGATGGATATGAAGCTAAGGGTTCCAGCTCTACTCAGCCCCCTCAACAGCAAAGAAAATTCGAAAACAACTGTACCCCAAACCAGCAAACGACGAATCATCAAGCCCGAGGTGGTTACCAGGGAAACCAACCCAAATGCGACAAATGCAATCGATACCATCACGGGCAATGCGACCCAAACCACTGTCAGTGGTGCTGGAAGCTGGGTCATATCACCGAAGATTGCAGAAGTCCTTATTCCACCAAACAAACTCAGCAACAGCAGAACCAGCAGTCTCAACGGCAACAACAGCAACAGAAAGGTAACAATAGGGGATGCTATCAATGTGGTGCAGAGGGCCATATTAAAAAAGAATTGTCCGCAGCTAAACAACAATAACGCGGGAATAGCAAACAACGGTAACAACAACGATAACAATGGCGGAAACGGCGCTCGTGGGAGAGCATTTACGATTGGCGCGGGTGACGCCATGAATGATAACACCTTGTGATCGGTACGTTTTTTGTAAGCAATCTTTCCGTTTCTATTTTATTCGATTCTAGTGCCGATTGGAGTTTCCTGTCCTTGAAGTTCAGTAGACTGTTAGGATCGATTCCAAACTTCTCTTGAAAACCAAACACATTGAGGAATTTGCTGAGGGTCAGCCGAGTGGCACATTCAATATTTTTTATGCGAGGTGCAAACTCGATCTTTAGGCCAGGTATTTACCTTTGACCTCCTTCCTTTTATTCTTTCTTAGTAGTTTTGATGCAGTCATCTTAACACATTCCTTTCATTCTTCCGTGATTGTTGTAAAATTTCGGGACGAAATTTCTTTTAACTTGTGGATGATGTGACAACTCGTAACTTCGAGGTAAAAAAAAAACCAATTAATAATGTTCTTATCAAATTATTTTTTTTTCCATATCGCGTTGAACCGACCCGGGTCATTGAACCAAAAATTTATATCTCGCATGTTGATTCAACCCACTCGCGTAGCTTGAAACTTACAAGACCCGAACCATAGCATGTATATTAATTGTATACATCTATATTAGTGGTTAATCATATATTTTTTCTTTCTTTTTATTAGTTGATTAAGTGTGTGTGTATATATATATATATATATATATATATTATGAATGAAAGTAGCAACTATTATCACCTCCACTCTTTTTGTTTGTGTTTTTTTGGGTACGGCCCAAATCCACCCAATGAAACTTTCCTTTCAGTTTTGTATGTACGCATGTTTGTTTTTTTTCATCCCTCAAAACAAACTCCCTAACTTACGGCTCAAGTTCCAATGCTTAAACCACCCCAACACCCAAATCGGTTTAATAGTTACCTAATTGCATATTATCTTTCTTTATAACCACCCAAACACTCATAAACCATAACCTGCAAGTACACCGTGTCTCTTCCCCCTGTCTCTCACGCTGCGGTTGACGGAGAATCGGTCCCAAGATCATCGCGCAACCGGTAAGTGCCACTTACCCCGTAGTCTTTAAATAAGGTTTCGTTGTCTTGGATTCGGTTTAGGTTCGACCTCGATTTAAAGTCTTTGTATGCGGATAATTTAAATATGAAACTGTCGTTAATTTCGTGCGTAATGATATGAAAGGGTAGATTATATGAGAATATGTATGCGTATGAAAACTGTTTTCGAACATATAGGTACAATTATATGTAAGAACACGCGACTTGGTGTGGAAACTTTGATGTGTATGTTATGTGATGTGCTTATATATGATGCTAGATCTGGACTGTGATTATAAATTTTCATGAATATTTGCAATATGGGTGATGTACAAAAAAAAGAGTCATATGCGATTCACGGTTCGTGCGGTGTATGTGAGTATAGTTGCGATCGTAGTAGGTTGGCATTATACGAATGTAAATTATGAGTAAGGGGTACCCAGGTTGATTTCATGGTGTTGTATACTTATGTACATGGGGTATATATATAAATATATACGTATGTAGTGTTATGAATGGAGGTAAGTACATAGGGGTGGCTATAGGTGATAAGGTTATATGTATTTATATATGATTGTCTGTATGCGACATAGGCATATGGATAAATTGTTCAAAATTGGTGTTCATGCAAAATAATTATATATAAATAAATGCTACGGAATGGAAATAGTATGCATGCACTTATATGATCTTTTGTAGGGATTAGTAATATACGTAGAGCAAATTGAACAGGTGATGAAGTAAATGAGTATATGTAAATTTGGTCTGTGAAGGAACACATGAGTATATGATGAGTATTATTTATGATGAGAATATATATATTTTCTTAATGCATATATACATATAGAATTTTCTTAATGTATATGCATGAAAGGATGTGTGGTGCTTATGTTTATGTGGGTCAATGAAGATGAGGTGCTAGTAACATGGATTAGGTGACTTAGTTGATATGTTTAGGATGCCCAAATTCGAAATTGAGAAAACAACACGAAACTGTACAACGACCCTATGTTATGATGTCCAATAATGAGATAATATTTTTATCAGGACTTAGCAAACCTAGAAGCTTCTATATTTGTGTCTTGTTGTTGTGCACCCTAAGGTGAGTTCACAACTTTTTTTCTAAACGCATGCATCCCTGTTTTGGGATAACACTTTTTACGATAGTCCTGGTTTGAACTGAGCGCGCGTCCCTTGTGTGGACCACTGAAACATGCTATCCACTTGAGGTGGATAGTACACTTAGGCTAAACGAAAACTCTATCATGAAAGTCTCTACATTTTACCGATTAGATTGCCGGGTGGGCATACGCAGGGTATTAGTTGATAGCGCTATTAGGTTTGACAAACCTCACACCGTGCTGGAGGCCGGGCGTGAACTTCTAACCTTCACTCTTGCTTTAATGTTGATAGACATTATTGAAGACACAAACGAAAACGTCAGCATTCGGTACACAGTTTAATTATATGATGAGGGTTAGCTACCCGAGTTATACTTTAATAAAAAAACATTGTGAACTTTACTTTTACTAAACTCAAAATTTGTGAATTCGCCAACTTTATTGTTGACACGTAGTTGCATTCTTTGCAGGTAAATATGTACAGCTATGGACGGGCGTTGCAATCGGTTGGAGTGGATGGTTTGCTAAAGGCTTTATTTTTTTTAATTATTTAACATGTGGTTTTAAATTTTGGTTGGGTTTTAACTTTATTTCCGCTGCATTTTAAACTGTGTTTTGACAACTTAAACTTGATCGCTAATCATGTTGTTAGTGATGTTTCCATGTTTTAAAATATTTGGTTTAACATGATTAGTGGCTAGATCCTGGTCAGTCACACGCCTTGCGGTAAAACCCCGCGTGTGGATTTTGAGGGTGTGACATTTTACCGTATATCACATTAAAAACACTACATTTTCTCTATCATTTTCATATAATAATTTTTTACACCTTTATCATTACATTTTCTCTCTCTTGCACTCAACCACTTTCAAAATAGTTTAAAAATTATAGGAAGTGAACAATATCCCCTTAAATGTATACATAAATAGTAACATTTTCTTAATCTTCTATTAACAACCACTTTTTATACTCTTTTCTAGGTTATCACCTGGGTGGCAACCCGGGTAGGAAAATTTAAATTACATTAATCATAAGTGTATATATAAAATTAATGCAAATAAAGTGACATTTATAATTTGTTAGAATTAATGCAAATAAAGTGACATATTTTTATACATTGTTAACAAAGTGGATTGTATCATTAGGTATGAAGTTTTTTTTTATAAGTTGTGTATAATAAACAAATCAAGATATAAGACAAATAATGTTACATTTATAATTTAATAATGTACTGAAAGTAACATGATAATGATTATGAAATCGTGAATGTGAACAAACTTAAAGAATTCATACTTTACATTTACAATTTAATAATGTACTGAAAGTAACATGATAATGATTACGAAATCGTGAATGTGAACAAACTTAAGAATTCATAGCTTGTGAATGATGTAAGTGGAATAATTATTATGAAATTTTTCTGGTCTAAAACTTGCTTTAATTCTAAACCCATGTTGAATATCTTTTGCAATCAATAACACTAATGTTTATAAAAAAAAGTTATTTTAGGTCTACACAACCTGAACATAAGATTAGCTAACTTTGACCCGAACCTCTTTTGACATCCTCAACTCACCCATTTTGTCACCATTACTGACAACATATTATATTATAATATAGAGTAAATTGCACAAAACATCATTTATGTTTCCTCAAATTTGCAGGTTCCAGCCTTAATGTTTAAAAGTTGCTAAAAACAGCTTTTAAGTTTATTTTTGTTGCGGGTTCAATCCTTTACAGCTAACCACGTTATTTTCTTCAGTTAAGTTCCCTCACATGCATAACATGTGAGGGTATATTCGTCATTTTGGTTGATCTTCCACCCACGTCAATTATAAGAAAAAAGAATATTTAAGGTTTAACCTATTTATATAAAACAATTAACTCTCTCACTCAAGACCCATCTCTCCATCTCTCTCAAGACTCAATCTCATCCTTCAATTTTCTGTCTCTCTACAATCAGGAACCACCACCGCCGCCATAGCACCACTACCGTCACATAACCACCCACCTGCCACCACCACCACCTCCTCCCTCCTGAAATATCTCCCAAAAATTTCACACCCAAATCCAACACCAAATTCCTTTAATAAATCCACAAAATACGAAACCAAATTCATTGCATCTCATTTCAACTGATTGTGAATCTGTAATCAAAATATTGATCTGCAATCGATGGGTGAAGAAGTGAGCAACGACGATGATGACGATCGAGTTTCAGTGTGGGAACAAGGGTTACCTACCGTCGATGATCTGATGCCATTGCACCATGCAACTGCCGTCTTCGAAACCCTAAATCAGATTTGCCTCTGCCGTTCCACAAATCCAATCCAGGTACCGTCATGCTTGGTACGGTAGTGGTCGATTGGTGGTGGTGACAGATTTAGGTGGTTGGTTTGATTGGAGGTGACAGTTGGTGTGTGAAGTGTAGAGGTGGTGGCTTGGGATTATTGGTCGCCGGAGGTTGGTGGTAGTGGTGACCGGAGATCTGTGGCCAGGAAGAGGATAGAGTGAGTGTAAGTGTATTTATGGAAGATGCGGTTTTAGGTAGGTTGGTGGTGATGACAGATTTAGGTGGTTGGTTTGCTTGGTGGTGACAGGTGGTGTGTGGAGTGTGGAGGTGGTGGCAGGTGGGTGCTGGCTTGGGATTCTTTGTCGTCGGAGCTTGGTGATAGTGGTGGTGATCGGAGATCTGTGGCCGGAGAGAGAATAGATAGAGTGTAAGTGTATCTGTGTTTGTGTTTAGAGAGAGAGAGAGATGAAATGAGAGAGAGTTAAGAAAGAAAGGTTGATTTTTTTTATTGACGTGGGTGGAAGATCAACCAAAATGACAAATATACCCTCACATGTTATGCATGTGAGGGAACTTAACTGAAGAAAATAACGTGGTTAGCTGTAAAGGATTGAACCCGCAACAAAAATAAACTTAAAGGCTGTTTTTAACAACTTTTAAACATTAAGGCTGGAACCTGCAAGTTTGAGGAAACATAAAGGATTTTTGTGCAATTTACTCTATAATATATATGAAACTTTAAGTTCTAAACTCATGTCAAATATAGTATCAGACACTAAAACATATATAATAAATTATAGAGTTAAATGCTTGGTTGGTCCCTGTGGTTTGCAAATCTTGCAGTCTTGGTCCCAGTGGTTCACTTATTACACACTTGGTCCCAGTAGTTTCAAATTTTGCACTCGGGTGGTCCTTACCACTAACCTTTGTTAGATTTCTCAGTTAAGTATATGCAAAATTACAATATTACCCTCGTCTTCTTCATCCTTTCTCTGCTACCACCTGCAACTACTCTGCTACCACCACCCTCACCCTCGCCGCCTTTCACCGCCATACCACTCAGCCATACCCTCCGGCGTCTTTCACCGCCATCTTCCCGATTGCCACAACCATCCACCAGATTCTCAGACCTTCGGCAATATTAGTACCGCCATTAGCAACCAACGAGTTGACAGCCAACGAACTGAATCGAACAGGGAAAGGAATTTCAAACACAAACGCACACAGTAGTTGGTAGAGGAATGGATTCGTCAACCGCTTCTTAACTTATACCCCATTCATCTTCCTTCACACACACACACACACCCCACCGCCGTACAACCACCACCGATGGCCACCACCACAGTCCAACCTAAATCCAAAGACAGAGTCCTCGCCACAGCTCACCAAATCGTAAAAAGCCTAAACATCAACACACAAGCAACCGAAGACATGATCAACATCTTCTCAGGCTTCGACAATCGTCTCTCTAACATCACCGATTTAATCCAAAACGATGCCAAATTCAACGATCAGTTTCAAAAAGCCGAGAAGATCATTCTCCACCACGATTCTGACGCATCACCGGAACAAGAACAATCTTCCGATTATCTCGCCGCCGTTGATCTCCTCATACAACTCACCGAAAACCTAACCGTTGAATCCTACAGTTTCGGTGACGTCATCGATCGAGCCGAAAATCACCTGAGGTGTTTGGAGACTGAGCAGAGCATCTGAGAGTGAGGAAGCGAGAGGTGGAGGCGTTGTTGAGGAGAGTGACGGAGGGAGGAGTGGAAGAGACGCCGGAGGGTATGGCTGAGTGGTATGGCGGTGAAAGGCGACGAGGGTGAGGGTGGTGGTAGCAGAGTAGTTGCAGGTGGTAGCAGAGAAAGGATGAAGAAGACGAGGGTAATATAGTAATTTTGCATATACTTAACTGAGAAATCTAACAAAGGTTAGTAGTAAGGACCACTCGAGTGCAAAATTTGAAACTACTGGGACCAAGTGTGTAATAAGTGAACCACTGGAACCAAGACTGCAAGATTTACAAACCACAGGGACCAACCAAGCATTTAACTCTAAATTATATGGGGTAGTGTTTCATGGTGTGGATGTGTACAAATAATCAAGTAAATCCTTTTGCCATTAATAATTTCTCAAATTCTCATTATTTTGTCATACATTTGATTGTATCATTACTACAACTTCAAACTGCGGAAGCAAAACCAAAAACTATTTATATAGTTTATACTATCAAGCATCCTTTTAAAAAAGCACAATCCAAAACCCCCTCATCATCAAAATAACCTAACTATTCAGTACAATATAAATCTATAATCACATGTGCAGTATGATTCGGATGAGTTCATATTTATCACTAACGGGTCAAACAGAAAACGTAAGTGTGGCCTAGTATTATTAAAAAGATTTAAAGTATCCGCATAATGTGTTTCGGCCAGCCTAACCCGACCTATTTTGGCATTATATTTTTTTAACACCAAATGTTACTCCTTTAGCTCTCTTGGTTCATACACGATCTCTTATTGATACCCACCTCTGACATACAAAAGATAGATGAATATACACAATCCAATGACCTTCAGCTCTCTTAGTTCATACACGATCTCTTCTTTGACTCGCAATCCATAAAGAACAATTCTCAGGAACAAAAGCCTCAACCTGCAAACCAACAATCCAAAATATCTAAGTTAAATAATAATTACAAAAACAAAATATCACATACTTTAACAATTTATCTATATTAATGGTTGCTCTTAATATTCTATCTATTGGTCACCCATAGAAACAAAAGCACCGTAGTGTCCTCCCAACTTGAAAATTGGACTCTTTATTTTTGCAATTTTTTTCATTCCTCTTGACCCATATCCTAACCCATTCGACCCAACCAATTTGTTATCTCCATCAAAAAGCATGTAATTGTGTAGGGATGAGCTCGGTACCAACCAGTATCAAAAATCCCAAAACTGGGTACCGGTACGGTTCGGTACAGACCGGTATTTGAAGGTAAATACCGTTAACGAACCGTTACCAAAACGCAAAATTTTTGGACCCGACAATCGAATCGGTTCAGGAAATTCGGTACCGGTTCCGAACCGGTACCCAATACCATTTGCTCATCCCTAGTATTATGGCTAATAAAGTAGCAAGTTCACATCCAATGATATAATTTTAGCATTATATACATAATAACAAAAAGTTTAATATGATAGTAGTAAATTCATAAATAGTGATATAATAGCGAAATACTCATCATCATGAAACTTCATCTTGCAAAGATCTTGATCTTTTTTAGTCAAAGATTGGCTCATCAGTTAATTTATCCGAAAAAGTGTAATTGTTATGTAAGACTCTCTCCAACGCTACAGGCGTCCTTAAGCATCCTTAGCTGCCACGTCATCTGCCACATCATATCCTTACAAATCCTTAAAACCTTCATTTCATCTCCAACCCTACAAATATCCTTACACCTCTAAATTTTCACCTCATCACCTACTCATTACACACAATATTTACATAAAAGTTTATTTTTTTTAGTTTGGGACCACCTTATCACCAAAACCAATACAAACATGCATCCATAATTAAGGGCTTCATTCTAAGGGCCTCAAAGGGCACCCATGATCCAATGGTAAGGACATCTAAGGGCACCAACGAACTATCTGATTGTTGAATAGGGTTTCTGTTTTCCGGTACATAACCATGGAGATTCAACTTCATTTTCTGTTTTCTTATGCTTTTTATTTAGAGTGTTAGTTTTTTTTAATTAATTGAACAACAAGGTAGTAAGATTTATCGATTAGAGTTTATCTAGGTTTCTTGATAAGATTGGGTTATGTGATCAAATAAAAATGCTTATTCGTATTGGGGATGTGATTAAATTTTAGGTCTTCGTTCGTATGACATATGGTTCAACCATGGATGTCAACAATAAGACGTTTCAGTGAGTGGTGGGGCATTATTAATTTTTTCTTTCTAATCACACACTTTAAATTGACAATCACTTCATTCTTTTGTGAGTTAAGTTTTCAGTTTAGAATCGTTAATACTCGTTTCGTTGATACTGTACCGAATATTTCGGTACCGGTACCCAGTTTTGAGGAATTTCGGTTAGGGTATTTTCGGTACCGGTACCACGCTCATCCCTACTACTATTCAATATCACATCTCTGATGGCACTCCCAAAGAAGCACTTCTACTTTATAACCATATTCTCCATAACCCGCTGTGTATTCTCACCATTTTCTCGTTGATCCTTAAAGCGTGTGCTTCCTTTTCCATGATTCATTGTGGAAAGGCTATGCATTACAAATCAATCAAAGCTGGATGGATTCTGATGTCATGGTGGAACATCATGCACTATATTGAAAGTGTATAAAGAAGTGTAAATATACATTTTTTATGGAAGTAGGTTTAAGGTAAAATAATGAACTATATTATAAGTGTATATATAGAGTTTTTATAGCAGTAGTTTATGGTAAAATAATAAACCAAAGTAAAGTTGAATGGACATAGATATAAAACAAACCTGGCATCCAATGCCACAACTGCCACAACTGAGAACACGAGTAGGAGGGGTGTAGAACTTGCTAGAAGGGCTGATGTCTTGTATGCGGTTGTCAACTACAGCATGGTAAGGGCTGGCCTGGGACTCTGCATAGTGCGTAGCACATTTTGGGCCAAGTAATCTATATGTGCTGGGCTAATGTCTCAGTCATCGGCTGACTATTTTTTCAAACAAACGTATTATATAGTGAAGTTACTTTTTTTGCCAAGTTCAAATGTCAAATGTATAATAAAGTAATAATGTAGATTAGAAATCTTGAACACCCTTGAATCATGTCTCTCTACCCCGCGCAGTAGTCCAATTAGACCTCCCTTGAGATAAAAATGTGTAGTTGCGAGTTAAAATTTATAGGTGAATAGTAAAGTAGCTTTAAAAAATATTTTTTCACTATTAAACATTTATTGAAAATAACACACCTAAATGAGGTCACCAATTTATCCTCATATGTTAGCGCAATTGGCATTACCAGACAGACATTGCTCATGGCCAACTTCTCTCTTGCCAATTTGCACTAATCTGTTTCATTCGCAATTCAGACCAAGAAATCCTCACCATTGCTGCAAGTTGCACCTTTCCGGCTCAAATCCCAATCTTTCCTTCAATCTGAAACATGTTATCAAGCTAAGCATTAAAACCATAGGTTGTAGAAATTATGTAAAACTGAAAGCATATACATATATATAAGGGATACTGAGTCATCATGAATTCCTCTCTTCTAATCATTGACCAATTTTATTCTTTTTTAATAAAACCACCACCTCAGCAATCTTTCACATGCCTTTAGTCCAATCACTGCATATGCAACCAGCATCTAGCTTTCTCTGCTTGCAAGATATAGCATCATTCAAATAACACTTTATCTTAAAATTATTAAACAATGATATTGCTGGAATATCGCTACTGATTTCTTGCATATTACAACCCTAAGATTCATGGCAAGAGAGAGAGAGACAGAGATTGTTGGTTTTTAATCCAACTTCCAGCAATAAAAAATGCATACAACCAAGCAAACAAAATCATTCAGGCGTTCATCCAACCCTTGGCATACATACTTTAAAACCGTCAGTAGATAATCAACCAGGCGGTATCGGGTATACCCGTTAATGGGCTCGGGTTTTTTTTGCGATCCCCAAACATGAAACAAAGCACATGAGTAAATTATGAACGGAGAGGAAAAAATAAAAATCAAACTAACACTTGGCTTTGAGGTCAAGCAGACTCCTTATTGTTAAAGTGTAAAGAGAGAATGGGCAGACTAAAGAAGCCTCGTTGAATGAATACAATTACGTTGCAGATCAGAGGTGGATCACAGAGTGTTTTGGGAAAGTGTTTGCAAGATCGATAATCAAAACCGAGTATTGACTATTCTAAACTGAAAACTTTAACTCACAAAAAAAAAAACTAACACTCTAAATAAAAAGCATAAGAAAACAGAAAATGAAGTTGAATCTCCATGGTTATGTACCGGAAAACAGAAACCCTATTCAACAATCAGATAGTTCGTTGGTGCCCTGTTCAACACCATCTTCAAGCCAACCCTAAAAGGTGAACTTCATCAGCCAGAAACCAGAAACCAAAGCCAAGATTAGAGATGAAAAAAAAATGTATCGTCGTTCTTCTCTAGCCCAATGACAACCAAAGACCCCGCCGGAGCGGGCAGCATCGCCGCCGCGTACGGTGGTTCAGTCTCCCTTTCTCTCTCTCTCTCTCTATGTCATGCGTATCGTTGTTCAGTCTCCCTTTCGATTTGTCAATGTAGATGGTAGAAGCAGAAGGGAGAACACGATTGAGATCTATCATCTAGGGTTTAGAAAAAAGAAAGGTATTTTGGTTATACAAGTTAGATATCAACCACAAAAAAACTAAGTAAAATGATTATAATACCTGGGATTGAATCGAATAATTGCATGAGTTTGATGGATTATAGAAGTTGAAGAGACTGATGCGAAGGATGAAGAGGATGAAGGGGAGGCTAGGGTTTCATGGAGAGATGAAAAGGTAAAGCGTGTTTTTTTTCTAAGTTTAAGTAAGGATCTGAATAACCTAAGTGGGTCGGGTAGTACGGGGCTTCATTGATAAAAAAGTGGATCTGAAAGTTTGAAGCCAAAACCAATATTGAGAAGCCCTATAATCATGTCACATCAGTCAATATCTTTTATGATATTATATATAAAAGATAGAGTAAACTGTTATTTTAGTACATGTGACTTGGTCAGTTTTGTCACTTTATTTCAAATCTTAAATCTTTTGCATTTAGGGCTTTGTGGTTTCGTTTTTGTTGCCTTTTTTTGTCCAAAAGTGAAAATCAGGTCAGATTTCTAAAAGAAAAACCTGGTTTTTTGTCATTTTCCTCAGCGGTATTTTGGTCATTTAAGCATTAATATATATATATATATAACCCTCAAAACTCTCACTCTATTTCTTTCTCTAACCCTATCTTCAACCGCCCTCCTCCTCCACCTTCACCTCCTCCTCCATCACCCCGCCACACACTCTCTCTCTATAAACAATCAGAAGCCACCACCACCTATAGCACCACCACCGTCGTCACATCACACCACCGTCACATCAACACCGCCGTCCAGAGACCAATCGGTTAGGGCTAAACAGAGGAGTGTAATAGGTTGGCCATCTCTCTCTCTCAACTGAAACTGCCCCATCTCTCTCTCACTCTCTTCTTTCTCTCTCTCTCTAACAATAGGTTGGCCATTCTGCGTGGCGGATGACAGCGACGCACCGGGTGGAGGTGGTTGTGGTGTTAGGTGATGGTAGGTGGTTGTGGTAGTGGGTTTTGATTTGGATTTTGGAGGTTCTGATTCTCCAGTTGTTTGAAGTGCTAATTCCGGTTGTATGAGCGGCGGAGTGGAGGTTGGAGGTAAGGGATTGGTGGTTTCGAGAGAAGTGTTGTCGTCGCCGGAGGTGTTGTTAGGATTATCAGAGGTGGTGCTTGGGGTGTCGGAGGCATCAGCACCAGCTAGTTTAGAGAGGTGGGGTGGATGTTATCCGGTTGGTGGTGGGTGTTTGATTAAGTTCTGTGTGTGTGGTGATAGAGTTTAGAGAGAGAGATGAGTTTAGAGAGAGAAGAAGAGATAGGAGAGAGAGAGACTGAGCTTCTGTGTGTGTGGTGATAGAGTTTAGAGAGAGACTGAGCTTATGTGTGTGTGTGTTTGGGTTTAATTTTTGAACCAAAATGACCAAAATACCCCTAAGGATAAAGATAAAAAGTCAGGGTTTCAATTGAGAAATCTGGCCAAATTTAACTTTTGGACTAAAATAGCAATAAAAAGGAAACTACATGACCCTAAATGGAAAAGTTTTGAAATTTGAACTAAGTGACAAAACTGACCAAACCCATGAACTAAAATAACAGTTTACTCTAATGGATATTATAAAAATTAAAGACTTTCCTCACATGAGTTGGTGGAGTGGATGTGAATGCTCTTGCACTCTAATTTCCTTCACATGCTCAAAGTTAAAATACAATTATTTGTAAACTGTGAACCCCACTTGAGTTTGTTTGCTACCATGTCTGCGCCTTCCTTCCCAATCTCCCACCTACCTACCTCTCTCACCAATTTCATTCATGTACCTCCCTCTTCAACAACCCCAGGTACCTTTTCTTTTCTTGAATCAATCATCACAATATTTATATCTTTCTTTTATCAAGAAAAACTAAAAAGGTACCCCAGCACTGATTCTATGCTGTTTCAGACCAATTTTTAACTTAAAGAATCATCTTTATATAAAAAATCAACATTTTTCATATTGAGTTTCAAGTTTTTTTTATCTCACCAGTTAATAACTTTTGCAGAAATTGAATTGGGTATTGCTGTTTTGAGCAAAAATGGTGGTTGCTGGTGCATTGAGTTGTGGAATTGGTGGTGTTATAAGTGAAAATAAGGCAATTAGAAAGAATCTGGTTACACAATTGCCTATACAAAAGGTTGTTGTGAGAAATAGAATTGAAATTCAAAATAGGAGATTGAGATTCAACAATGTAATTAGGGGTTGTGGGTTGATTAGTGATCAAGAGACTTTGGATTATGATGTGGGTGCTTCAAAGTTGGAAGAAAGGTCAGCTGAAACACGCGATAGGCTCGTAAATGACTCGGTTGATGAGCAAATGTAAGAGTTTTCAGTCACTGATCATCTTTTTAATTGTTGTTTGGTGTTATATTATATAGGTGATATGAAATGTGTGGTTCTGATTTCTGTTTGATTATAATTGGTTTTGGTTAGTGAATCTCTGGGAACTTCAAACGATGTTAAACGGTCTCCGAGTGTGCAAACTGAGCTTGTATTGCTTGCATTACCAGCCATTGCAGGCCAAGCTATTGAACCTTTGGCACAACTTATGGAAACGGCTTATATCGGTAGACTAGGTAAGCATTCATACCGAGCTTGTATTTCCCGACTCAAATGAATGTGATACACAACAATATATGCCGTGAATCAGATTAACGTATCTATTATTATTTGCATATATGTATTGTTATTGTTTATGTAACATGTTTTCATCATAAAATGCCTACTTTTACTGGTCATCTCCATGTTTTGCTTCATAACTTGTAAATTGTGCGCTCGGTTCCCATTTAAGGTGCTTTGGAGTTGGCATCAGCCGGTGTGTCGATATCAATTTTCAATATAGTATCGAAGGTGTTCAATATTCCCCTGCTTAGTGTTGCAACTTCATTTGTAGCTGAAGACATAGCTAAGCATGCAAAAAGTGATTCGGATTCAGGTATACCGTCAATATATAAAAATATATATTTCCAATTAGATACACAAAACATACCTGAAAAATTCCATAATCTTGCAGAAGAAAGAAGGCAATTACCTTCAGTCTCTACCGCACTGGTATTATCTGTCGGGATTGGTATACTTGAAGCGACAGCGTTGTACTTTGGAGCCGGAAACTTTCTCAATCTAATGGGAATATCATCGGTAAGTAACTAAGTATAATGAAGCCGTATTTGTTTACACGATCGTCACGATTCATCAGGAGTCAACAGACATAATCATTTCGTATATTGATCAGGCTTCTTCGATGCGCGTTCCCGCTCAACGGTTTCTTCAACTTAGAGCACTTGGTGCTCCTGCTGTTGTACTTTCGTTGCTATTCAAGGTGTCTTCCGTGGATTCAAGGATACAAAGACGCCTGTATTTTGTCTAGGCAAGGGGTTCTCAAAGTCATTATGTCACACATCCAAACACCCTGTTACTTATCGGCCTCAAAATGGTTTACTCATGCGTGTATTGAAATGTACAGGATTAGGAAATTTGGCTGCGGTATTCTTTTTTCCCATTCTCATGTACGTTTTCGGATTGGGTGTCACCGGTGCTGCCATCTCCACCATCGCATCACAGTACGTACTTCTATAATAATTACAAGGGCCTAACTATGAACTTCAAAATTCAAATATACCTAAAATAAGTTTGTGATGTTTATTGCTTGATTTATATAATTCAGATATATTGTGACATTTGCAATGATATGGTACCTTAATAAGAAGACCGTGCTGAAACTATCGGAAATGAAGGATTTACATTTTGGAGGTTACCTGAAATCTGGTAGGCGTTTCTTAAAAAAATTACTGTGAACAATCCAAAGTAGTCAAAACGTTGAACATATTTGACCATTTACCGTTGACGGTTTCTGTTCAGGTGGTTTTCTGCTAGGGAGAATTCTAGCGGCTGTTGCAACCGTAACATTGAGTACATCAATGGCTGCACGTCAAGGACCAATACCCATGGCTGCACATCAAATATGCTTGCAAGTATGGTTATCTTCGTCTCTACTTGCAGACGCGCAAGCGTCTGCGGGTCAGGCTCTGATCGCAAGTTCTTCTCGAAACGCAACTACAACAGAGTTAAAGAGATCATGTTTTATGCTTTAAAGGTGCGGGTTATCTTCACTACTTTTGTTTTTATTTCAAAACATTTCTGTTTTTTACAGTGTTTGTTTGTTTGTTATCCTGTGTTGCAGACTGGATTAATAACCGGGGTTAGCTTAGCTGTCGTATTGGGATTATCATTTGGTACTTTAGCCACGTTGTTCACCAACGATGCACAAGTTATATCCATTGCTAGATCTGGTGTACTGGTATGTATCGGAGCTTTGTACTATTTAATTCACCACTAGCTTTTTAACCCCGCGTGTTGCGGCGAGAATTTGATTATCAGCACAGTACTGCCGTACCGGCACTCAGTATACCAGTCGAAAGACGTAACGTAGAACCATGAGAAAAAGAACATTCAAACGTAATCACCGTACGTGTGAAAGCCTTTTGGTTTAAAAAGGTGTTGCAAAAATTAATGCCAAAACGTAGAATAAAAAGTGTATACTAGTAAAGTTAAAAAAGATTTTTTTTTATTAAAGTAGAGAGAATAAACATGTTATTAGCAAGATCGAGGGACTAAAATTGTGTTGATTAAACTTTATTAAAGTAGAGGGACTAAACATGTATACTAGTATAGGGTATGGTTCATGCGAGAACCACATTTATTGCGAGAACCGTGAGAACCCATGTGAACACAAAAAAATACCTAAAAAAATTAAAAAAAACAGACAATTTTTTTAATATATATATATATATATATATATATATATATTTAAATCGCTATATTTTGTCACTAATTTTTTTTCAAGTAACAATTATCAATGCACATGTGCATATGTATTATTTCTTTGACAAATTCCGTAATACATTAACAGTAGTAGACAATTGCACTTTCATTTACACTACCATCCGTAATACATTACCTTTCACATTACCAATATTAAAAATGCACATGTGCATAATTATGTATAACCATGTTATAACATGTTTTGGTACAAAAAGTTTGTGATTTTGAATGATGAAGTAGGCCTTATACATGTTTTTTGGTTAGTTATATCTAGTGGTTGATGGTTTAGTTATATTTGTCACTTTATGATGTAATATGTTGTTTGGATGGTATGAGGGGTGTTGATGTACATGTGCATAAAGTGAAAATATTATACATATTGGTAATGGTATTGTATTATTGATGCTAGGAGGTAACGGTATTGTATCATGGATGGTAAGAGGTAACGGTATTGTATCATGGATGGTAAGAGGTAATGGTATTGTATTATGGATGGTAGGAGGTAACGGTAGTGTATTATGGATCGTATGATAGATGAAAGGGAAAGTGTATTCAAAGTAGTGTGCCAAAACACGTTATATCATGTTCATACATATAGATGCACATGTGCGTTTCTAATATTGGTAATGTAAAAAGTCCTGTATTACGGATGGTAGTGTAAATGAAAGCGCAATTGTCTAATATTGGTAATGTGTTATGGAATTTGTCAAATAAATGATACATATCCACATGTGCATCGATAATTGTTACTTGATTTTTGTTGTTTTTGTTTTTTTTATTGACGAAATATATCGATTTTTTTTAAGTATTAATTTTTTTTTGTGTTACATGTTTTAGGTATTTTTGGTTGTGTTCACATTGGTTCTCGTGGTTCTTGCAATAAAGTATGGTTCCTAACGGATCCTTCTCCTCTATATATATATATAGGGTAGGGATCCTAAGAGAAGTCCACCCTATTTGAGAAACTTGAAAAGCATTCTGGACCACACATTTCTCTAAGCTTTTCGTAATATACACATACTTATAGTTTAAAATTCACTATATACATATATGTATATCGAATTATACACATATGTATATAGTCAATTTTTAACATACCTATGTGTATATTACGAAAAGCTTAGAGAAAATGTGTGGTCCAGAATGCTTCTCAAGTTTCTCAATTAGCCTAGTGCTTCTCACATGATCCTAACCCTATATATATACATATATGGGGTAGGGATCCTAAGAGAAGTCCACCCTATTTGAGAAACTTAAGAAGGATTCTGGACCACACATTTTCCCTAAGCTTTTTTAATATACACATATGTATAGTTTACAATTGACTATATACGTATGTGTATAATCCAATCTACATATATGTATATCGTCAGTTTTAAATATACATATATGTATATTACGAAAAGCTTAGGGAAAATGTGTGGTACAGAATGCTTCTCAAGTTTCTCAATTAATCTAGTGCTTCTCACATGATCCTAACCCTTATATATATATATATATATATATATAGGGTGGGAGTTAGCTACAAAGTCCATTTTTCCTACAAAGTGTAAAAAGTCATAAAACACCATAATGTCAACCATAAAACACACTCAAAACCCACAAATAACATAGTGAAGATTACTAAATCACTATATTTCTGGGTTTTGTTTTGTGTTTTGGATGATAAGGCTTTGATTATCGAATGACTAACTTTAGTGTGTTTTATGTTGATTATCATGCTGTGTTTTATATTCATAGTTCCACGATGGCATGTTTGAAGTTTTTAAGGACTTTTAGGGTTTGAATATTGTGTTTTAGTGATCTTCACTATGCTATTTGTGGGTTTTCAGTGTGTTTTATGGATGAAATTGTGGTGTTTTATGACTTTGTACACTTTGTAGGGAAAATAGACTTTGTAGCCGAACCCCACCCATATATATATAGTGATCTTACCCTCCTTAGACCCTACCTTAGCCTTGCTATTGGTGGGGTTTACTAATGGTGCAAATTTGAGTTATGCTTTATGCCTAATAGGTCAACGGGTAAAAGCAAAAAAAAAACTTATTAGTAAGGAAACAGTTAAAAGTCAAACCAAATAATATATAAAGCCTTCTAAACCATTTTCTTCCAAATATGATATCATTATGAAATAACATACATTTTGCATTAAAATTGACGCACATATTGTTCATAAAAGTTTGATAAAAGTAACTTGGTTAATATTTTTTAACAGTTCGTTAGTGCAAGTCAACCAATTACCGCTCTTGCTTATATTTACGACGGCCTTCATTATGGAGTTTCTGATTTCAAATTTGCAGCATGCTCCATGGTAAGAGACCTATATTCCGTTAATAAAATACGTAGAAATGTGAGTGCTACCACTAACTATTAATGATATATAGATGTTGGTGGGAGCAATGTCATCTGTGTTTCTACTCTATGCTCCTTCGGTTTTTGGTCTTGCGGGTGTCTGGGCTGGCTTAACATTATTCATGGGGATGCGTGCTGCTGCAGGATATATGAGGTATCTTGAGCAAATAACAAAGATTAGATATCTAATCTAAATTAATTAATAAAGTAAAATATGTGATGTGATCACTTGATTGTTGATTTAGTGCTATGCAAGAAACCGATAACGGACTTAACGTTCTTGTTTTGCAGGTTAGCTGAAAAGAATGGCCCATGGGGGTTCTTGCAAGAGATCCCTGAAACTGAGGTTAGTTAACGTGACACAGTGTATATTGTGAGACTATCGATAGTTTACATCACTGTTTAGGTTATAGTATCAGTAGGTGCGGTGCGTATATTGTGTCGGGTTGCATAGTTGAACCCGAACACAACCCATATAAAATCTTGTAACCCAAACACAATCATTTATCTAAGTAAGTCAAACGGGTTGGTGGGCTGTAATCAAATTGTAAACGTGTTAAACGAGTTGACTTGTTTAATTAAATGGGTTAAACCGTCAACATTAACACGGCTATTTTTAAAGGGGTTAGATATGGCAACCAAAATCCCGTTATTTTCATGTGTGTTCGTGAAGTGTTTTGGGTCATGTCAGAAATTGCCAACTCACTCTCAATAATATATGTGCAGATTGCCGTTTCACAGAAAACTTGTTGAAGGCATAACTCAATTTACAAAAACTAGCGGTTGTATACCCAAAACATCACGTTACGATGGCCTCGATAACCGTTAGAGGATACTGTCGATTTCACCTTGACGTTTGTCGCTAAAAATCCCGAAGGGCTGAGGCAGTAACAACAGCCATCCAGGATGCCATTTTTGCAGCTTTTTTGGCATCATTTTTACAAGTATGCACAGTTTAATGATGTTTCTAAATATGGAAAATGTTACCGTCTTGTTATATGTTTTAATAAAGTTGATTGCAAGTTATTTTAAAGAGTTTGTTAATAAAAATTGTAAGAAAAATACACTTGTACACCGGATAAAAATATGCATTCGCCTCAAGATATGCTGCCGGGAGCTTTTGCTTTCTCCCGCAACAAAAACTTTTGCACCTTCCCTGTCGAGGTTCTCGGCAAGTCTTCGAAAATGACGGTTTTAGGCGCCATATAACGCGGCATATGATTGCGACAATAGTCGATGATCTCCTGACCTGTCAACGCTGAAACCATCTTTCAGTTTCACAAACGCAAATGGCGTTTGACACCAGTGGTCGTCGGGGCGTGCCACCACGGCAACCTCAAGAACCGCCGGGTGACTATAGATTACTGTTTCAACTTCGACTGTGCTTATGTTTTCGCCTCCTGATATGATAATGTCCTTTGACCGATCCTTAATTTCTATAACCCGTCCGGATGTTTGACCGCTAAGTCACCACTCCGAAACCATCCGCCGGCAAACGCTTCTTCAGTAGCTTTTGTATCCTTCAAGTACCCGCTCATGACCGTGTTCCCCCGGAACATAATTTCCCCCATAGCTTTTCCATCACATTCGACACTCTCCAAGGTGATTGGATCTTTCACATCGACGGATTCCAACCCAAGATGCCTCACTCCTTGTCGGGTTTTGAGCTTCAATTGTTCTTCAGTTGGCAACAAATCCCATTCGGGTTTCCACAAACACAATGTCCCCGGACCGTACGTTTCCGTGAGACCATACAAATGTGACACGCCAAACCCAAGCTCCTCCATCTTCGAAAGGATCAACGGAGGCGGTGGCGCACCACCCGTCATAATCTTGACTTTGTGTGGTAGTGGTTTCCGATCAGTCACCGGAGAATTCACAATCATGTTCAAGACCGCCGGAGCACCTCCCATATGCGTAACTTTATGAAGATGTATGTTATCAAATATGTCCTTCGGATCACATCTCCGAATGCATATATTGGTACCACCGATGGCCGCCAGGCCCCATGTGACGCACCAGCCGTTGCAATGAAACATAGGCACAGACCATAGGTACGTTGTTCTTGCCCCCATTCCATGCATGAAAACAGTTGCGATTGAGTTCAAATACGCGCCACGGTGACTATAAACAACCCCTTTCGGCCTCGAAGTCGTGCCAGAAGTATAGTTTAAACTAATGGGATCCCATTCGTCCGTTGGTCGAACTACATTGAACCCGGAAACTCCACCCTCAATGAGGCTTTCGTATTGGAGGTAGGCACTGGTATTCAGCTCAGATTGCGGCGGTGTGCCTTCGTCGGTGATGGTAACAATGAGAGGGGGTTTTGTGTGTTTGGTCTTGAGCAGATTGAGTGCGGCCAAGCAGTGTCAAGAAACTGATGATCTACAAAGAGGATTTTCGTTTCGGAGTGAGTTAGAAGCGTTGCAAGCATGGTGGAATCGTGGCGGGTGTTGAAAGTGCAGAGGATGGCTCCTGCCATCGGAACAGCAAAATGCAGTTCTTGCATTGCCGGAACATTTGGTGCCAGTGTTGAGACCTGCGTCATTAGCATATTTTTATTAGATAATATCGTTATTAACAATGCTAATAATAGTAGTAGTAAGAATAATATTAATAACTGTAATATTAATATTATTAATATTAGTAATACAATAAGAAGAGTACCCGGTACATCCATTAATAGCAAAGCCACTTAAAGGTGTGTGAATTATATGATAGGGTGTGTAGATTATAAGTTGTATACATAAATTTTAATAATAAAAACAAAATATGATAAAGAAACAAAAATATTAGTTTCAATTTGCTGGCAAAAAATGTCAAAAATGTATAGTTACTACTTTTATCATATCAAAAAGTTAATTAAATGAATTTTTTTTGGGGTCAAATTTAACATCTTTCAAACTTATCATATCTAATATTTTATTAACTATTTAAAATAATAGAAACAAAATTACTGGTTACAAGGCGATAAGTCAAAAGTGTGTAACATGGGAATATGTTAGGTCAAATACGCTAACAGAAAAATAATGCATATTTATAATATACTTCAATTTCTTCATGATATATTATAATATTTCTATTTTAAATAGAAGAAATTATATTCATGCGTTGAATACTGTGACAATTATTGCATTTATTATAATCTTAGACAACTGGATGTATTATCAAGCATAAAGATATAATAATATAATAAAAGTTTACAAACCAAAATAAATCTATACCTAAAAATGGTGCAAGTTTTTTTTAACCAAATAATAATATTCTTTAACCCAATGACATCTCTATTGCTTCACTTTTTATTTTACACCCCTATTCTGCTACTTAAACCATTATACATGTATTACGTAGGATTTAAACTCAGAATCACTCACAAATCACAACACTTTACTACCTTTAAGGTCCCTTTACTCACAAATCTCTATCACTACGTGCCTCAAAACAATAAAAACGAATAAGCTATTGGCAATATGTTGTTTGGTTGGTATATGTTAACGATAATTTTTTACTATATTTGACCCGTCATAATAGAACTTTTATTAAATCCTTGATATTGTTTAGTTAAACCAAAAGATATTAATAATATATGCTCAAAGGGAAAAAGATAAAAGAATTAAAACTCTAGATGAAAACAAAAGTAAAAAATATATTTCAGGTGCTCATTTTTTATCAAATATTTCTTTTTCTTAGGTATTGTTAAAGAAAATACAAGTATCCATGCATTTTTTATATAACATCTTTATTAAATTTCATAAAAATAATAAAATTTATAAATATAATATATCGGACCATTCCTGAAATTGTATGTGTAAATATGTCACTAGACTTGAAAATTCCGGTTAAATCATTTATTTGAAGAGGTAAAAATGCATAGCAAAGAAAAGCTTAGTGACAAAAAACCAAAGTCACTATGATAAAAAAGAAACAAAAAGTCAAAAAAGTAACCGATCTTAATGAACGTAACGCGTCACCACTCTCCTTCCCTCTCACAGTCTTGGCTCTTACCCAATCGACGAATTTCACTCACCCTCTCTTCTCATGTTTCATGTCAGCCACTGATCGATGAATGACTAATCAAGACAAAATACATTATTTATTTTATTTGTAAACTCGTTTAAAAAAAGGAGTTGATATTCATACACTCTACGTACATAAATAAATAAATATATATATATATATATATAGAGTGAAAAAAGATGTGAAGATAAAAATCGGATTATCAAAATGTTATGGAACTCATACCATTGCAAGGCATGAGACTTGTCTCACATTAGTCGTATGAGCAATTGATGTGGGATTTATATAACAAATGGACTTTTTCACCCACCAGACTAATCTTTTAGATTATGTTCTCTCGTTTGGTATGTAACACTAAATCTATTCAAGAATATGTTAACATCCACAAGTTCCAATAAATAAATAAAAGAAAGAGAAAATAAAACTTACAACATCACCATGTCTAATCCCCAATTGAGTTAGTGCAGAGGCCAGCTTCACACACCTTCCATGTGTTTCTTCCCATGTATACTTTAACGATCTATAAACCACCGATGTCCGGTCTCGGTACACATCGGCCGCTCTCTCCAGAAAACTAATCGGCGACAAAGGAACAAAGTTCGCCGAGCATCGAACTAGTCCTTCCACCGATCTCCATGATTCCGGCCGCACATCATCCGCAGGTTCAGGAAGTTCAGACACCTGAGAGTATCGACGCAGACTTCGAATTGTTTGGAAATGAGTCGTGCGGAGGAGCCAAGGCTTTGACTTGTGGAAGATCGTCTTCATGTGATTGATGGAGAGAGGATTGAGGACGAGAATAACAAAGAGATTATATTGGTAGTTGGTCTTTTATAGATGAACCAGGAAACATGAATATGTAACACGTGCCAATGAGTGGTGCTTCGTTGGAAAACAAAACCTTTAAATACTTGAGTTTAGGATGGAGAGGTTTGCTAATGGATGTGATACACTAGAACGTTTTTGTTTTGGTTATCAAAAGTTTATTTTAAAATTTTTTTTTAACTTTCTTTTTTTCAATTTGACCACATGAAACATAAGCTTTATTTCATTTATTTTTATAAACTAAATAGGAAATACAAATAATTATGGCAAATCTTTTAAATATCTAGTTAAGAGAGCGAGAGATCTTTAGTTCAAATAAATATAAGTTAAAAATAATTTTACAATTTAAAAAAAAAGAATGGAGAGACATTAGGTTCAAATCCTACGACAAAGACTAAGAAAAATTAGTCATTAAAAAGAATATATGTAACACATGATAATATATTTAATGCAACACATAATGTTATATCTATTGAACCGGCCACAAGCATCTATGGTACAACGGAATGGTTGTAACATATAAAATTATTTTGTTTTTGTAAACTTATAGTGTTATGTTTTAACTTTTATGATTATTGTTTTAAAAATTATAAAATTAAAGATAAATGGTTGGTAGACTATAAATCCTCACCTAACTAATTGCATATTTAAAAACAATTTTGTTTTAGTTCTTAACTTGTCATCGTGGTCATATACTCATACCGGCTAACCAAATGTCAAATTTTGATTGAGATTTGTAGCCACGTTTAGTATAAAGAAAATTGAAAGTATATTCGAATAAAATATATTAACTATATTAAAACAAAACAATCTTATTTCACATGGCATAAACTTAAGTCTATTATTGTCATTTGACAATCCTTTACTTTACCTCTCTTTTGTTTAAGGGGAAAACTATTTTGCTTTAATTTCCTTCTTCATCTAATGACATTTCTTTTTTACTGTGTATTTAGATTAGTATACAATTTAAAAGATATTCGCGAGATATGATATTGATTGAAAGACAAATAATTAGAGTTGAATATATTATTTCTTTTGTGAAAAGATGGGATTTATTAATATTTTACTATATAGTTTAATAAACAAGTACATTATTTTCGGATCGCGATTTGGCATATAGACTTTTATTGATGAAATTACAATTTTGGCTCCTGTGGTTATGTCACTTTTACTCTATTAGCTTAAAAAGAAATCTTTTGACATTTGTACCCCCAACGTTATTATATCTAACTATTTTGGCCTTGCCACTAACCCATCTATTCATTTGGTTAAAAACTAGTCATGTGCCATTCACATGACGGGCATTCATGTCAATTCACCCACCCAGTTATAATAAACCCTTTAACAAAAAAAACCCATCTGCATCAATCTCATCGTCATCTTCTTCATTTGAGCATTCACAAACCCTAAAGTCATCACCATCACACTTACCACCAATAGACCGGCGATCGCCGCACCGCCACCATCAGCGTCAGACACCATAAGACCAGCTCCTCCCTCTCTGACTCCAGTCTCTTTCATTATCTTCTCACACACAACACACACATAACATACCACACAATTTCAAATACACACCACACTCAAATCCAATTCTTACTATCTTGATCAAATTGTTTTTAAAAAAATGGCAAGAAGAGGTTGGATTAAAGAAAAAGATATCACTTTGGTCATTGTTTGGATTAACGCTTCCGAGAACGTGCCACTAGGCACCTTTTCATCTAGTAGATGATGATTCAATTCCTATTACAGACAAGGAGTTGAACTGGGTGTATGACTACACCATGACTCAGCTACAATTTGATCGATTACAACTTGAGGAAACTCATACAAACTTCACCCTAAACCCTTATGTCACAAACCTCCATCCAACACAAGTTGTACCTAGCTGGGCTGAAGGGTATGTAACCGACCCAGGTGCGGAATACATATCTAGGTTGGACGAAGAACCGTACCCTCCATCTGCTTACTTTGGACGCGCTAATCGAGACACGAGGTCGGACGGTCGTGATAGCAATCGTAGCGTGTCATCTCTAGAGTACAACCTAGATGATTGGGATGGGATGCATTAGGGCTTTTTAATTAGGACTTCGTATTTTTTGTTTAACTATCTTTCAATAAAGTTTTTATTAGGTTTGTGTAATATTTAATTTAGGTTTGTGTAATATTTAACCATTAGGATCTAAGTTTTAATTAGTTGTGATTTTTGTTTCAAAGATGGAAATGAAAGTAGATATCAAAGTTTAATGCAACGGAAATAGATGGAAAACTTTTATCACAACTAATGGTTGTTTGTGTTAATCATCATGCTTTCGAACTTATATTTTTTGCATGTGAATCACAAACTCCCCCTTAGCCCAATAAGAACGTTTGAATAGTACAAAAATGTAGAGAAAATGATTGGTGAATGATCTTTTAATAGATAGATAAAACAATACAAGTGATCAACTATTTATACTAACACTTTAACCTCTGAGCATCTTTGATGACGTCAGGGTTGATAGTGACAGATAACAAAATAAACTAACTATAAACATTGATGACCTAAACTCTGATACTACATAAGCAATGTTACATTGATTAAAGAAATAATAAAACTAAACTCTGCTGGATATCCAGTGATAGTCTTCAACAGACTTTTGATCCTTTGTCGTTTAGTTCTAGCAGATGATAGAGAACAAAGCTTAAGCCAAAACAGTGGTTCTTGAACAGCGGTTGTAACCTCTGATAACATGATCAAATATGTGATGTGATTTTAGCTTTTATATCATCTGTTCCTTTTGAAAGGGTTCAATCCCAACAATCTCCCCCTGGAACAGATGATGCCAAAACATAGTTATTTTCTTATCTTTATTTCTCAACATGTGTTCTCTTATTTGCCCTTTGAATTGCAATTCAAATTTAAGAGACTCAACATCATCCTCATCTTTTTCGAGCTCCAGATTCATCAGATCTTGGAGGTCTTCTACACTAAGCTCATATGCATCCTCCATTTTAATCTTGGTAGCATCACCATTTGATTTGAATAGAGTCAATTCATGGGAGTTTTTATCAACTTTCCATTTTAGAAATTTTGGATCAGATGGTTTTCTAGGATGGCTTTTTATTGTTGAGATGGATGGTTGGATTTGTTGAGCTATCTCAGATAGAGCTTCTCTCACCTTGTCACTTGATTCATCAGTGTGGAATTGAACAATGTTGATGATGCTCTGCTTGATGAAGTCCTGTTCATGCTTCTTCATATCTTCTTCTAACATCTCTCTTTGCCTTTTCTTTGACTTAAGGCAAGTGTGGAAGGAGCAGATGTTGAAGAAGCTTTTTGAGAAGTTTTAGCTTGTTGAACATTAACCTCTGATGAGTAATCAGGCTTCTTTGGCATTGATGGATCTTTCTTCCTTCTTTCTTCCAACCTTTTGTAGGTATCAATCACTTTGACCTTTCCCTGTCTTATGATTTGATTCTTTGTGCCATAATTAGCAGCTATCAACGCTTCCTTCATTCTTCTAAGCTTTAAAGCTCTATCAGGCATATTTTTCTTATATTTGTTGCAATCTGGAAGAGTGGGCTTTTTCAGAGAATCTTTCAATATTTCTTGCATTCTTTCAACTTCTTCTCTTAGCTCACTCACAGTCCAATTTTTAAATTGTGCCATGATATCGTTGTATTGTTTGTTTTCCATGATATGCTCAATATAGTCTTTCTTCAAGCTTTCATCTTCTCTTTCTGACAACTTTTTGCATAAGTCTTTTGAAAAATCTTCAAGTCTTCTGACTTTGCTTAGCTGGTACTGCATGTAATTCTGTACTTCTCTATTAGTTCTTCCCTTTGTATCTCTCTTGGTGATATCCCCTGCTTGTTTGGCTTTTACGTGCAGATATTCATCTATGTTCTTTCGCTTAGGATATCCTTCCAGAGATGAGAAGTTCCTCTTTTCTGGATCTTCCTCAGAATAGAATGACTTGATTTCTTCTCTAATAACAGGTAGATCCAGTGGGAATTGAGTGGTGAGAGGCAGTACTTTTCTTACAGTGATTTGAGAAGATGTGGATGTTGGAAGAATAACGACTGTTGTTGAGGTTAGATGTTGTGATGATAATGGAAGTGGTGAAGGAATGATCTCTTCTTCATTTATGACCTTTGTCCTCTTTCTCCTTTTGAATCTGAGTGTAGGAAATGATGGTGTTCAGGAATTCTGGTGGGAGTAGATAATGGTTGAGCAATGGTAGGAAATATGATCATGGCAGTGGATAGGTTAACATCAGTTGTAACCACTGCTGTATCAACTGTTGTTGACACAACAAGAGTTATAAGATCTGTGATGGTTGTAGTTGCAGGTGGTGGTTGAGATTTTGTGGGAGCAGAGGTTGAGGTTGGAGTGACAACAGTGGTTTTGGAAGTTGTGGATGATGGTTGTCTTGCTTTTCTAGCAGCTCTCTTCTTTTGAGAAGTACCTATCTCTTCTTTTTCCTTTTGTTGAGCAATCTTTTGTTCAAACCAAAGCCCTGCTCTCATCTTTTACCCTTTTCTTGTTTTTCTCCTTTTCCCTAGCCAAGATGTTTTGAGTCTCATCAATTTTCTTGGTTCCATCTAGCCTTAGGATATCCATTATTGGTCTTGAAGATGGATCTGTTTTGAGCCTTAACACTTCCCTTTCATTGAATTTCTCCCCCTTTTTGGCATCATCTGTGTTAACCAGAATCACAGTGGGAGGAGAAGTGCCAGTGTTTTGGAGTAGATGAGCTTTGATGGCCATTATATCTGCAATGGTGTCAAGGTATCTTGCATCAACTAAATTCCTGAACTCTTGCATGTGTTGTTCATGTTGGATATCAGCATGGTGTCTTTGTTGTTGAAGCAGAGGATACAAAAGTTGTCAGAGCTCAGCAGTGGGTAGAACAGAGGATTGTCTTTTGGAATGTGCTAACATCTGCTTCATCATTTCTTTGATTTCATCCATAGAGTTTTCAATTTTAGTGACCCTTTCCGTCAAATCCATGTATTTTATCCCATCACCTAACTTAATAGGATCATCTGAACCCCTACCACTTGTGGTAGTTTTATCTATGGTATCGTGAGTAGAGGTTCAAAACTTGCTTCAAACACAATGCCCCTTTGTCTTGGAACTGGGGACTTCCTGCTGGAACAGAGGTTACCTTAGTATTCTCAACAGTGGTTGACTTCAAGAGAGTCTTATAGATGTAAGCACTGTCCAATTGAGAACTTGGGAGTTCAGCAATTGTAATGATTGATCTACTTGAATTATCACCAAGGGTTACATGTAACCCAAGGGATGTAGCCTCCTCAACGTTGATGGGTTAGCAAAGATAGAGGAATCAAACTCAGTAACTTGTTGGTGTATATTCTCAGTGATAGGTTATTGAGAAGAACTGATTTGTGTCTGATCCATATCTATTTCATTCAACAGAGGTATAATAGTAGGTGGAAGATTTGTTGGTGAGGGTTGTGGTGTAGAAAGAAACATTGCCCTGGGAGAGGGGTTGCGGAAGATTGAGCCACGTGGATCTAGAGCTTCATAATTTGGTGTCCCTGTGTTTACAACTTGTTCCTTTTGTGAGGAATCAAGAGGAGTTTGGTCTAAGGGTGGAGATCATTCTAACTTCTGCTGTGAGGAAGTAGTAGCGGTGTTTTCTTGTGACGTTTGTGTTGTCACAGGGTTAACCTCTGGGATCTCATCTTCCAGAGGACCCTTTTTGGTTCTTGGTTTGGTGGGCTTTTTGGATTTTTCTTTGGTTTCTTTTTGAAAATTTCTGGTGTGGGTTTCAAAGCACTGGTTGTGGTGCTTTGATCACCAGGAGCAGTGGGCTCAGTAGCAGTGGGTTGAGCTTATGATGTTGGTTCTAAAATTTGCTATTCCCCCTCTACTTGTATTTTATGAAGATTTTGATTGATTTGTGATGGGAGTAAAAGTTTCATGAGTTGGGCTTCCATGTTTAGTCACAACACCTTGTTTACAGCATCACCAATTTTCTTTTCAAGATAAAAACTTAAAAATCTAGGGTGCATAAGAAAAGGTGAGCGACCGTTTTGATGTTGTCAATGTTTGCCACCAAGTCATTGAAGAATACTTGGGAAAAATTGAAATTAGATTGTGTTAAAATTGCAAAAGCCCAAGTATTGCATGTTTAAAGGTATTTCAATAAAAACAGTTGACTTGGCAGACAAACACGTCAACAATGTGTGAAAGAACAACTTCATTTCAGCAGGAAATTTAGGTTTATAGATAGTCTTACCTTTAAGCTGACCAACATACCCTCTTTCAATGAACTCCTTGGTAAATCAGGTGTAACAACCCGTTTTTTCGCAGCTCGTTACCTTGTTACGCCTAGCACCAGAGATTCGGATCATAATGTAATCTATCGCTTACTACGCTACATTGCATATTTTCGCACAACATCGCTTATTTTCGCACACTGCATCGCACCTCACCACGCTTACCCTTGCATCGCACTCCTAAATACTATAAACTTTGCGTTATGTTTCCAAGACTATCTGCTCGCTTAAACAATAACTCGACTCTCGCAGACTTGGGAACTAAGACGCATATTATCTCGCTTATCTACTTGATTTAAATTCAACTTAAACGCTTAACGCCTCGTTAAAACGCTTAACATAACTATCTAATACGAACCGAATCGCCAAACAAACACCTAACGTGCAAATAACGAACAAAACTTGCCACCAGGCCAAGTTGGCCGAAGTTGGGCACCCCAACTTCGCCCGAACTTGACCAGGCCACCAGAAACACCAATAATCAGCAAGTTCGCTCGAACTGCACAATTCAGCTGAACTGGTCAACTTCGCCGAATTGTGCAAGTCGCTCGAACTTGTGTCAACTTCGCCCGAACTTGTGCAAGTTCGCCGAACTGGACAAGTTCGCCGAACTTGATGTCGGCCAACTCCTTTTCTCTCACCTATAAATACCCAGCTCCTCATTCATTCAACCCTTGCTGCTAACTTCGCTCCAGAGCTCCCAAAACCGATTTTCTTTGATTTCCAAGTAAGAATCAACCCATTTTATGCAAACTACAACGTTTTCACTACGATTTTACACAAGGATTACCTTCGTTTTCATCAAAACTCTTATGTTTACGAAATCTTCATCTTTTTCTACAAAACTTATTCTTTTATTTAGATCTACACTAAACGAGTGTATTTGGGCTTAGCTTTAGCTCCCAAGCTAGAAATCTTGATGATTTCGACTCACCAAGTATTAGATCCGAGCAAAACCTTGACGATGTCGTCACCTAGCACGAACTGGACTAACCCGTACGAACTGACAAGTTTGCCCGGATTAGCCCGAGTTCCTGTTAAGTGACTAAAACTTGCTCCAAAAGACCTCTCCAGCCTATGTTTTGCTCAGTAGCTCAAGGTTGGAGGGATGGACACTCGATTTCCTCAGAAAACGACGCGAAAACGCAATTTTTTTGGACCAAAACAGTCAAGTTTGTTCTAAAAAGGCCAAGTTCGCTCGAAGTTGTCACCAGATGGTGACCAACTTTGCCCGAACTTGTACCATTTCCAAGGAAAACTGTCAAGTTCGCCCGAACTTGTACCCATTTCTAAGAAATGGTACCAAGTTCGCCCGAAATTGAACATCCCAGAAGATTCCAGTCAAGTTCTCCCGAACTTGTACCCATTTCTAAGAAAGGGTACCAAGTTCGCCCGAACTTGTACATACCAGTAGATTTCAGGCAAGTTCGCCTGAACTTGTACCAATCCAAGAGATTTGGTACAACTTCGCCCGAACTTGTCCACTGCTCCTTCACGTTTTGACCATTTCAGTACTTCGGAAGACTGATGCACTTTTGTTCGCGTTTACAGGCTGAACCGACGCTCCCCTCAATCCATATCAGATCCCATCTTACCTCTAATGCACTGACTGTGAGTATACTTGACCCCTTTTGGCTTAAACGCACTTTTGGGTGTAACATACGTTCATATCAATGTACACAACACACACTAAACTGATTTATCACATGCGAATATCTGTTATACATATTTATACGTTATACTAGAAACATGTAACTAAGACATTTTTTCGTTAACTCCACCTTAGCTAGTATGGTACTATAGTTTGGCTAACACCGACGAGGTCTAGTTAGGGAAGGACACATCGCGCTTACCAGCCTTTGCGAGAGCTTAACATGTGAAATTTGTCTTGTTTAGTTTATATGTTATGTGAATCATGTTTATGTATATGGAAATTCACAATGTTTTTCTCTACCATGCTATTATATCAAAACATGTATGCTCGCCAATACATTTAATGTATGTTGCAGGTTAAATACAGATTATATCGAATCAAGATTAGGACTCTCTAGATACACGCTTAATCAAGTTTTTTACTTTATTTTATTGTTTGAGAAACTTGGATTTATTTCAATTATTGTATGAATATTTGTTTAGTTTTATGGGAAATTAAACCTTGTTAAATGTCGTCATATAGTAATTGTTCGGATCATAATGTAATCAATATCGCTTACTACGCTACATCGCATATTTTCGCACACTGCATCGCACCTCACAACGCTTCCGCTTGCATCGCACTCGCTAAATACTATAAACTTTGCGTTATGTTTCCAAGACTATCTGCTCGCTTAAACAGTAACACGACTCTGGCAAGACTTGGGAACTAAGACGCATATTATCTCGCTTATCTATTTGATTTAAATTCAATTTAAACGCTTAATACGCTTAACGCCTCGCTAAAACGCTTAACATAACTATCTAATACGAACCGAATCGCCAAACGAACACCTAACGTGCAAATAACGAACAAAACTTAGCCACCAGGCCAAGTTGGGCCGAAGTTGGGCACCCCAACTTCGCCCGAACTTGACCAAGCCACCAGAAACACCAATAATCAGCAAGTTCGCTCGAACTTGCACAAGTTCAGCTGAATTGGTCAACTTCGCCCGAACTTGTGCCAAGTTCGCTCGAACTTGTGACAAGTTCGCCCAAACTTGATGTCGGCCAGCTCCTTTTCTCCTCACCTATAAATACCCAGCTCCTCATTCATTCAACCCTTGCTGCTAACTTCGCTCCAGAGCTCCCAAAACCGATTTTCTTTGATTTCCAAGTAAGAATCAACCCATTTTATGCAAACTACAACGTTTTCACTACGATTTTACACAAGGATTACCTTCGTTTTCATCAAAACTCTTCTGTTTATGAAAATCTTCATCTTTTTCTACAAGACTTCTTCTTTTTATTTAGATCTACACTAAACGAGTGTATTTTGGCTTAGCTTTGGCTCCCAAGATAGAAATCTTGATGATTTCGACATACCAAGTGTTAGATCCGAGCAAAACCTTTTAAAGCATTGATTTTTGCACAAAATACGGACTAAGTGACGTATGTTTCATTCACTATGAAGTGGAATGAGACGTTGTCAAGCAAGATCTCAAATTCGGAAGCACAAGGACGATACCGTCACCTTGCACGAACTGGACTAACCCGTACGAACCGACAAGTTCACCCATATTAGCCCGAGTTCCTGTAAAGGGGCTAAAATTCTCTCCAAAAGACCTCTCCAGCCTATGTTTTTCTCAATAGCTCAAGGTTGGAGGGATGGACACTCGATTTCCTCATCAAACGGTGCGAAAACGCAAGATTTTTGGACCAAAACAATCAAGTTCGTTCTAAAAAGTCCAAGTTCGCTCGAAGTTGTCACAAGATGGTAACCAACTTCGTCCGAACGTGTACCATTTCCAAGGTAAACTGTCAAGTTCGCCTGAACTTGTACCCATTTCTAAGAAAGGGTACCAAGTTCGCCCGAACTTGAACATCCCAGAAGATTCCAGTCAAGTTCGCCCGAACTTGTACCCATTTCTAAGAAAGGGTACCAAGTTCACCCGAAATTGTACCAATCCAAGAGATTTGGTACAACTTCGCCCGAACTTGTCCACTGCTCCTTCACGTTTTGACCGTTTCAGTACTTCGGAAGACTGATGCAGTTTTGTTTGCGTTTACAGGATGAACCGACGCTCCCCTCAATCCATATCAGATCCCATCTTACCTCTAACGCACCGACTGTGAGTATACTTGACCCCTTTTCGCTTAAACGCACTTTTGGGTGTGACATACGTTCATATCAAAGTACACAACACATGCTAAACTGATTTATCACATACGAATATATGTTATACATATTTATACGTGATACTAGAAACATGTAAACTAGGACACTTTTTCGTTCACTCCACCTTAGCTAGTATGGTACTATAGTTTGGCTAACACCCGACGGGGTCTAGTTAGGAAGGAGACATCGTGCTTACCAGACTTTTCGAGAGCTTAACACGTGAAATTTGTCTTGTTTAGTTTATATGTTATGTGAATCATGTTTATGTATGTGGAAATTCGCAACGTTTTTCTCTACTATGCTATTATATCAAAACCTGTATGCTCGCCAATACATTTTTGTATTGACATTATTTTAACGTATGTTGCATGTCAAATGTAGATTATATCAAATCAAGATTAGGACTCTCTAGATACACGCTTAATCAAGTTGTTTACTTTGTTTTATTGTTTGAGAAACTTGGATTTATTTCAATCATTGTATGAATATTTGTTAAGTTTTATGGGAAATTAAACCTTGTTAAATATTGTCATATAGTAATTGTTATGGATTCTCTTGAACAATCTTATTCGCTTAGTGTCGTGCCCCGATGATTCTGTCATCGGTTGGGGTGTGACATCAGGGGTTGGGAAAGAAGTAGCATGAGTTAGGTCATTTAACCTAAAGACCTCTGAAATGGAAGTAGGTGTGACTTCAAGTGTTGTTTTTTTCCACCATGGTAACAATGCTATAAGCTACTTTCTTCGTGTAATGAACTTTGGCATTTTTCCCAGAACTCACGTAATGATTGTTGATAGATAGGAGCAGTGAGTTCCATGAGATGTTTGAATTTGGACTCTTTCAAGACTTTGATCATGGAATGATATTGCATATTTGAGTATACTTCCTCGAATATTGCGGTATAATTGTGTTGGGTTTTGATGATAAAAGTCGTCGTGGTGATTGTTAATGAAGAACAGTTGTGTGGAAGAAGAAGAAGATTTGAGAGAAAATCGCTTTTAGAATTTTGAATTCGATACGGCATAGTAAAAACCTCTGATTGGGATAAAACAGGGTTTTATAAAGTGAAAAAGTGATGATGACATGGCAAAGATCTGATGACTATCATCTGTCCCCGTGTATCCTCTGATAGTGAAAGGAAGACAGGTATTATGGAAACACTGTTGAGTGTCAACGGTGTATGGAAGGCAGTGTTTTGATTTTACACTATCAGTGGATAAGGTCAACACAGTGGTTTGACCTAATCAGAGGATACACTTTTGCCAGTGGATAGATTTTCAAGCCTATTAGTGTTTTAAAGAACAGTGGTTAGAACAGACTTTTGAGATTTATTGAAAAACTTCAATTTGACTATTTTTAAGGATGGATTTTTTATTTTTTGAAAACATTTTATTGATATTTACACATGGAACACAAAATTTGATTTCAATCCATGTTTAGCATTCCAATTCTAGAGATCAGACTTTCAAAGGTGGATGTATCAAATGTTTTGGTTAGAACATCTGCCAGTTGATTTTTGGTATGGACATGTTGTAAAGAAATCAAACCTTTTTCATAGCAATCTCTCACAAAATGATGTCTGATGTCAATGTGCTTTGTTATGGGTGTGAGACAGGATTTTTAATGATGTTTTCAGCTGCTTGACTCTCAATCTTGAGAGGAGTCTTTAAAGTAGTTACACCAAAATCCAGCAGTTGGTTCTGAAGCCATAAAAGTTTAGAAGTGCAGCTTGCAGCAGCAATGTACTCTGCCTCAGCAGTGGATGTGGAAATTGCAACTTGCTTTTTTGCTTTGCCAAGACACTAGGCAATCACCTAGGAATTGAACTCCTCCTGATGTGGACTTCCTTGTGGTGTGTCAACCAGCAAAATCACTATCTGAGTAACCTGAAAGCTCAATGTTTCCATTAGCAGGATACCAGATACCAAGTGTGGGAGGACCTTTTATGTATCTGAATATTGTAACATCCGCCAAAAACCGGATTTACCAAACCCGCTCCGTTTATCAACCGAACAATCAGATAAAATTTCGTTGCGTATTCAATGCCCAAATTAATTTTAAACGATACATAATTAATAAGTATATTAGAATATAAAATTTATTTTTGAAAAAGTATTGAAAATAATGAGATAAAAATAAATGGCTGAAGCCGGGTTTCGAACCCGGGTCACAAGCAACGACTTAACACACACACTTCCAACCACTCCGCCACTTGGGATGTTTGTTAATATATTGAACCAATTAATACATAAATCAATCTGGAAATCAAAACCCAGTTACTCAACGCGCCCAAATCCGTTCACGTCGGAAATCCCGACAGTTTCGTCAACTTTGGCCGTTTCTTTTTGGTTATAACGTATGTCTTAACAGCAAGATCGGTTATAACTGAAGAAATTCATCAATTTCATTCATTTCAATTAAAGACCGAAAAATACAATTCAAAATTCGGGAGTTATACTTTCTTCATTCAGTTAGGCTCGCCAATTCTATCAAACACACTCTTTATTTCACTTAGAAAGCTTCGCCGGAAGTCGCCGGAATTCTCTGTGAATTGACCGGAAAGTTTCGCCGGAAAACCGAAATCAACCCATCTTTTCTTCTTACCCAAAAATAAGATTATAGGACTCGTACTGACATCAATCCCACTCACTTTAAACCTCTGAAGAACCTCTGTCGCAAGAAATTGCACTCGCCGGAACTCTCTGCAAGTCGCCGGAAAACCGGGACTTTCATCTTCACGGTAATTATCTCGATATTTCTGTTTCATTCCATTATAAGACAATTTCTAACACCATTTCATCGCTCAGAATCAACCCCAGACGACATTGACGGATTTTTCTGTTTTCGCCGGAAAATTTCTGAAAGTTTCAGAATCACGCTGATAACCGGTATGATCATGTAATCTACTGATAATCATTACTCATTAGTTCAATTTCACATCTAATCCCTCCAATCTGCTAATTAACTCTAACAGTTGAAAGTCACCAGAACAGAGCCGACGAGCTTCGCCGGATTTTCTGAAGAAGACGATCTGTTCGGTATTTTCTTTCCCCAAACTCTTCGATTCAATACTTTCCAATTGTTCATCTTGTTCATTAACCGAATTAATCAAGTATCAGTGCTGGGACTGATGTCTGTGTTTTGAACGAAGAAGACGAGTTCAGATATGACATAAGAATAATTAAAATCGGAATTATAAACGGGTTAGACACACAGTCCAGCGGTGGACTGTGTGCACATAAAAAACATACACGTCCCGAGTTCGATTCTTGATACACACCTTTGCAGTAATAAAATGCCTTTTTGTTTAAGACTGAACCGGGTTAACTCCGCTATATGTTAAGTATAATAAAAACTAGGATATTTACCAAGATAGACACACAGTCCAGCAGTGGACTGTGTGCCAAACTAAACCACAGGTCCCGGGTTCGAGACCTGTGGAGCGCACCGAGTCGTCACAGTTAAAATCTTTTTAAAAGATAAATGATTTTCGGATTAATCTAATTAGTATATAAATTTAATTAAAAACAGAAATATTTCGGGTTAGACACGTAGCTCAGTTGGTAGAGCTGCGTGCACGCGTACGGGAGGTATCGGGTTCGAGCCTCACCCGGCACATACACTTACACAATAAACCGGTCAACAAGTCAACGGTCAAGTCAACGGTCAAAAAGTCAACATTTTTTATTATTTTTATTTATTTATTTTCTATAAAAATCAATTTAAAATACTTAAAAATAACATTTTTAAGTTTAGAAAATAGCCTAAAACTCACAAAAATATATCCAAAAATTCTATTAAAGTTGTTAATAAAATCCATTTATTTACCTTACTTTTCATTATTAATTAGGTTAATTATTAATCGTCGAGCAATCCTCTAAACTCGTGCGCATTCATAATCATTCACCGAACGCACCCACTGTGAGTGAATCTCTACAAATTCCCCGTTTAAATCACGTTTTTGGGGTGTATCATGTGTTTTACTATTTACTATATTTAAATCATTGTGCATACATCATATCATGAATAAATGTGTATTCAGTTTGTACAAACTGTTTGTGTGATTATTGTTTAGACTAAATTTATTATTTTCAAGTACATGCAATTTCATAGGCCGCCGCTCCCCATTACATTATGAGCATTGAGCATGTTCCCCATTACATTATGAGCGTGAACCTGGCATGCCAACATACGATCGGCTCCGTTTGATTGAGCCTTGATCGCACAGACATTTTCATTTTCAGTACATGCAATACGATCGGCTCCCTTTGATTGAGCCTTGATCGCACAGTTTATTTATGTTATATATTTATGACTGTTGATATGTTATTGAATGCTGTTGATTTGTTAATGTATGTTATTAATTGTTGTTATTGTATGCTGTTGGTTTGTTAATGTAAGTTATTGTTTGTTGTATGCCAATTGATGATATTGTATGTTCATTTACATTTATTCATATATGAATATTGCACGATTTTCCATATTAAATACAACCAGAAATAAATAATAAAAGTTTTCTAACAAGGTTCACTCGCCAACTTTTTGTTGATCCAAAAACCACTTTTACATATGATACAGGTGAACAGGATGAAGCAAGGAAAACATAGGAAATTGCCTTAGAAGAAAAATAATGAGGTTTAGAAGGATGAATTGAACATGTTGTATTTGTTTGATATAATTGTATGATTTCTATTAAATTGAAATAATAAATATGAAACATTATAATAAATGTCATGAGCTTTGATGATAACCCAATCATGCCCCGATTACCTTTTCCGTTGCGGGTCAGGGTGTGACAATTGGTATCAGAGCCATGACTATAGGGATATAGGATAGGTTATTAGACCCTTAGAGCCTATACTATAGTTGACTAGATTTTAATTGTTTATGTGGTTACATGCAAACTTATGATATTTATTTGTTTCATATTTATTACATATACAAATGCATGCAAATATTTCCAATATTACATTTTGTGATATCTAGTGAATTATACTTACAATCAAACATACATACTTACATACATATTCATCATACATGTTACAATATTCATATATTCAAATCATATTCATACTTCCGTTATTCAAGATTTTGTCGCATTTTTTTCATTTTCAAATCTCATCAAAGTAAGTTCTGCGACGGGCATGTAGTAACTGTAAGGGTACAAGTACCGGTAGTCAGAACGTCCTGTCGAGGTTGGCATTCGTATAAATCCAATATAACGGACCAGTTTGCCTCCCTGGGGACTAACGATGAGAGTACGAAGGACCTATTAGGCCAAAGCATGCCACACCAAACGTCGTTCGAACTAACCCCACTTTGAGGTGTCACCGTGTCTATACCTGGACACATTCCGAATATCATACGTTACATATTTCTCGATTTTCTCCAGGTTTTAGTGTACGTAATCAGGCTAACACATGCGAACCGTATGAAAAACCCGGTAATCATGGGGGCCCACGTGATTACGAAGGTGAAGTATGGCGGCATGCAAGGTCCAATTACGAGCAAAGCCCAAGACATCCTATGGATGTAGTAGGTTTATTTTGCTATGTTTATTTTATGAATGTTTATTCCTAAATACGACACATGATCCCAAAAGCATCCAACTCATACTCTTGATATGTATTCCTTGTAGATGTCTTCTAATCTCACTCGTAGGAAGATGAGAGCAAGAAAAGCTCGCGAGCGCATGGCTGCCCTAATTGCTCAACAAATGGCTGCCGTAATACCCAACATTGTAATTCAAGTCCAACAAGCCCTTACCGCTAATCCCGTCAATCAAGAAGTTCAAAATGTTATCAACCCTTCCCCAAATACCACTAAATGCACCTACAAGCAGTTCAAATCTTGTGACCCTACAAAATACGAAGGGACTGAAGGTGTTACCGCTCTTCTTTATTGGTTTGAAGAAATGGAAAACATTTTTCTAACGTGCGATTGCCCTGATGATCGCAAAGTGCGATATGCTACTGGTCGTTTATATGGAATAGCACTCACTTGGTGGAATACAGAGAAGGCCAAACGAGGTGTTGAAGATGTTATGACTTTGACTTGGGAAGAGTTGAAAGAAATCATGATAAGACGGTTTTGCCCAAGGAGCGAAATCAAGAAATTAGAGGATGAGTTTTATTCGTTGAAACAATAGGAAGGTGACCACACTACCTACAACAAGAGATTCCTCGAATTAAATCAAATGGTTCCCAACTTGTTCACTCCCCACTACCGTTGGATCGAGCACTACATTCAAGGTCTTCCTTCAAAGATTCAAGACTCTGTAATAAGTGCCACACCTGCAAACTTGGAAGCAGCAATGGAGTTAGCTACAGAGCTCACCGAGAACCGAATTCGGAACAAAGACTTCAAGGAGGAGAAGAAGAAGGATAAAGCATCGACTGAAACCTCCGACTATACCCAAACCGAATCCCCTTCTCAACCCAGTCCTAAGATAAAACGAGACGAGCAACTTTTCGCTGTCACCCAACGCAACCAACCAGCCTTACAAGCCGTACCCCTCCAAGCTATCCCAATCACTCAAATAGCACCCTACTCAACCTACCCAAATAAGAAACCTTACCTTGGACCACACCCTCGATGTAACACCTGTTTTTATCATCATCGATCTACCGTACTTTGTCGACTATGTGCGAATTGTGGACGCTATGGTCATTTGAGCAAAGTTTGCCGCACCTATCAAAACCAAACCTCACCCCCTACACAAAACATGATCCAAACATATCAACAACCCCAATATCCCATGTTCCCATATGTTCGAGCTTGTTTCAATTGTGGCGACCCTACCCACTTTAGAAACACGTGCCCTCAATTGGTTAACATCATAAACGCCCAAGCTCAAGCAAACCCAGTTAACCAAGCAAATCAAGAAAACCCAATCACTAGGCCACCAGCAAGAGGAAGAGTTTACAACATCAACGCCGATCCGGTTGAAGATAATGACGGCCTAAACGAAAACACTCAACTAGTCCCCTTCACCAACAATCAAGATTCAACTCCCACTGCTTAGTTTTATGCTTTCTTTATGTTATCTCAATTCTCACGTGTCTCAATTTTAAATTGGAAGTTTATCCAAGGATCTTAATGCGAATTATTATTTCAGTTTTGTTGTATACTCATTGATTCAACATTCATACCATCATACATCTCAACGTATTTCAATCTCATTGTTTAAAGAAGTTGGGCTGTGTCTCACTTCTACATAGACTAACCTCTCCATCACAACAAACGAGAGAGGGACGGTCATCATTCAAACATGTATACTATCAGAATTATGACTCAGGCATTGTTTGTTGTGTTTATTTATGTTTTAGAGTCACATAGAACTAATCATAACTTACGGATAAAGCCAATGAAAATTTGATAAGAATATGGTGGATACGCCGCTGGTACTTCCTATATATAAGTATTCTTGTCAAAGGATCAGAGGCATTGTCAGGCGGTTATGAGAAGTTCCATGTAGGATTGAGTAATGTTTGGTTGAAATTTGTTTTACACTCACTGGTTTGACCTTCATATCAACTCATCATTTAAAGAAATTGGATTATGTTCCATTTTCTACATAGACTAACCTTTCCATCATAACAAACGAGAGAGGTATTGTCATCATTCAAAGACTCAAGCTTTGGTTGTTGTGTTTGTTTATGTTTTAGAAGTCACATAGAACTAATCATAACTTACTGATAAAACCAATGAAAATTTGACGAGGATATGGTGGATACGCCGCTGGTACTTCCTATATATAAGTATTCTTGTCGAAGGATCAGAGGCATTATCAGGCGGTTATGAGAAGTTCCATGTAGGATTTGGTATTGTCTTGATTGAAGTTTGTGTCATACTCACTGATTTAGCATTCATATCATCTCATCCTTTAAAGGAATTGGATTGTGACATCAATCCAACATGTATGCTATCAGAATTAGGACTCAGATATTGGTTGTTATGTTTATTTGTGTTTTAGAGTCACATCATAGAACCAATCATAACTAACTGATAAAACCAATGGAAATTTGACAAGAATATGGTGGATACGCCGCTGGTACTTCTTATATATAAGTATTCTTGTCAGAGGATCAGAGGCATTGTCAGGCGGTTATGAGAAGTTCCATGTAGGTTTTAGCATTAGACGTTTATTTTAGGATATAATCTAATCTTTCAAACGTACCCAAACTCATATGCATAACATCATACTTAGTCGATCAACTCTGTGTATCCATGTTCCGTATTCATACACTTTAGGCAACAAAAAGCGATTCCTGTAGCAGGGTATTCAACCCTTACAAGGAACGTTACCGCCTCAAACAAAATTTAAACTCTTACTCTCTTCTAAGTATGTAATTGTCAAATTAAAACACCATCCTTTCTAGACAAATATGCCACTACTTAAATTTCGGGACGAAATTTCTAAAAGTAGGGGATACTGTAACATCCGCCAAAAAACCGGATTTACCAAACCCGCTCCGTTTATCAACCGAACAATCAGATAAAAATTTCGTTGCGTATTCAATGCCCAAATTAATTTTAAACGATACATAATTAATAAGTATATTAGAATATAAAATTTATTTTTGAAAAAGTATTGAAAATAATGAGATAAAAATAAATGGCTGAAGCCGGGTTTCGAACCCGGGTCACAAGCAACGACTTAACACACACACTTCCAACCACTCCGCCACTTGTGATGTTTGTTAATATATTGAACCAATTAATACATAAATCAATCTGGAAATCAAAACCCAGTTACTCAACGCGCCAAAATCCGTTCACGTCGGACATCCCGACAGTTTGGTCAACTTTGGCCGTTTCTTTTTGGTCATAACGTATGTCTTAACAGCAAGATCGGTTATAACTGAAGAAATTCATCAATTTCATTCATTTCAATTAAAGACCGAAAAATACAATTCAAAATTCGGGAGTTATACTTTCTTCATTCAGTTAGGCTCGCGAATTCTATCAAACACACTCTTCATTTCACTCAGAAAGCTTCGCCGAAAGTCGCCGGAATTCTCTGTGAATTGACCGGAAAGTTTCGCCGGAAAACCGAAATCAACCCATCTTTTCTTCTTACCCAAAAATAAGATTATAGGACTCGTACTGACATCAATCCCACTCACTTTAAACCTCTGAAGAACCTCTGTCGCAAGAAATTGCACTCGCCGGAACTCTCTGCAAGTCGCCGGAAAACCGGGACTTTCATCTTCACGGTAATTATCTCGATATTTCTGTTTCATTCCATTATAAGACAATTTCTAACACCATTTCATCGCTCAGAATAAACCCCAGACGACATTGCCGGATTTTTCTGTTTTCGCCGGAAAATTTCTGAAAGTTTCAGAATCACGCTGATAACCGGTATGATCATGTAATCTACTGATAATCATTACTCATTAGTTCAATTTCACATCTAATCCCTCCAATCTGCTAATTAACTCTAACAGTTGAAAGTCACCAGAACAGAGCCGACGAGCTTCGCCGGATTTTCTGAAGAAGACGATCTGTTCGGTATTTTCTTTCCCCAAACTCTTCGATTCAATACTTTCCAATTGTTCATCTTGTTCATTAACCGAATTAATCAAGTATCAGTGCTGGGACTGATGTCTGTGTTTTGAACGAAGAAGACGAGTTCAGATATGACATAAGAATAATTAAAATCGGAATTATAAACGGGTTAGACACACAGTCCAGCGGTGGACTGTGTGCACATAAAAAACATACACGTCCCGAGTTCGATTCTTGATACACACCTTTGCAGTAATAAAATGCCTTTTTGTTTAAGACTGAACCGGGTTAACTCCGCTATATGTTAAGTATAAAAAAACTAGGATATTTACCAAGATAGACACACAGTCCAGCGGTGGACTGTGTGCCAAACTAAACCACAGGTCCCGGGTTCGAGACCTGTGGAGCGCACCGAGTCGTCACAGTTAAAATCTTTTTAAAAGATAAATGATTTTCGGATTAATCTAATTAGTATATAAATTTAATTAAAAAACAGAAATATTTCGGGTTAGACACGTAGCTCAGTTGGTAGAGCTGCGTGCACGCATACGGGAGGTCTCGGGTTCGAGCCTCACCCGGCGCATACACTTACACAATAAAACCGGTCAACAAGTCAATGGTCAACGGTCAAGTCAACGGTCAAAAAGTCAACATTTTTTTTATTATTTTTATTTATTTATTTTATTTAAAAATCAATTTAAAATACTTAAAAATAACATTTTTAAGGTTAGAAAATAGCCTAAAACTCACAAAAATATATCCAAAAATTCTATTAAAGTTGTTAATAAAATCCATTTATTTACCTTACTTTTCATTATTAATTAGGTTAATTATTACTCGTCGAGCAATCCTCTAAACTCGTGCGCATTCATCATCATTCACCGAACGCACCCACTGTGAGTGAATCTCTACAAATTCCCCGTTTAAATCATGTTTTTGGGGTGTATCACGTGTCTTACTATTTACTATATTTAAATCATTGTGCATACGTCATATCATGAATAAATGTGTATTCAGTTTGTATAAACTGTTTGTGTGATTATTGTTTAGACTAAATTTATTATTTTCAAGTACATGCAATTTCATAGGCCGCCGCTCCCCATTACATTATGAGCGTTGAGCATGTTCCCCATTACATTATGAGCGTGAACCTGGCGTGCCAACATACGATCGGCTCCGTTTGATTGAGCCTTGATCGCACAGTCATTTTTCATTTTCAGTACATGCAATACGATCGGCTCCGTTTGATTGAGCCTTGATCGCACAGACATTTTCATTTTCAGTACATGCAATACGATCGGCTCCGTTTGATTGAGCCTTGATCGCACAGTTTATTTATGTTATATATTTATGACTGTTGATATGTTATTGAATGCTGTTGATTTGTTAATGTATGTTATTAATTGTTGTTATTGTATGCTGTTGGTTTGTTAATGTAAGTTATTGTTTGTTGTTTGTTGTTGTATGCCAATTGATGATATTGTATGTTCATTTACATTTATTCATATATGAATATTGCACGATTTTTCCATATTAAATACAACCAGAAATAAATAATAAAAGTTTTCTAACAAGGTTCACTCGCCAACTTTTTGTTGATCCAAAAACCACTTTTACATATGATATAGGTGAACAGGATGAAGCAAGGAAAACATAGGAAATTGCCTTAGAAGAAAAATAATGAGGTTTAGAAGGATGAATTGAACATGTTGTATTTGTTTGATATGATTGTATGATTTCTATTAAATTGAAATAATAAATATGAAACATTATAATAAATGTCGTGAGCTTTGATGATAACCCAATCATGCCCCGATCACCTTTTCCGCTGCAGGTTTGGGGTGTGACAAATATCCTCTTCACAGCAATTAATTTTGATTTTCTAGGTGCTGACTTGGATCTGGCATAAACACATGTTGCAAACATGATATCTGGCCTAGAAGCAGTTAGGTACAATAAAGACCCGATCATACTTCTATAAAGAGTTTGATCAATCAAGTCATCTTTGTCCTCAACAGTGACAAGCTTTGAGGTTGCCATGGGTGTGCTACAAGGTTTACAGTCATTCATATCAAATTTGTTAAGTAGTTCTTTGACATACTTATTTTGATGAATAAAAGTGCCATTGTGCTTTTGTTTAACTTGAAGACCAAGAAAACTGAGGGTCCGTTGTACAGACCGTTCCGGTCCTAATTTGGCAAACCTAAGGTAAACATGCGGAATCCGTTTGCATAGGCGACATTGTAGACAAGTTTGTTACTGTTTAATCACTGTTTCATTGATTAGTAGACGTTACAGATCCTGAAAACACTTGGACGGAGCTTCGCCTCTGTCGTGACAAAATCTCTGAATCTTACAAATAAAATGACAAGGCTCTTATTTATAGGATGTCAAGTTCGCTGGTGAGATACAAGTTCGGGCGAACTTGCTTAGTCAAGTTCGGCCGAACTTGAATACAAAACATACATTTCAAGCGAACTTCGCCTAAAACATACCTAACTTCGTCATTTCGCTCTTAAATACAGACTCGATATTATACGATGACGTAGGCAACAGATATATGCACCAACAGACTCCCCCTTGGATGTTGCCGTAGTCATCATTCTTCAAATAATTTCCTGAGTCTTAAATGTTCTCTTGATCTTTATTTCTTGAATAACTTTAACTTCCTTAATCTTCATAGCATCTACAATCCTTTTCTCTTTTCTCTTGAGCTTGTCTTGATAAAACTTTAATCACCATGCTCCTCTTGCTTTGAGCTTTCTGGCATCTTCAATCAACGAGTTTTATCTAGCTCCCCCTTAACATCTACTTCCTGTTTCAAAGTTCCTGAAACATTCACATAAACATTTCAGATTCAAACTTTGAAATTTCTAAACACCAACATTTCAAATTTTAATCTTCTATCAGTTTTTAAACCCTCTCAGTTAATCAACTACAAATTAATGACCTTGAATATCTGATTTATGTATCAAGTTCAACTTAATGATCTCGATTAAAACGTTTTGACACTAAACTGACGCATTTATTCAAATGTAAGTTTCAACTTAATGAACTTTTAAACTTTTCAGATCAATTTTCAAAATTTTATTAGATGTTGTTCAGTAACTCTAGACTTTGAAAATCAGCTTTTCATCATCAGTGGTCGAAACTAAAAGATAATATAATCTTTTTGTTTTTATGAAATGAATATCAAACACTAAGTATGTACAAACATATGTACAAATATATTTTTGTTGAGTTTGTGTTAAAGGATCATATCGGTTTTTTAGACATATCACAAGTACCATTGACCTTTTGAGACTTTAAGTTTTAAACAAATTTACCTAGATTGTCGATATGTTTGTCCTTTTAAACTTCAACACATTTCTCAATTGTTCCAAGATATCTTAGTTAGAATTATGAAATTTCACTTAACTATGGTTCCCACCTCTTGAATATACTCCCGTATCAAGATTCCCTAGATTTCATCTTACAGGTAAGTATAGCGTAATTGATATCTGTAGCTGGGTTATGCGAGACCTTGAGAGCTCAGGTTAATACCATCGTATCGATAAAGAGATGAAGGCTCGACTTATAAGGTAGTGTTCCAAAATGGAATCTTTTTGTACTGCAATTGTAGTATCTTTCGATATTTTCAAGTGAATGCAGTTTTTAGGAGATTTTTGCAAAAGCATTATAGAAGTTCTAGGCCATTACTTACGCAAAATCAGAAGAACTTGTATAATACCCCAGATATCAATCATATATAAAGACCTCGTATCTCAGATTCCGGCAATCTCTCAAACGAAATTTCAGAGTACTAAGTCCATATATCCGAGAGATGTTAATCCACAAGTTTAAGCAGTTGTAAAATTTAGTTTATATCTCAGAAACGATTTACTGAACGTGTAAAGTCTATCGACACATCCTCAGTAAGACTTGTTTATCACTTTTAAACTTTACAAATCCTTAGCATACTGTGATAGTCTACTGATGTACTATCATTTCCTTTTATCCACCAAACTCTTTTTGCCTTCTCAATGTTTTTGTACTTTTTGTATTTAATATGTTTTTGGATTTTCTGAAAATTCTTTCTCCCCCTAAAATTCAAAAACATATTTTTGGAATTTTGTTTTATAGAAAAATATTGACCAACCGATTAAACTCACTTCAATTCGCCATCCATTACTGCTTCACAAATTTTCTTTTAAAACCTCCCCCCATCATGATGACAAAAACTTTGACACTTTTGTGTTTATAACAATTTATACCCCTGAGTTTTGTCTATTCAACAGTGAGGGTTCTGTGAAATTTTTCTAATTTTCTGCAAAAATTTGTAAAATTTTCAAGTAAACGTTATTAAAATGTGTTTTTGAAAAATTTTCTCCAAAAATTTTCAAAATTTTAAAATAAACATTTTTGGACCATGTTTTGTAAAAATGGCCTTTATATATAAACATGATAACCGGCCCGTCTTCGAAGTGTGCCACGGAATTCCATTCTCAGTTATTCACTTTCATCTCAGAAGTTCCTACACAAAAATTCAAACAATTAGTTGAATAGTGACACCCAAGCCTTTGCAGTCTTAGGCGTTGTTTCTTCAACCTTAATTTTGATTTTCTTTACACAATCAGGTTTATTTTGGACTTTTCAAGTTTCGGAAAGTCCTCTAACCTTTCAATCAGGTTTATTTTGATGTGTGGTAGCCATCTTTCCTTCTTCTCCTGTAAATTTGATTTGAAGTTGAAGCACTGTGGTCCGACCTGCACCACTTATTCTCAAATTTTTGTGAGTTTTGTTTTTCAAATTTGTTTGATTTTTTATAATGATTGGATGATTGTACCGATGAACTTTTATTTTTAAAAGTCTTAGAATTTTTAGAACTTTGTTTTTGTTCTTAATTCTGCTTAGAAGGTTTTTGCGTTGAGCATTCACCCTTTTCAGAAGATTGTAGAACAGTTTCTTGAAATTTCTCTTTTAGTTTTAAAAATATTTCATGTTTATCATTTTTAGGTCTTTCATCATCGATATCATCATCACAATCTTTAATTATGACATCGTCATAATTTGTAACAATGTTACTTATTGGAATTTCCTTTTTATTATTATTGATCGGTTTTGAACATATATGATCTAACTTTAATGAGGAGGTCACAAAACCTTTCAATAATTTTTCTGAATTAACAGCTTTATATTTAACAGTCTCAACTTCTTTTTCAAGTTCAGCTATTTTCTTAATACGAGAATTTATTGCTATTTGATTTTCTATATTTAATTTTTCAAAAACATTTTTTTTCATTTTTAAACATTTTTATTTCATTTTGAAAATCTACTACCATTTGTATTTTTTCATTTTCTAAAATTTTTATTTTGTTTTCAAAATTCTTTTCATTTTCTTTTAATTTTTTATTTTCTAATGTCAAACTCTCAATCTCACTCAAGAGTTTGGCATTATCTGCCTGATAGTTATCTACATCATAAACTGGACAGACTGGTTTAGAACTTGAAGATCCATTTGTAGATGTACTTGAAAGTTGAGCTTCACAGTTCCTAACCACTACATTCTCTTCTTTCTTCACCTGATATTTATTTTTCAGAGATATCCAGAGTTCTTTTGCAGTTTTGTACTCAGGTAGTCGTATCAAGATATCTTCCTTAACATATTGTTGAATCAGACTAATCATTTTCTTTTCAGCAAAATACTCCTCTTTCTGTTGCGTAGAATACTTGTACTTCTCTAGAATATTCTGATTCTCATCTCTTGGAACGACATATCCTGTTTTGATCGCAACCCAACTTTGAAAGTGATTTGCTCGTACCCAGTCCTCGAATTTTTCATTCCAGCCTTTATACTCTTCTAATCTCATCAACATTGGCGGCTTCACAGACCCCATTTCGTTTTCCAAACTAATCTGTCGTTCAAAACACTTGAAAAATGATTAGCAAACAGACAATTTTAGAAAAATTTGACTTTTTAACCGGCAATATTAACGTATTGGTTTGCTAAAAAACGTTTAAAATTTTTCGAAAAACTGTTTTTACCAGATTAGAGCTTTAAACTCGTCTCGTCAATACGAATCTAACGATATATAATGTCCGAGACGTTTTTTGGAATTTTCATGCCTTTTTTTAGAAACCTTAGATAAGTTCGGGCAAACTTGTAATAGCTTGTGAGACAAGTTTGGCCGAACTTGTGCTAACAAACAATCAAATTTAACAAGTTCGGGCGAACTTGTAATAGACAAGTTCGAGCGAACTTGTACACCACTTGACAAGTTCGAGCGAACTTGTATTGAATTTCAAGAGAAATCACAAGTTCGGGCGAACTTGTAAAGAAATCCAACAAATTTTGATCAAGTTCGAGCGAACGTGATAGAAATTCATGAAAATCAGTTAAGTTCGAGCAGACTTGAGTGAAAATTCTTGAAAAATTAGTCAAGTTCGGGCGAACTTGATGAAAAATCACTCAAAAAGTGAGTTTTTCAATCAAGTTCGAGCGAACTTGCTTACAAGTTCGAGCAAAGTTATGTTATCAAACATGATTTTTTCAATTTTTCGACATGAATTCGTTTGTTTTAAGCTCTGATCTTTTTAAGGGTTTTAGTATAATGGATTTTACGTATTATACTTGAAAATCAGTCCATTTTGTCCATGAGTTGTCCAAGAAAAGTTAAAAATGAAAGAATAGAGAAGAAGATGAGATGTTCTATGTCCAATGCCTTCAAATTAGGCCAATCCTGCTCTGATACCAATTGAGGGTCCGTTGTACAGATCGTTCCGGTCCTAATTTGGCAAACCTAAGGTAAACGTGCGGAATCCGTTTGCATAGGCGACATTGTAGACAAGTTTGTTACTGTTTAATCACTGTTTCATTGATTAGTAGACGTTACAGATCCTGGAAACACTTGGACAGAGCTTCGTCTCTGTCGTGACAAAATCTCTGAATCTTACAAATGAAATGATAAGGCTCCTATTTATAGGATGTCAAGTTCGCTGGTGGGATGCAAGTTCGGGCGAACTTCCTTAGTCAAGTTCGGCCGAACTTGACTACAAAACATACATTTCAAGCGAACTTGGCCTAAAACATACATAAACTTCATCATTTCGCTCCTAAATACAGACTCGATATTATACGATGACGTAGGCAACAGACATATGCATCAACAAAAACATTGTAACTCACCAATTGCATTCATTTCAAACTCTGCTGCCATGAGTTGTCTAAACTCTTCACACATGGTAGTGCATGTGGATCCAAATATGATGTCATCCACATAAATTTGGACAGGCATCAAATCTTTTCCTCTCCATTTAAAAAATAAGGTTTTATCAGTTTTACCTCTTGAAAATCCAATGGATAAGAGAAAAGTGGATAGAGTTTCATACCAGGCTCTGGGTGCTTGTTTTAGACCATACAATGCTTTGTTGAGCTTGTACACATGATCAGGATAGAATGCATCTTCAAATCCAAGAGGTTGACACACATACACTTCTTCCTTGGTCTTTCCATCCAAGAATGCACTTTTGATGTCCATTTTAAACACTTTGATGTTGTGGTTAGTAGCAAAAGCTAAGAACAATCTGATGGCTTCTAAACTTGCTACTGGAGTAAATGTTTCATCATAGTCAATGCCATCTTCCTGTCTGTAGCCTTGAACCACGACCCTTGACTTGTTCTTGACAACAATACCCATTTCATCAGTCTTGTTCTTGAAGACCCACTTTGTGCCAATTGGACACGCATCGTTAGGCAGTTGTACAAGTTCCCAAACTTGTTGTCTTTTGAATCGTAGGAGCTCCTCTTTCATAGCTTCTACCAAACTATTGTCTTTTAGTGCATCTTGGTACTTGACAGGTTGTTTGAGTGATAGAAAGCCATCAAAGAGGCAAATGTTTTGAGGTGAAGGCTGCAAATGTGTATCATCTGAGCTAACATTTGTTGGTGAATATTGAAGTTCCAGCCTCTGATTGGAATGGTGGTGGAGGTATAGGAGGTATGGAAGTGTAATTGTATTGACTTTTGTTAACATTGTGTGGACGTTTATCAACAATGGTTTGATTTTGAGAGCTGGCAAAGGTTTGTGGATCAATAATAGTTGAGCCAACAGAGTTTTCACCATTGTTACTAACATCTGCTCCTCTGGTGGCACGACTGACTTTGAAGTTTGGAAGCACACAGTCATATCCTTGATCTTGATGTGTTGATTGTGATGTACCTGCATGATTAGTCTTGACAGAAATATTTTCCAAAGTAAATTTTTCTTGATCAAACAACTCAGCAGGATTTGCTGGGATTTTCAAAGAAGAAAGTTCACTGAACTTCACATTCAGAGTTTCTTCAAAACACTTTTTCCTAGAGTTAAAAACTCTGTAGGCTTTAGCAGTGGTTGAGTATCCCAGAAAATAACCACAATCAACTTTGGCTGCAAACTGTAACATCTGTGCCTTTTCAACCATCGTACAATTCCGAACAATTTTGAATCCAATGAGATCTTGTGTTTCATTCTCGAGAATTGTATAATTACATGTGACATTCACACATTTCAGTCCTTGTACAATTTCGATCTTTTAACGCGGCGTAGACTCCGGAACAATGACATAAGCAAAAAATACCCTAAATACCCTTTACATGTCACACCCCGACCCGCAGCGGAAAAGGTGATCGGGGCATGATTGGGTTATCATCAAAGCTCATGACATTTATTAAGCGTTTCATATTCATTAATACAAATTAAATGGAAATTTACAATGATTGCTACAACATGATCTAACTAACAATCTAAACTTCTTTGTTCTCTTCTAAGGCATATCCTATGTTTTCCTTGCTTCAACCTGTTCACCTGTATCATGCGTAAAAAGGTTTTTGGATCAACATAATGTTGGCGAGTGAATCCTATGGAAAACATTTGAACAATTTATTTAAATTGATTATGAAATATGTGCACAACCAAACATGAGTAAAATTAGATGTAACTTGATCAACAATCATAAGATGTTAAATGAAACACTCATGAATAACAATGGCACAATTAAAGGCACGCGATGCTCAACTCGTCTCTCACGAGGAACTGAGGGGCCTGATGAATGAATTGCATAAACATGATGATATGAATGACACAACTACAAGCAATATAAACTCAATGAAACACACATGAACAATAATGAATTTGAATTGAAGCACGCGATGTTCTACTCGTCTCCCACGAGGAACTGATGGGCTTAATGTATGAGTTTCATATAATTTGACAAAAGGAATATAAGTAAATCACAACAATAAAAACAATCTAAGTTTAAGTCATGATGTGGTATGGCACAAGTTTAAATAAATAAATTAGTTATTTTCATAACACATGACACACCCCAAAACGTGTAATTTAAAAGGGGGAATTGTAAGATTCACTCACAGTGGGTGCGTTCGGTTGATGACGTTGAATGCACGCGAAGTGGTTTTAACCACGAGTGAGATTTAACCTAGATAAATCGCATTATGGTTTGGTAAGTAAACGGATTTTATTAAACTATTTTAGTAGGATTGTTGGGTGTATTTTTGTGAGTTTGTGGTTATTTTCTAACCTTAAAAATGTTATTTTTAAGTATTTATAATTGATTTTTAATTAAAATAATTAAATAAAAATAATAAAAAAATTTATTTTTTTCTGACCGTTGACCGGCCCGTTGACCGTTGACCTGACCGTTGACCGGTTCGATGGAATATTATTGTGCGCTGAGTGAGGCTCGAACCCGAGACCTCTCGTACGCGTGCACGCAGCTCTACCAACTGAGCTACGTGTCTAACCCGTTATATATCCGATTTTAATTACATATATACATTAATTAGAATTAAACAGAAATCCTTTTTATTTTAAAAACAGTTTAAACGACTCCGACATGCACTCCACAGGTCTCGAACCCGGGACCTGTGGTTTAATCCAACACACAGTCCACCGCTGGACTGTGTGTTCAACATGTTATATCATTCGATTTTTATTATACTTAAATACTAATTATTTATTTCCTTTTCTGCCTTAATTAAAAGAAGAGATAATTGTCCGAGTCGGTGCTGAAGACCGGACTCGAACTCGTGACCAGCGATATAAACAAACACACAGTCCACCGCTGGACTGTGTGTCTAACTTGGTTATTATTCCGGTTAACAATATACTTAACATATATCTGTGGCGACTCCGGTTCAGTTAAAAAAAATGGTTTTTATTAAGGCAGCGTGTGTGAGACGGGAATCGAACTCGAGACCTTTGCATGTATAACGTTTTATGTGCACACAGTCCACCGCTGGACTGTGTGTCTAACCCGATTAATTTCATGATTTATATTATACTTATATGATACAGAATTACGTCGTCTTCTTCATCCCGTTTGAACCAGAAATCGGAAATCGACTGGTTCAAGATTTTTATCAGTTTATTAGCGTTTTGCAGTCCATTAAGGTAAGATAAAGGTGAAAAGATAAAGAAAATAAGCGAAAGAGGTATACCGACTGGATCCTCTGTTTTCCGGCAGAACTCCGGCGACAGAATTCAACTCCGGCGACGTGTTCCGTATAGCAGCTAGTCTCCGGAAAGCTTGGAAAAGGTAAGGGTGACTTCGGTATAAATTTAGGAGGTTCAGAAAAGCTCGGCAATGGGGAAACCGGTTTTCCGGCGACGAACAGATTTATTCCAGCGAGTGGAATTACGCCGAGAAAAGGTGTGATTTTGAGCGAAAGTGTTTGTCGTGGGTTGTGGGTGAATTTATAAGGCAAATCGTCAATGCACTTGGTCTGAATTCCGACTGTGTTCGTTTATTTAAATTTTCCGGCGGTTATGAATTTGGTCGCGGACTTTAAACATCGGTTATAACCGATATCTGTCTAATGGTTTACGTTATAACTGAAAGTGGTGTTAAAACTCGCGAGATTTCCGGGATTCCGACGACTGAACCGTTTGGGCGCCGGTTTTGAATTCGTAACGTCATTATAACAATTAAATGATTTCAATATTTAACAAACGGAACAAGTGGCGCAGTGGTTTGTGTGTTGAGAGATAAGTTGCTGAACTGACTCGGTACAGACCCGGGTTCGAAACCCGGCTAGAACATTTTATTTTTATTTTGCGATTTTCAACAGTTTTTCAAAAACTAAATATATATTCCCGTATAATAATTGATTACGGATCGTTTAAAAATATTTTGGGCATTTAATTCGCAACGAAAATTTTGACTGACTGTTCGGTTGATAAACGGAGCGGGTTTGGTAAATCCGTTTTTGACGGATGTTACATTACATAACTTAGAAATAAGTTTTGAGGGCTTCGGTATGGCAAAAAACAAGTTTATTCAAGCTTAGGGGCTATTTTGCAAATTCTGCGAAACTATGCCGTTACGCGTATTTCCTAATCTGGAACATATACGCACATCCAAAAATTTTTGTAATCATTAAAATCTAGTATTTTAATGATTGGAATGCAAAAATATCATTCGTTACGCGTTTACGATCATTTGCGTGTTCGTTACGATTCTCGTGGTAATTAACCGAAAACCACAACCGTACGACCGAACAAACCGACATCCAAAAAGTTTCCGAGCATTTTTCAAGTTCCATATGCTTTATCTCCCTTGTAAAGCTTAAAAATGGGGTTAAAGGGTGTTAAAAGTGCCAAAACGCGTCGAAAAAACAAGTTTTAGGCTGCATGGACCTGTTCTGCCAATTCTGAAACTTAGGAATCCCAGGCGCCACGCGAAAGACCCCCAAGATCTCCCGTAACGCGCGGGGGATGCCCAGTTACAGCAGAAAATGGCAGACAGCTGTTTTACAACTTTGAAACCCAAGATTCGTGATCTCCAAGCTCTAGCCAGGTCTTGACACGTCTTTGAGCATGTGGAATGATCCTATAATGGTCCTTGACACTTGTGATCATCAAATTTATCCTCCACAACTATAAATAGGTCCTTAATCTCACATTTCGACTTGCTCATTCTTTCCCTTTCTCTCTATAGCTCTAAGAGGAGAACTCCCACTTTGTTGGAGGTCTCCAAACTGAGTTTTCTAAGTCTTTTCTTCATCCTTGGCTGCCTTGGGCACAAGTAAGTGTTCTAACTTAGCCTTGTTCACTCATTTTAGCTATTTCAAGGAGTCAAACAGTGTTTGACTTTCAGCTTTGACCATTAATTGGTTAAATCAAAGTCCAATTGGACTATGCAACATGATCGTAATCATGATAGTTATGATCCTTAGTGATCGTGCCTACTGATTACCACGTTTACAAGTCGAAGTGATGAATCAAAGTTTCGGTAAATAATGCGCAAATGCGCATTATACGACGGAACTATTTTCGGGTATCAAAACCCTTTGTTTTGATACCAAACCAGTTTTATAAACCTTGTTAGACATGTTTAACATGTTTAACTCGTCACTTTTAGTTTAGTGCTTATTTAGGGTCGTAAGTCGAGCGGTCTTGACCACCGCTTTGACTTTCGAATCCGACCCGTTTGGTTGATCTTAGAATCCGACCAAACACATATATGTGACCATAGTTGTATAGGGAATAACCTTAGGAGGTTATACCGTATGGTCACGACGTTTGGTTAGTGTTATGTTAAGCCGTCTATTATGCCCTATAGATGACCAAAATGCCCTTTTTGCGCATAAATCAAATTTAAGCATATGTGACCAATGTTTTGACATATAAACTGATGTTGCAACTATATTAAACTTATTTTGTCATATTAGACTTATCATAACACATATCTAACCATCCGAACACGTTTTTACGTAAATGATCCATTAAAGTAGCGTAAACTACCTTAACGAGTCATAACGGGTCAAAAGCACTTAAGAATCTTTTCAAATCAGAATGTAGACTTTGTTAAACCATTTCATATGAGTACCAACATTCATTTGGTTTACAAGACCTCATTCCATCCGATCCGCCGATTAAAGTCCCGATATTTACATAGTTATCCGATTCTAGGACACGTTTGACTTCTCGGACATTTGAGCTTGTTTAATCTTTGATTCAAGGATATTTTGCAACCCCAAGTGAGTACATAGTCCCCTCTTTTATGTTTTTCAAATGTTTTGGGGTGATTCATATGTGCCTATTTTCAGGTTTTCAAATCTATAAGATTTTGTATACATAGTACTATATCCATTAACGATTTGAAACTGTTACCTATGACTTGAATAACGATTTTCAAAGTTTGTGAGACTATTGTTGGTTCGTATTTCTTTTATACATTCATTAACAATGATCAAGCCGATTGGTAGTACGATATAGCGCTATGGGATTTGACACCTCATTCCTGTTGTATGGAATGTTAGAAACCAAGTTTAAACCAAATAGATTTTGCCTTCGTGGTAAATCTATAGTCACCAAAGTATAGTTTGATATACTCAGGTTTGAATGTATTGCCAAACGACCACAATGTATGTTTTACAAAGGTTTTCTAACTAAGCCATAAAAAACTTATCTTTTATTGATTTCCCTAAACCAAAGTATATTTTGATATACTACCAAATCACAATTAAGTATATTTCGATATACTTCCAAAGCATAGTTTGATATGCTATCAATGTGATATTATTTACCAAAGTATAGTTGATATACTACCGAATCTCTTGTTCTTAAGCAAAAGTATATTTGATATACTATGATACTCCTATTGTTTACCAAAGTATATTTTGATATACTACCGATTCACTTGTTCTCAACCCAAAGTACATTTTATATACTACAAAATCTAGCTTTTCAAAAGTATATTTTAATATACTAGTAATTCAAATAATTTCAAAACTAAGGTATATAGTTTGATATACTACCTATATTGTTATTTCAAAACCAAAAGTATGTTCCATACATATATTACAAACACTTTTTATCAAAAAGCAAAGTATTTTAGATACTAAACTTTTGCAAGGATTCATGGCTACTTTTGAAAACATATGTTCTTTTCTTAAAATATCTAAAGCCATGAATCATCATCACAAAACCTATGTTACTCACAGGCATTTTTATGCTGACGTACCTATTTTCACATATGTTTCAGGTTTACATATATGATGATTGTCGCTGCTTACTACACATAGGATGGACGCGTGCCTTAGTGACACTAATATTTAGAAGACAATTTGATTGTATTTTATTTTCGTATTCCAAGACAATTGTAAATTTGATAAATCAATAAAACAAAACTTTAAAACCATGTGTTGCAAAACAATTTGTAACGTGACTCCCCAAGTGTTTCCGCTGCGTGTTGGTTTACGCGATTTGGGGTGTTACAGATTGGTGTCAGAGCACTGGTTATAGGGAATTAGGTTATTAGTAATGCTTCGACCTAGTCTATAACCTTCCTAGGACCCCAATGCGAGTTTACTTGCGTTTAGATTCTTAATACACTACCATCACCTATCCTTAGGTGATTACCAAAAACAAAGCATAATACATCTTTTGAAAGTCAAATTTTTCCAAAACTTCACAAGAAATCATCTATCCTTAGATGTTTTGTTTTTATGCTTTAAGCCTTCAACGTTTTCAAAATCTCGTCAAAGTTTGGGCTTTAATAATGTGAACACATGCAACCTGGAAGGGTGAATGCCTGTACCCTGAGTTTTCTGTCTAAGGCTAGAGTGTTCGTACAAATCCGCATTATCGGACTAGTCACTCTTATCTGGGAACTCCAGGGGTGAGTATTCACTTATAGGTGAAAGCATGTCTTCGCAATACATTATCAAGACCCATTTACTTTGATTTGTCACTGTGTCGTTTGTTTGTTTTAAGTAACGAACAAATGATCACAATCCTTATACTTAGTCGATGTTTTTAACAATTCATCTCGACTATCCAATATCAATCACACTCGATTGCTCTCATATTTCCCTTTCTCTTTTAGAATGCCTCCTGTCGCAACACTACTCAAGACGCCGAAATGGCAACCTTAATCGCTCAGCAAATGGCTGTTGTACTCCCAAACTTTGTGACACAACTCAATCAAGCTTATCAAAACAATAACAACAACAATGCCCCTACTCCGTGCAACTTTAAACAATCAACTCGGCCAAACCACTCAACTTCACTCGGTCTGAGGGAGCTACTGGGCTCCTACAATGGTTTGAGAGTATCGAAAGCACTTTCCGCCATGTTCAGTGTCCGAACAAGCGAAAAGTAGAGTTTGCTTCAAGTGTTTTTCAAAAGAGAGCACTTACATTGTGGAACGGGATCATGAGTGATAGAGGTGCTGATGTAGCACTAGCTCAGACATGGGAAAAACTTCAAGCTCTTATGATGAAAGAGTTCTGCCCACGTCACGAGCAAAGGGCACTTGAGAATGAGTTCCATGATCTTAAGCAAGATAATGGTGAACATCGAGCCTACACTGATCATTATGAGGAACTAAGTCTGTTATGTCCTGCCATGGTTTCGCCTTTGGATAAGGCAATTGAAAAGTACATTGATGGCATCCCTGACCCAATTCAGGACATAGTCACTGGTAGCAATCACGCTACAGTTAGACAGGCCATTGAACTATCCGCTACCCTAACTGAATCTCAAGTCAAAAAGGGTAAACTTTTCCGCAAAAGCGATAAGAAACCCTCGGACAAATCTACCCATGAAAAACCAACGGAAAACCAGACTGAATCCTCTAAGAAGTCAAAGAAGCGTAAGGCTTCACAAAACTTCGCTATAGTTGCTCAGAACGATCAAGTTGCTCCAACCCAACCAACACAACCTCGTGCTAGGAAGGCATATGCCGGTACTGCACCTTTGTGCAACAAATGCAATCTTCATCATTTAAACCAAACACCATGTCTTAAATGTACCCACTGTGGACGATTGGGACATCTGATCAATGCATGTCGTCTTGCTACCAACACCTAAAATTAAGCAAATGCAAACCTTGTTGTTGCTCAAGCACCATATCCACCTGGATCGTGCTACAACTGTGGTGATCTTACTCACTATCGAAACAATTGCCCGAAGCTTGTTAATGCAAATCCAGCCCGTGGATGAGCAGTTAACATAAATGCTAATGAGACTCGTGCTAATGTGATGCAGCTGTGAATGTTTTACATTTTAACTTTGTGATATCCAAAAATCTTGAAACATTTCGGTTGGTTTATAAATAAAATTTTTATTTCAACTTTATTTACAAAACCAGTATGATTACGTGTATGTGTGACATACCTCTACAATACCGACACCAAGGATATGATTCCTTGTAAATCAAACTACTCTCGTAGTTTCTTCTATTTTGGGATCACTCGCGATCTCCGCAAAAATCCAATGTACTCGTTTCTTATAAGAAACAAAGTACAAGGTACAAATCATAACTCTTAACAAATACTCAAAGTACCACTTTAAATCCTTGCTTGGATACCTAAGGGTACTTTTCATAAGACCTTAATTGGTCTTATGCAATATGTCGATGTGCCTATGACTACTTTCGTATTTTCATGACATTACACATACTTTAATTTCGTAGTACATCTAGTGCATAATTTTCAAAACATTTTCGTTATACAAATCCCAAATCCTTATATGATCTTCCTATATTCATAGTTAGTGTCACAACCCCGACCCGTAGCGGAAAAGGTGATCGGGGCATGATTGGGTTTTCATCAAAGCTCATGACACTTATTATAACGTTTCATATTTATTATTACAATTTAAAGGAAATCATACAATCATAATTACAACATGTTCTACACATCTTTCTAGACTTCATTATTTTCTTCTAAGGCATTTCCTATGTTTTCCTTGCTTCATCCTGTTCACCTGTATCATGTGTAAAAATGGTTTTTGGATCAACAAAAGTTGGCGAGTGAACCTTGTTAGAAAACATTTATTATTTATTTCCTGTTGTATTTAATATGAAAAAATTGTGCAATAATCATATGTGAACAAACGTAAATAAAACATACAATAACAAAAAAATAGCATACAATAACAAACCAATAGCATACAATAACAAACCACCTTGCATGAATATGTAATATGAATGACAATGTAAATGTTGGAAACGTCTCGTTCACGCTCATAGGTAATGGGGAACGGCTCACGCTCATAGGTAATGGGGAGCAGACGGCCTATGATGAAATGTATGTGCGATCAAGGCTCAATCAAACGGAGCCGATCGTATGTTGGCATCGCCTGGTTCATGCTCATAGGTAATGGGGAACAGCTCACGCTCATAGGTAATGGGGAGCGGCGGCCTATGATAATGTATGTACTGAAAATGATAAATTTAATCTAAACAATAATCACACAAACAGATGATACATGTTGAATATACATTTAATCATGAATATGATGGGTGCACAATAGTTTAAAAGTAATAAATAATAAGACACATGATACACCCCAAAAACGTGATTAAAAACGGGGAATTTGTAGAGATTCACTCACATTGGGTGCGTTTGCTTGAAGATGTTGAATGCGAACGAGTTTAGAGGATTGATCAACAAGAGATAACTAACCTAATTAATAACGAAAAGGTATGGTAAATAAGCGGATTTTATTAATCAATTTTAGTAGGATTATTGGATATATTTTTGTGAGTTTAAGGCTAATTTTCTAACTTTAAAAACGTTATTTTTAAGTATTTTTAATTGATTTTTAAATAAAATAAATAAATAAAAATAATAAAAAATGTTGACTTTTTGACCGTTGACTTGTTGACCGCTGACCGTTGACCGGTTCGGTCGTTCGTACGAGTGCGCTGGGTGAGACTCAAACCCGTGACCTCTCGTACGCGTGCACGCAGCTCTACCAACTGAGCTACGTGTCTAACCCGAAATATTTCTACTTTTAATTATGTTTATACACTAATTAAGGTAATCCGAAAATCATTTATTTTAAAAAGGATTTAATTGCATCAACTCGGTGCTCGCCACAGGTCTCGAACCCGGGACCTGTGGTTTAGTTTGGCACACAGTCCACCGCTGGACTGTGTGTCTAACTTGGTAAATATTCTGGTTTTTATTATACTTAACATCTTACTGTTGTGGATCCGGTTCAGTTTAAAAAAGACATTTTATTACAGCGAAGGTGTGTGTGTCAAGAATCGAACTCGGGACGTATGCATATTGTTTGCACACAGTCCACCGCTGGACTGTGTGTCTAACCCGTTCATAATATTGATTTTAATTAATCTTATATCATACACGACTTCGTCTTCTTCGTTCAAAACACAGACAACGGTTAACTAACTGTTTCTTGTTTAATTCGGTTAACGAACATTATGAGCAATCGTAATGTATTGAACAGAAAGGGTTTGGGGATTGATTGTACCGAGCAGATTGTCTTCAGAAATCCGGCAAAGATCGTCTGCTCTGTTTTGTGAAGTCCCTCTGTTCGGATTCAAAAATCAGATTGATTGATTAGATATGAGATTGAACTACTGAGCAACGATTATCAGTAGGTTTAAATGATCATACCGGCAAACAGCGAGATTCTGGAACTTTCAGAAGTTTTTCGGCGAAAACAGAAAATCCGGCAACGTCGTCTGGAATAGATTCTGGGTGAGGGATTGATGTTAGTAATAATCTAACAATGTGTTAAAACAGAAAAGTCGAGGTATTTACCGTGTAGATGAAAGTCTCGGTTTTCCGGCGACTTGCAGAGATTTTCCGGCGAGTGAAATTGCGTCGAGAATTGGTGTGATTGTGAGCGAAAAGGTTATCAGAAGCTAGAGTGTGTATTTATAGGGAAGAACATCGACGAATTGGGTCTGATTACCGTCTTGATTCGTTAGTCAAAAATTCTCTGGAGTTTATGACGAATGTCGCGGACTGGACATCGGTTATAACGATGGCGTTGTTAATTCTTACATTAAGTCAAAGGTAACCGACGATGATTGACGAAATCGTCGGATTTTCCGGCGTCAGCGGATTTGGGCGCGCTGAGTAACTGGGTTTGATTTCCAGATTTATGTTATGTATTAATTGTTTCAATATGTAAACAAACAACACAAGTGGCGGAGTGGTTGAGCGAGTGAGAGTTAAAACTTTGCTGACCCGGTTGACCCGGCTGACCCGGGTTCGAATCCCGGCAGCCTTGTTTTATTTTTATTTCACTATTTTAATGCATTTTCAAATATAAATTTTATATTCTAATATACTTATTAATTATGTATCGTTTTAAAATTAATTTGAGCATTAAATATGCAATGAAATTTTTAACTGGATGTTCGGTTAATAAACGAAGCGGGTTTGGTTAACCCGGTTTTTGACGGATGTTACAGTTAGATCCTTGTGGATGATTAAAGTGCAATCCGGAGTCCTTGATTGGATTCCTTGTGTGCTTTAATACGTATGTACAAGTTAACAGTTATTTGATTCAAAATAATTACTATTCAAATCCTTATAGAACCTTCCATATCTTCATATGTTAGGTCCTTAGAAGGATATCCAAAGTGCTACCTTAAATCCTTAAGGGCTTTTCTATGCAATAGTTAGACCCTTGGATTCCAAAGTACTATTCTAATTAAAGAGATCATGTGATGATCTAGTTAAAAGACTCTTTAGTGTCTATTTAAAAAGATTATTCGTTGATCTAGTTAAAAAGGCACTTTTGTGGTCTAAGACGAGTCATCATATGTTTATTTGTTTGATTTTCCCATACACATCACAAAATGAACCATGCGGACTATGCAAGGAATTGTGTAATTATGGATGCATACATAATTATAAAATTCAGTGCATAGAAACCACAACTAGTTTTGTCATGTGTAAGAACCTATAGTAATAAGAATAACGAAACGGGAACAATATAATAAGGGCATGGTGGATACGCCGCTGGTACTTCCTATATATAAGTGTTCCTTATTACATTGCAAGCGTGGCGTTATTTAAGTTACGAGAAGTTCTGAACCTTGACCAATATTGTTTTAATCTTTCACTCTCCAACTCCAATTTCGAGCACACACAAGTTTCCTATACTAGTCTTCATGGGAAACCTCTACAAACGTTCTCCCTTTCATTTTTCGAAAATCCGACTCCCTTTCAAGTTTACGCTCATTTTAGTTCTTCTACAACAAGAATGTCACTTTGACATTTACATAGCCCCCTTCGGAGGCTCGGTACAATCAAAGATGTCATACACATACTTATTGGACTAAAGTTTAGAGTTTCGAATCTGAATTCATTCCTACAAACAATAGAAGAGTCCAATAAACAAAATTCGCTGAGGATCCAAACGTTGCCCAAAACTTTACTCCAGGAACGAAGGATCATTTGAAAGTGATACCCTCACATCTGTTTTCACAAGTTTCCTCTAATTTAAATTTCAGGATGAAATTACCTAAAGTAGGGGAGACTGTAACATCTGTGCCTTTTCAACCATCGTACAATTCCGAACAATTTTGAATCCAATGAGATCTTGTGTTTCATTCCCGAGAATTGTATAATTACATGTGACATTCACACATTTCATTCCTTGTACAATTTCGATCTTTTGAATCGCTTCTGGAAGTGAAATCGCAAACTGTTACGCAAACGTAATCTAATGCGACGTACACTCCGGAACGATGACATAAGCTAAACATACCCTAAATACCCTTTACATAACTTAGAAATAAGTTTTGAGGGCTTCGGTATGGCAAAAACAAGTTTATTCAAGTTCAGGGGCTATTCTGCAAATTCTGCGAAACTATGCCGTTACGCGTATTTCCTAATCCATAACATATACGCACATCCAAAACTTTTTGTAATCATTAAAATCTAGTATTTTAATGATTGGAATGCAAAAATATCATTCGTTACGCGTTCACGATCATTTGCGCGTTCGTTACGATTCTCGTCGTAATTAACCGAAAACCGCAACCGTACGACCAAACGAACCGACATCCGAAAAGTTTCCGAGCATTTTTCAAGTTCCCTATGCTTTATCTCCCTTGTAAAGCTTAAAAATGGGGTTAACGGGTGTTAAAAGTGCCAAAACGCGTCGAAAAACAAGTTTTATGCTGCATGGACCTGTTCTGCCAATTCTGAAACTTAGGAATCCCAGGCGCTACGCGAAAAACCCCCAAGATCTCCCGTAACGCGCAGGGGATGCCCAGTTACAGTAGAAAATGGAGACAGCTGTTTTACAGCTTTGAAACCCAAGATTCAAGATCTCCAAGCTCTAGCCTGGTCTTGACACGTCTTTGAGCATGTAGAATGATCCTAGAATCGTCCTTGACACTTGTGATCATCAAATTCATCCTCCACAACTATAAGTAGGTCCTTGATCTCACATTTCATCTTGCTCATTCTTTCCCTTTCTCTCTATAACTCTAAGAGGAGAACTCCCACTTTGTTGGAGGTCTCCCAACTGAGTTTTCTAAGTCTTTTCTTCATCCTTGGCTGCCTGAGCACAAGTAAGTGTTCTAACTTAGCCTTGTTCACTGATTTTAGCTATTTCAAGCTAAAAGTCAAACAGTGTTTGACTTTCAGCTTTGACCATTAATTGGTCAAAGCAAAGTCCAATTGGACTTTGCAACGTGATCGTAATCACGATAGTTATGATCCTTAGTGATCGTGCCTACTGATTACCACGTTTACAAGTCGAAGTGACGAGTCAAAGTTTCGGTCAATAATGCGCAAATGTGTATTATACGGCGGAACTATTTTCGGGTATCAAAACCCTTTGTTTTGATACCAAATCAATTTTATAAACCTTTTTAGACATGTTTAACTCGTCACTTTTAGTTTAGTGCTTATTTAGGGTCGTAAGTCGAACGGTCTTGACCACCGCTTTGACTTTCGAATCCGACCCGTTTGGTTGATCTTAGGATCCGACCAAACACATATATGTGACCATAGTTGTATAGGGAATAACCTTCTGAGGTTATACCTTATGGTCACGACGTTTGGTTAGTGTTATGTTAAGCCGTCTATTATGCCCTATAAATGACCAAAATGCCCTTTTTGCGCATAAATCAAATTTAAGCATATTTGACCAATGTTTTGACATATAAACTAATGTTGCAACTATGTTAAACTTATTTTGGCATATTACACTTATCATAACACATACCTAACCATCCGAACACGCTTTTACGTAAATGATCCGTTAAAGTAGCGTAAACTACCTTAACGAGTCATAACGGGTCAAAAGCACTTAGGAATCTTTTCAAATCAGAATGTAGACTTTGTTAAACCATTTCATATGAGTACCAACACTCATTTAGTTTACAAGACCTCATTCCATCCGATCTGCCGATTAAAGTCCCGATATTTACATACTTATCCGATTCTAGGACACGTTTGACTTCTCGGACATTTGAGCTTGTTTAAACTTTGATTCAAGGATATTTTGCAACCCCAAGTGAGTACATAGTCCCCTCTTTTACGTTTTTCAAATGTTTTAGGGTGATTCATATGTGCCTATTCACTATTTTCACGTTTTCAAAGCTATATGATTTCGTATACATAGTACTATATCCATTAACGATTTGAAACTGTTACCTATGACTTGAATAACGATTTTCAAGTTTGTGAGACTATTGTTGGTTCGTATTTCTTTTATACATTCATTAACAATGATCAAGCCGATTGGTAGTACGATATAGCGCTATAGGATTTGACACCTCATTCTTGTTGTATGGAATGTTAGAAACCAAGTTTAAACCAAATAGATTTTGCCTTCATGGTAAATCTATAGTCACTAAAGTATAGTTTGATATACTCAGGTTTGAATGTATTGCCAAACGACCACAATGTATGTTTTACAAAGGTTTTCTAACTAAGCCATAAAAAACTTATCTTTTATTAATTTCCCTAAACCAAAGTATATTTTGATATACTACCAAATCACAATTAAGTATATTTCGATGTACTTCCAAAGCATAGTTTGATATGCTATCAATGTGACATTATTTACCAAAGTATAGTTGATATGCTACCGAATCTCTTGTTCTTAAGCAAAAGTATATTTTGATATAATATCGATACTCCTATGTTTACCAAAGTATATTTTGATATACTACCGATTCACTTGTTCTCAACCCAAAGTACATTTATATACTACTAAATCTAGCTTTTCAAAAGTATATTTTAATATACTAGTAATTCAACTAATTTCAAAACTAAGGTATATAGTTTGATATACTACCTATATTGTTATTTCAAAACCAAAAGTATGTTCCGTACATATATTACAAACACTTTTTATCAAAAAGTAAAGTATTTTAGATACTAAACTTTTGCAAGGATTCATGGCTACTTTTGAAAACATATGTTCTTTTCTTAAAACATCTAAAGCCATGAATCATCATCACAAAACCTATGTTACTCACAGGCATTTTTATGCTGACGTACCTATTTTCACATATGTTTCAGGTTTACATATATGATGATTGTCGCTGCTTACTACACATAGGATGGATGCATGCCTTAGTGACATTAAAATTTAGAAGACAATTTGATTGTATTTTATTTCCGTTATTCCAAGATAATTGTAAATTTGATAAATCAATAAAACAAAACTTTAAAACCATGTGTTGCAAAACAATTTGTAACGTGACTCCTCATGTGTTTCCGCCGCGTGTTGCTTTACGCGATTTGGGGTGTTACATAAACTTTGAGATTGAATCTTTTAAGTTTAAAATGAAGCATGGATAGCCGAAAACTTTGAAATAAGAGATCAGAGGTTTCATTTTGTAAAGAATTTCGTAAGCAGTCTTTTGATGCCTGGGGTTAATCAAAACTCTGTTCTGAACATAGCAAACAGTGTTTACAGCCTCTGCCCGAAAAGACAAGGGTAAACCTGAGTCTGCAAGCATAGTTCTTGCTAATTCAATTAAAGTTCTATTTTTCCTTTCAACCACCCCATTTTGTTATGGAGTTCTTGGAATGATATATTGTCTAACAATTCCTTTTGACTCACATAATGCATCCAACTCCCTATTCCTGAACTCTGTCCCATTGTCACTTCTAAAATTTTTTACTGGAAGGTCAAATTGTTTTTCAACTTGTTTTACAAATTTTGCAAAATGCCTGCAGTCTTTTCTTTAGAGTGCAAGAAGAATGTCCATGTAAACCTTGAAAAATCATCAACAATGACCAGACAATACCTTCTCTTTATGAGACGCATGATATTTACAGGACCAAACAAATCCATGTGCAACAGTTGCAAGCACTGGGTTGTTTTGGACTCTTCAATGGACTTGTAAGAGCTTTTATGTTGTTTGCCTTTTAAACATGAAACACAATGCTCTTCAAAGTAAATTGTTTTTGAGGTAAACATCTGACAAGACTTTGTTTTGAGAGAGTGGTGATAGTTTTTAGATTTGTATGCCCAAGTCTTCTATGCCATAACTCTGTCTCTTTGCTTGAAGCAACTGAGAACAGGCATGCATTAGACATTGGGTTATCCTTCAACATATCAACCACATACACATTTCCACTCCTATGAGCAAGAAGTTGTGCTTTACTCTCAGCAATGATTTTATCAATCTTTTTAACAACTTCTGGTCCTACAATTTGACATGTTTTCTTTGTAAAGAAGGATCCATATCCTTTGTCACTCAATTGTGAAACACTCAGAAGATTGAATTTTAGATTGTCAATGAGATTAACATTGTCAAATTTGAGTTTCCCAGCTTGAACACACCCTGACCCCAACACCTTCCCTTTTGAATTGTTACCAAAAGATATATCACCCCCTCCACGAGCCATGAAATCTTTGATAAAGGCTCTACATCATGTCATGTGCCTGGAGCCTCCACAATCTACATACCATAAACTATCAAGGCAAGTAGAAGCTCCCTGCACACAAGTAAACAATTAGTTCAGGTGGGTTTCCAAAGCCAAAATGGCTTTGGATGGGGTCACATAATGTCCAATCTCAAACTCGAGGAGTAATGGTCAGTGGTTTGAAACCATTTCCTGTCAGATGTTGGTAGCCTGAGGATGCCTATTTACTTTTGGTTTTGAGGGCCTTTTGTAACTCTCATAACTAAAAGGAACCTTTTGATAAATAGGTTGGCCAGATCCTCTTGGATACCTGTTTGAAGGTGGTGCATCTTTACTTGTACCTCTCTGGGAACATAGGTTTTGGTCAGTGCTTTAGTACCAGATGTTTCAACAGGTTCAAAAGTCTGCTTAGATTTATTTCTAGCAGAACTTAAACTTTGACTTTCAAGAGCATTTGTTATCTTTTACCTTTTTGTCATAGGTTTAAGATAAACACACTCATGAGTCATGTGGTTTGTTTTTCCACAGATGATGCATTTTGAAGAATTTGGCATCACACAAGTTTTGTTTATGTGATAAGCTTTTAACAGAAAACAGTTTTCACCGACATGATTTCTTTTCTCACAAAAGTTACAAAACAAGTTTTTGACCTTTTCTTTCTTCTTCCCCTTTTCAGACTTCTTTTAGCAGACGTTGTAACATCTGCTGGAAGATCCTTAACAGGGATTATCCTTGCTTTTGGTGACTTAACACCTTCAATGGTTAAGAAGTCCATTGACTTGAAGTTTTCTAAAATGTCACACTCATCTGACCATGTGGGTTTGAATTGATATTTCTCAACCTCTTGAAAAGTTGAGGATCCCTCATGTTTTTCCAAAATGATTTTGTTTTCATTTTATATGTGATTTTTATTTATTCACCAGCCAAGTTTTTGGGGACAACTTCAACCAACTCAGAATCAATTTTAGCAGCATTTTCAGAAACTTAATCATTTTTGTTAAAACCAATGCTAAATTTTATGTTGCTCTTGATCTGATTTTCTAACATAATTTCATAACCTTTGCAAGACTCTACCCATTTTTCACAAGTGATTTGGGTAGATTCTAACTCCTTTTTGCATACTTGGTATTTCTCTACCATAGTTTGGAGTTGGTCTTTGGTTATGCTTGACTTATGCTTTAGGCTGCTGATTTCAGAATCTTTGTTAAGCAACTTTGTTTTCAACTCTTTTGTGAGTTTTTCAAAATTTAGTTCATCTTCTAAAATTTTGTTTCTAAGGTTTTCATTTACCCTTTTTATGTTTGCAAAAGCTATGATACATTTTTCAGAACATAGATCTTTGAGGATCTGGGGTGATACCTTAGAAGTAGCCATAAGAGCACATTCACAATCATCTTCACATACCTTGGTATCCCATGGATCAGATAGAGAGTTCTTTTCTTCATCAACAATATCTTTTGAAACCACTGCTTCATCACAACTTTGAAACTCATCAGATTTAGACACTTGTTCCACAGACTCATCACCTTCAACAATTGTCTCTAAGGCCATTAAGCAAAAATTTTCATTTTCTAAATCATTTTTGGCCATAAGAGCAAAGTTTTCATCAGTTAATTCCCCAGGCAAACTACTCTAGTCAACAAAGCCTTGAGTGAAAAATCTTTGCTGGTTAACCTCTGCCGGAGCAGTGGTTTGAGTAGTTTGAGTGACATGAGGTGCTTATTGCACATGCACTTGAGGTGGTGGTGCTTGAACATATTGAATTTGTGGAACAGTGGTTTGAACATAATGCACTGGAACAGTGGTAGCAGGGTGTGCATAGTGAGCAGTGTTTTGCACTTGATGAGCAGGGGTATATTAGGAAACTGAGCATTGCTTTGTGTGTGCTGAGGTCTAGGGCCAGGATGTGTTATAATAGGTCCTGAAGTTTGATCTGCATTCTCTGGAAAATGTCCTAACCTATTGCACTTATAACACTTGATTTTCGATTTATCTAGCAACCTTCAACCCCCCATGAAACCCATGGAATTTTCTACCTATTCTCTTGTAAAATTTACTAGCTCTAACACTTAATAGAGCCAGTTGATGCAAAACGTCCATCTCTTCTAAATCAGTTGGTTCAAAGTGTTGAAGATCGTTCAACTCAAACGAGAGATTGTCAGAGGTTTGGCTTTCCCCACTTGCAGTAAATGCATAGTTGGGTGAGTAAGAATCAGAGTTACAGTTTCCTCCGGAAGTTATATCAATAAAATGATCATAACCCTGATCCTTTCCACTGCCAGATCCCTTTCTTGGCCAAAAAGAGTTGTGTTACTTAAAGTGTAATCATCAGTCATTTTACCAGACTCTTGCAGCTTCTTTTTCTAGTTCAACTCTCTCTCATAAGTGAGAAGTCGACCATGAAGCTGTGTGAGTGTCAATTCTTTAAAACCAACAGATGTTCATGTAATGTAAGCTACAGTCCCCCACTTATTTGGTAACGATCTAAGGAAACGACTATTGATAGTCGAATTAGGAAATTTAACGTTCACCAGTTTGAGTTCGCTTATGAGACAGCTAAAACGTTCGAACTGTTGGGTTAGCGACTCACATTTGACGTGACAAAAGGTTTCATATTGTTGATTCAGAACTTCTCTATTGTTTTCAATCACTTCCTCAATTCCACCGAATTGTCTTTTAGTGCATCACACAACTCCTTTGCACCATTACAGTGGAGCAGTCCAACATAGATCTCGTTGGGTAAGGCAGAAGCAACACTGCTAAACGCCTTAGCATCCAACTCTATTTTCTAGAAATTCTGTTGGAGTATAGTTCAGGAATTTTTGGCACTTGAGTATTGGGATCCTTTGTACTTGGAACGAATGGAACGTGTTGTCCAAATACTACGGATCGCCAGCAAGCAATATTTTGCTGAGCTAAAATGTGACCCATCTGACGCTACCATATGAAATATTAATTTCTTTTCAGCATCGGTGTTTGAACATAGATCCAATGTTGGAATCCGGTGTGTTTTGAGACATTTCGGAATGGTTTTCAACATATTTTTGTTTTAAAAACTTTAAAGTAATAAAACTCTATTTTCCTAGGAAAACTATCAAACGAATTAGCAGGGAGAGCTGATCTTTCAAATCAAATTTTGATTACCAAGCTCTGATACCAATTGTTACGATCTAAGTTTTAATTAGTTGTGATTTTTGTTTCAAAGATGGAAAATGAAAGTGGAAATCAAAGTTTTAATGCAACGAAAATAGATGAAAAACTTTTATCACAACTAATGGTGCATAAGCACTGTTACATTGAATAAAGAAATAATAAAACTAAACTCTACTAGATAGCCGTTGATAGTCTTCAATATACCTTTGATCCTTTGTCGTTTAGTTCCAGCAGATGATAGTGAACAGAGCTTAAGGCAAAACAGTGGTTCTTGAACAACGGTTGTAACCTCTGATAACAGGATCATATGTGATGTGATTTTGGCTTTTATATCATCTGTTCTTTTTGAAAGGGTTCAATCCCAACAAATTTGGTTTGTGTAGTATGTTTTAATTAGGGCTTATTTATGTATAATGTTTATATGTTTGTTCAATCCTTCTTTTTTAAAATAATTAAATGTTGTATTTAATTAACTTAATTTATATGAATAAATGATTTATATAAGAAAGATTTAAATAAATGTGTAGATTCAAAAATGATAGGAATGAGGTGAGGTGGAGTAAAATGTGATGAAATTATAGTAGAGGTTAGTGAAAAATGTGAAGGAAAGTGGTGTGGTGATGTTTAGTGAGATCGCAGTTACTTTATGATGTGGCAGTGATGTGGAGTGAAAGAGCGTAAACTATAGTGAACAGCCTAATCACCATTAACTATCTGAAAAGATATTCTAAATATGATTTATAATTTATGGATTACCACCGAATCTTATAAAATAATAAAAACCATTTTTAATCATCCATTGATTTAAGGATGGATGACTGACAGATTATAACAAACCAACAGTCATGTGGGGTTAGCTCATTTGGTAGAGGCTCTTACCTTTTAGTGGGTGGTTTTGGGTTCAATTCGAAAAGAGATGTAGATTAAGAATAATTTGATGTAATTTAGCAGTGAGTACAAATTTACCATTAAACCAACATAAGGAAAATATTGTCTTTAGTTTGCGGAAAACATAATGTCGGATTCCTCTAAATTTTCAAACTATAATCAAGCAACATCTTGTTTCTTTATGAGTTGTAATATATGCTTGGGAGTTTTTCAAAAAGAAAAAAATGCATTTTTACATTTTACCCAAAGGTTTATCTTTTGTATGTTAACCCCTTTGTCTTTTTTAGTTTTAACCAAAAGGTTTTCAATTTTTACAGTTTAACCTAACACCTTTTATTTTCAACTTTGTTCCCACATACTATTCATCTTTCACAAGGATTTAGTTTTATGTTTCGTTCTAGATTTTTCAAGTCAATACGCAGCAACGTGCGTGTGGGGTTCAACGTTTTTCGCCTGTTTTTCCCGCTTGACAGGCATGTCCAATGCGTCTATTTTTCTCCGTTTGACAAGTCGTCACAACGCGCGGATCCTAGCCGACTTAGTTATTCTTTTTTACGTTTTATATTTCTGACTAAGTTTTTCGCATTAACAGAGATTTTACGTATGTTTTTTGTTCGCTGTTATCTTTTACTTTTTTATTTATTTTATTTTTTACAAGCTCTTCTGATGTTTGTGGTCGCTGGCAGTGGTTTGGCATTAGTGCTACTTCGCACAATTTTACGGACGTATTTCACCAATTATGTTTTTACTAATAATTTGTTTCGAGATTACCGTTATACCTCCTTTACTTAAGAAAAACTATTTTTTTTCATGTGCATATTTTTATGTACATGCAGTAAAAATTCCATTTGCTTTACGTGTCGACGTAAACTTATTCTGTGAACGAGTCAGTTCAAGATAATACGCTTTCGTTTAAAAAAAACCATTTTTACGTGCATATTTTTATGTACGTTTGGGTATAAATTTGAGTTGGTGTATGTTTTGACGTAAACGTTTTTTTGAAAATGAGTCAGGTGATGTTTGGTAAATTTGTTTCGAACCGAGTGGAGTCAAATTGTGATTTTTTCCCTTTTTTTCAAAAGCTTTAATTAATCTCTTTTGATTATACGTGTCAACTTTTCCATTACACATGTTACGTTTTCTATGTATGACTCGCGTCACTTATAATATATTATGATTGTACGATATAAATTTGATTTACTTTATGTTTTGATCCAATCACAATGCTTATATATGTTACATTGAGTTCATTCAGATACGTGAAATGCATGTTTTCATATGGTTAATGTACCACGCCGCAACGCGCGAGGGCCTTATTGTTAGTTTATTTAAAAAAAAACAAGATTAAGCTTTATCATAAATGTTGGTGCACTAATGTCTATTGCCTACGTCTAGGATGAGTCGGTTATGTAATTAGGGCTTCTAAAGTGTCAGATATTAAGTTTTGTTTGTTTTGTTATGATTTCGTACGAAATGTATAGATTTCGTACGGAACTGATTTTTGTACGAAATCCACCCTAGACACTTTGGTGCGAAATCTGTTCAGTATATATAGGTGTCTTGGATGTTAGTGTCAGTATGCTATTTTTGGAGACCAGAGGCGAAACCCTGCTCATTTGTGTCTGTAATCGATCCAAGTTATTTGATATAAAGATTCAGACGTGTTAAACAGTATCATTGATCTTATCGTGTGTTTGTTCACTTGGTTAACAATGAATACCGCCTCTGTTAACTAAGCAAATCTGTCCGGTAGCTCACGAGTTGGGTCCGATCCTACACTCACAAGTGGTATCAGAGCCTTGAGTTCTGATTTGAGAACAAACAAACAAGTTTCAGCTGGATTCAACCTTTAAAGATCAAGATTCATCCATTGAAGAACTCTATTTCTACTCCATCTTGAAATATCACTTAGATCTAGAAGAATTCATGTACAAATTGGACTAGGTTTTTAGTATGATGTGTTAAAATCAATTCTAACGAATCTCTGAAACCTACAAATCTAAAATCCATCAAAATCATGTTTGAAAATGCTAAAAACGTAAAACTATGAAAAAGTGTTCTAACAGACTGAAATTTTCGTACGCAAATAAGAACAATTTCGTACGAAAATAGAGTGTGTGAGAGATTAATAAGTTCAAGTTTTCAAGGGTGAAATTTCATACGAAATTTTCGTATGAAATCGTTTTTTCATACGAAATCATTTTTCCGTACGGAAATTTTCCCTATAATTTCATGCGAAAATTAGGCAAGTTTCTGTATGAATCTACAGTTCTATCTTGTTGATTCAGTTTGCGTCAGTCTAATCAGAACTAATATTTTTGTCTATTCAATGTATTTTAAGATGTCAGGTGAAGAAGATTTTCACAATGCTTTTGCCACACAAGCAGTCACTACATCTGCAGCAGCTCAGAATATGAACCTCAAAAACGAAATGGGAACAACTACAAAACCTCTGAAACTTATGAACATAGAGGATTACGAAAGTTGGAGTGAAGGTTCAAGAATTTTAATTGTTGGTTTGCAATTGAGAGCAAGTACCAACCACCACTCAATGAAGAACATGGTCTTGAAAAGACATTAGCTCGGTTGTCTGACCCGGAACGAGAGAAGTACGTCAATGAGAAGAAAAGGATGAACCTTCTGCAACAGGCGATAAAGGAAGATATCCTGGTTCTCTTACAATATGACGATGATGCTCAGTCATCATGGCTTGCTTTACGCTTGAGGGCACAAGGAAGTACTCAACTCAGAAAGGGAAAGAAAGCATTGTTAAACAAAGAGTTTGAAGTTTTCAATCTCATCCAAGGCGAAACGATGAAGCAGCTAATAGAAAGATACTACCACCTGGTAGTTCAAATGAAGCGAATGGGAATTGTTAAGACAAACGAAGAGTTACTTGATAAATTGGCAGATTCGCTACCTGAAGTAGAGTGGACGACATACTTGACCATCCTAAAAAATGGAGCAGAATATGACAGTCTCACTTTGCCAAGGTTTATTGAGAAATTAGAAGGGCATGAATTAGAGATGGAGAAGTCGGCAAAAAGTAAGAGGACGAACGTGCAACAGGATGTAAATCTGTACTACAAAGGAAATCCAAATACACCTGTTCAGAGCCCAAAGATTCAAACAACTTTCAGCGCCAATTCTAACACAAGTTCACCTTCCAATCAGTCAAGTGGATTTCAGTCGTTTGCTTCCTTCAATCAAAATATTCAACAAGGGCAACAATCGTCTCAAAGCTCCAACCAACCATAAAACAGCCATAAGAATCAATCTAATCCCAACCAGCGAGTCTTACAGTGTAATATTGCAGTAAATCTCCAGAATGCGCAAGACTTTAACGAGCAAACCACAAAGCAACACATGGTATTACTTGCATCAATTTTAGAATCTTATGAAAGCTTGGTAGCTGGGAGAATAGGGAATCCAGAAATACCAAGGAAGACTATGATCAGATAGATATTCTGTGTTGTATGGCATCGGTTTGTCCGTAGAGCTTAACGCTTCATGGAAATCACAGGGAGAGACGATTTAATGGTCTTGATGGAAAACTAGTATTTGATAAATCCAAAGTTACATGCTTCAAATGTCGGGAAAAAGGACACTTCAAGCGTGAATGTCCAAATCGCGAAGTCAAAGGAAATCATAATCCATTTGGGGATGATTACTACAAGAAAACAATTTACCATCGACCACAGCCTGAGAAAAGAATGGTGCAAATCGAAGAAGGGCCTTCAAACACAAAAGATAAAGCTCATGTAGTCACGCAAGAAGATGAGGGATTCAACTGGAACAACTTCATTACAAAGAAAGAAAGTCTTGCTCTAGTAGCCGAAATCATGGATGAACCTGAATCATCAGAAGAAGTCTCAGAAGAAGAAATGGAAGAAGTTCTTGCAGATAATTTCAGATCATCATCAGCAGAAGAAGAATGTCTGAAGGTACTCTTAAACCTTGTTTGGTTGATACAATTCTTCAATTTTGCAGGTAGTTTTGATTCAAGCCACCAAGAAGAAAGCAGTGATGAGATGAAATCAGAATGTATAGAAGTAATCGACATAACCAAGCCTGTGACAATGGAGAGCCTAACTGACATTGCAATAAAGCACTTATGGCTAACACAAAAGAGGTAGTCAGTGTGGGAGAACAGGTAGAAAAGGTTGAAATGTAATGAAGCATGCGAAAAATGTGTCGAAAAAGAGAAAGCTTTTAACGAACTTAAAACTTACAATGATAAGTTATCATATGATTATAACACGGTAAAAGAAGCATATGATAAACTTAGTAAGACCATTCGACAATATGAGAAAGTGATCAAAGAAGATGACAAAAGACTTTTAATGCTCAAAGCAACTGTGATGGACAAACAAATGGCAATTAACATTCACATTAACATAATTGCTGAGCTAAAAAGTGAAGTGGAGAAAACAAAAATTGAAGTTGAACAGGTTAACAAGTTGTTAATCAGTTATTCTTCCAGTATGTATGTCACTGATCACATTCTTCCGTAAACTGAGAACAATAAAGAAGGTAAGAAGAATGTTGATAACCAAGGAAAATGTTGCGATTATGTTCCACCACCCATGTGGAATAGCTATGCAAAGAAATGACCAGATGGGGTGGAAAAGGCGCTGAACCTAAATTTGCTCACTGAAAAGAGTATCGAGCTGACTGAAGATATTGATGTAACTTATTCCAAAGCGAAAAGGATTGTGAATCTGAAGTTGTAACAAAAGTGGTTGAAAATGTTTTCGAAAATGAGTATGACAGCACAGTTTATGGAAGTTCTGAGTCAAACAATGAGAAGTCTGAGTCAAATTCACTTTCTGGAAGTGAAAAAAGTTTTCATTAAAATTTTATCTCAGCATCAGATAATAGTTTAAATGATGATCCCAATGTAGTGATTTACAAACTGAAAGGATCAGATAAACTGTATACTGATGAAGATTTTCTAATCCAGAATGTTAACTTAGACCGTGTTGACAAATTCTTTAAACTCGTTGTAGTCAACACATCTGATCTTGAGAAACAAGTTGTCGGTTTTTACTCAAAACCAAAAAGGTCTAACAAACATATTCATCCAAGAGGAAGAAGTTATCCTGAAAACAAAAGGGATGGGTTAAGGTTTGAAAAGAAGAAAAATAACAACAAGCCACGTAAACCAAATCTTACAAAGAAAGTTGAGTTTATTTTTGTAACAAACACTGTTGATGAAAAAGAAGTCATCAACAAGCAAACCAACGATGAGTTTAAGAAAGAAAAGGAACTCCGTGAACAAGCTTTGGAACACTCTGTTGGAAACGACCGTAGGACATGCTACAGATGTAACAAAGTTGGGCATATTGCACGACAATTTCTCAAAATTGTCCAAAACCTGTTCATGGACTAAGGAGAGTCACATAAGATGAGAAGAAAAAGGGTCCAGAGTTTGTGCCAACAAATATTTTGAAAAAAATGATTATTCCAACCCTAAAGAGAAACCAACAACTGAAACCTTTTCAAACTATGAAGTGGGTGAAACATCAAAGAAAAATGAAAAGAAGGAATCAAATCTTTACATCAAAAAGGCATTTTTAAGGCACAAACCTGGGTAGCCAAAACAAAAACATCTCATGTGATCACAAAATCGACCAATGTCCCAGTCAAACCAAAAGATAAAACAGAATCAAAGACTGGACATAAGGTTGAAACTAAAAAGGAAAATAAAGTTGCCAATGTTCCAAAGGTAGACATTGCCATCCCACCTAAGACCGAAAGATCTTGGGTCTCTCTCTTTAAGTAATATGTTTTTCATGTGTGCAGGGGCTTCCTAGGTCTATCATTTCAATGTGTATTATGGACAGTGGAGCCTCTAGGCACATGACGGGGATGTTAGCTTTGCTATACAATGTGAAAGCTATCAAGGGAGGTTATGTTGTGTTTGCCGTAACACAAGGCGGCATGATCGTGGGAGAAGGAATTCTTACAAATGGAGTGGTATCATTCGACAAAGTGAACTACATTAGCTGAGCTTGAGAACAATCTTCTGAGCATATCTCAAATCTGTGAAAAAAAGTTCACAACCCACTTCAACGATAAGGAGTGACTTATTCTTAAACCGGGTTTCATAATTCCCGAGGAGTGGATCCTCATGCGCGCTCCACGTGAAAACGATTTATATGTCCTATACATGAGCGTCGCATCCAGTACATCAAAGGAACGACAATGTTTCGTATCAAAAGCAACTGAAAATGAATCAATTATGTGGCACAGGAAAATGGGTCACATTCACCTGAGGAAGATGAACTTTTTGGTGCACAACGACCTAGTGGAAGGGGTGAATCTCAAAAATTTTCATTTGTCAGATGATTGTCTTAGCTACAAAAAGGGGAAGCAGCATAAGAAATCACACCCAAGAAAGCTGCTTAACTCCATCAAGCTTCCACTAGAAAGGCTACACATGGATCTTTTTGGACCAGTTAATGTGAAAAGTATCTAGGAGATCTATACTGCCTCGTCGTGACTGATGACTTCTCAAGATTCTCATGGGTTTTCTTTCAAAAGAGCAAGGATGAAACGTTTGAAAATTTGATGATCTTGTTTCGAAAGATTGAAAATCTCTATCATTTGCCAATCAAGAAAATCAGAATTGACAATGGTACTGAGTTTAAGAACAATAAAATGCTCGAATTCTGCAAAGCTAAGGGTTTCATCATGAGTTCAGTGCCCCCTATACTCTTCAACAAAATGGAGTAGCTGAACGAAAGAACAGAACGCTGATTGAGACTGCACGCACGATGCTTACTGATTTGAAACTTCCTATTAGCTTTTGGAGTGAAGCCGTTGCATCTGCATGTTACACCCTTAACCGCGTATTGACTGTCAAGCCGCATAACAAGACATGCTTCAAACTTCTTAACCAACAAAACCGAATCTAAAGTTTTTGGAACCTTTTGGATGGCTGTGTACTGAATTGGATCCAGAGGGTAAATTTGGATCCAGATCTTTAGAAGAATTCTTCGTAGATATGCAAGTCCGCAAAAGAGAGTTTATCTACCAAGCATGAATCAAGTTATCTTAGTTTAACATGTTGATTGCCCGAGATACACAACGCCTATGCAGAAACCTGGGGATCCATGGTTGTTCAATTACGAAGGTTTGTGGAATTCATTCGACCTGCGGAAGAACCATCAGAGGACGAACTTCTCTTGCTTTTCAACAACATCAAATATCTAGTCAAGAGCAAGTTCCACGACCGTTGGTTATTTCCTCTTCTACACCAGTAACAAATTCTTCTAAAGCAGGACTGAGCAACGCTTAGCCAGAACCAGTAGTCACACCAACTCAAAACAATGCAGAACCATCTTCCGCTCAGCCAGTTAATACAGATTCTGATAGAGAACCTACCTTTGATGATGGGGGATCCAGTTCCGATGAAGGTTCTGAACAGATTCAGAGTTATCTTAACAATCAAGCTGCAGAAACCAGTGCAAGAAATGAGGCTACTTCATCAGAACAGGTTGCTGATCAAAATGTTAAGAATTTGGAAAGCACAGTAAATGTTCCAGGCCAAGAAATGCCAAGATCAGTCTCCTACCATCCGTCAGATAACATCATCGGAGAACTACAAGCTGGAGTGAAAATGCAAAATCAGATCAATAAGGATCTAAGTTGTTTTTATTCTAAGATGCTCCACTCCAAACTAGATTTTCTCATAGTTGTTTTGTTTCTCAGGTTGAACCAGGTAACTACATAGATGCTCTTAAAGATGAAAGTTGGGTGGAAGCAAGGCAGGAAGAATATTGCAATTCCAGAAACTTGGAGTCTGGGAACTTGTTAATCTACCACCCAATTAGAAAAAGATAAACATTCGATGGGTCTTCAAGTGCAAAAGAGATGATAGAGGAGTGGTTGTGCGCAACAAAGCTCGGCTCGTAGTCCAAGGTTTTCATCACAGGAAGGGATAGACTACAACGAAGTCTATTCCCCTGTCGCTCATCTTGAAGCTATCCGTATTTTCCTGGCATTCGCCTTTGGAAAGGCTTTAAAGTGTACTATTGGATGTAAAGTCTGCTTTCCTGTACGGTAAGGTAAAAGAGGAGGTGTACGTCGGCCAACCACCGGGGTTTGTCGGTCCGAATACGCAAGGATAAGGTGTACCTACTAAACAAAGCGCTGTACGATTTACACCAGGCCCCGAGAGCCTGGTACGAGACGCTCTCTAAACATCTTCTGGGTAACGGTTTCACCATAGGAACAGTAGACAGTACCCTCTTTACCAAGGAATTAGATGGGCATTCTATTATTGTGCAAATCTATGTGGACAATGTGATCTTTGGATCGACAAATGAATAGCTGTGTAAGGACTTTGAAAAAGTCATGAAAGAGAAATTTGAAATGAGTGCTATGGGAGAGATGAAATTATTTTTGGGGCTTCAGGTCGAACAACTACCAGATGGTATTTTCATTCACCAAAGGAAGTATGTTCATGACATATTGAAGAGATTTGACACTACAGGAACTAAATCCGCATCTACCCCTGTAGCGACAAACCACGACATTTGTCCAAACGAATATGGAGAAAAAGTTGATGAAACATTATATCGCTCCATGATCGGATCCTTGATGTATATCACAGCTTCAAGACTAGATATCATGTATCCTACATGCCTTTGCGCCAGATATCAGTCAAAGCCAAAGGAATCACATCTGCTAATCGTCAAAAGAATCATGCGCTACCTGAAAGGATGCCCAAGCACTGGCTTGTGGTATCCACGATATGACGACTTTAGTCTCGCGGGTTACTCTGACTCTGATTTTGGTTGCTGCAAGCTGAATGCTAAATCTACAGGCTGGTTGCCAGTTCTTCAGAACTCGTTTGGTAACGTGGCAATGCAAGAAACAGACCACAGTCGCTCTCTCTACTTGTGAAGCTGAATACGTTTCAGCATCAAGTTGTTGTTCCTAAATTTGTGGATACAACAACAGATGAAGGACTTCTAACTGCAATTTCTTGATATGCCCATATATGTAGATAACAAGGCGGCTATTGATATCAAAGTCAATCCTTGTGAACACTCACGCACTAAACATATTGAAATTCGATACCACTTTATCCGTGATTGTCATGAGAAAAGGTTGGTACGAATTGAGAAAATCGACACCGATGACCAAAAAGATGATTTTTACACCAAAGCTTTTGACAGAGCAAGATTTCGAGATCTTTTAAAATTAAATGGTTTAAAGAATCTGACATTAGGGGATGTTTATGAGATTGAGTTTGAGGATGACGATTTTGTGATGTGATCCTCATCGGTATGTCACATGTTTTTCTGTAAATATTTTCCTGCTTTCTTAAAAACAAAAACCCAAAAATATGTTTTTGATTTTAGGGGGAGAAAAGTTATGGAAAATACAAAAACATTGAAAAATTTGAAAAATACAAAAAAATTGAAAAACCTTGAAAAATACAAAAACATTAAAAAAGACAAAAAAAAGTTTTGTGTATAAGAGGAGATGATAGTACATCAGTGGACTATTACAGTACACTAAAGAAATGTATCGTTTAAAAGTGTTTAAATAAGTCTTACTAAGGATGTGCTAGTAGGCTTCGCACGTTCAGTAAACTGCTTTCAAGATATAAACCTAAAAAGATAAACTGGTAAATCTGTGGCTTAACATCTCTCGGATATATGGACTTGGTACTCCGAAATTTCGTTTGAGAGAATCCCAGATTCTGAGATACGAGGTCTTTATATTTAGTTATATCTGGGGTATTATACGAGTTCTTTTGATTTTGCGTCGGCAATGGCCTAGAACTTGTATAATACTTTCGCATTATTCACTCCCAAAAGCTGCATAAAAAATGATAAAAATGTCATAAAAAGATACGACATTCTGCAGTACAAAAATCAAAAGATTCCTAAGAGGAACACCACCTAAAGTCGAACCTTCATCTCTTTCACTGTACGGAAGTACTAACCTGAGCTCCAAGGTTTCACATTTCACCCCCTTACAGATATCAGTTAGATATATTCACATGTGAGATGAAATCTAGGGAATCTCGATGCGGGAGTATATTCTGAGGTGGGAAACACAGATTAGGCCATATTGCTTAAAATTACCTAACGTATCTTGAAGCAGTTGAGAAATGTGTAGAGATTTAAAGTGGACCAGTATACTGACAATCTAAAGTAAATTTGTTTAAGAACTTAAAGTTTTATCTAAGAACAACGGTACTGGTAATGTGTCTCAATAAACTGATATGATCCTCTAACACAATCTCGCAATAATATGTCTGTAAATAGGTTTGTTCATATTATTCTAAGTATCTTCTGAGATAGAAAAACCCAAAAGAAATTCAAAAAGATTTTTCTTTTCTACTTTAGTTTTTGACTACCGGTGATGGAAAACAGATCTTAAAAGTCGAAAGTGACAGAATGCTGAAGGAAAGCTGAGAAATTATGGCTGGGAGCTAATCTGGAAAGAAAGACTGTTCAGAAATGCTAAAAGTTCATTAAGTTTTGAAACATAAAATAACCAGAAAGTGTCAGTTTTGGTCAAAACCTGGTCAACCAGGGTCATTTACTTGGACTTGGTTGCTGAATCAGTTAAACCAAGGTCATTAACTTGGACTTAGTCAGCTGAATGGGTGCTTAAAACTAAAAACACATTAAAAGGAGAAAGGTCAAGGAAAGTTGAGTAGAATGCAAATTTTCATACGGAAATATCATGTCCCTATATATATGAGAGAGAGATTCAGATTTCGTACGAAATCTGAAGTCTGTATTTGGTGCGAATTCTCTGAGGCGATTGTGTGCTATCTCTCGTTCTACTCACTTTCTTACTTGTTTGATACATTAGGGAGGTTTATTTGCACTCCTCTTTTAATGTTGAAGGTATAATTTGAAGTTTGGACCATCAATTTGACGAAACATGGACCTTTTGGACTTAAAACATAGTTTTAGGATAATTAAGCCGGTAAAAGATAAAATTTACCATTAAAACATCACAATTGGCACTTTTAGGCTTAAAATGACCGTTCAATTTCACAAAAATCACACGTTTTAGGTTCGGTGTTAAACATGTTGATTTGGTGCGAAACAGGATTTCCGTACGAAAATATCAATTTTCGTACAAAAATTTCAGATTGTTTACTAAGCTCATCAGATGTTAATTTCGTGCGGAAATTTGATATAAAATTTCGTACAAAAATTTTAAGGTCTTTCAATGTTGAAATTTTTTCTAACTTTTTTGTGCACTCTATCATTCCAGGTAAACAGGCCCGAGTTCGGCCCGATGCACAACACATGTTGCTTGCTGAATGATGATGTAGCAGAATATGGAGCGTTTTCTGATATTCACGAATTTATGATGAGAATTCCGATATTCAAAGCACTAACAGAGAAGCATAACGTCTATTTATCACACCTAGAGCTATTTTGGAAGTGTGCCAGGCTACAGGAATCGCCACGTGCTATTATTTCAGTTGTGAAGGTAAACGGCTAAGAAGTAAAGGTGGCTATTATGGAAGATCTGATTAGAAAAGTTTTGGATATCAACGATAAGAGTGATTATCCAACGGGATATTCTGAGAAAATGGTGAAAGGGTGCTTCTACCGTATGGGGTATAATGGCTTTGTGAATGCTTCACCGTTCAAGTTAATCTTCTGGGAAGGCCATACACATTTTTTTCTCACTTTATTGTCAGATCTTTCAGCCATAGGAAGGGTGGATGGGATGATTTAGTCGATTATCAGATGTGCATGATGGCTGCTCTCGCTCTTAATCTTCCCTACAATTTCAGCAAGCTTGTATTTGAGTAGATAGTTATAAATTTGGGGAAAGGAAGATTCTGGAAAGGTCCTAGGTTCATTCAGATGATGTTTGATCACCTACACCCAGACTTAGAGAAGAAGAAAGACGATTTATTGGAGCTAGAACATATGACTCCTTCTGATCTTCACAACATCAGCTCTTACAGAAAGAACAAGAGAGAGCCCACATACCAGCCACTATTTGGCTTGTTTATTAACGAAAACTATTAGGCTCCACCTGCAGGCAAATGGAGAAAAGAAGGGAGCGGTGATGAATCAGAAGAAATGAAGAAGTTAGAACTTTTTGAAGAAAAGAGAAGTAATTGGCATGTGAAGGATGGCCATAAAAGAAAGGGATCGTATAAGAGAACTATTAGGATCGCTCCTTCAATGCATAGGAACCTAATTTGTATCTATAGTCATCATATGCGGAATTTACGTGATTAGTTAATCAAATACACAAGATTTATCGTTTAAAGATTGGTTTATTAATGTCCAAAGATGTTACAATGTAATCTCCAAACCGACAGAGCTTCGCCGTCTACAATGCAAAGTTACAAATGATAAAGACCCAAGACATATATATATAGACCACCAAGTTCGCTGAAATGTATCATGGCCAGGACAAGTTCGGGCAAACTTGTCCTGCCTATGCACAACTTCGGCCAAACTTGTTGTCTTTACAACATAAATATCCCAAATCTAACACTTTCAAACCCTAATCACACAGACTCAATCCAAGACCTAGACAATAGACATCATGTATCAACAGACTCCCCCTTGGATATTGTCGTAGTCTTGATCAGTTTTCAAAATCCTTTGTCTTCATAATTCGACGCTAACGACCAAAGAAGTTCTTGTACGTATTTCGTCTTCGTTCTTGATTAGGAATCGGCGTTTGTCAGTAGGAGGTGCCCATTTCATGAACTGAAATCTTCTAAGCCTTAACTCTCTACCCCTTTCATGTATTTTCTCTAATCGTCGTTCCTCTTTCAGAAACTCTTCTCGTTCTAACTCTCTCCATCTGGACTCCCACATATGACCAGAATTAATACCATGTGCATAATAAACATTAATCACACCTTGGTATTTTTTAGCTTGAACTTCTTCACGTTTATCGAAACAAATCTTGTTGAAGAATAAACACTTAACATCTTCTTTCGAACAATTTACTAGCCACATCAGGTCTAGTATATGTATTGTTCTCCACAATCCCCAAATTCTTCTTCGTTCGATGCATTCAGGATCTTTCTCTTTAGTGATATCCCATGTCTCATCAGTTCGTAACACTATCACTGCTTCACTTGTATCAGGATCGGTTTGCCACCACATGAAGTATGGATGAAAGTCTTGTTCAATGGGTTTTAGCGGCATATTCTTCATAGCCCTTGGCCTTTTCATTACCAGCGTCACATTCTTTACACCCGTTTTCTTATCAATCTTGACTCTTTACTTTGGAATAAATGGCTTCCATAATACAAACCCTCTTGAAGCTTCAAACTTGATAACCCTCCATAGCCGTTGTTCATTGAATTTCATTTGAAGGCTTATGTTTCTTGTTTGAACCAATTCTTCAACATCCCAGAATGGTAACGTCTTTATGTTAGTAAGATGTCTGAAGTATTGTACTCCAAATTCTCTCTTGATAGCATAAACGTCAAGCTCTCTAATCCATCCCTAGCTCAGAATGTCACCAAGTGACTTGTCTTTATCACAAGTAAAGAATGCCAGTGGTCGTTTGAACTTTCTTTCTTTAGGCATCTCTTTGAACCACGACTTCTTCACTTCAGCAATCTGTTCTTTAGTATAACGTTTAGGAATATTACCAACTTTGAACACTTCATCAATCTTTTGCTTTAATAGCTCCACAATCTGATTCATGATTTCTTCAATTGTTGGAAAGCTGTCAGTATTAACACCAGAATACTTTTCAGCTTCATCATCAGAAGAATCTTCGAAAATAACACGATCATAATCATCAGCTTCTGGTACTCGCTTGTACACATAACTTTTCGGCTCAAAAGTACTCATGTTCACCAACTCTTCTTCCAAATCAAACTCAAAAGAATCAACATCAACTTCAAACATCTTGGCCAACTCTTCTTTTGTGTAGTTGTGAACAAATTCTCCTTCTTCAATACTCAGATCTAACATAATCATTAGGGGTTTATCATGAACAGCAGCAATAGTCATAACAACTATTGCATCAGAAACATCATCATAGCCCTGTTTGCTCCCCCTTACTTTGAGCATCCTCCATGTTCACTTCATCGTTTATCAAAGACTCAAAATCAAAATCAGGGTGAACCTTAGCAGAATCAATCTTTAGACAAACACCACCCTGATCATCATCACCACCATCATCGTGATCTGAATCATCTTTCGTATTATCACCTGCAGGGTCGTCGTCTTTATTATCATCTTCATCATCGTCTTTCTCTTCTGTTTCTTTCTCTATCTCAGAAGCTATTATAGATTCATCAATCTTTTCAGCTTCCTGAGATTCAACAACATGTACAACTTCAGAAACCGTCTCAGATTCTGGAGCTTTTGCCGCTTCAACAATCTTTTCAATCACAGACTCCTCTGTTGGTTTAGGGACACAATCAACAATCCCTTTACCCTTTCCTTGTTCTAATAGTTCTTTTTCAGCTTTCTCTTTAGCTTCTTGTATATCGAGTCTTTCATATTCTGCTCTGAAATCAATACCCAAGCTATTAGACAAAACTTTCTGTAGCCTGGAAAATCGTTTATTATTCTGATCTCGTTCAGATCTAAGTTCAGCGATCTCTTTCTCCAAACGTTCCTTTGCAGCTTCCAAACTATCAACCATCGCTTTCATATAACCTCTGTCATCTTCGAGAAATTTAACTTTATCTTGCAGAATTTCTTTTTCAACCGCACTCTGCTTTACTTTATTCTCTAGAGCTTCTTTTTCGATTTCCTTCTGTTTAAGTCTTTCTTCCAGAGCTTTGATCCTTTACTCAAACACAACAATTGGAGTATCTTCAAACCAATTTTCAAGATCTTCAGCTGTGACAGGATAAGTAACATCATCTGGAATATTTCCGAAAGCATCTTTAAACTCTTTAGCTCTGGCGCTTTGTGGAGTAGATTGCTTCGATCTCGGAGTCACTTTAGGAGTACCCTTTGTAGCAGATTTTGGCGTTGTTTGAGGTGTACTCTGAACCGGTACTTCAGTAGTAATGTTAACCACTAATTCTTCTTGTACAGTAACAAATGGTGGTTCTTGAGTTGCAGTTGTCGGTGGCTCTTGAGCTTCAACAATTGGTATATCTTGCAAAACAGAAACAGGAGGTTCTTGTGTAACTCCTTTCTTCCTTTTCTGGCTCCAATATCTGGGACTCTGAGGCTTTTTCTTTCCTCGAGTACTAGCAGAACCCATAGACCTATGCGTATCTCAAGCTTTGATTTTACACACTTTGTTTCCTTCTTTGGTCTTTCCTCCTCAGAACCCTTATCAGCAGATGGAACATATAGATCTTCACCGCGCTTTTTCAATCGCTCTTCCTCTATTTCTTTCTCAGCTTCTCTTTTGACGAACATCAGCAGAATCTTTAGACGATTCGTCTTTATCAGAGGTAGCAGATATAACATCGTCACGTTCACCACCAACAGTACCAGTTTCAACTTCTTGACTTTCAACATTCACTTGTACACTAGATCCTTCATCATTCTCAGGATTCTCTTAATCAACATCAGGCTCGTCTATTAACATAGTTTCAACCTTATTTGACGCCCTTTTTCGCTTTGGCTTCTCAACAACTCTCTTGATATACCAGTCGCCTCTTTTTTCTTTGAATGTCTTCAGAACCTCAACCTCGTCCCTATCATCTCCACTACCATCTTTTCTCCACTTATTGTCAGGTGGTGTGACATAAGTAGCTTCAACTATAGAACCGAACACTGGTTTTGCAATCGGAGCAGAATCTTATCTCTGAACTGTCATAAGCTTCTTCAGAGTGGTCTCGTCCATGTGGCTCAAGTACAAAATATCATTCGGATCTTTTGCAATGTCTTTGAATTTTTCATCTATCAGCATCTGGACAAATCTTGGATACATCACCAATCTATCTCTGCCCATATTCTTTGACATAAACTTGAAAATCACTTTAGAATAGTTGAAGTTCTTGTTAAGCACCAATGTTGACACCATACAAGCCATATACACGAACAACAGAAGAAATAACATTTGTTGCTTCATATAATGTCGCTGAATTCCAGAAAAAATATACGTGTGAGCGATAGACCACGTGCTTGTCAGTAATTGCTTTTGTGATTGGAATTCTTCCCATAAACCCCAGAATTTCTGAGAAAGCTGCCAGAGACGGATATATCTTCTTATCCAGAGTTATGCAGGTGTTGTGGAACTTTGAAAACGACAGCTGAATATTTATGGACATGAAAAATCAAACACTTAGAAAATTTGACAAATTTTAACAACATAAACATCAAGTTCGGGCGAACTTGACATCAAAGTTACATTTTATTACATTTTTATACTAACTTCGCTCGAACTTGTTCCATATATTTTTCATTTTAGATTTTAAACAAGTTCGGGCGAACTTGTTTTTGATTACAAGTTCTGAAAGTTTTAAACAAGTTCGGGCGAACTTGTTATATTTACATGTTTTATTCAAGTTTTGGACAACTTCGCCCGAAGTTGATGCTAATCAACTTCAACAAGTTCGGGCGAACTTGTCATCCCTTCCAACATAACCTGCAACATCACAAACATGTCTATTTGTCAAAATTTTGATTTATTTATGTTCTTAATGTGTTATTCATCAATTTTCACCGTTCAATTTATTCAAAACAACCCTAGATCTACTTGATTTTAACATGTTCGGTCAAAAATCATTCAAACTCATCAAATCGGGCTTTTAATCGAAGATTAATACCTCTGCCATTGAAGAAGGTGTGCCAATCACCTTAATCAACACGAAAATTGGGCAGTATAACGACACTAACTTTGCAAATTAACAATTCTCTCAAATCGCTCAAGTTCGCTCGAAGATATTTAACACAGGTGAAATGAATGATTGCGGCGAAGTTGCCTATTTATACTTCAGGCAACTTCGGGCGAACTTGACTCTCAATCACCAATTTTCATCATACAACTTCGCCCGAAGTTGTCTTATATTGTTACAATTCATAACAAGCAATTTGATTTTTTTCAACTTTTTACACTTTAGACCCTGAACTTTCACATGTTTACCAATTATGAAAATCCACTCAGTTGACCAAGTGCAAGTTAATGACCTTGGTTAACCGATTTGTCTGCCGAGTCCAAGTTAATGACCTCGGTTTGACCCGTTATGAACAAACTGATATTTTTCTTCAATTTTAAGTATCAATTAAAGAACTTTTAACCGTTTTCACTCATTTTGATTTTACAGATTAGCTCTGAACCCATTGTCATCATGATTTCCAACAAACTATATTATTTCGAACTCTGAAGATCCGCTTTCCGTCATTGGCTGTTGAAAATAAAGTAGAAATAAAATCTTTTCGAGTTTTCAAAAGTTTACGCTAAAACACACTGAAATCTTTTTGGGTTTAAATTTGTAATCAAATAAACTATGTACAAACATATTTACAGACATATTTTTGTGAATTCGTGTATAAGGATCATATCAGTTCTTTGAGACATATCACCAGTACCATTGACCTTTTTTCAAGACTTTAAGTTTTAAACTCGTTTACCTAGATTGTCGATATATTTATCCACTTAAACTTCGACACATTTCTCAATTGTTCCAAGATATCTTAGTTAGAATTATGAAACTTGATTCAACTATGGTTCCCATCTCAGAATATACTCCCGTATCAAGATTCCCTAATTTCATCTTATAGGTAGTGCGAGGCCTTGAGAGCTCAGGTTAGTACCACCGTACAACAAAGAGATGAAGGCTCGACTTTAAGGTAATGTTCCAAATTTGGAATCTTTTGACTACAATTGATTAGATCTTTCGATCTTTCAATTTTGCTGCAGTTTAGGGGATTTTAGCAAAAGCATTATAGAAGTTCTAGGCCATTGCTTATGCAAAATCAGAAGAACTTGTATAATACCCCAAGTATCAATCATCTATAAAGACCTCGTATCTTAGAATCAGGCAATCTCTCAAACAAAATTTCAGAGTACTAAGTCCATATATCCGAGAGATGTTAATCCACAAGTTTAAGCAGTTGTAAAATTTAGTTTATATCCCAGAAACAATTTACTGAACGTGTAAAGCCTATTGACATATCCACAGTAAAACTTGTTTAAATATTTTAAACTTTACAAATCCTTAGCATACTGTCATAGTCCACTGATGTACTATCATTTCCTTTTTGACACAAAATTCTCTGTTTTTTTCATGTTTTTGTACTTTTTGGTTTTTCATATGTTTTTGTATTTTCTCATTTCATTTCTCTCCCAAAAATCAAAAACATATTTTTGTATTTTAGTTTTTAAGAAATTCTAATCCTAAAAGATAATAAACCAATGAGGATCACGAGAACTCGTCGTCCGATCCGTATTCAACCTCTGCTTCCGCACCTGTCAAAAGATTTTTTATACCGTTAAGCCTCATTAAGTATTTAAACCGTGTTAAACCGAAAGGTTTGGTATAAAAGTTAGCATCGGTGTGGATTTTCTCAATTCGTACCAATCTTTTTCGTAGCAATCACGAATAAAGTGGTATCGAATCTCGATATGTTTAGTTCGAGAGTGATGAACATGATTTTTTGTTATGTCGATAGATGCCTTGTTATCGACATACCGGGATGTGTCAAGAAATTGCAAACCATAGTCTCTCATCTGCTGTTGGATCCACAAAGGTTGTGAACAACAGCTGGAAGCTGAGATGTATTCGGAAAAAAAAATTTTTTTTTTTGCCTCACAAGTAGAAAGAGCGACTGTGGTCTGTTTCTTGCACTGCCATGTTACCAAACGTGTTCCAAAGAATGGCAACCGGCTATAGTTGATTTAGCATTCAATTTGTCTATGCCAAAGTCAGAATCAACATATCCCATCAGATCGAAGTTGTCAGTCTTCGGTACCACAAGCCGGTGCTTGGACATCCCTTCAAGTATCTGAAAATTCGCTTCACGATCTACATGTGAGAAATTCTGGGACTTGACTGATATCTACGCAGAGGCAGGTAGGATACATGATATCCGGGCGCGATGCCGTCAGATAAATCAATGATCCTATCATCGACCGATAAAGATCTCGTCAACTTTGGTTCCTAGCTCATCGACACAGATTCCATAGTTGAGTGCAGTGATGTTGATAACGGCTTAGTGCTATCCATCTCAAACTTCTTCAGAATATCATGAACATACTTGGTTTGGTGAATAAAGATACCGTCTGGCAATTGATCAACCTGTAACCCCAGAAAGAATTTCATCTCGCCGATAGAGCTCATTTCAAACTTCTTCTTCGTAATAGCTTCGAATTCTTTACAGAGATCGTTGTTTGTTGAACCAAAGATGATATCATCCACGTAAATTTGTACGAGCAGCAGATGATTCCCAGCTTCTCTCGTAAACAAGGTACTATCCACTGTGCCTCTGGTAAACCGTTGCTGACTAGGTGCTCAGATAACGTCTCGTACCAGGCTCTCGGGGCCTGATGCAACCCATATAATGCTTTTTTATCCAGGAGAAATGCTTTCTTCTTATTCAGTGGATCGACAAACCCCGGTGGTTGGACGACATACACTTGTTCTTTCAATTTGCCGTAGAGAAAAGCTGATTTAACATCAAGCTGGTATACCTTAAAACCTTTCCAAGACGCGAACGCCAAGAAAATGCGGATAGACTCTAATCTCGCAATGGTGTATGCACTTCTGTGTAATCAATTCTTCTTGTTGGTGAAATCCTTTGACAACAAGTCAAGCTTTGTTTTGAACTATTACCCCTCGATCATCACGCTTGCACTTGAACACCACTTAGTATCAATGCCTTTTGATTTGCCGTAGGTCAACAAGTTTCCATACACTCAGTTTCTCAAATTGTAGTAACTCCTCTTGCATTGCAAGAACCCAATGTTCATCTCCAAGTGCCTCAGTGACTGACTTTGGCTCTATTTGAGATATAAAACACCGATAATAGCAAAATTCTTGAATTGGAGCCACTTTGGTGTAAAAACAACTAAGCGCTTTATTGATCTGGCTTCTTGTTCTAATACAGCTTGTAGTTCACCAATAAAAGTGTCAGATGGATGGTAAGAATAATTTCTCAGTATCACTTCACTTGGAAAATCAACAGAACTCTCCTGATTAATAACATTCAGATCAACCACTAATTCAACTTCAAGAGCACTAGAAGACGCTTCATTTCTTGTACTCAGGCCAGCAAATTGATTTAACATACTAGTGATCTGCTCGGATTCCTCGTCAGAACTGGATTCGCCATCATCATCAAATGTCGGAGCCTCATCAGATCGGAATTATGTGCTTGAGAAAGAATAGGTTCTTCTATAGCATTTCCTGGTTCTTTAGTCGGTGTCACTTGTGCTTCAGAAACTTGTTCAACTTGAACACCGCTACTGCTTGGACCTTCACCAGAGGAAGAAGATCTAACAGTTGGTTGATTAACCACTATTGGTCTGATAATCTGCTCTTGATTAGCCGACTGATGTAGATAATATAGAATAGCAATATCTTCTTCAGAAGGCTCTTCTGGCAAGTCAAATGATTTCCACAATTCACCATAGTTGAACAACCAAGCATCGCCTGCTCTTTGAATTGGAGTTGTATATTGAAAGCAATTGATGTGTTGTGCTTCTACCACTCTTCTCAAACTTGGAAGATAAACTCTCTTGAGCGGACTTGCGTAGCCGACAAAGAAACCATCTATCATTTTTGCCCCAAACTTTCCATTCGTATCAATGACAGTACAAGGTGCACCAAACTGTTCTAGAAACTTTAGATTGGGTTTCCTTCAGTTTAGCAACTCGAAGCAAGTATTCATGGTTGGTTTGACCATCAAGACTCTGTTCAACTTATAACATGCTGCTGCGACTGCTTCACTCCAGAAACTGACAGGAAGTTTAGAATCTGCACGCATAGTTCGTGCTGTTTCTATTAAAGTTTGATTCTTCCTCTCAGCCACTCCATGCTGTTGCAGAGTGTATGGAGCACTGAATTCATGTAAAATGCCTTTGTCGTTGCAAAATTCTTTCATTCGGGCATTCTTGAATTCTGTACTATTATCGCTTCGGATTCTTCTAATAGGGAGATGGTACAGATTTTCAATCTTCTGGAAGAGGATCATAAGATTATCAAATGTTTCATCTTTTCTCTCTTGGAAGAAGACCCATGAAAACCTTGAATAATCATCAGTGATGACAAGACAATAAAGATCTCCATATATACTACACACATTCACTGGACCGAAGAGATCCATATGCATACTTTCGAGCGACAGCTTGATGGAGTTAAGAATCCTTCTTGGGTGCGACTTTTTGGTCTGCTTTCCTTTCTTGCATTCCAGACAATTATCAGTCATGTGAAAGCTTCTAAGATTCACTCCTTCAACTAAATCATTATGAACCAGGAAATTCATCTTTCTGAGGTGAATATGACCCATCTTTCTATGGCAGAGAATTGATTCCTTCTCTGTGGCCTTCGTCATGAAACATTGAGCCGACTTTGAAGTAGTTGTAGCAACACTCGTATCTAGCACATAAAGATCATTCTCGCGAGGAGCACGCATAAGAATCCACTCTTCCGGAATCTTGAAGCCCGGTTTAAGAATCATGCACTCATTGTCATTGAAGTGGGTGGAAAACTGCTTGTCACAGATCTGAGAAATACTGAGAACATTGTTCTTAAGCTTAGCGATATAGTTAACCTTGTCAAACGACACCACACCATTAGATAGATTTCCCATGCAGTGATTCAACCTCCTTGATTACCCGCAAATCCCACGTACCCTCCATTGATTGCTTTAATATCGAAGAGCAAGGCATGCATCCCAGTCATGTGACGTGAAGCTCGTTATCCATAATCCACTTTGACAAGATGGATCTTGGGAGCCCCTGCACATGTCAACATATTGGTTAAAAAGGGAAACCCAAGCCTTTGTGGTCTTGGGTGGATTCAAAATATCATAGGTAGGAACTTTCAAATCAACATTCAGGAACTTCTGATCAGTCTTTGTGTCATTGACATTTTCGATCTTGACTGATGCAGTAGTTGTCTTTGTACCTTCAGATGATGATGTCTTCTTTGCAACCCATGATTGAGATTTCATTCGAGCTTTCTTGATGTAAAATTTTGAATCTTTATTCTCATTTGATTTAGAAGTTTCACCCTTTTCAAAAGTTGATTTAATTTTAGGTTTTACTTTGATGTTAGATTCATTATTTCGTTTTAAAGGGTCGTTATTGGCTTTACAATCTCTGGGTGCTTAATTTTCTCATCATCGGAAGTTGTTTTTCTTCGTTGATACATAGGCTTTGATTTCGGACACTTGTGTGCAATGTGACCAACTTCATTACATTTGAAGCAAGTCCGAGTATAAGCAGAATGTCCACTCGTGGGTTTTACTCCACTTGTAGATTTCGCCTTATCACGAAGTTCTTTTTCTTTCTTAAACTCATCGTTCGATTGCTTTCCAATCGAATCCTTTTCTTGAACCGTGTTAGTCCCAAACACAAATTTCATGTTTTTATTCTTATATTCGTGAAATGGTGACTTTTGTTTCCTTTTCGTTTCATCTTCTACTTCTAAACCCAAACCCCCTCTCCTATGTTCCGGAAAGTCACCACCATTCCTTCGGTAGTTGTTGTAATTTTTCTTGGGTTTTGAGTAAAACTTTTTCTCATTTCTATCTAAATCATCTGATGACACTTCAACAAGTTTGAACAATTTATCGATTTGATCTTCTTTCACATTTTGAATCGAAAAACTATCATCAAAATATAGTCTATCAGGATCCTTAACTTTGTACATCACAACGTTAGGATCATCACTTAGGCTATTTTCTGATGATGCATCGTCATTTTCGGATTGTGATTCCGAATTGTTCAAACTTGAGTTGGCACTCTCAAAGCTGCCATCATCAGGCTCACTCTCCAACACTTTCTCAACCACATCGTTAACAATTGCTTCATTGTCATCATTGGATTTTGTGAAAGTTATATCAATGTTCTGAGGCAACTCATCTTTTGTTTCCGAAAGAAGTGTTATATTGAGTGCCTTCTCCATTCCATCTATTTTCTTACAACAATAGCTTGCACATAATGGAGGTGGAACATTAGTATAATCTCCACGTTTCTTACTTTTTGGTTTTTATCATTTTCTTCCGATGAAATTGTTGGAAGAATATGATCGGTGACATAAGCATTTGTGGTGTAGCTAAGCAAGAGTCGTCTTACTCTTTCAGTTTCAATTTTCATTTCTTGAAGCTCAAGTTTTGTTTCAGCATTGGTGTTAATGTACATATTAATTGCTTCTTGTTTTTCAATTACCGCTGCTTTTAACATTCTTATTGTTGCACCTTGTTCTAAGTTATCCTTTTCAATATTGCAATAAGTGCCTTTCATCTTATCATAAGCTTCTTTCATTGTGCAATAATCGTATTTAAAATTTTCGTTATGCACATTTAGTTCGCTTATGATTTAAGATTTCTCAGCACATTGCTCACAAGGTTTTGCGCTCTTTGTGCAAGGTTTTTCAACCTCCACAGTTTGCACTTTCACAACTTCTTTCTGAATCACCTTTACCTCTGAACCTACCTGTTTCAGATTGGCCATCATGGCTTTGTCAGCAATCTTTGTGAGGTTACTTCATTCATCTCCTTTGTAACATTAATGATTTCCTTGACCTCTGGTTTCTTTTCTTCAACCACATTCTCTTGCGATGTAGCTTCAAAGCAACTTGAAAAACTAGAATGAAGATTAGGAGGAATAATATTCTTCATCTTTGTCTCGTGATAGATCATCTCCTCTTCTTCTGTTCTTCGCAAATATTCTTCTAATATCGCATTCTCAAGAGCTGCATCATCAACCATTGATTCAGGCTCTTCCACACTCCCAGCCATCAACACGACACCAGTTTTCTTGGAAATATATTTATTCCAATCCAACCCTTCATCCTCATGTGCAACAACTAAAGCCTTTTCATTTGTCTTTGATGAATCCTTTAGTTCTTCAACTTGAGCTTTTCTTGGAAATGGCTTGTATTGCAAAGATTTCTTGTAATAGTCGTTGTTGTTTCCAAAAAGACTTTGATTTCCACTTGCTTCTTGATTTGTGCACTCGCGTTTGAAATGCCCCTTTTGTCTACATTTGAAGCATGTTATCTTTGATTTATCAAATCCAAGCTTATTGCTCGAATTTCCAATGTCTCTCCGGTAAGCTCGGCAAACTTTGTGACTCTTCTGATAATCGATGCTAAGCTCCACTTGATATCCATCAATTCCAATTCGTCTTCATCAACCTGGTCGTAATCCTTAGCCGTCATCTCTGGATTACCAATCTTCCCCGCAACTAAGCTTTCATAAGATTCAAGCACGGTTGCAAGTAGTGCCATGTGCTGTTTGGCTGTTTGTTCAGAGAAAACGTTCTTCTGATTAACCGCAATGTTGCAATGAAATAAATTCGAATCAGGACTAGAATGATTTATCTGATTAGTTTGGTTCTGGAATGGTGAATTTGAGCTAGTACTCGAATATCCTGTGTTCGGAGGACTCTGATAATAACTCGGGTATGATTGAGTGTTCGGTTGAATTTGGAACGAATGATTCGAAGAATTCATATTCGCACTAAACGCCGTCTGAATCTTCGGACTTGAAATATCTTGAACACCTCCTTTGTAGTACAGGCCCACGTCTTGCACAACATTTGCATTCTTTGATTTGGCCATTTTTAGCATCTCCATTTCATGTCCCTCCAACTTGTCAATGAAATCTGATAGCTTATAATGCATCCAACTCGGACCATTCTTCAATACCATTAAGTAGGTCGTCCACTCCCCTCAGGAAGTGCATCGGCCAATTTATCAATTATCTCTTCATCTGTTTTATGAAGATCGTGTCTTTTCATCTGAACCATCAAATGACAATATCTATCAATCATCTGCTTCATGGTTTCGCCTTTGATCATCGTGAATATATCAAACTCTTTCTTGATTAAAGCCTTCTTGCTTTTAATCATCTCAGCACTTCCCAGATATTTTGTACATAGTGCATTCCACAACATTTGTGACATCTTGCATTCAGGTAGCAAGATTAAGATGTCTTCTTTTACTGATTGTTGTATTAGGCTTATCATCTTCTCCTCGGCAACATATGCATCTTTAAGTTCTAGCGTAAACTTTACCGATGCAAGATCTTGATTACGTTCATCCTTTGGCCACGTATATCCAGTTTGAACAGCAATCCAGCTGTAGAAGTGATTCGATCCAGTTCACGAATTTTTCTTTCCGGCCTTCAAACTCATCCACGCTCATTAATTTGGGCGGCTTCACCGAAGTCCCCATCTCGTTATCCAGATTCATCTGGTTCACCGCGTTTGCGTTTGCGTTCGCATTTGATGTAGAAGCTACTAGCATAGTTGCAAAGGCGTTGTGGAACTCATCCATCTCGAAAATCAGACGATTATGACTGAAACACGTTCAAATCACTCGCATATTGATTAGCAAACAGACAAGTTCGCGCAAACTTGTGCAAAAAAACAATTTCAGATTCAGTTTTGACAAGTTCGGGCGAACTTGTGTGAAAATTTCACTTGATGACAAGTTCGGGCGAACTTGTAATGATTTTCAGAAAACATTCAAACTTTCCCAAGTTCGGGGGAACTTGTGATAATATTTCAACAAAATTTTGACAAGTTCGGGCGAACTTGATCAATATCTCTTGAAAAACTCAACAACTTCGCGCGAAGTTGTTCAAATTCAGCAAAAAATGTGAATTTAAGCCAACTTCGGGCGAACTTGTAGTCCAAGTTCGAGCGAAGTGAGTTTATCCAACATGGTTTTTTGACATTTTGGACATAAAATTGTTTGAATTTAGCTATGAAACTTTCAGGGGTTTGTATTTAGGTGATTTTATGTGACATATTCAAAATTTAGATATTTTCAACCATAAGTTCATCAATTTGGTGAAAAAGTGTAGAAAAATGAAAGAAATTAGTAGAAATAGAGAGTGTCTTGTGTAGATCTCAGCAAATTAGGTATCCATGGCTCTGATACCACTTGTTAGGATCGCTCCTTCAATGCATAGGAACCTAATTTGTATCTATAGTCATCGTATGCGGAATTTACGTGATTAGTTAATCAAATACACAAGATTTACTGTTTAAAGATCGGTTTATTAATGTCCAAAGATGTTACAATGTATTCTCCAAACCGACAGAGCTTCGCCGTCTACAATGCAAAGTTACAAATGACAAAGACCCAAGACGTATATATAGAGACCACCAAGTTCGCCTGAAATGTGTCATGGCCAGGAGAAGTTCGTACGAACTTGTCCTGCCTATGCACAACTTCGGCCAAACTTGTTGTCTTTACAACATAAATATCCCAAATCTAACATTTCCAAACCCTAATCACACAGACTCGATCCAAGACCTAGACAATAGACATCATGTATCAACAAGAACAGATCCTACTGATGCTGCAAAGACTTCATCAAAAAGAAAGAAATCTGCTGAGTCGTCGTCTTCTGCTCCAAAGTGTCAAATGAAGAAATCTGATATGGTTACAGGATTGGTTGATGAACCAGAGCATGAGGAAGTACCTGCTACTGAGCTTGTGCAAGAAAAAGAAAATGTTGAAAGTCTTGAAGTTATGACCGAGAACATTGAGAAACAAGCATATGGATCAGTTGAAGGAGGTGTCGGTGATGATGATGGCTCATCCTTTAGTCCTGATTCTGAGGATCGATTGAAAAAGGAGGAAGAAGAGAGAAAGAAAAAGATGTTGGAGGATAAGAAGAGAAAAGACATAGGGGATAACGATGACGACGACGACTTCATTACGTCAGAATATGAGGAAGAAATTTCTGTTATCAAGCCAGCAAAGAAACCGGCAGCAAAACGAGTAAACATGTTGTGGCTAAAAAGCCTGAGTCTGTTGCGAGTCGATTGAGAATCAAGTTGAGAACTAAGGTTGCTGATCCTCCTGTTATTCCAACGACTGCAGATGCATCTACTCCAACTCCTCCACCACCTCCTCCACAACCTTCCCCTAACCGTATCTCTCCACAGAAACCACAATCTCCACTCCTCAACACACTACAACAGATGCTCCAATGCCCTCTCCTCCACGTCCTCCTATTCTCACTCCTCCTACCACATCACAACCAACACAACAATCATCGTCTTACCCAACACAGGGAGCGTTTGATGCAGGGTTTGGTGATTTCTTATTTGATATTGGATCAATTCCGGAGGAGAAGATTTTTCAGCAGATATAGTCTATGAAGGAAGACTTGGAGAGTTACAAGCTGAAATCAAGAAAGCTGAGAACGAATTAAGGATGCTTGAGTTTGACAGAGATAGTATAAGGGAGATTTTGAGGCTTGTGGTTAATGATAATGATAGATTCATGGAAGCAGCTAAGCAAGTTTCTACTTTGAGGAAAGGATTAATTGCTCGAGAATGAAAGGGAAAATTTGAAGGCTATTGTTACAGAGTTATGAGACAGAGAATGAAAGAATGAGAAAGAAAATGGAAGAGTACGAGTCTGAACGAACGTCGAACAACAGACATATTGAGTTAATGAAAAAGATTTTGGTTAGATCTCTAGGTATTTCTCTGGCAGATGAGATAGAGAAGATAGAAAGAGAAGAAGCGAGAAAAAGAATATCAGAAAAGGAGCAAGCTTTTAAAGCTCTATCAGAAGCTCAAGGCAAAGGAAATAATAAGATAGATGATATTTCAGTGATAAGCCAGCCTGAGCCTGAAGCTGTGGTTTCTGCGGATCTTGTGATTGTACACACTATGCTGGAAGTTGAATCCGAGCCAGTATCTCTTGCCATGGTTGTTTACAAGCCTCCGCCTCCAGTTTTGTCTTGGTAGGATTGCCTCGGGAAGTAGAGAATGACTTATCAAGCCTACCAGAGAAGCTTCGCAGGCACATGGAGAAGAAATTGGAGAAAAAGCATCAGATGGATAAAGAGATAGATGATGAGGTTGATTCATACTTTGACAGTAAGAGTTGGATAGCAATGTTGGTGTTAGAAAGGATGATGATGATGTTGGTGGTTCTGGGATTCGTGTAACCGATTCTGTTATGAATGAAAATCTCGATATTTCTGTGTACTTGAAGGTCTCCGCTAATCAACACACTGCAGATAAAGTTTAGGGGGAGTCAAGTGATGTTGCCAAGGTTCAAGGCAAACAGGAATCCTCACAGCGACTTCATCATCGGCTGTTCCTGCTGTGCCTAAACCTAGGATATTTTATTTGGAACATGATGTCGAAGAGGGTGTAACAACTCGAAAATTTCATTCTTATCTTTTCTTTTATTTTCGTTGTATCTATCCATTGTAATCTCGAGATTCGTTTATAAGAAAGTTATGTAAATTAAATTATGTTGAATTACTGTTATATCGCATTTAATCGCTTATTAAACGCATCGCTAATCTAATCGCAATCACAACTAAATATGCTATTATACAAGCCAAGTGTGTTATTGTTTAATAAACACTTGTGCCATCGCATCGCTTATCTAATCGCATTGCGAAAAGCAGTTAATTACGTGGATTTATGTTATTTATGTGTTATGTGTGTTTATTTATTATGATTTAATCACTCGCAAACTCACGCAACTCGCTCTCACGCATTGAATCCCTAATACGATGCTTAACGCATCACTTAATCACTTAACGTGACTTTATAACTCGATTACATCGCTGAACATCGATAAACGAGCGAAAAAACAAAGAAAACCCAACATTTGGGTCAAGTTCGCTCGAACTTGGGTGACCCCAAGTTCGGCTGAACTTGACTGGCCAACACAAACCTTTCCACTTTCCCACAAGTCCGCTCGAACTTGCCTTGATTATTCACAGAATCAGCAAGTTCGGCCGAACTTGACTTGCATTCTATGAATCCTTAACAAGTTCGCCCGAACTTGTATAGATCTATACAAGTTCGACCGAACTTGACTCCCATTAGCTCACATGTTGCCTTCACCTATAAATACTCAGCTCCATTCTCTCATTTGAACTTGCTGCAAGTTCACCCAAAGCTCTCAAAACCCGAAACCCTTTGTTTTCTAAGTAAGATTTAACTCGATTTTAACTACTATGATGTTCAACAACGTTCTACAACGATTTTGCACAAGGTTTTGCTTTCGTTTTATCAAATCTCTTCTGTTTTACGAAAACTTCATCTTTTTATACAAAACATCTCTTATTCACTCAGATATACTCTTAGATCTGAGTAAAACCTTTTAAACTATTGATTTTTACACAATATTCGGACTAATGACGTACGTTTCGTTCACTTTTGAGTGGAACGAGGCGTTGTCAAGCAAAATCTCAGATCCGGAAGCACAAGGACGAAATCGTCACTTTACACAAGTTGGACTAACCCGTACGAACCTTCAAGTTCGCCTGGATTAGCCCAAGTTTATGTAAAATGGCTAAGTTCGCTCCAAAAGACCTCTCCAGCCAAAGTTTTACTCAGTGGCTTAAGGTTGGAGGGATGGACACTCGATTTCCTCAGCAAACGGCGCAAAAACGCACGATTTGGATGCCAAAATGACCAAGTTCGCTCGAGATTTAACTGATTTTGTGCAGCTCAGGAGCCAAGTTCGCCCGAACTTGCACCATATGGGTCAAGTTCGACCGAACATGTGTCAACATAAGTTTGCCCAAACTTGTCAAGTTTCTTAGGAAACTTCACAAGTTCGACCGAACTTGCTTCTTCTGTTAACAGTGCACACAAGTTCGCCCGAACTTGTCAAGCTTCTTAAGAAACTTCACAAGTTCGACCGAACTTGTCTTAACATCTCAACATGTTTCACAAGTTCGCCCGAACATGTATGGAAACATACACGTTCGCCCGAACTTGTCCTCTGCCCAATCCAAACTTAAACCGTTTCAGCAATTCAGAAGACTGATGCACTTGTGTTCGCTTACAGGCTGATCCGGCACTCTCCACAACTCCCCTCAGATCCCTCATCTCTCCCGAAATGCACCAACTGTGAGTATACTTGAACCCTTTTACGCTTAAACGCACTTTTGGGTGTCACATATGTTCCTATATCGAATCACATCACACAAATCTCAAATGCTTATTCGCAACCCGCTGTTACATGATTACACGTGAAATCTGCTGAATTGTACGTATTGCTTGATTGCTTGTACGCCACCCTTAACAGGATAGTATACTAGAGGTTGACCCGCCACCCGGAGGCCCGGGGTTGTTAAGGCTCGCATTTTTATTTCGCATTTATTTTCTCTTTTAGGATGTGAACGCTTGTTCACATGCCTCGATCAATCGCGGTTTGTTGGTTTGCATGAATCTAAGTAGTTACATAATTCACATCTCTTACGTATGTCATGTGGTGTATGCTAAACGCTTTTATATCTATATTGTATGCAAAACTCATATGCTCGTCTTTACTTATTTGTATTGACTTTTTACTTTAACATATGTGGCAAGTTGAGGATTATGCTTTGGACGCGTAGTTTAGGTTTTTGCTTTAGAAACGCTTGTAATAAATCTAGAGATTTTTAAACAGAATTTGTGTTATGAGAATTTTGCAATTATGTAATGTTATTTGGGGATTGTTTGTTGAAAGTATGGGATTTTGACGTTTAAATATAATCGTTGAAATAATGTTATGGAATTCTCGTGAAACAAATTTGGTTCGTTTAGTGCCGCGCCCCGATGATTCCGCCATCGGTTGTGGTGTGACAGATTGGTATCAGAGCCTTAACTGTAGGGAATTAGGTAGAATTGCCATGTTCGACCTAGTCTATAGTCTAAGTACCCAATTTGACCAATCTTTAACTTAAATGCTTAAACTACTTGCCATAAATGCTTAAATGTGCCTTTCCTAAGGCTAATACAATATACACGCTTAGAAACGCTCGTATCACACAAAACGAGTGATCAAGTCGAGATTAGGTGTGAAAACTGAGAACTCTCAATAAGATCATTCACTCCGCGCATACTCTCTATCGCAAGAGATACCTTCGTTGAGTTAGGAGTGATATCCAAACCTCGACGAAAATCTCCACTTCTATCTAGTGGAACTCCCGACTCGATCGGTGAGTGTATCCACAACTAGGAATGAAGTTGTTAAGTTAGGAGCGAAGCCCGCATCTTAATAACTAGTTCCGCTCTTCGATTTTCAATCTAACCAAAGTCTCGATTATTTTGATGACTCGGAACACTACGTAACTGGAAGGATGAATGTTGTTACCGTTGTACGGCGAGAGAATTTGTCTATTAGGCCAAATCGTGTGTCCGAACTCAGAGAATTTTCGAACTACTTTGGGTAGTCAACGTCTCAATACCAAGGACGCTCCCAATTGATTTAAGCCTATATCGTCGATTTACGCATCATCGAGTTTATTACTATTTATGTGTTTCAATTTTGAGAAATTTCGCTTTATTCAATTTCCCGCTTTATCGATTTCTCAATTTATCCCTTTTACGCTCCATCAATACATGCACTACTCGCACAGCTCTCGAAATCTAAAACGTTAATTAACACACCAATCAAACTAAAACGCTCATCTCTCTTACGCATATATTCTCATACGCTATGTACTCGCTTATATCTCGCATCTCATACGCGCTGCGCATGATTTTAATTAGTGGTGAATACATGCAAAATATGTGCTTACGTGCTTATGTGATTATGTGCTTACGTGCTTATGTGCTTACATGATTATGTGCCTACGTGTTTACTTGCCTATGTGATTGTGTGCCTTGTATGAATAATAATAATAATAAATACTTTAAAACATAAACTTATTATAATCGAATATCATCCAATCGAATCCTTCAATGTAGATGTCTTCAATGGGATCGCACACCGGAGGAATCTTCAGCGCGGCCAAGCTGACAAGCGCATCGCATCACTGGTGGCCAAGGAAATGGCCAAGGTGATCCCCTAGATAGTCAGAGAGATCAAAGCCGCTAACAGCAACACCTCTATGGACTCGAAGGTCGATCCACCCAAGTCATCTTTTAGTTTCAAGCAGTTCAAGGCTTGTGGACTCCTCACTTTTACTGGCACCGAAGGACCCAGTGCCATGTTTCACTGGTTTGATTTCACATTTCGCCAGAGTGAGTGTCCCGAACCCCTTCGCACTACGAACGCAACGCTACTGGCGTATTCCAGTCCAGGGCTATCGACTGGTGGACCACGGAGCGTAAGAGGAGGGGAAACGATGAAGCCTACGGACTCTCATGGGAAGAACTCAGGGAACTCATGATCAAAGATTTCGGTCCTCCCTACGAGATCCAGAAGTTGGAAAACGAATTTTGGGGAATCAAGCAAGATGGTCCCGACAATGCCGGTCTCACAGCTCGCTTTAAGCAGTTGAGCATCATCTGTCCCGGTCAAGTCGACACGACCGAGAAAGCCATCAAGAAGTACATCAATGCCCTGCCCGATTGCGTCGCTGACTTTGTTCAAGCAGCACGCCCTACTACTATTGAGGAGACCTACCAGTTAGCCGCCAAGATCAACGACAAAAGGGTTCAGTCTGGTTACTTTAAGAATAGCAAGGTCGCAAACCAGGCAATCACCGAACCAGCAGCTCCATCCGGTCAATCCCAAAAGGCAAAGAACAGTTACCGAAGTCGCAAGCGAGAAAACCCGAGCAAGAACTTTGCTCTTACTGCTCCAGCAAACCCTCAGCCACTCCAGTCTGCAGCACCAAACGCACCGCCGGCAAAGTGTGCATATACTGGCCCGCATCCTTTGTGCTCAAAATAAACCTATCATCATGCGGTTGGAGGCAACTGTCGCTTCTGCACCAACTGCAATATCTACGGCCACTTTACTGTGAGTTGTCGTTCAGGCCCTTGGCAGCCAGCTCCTCAGACCCCTGCAGCTACCAGCTCCTCCCCAGGCCAATCAGCAGCAAGCCCCAAGAGCACGTGCCTGTTACACGTGCGGTGATCCGAATCATTTTAGTAACGTCTGTCCAAACAAGCCTGTGAAACAAGAGCCGCAGCAGCAGCCACAGCCTCAACAGCAGCAACAACAGGCTGCACGTGGATGAGCCTTTAACCTCAACCATCGCCAGGCTCAGAACGACAACAATGTTGTCAATGGTACGTTCCTGTTTAATGGTATTTATGCTTCATGTTTATTTGATACTGGTGCCGATAATTGTTTTGTATCGTTAGAGTTCGAAAAGGTTTTAAAATGTAAGCGCTCTAAACTCCCAAAGACTTTCGATATGGAATTCGCCACCGGAAAAACCATCACCGTCACCTTCGTCCTACGTGGTTGTTCCCTCGATCTCAACAACCATGTCTTCTCGATCAATCTCATACCTATGCAGTTAGGTAGCTTCGATATCATAGTAGGCATGGATTTTCTTCGTGAAAATCATGCTAAAGTTGTATGCTTCGATAAGATGATTCGTTTCCCTCTCTCAAACGGTGATCAACTTCATGTGTATGGTGAAACTCCCTCAAAGAAGTTGATGGTTTTGTTGTGTACTCAAGCACACAAATGTTTGCGAAAGCATTGTGTTGCTTTTCTAGCCCATATCATGAACCCGAAGAAAGAAAAGAAGACCTTTAAAGACATTCCTGTTGTTCGTGAATTTCCTAAGGTCTTTCCCGACGATTTACCTGGTTTACCCCCTACTCGTGATGTTGAATTCCGTATCGATTTAGTTCCCGGTGCTACTCCCATTGCTAAAGCTCCTTATCGTCTCGCACCATCAGAAATGCGCGAGCTATCAAGCCAACTTCAAGAGCTTCTTGATAAAGGTTTCATACGCTCGAGCACTTCGCCATGGGGCGCACCCGTTCTTTTCGTGAAAAAGAAAGATGAGACGTTCCGAATGTGCATCGATCATCGTGAACTTAACAAACTCATGATAAAGAATCGCTACCCTCTTCCCCGAATCGACGACTTATTTGATCAGCTTCAAGGTGTTACTTGCTTTTCTAGGATCGATTTACGTTCCGGCTATCATCAGTTAGGCGTGTTGGAAGAAGAAATTCTGAAAACCACCTTTCGTACTCGTTATGGCCATTTCGAATTCGTGGTCATGCCCTTTGGTCTTACAAATGCACCCGCGGTCTTCATGGACTTGATGAACCGTGTGTGTAAAGCTTTCCTAGATCGTTTCGTCATTGTGTTTATCGATGACATCCTTATCTATTCGAAGTCGAGAGACGAACATGCGCATCATCTCCGTTTAGTCCTCGAACTTCTCCAGGGTAATCGCCTTTATGCTAAGTTCTCTAAATGTGAATTTTGGCTCGAAGAAGTCCAATTTCTCGGCCACATCATTAATAGTCAAGGAATCCACGTTGACCCTTCAAAGATTGAAGCTGTCAAGATTTAGATTACACCGAAGAATGCTTCCGAAATCCATTCATTTCTTGGATTGGTGGGTTACTACCGTCGATTCATCGCCGATTTCTCGAAAATCTACCGCTTTAACTCATAAAGACAAGCATTTTGTTTGGGATTCTAAACAAGAGGAAGCCTTTCAAACGCTCAAGAGTATGCTATGCAACGCTCCCGTACTCGCTCTTCCCGACGGAAACGACGATTTCGTGGTTTACTGCGATGCCTCTAATCTTGGTCTTGGTTGTGTTCTCATGCAACGAGACAAGGTTATCGCGTATGCGTCTCGACAACTCAAGATCCACAAGAAAAACTACACAACCCACGATCTCGAACTCGGTGCAGTTGTTTTTGCATTGAAGATATGGCGACACTACCTTTACGGTACCAAGTGTACGGTCTTCACCGACCATAAGAGCTTACAACATATCTTTAATCAAAAGGAACTAAACATGCACCAACGCAGATGGGTTGAACTTCTCAACGATTACGATTGTGAGATACGCTACCACCTTAGAAAAGCAAACGTCGTCGTCGATGCTCTAAGCCGGTGAAGCTATGTCTGTAGATTTCGTGACTCTCAAGCTTTAAATAATGATCTCGAAATCATGATTCGCTCCGCCCAATTCGCTTGTTTTATCGAGGATACTTTGGAGGAAGAAATGAAATGTGGTGCCGAAACTCAACTCGTCGTTAAACTGAATGGTATTTATTACTATCTCGACGCGTTTAGATTCCCAGCCGTGATAATCTTCATGAATTGCTAATGACCAAAGCTCATAAATCTTTATATTCCATTTAGCCCGGTGCTGACAAGATGTACCAGGACCTTCGTCCTAAGTATTGGTGGCCGGGCATGAAAAGGATATCGCCGTGTACGTTACAAAGTGCTTAACCTGCTCGAAGTTAAAGCCGAGCATCAAAGGCCCTCTAGCTTACTCGAACAACCCGAAATCCCGATATGGAAGTGGGAGAGTATAGCTATGGACTTCATTATGAAACTTCCCCGCACTTCATCCGGTCACGATAGCATTTGGGTTATCGTTGATCGTCTTACCAAATCAGCGCACTTTATTGCTATACGAGAAGACTTTAAGGTAGAACGATTAGCACGAATCTATACCGACGAATTCATTTGTCGACACGGGATGCCTCGTGACATCATTTCTGACCGCGACGGTCGCTTTACCTCACGTCTCTGGGAGACTTTTCAATCTGCCCTCGGTACTACTCTCAACCTCAGTACCGCTTTTCATCCTCAAACCGACGATCAGACTGAGCGCACGATCCGCACCCTCGAAGACATGCTTCGTGCGTGCATAATAGATTTCGGTGGTAATTGGGATACGCATTTACCTTTACTTGAATTCTCGTACAATAATAGTTATCACACCAGCATTCAAATGGCTCCATTTGAGGCACAGTATGGAAGAAAGTGTCGATCGCCTATTGCATGGCACGAGATCGGAGATGCACAAATCACCGATCCTGAGCTAATTCAAGAAACGACAGACAAAATCCAGCAGATCAGAGACAATCTCTTGAAAGCTCGGAGTCTTCAAAAGAGCTACGTCGATAAACGCCACAAGCCCCTACAGTTCGAAGTGGGAGATCACGTTCTCCTAAAGGTTGCACCTTGGAAGGGAGTGATCCGCTTCGGAAAGAAAGGAAAGCTAGCGCCACGATACGTTGGTCCCTTTAAGATTCTGGAAAGGATCGGTAAAGTAGCCTATCGCCTCGAACTACCGGCGGAACTTAACAACGTTCATCCGACTTTCCACGTGTCAAACCTCAAGAACTGCCTAGCGAAAGAAAATCTCCACGTCCCCCTCGAGGACTTGCAAATAAACAAGACTCTCCATTTTGTGGAAAAGCCTGTCGAAATCATGGACCGAGAAACCAAGAAGCTACGGCGCTCTCGCATCTCTATCGTGAAAGTCCGATGGGAAGGCAAACACGGCCCAGAGTTCACTTGGGAACTGGAAAGTGACATGAAGGCTAAGTATCCGCATCTCTTTGTTACGGCCACTACTTAAATTTCGGGACGAAATTTCCTAAAGTAGGGGAGACTGTAACAACTCGAAAATTTCGTTATTATCTTTTCTTTTATTTTCGTTGTATCTATCCATTGTAATCTCAAGATTCGTTTATAAGAAAATTATGTAAATTAAATTATGTTGAATTACTGTTATATCGCATCTAATCGCTTATAAACGCATCGCTAATCTAATCGCAATCACAACTAAATATGATATTATACGAGCCAAGTGTGGTATTGTTTAATAAACAATTGTGTCATCGCATCGCTATTCATCGCATTGTGAAACACGGTTAATTACGTGGATTTATGTTATTTATTTGTTATGTGTGTTTATTTATTATGATTTAATCACTCGCAAACTCACGCAACTCGCTCTCACGCGTTGAATCACTAATACGACGCTTAACGCATCACTTAATCACTTAACGTGACTTTATAACTCGATTACATCGTTGAACAATCGATAAACGAGCGAAAAACAAAGAAAACCCAACATTTGGGTCAAGTTCGCTCGAACTTGGGTGACCCCAAGTTCGGCCGAACTTGACTGGCCGACACAAACCTTTCCACTTTCCCACAAGTCCGCTCGAACTTGCCTTGATTCTTCACAGAATCAGCGAGTTCGGCCGAACTTGACTTGCATTCTATGAGTCCTTAACAAGTTCGCCCGAACTTGTATAGATCCATACAAGTTCGACCGAACTATACTTAGCTCCATTCTCTCATTTGAACTTGCTGCAAGTTCGCCCAGAGCTCTCAAAACCCGAAACCCTTTGTTTCTAAGTAAGATTCAACCCGATTTTAACTACTATGATATTCAACAACGTTCTACAACGATTTTGCACAAGTCTTTGCCTTCGTTTTCATCAAATCTCTTCTGTTTTACGAAAACTTCATCTTTTTATACAAAACTTCTCTTTTTCACTCAGATCTACTCTTAGATCTGAGTAAAATCTTTTAAACTATTGATTTTTACACAATATTCGGACTAATGACGTATGTTTCGTTCACTTTTGAGCGGAACGAGGTGTTGTCAAGCAAAATCTCAGATCCGAAAGCACAAGGACGAAATCGTTACTTTACACAAGCTGGACTAACCCGTACGAACCTTCAAGTTCGCCCGGATTAGCCTGGGTTTCTGTAAAATGGCTAAGTTCGCTCTAAAAGACCTCTCCAGCCTAAGTTTTACTCAGTGGCTTAAGGTTGGAGGGATGGACCACTCGATTTCCTCAGCAAACGGCGCAAAAAACGCACAATTTGGATGCCAAAACGACCAAGTTCGCTCGAGATTTAACTGATTTTGTGCAGCTCAAGAGCCAAGTTCGCCCGAACTTGCACCATATGGGTCAAGTTCGACTAAACTTGTGTCAACATCTTCACAAAACCCAACAAGTTCACCCGAACTTGTCAAGTTTCTTAGGAAACTTCACAAGTTTGACCGAACTTGCTTCTTCTATTAACAGTGCACACAAGTTCAACCGAACTTGTCTCAAGATCTCAACAAGTTTTACAAGTTCCCCCGAACTTGTATGGAAACATACAAATTCACCCGAACTTGTCCTCTGCCCAATCCAAACTTAAAACCGTTTCAGCAATTCGGAAGACTGATGCACTTCTGTTCGCTTACAGGCTGATCCGGCACTCTCCGCAACTCTCCTCAGATCCCTCATCTCTCCCGAAACACACCAACTGTAAGTATACTTGAACCCCTTTTACGCTTAAACACACTTTTGGGTGTCACATATGTTCCTATATCGAATCACATCACACAAATCTCAAATTCTTATTCGCAACCCGTTGTTACATGATTATACGTGAAATCTGCTGAATTGTATGTATTGCTTGATTACTTGTACGCCACCCTTAACATGATAGTATACTAGAGGTTGACCCACCACCCGGAGGCCCGGGGTTGTTAAGGCTCGCATTTTTATTTCGCATGTATTTTCTCTTTTAGGATGTGAACGCTTGTCGCATGCCTCGATCAATCGCGGTTGTTGGTTTGCATGAATCTATGTAGTTACATAATTCACATCTCTTACGTATGTCATGCGGTGTATGCTAAACGCTTTTATATCTATATTGTATGCAAAACTCGTATGCTCACCTTTACTTAATTGTATTGACGTTTTACTTTAACATATGTGGCATGTTGAGGATTATGCTTTGGACGCGTAGTTTAGGTTTTTGCTTTAGAAACGCTTGTAATAAATCTAGAGATTTTTAAACTAGAATTTGTGTTATGAGAATTTTGCAATTCTGTAATGTTATTTGGGGATTGTATGTTAAAAGTATGGGATTTTGGCGTTTAAAATATAGTCGTTGAAATAATGTGGTTCTCTTAGTGTAGCGCCCGATGATTCCGCCATCGGTTGGGGTATGACAGAGGGGGAGTATGTTCATAACTTCTCCAAAGCTGAACTAGCAGAGCTATATGGTCTAAATGACGAATCATTTGTGTTTGATTTTGAAGATGATTTGAACAACACAAGTATTGAACCAAATGATTATGTCTTTCAGCCAGTTCCAGATGCTAATGATTATGATCGTGTGATTATAGAGGATTGGGATTCCGACGATTCTGATTATAATGTTGCTACCTATGCTGGAGAGGGTACAAACGCCTTCCCGCCCTTTGCGGAAATGTTTTCGTCTGCAAATGATGAATTGTTAAAAAGCAGAGTTGAAGAGGCAGTAAAGTCTGGATCAGTTTCTTAACAAATGTTAGAAGAAGAGATTATTGAGATGAAGAAGAGATGGTTTAAAGAAGTTCCAGTAGAACGAAAGTTTTTACGTCCTTTGGCCTTCTTTACCATAGTTCCTGGTGCTTCGTTAGGAGATATCATTATCTGGGGATGGATTGAAGAGCTGAATGTGTATGCCATCAAGAGAGAATTTGAGTGTAGTACTTCAGACGCTTAAAGGATATCAAAACATTGCCTCATTGGGATGTCACGGAGCTTGTACAATCAAAGCTATTCAATCTAAAGATCAAGTTTCATGATAGAGAGTTGTGGAAAGTCATCAAGTACGAAGCCATGCACAACTTTCCTCGTTGGAAACCACATTATCCAAGAAAGGTGACAAAGATCGATCCAGTCACACAAGAAAAGGATATTACCTTGATTGTCAAACGCCCTCGTGCGATGAAGAATATGCCGCTCATCAAAATGGAACAAGACTTCTACAAGATCTTTAAGTGGTGGCACTATGATTCAAGCACAGGTGAAGCAGTTATTGTGTAGAACCCGATAAAGACTCATGGAAGATTTCAGAAGAATTATCAGAGTCTGTTATCGCGCATAAATGTATATATGGGTTATGGAGAGGGATCCGCGTGTTAGATCCGAAGTGCTGGTTAACTGCTCGAAGAAAGACATTGAGCGTCTGTTCTATGTAAAGATCAGCTACGAAGACAAGGATGGAGCTCAAGCTTTGCAGTTTCAAAAGATCGTTAACGTTTGTTATGCTCATGATATTCACTCAGGTAAAGCTTAGAACACATCCTGGAGAGAGATTGAAGCAAAGGAGAAGAAAAAGAAAGATAAAAAGGAAGCCGAGATTGAGGAAAGAAGAAATATTGCTGCACAAGAAAGATTTAAGTTTGGCAACACATACAATCGACCTCCTCCAACAGATCAGACTCCAATTCCTTCTGAGGAGCGTCGTAAGCCTCCAAAGCACTTTTTCGGTTGAACGCGTAAAATACTTTTTGAAGAAAAAGTTTTGAAGACCATCCAAGACTGCAGCAACATCCAAGGGGGAGTCTGTTGGTGCATTAATGTCTATTGCCTACGTCTAGGATGAGTCAGTTATGTAATTAGGGCTTCTAAAGTGTCAGATATTAAGTTTTGTTTGTTTTGTAAAGATTTCGTACGAAATCCACCCTAGACACTTTGGTGCGAAATATGTTCAGTATATATAGATGTCTTGGGTGTTAGAGTCAGTATGCTGTTTTTGGAGACCAGAGGCGAAGCCCTGCTCGTTTGTGTATGTAATCGATCCAAGTTATTTGATATAAAGATTCAGACGTGTTAAACAATATCATTGATCTTGTCGTGTGTTTGTTCACTTGGTTAACAATGAACTCCGCCTCTGTTAACTAAGCAATCAGTCCGGTAGCTCACGGTTGGGTCCGATCCTACACTCACAATAAATATAAACAAAAAAGGAGATTATTGATTGGATTTTCTATACAAGTGGTCCGTTCAGTTTATATAAATACGACTCCAACTAATATATTTGACAAACTGTTTAGTTTATATACATACGACTCCAACTAATATATTTGACAAATTATTTGCCTGACTTTGACATTAAATATTATATTACATGGGTTAAAATATAACAAGAAGTTATGTTTTTATAATAAAAAGTATAAGAAGTCTTTCTAGGCACTAGATTGGATACTGGATGATTAAAATTAAAGGGATTGAATTCATTAAATGGAAAAGAGACACATGATTTTCAAGGGTTTTCAGTATTTTCATATCTCACACCAGATTTCACTCCACCTCTAGTTATATATATATATATCTATGTATGTATAGAGAGAGATAGAGAGAATGGATGTGTGAATATTAACTCTCTTTATAAGGGGTATATTCGTTCATTCAAAATAATCATTTCTTTCTCTTCCACTTCCCCTATTTTTTAAAACGTTAATAACTCTTTCATATGAAGATATATATATATATATATATATAATATAATTTTATATTTTCACCATAAAACCAAAGGTTTTTTATCTTTAAAGCGAGTATACTATTGATGTAATTTTGAAAATTGTTTTCGAAAAGCTGGATGCCGAAAATACAATGGAAAACACAACATACTATAAGACAGTGAATATCAAATTAAAAACATACATGTGTAGACTAATTCAAAAATGACCATCAAATTAAACAAAATCATGATTACCGATGTTTCATTGCGTTTAAAAAAGCACAATTGTGAAAAAAAATATACAATTTCATTCAAAAACGCAATTAAATCAACACAATTCATTCAAAAACTAAGCTGTTGTAAAACACAATTCACCAAAAAAATAACTAACCTACTGTAAAACATAATTCGCACAATTCAGAGTATAAAACACAAATGTGGAGTAAAACACAATTTTATTCAAAGGTGCAATTCAAATAAACATAATTCACCCGGAAACTAAGCTATTGTAAAACACAATTCAACTAAAAACTGAGCTATTGTAAAACACAATTCATCCAAAAAACTAACCTACTGTAAATCGCAATCACGCAATTCACAATATAAATCACAATTGTTGAATAAAACACAATTCTATTAAAAACTTAATTCAAATAAACACAATTCACACATAAACTAAGCTATTGTAAAATACAATTCACCATAAAACTTACCTACTTTAACGTAATGTTGAAAAACAAAAACTTTTGCACTCTCATGACTTCCACAATTGACTTAGTGTAAACACAATTCAAAAAAACACACAATTATAAAATAAAAACACAATTACCCCAAAACTAAGCTAGTGTGAAATGCAATTTACCCAAGAACTATAAAAGACAATATAAAAACACAATAAACTGGTGTGTTTTATAAAACACAATTAAAAAAATACAATTAAAAAACACAATGAACTAAATACAATGATGACGAAATTCTTAGGATTTATTGCATAGATCGAAGCCGATTTCTTCGAATTATTCAATGGTTGACGAAATTTGAATGCTAAAAATACTGACCAACGATCTAATCGAATGAATTGAATGATCCACTTCAAAATCAATCGAAAAAGTGGGTAACTGTATGAAACTGAATCGGATTTCTTCCGAGAAGTTGAAGAACAAATTGATTGAGTGTTTGACTTAGTGATCGTTGAAGAAAATCGCACTATCACGTAGTGATTTTAGAGAGAGAAAGTGAAATGTGGTGGTTTGTGGTTTTAAAGATGATGGGATTTTAATATACAAAGAAAGAGAGAGAGAGAAGGTAAGAGGGAATTAAAGATGGTAGGTGTAATAAATGGGTCGTGTTCGTGAGCTGGCGCGTCCAACCTGACCCGAACCCAAAAATTTTAGACGAACCTGAACAAGATCCGAACCCAAAAATCATATCAAACATAATCCATTTTTTGTGGGTTGACCCGAATATGACCTGTTCAATCCATTTATTTTTTTTACTTTTAGATTATAATACTAAAATTAAAATTTGATTAAAAAAACATAAATGTATATAATACAATTACATTTAAATTATAAAATTTTATTCAATTTCTATTTTAAGTCATACTTATAGCCTGAAATACACATCTAATTTAATCAATGCCATAAAATATCTTATAAAAAATATAATATAATATAAAAGGGTTAAACGTGTCAACCCGAACCCTACTCGTTTAGCTAAACAAGTTCGCGGATTCAACCTGAAACTGACCCGACCTGTTAGACTAAATCAAAACCCACGAATTTCGTGTTAGGTTTATGTCGTGTTTTCGGGTGGTGTCAGAAATCCACGCACCTAGAAGATGGGTTGGTCTCACAATGAATAAAATACCATTCCTCTTATATTTCTACTTTCCTACAAAATGTTTTCTTAGACTTCCTATAAGGATCAAACTTCCTATTTGATCATTGGTTAACTTACATATCACCAAATTAAATAAAAAACGAATTTCTACTTTAAGCCACTCTAGCTTTACTGGGTGGTAGAGACTCTTGTTTTCTCTTGGCAGGGGTAAATTATGATAGTTTTGGTGTAATTTAGGATTAAAGTTACTCTAACATTTTTCGTTCAAAAAAAGTATTTTAACGCTATTGCATATTATTGATACACGTCCAATGATTAATATAATACTTAGTTTATATAAAGTTTTAAAGTAATGTAGTGGGATTGTCCACGCTCCGCAGCAGATTTCTGGTCGGTATTCATTTAGTAAATACTGGTACGATACAGACACTCGGTATTGTAATTTAAAGATATGGTGGTTTTAGGTATCTGATGATGAAGATGATGCTAATGAAGATGATATGGTGGTTTTAGGTATCTGATGATGAAGATGATGGTATGAGATATGACATAATAGTAATAGTAATGACAAGACAATCAACTACGGTCAATTTACCGCTTCGGTTAACAATGATTTGATTGATTTCAGTTAAAAGCCACAGGGACTTGGTTGGTCAAATTAGAAAATTAGAAAAGTAAGAATTCATGATGTCATTTGGTTACTCCAGTTATAGTTTACCCCATAAGTAGTTTACTCCATAATTAAAGTATTTGATATTACTTTTCATACCCCATTCCCATAAAATCACATGGGTCGTGTTCGTGAGCTAGAACGTCCAACCTGACCCGAACCCAAAAATTTTAGATGAACCCGAACAAGATCCGAACCCGAAAATCATATCAAAGATAATCCATTTTTTGTGAGTTGACCCGAATACGACCCGTTTAATCCATTTATTTTTTTTACTTTTAGATTATAATACAAAAATTAAAACTTGATAAAAAACATATATGTATATAATACAATTACATTTAGATTATAAAATGTTATTCAATTTCTATTTTAAGTCATACTTATAGCCTGAAATACACATCTAATTTAATCAATGCCATAAAATATATTGTAAGAAATATAATATGATATAAATGGCTTAAACGTGTCAACCCGAACCCTACTCGTTTAGCTAAACAAGTTCGCGGATTCAACCTGAAACTGACCCGACCTGTTAGACTAAATCAAAACCCACGAACTTCGTGTTAGGTTTATGTCGTGTTTTCGGGTGGTGTCAGAAATCCACGCACCTAGAAGATGGGTTGGTGTCACAATGAATAAAATACCATTCCTCTTATATTTCTACTTTGCTACAAAATGTTTTCTTAGACTTCCTATATGGATCAAACTTCCTAGTTGATCATTGGCTAACTTACATATCACCAAATTAAATAAAAAACGAATTTCTACTTTAAGCCACTCTAGCTTTCACTGGGTAGTAGAGACTCTTGTTTTCTCTTGGCATGGGTAAATTATGATAGTTTTGGTGTAATTTAGGATTAAAGTTACCCTAACATTTTTCGTTCAAAAAAAGTATTTTAACGCTATTGCATATTATAGATACACGTCCGATGATTAATGTAATACTTAGTTTATATAAAGTTTTTAAAGTAATGTAGTGGGATCATCCACGCTCCGCAACAGATTTCTGGTTGGTATTCATTTAGTAAATGCTGGTACAATACAGACACTCGGTATTGTAATTTAAAGATATGGTGGTTTTAGGTATCTGATGATGAAGATGATGCTAATGAAGATGATATGGTGTTTTAGGTATCTGATGATGAAGATGATGGTATGAGATATGATATAATAGTAATAGTAATGACAAGACAATCAACTACGGTCAATTTACCGCTTCAGTTAACAATGATTTGATTGATTTCAGTTAAAAGGCACAGGGACTTAGTTGGTCAAATTAGAAAATTAGAAAAGTAAGAATTCATAATGTCATTTGGTTTGAGTCAAATGGACTCCAGTTATAGTTTACCCCATAAGTAATTTACTCCATAATTAAAGTATTTGATATTACTTTTCATAACCCCTTCCCATAAAATCACATGGGTCGTGTTCGTGAGCTAGCGCGTCCAACCTGACCCGAACCCAAAAATTTTAGACGAACCCGAACAAGATCCGAACCCGAAAATCATATCAAACATAATCCATTTTTTGTGAGTTGACACGAATACGACCCGTTTAATCCATTTATTTTTTTACTTTTAGATTATAATACTAAAATTAAAATTTGATAAAAAAACATAAATGTATATAATACAATTACATTTACATTATAAAATTTTATTCAATTTCTATTTTAAGTCATACTTATAGCCTGAAATACACATCTAATTTAATCAATGCCATAAAATATATTGTAAGAAATATAATATAAATAGGTTAAACGTGTCAACCCGAACCCTACTCGTTTAGATAAACAAGTTCGCGGATACAACCTGAAACTGACCCGACCTGTTAGACTAAATCAAAACCCACGAATTTCGTGTTAGGTTTATGTCGTGTTTTCGGGTGGTGTCAGAAATCCACGCACCTAGAAGAAGGGTTGGTGTCACAGTGAATAAAATACCATTCCTCTTATATTTCTACTTTGCTACAAAATGTTTTCTTAGACTTCCTATAAGGATCAAACTTCCTATTTGATCATTGGCTAACTTACATATCACCAAATTAAATAAAAAACGAATTTCTACTTTAAGCCACTCTAGCTTTCACTGGGTGGTAGAGACTCTTGTTTTCTCTTGGCAGGGGTAAATTATGATAGTTTTGGTGTAATTTAGGATTAAAGTTACTCTAACATTTTTCGTTCAAAAAAAGTATTTTAACGCTATTGCATATTATAGATACACGTCCGATGATTAATGTAATACTTAGTTTATATAAAGTTTTAAAGTAATGTAGTGGGATCGTCCATGCTCCGCAGCAGATTTCTGGTCGGTATTCATTTAGTAAATACTGGTACGATACAGACACTCAGTATTGTAATTTAAAGATAAGGTGGTTTTAGGTATCTAATAATGAAGATGATGCTAATGAAGATGATATGGTGGTTTTAGCTATCTGATGATGAAGATGATGGTATGAGATATGATGTATAGTAATAGTAATAGTAATAGTAATATAATGACAAGACAATCAACTAAGGTCAATTTACCGGTTCGCTTAACAATGATTTCATTGATTTCAGTTAAAGCCACAGGGACTTAGTTGGTCAAATTAGAAAAGTAAGAATTCATGATGTTATTTGGTTTGAGTCAAAGGGACTCCAATTATAGTTTACCCCATAAGTAGTTTACTCCATAATTAAAGTATTTGATATTACTTTTTATATCCCTTCCTATAAAATCACATTGAAACTTATCATATTTACCCTTTATACAAGTCATATTTTTAATAAGTATTCCTTTTGTTACAAAACAAATTTAAAAGTGTGAAAAATATTATAGATGTTTTTTTTTTAAATTTCGTTTGTTTTTATGTTTATTTACAAAAATATATTTTTCAAATATTTTTCAAATATTTTTAGATATTGTTTTTATGCTTTCTTTTATTGAACATCTTTACAAATTATCAATAACATTTTTCATATAAAAATAATAATAATAAAGTTTTTTTTTTTGAAAAAGTCTATACTATATTTTTTAAATGTCTTATATTTATTTCTTTTTAATATTTTGAAATGGTTTTTTAATGACTTGAAGCGGTATCCTTAGGGTGTTCATCGAATAAAATATCGAATTATTTTGAATAGTTTTTATTTTCGCTAGAATTCGAATTCGATTAAAACTTACCCAATTCGATTCGAATTCGTATTCGAATAAACAACCCAATTATTATTCAATTAAAATTCGAATTTCGAATCGAAACGAATTTGAAATTGTAAATTCGTAATTGACTCGAATTGAATTGAATTCGAAATTTTAATTCTTAAATCGAAACGAATACTTGATAATCGAATTTAATCGAATTTCAAGTTTTTCGAACTCGAAACTAATTCTGAACACCCCTAGGTATCCTCATTGAGTCTTAATAAACAATAATACACAAAAATCCACACAAAGCTTTGAAATCAACTAGTTTAATATATTTTTTTAATTAAAGAAGAACACAATATTTGTGAATCAACCCTATCCATTTGTTTTGCTTTAGAAAAAGTGCTCACTTCGATCGGAAGTCTTAAACTGGTTTCAACTTGTTTATAACATACTCTTTACACAAATTAAATTTGATTTTATATAGATTGTTAATTTATAGTTTGAAAAATTATTGTAGTACCTATTGTTTATTTGTTCTCTTACATAGATGGTTTGAGCGATTAATATGTGCTAGGGCTGTAGATGTTATTTTAAAAAGAAAAAAACATTTTACTTTTTTAATAGATAAAAAACGTTAATTATTTTATAAAACATTTAAAGTATTAAAAATTATAAAAGTAAAATACAAACTAGACGAGGAAAAAAAAACATTATATAGAATTTTTTTCAAAAAGAAATTCAAAACGTTCTTTATTATTTTTATAAGAAAAGTGTTCTTAGTTATTTGTAAAGATGTCCAATAAAAAATATAATCAAAATACTATTTGAGAAAATGTCTTTAGTAATAATATCTGAAAACTTTTAAAAATATGTTTTTTAAATAAAAATAAAAAAATAAACATTTAAAAATGAGAAAAATGGTTGTAAATTTTTTTTTACACTTTTGAATTTGTTTTGTTACAAAGATTTCTTTTTGTAATGATGATTTGTTTAAAGGGTAAATATTACAAGTTTTAATGTGATTATATGGAAAGAGGTTATTAAAAGTAAAAAGAGGGGTATATTTAGCCCACCCCTTTCAGATTTGGTGTATTTCATCAACAACGAACCTGTTTTAATATTAGTGGGATTTTACTTTTATTTGGATATGATAAATTAGTTTAGGAAAGCATAATTTGGTAGCTTGATTTACGTACTCTTTTTTAAAATATATTCTTCAAACAACCTAATTTATGATTTTAAAATATATTCTTTCAAGACAACCTAATTTATGATGATGATAATTTTTGGTTTTGTAGGATAATTTCAAAATATGTAGGATAAAGTATATGATAAATATTAATATATATATATATATATATATATATATTATATATGTGGGTGTGTGTGTGTGTGTATAAATTTTGATATGTGAACGACAAATCTTGAAATGTGTAAGATAAAGTGTTTTTGTTTAGTTAATGAGAAAGAATATAATTAATGTGAGAAGTTATAAACTATTTATTGTTTTACCATTATGCCATTTCTTGTTTTTCTTCTTACATTAAGTTTTTTCTCAAATGATCATTTCCCTATATCTATAAAACAATATAGCAAATATATGTTGGGTGACGTGATGCGGTGTGGTGATTAAATGATTTTTGTTTTAAAGTTGTTTTATGCACTAGTTCAAGTTTTATTATTTATAAAAACACGATGTAATACTATCACACTACAGCTCATGTCAGGCAAGTGCACCAATCGTTGGCGTAATATAGTCTTGGTAAGATACCGAAGTCGTCCAAAGATACAAGAGTTTTAGTACTGAGTCGTTGTTAACGTCTAGTTCAGTCCAAACGTTGAGTTCTAAATAAAAAATACATAAAATAAATAGCTCAAGAGGAAAATAAAAGATAGTAATCAATGATAGGAAAAAAGGTGTTTAGGATTAACATACTTCTTGATGCGTTGTTAACTAGATCTTACCATAGGGTAACAAGGGCTCGATCGTCAAACGAGGAGCTATTCGTGTTAACGCGTATTGTTGTGCAGTGTTTGGGTCGAAATCCTAACACACTCGATCCTTCTGCTTTGAATCAGCAGGGAAACACAACTCGAGGGCGAAATATATTATTAATTAGTTAGATAGTTTAAGGAGTTGATATTACTTAGTCCAGCAGTGAGTTGTTAATTCCCTTAAAGTAGTTACTTTTATATAAACTAAGTCCTTTATACCTTGGTGTTATCTCCATGCAAAGGTAAGAGCTGACTCAACCCAAAGTCCCATCCAAAACCTTTAACATCCGATAAGAGCATCAACATGCTTTGACACCACATAGACATAGAAAACATGAACACCCAACTGAATGGCCCCGGACGATTGTTGGTAGATTTTAAGGATTAGGCGGAAACTCTAATGGCCGAAGTTAATGACGACACTATTATTTCACCCACTTTCAATAAACTACGTTAATTAGTTAAAGTCATTAACATACACACACCTTGTTCACCCATGATCTTACTTATTACCTCAGCATCAAGGGGTAAGTTCCCAAAAAAACCCTCAAGAATCTAGCCAAGAATGGCCATGGGACAAGATATGATCAAACTTGAAAAGATTATACAAATCATAAAAAGCTTGATTACACTAATGGTGGAGAAGTGTGTAGTGGAGAAGAGGGGAGAGAATGGGCAAGGAAAAATGGTGGAGAAGGGCTCTATTTATACTCTGGCTGGTGCCAGGCACGGGGCATGCCTGGCCATATGACCAGCTACTCCCGATTCCTGAGGCACGGGGTGTGGTCAATTTTGTGGGCCCCACGGGATCTTCCAAATCTTATAGAAGCTTTTCCTTTGTCTTGTACTGCCGATGCATGGGGCATGCCTCGCTTTCTTCGCTTGATCTTCGCACAGAGGGCTTCTAGAGGTGTCTGGTGTCTCCGGGATCCGAGGCATGGGGCGTGTCTAGACATTTTCTTCTATTTATTCCATTTTCGTCCGGTTTTGCTTCCTTTGTTAATCTTGGGTTATTTTTGTCCTGAAAATAAACCGATTTAAGCTTATTTGAACATTTCGTTAACAAGAATTTTTTTAAATGAGTCATGATTTGATATAAAAACATGTACATTTGAGCTCATATCATTGAGGAAAGTGAATACAATGCTTTTGCACACCTAGCTCGTTGTTGAAGTCATTTAGGTCTAAATAAGAACGAGCATTTGATCCACCTGCAGACGAGCGTGGCTCAGGCGTGTCGCATGAAGAAGTCTTGGAACACTTTGATGTGTTGGCCTGGTTTGACTGGTGGCAAAAGACACCATTGTGGAGAATTTTTAAGCACCTCCAAGGTTTTACCATGGTAAATGGGCAACTGTATGTTGCTCTAAACTCATCGAGGGCCGCCGGCACGACGTTTGTGTCGCTTGAACCGCTCGGTCTATGTCGAGTATTTAAGGACAATATTGTTGAAGTCGCTACATTTCAATCTCATTGATGACCACTTGTCCGAGAATGAATCGTTTGTACGTATGGTTTGCGCTTCATAACGACAAAAAAAATTTCTCGAATCCGCCCCATAAAAACCGGTGCTTCTTGATCATTGCCTATTTTAAAATTCATAACAATTCTATATTTTTAACATTTATAACTATTATATGTTTAAAAAGCGCATTTTAAAAAACTAAAACATTTAGTAAGGAATTAACAAATAAACAAATAAACACTTTTAAAAATATTACTAACGGTGGGGTCTCCGGATATGCCTACCCACGCTCGTGCCAAGGCTAACTCCTCTTTCATTGTCCACTTTTCGTAAGTCTTTGGAGCTCGTGACTCATCCGGTTGCTTTCTACGATGTCTCAGCGAGGATGACCTTTGGCGGGTATGGTGTGTTTTGGGTATGGTTTGGCTTTCGGGTTTAGACATAGGAGATATAGGAGAAATAGAAGACAAAGGTTGTGACATGTATTGACAAATGTGGGAGGATACGCGTAAAAAACTAGCATTTGAACGATGGTGGTGTTTGTCAAGGTTGTTGGGATTGCATGTCACATCATGATGAATTTTCGGTCAGCAGTGGTCGGTGTTCACCTTTGCTGGTGTTGGTGTTGATGGCCTATGGGCATTGTTGAGTGGTTGTGTAATGTTGGTTGTTTGGATCAAACGCGATTGTGTCGTCGAATGGAAACATGATGGAGATGATGGGTTATGAGAGATGATTTTTGTGTAAAACATGTATGTAAGAGTGGTGTGTTGTGTGTGAAAAATAGGGGTTGAGTTGTTATCTATATTGTGTTAAAATTAGATTTAAAAGAAAATATATATATGTATTTTGAAAAGAAAAGCCGTTGGTGTTGATGGTCCATGGCCCACGTTTTCTACCCGTTATCATCCGCTATTGTGTTGGCTGCCCACAATATGGCGGTAGGGGGGAAGAGGGGCGCTATTTGTTGATATATGTTGAGGTGGCATGGGGGTAGCGGCTTGTAGGGTCCAGCCATACAAGTGCTTTCCTTCATTTGTGATTGTGGTTGACTGGTGTTTTCTAATATTTTAAATTATCTGATTTCGTAGGCGAATGAGTTAGAAAGTAGAACAACTTTGGATGGCAATTTTCTTATTAAATCACATTTGTGATTTCTCTTTTACACAACAATTGAATAATTTCATTTCTCTTATACAATTTACTGTATCCGAATGCAATTGCTATAGAGGTCTCTGAAAATTCAGCAAAATTCTCCATTGTTCAACAAATTTCCAGCCGCGTATGCACCATACGAGGCGGTTTTCGATGGGGAACAATATCAATGGCCGTAAGAAACCATCCATGAATGATTTCTTTTAGTTGATCTTATAAGATGCTTTCGTCTGGGAACATTGCACCCCGTAAAACAACAATTATGCCAGATTTGATGATGTAGCCATTCGTTTCGTTGTTCCCTTCTATTACATTATCCCTGTTTATGATCTACATTACAACAGAACATACATGCTTATTGTGTTAAGAATAGAGTGTTAATCTTACCAAACCGACCTTAGGACGATATACAAACTGTATTTTTTATTGAACCATACCTTGACATTTTTGCCAATCGTTACATTCTTGTCTATTATAGCTTTCTTTATAAAAGAACCTTCCCCTACACCAATATTCTGCTCATGTACACTCTGTTGACATGAGAACATGAAAACACGACTGTAAGTTTTTTTTATTTTATTATGTGTATACATCAAAGTTGTTTTTTGTAGTAAAAAATATTATTATTTATTATTATTTTTTATTATTATTATTATTATTATTATTATTATTATTATTATTATTATATTATTATTATTATTATTATTATTATTATTATTATTTTACTGATATAATATCAGATCCCATGATTACTGAATCTTGTATAACAGCTCCATCTCCAACCCGAGTTCTTGGACCAATGACTGAACTTCTAATGCTACATCTCTACTTTTTAGAGAACCGAGAAAGATTGCACAAATAAGAAAAAAATTAATAGAATAATAATATATGTATGTATTTTCTGTTAATTTGATGTAATAACTTACATTTAAAATGCAACCATCGCCAATGGTGCTATCTGTGATGGCAGCATCAGTTACTAGAGATGGAGGCAGATGTCGAGGCAGGGTGTACAATGGAAAGTCCCTATCGTGGAAGCTGTTACGAAGTATGTAATTAGTTTTAAGTCACGGTAGAGGTGGCAAACATGTTAAATCGAAACGTGGACAATAACTTTTGATGGACAAAGTAATTGTCTATATTTGAAGCGTTAAAGATTTAACATAATCCGTTGATAAGTAAATAGGCTGAAGTTGCCACCTCTAGGTTTCATGCTATACATTCTTTTCAGGTTTTCAGAGTTACCGACTTATATTTCATGTTTGTTTTCTTTGTGCTTTCCATATTCGCGTTGTAGTACGCTTCAATACTCATCATGTCCTCCCAGTATCCATCAAACTGGTAAGCATGTACCTGTTATTACATCAAACCTTAGCTTTCACTAACTTTTTTTTTTGTTTTTTTTTTCGTGTGGTTATTAGAAATCGTAATAACTAACGACTCACCTTCAACCCCAAGGATATTGCACCTGGTATTACTTCATTCCTCAAATCATTTGCTTTGGGGAAAGATTCTTTCAAAAGCTTTATCATAACCTGTCTGTTTATAACATAAATCCCCATGCTAGAAAACTTTTCAGTAAACTTTGAGCCTTGAACCTGAAAAACTGGGACCAAATCTGTTCTTTTTCGAACCCGATAACTCGATTTCCAGAGCCTACATTGAAAATACCAAAACCTGTGTTGTAATCTCTCGCGCTATCCAGAACTGAAACCGTTACATCTGCCCTATTGTTCCTGTGTGCTTCTAGAAGCTTCTGATAATCCATCTTGTAAAGATGGTGACCTGGAAGCACCAAAAATTCAACTGCTGGATGCTGTTCCAATACCCATAAACATCTTCTCATTGCATCTGCAGTTCCCTACATACCCAAAGTATGATCTAGATGCGTCAATATTCAGTTCTTATGAATGAGTTGATTTGGGTTAGGTTTTATGCCATATGGGTAAAAAAATAAAAAGACTTAAATGTCATTTTAGTCCTTGTGGTTTGGGCCATTTTGCCAGTTTAGTCCAAAGATTTCATTTTTCACCTGTGGGTCCAAAAATGTTTCACCGTTGTTATTTTAGTCCACTGGGTTAACTTTATCCAATTTTTATGTTAATGAGAAGGGCAATTCGGTCATTTTATATGTAATTTCGTTAACTAGAAGGGCAGTTCGGCCATATAAAATGACCGAATTGCCCTTCTCGTTAATAAAAATAACGGATGAAGTTAACCCAGTGAACTAAAATAGCAACGGTGAAACCTTTTTGGACCAACAGACGAAAAATGAAACTTTTGGACTAAACTGGCAAAATGGCCCAAACTACAGGGACTAAAATGGCATTTAACTAAAAAAAAGTCAAATGAGCTGAAAGTTACTATTTTTATTTTTACTTCTATTTCATGTGAACCCTTAAGTTATTTTGTTAAAATAAATAGAGATTGTTACTGAAGTGATCTTCTTGTGAAAATAAGCTAATGCATTAGTTATTTGTGAAAAATGGACAAGAAAGTGTTTGGTACAGCTCCATTTTGACATGTACTTAAAAATAACCCGTTTTAACTAGAATCTGTTTTGACCCACCATCCAAGTCACCCACCTATCTTTATTCCTTTAGTTAACAATGTGGTCAACGACGAACCTGGAACCAGTTAGCGTCTTCTGGACTCTGATAAGCCGCAATCACTTCAAGAAATTCTTGGTTTGCTAATAATCCAGCAGAATATGCTCTTGAGAGATGCGAGTTTAACGAAGTGGAATTAAACTGTGTAAGCGCGTATACTTTTGTTATATTACTATTAATGCAGTTGCTTATAACTGCATCAATAAGCCTATAACTTCCCGCCACTGGAACCGCACCTTCTGATCTTCGTTTTGTCAACGGATACAACCTTGACTGCTGCGCTGCGTCTCCAAACACCACAGCTGCAACACTCTGACAAATTCACGGTTTGTTTGAATCTAATTATATTAATATCCTAGAAACCGTTTTACAACAAAAAACAAGAAAAAGTTATAATGATCATCAGTTACAATGCAGATAAAACTGACCTGGTTTGCTGGTGAAAAGTGGCGTTCGGGTTTCTGGGAATTCGTTATGGCGAGTCTTGAATGGAGGTTCTTCAATGGTGGTTTTTCATTGAGTTGTAGTTTTTGTTTTAGATTGATTGAGGTCTGAAAAGTGAATAGTGCCATTACAATGACAGAAGATGAAAGATTTGGAGGTGATGAGGAAGATGATAATGATGTTTGAGTTTGCTTTTATTAACTTTTTATTTATTGATATGGATTTATAGCCCAAATTAGGTACCATGGTATAAACTTTGTATAGAAAAGCAGAGGAATTTGGGTTTCTTGTTGGTGATGGATGTTGCAGACCGAATACTTGGCAAAATTGACCAAGCATGGTATAATTCTTTTCCTATGTTTTCATCCTCCACTCGTATAGTTGTTAATTAAATATATATTATTAATAAAATTTTACTTTTGGCTTATGGTAAATCGGACATTATGCAACTTCACCATTCTTAATGTATCGGTGAATGTGAGATATAAAGTGAAATAAAAAAGAAGGAAAGAAAAGAAATAAAAAAAAATGATTAAACGTATTGGGAAAAAAAAATTAAGTTGACTGTCTGTGTGGGGGAGGAGGACTCTATGTTAAATCATTTAAGATTATGGGGTATAAATAAAAATTGGGACTAAACTTGTATGGCCAAAACAAAAGAATCTAAAACTTTACCGTAGCTAATAATTACATTATCTAGATATAATATAATGGTTAAGATTGAGGCAATTGTGATCTCTCTCACAACAAGTTAAAAATTTTCGCCTTTAAAAAAAACATAATCGCGACAAATAGAGAGTCAGAATTGTGACATCCCACACTTTCAGCTTAACACTGTTAACTTTTCTCAGTTAAATCCTTACGATTTATAGAGCACATGTACATGCATTTGTGTCACACGTGTAAATCATAATATACAAAACTAATACAAACTAGTGGGACTAGTCTTGTATATACACCAAAGTTAATTTGTTAACTTTCTATACGACTAGATGTGTGAGATAACAAACTAAAAATTATAACTTTCTATACAAGTTTTAAGGATTTGAAATTTGAGGGACTAGATATGTTAATTAACAAACTAAAATTATAATTTGTTTTATAAAACAACCCAACCCTAACCGCCCCCCATAACCCTACGACGTCTCTCTCTCTCGGATCTCCTTCTCTCACAATCTCTCTCGCTCGGTAAACCCTAACCTTGATTGTATTGTTATCATATGGATGTTTATTCTCATACATGACGCGTTTGATGATTTGTATGATTACATGTATGTACGTGTGCAATCGGTTAGGTATAGGGTTGGATATATCTTGTTATGTAATTCGGATATATATATATATATATATATATAAATGGGGAGGGTTTAAATGAGAACACTCTTTTTTTGTGAGAACCATGAGAACAAATCTCAACCACTCATTTATATCCTCTCATGTTTTAATGAAAAGGCTAATTTGGTAATTATACACTCCCCTTCTCCATCTAAACTCAACATCATCAGAACAAAGGTAAATGAAATCACGCTCTTACCAAATAATGAAATCACCATCCTTTTGAAATCTTCAGATTATTAGGTCGTAAATCTCATACCTTTAACGATTTCTTCAATTGTTTGATTTTTTCAACGATTTTAGGGCTTATAAAATCTTCAATCTTTTTTGAATCAATATTCATCGATTTCCCTGTGATTTGCAGGTATCAAATCAAATTTTCAATAATTGTTAATTCAATTATGTTCTTCAATGATTGTTGATTTTGTTACATGTTAGTTTAATTTCGATTTTCAATGATTGTTGATTTTGTTTCATATATTCCACGATTTCAATTTGAATATGTGGATGTTACATGTATTCCACGATTGCTATTCATATGGTTCCTCATAATTTGCCCTAATTTGTTTATGTTTGGTGAATTGTATTCATGGTTTGTCCTAAAACTTTTTTGAGTAATAGTGATTTTACAAGTAATTTTAGTTCCGTGTATTCCTTTATATTGTACAAATTTGTGTAGTTTCTTGTATAATGTAATATCGGCATCAATTTTTATTATTATTTTTTTGAATTGTATGTACTTTGATGTTTTATCATTATGTTGTCTAGTATCCACTTAAATTAGTTGAATGACTTCCTATTCTGTTTTACATGTGTAATCGCTTATTTCTTTCTTTACAAATACAGACAATTGGGCTCAGGTGGTTGTTTAAGATCTTGAAACCAAATATGTGTAATAGTATCTTGTTTAGAGTTACACATGTGTAACTGTTAATGGCTCGCATTCCATCCTTTTTATATGTACACATGTGTACGTGGTTCTTGGAACATTTTCTTGAAGCACACAGTAAGTGTTTGTGTATTACACATGTTTAAGTGTTTATGTTTTACACATATGTAAGTTTCTGTTTTACACGTGTAAGTGTTTGTTTTGCACATGTCTAAGTGTTTCTATTTTTCCCATGTGTAAATGCATAGTTACATATGTGCAAAATTGTTTTACATATGTGTAAGTTTCTGTTTGAAACATGTTAGGATCTAAGTTTGAATTAGTTGTGATTTTTGTTTCAAAGAAGGAAATGAAAGTAGAAATCAAAGTTTAATGCAGCGGAAATAGATGGAGAACTTTTATCACAACTAATGGAAGTTTGCTTTGATCATCATGCTCTTAAACTTATAGTTTTTGCATGTGAATCACAAACTCCCCCTTAGCCCAATAAGATCGTTTGAATCGTACATAAATGCAAAGAAGATGATTGGTGAATGATCTTTTTAATATATGATAATACAGTACAATATGATCGACTATTTATACTAACACTTCTAACCTCTGAGCATCTTCGATGACGTCAGGGTTGATAGTGAAAGATAACAAAAATAACTAACTACAAACTCTGATGACCTAAACACTGATTAGTGCATAAGCACTGTTATAGTGAATAAAGAAATAATAAACTAAGCTCTGTTGGATATCCTCTGATGGTCTTCAACAGACCTTTGATCTTTTGTCGTTTAGTCCAGCAGATAATAGAGATCAGAGCTTAGGCAAGCAGCAGTTCTTGAACAGAGTATGTAACCTCTGTTTATCAGGATCAAATGATGTGATTTTGGCTTTTGTATCATCTGTTCCTTTTGAAAGGGTTCAATCGCAATAATCTCCCCCTGGAACAGATGATGCCAAAACACATTTATTTTAATCTTTATTTCTCAACAAGAGTTCTCTTATTTGGCCTTTGAACTGTAGTTCAAAATTAAGAGACTCTATATCATCCTCATCCTTTTCAAGCTCCAGATTCATCAGGTCTTGGAGGTCTTCTGCACTTAACCCATATGCATCCTCCATTCTAATCTTGGTAGCTTTGCCATCTGATTTGAGCAGAGTCAATTTGTGGGTGTCTTTGTTGACCTTCCACTTTAGAATTTTTTGATTAGAAGGCTTTCTAGGATGGCTTTGTATTTTTGAGAAGGATGGATGAAGTTGATGTGCAATCTTTGATAAAGTTTCTCTTAACATATTGCTTGCATCATCAGTGTGGAATTGAACTTGGTCTATAATCCCTTGCTTAATGAGGTCAGCTCATACCTTCTCTCATCTTCCTTTGACATCTCTCTCTGCCTTTTTCTTTGATTTAAGGCCAGGATGGAACGAGCAGATGTTGCAGATGACTTTTGAGTAGGTTAGGTCTGATGAGCTGTATCCTCTGTTGTGTAATCTGGCTTCTTTGGCATTGAAGGATCTTTCTTTCTTCTTTCTTCAATCCTTTTGTAAGTGTCTATGACACACCCTCAAATTCCACATGCAGGGTTTTACCGCGAGGCGTGCGACTGACCAGGATCCAACCACTAATCATGTTGAACCAATTATTAAAGTTGTAAAATCATCACAATCAACACGATTAGTGATCAATCTTTAAAAGTCCAAAACACAGTTTATCTTGTTGCGAAAAAATAAAGTAAACCTCATCAAACCTAAATAAAACCATAAGTTTAATAAATATACAAAACATAAGGCTTTACGAACCATACACTCGAACCATTTAAACGCTCGTTCCAAGCTGTACCTACTGACCTACAAAGCATGCACAAGTGTGTCAACAAAGGTTGGCGAGTTCACTGTTTTCAGTGTTGTTACAAAAATAAGTTTGTTTAAATACTTTAGTTTTATAAGACATGTCATGGGGAGCTACCCCATCGTTAAGCTACTAAACTGTGTGGTGCCGAAACTTGACTGTTGTAGTTGTTTGTGCCCCAGGTCAATGTCTATCATCATTGACCAGTTGCCAAGGCATAAAAGTTCACGCCCATCCTCCCAGGCACGGTGTGAGGTTTGTCAAACCTAATAGCGCTATCAACTAATATCCTGTTCGCCAGGCCCCGGTGACCAATCGGTATAGGTGTGTGGGGACTTTCAGATAGAGTTTGTTAGTCCGCTAAAGACATGAAATATAAAATATAGTATTTAACAGTATTCCAAACCAGGAATACTAGGCAATCCCATACCAGGGAAAGTGTGGTCCACCTCCAGTGGATAGTTTGTTCAGTAGTTCCAATCCAGGAACACGTGTGTAGCCCCAATCCAGGGGTATCGTATGTATTTCCCAAACCAGGGAAATAAGTGTGTTGTCCCAAACCAGAGACACATGCTTTTAGTAAAGAGTCGTGAACTCACCTTTGTTTTGCTCGGTAAGGCTTAAGTGTTTTATGAGCTGAAGTGGTCAACCACGTCCTATTATGGTTATCATAGGTTTGTTATTGTATGTGTATGCAAACACATATGTTCTACACGTATCTAACACATAACATGCATCTCATTAACATTTAGGTGTTCATTGGAGTGAATTTGTGTACGTCATTATAGCACAACATTCATGTAGGCGCTAAACAAGTATTAACATCCCATGATAGCACAAGCAACACATAGATACACATAATTCAATTCACTTCACTACCAGTTTAAAACTCCAAAACTTAGCTGTTTTCGGGGATTTTATTAAAATACTAAACAAGCTTCAAAAATTACGATAAATTTATGTGACGTGGAAAATGGTCCACTTGCCTTGTTTAAAATCTTCAGAGCTCAATTGTTTATAGAAAATTCAGGAAAAATCAAATAGTGCACATAACTCTGATTCGTCACTTTGTGGAGACAGTTTACGGTAAAAAAATTTTAAAAATCCTCGTTAACTCTTTTAATGAAATTCCAGTTGGAGAATTTTAAGCCCTCCTAGTAATACATATTGTATAGATTTCACATATTAAATCCAAACACAGACTAAGTTATGATATTCATAATAAGCTGCAATTTCTGCCAAAAAACGCAGCCTGCATCTTTGAGACGGAAAAATTCATAAAACATTCAGTTTTCGTCAAAAAAATGCAATTCCAGTCGGGTTTGAAAAGTTTTTCCTTGGGGTTCAACATAGACTCAAGAAAAAAAGTGGATTTCGTTAGGTTTTAACCTCGTTACATCCAACACAAGTCGGCTGTAAAGATTTAGACAGAATCTATTTACTTTCAGCTCTTCCCAAAAATGTTTATGATCTTATTTACCCCAAATCCGACCCACACATCATGCATAACCATAATACATCAGATTCAACAACCAGGTATCATCAATATCCAGTTATAATCAAAACCCTAATCCTTAAATCATGAGAAACATCAAAATTGATCAAGTAAACTTACTTGTAAGCGTTAAAGGGTATTGGAATCGATCAAGAAAGCCATCAATTGAAAGATCCAAGCAACAAATCAAAGTGGAATTGTGTTTTGAAGGAAAAATTTTGAAATTATGCTGGAGGTGGGGCTTCCATACGTATTTGGGTTTTAGGGTTAGGTTTATGTGTTTTTTAACTAATTAAAACCATGGGTGGGCCTTTTGGTGGACTTTTCTAACTTTTGGTGCCCCCTTTATAGCTAACATGTTGGTGCATGTTATGTGACAACAGCTTTGGTTTGGTCTTTGGATATTAAACAGGACTGGATCATGAAGACTTAAAGGAATTCGAGTTTGTTATGAAGCCCAATCAAGTCCAAGTTAGATAGTCTTGTTCGAAATTGTTATTGTGTATGTGGGCCTAGCCCAGTTCGTGTTTAGCTGTGTGTATATAAACAACTTTATGCTTTAGGGTTTAGGTTAGCAACTTAAGAGACATTTTGTTTAGAGAGTTTGAGAGAGAATTCGTAAAAGCATTGGCTTGGATGAATTTGGAGATCTAGGTTGATTGTAATCGTTTTGATAGATAATCAATAGAGATCAATTTGTGAATCGAGTTCATGTTCTTCATCTATACTTGTTTATGTGTTCGCTGATTAATCAAGGAGATTTCGCATCCTTGATTAGTTATCAGTTTTATGACGATCCATACGGAATAGGGGACCTACATAACACAAGCCCATCAAACCATTTAATAATTTTTAATAGCCCAAGTCTATAAAAATAAAACTCACTAGTTTGTTTATAAAAATAAATATTTTTATAACGCTAGATCACACAAAAACGCACATTGTTTGCAATTACGAGAAACACCTAACAAGTAGTCCGTGTAATCAAATAAACATAATTTCACTCAATTATATTATTATTTCTACGTTTCAATACTATATCCATGTTTCACCAACGTTCGGGGTCAAACTTGTGTGAAGTTTGGTAATTTAGTTGATTCGTCGAATTATTGTTACATGAGTGTTCATGTACTAGTACTAACTGACACACTTAACCAAACAATATGAAGTGAAATGCTATAATGAATGTTTTAAATCATGTTAAAGATAATAGAGTTGTGTTATCGGAGTTAACCTGAAAAATTCTCAGGTGTCACAATAATCTTGACCTCTGACCACCTTGTGATTTGATTCTTGGTGCCATAATGTGCAGTAACCAATTCTTCCTTCATTCTCCTAAGCTTCAAAGGTCTGCCATGCACATTTTTCTTATATTTGGTCCAATCTGGAGAGTGAGCTTTTTCAGTGGATCTTTCAACATTTCTTGCATTCTTTCCACTTCTTGTTTTAACTCACTCACTGTCCAGTTTTTAAATTGTGCTATGGTGGCCTTGTATTGCTTGTTCTCCATGATATGATCTATGTAATCCTTTTTCAAGCTTTCATCATCTCTCTCAGATAGCTTTTTGCACAAGTCTTTTGAGATGTCTTCCAATCTTTTGACTTTGCTTAGCTGATACTGCATATAGTTTTGCACTTCTCTATCACTGTTTCCTTGTGTATCCCTTTTTGTTATATCCTCTGCTTGGATACCTTTTATTTTCAGGTATTCTTTAATGTTTGCAGGCTTTGGATATTCTTCCAAGGATGGGAAGTTTCTTTTCTGAGGGCTTCAGCATAGAAAAATTTGATCTCTTTCCTAACTGCTGGTAAGTCAAGAGGAAACTGAGTGGGTAGAGGTACTAATGCAAGTGGTTGAAATGATGTAGGAGTTGAAAGTGATTTTGGAGGTGAGGTCAGTGGTTGTGAAGACAAAGGAAGTGGTGAAGGAATGATATTATCATCATTGATAACCTGTGAGCTCCTCCTTATTTTGAATCTTAGTTTGGGTGATGGTGGATGGTTAGGAATTCTGGTGGGTGTGGATATTTGATGAGTGGTGGTAGGAAAAGTGATCATAGTAGTGGATGGGTTAACGTCTGTTGTAACCACTGCTGCATCAACTGTTGTTGACACAAAAGGAGTTATAACATCTGTTGTGGTTGTGGTAGTGGTAGTTGTAGTTGTAGTTACTGATGGTGGTTGAGGATTTGTGGGAGCAGAGGTTGAGGTTGGAAGGACAATAGTGGTTTTGGAAGTTGTGGATGATGGTTGTCTTGTTTTTCTAGTAGTTCTCTTCTTTTGTGAAGTACCATCTCTTCCTTTTCCTTTTGTTAGGCCAACTTTTGTTCAACCAGAGCCCTGCTCTCATCTCTTACCCTTTGTTTATTTTTCTCCTTTTCCCTTGCCAAAATGTTTTGAGTCTCATCAATTTTCTTGGCTCCATGTGGCCTTGGGATATCCACTGTTGGTCTTGAAGATGGATCTGTTTTGAGCCTTAACACATCTCTTTCATTCTCCCCTTTTTTGCATCATCTATGTTAACCAGAATCACAGTGGGAGGAGATGTGCCAGTAGTTTGGAGTAAATGAGCTTTAATGGCCTTTATATCAGCATGTGTGTCATTGTATCTTGCATCAATTAAATTTTTGAATTTTTTCATGTGTAGTTCATGTTGGATTTCAGTGTGTTGTCTTTGTTGTTGAAGCAGAGGATACATGAGTTGCCAGAGCTCAGCAGTGGTTGTTGTTGATGTAGCCGAGGATTGACTTTTGGAATTATGTAACATCTGTTGCATCATATTTTTATATCTGCAACAGATGATTCAACATTTGAGAGTCTCTCTGTCGATTCCTTGTATTTTAGCTCATCACCTAACTTAATAGTATCATCTGAACTCCTACCACTTGTGGTAGTTTTATCCGTGATACCATGAGCAGAGGTTTCAAAACTTGCTTCAAACACAGATGCCCTTTGTCTTGGTACCAGGGACTTCCCACTGGAACAGAGGTTACCTTCGTAGCCTCAACAGTGGTTGCCTTTAAGAGAGACTTATAGATGTAAGCACTGTCCAACTGAGAACATGGGAGTTCAGCAATTGAAGTGATTGCTCTACTTGAATTATCATCAAGGGTTAGATGTAACCCAATGGATGTAGCCTCCTTAATTGTTGATGGGTTAGCAAAGATAGAGGAATCAGACTCAGTCACTTGCTGAGGTATATTATCAGTGATAGGTTGTTGAGAAGAACTTATTTTTGTGAGATCCATATCTATTGCATTCAGCAAAGGTATGATAGTAGGTGGAAGTTTTGTTGGTGAAAGTTGTGGTGTAGAAAGAGACATTGCCCTGGGAGAGGGGATGTGGATAGAGCTAAGTAGATCTAGAGCTTCATAATCTGGTGTCCTTATGCTTACAACTTGTTCCTTTTGTGAGGAATCAAGAGGAGTTTGGTCTAATGATGGAGATCTTTCTAACATCTGCTGTGAGGAAGTAGCAGCAGTGTTTTATGGTGACTTTTATGTTGTCACAGGGTTAACTTCTAGGATCTTATCCAGAAGACCCTTTTTGGTTCTTGGTTTGGTGGGCTTTTTGGATTTTTTTCTTTTGTTTCTTTTTGGAAATTGTTGGTGTGGGTTTCAAAGCACTGGCTGTAGTGCTTTGACCAGGAGCAGTGGGCTCAGTAGCAGTGGGTTGAACTTGTGATGTTGGTTCTAAAATTTTCCCTTCCACATCTACTTGTGATTTGATTTTGATTGAATGGCGATGCGAGTAAAAGTTTCATGAGTAAGGCTCCCATGTGGTGTCACAGCACCTTGTTTAACAGCATCACCAATCTTCTTTTGAAGATAAACACTTAAAAAATATGGATGCATCAGAAAAGGTGAGCGATCCTTTCTGATGTTGTCTATGTTTGCCACCAAGTCATTGAACAATACTTGGGAAAAATTAAAATCGGATTTTGTTAAAGTTGCATAACCCAAGTATTGCATGTTCAAATGTATCTCATTAAAAGCAGTTGACTTGGCAGCAGACATGTCAACAGTGTGTGGAAGCAAAATTTCATTTCAGCAGGAAATTGAGGTTTATAGATAGTCTTACCTATAAGTTGACCAACATACCCTCTTTCGATGAATTCGTTGTGTAACTCAGGGATTGGAAAGGTAGTAGCATGATCCAGGTCATTTCACCCAAAAACCTCTGAAATTGAAGTAGGGGTTACTTCCAATAATGTTTTTCCCACCGCGGTAACAATGCCATAAGCCACTTTCTTCGTGTAATGAACCTTGGAATTTGCCCAAAACTCTCTTAAAGATTGTCGGTAGATAGGAGTAGTTATTTCCAACATTTCTTTGTATTTTTGACTCTTTTAGAGCTTTGATCATAAAATGATACTGCTCATTTGAGTTGGTTTCTTCGAGAATTGCGGTGTATTGTGTGGCGTTTTGAAAATGAGAGTCGACATGATCGAAGATGATGAAGAACAGTTGTGAAAGTGAAGAAGATTTGAGAGAAAAACCGCTTTTAGAATTTTTTGAATTCGATATGGCAGAGTAAAAAACTCTGATTGGGATAAAACAGGGTTTTATAAAGTGAAAAAGTGATGATGACGTAGCAAAGATCTGACGGCTATCATCTGTCCACATGTATCCTCTGATAATGAATGGAAGACAGTTGTTGTGAGAAACACTGTTATGTTTCAACAGTGGATGGAAAGCAGTGTTTTGATTTTACACTATCAGTGGATAGCTTATCAGTGGATAAGGTCAACATAGTGTTTTGACCAATCAGAGAATACACTTTTGCTAGTGGATAGATTTTCAAGCCCATTAATGTTTTGAAAGAACAATGGATAGAACAGACTTTTGAGATTTATTGAAAAGCTTCAATTTTGACTATTTTTAAGGATGAATTTTGATTTTCTGAAAACATTTTATTGCTATTTACACATGGAACACAAAAAATTGCTTTCAATCCATGTTTAGCATTCTAATCCTGGAGATCAAACTTTCAAAGGTTGATGTATCTAATGCTTTGGTTAGAACATCTGCCAGTTGATCTTTAGTATCGACATGTTGTAAAGAAATCAAACCTTTTTCATAGCAATCTTTCACAAAGTGATGTCTGATGTCAATGTGCTTTGTTTTGGAGTGAGAAACAAGATTTTTGATGATGTTTTCAGCTGCTTGACTGTTTATCTTGAGAGGAGTCTTTAGAGCAGTTACACCAAAATCCAACAGTTGGTTTTGAAGCCACAAGAGTTGTGCATTGCAACTTGCAGCAGAATGTATTCTGCCTCAGCAGTGGATATGGAAACTGCAACTTGCTTTTTGCTTTGCCATGATACTAGGCAATCGCCTAGGAATTGAACTCCTCCTGATGTGGACTTCCTTGTTGTTTGACAACCAGCAAAATCACTATCTGAATAACATGAAAGCTCAATGTTTCCATTAGCAGGATACCAGATACTAAGTGTGGGAGCACCTTTTATGTATCTGAATATCCTTTTCACAGCAATTAAGTTTGACTTTCTAGGTGCTGACTAGGATCTGGCACAAACACATGTTGCAAACATGATATCTGGCCTAGAAGTAGTTAGGTACAATAAAGACCCAATCATACTTCTATAAAGAGTTTGATCAACCAAGTCATCTTTGTCATCAACAGTGACAAGCTTTGAGGTTGCTATGGGTGTGCTACAAGGTTTACAGTCATTCATATCAAATTTGTTAAGTAGTTCTTTGACATACTTATTTTGATGAATGAAGGTGCCATTGTGCATTTGTTTAACTTGAATTCCAAGAAAACATTGTAACTCACCCATTGCACTCATTTCAAATTCTGCTGCCATGAGTTTCATGGTAGTGCATGTGGATCCAAATATGATGTCATCCACATAAATTTGGACAAGCATCAAATCTTTTCCTTTCCATTTCAAAAATAAGGTTTTATCAATTTTTCCTTTGAAAATCCAATGGACAAGAGAAAAGTGGATAGAGTTTCATACCAGGCTCTAGATGCTTGTTTAGACCATACAGTGCTTTGTTGAGCTTGTACACATAATCAGGTTGAAATGCATCTTCAAATCCAGGAGGTTGACACACATACACTTCTTCCTTGATCTTTCCATACAAGAATGTACTTTTGATGTCCATTTGAAACACTTTGATATTGTGGTTAGCAGCAAAAGCTAAAAACAGTCTGATGGCTTCTAACCTTGCTACAGGGGCAAAGGTTTCATCATAGTCAATGCCCTCTTCCTGTCTGTAACTTTGAACCACGAGCCTTGCCTTGTTCTTGACAACAATACCCATTTCATCAGTTTTGTTCTTGAAGACCCACTTTGTGCCAATTGGACATACGTCCTTAGGCAGTGGTACAAGTTCCCAAACTTGTTGTCTTTTGAATTGTAGGAGCTCCTCTTGCATAGCTTCTACCCAACTATTGTCTTTTAGTGCATCTTGGTACTTGACAGGTTGTGTGAGTGATAGAATGCCAGCAAAAAGGCAAAATGTTTTGGGATTGGCTTCTTGTGAGCACTCCCTCATTTATGTTGCCAATAACTTGATCCAACGGATGACTTTTGAGGTATATCAAATCACCTTAGTATGACACTAAAGCATTTTGAGGTGAAGGCTGCAAATATGTATCATCTGAGCTAACATCTGACGGTGAATTTGAAGTTCCAGCCTCTGTTTGGAAAGGTGGTGGAGGTATAGGTGGTATGGATGTGAGATTGTGTTGATTTTCGTTCACATTGTGTAGACTTTTATCAATAGTGATTTGATTTTGAGAGTTGGCAGAGGTTTGTGGATCAACAATTGTTGACCCAACAGAGCTTTCACCATTGTTACTAACATCTGCTCCTCTAGTGGCATGACTAACTTTGAAGTTTGGAAGCACACAGTCATATCCTTGATCTTGATGTGTTGATTGTGATGTACCTGCATAATTAGTCTTGACAGACACATCTTCAAATGTAAATTTTTCTAAATCAAACAGTTCAGCAGGATTTGCTGGGATTTTCAATGAAGAAAGTTATTGAACTTTACATTTAGAGTTTCTTCAACACACTTTGTCCTAGAGTTAAAAACTGTGTAGGCTTTGGCAGTGGTTGAGTATCCCAGAAAATAACCATAGTCAACTTTGGCTGCAAACTTTGAGATTTTTAAAATGAAGCATGGACAGCCAAAAACTTTGAAATATGAGATCAGAGGTTTGATTTTGTAAAGAATTTTGTAGGTAGTCTTTTGATGCCTGGGGTTAATCAAAACTCTGTTGTGAACATAGCAAGCAGTGTCTACAGCCTCTGCAAAAAAAGACAAGGGTAAACCTGAGTCTACAAGCATAGTTCTTGCTGATTCAATTAAAGTTCTATTTTTTCTTTCAAGCACCCCATTTTGTTCTGGAGTCCTTGGGATGCTATATTACCTAAAATCCTTTTTGACTCACAGAAGGCATCCAACTCCTTGTTCCTAAACTCTGTCCCATTATCACTTCTAAAAATTTTTACTGGAAGGTCAAATTGCTTTTCAACTTGTTTTACAAAATTTTGCAAAAGGCCTGCAGTCTCATCTTTAGAGTGCAAGAAGAATGTCCATGTAAACCTTGAAAAATCATCAACAATGACCAAACAATACCTTCTCTTTGTGAGACTCATGATTTTTACAGGGCCAAACAAATCCATGTGCAACAATTGCAAACACTGAGTTGTTTTGGACTCTTCAATGGACTTGTAAGAGCTTTTATGTTGTTTACCTTTTAAACAGGAAACAGAATGTTCTTCACAAGTAAATTGTTTTGAGGTAAACCTCTAACAAGACTTTGTTTTGAGAGAGTGGTGATAGTTTTTAGATTTGTGTGCCCAAGTCTTCTATGCCATAACTCTGTCTCTTTGCTTGAAGCAATTGAGAACAGGCATGCATTAGACATTGGGTTATCTTTCAGCATATCAACCACGTACACATTGCCACTCCTGTGAGCAACAAGTTGTGCTTTACTCTCAGCAATGATTTGATCAATCTTTTTCACAACCTCTGGTCCTACAATTTGACATGTTTTCTTTGTAAAGAAGGATCCATATCTTTTGTCACTCATTTGTGAAACACTCTTAAGATTGAATTTTAGATTGTCAATGAGATTAACATTTTTAAATTTGAGTTTCCCAGCTTGAACACACCCTGACCCCAACACGTTCCCTTTTGAATTGTTACCAAAAGATATATCACCCCCTCCATGAGCCATGAAGTCTTTGAGAAGGCTCTACATCCCGTCATGTGCCTGGAGCCTCCACTATCTACATACCATTAACTATCAAGGGAAGCACAAGCTCCGTTCAAATAAGTAATCAATTAGTTTAGGTGAGTTTACAAAGCCAAAATGGCTTTGGATGGGGTCACAGATTGTCCAATCTCAAATTCAGGAGAATGGTCAGTGGTTTGAATTGGCCTTTGTAACCACTGCTGTGAACCATTTCCAATCAAATGTTGGTAGCCATGAGGATGCCTATTGACTTTTGGCTTTGAGGGCTTTTTGTATCCATCATAGCTAAAAAGAACCTTTTCATAAATAGGTTTGCCATAACCTCTTGGATATCTGTTTGCAGGTGGTGCATCTGTCACTTGTACCTATCTGGGAACTGAGGTTTTGGTCAGTGCTTTAGTAACAGATGTTTCAACAGGTTCAAAGGTCTGCTTAGATTTATTTCTTAGTAGAGCTTGAACTTTGACTCTCAAGAACTTTTGTTTTGATCTCTGTTACATTTTTGCCATAGGTTTTGAAGATAAACACACTCATGAGTCATGTGGTTTGTTTTTCCACAAACAATGCATTTTGAAGAATTTGGGATCACACAAGTTTTGTTTATGTCATAAGCTTTTAACAGAAAACAGTTTTCAGTGACATGATTTCTTTTCTCGCAAAAAGTTATAAGACAAGTTTTTGACCTTTTCTTTCCTCTTCCCTTTTTTAGACTTCTTTTCAACAAATGTTGTAACATTTGCTGGAAGATCCTTAATAGGGATTATCCTTGCTTTTGGTGCCTTAACACCTTCAATAGTTGAGAAGTCTATTTACTTGAAATTTTATAAAATGTCATATTCATCTGGCCATGTGAGTTTGAATTAATATTTCTCAACCTCTTGAAAAGTTGAGGATCCCTCAAGTTTTTCCAAAATGATTTTGTTTCCATTTTTATCTGTGACTTTTATTTCTTCACCAGCCAATTTTTTGGGGACAACTTCAACCATCTCAGAATCGACTTTAACAACATTTTCAGAAACTTGATCATTTTTGTTAAAACCAATGCCAAATTTTATGTTGCTCTTGATCTGATTTTCTAGCAAGATTTCATAACCGTTACAAGACTCTACCCATTTCTCACAAGTGATTTGGGTAGATTCTAACTCCTTTTTGCAAACTTGATATTTCTCTACCATAGTTTGGAGTTGGTCTTTAGTTATGCTTTCCTTATGTTTTAGGCTGCTGATTTCAGAATCTTTGTTAACTAACTTTGTTTTCAACTCTTTTGTGAGTTTTTCAAATTTTAGTTCATCTTCCAAAATTTTGTTTCTAAGGTTTTCATTTACCCTTTTTATATATGCAAAAACTATGATGCATTTTTCAGAACATAGATCTTTGAGGATCTAGGGTGATACCTTAGAAGCAGTCATAAGAGCATAGTCACAATCATCTTCACACACCTTGGTATCCCATGGATCAGATAGAGAGTTCTCTTCTTCATCAACAATATCTTTTGAAACCACTGCTTCATTACAACTTTGAAATTCATCAGATTTTGACACTTGTTCCACAGACTCATCCCACATTCAACAATTGTTTCTAAGGCCATTAAACAAAAAATTTCATGTTATAAATCATTTTTGGCCATTAGAGCAAAGTTTTCATCAGTTAAATCCTCAGGCAAACTACTCCAGTCAACAAAACCTTGAGTGAAAAAGCTTTGCTGGTTAACCTCTGCCGGAGCAGTGGTTTGAGTAGTTTGAGTGACATGAGGTGCTTGTTGCACATGCACTTGAGGTGGTGGTGTTTGGACATATTAAATTTGTGGAACAGTGGTTTGAACATAATGCACTGGAACAGTGGTAGTAGGGTGTGCATAGGTAACAGTGTTTTGCACTTGATGAGCAGGGGTATATTGGGAATACTGAACATTGCTTTGTGTGTGCTGAGGTCTAGGGCCAGGATGTGTTATAATAGGTCCAGAATTTTGAGATCTGCATTCTATGGCAAAGTGTCCTAACCTATTACACTTATAACACTTTATTTTTGATTTATCTAGCCCAACCTTCAACCCCCATGCAACCCTGGAAATTTTCTACCAGTTCTTTTGTAAAAATTACTAGCTCTAACACTTAATAGAGCCAGTTGATGCAAAATGTCCATCTCTTTCAAATCAGATGGTTCAAAATGTTGAAGATTGTTCAACTCAAAAGAGAGATTGTCAGAGATTTGGCTTTCCCACTTGAGTAAATGCATAGTTGGGTGAGTAAGAATCAGAGTTAAAGTTTCATCCAGAAGCTATATCAAAAAATGATCATAACCCTGATCCTTTCCATTGCCAGAACCCTCATCTTGGCTAAAAAGAGTTGTGTTACCTAAAGTGTAATCATTAGTCATTTTACCAGACTCTTGTAACTTCTTTTTCTGGTTCAACTCTCTATCATAAGTGAGGAGTCGACCATGAAGCTGTGTGAGTATCATTTCTTTAAAACCAACAGATGTTCGAGTAATGTAAGCTACAGTCTCCCACTTATTTGGTAACGATTTAAGGAAACGACTATTGACAGTCGAATTAGGAAATTCAACGTTTACCAGTTTGAGTTCACTTATGAGACAGCTAAAACGTTCGAACTGTTGGGTTAGAGACTCTCCTTTGACATGACAAAAGGTTTCATATTATTGATTTAGAACTTCTCTATTGTTTTCATCACTTCCTCAGTATCACCGAATTGCTCTTTTAGTGCATCCCACAAATCCTTTACACTATTGCAGTGGAGCTGTCCAACATAGATCTCGTTGGGTAAGGCAGAAGCAACAATGCTAAACGCCTTAGAATCCAACTCTATTTTCTGGAAATCCTGCTCGGATTATAGTTCAGGATTTTTCGGCACTTGAGTATTGGGATCCTCTGTACTTCGAACCAATGGAACGTGGTTCAAATATAACGGATCGCCAACAACCGGTGTTTTGCTAAGCTAAAATGTGACCCATCCGACACTGCCATATGAAATATTCATTTCTTTTCAGCATCAGTGGTGTAAACATGGATCCAATGTTGGAATCCGGTGTGTCATGAGACATTTGTGAATGGTTTTCAACAGATTTTTGTTTTAAAAACTTTAACGTAATAAAACTTTGTTTTCCAAAGAAAACTTATCAAACGAATTAGCAGGTAGGGCTGATCTTTCAAATCAAATTGATAATTAAATCAAATTTTGATTGACCAAGCTCTGATACCAATTGTTATGATCTAAGTTTGAATTAGTTGTGATTTTTGTTTCAAAGAAGGAAATGAAAGTAGAAATCAAAGTTTAATGCAGCGGAAATAGATGGAAAACTTTTATCACAACTAATGGTAGTTTACTTTGATCATCATGCTCTCAAACTTATAGTTTTTGCATGTGAATCACAAACTCCCCCTTAGCCCAATAAGATCGTTTGAATCGTACAGAAATGCAAAGAAGTTGATTGGTGAATGATCTTTCTAATAGATGATAAAACAGTACAATATGATCAATTATTTATACTAACACTTCTAATCTCTGAGCATCTTTGATGACATCAGGGTTGATAGTGACAGATAACAAAAATAACTAACTACACTCTGATGACCTAAACACTGATTAGTGCATAACCACTGTTACATTGAATAAAGAAATAATAAACTAAACTCTGCTGGATGCCCCTGATGGTCTTCAACAGACCTTTGATGTTTTATCGTTTAGTTCAGCAGATGATAGAGATCAGAGCTTAGGCCAAGCAGCAGTTCTTGAACAGAGTATGTAACCTCTGTTTATCAGGATCAAATAAGTGATGTGATTTTGGCTTTTGTATCATCTGTTCCTTTTGAAAGGGTTCAATCCCAACAAACACTTACACATGTGTAAGTTTCTATTTTACGCGTTAAGTGTTTGTTTTAGACATGTGTATGTGTTTCTATTTTACACATGTGTAAGTGTTTCTATTTTACACATGTGTAAATTTATGTATGTGGCATGCTATGTATAAATTCTCAGGTAAACAACCAAAGCTAGTGTTAATTGAAGAAGACGCAACAATGAAACAAGTCGTAGCTAACGTGTTCGATGAACCTATCCATTGTTTATGTATGTGGAGTATTATGTATAAACTGATGAAGATGGTAATTATGATGAATAAAGTCATAGTGATGAAGATAGCGATGAAGATAGTGATGGTGAATGAAGTTTTTTTGTATATTTATTTCTCTAGTTTTTGTTTGAATAAGGTATTCATGCACTATGTATATTAAAGATGTAGCATTTTGTTGAATTTGAACTTCTGTTTTGATGTGGGATTTTACGGTTTTTATATTCTATTATTTCAATGTTTAATATTATTATGTGTCTGTTTTACACATGTGTATGGTATTGAATTTTTTAACTTCACTTATGGTGCAATTAGGAAGGGCAACTCAGTTATGGAACCTCAAATTCAGGTCCAGTTATACCCCTAGACCAGTTGAATACTTAATGGATGATTTTTTATACTTCTTTTCATACTTGATAAATTATTGGCTTTTATGTAGGTTCTTTGCCCTGGGAGCAATAATGATACAAGAGCAGTGGCCTTTTCCCGATGTTTGCACTGCTGGTCAAAGCTGGGGTTAAAGCAATGGCTTTTGTGGTTGTCGTTGACTTTGCTGATTTTCCTACTTTGACCCAATTCTTGATAAAGCTATTGATAAAAAAGAAGATTTTCATAAGTTTAGGTCTAACAAACATTAAAGCTACTCAAATGAGCAGCTGCTTGTCTTTGTGGCTGTGTCTCTATGATGTTATTGGAGCTGTTAGTATAGGTAGAAACATTGTTACAACAACAACAACCGTACCTAGTAAATCCCACTTATAGCAAAGGTAGAAACGTTGTTACATTTTCTTAATTTGTATATGCATAGCTACTTAATGTTTAGATCTGTTCCTTATTATTTATTTGAATTCTTGCAGGTCCGGTGGATGATACAAAGAAGCTCCCAAAGTAAAATTATGATGGGTCCAGCGGGTTTGGGTCATAAGGTTCCAACTAAACCAGCTCAGATGAAACGGACTATTTTAGAAAGTGGTCGTTTGGTTTGGGTTAGAACGGATTCGGGTCTAAGTGGGTTCCGACAATACTGGATACGGGTCAAATCAAAATATTTCAAAACATGGTTATTTTGGTTCGGGCAAAACAAGTTCAGAGCGTTGGACAGGGTGAGATATATCATTAAGCATCATATGTTTACAATCTTTTCCGTTTGCAATTCATTTGCTTTATAAAGCTATTTATCTAATGTAACGAGCATATTATGTTATCTATATTTTGTTTGTATTAATTACGGGCTTTTTTATTTATAATTGCTTAGTATCATTTGTTCAACATTTCGGTATTGGCGTAGGCTGCAGCGGCTGCTGCAAATACAAAACTCTGTTCAATTCACCAAATTCGTCTTGGCCTTGCTCTCAATTCTCAATGTTTTACTATGAAACTAGGAATTCATTCTAGAGGTGTTTTTCATTTTTTTTAATGTAACTTATCATTCTTTGAGAGTACTCAGGAAGTACTCGGCCTAGGTGGAGATTACTCGGGGAGTAGTTGGCCAAGGCAAACAATGCACGGGCTTCGGCAGCCTACCTTGTAGCGAGTACTCAGGGAGTACTCGGAGCCTAGGCGAGACTTTTACAACCATGGGTATCCTACTAGTATTATTATGTTCCTGTTTTACACATGTGTAAGTGTTTTTTTTACACATGTGTAAGTTTTTGTTTTACGTCTTACACATGTGTAAATTGTTCACTATGAATTTTTATTTATGATTTACACATTTTCAGGGGTATTACACATGTGTATATCTATTCCATATTAGCTATTTGTTTATGTTTTACACATTTTCTGCTGAATTACATGTGTGTAAATTATTCCCTGTCACTAATTTGGTTCGGTTTTACACATTTTCAGCTCAGTTCACATGTGTAAATTGTTCCATCGTCACTTAATTGTTTATGTTTTACACAATTTTAGCTCATGACATGTGTAAGTTGTGAATTAAACAAGATAGTATGTTATGTAAAAGGGGACGACACCTCGGTTAATTTATAACAAAAATTATTTACAGCCTACGGGCATTAGGCTTCCCGGGATATACCCTAAGGAGGACACCAACCATAAACCATTAGCTCTGGTCTAATAACAAGGCCTCGACCATGAGCTAAACTAGAAATATAAAAACGACGTATTCTAGACACCAAAAAACACCAACGACTACTCCATCTGTATGCACCTTGTGGGACTGATTGTCATCTAATTGAAGTTTATCATAATATGATATATCAGGATGTGAAAGATGCCTTGAATAAGCGAAGTCATCCTCCAAGTCATCACCCCTGATGTCAATAAAACACAAATAAATCATGAATTTAACAAAAAACATCATACTGAATTGTAGAAATGTATGCACTGCCAATATGATCAAGCAATCAAAATGTAAAAACAAAAAACATCTTCATGCAGAACTCAAATCGATTAGGCGAACAGTTTCCTACATCAACTTGTTGCCCAACGTTCTTTGTTACCACTGACTTGTGCTCATCTAAATTTGATTCAATTATTAAAGATTGATGATGATTAGGATGTTGTACAAAAGAGCTGACTGCATATGTAAAAGTTTTGCAACTAGTGTCAGCACCACCACTGGATTTTGTGCTGATGTAACTAGTAGCAGACGATGAAGTGCTGAGATCCAGGTTGATGTCCTAGATCCATGATAAGCTAAGCCACCTTTTTTCCAACGCTTGAAACCATAATTATAGTCTCTTATATTCCCTTGCAACATTTAAATCACTAGATGATGTCGCGGGGATTGAATTTTGAGTACACTTGGCACAGAAAACACGACCACAAAATTTGCAGTGATGTCTGCGGTTGAACAAAGTATACTGTGAATCACACTCGTAGAATACCCTGCAACTCTGATTGGGCATCCAAATGTCCCTCAACACGTTAACTAGCTCAGCGTCAGACAGCTGAGGACCCCCAAATTCAATACTAACTAAGATGTGCAAACATCTCATTTACACATGTGTAAATTGCTTAATCACTCAAATTCAATATTAACTAAGATGATTTACACATGTGTAAACATATTACTTACACATGTGTAAACATCTTATTTACACATGTGTAAATTGCTAAATCACTCGAATTCAATATTAACTAAGATGATCTACACATGTGTAAACCATAATATATAAAATTTTAGTTATATATCTTTTTATATAACATACCTTCACATGTGGCAACTAATTGGAATTTCTTTGGCTGTTTTTCCATAACCGTGTTCAACATTTGTTTCTTTTTTCTTTTTTTGTTCACCACTCCTTGATGCTTCTGTTAAAACAATATGTATAAACAACTAACTTATACATGTGTAATTTACTTGATTACACAAATGTAATAGTGACGAAGATGATTTACACATGTGTAAATAGGGGTGAGCATAAGTAGGTCCGACCCGACTAGAACCCGATAACCAAACCGAATAGTACCCGAAACCGACCCTAATATTGTAATTCGGGTATTTGTTCAGTTCCTATAATTCTAGTATATCGGGTACCGGGTTGGTTCAGGGTCGGGAACTTATAAGAATCGATATAAACTGCTTGGACCGATTAATTAATATACAAACTAAACTAGGCCGAAGCTTAACAACATAAGTTAACCTAAACAGCTATTACTAACAAACATATATCAGATACCCAAAAAAACTATTAATAACAAACATATATCAGATTTAAATGCACATTTTGATCAAAACAAATGATTCTTCAATAAATCTTCAATAATTTTCATCATTTTTGCAAGTTTGTTGCTCCACGACTCACGAGGTACATGGTTTCCGACACACATAAAAGAACATGCATCCAGAATCCATATATAAAAACTAAATAATATAACGGGTGTGGGTACGCAGCTTATTCGCAGGCCGGTATACAGCCTATTCGCAGCCGGTGTACAACTTATTCGCAGCCTGTTCGCAGTCGGTACGTAGGCCGGTACGCAGCTTATCCGCAGCCTGTTTCAACCGGTACGCAGACCTGTTCGCAGCCGGTACGCAGGCATGTCCGTAGCCGGTCAGCAAGAGATGTTAGATATAGTGCTTTTAGAATTTCAATAACTAATTCAATATATAACAACAAAATACAACAATCAGACATACTGGATTTTAGAAAACCACCTCCTAGCAAACACAACATATTTCTAACTAAAGAGGAAACTTTGTGGCGTGTACTTATTACTACTAAAATAACCAGCTAAGTATTATATAACCATCCCAACCAAAACACATTCACCGGTGTATTTCAATAGTGTATTGTACAAGTGTGCTATCTTTTATAGCCAACGAGATGACTAAGAGAGTAAGTGACAAGTTTCCAGGTAGACTTCTGAATTCTATGCTTGTTAGGGGTCAATTAAATGAAAAATAAAAACACACACTTGCTCTGTTAAGATCCATCCCACAAAAACACAACCAATACCAGAAGACATAAATATGCAAATGCCTATATATAGCAAAAGAATAGTGAAACTATAAACCCTAAATCTTTAAAGCTATATGTCATCCGAATCATAGATAATCATTCTAAATAATATCAATTTTGAACCTAAAACAAAAACAATCAGACATTTATACGAATAATAAAGTTTCTATTACAAACATTCGGTCAAATAAACCATAGGGGAAGTAGATATCAGAGATATCGAAGAAGAGAGATAATAATTTTCACCTTGAACGACTGAATTGATCCAATAGTTAATCAAATCATAGCGAATACAGTTAAATCACACAACAAAATTGAAGAACTCACCTGTTAAACGGTTCAATCAAGACTCATCGGAGGTTTTTCCTCATGATTTTTGAAATTGATGGGCTTTTTACACACAGATCGATTGATGGCAAGGGTTTTTTGATACTAGTCATGCGTATTAGGTGATGGAGTTTTTAGGGGGTTTTGTTTTTTAGTTTTGACAAAATACCCTTTAGTCTTTTAATTTAGGTTTCCTCCTCATTTAAACCCTTCTAATCTTAGCCCTTAATTTAGAATGATCTATGGATGGAAATTGTTCCTAGTGTTCTCACAAAAATCTTCATTCTCAAGATAACCCTCCCGTATATATATATATATATATATATATATATATATATATAGGGCATGGATCATGAGAAAACCAAAAAACTAACTAAAAAACCAAAAAAACATATCAATTTTTTTTGATTTTTTTTAATAAAAAATCACTACATATATATATATATATATATATATATATATATATATATATATATATATATATATATATATATATATATATATATAGGGCATGGATCATGAGAAAACCAAAAAACTAACTAAAAAACCAAAAAAACATATCAATTTTTTTTGATTTTTTTTAATAAAAAATCACTACATATATTATATAAAAAACTTAAAAAAATAAAAAAAGCATAACATATACATATAATGCACATGTGTAGTACACATATAGTGCACATGTGTAGTACACATATAGTGCACATGTGCAGTACAAGTTTTTTTTTTTGAAAAAAAAAGTTTTTTTATATACATAAAAAGCATCGATTTTTTATAAAAAAATTGTAAAAAATATTTGTATGTTTTTTTATGCTTGGCCTTTTTAGTTAGTTTTCTATTTTTCTTACATTTAAGTAGTTTTCTCATGATCCTCTCCCTATATATATAGAATAAGTATCCGTCAGGAACCACCCTTTATTGTGAGAACCGCGAGAATTAGTGTGAACACAAATAGTAATACCTAAAAAATCTAAAAAACACCCAACAATTTTTTTTTTATTTTAATTTTTTTTTTGATTTTTTTATATTTTTTTTGAAAAATTCGCTACATTTTGTCAACAAAAAAAATAAAATTTTGAGTAACAGTTATCCATGAACATGTGCATTTTTATCATTTCTTTGACAAATTCCGTAATACATTATAAACATTGGACAATTGTACTTTCATTTACATTACCACGTGTAATATACTAATGTTTACGTTACCAAAATTAGAAATGCACATGTGCATCTATATGTATCAACATGAAATAAGGTGTTTTGGTACACTACTTTGAATACACTTTCTCTTTCATCTATCATTTCATCCATAATACACTACCATGCACATGTACATATGTATCATTTCTTCGACAAATTCCGTGATACATTACAAATATTAGACAATTGTACTTTCATTTACACTACCATTTATAATACACTACTTTTTACGTTACCAATATTACATGTGCATCTATATGTATCAACATGAAATAAGGTGTTTCGGTGCACTAGTTTGAATACACTTTTTATTTCATCTATCATACCATCCATAATACACTTCCATTACCTCCTACCATCCATAATACAATACAATTACCTCCTACCATCTATAATACAATACCAATACCAATATTTTCACTTTATTACATGTATATCATCACCATTTATACCATCCAATCAACATATTACATAATAAAGTGACAACTATAACCAAACCATCAACCACTAGATATAACTAACCAAAAAACATGTATATGGGCCTACTTCATCATTCAAAAACACAAACTTTTTGTACCAAAACACGTTATATAATGGTTATACAAAATGATGCACATGTGCATTTTGAATATTGGTAATGTAAAAAGTAGTGTATAACGGATGTTATTGTAAATTAAAGTGCAATTAACTGCTACTTATAATGTATTATGGAATTTGTTGAAGTTATGATACATATGCACATGTGCATGGATAACAGCTACTCGCATAAAAAGGTGTTTTTTTAGGGGTAAGAAATATAGCGATTTAAAAAAAATAGTAAAAAAATAATTTTGAGTGCTTTTTTGATTTTTTTAGATTTTATTTTGCAATAAAGGTGGTTCTCGCGGTTCTCGCAATAAAGATGGTTCTCGCATGAACCATATATATATGACTTCAAGAAAACCAATATTATGCATGCATGCATGGAGATTAGGGTTTTGATTAGAAGCCTGATGTTGTTAAGATATGTGTTAACATCTGATGGAATTTAACAATTGTTCTAAGATATCTAAAAACTGTTTAAACATACACTGATACATTTGTTCTTTAAACCTCTATTCGCTAATACCAAACATCTGTTTGGGCCTTAACAGATGTTTGGCCTTCTTGATTAGTGCTTTGTCTTCAATAGGGCTTTGGCCTTAAATAGACTTTTCTTCGTCTTCAATAGTGCTTTTTTGTCTTCAACAGATCTTGATTTCTTCAGAACGTTTTTTAGAGTTATTACATATTTTATTTCTTATTATATTATCTTATAAGAATAAGAATTAATAATTACGTATACTATAAATATAAAAAAATATAAAAGTGGTGGACAAACAAAAGAGGAGGGGAAAATTTGTTGAGTAAATAGATTCAATGAACTTATAAGATGCTCTATCAGTGTTCAAGATTCATTATCTTTGGGAGGAGATGAACATTATAACTTGTTTATTTTTTGATCAGAATAGCATGATTTGGCTTTTGCAATCACCTGTTCTTTTGTAGGTCCAACAATCTCCCCTAAAACACATGATGCCAAAACTCAACTTTATTAGATCAAATTCCCTGAAACAAACTAGAAACCCAATTTTATTTAAATAGAACCAACGATTACCAAATCCCCTGAAACAACTGAGAAACCCTGGTTTCTTTAATCCCCTTGATTGAAATTGTTATTGCCATTGCCAATACGATGTAAAGGGCTTTTATTCTAGTATCAATAATGAGTAAAAAGCATCTAATTAATTTAGTTGCGGAGCTCGGAAAGACGCGATTGATGAGTGATCGGAGACAAGAAAATTTAGCAAGCTTAGATAGAGGGAAAATAGAGGAATCGGAAATTGTTTTGCATTGGGGTGAGTTGCATGAGGCCTAAGGATCTAATATTTGTACACGAATGGGGTTGATAACACATAATAATGGAGTTTAATTTTCTATGAACATAAAATACAACTTTTTACGAGATAACCTGGTGGTATAGGATCAGTACAAAGAGGATGTAACATATATCGCGAAGAAAACGAATGAAAATGACCAGTAAACAGAGTTTTCGGGTTCGTTAGATTACGTCTGGAAGTACTGGAGAAGACAAAGGAAAAGGGAGCGGGACGGACATTTGTTTTAAAAATTTTGTAATATTGCATATGGTCCTTGCGGTTTGTAAATTTTTAAAACATGTTTTAAAGTTTAATTTCCTTTATATTCGAATTCTATCAATTAGCAAGTTCAATCCTCCGAATCTTGAAACTTATTTGTTGAAATTTTTATAAACTTTATAAAATTCATTTCTTTTCTTTAAAGAGAAACCTAATTTTAAACTTAGATCTTTTTGTTCAAAATAAATATTTTTATTAAAAATAATATATTGATATGTAAGGTTATAAGATAAATAATATAGACAAAGCAAATTGTTTTATATATGTAACTTGAAAGTACTAGATGTTACATAGACACAATTTTTATATTATTATGTTTTGCTTATTAATAGCTTAACAATCGCCAAAAGGGTTATAGTCTAACGGTATCAATGTGTTGTAATGAGAGTATAATTTATAAGTGGTGAGATTTCAAGTCTCAATGGAGACAATCAGACAAATGATGTAGATATAGAGTAAGTGTAGTGGGTGTGTTCATTTGCCATGTAAATTAAAAAAAAGTAACTTAACACTCTAAAATTAAAATTTACAACCATAAATACAAATGAAATGAATATAGTTTAAGAATAAATTACACCTTGTGTCCTTAATGTATGGGTTGATTTATGAAACACGCCTTTAAAAAGTTTAATTATAGATTAGGTTCATATTCCTAGTTTTTCTAACCTTTTAATTTCTTTAATCTGAACCCAATTAATTTACTCAGTTATCTGCATTCTACACAAGGTTAAAATTTTCAATTCACACCCTTTTATTTAAAAAACCTTCAATATCCCCTTTCATCTAATCACAACCCTTTCTTTTGTCAATTTACTCATTTAGTTTAGTTACACCACACCACCATCGCCAGTTACAACCATAGACTACTGTCACTGTCTTTTCTGAATCTAGGTCCACCACCTATACTGTTGTCGGAAGTGTTTGTTTACAAAGTGTCATCGGATACAATAGGGATCATACCTGGATCGGAGATCAAAGTGAGTGTGTGTGAGTAGTAGTAAACTCGGTGGTGCCTAGTGATGGTAGTCGTTGCTGGTCTCCATTGGTGGTTCCTGTTGTGGATGAACAATGGTGGTCAGTGGGGAGGAATTCAGATGGAAAGGGTAATGGGAGAAGGAGTTATGGTGACAAGTGGCGTTCGGTGGCAATGTAACATGGGTGGTTTTCTTGGATGGCAACTAAGGTGGTAGTTGAATCAGGTGGGACTACATGGCAGATTGGATGGGAGTTAGGGTTTGTGTTAGAGGTTGCAGGTTCGGGGTTCCAAGGTAGGGTGTTCAGTGGTGGATATGAAATGATGGTGGAGATGTGGCGAAGTGGTGGTTGCAGAGGGTTTGTAGTCATAGAAATGTGACGATGGAAGTAGTGGTTAGAAACTCACGGTTTGTGAACATTTCCATAAAAGCGAGTGAATGGTTATGAAGGATGGAACACCGAAGTTACCCTAAAACGTAAAGAAGGTGCGTGAGTATTTGGACTTAGAGTTTGGGAATGTAAACGAAAGTTGCAAGTATGAATTACATAAAAATATTTCCCGTCTTGGACATTTATTTGGACACTATTATTTGTTTATGTTTTTCATAGGTCATATTACCCATTAGAAATATAAAATAAGGAATCCAAGACTTTGGATATTCTCCGCCTTAACTTAATATTCAACCATGGTTCATTGATATCATAGTTGGGTTTTTGAGTATGTATTATATATATATATGTATATATGATTAGTTATATTGTCAAGTATGTCAATCATTTGTCAAGCATTAGAGGTAGGATAAATCCTTTAACCTCAAGAATTCACCACTACACAAATCACCTACATGGTTGATGATTCGGATGGTCATGAACATATAAGAAATGAATTATACAACTAATCTATATATATACTGAGTAACCAAGTGAGGTTTACTTTGACGAGTGCTTCCAACATGGTATCGTTGGAGACTTGGTGTAGTGTTGCTCACTTTGTGACTTGAAGATTACTTAGAGACTTGCAAGAACTTAAAATAAGGCACATGAACATTAAATTTTCAAGAATAAAACCATAACTCAAGCCATTCAACATGGAAGTTAGTTGGTGGCTTGGTTTAGCTTGCAAAAATTCCAATAAACAAAGTAAAGATGAACATGGTTGAAAGTTTTAAAGAAAGTCAAGAAAAATCTTAACTTTGGACCTGAAAATGGTGGTATACCATCTTTGTTTACCTTGGTAAACATGTCGTAATACTCCTAAAGGTTGTCCAAGGAAGGAGAAGAAAGAATATCAAAAAGAAAAGTGCAAGAACAAGCTCAAAACTCACTGTTTTGAACTTGGAACAATCTGCCTAAAGTTGCAAAATCTTGGGGATTGAGAGAGTTTGGAAGTGATTAGACGGTGTTGAAAGTATTTCGGAGGTGTGGGAGTGTTGTATTTATAATGGGGTGAAGTGGTTGGGTGTTTTATGAAGGTGGTTGGGAGTTAGAAGGAGGGAAAAGCCAAAATTCATGTAGTTGATAACATTCTGCCAGACCAGATTCATACGGACCACAGGGGGGTTCCATACGGTCTGTATGGAACTCTTATATAATAAAATTTTCATTTTTAGTCCCTTGAATTGTTTGGTTGGTTATCTTATGCTATAAACTCTATGTTGAACATGCTTTTAGGGTTTTAAGGTGTATGTAAGCATGTGTAATGTGTAATGATAAACTTGTATGAATATCATTCCAAGAAAATCTAACCTCGGTGTAAGGAGCGGTTTCTAATTAAAAATGCGTATTTCGTGATTGTTTATGTATTATGCAAGTATGATTAAACAAGGATGATATAAATATAGTTTCCATTATGATCAAGTCTTGAATTACAAGAATTGAAATTGAAAATACGAATTACAATAAAATGAAAAGGAATGAAAATTATGGAACGCTACAGTCTCCCCTACTTTTGGAAATTTTATACCGAAAATTATTTAAGAAGAAGACACTAGGAAAGGTGTAGGTACTTGGTCTTTGTTTCGTCCTTGTGTTCCCAAGTAAATTCGGCGTCCCATTTTCCTTCCCAACATACCTTGACAAGAGGAGTACGACTATGCTGGAGTTGATTGACTTCACGGTCCATGATTTTTACCAGTTTCTCAGTGAAGTGCTTAGAATCATTGATGCATATGTCATGAAGTGGAATTTAAAGTCCTTCGTCGGCTAGGCACTTCTTGAGATTCAAAACATGAAAAGTCGGATGAACGTTGTTGAGCTCTTGAGGTAAGTCGAGTTGATAAGCCACCCTTCCAATCTTTTCGAGAATCTTGAAAGGACCCACATAAAGAAGAGCGAGTTTTCCTTTGTTACCAAAACATACTACTCATTTCCAAGGCGATACCTTGAGGAGTACGAGATCACCTAGGTTGAATTCCAAGGGCTTGTGCCGTTTGTTGGCATAACTCTATTGATGACTTCTTGCTTTAAGTAAGTTGTCACGGATTTGAAAGATATTATCCATTGTCTCTTGTATAAGCTCGGGACCGGTGATTTGTGCCTCGCCTATCTCATGCCAACAAACAGGCGAACGACATGTTCGGCCATAAAGTGCTATAAATGGGCCATTTTGATACTAGACTGATAACTGGTGTTGTATGAGAATTTGACCAATGGTAAATGTACATCTCAATTGCCACCGAAATCGATGACATAAGAGCGAAGCATATCCTTGAGAGTTTGGATAATACGTTCTCAAGGAAAAGGTTTAGGCTCAAAGGAGTTAACTAGGGGGATTTTAGAGAATGGAATAAAAAGAAGGAAAACAATGGTTTTGAATGAAAAATGGGTTAGTCCTAATGCTTCCATCATTTACTTACTTGGGTTTAAGTTGGTAAGGACTGGGAATGTATCGTCTTGGCAAGTTCTAGAGTCGTAAGAACCAAGCGACTATTCACACAAGAAATGAAAATGAGCATTTAGTTAAAAGATATATGCATATGTGCTCAATAAAGGCTCAAAACTCACTTAATGTGGGAACGGGTTTATGATGTGAACAAGTATATATAATCAAATTTTAAAAAGATTTGTCATGCCTTTTTATACTTTCTTGTTTGGTTCTTTTTATCACGACGCTATCGGTTGTAAATTTGTAAAAATATAACTTCTTTTAGACCTTGTTATTCCCAAATTAAACAAAGACAACTAAAAAAATAAAAAAAATTAGAAAGATTTGGGGTGATTAGCGGTTCCAATAGAGTTTTGTGTAAGGCTTGTATTAGGAATTGCATATTCAATGTGTTAGCTTCCCCCCATACTTAAATTACATATTGTCCTCAATGTATCCAAAACTCAGATTTTCAGTTAATTTGAATGTGAAAACGTATGTTAAAAACAAGATTTTATGTTACTGGGCACCTGGACACGGGCCTGTGTTGTCTGGGCACGACCCGGGGAGTGTTAAGCGTGATATATTTTTATTGGTATTTTAGTTCATTTTACGCATTAATCAAGTTTTAAATTTATAAAACACGATATTGTACTAACACAGAACACACACATGGGCAAGTGCACCCATCGCGAGCGTAATATAGTGTTGGTAAGATACCGAGGTCGTCCAAGGACACAAGAGCTTTTAATACCAGTTTGTCATCAACGTCTAATCAATCTATATTTGGATAAAAATTTTGAAGCATAAAAATAAATAAAATGAAATACAAATAGACAAGATATAATCACTTGGATTCGACTTATCTTTAATATATCCTTTGATGATTTTCGCACTTTCGGACTTTTTAAGATATTGTCTTAGTTATAGTAGTAGGCCCCTCTTTTGAAGGTGACGTTACCCTCAACCCAGTGTTTTTGAGTCAGCAGGGATACAATCCCAAAGGGTCGGAATATTGGAAGATAATTAAATAAGTTATTTATGCGAAAAGTGGTAGGCCCCTCTTTTGAAGGCGACATTACCCTCGGCTAAGTGGTCTGAGTCAGCAAGGATACAATCCCAAGAAGCCGATTTAAAGTATTAATAGTAGTTTACATATGAGGGGTTCAAGCTATTGCACCCTCGCCACCCATAGAGCATTGAAGTAGGTCCTAGTAAGCTTGAACCAAGTCCTCGCTGGATCTATACACTGAACGAGACAAGAGCTTTACTAAACCACCCTTCTAACCCCCTTCCAAGTAGTTAACGCGCTTTATATAGACCGTAAAGACACGAATGAACAAATCATTGACATCATGAAGAAATGGTTAGGAAAATTCACTTTCAACATAAGAAACTAGTTATTAAAGTCATTAATACATATTCAATTAAAAAGTGCCGAAAGATCAAAAGTAATACATTAAAGACTTGTCTTCACCAAGTGATGTAAGAGATTAGCCAAGCATGGCCTTTTTTTGACAAAAACCCTTACAATCAATCTTGGATCCCGAGACTACTACACACTCTAAAGATGATTGATGGATGATGGTGGTGGGTGTTGGTGTTGTAGTGGTGGTGGAGTGGTGGCAAAGTGAGAGAGAAGTGGTTTGCCAAGGATACCTTTGAAGTGAACCAAGCACCCCTATTTAGAACCCAAACAGTAGCCCGGCCACGGCCCCGTGTCCATCTAGCACGACCCGTGGCCAACTCCTTCTCTTCCTTCATTAATTGCAGCTGTCAGCAGAGGGCTCCACACGACCCCGTGTCTTGTGGTACGGCCCCATGGTCAACTCTTCGCTGTACTATCTGGATTCTGCAAATCTGTTAGTTGACCATGCCCCATGTTGAGTTGGGCACGGCTCCGTGGTAGGCGTAGAAGCTTCTGCAGAATTTGCGTTTAAGTGCCTTGCCTGGCCAACCCCCATGCTCAGTTGGGCAAGACCCCATGGCCAGACTTTGTCTTCTTGTTTTTGACTTTTGGGTGCTGCTAGGTCGGGCAGGTCACGTTATTCCTTCTTTTCGTAGTTGTACTGGTTTTGGCTGCTTATTTGCTTCTTTTGTTCTTTTAAGCTCTTTTTATCATGTAAATACAAAAGGAACAAAGAAACGTGATTTCCAACATTATTACTAAAAAGGGTTAGTTTTATGCCTCATTTGATGTTGTTTATATGTTGCATTTCTTATACATCAAGAGGTCAATGTCCTTTTTCATGCCTGGCCACCAATAAGTTCGATGAAGATCTTGGTACATTTTGTCTGCACCAGGATGAATGGAATTCCGTGATTTATGCGCTTTGTTCATCAAAAGATCATGAAGGTTGTCATGGATTGGAATCCAAATACGATCGAGATAGTGGTGGATACCATTAGGTTTAGACCCGACGTGACTTTCGGCACCACACTGCATCTCATCATACAAATTGTTTTCATTGACGGATGAGTATTCTGCTTCGCGGATACGAGATTGAATGTCGGTTTGGATTTGGAAATAACAAGAGCAGTTAGTTACATGAATTCCAAGAGCCTTGACATGATTCTTTCGACTAAGAGCATCGGACACGACACTCGCTTTGCCCAGATGGTAGCGAATCTCACAATCGTAATCGTTCAACAATCCAACCCATTATCTTTGGTGCATGGTGAAGACCATGCATTTGGTACCCTAAAGGTAGTGTCTCCAAATCTTTAGAGCAAAAACAACCACACCTAGATCGAGATCATTGCTCGTGTAGTTCTTCCCGTGGATCATGAGTTACCTTGATGCATAGGCGATGACTTTGCTTCATTGCCTAAGGATGCATTCGAGATCTTGATTGGAGGCATCACAATAACCAATGAAATCGCCGTTTCCATCGAGAAGGGCTAGAATGGGATCAACACAAAGCATACGTTTAAGAGTTTAGAAAAACTCCTCTTGTTTGGTACCCAAAACAAAAGGTTTATCTTTTTGGGTCAAGGAAGTGAGAGGTACGGCAATTTCCAAAAAGTTGGAGATGAACCGACCATAGTAACCCACCAATCCAAGCAATGAACAGACTTCCGTAGTGGATTTTGGAGCGATCCAATTTTTGGTAGCTTCGATTTTGGCGATCACGTGGATACCCTTTCTGTTTACGATGTGACCAAGGAATTGAACTTCGTGTACTAAAATTCACATTTAGTGAATTTAGCGTACACTCGTTCGGCTGTAAGGAGTTCCAAGACTAAACGCAAGTGACGCTCGTGTTCGGTTTTGGATTTAGAATAGATTAAGATACCGTTGATGAACACAATTATGAAACAAGTGAGGTAAGGCTTACACACACGGTTCATGAAAATCATAGGTATGTTGATCAAACCGAAAGGCATAACCATGAATTCATAGTGACCATACCGTGTGCGAAAGGCAGTTTTTGGGATATCTTCTTCGTGAACACGAAGTTGATAATAACCTGAATGGAGGTCGATTTTTTAGAATCAAGTTGCTCCTCGGAGTTGGTCGAATAAGTCATCGCTACGAGGAAGGGAATAACGGTTTTTGATGGTGAGTATGTTAAGCTCATGATAATCGATTCACATGAGAAACAAAATGTCCTTCGTTTTGACGAAAAGTACCGGAGCGTCCCAAGGGGATGTGCTAGGGTGTATGAAGCCTTTTATCAAGCAACTCTTGCAGTTGGCTAGATAGTGTTGCATCTCTGAAGGTGTGAGACGATAAGAAGTTTTTACGACGGGTTTAGCACTGGCTTAGAGGTCATTCAAAAGTCAACGGTATCAGTAGGTGGAAGACCAGGCAAGTCTTCGGGAAACACTTCGGGGAAATCACGTATGACAAGAATGTCCTTCACACTCTTTCCCTTGCCCTTCTCCTCCACAATGTGGGTTAAAAAGGCAAAGTACTTCTAACGTAAGTACTTTTGGGCTTGAGTACAAGACATGAGCTTGAGCCCTTTTGAGGGTTTCTCACCATAGATTTGCAAAGGGTCATCGGAAGGAAGTAGAATACGAATACATTTTTTGAAGCAAACGACTTCGGCAAGAAACTTGGCAAGCCATTCCATGCCTGCTATGATGTCAAAGCTACCCAATTGCATGGGTATGAGTTCGATTGGGAACTCGTGTTCGTTAAGGTTAAGGACACAATCGTGGAGGATGGAATCAACTGTGATCGATTTTCCATTAGCGACTTCAAAGGTGAACGTATTAAGTAACTTAGAGCGTGTACATTTAAGCAAAGGTTCAAATTCTAAGGAATCTGAACTTTTATCCGCACTGGGTATCAAAAAGTAAAAGAGGCATAAATTCCATTTACGAGAAACGTACCGTATACGACATCATTGTTGTTTTGAGCTTGAGCCTCGTTGATGTTGAAGGTGCGACCACAAGGCATTTACACGGCGCCTTAGTTGTTTTGAGAGTATCAGGAGCTAAGGTGAGTCGGATCTCCGCACTTGTAGCAAGCACGACCATTGGTATTGGCCGGAGGTCGTTGGTTTTAGTTTTGGTTACCTTGGGGTCTAGGACTACTTCGGCACGCGGAGGCTTTGTGTCCATACCGGTTGCAAGCGTTGCAATGTTAGAATGCGGTGGTGGTTGGATGGTGGTAGTGGCACATGTTACACTCGGGGTTAGAATGCGGTGGTGGTTGGATGGTGGTAGTGGCACGTGTTACACTTTAGGAAAGACCCAGTGTAGGCCTTCTTGTTGAGGTCTTAGGATATGTTAACAGGGGTTTGGTTCGGTGTGGTTACCATGGCGTAGTTACAGTTTTGAAACTTGCATTTCTTACCGTTGTGGTTGTTATTTTTGGTGGGGGCTTTGGTTTCCTTAGGCTCATCGGGGAGTGTGGTTATGGCATGACTGACGGTCTTAGTGACGCCCTTGAGGGTTAAAGTACCATCTCTCACATGGTAGCCAGAGTGGGTAGCTGCAAAAAGGATAGCTAGTTCTAAAGTTTAGGGTTCGGCCGCGATGACTGAGTCTCAGACGACCGGTGGGAGGCCTTTGATGTACTTAGCGATGGCTCACTCGGTGGTGCTAACGAGATGAGGGGAAAAAATGCTATGTTATTTGAAGCAGGTAGTGTAGGCGAGGTTGTCACTGCCAATTTGTTTGAGGGTCCAAAATTTCTCCTCAAATTCTTGTACTTCATGTGGCGGACAAAATTCCGCTAACATGAGTTGTTTCACCTCGTCCCAAGGTAGGGCCAAGTCGGCTTCGTTCCCATGAACGTTCCTTTCACTCTTCCACCACTCAAGCACCCTCAACTTGAAGAAGTCAGTGGCACTATGAGTGCGAAGATGATTGAGATACGTGTTAGGAAACTATATTTGTAAGTATTGAAGAAAAATGATTGGACATATCAAACAAAGTATATATATGATATCAAGATCAGAAGTTAACCAAGACAAGGAAAGGCAAAGATTCTTCACAAGAAAGACAGAAGCTTATCATCAGAAATACACCAGAAGATGCATTTCTGATAAAACTAGGCAGATCTAACAAGGACATAGTTTACCAGAATTTCTGATAAACAAATCATCAGAAATTCTGATGAGCCAACATTATCAGATTTCTGATCCTATCAACTTGCTTATCTACTTGCCTCTACCATTTTTGAACGTTACAAGTTGACCCATGCAAATTCATTGAACCTACCATAATGGGAACTTTTTGATGCAAATGCAAGTAGAAGAATAAACTATTGTTTATTCACCAAAGACTTCTATAAATAGAAGAACCAATCCAAGAAAGGATAAGAGTGTGCATAGCATTTAATACATCTTACAACACTCTCACACCTTTCATCATAGAATTCTCAAAGTATTTGTTTTCCAATAGCTAATAATTACATTGTAAACCAATCTTGTTTTTCAAAGTGATATAAACATGAAAATTCTGTATTTGGTGTCTTTTGTTTCATGAAAGTTTGATTTCTAGTTCCGCACAATATTTTCCTATTTATTGAAATAATTCACCATATTAAGTTAAGGTAATCTTGTTCTCTAATCTAAGACCAACAATTGGTATCAGAGCAGATTGAATAAAATACTTTCAAAATGATCAACTGCTCACTCATTGTTTCTATAACCAAATATGGCAAACTTTCAAACATGGAATAATGCTTTCAATATTGGGTCAATGTCAAAACCACCTACTTTGGTGAGGGAAGAATACCCCCAATGGAAAATCAGGATGATCAATTTCCTAAATGGACATGATCGAGCTCTGTTTCAGTCCATTGTGAGTGGTCCCCATGTACCCAAACTTAAAATTGCTGGGATTCCAGGAACTGGTGAAACACCAATAGTGCCTGCATCATTTGTACCAAAACCTGAAAAAAATTAGGATGGAACAAATAAGGCACTGGTGGAAGCTGATGAAAGGGCCAAATCACTCTTGATTATGGCACTTCCAAATGACATATTTCCTCAAGTGGATGCATGTGCATCTGCCAAGGAAATATGGGACATGTTAGAAAATTTATGAGAAGGAGGAGAAAGAATGAAGAGAAACAAAGAACAAACTGTATTTCCTCATATGAACGTTTCAAAAGTCTACGAAATGAAAGTTTGTATGAAACATACAACCGTTTTGCAAAAATCTTAAATGAACTAAAAAAATTTGGGATTGAGAAATCAAATGATGAGAGAAATATTAAATTCTTAGATGCCTTACCTAGAGAATGGAGAAATCTAACAATGACACTGGCTTCCACATTAGAACTAGGAAACATGAAACTACACGATCTATACAGATATTCTAGTTCCAAGGGAATAAGAAATTTATGAAGACATCAATCAAAGGGGGGGTCCCATTTCTCTCATCTCCAACTCACACAAAGTATCTAATCCTAATCCACAAGCCTCTTGCAATCAGAATGCAGAAAATACTGATGCTGCTTCTGAATTTTCAACATTTGCTGAAGCAATAGCTTTGCTAACCAAAACCTTTGAGCAAAGATAAAGAGGGGGAAGCCATAGATACCAGAAGGGTGACAAAAGCCAAGATGGAGGGAAAGTTAAAAGATAAAGGAAAAACAGTAGTTGTTTGTTACAAATGCAGACAAAAAGGCCACTTTGCTTCTGAATGTAAAAATAAGAGGTTAAAAGATGTTGCCTATTATGAAAAAAACTGGAAGAAGCAAAGAAACAACAACAGACAGTTGGTCTAATAGCTGGAACAGACTCCTGGCTAACAGATGATTCTTCTGATGATGAAGAAGAGGAGATGACAAATTTCTGTTCAATGGCCAAACTTTCAGACAACAAAGCTGAGGATGATGTCTGTAAGTAACAACAACTCAGATCTTGAATTAAAATTAGATAAACTAATACAAGACTTTGTCAGTTTACAAGAAAAACAAAATTTGGAACAAAAGAATACTGAAAAACGGTTGCAAAAACTGAACAACACAACTCTTGAAAACCAACTGTTAGAAAAAGAAAACTTAAATAAACATGCAAAACTTGAATTTTATGAAAAGGAAAGAAAAGAATTATATAAAAAGATTCATGAAAAGGAGATCAATGTAAAAGGCTTTCAACAAGCAAGAAATTTCATAGATTACATTGAATCCATGGAAAGAAACAGAGGAGAGGGACTGAGATATGTAAAAACACAATTTAAAAGTCCAACTGTTTTTGTAAAGCTACAAAAGAAAGTAGTGAATCGGATAATGAATCCTGCAAATCAAAAACTTCAAGCAGTTGCACATATAGTTCAAAAGAAAACAAAACAAATCAACATTTTCAAAAGAACCTTATCAAAAGGCTGACAACTCTCCATCAACATCCATTGAGCAAAACAATATTTGCATATGTGCTGACATACTCCAAGTAATCAGAAAACACATGCAGCTGAAAAATGAGAAGTTTTTTGTTAAAAGCTCAAATAAACACAAACACACTGATGAAAATTATTCACTAGAAAAGAGAAATTGATCAAAATTTCACCAGAAAAAGTACCCAAGCAAGTTTGGGTACCAAAATCTTTCTAACCTTACCATTTTAGGACCATCATGTGCAGCAGATCTGGTACTGCGATTCCGGAAGCTCCAAGCACATGACTGGGAACAGGAGCTTGCTTAGCAACTTTGTTTCTAAGCCAGGAAAACTTGTAAATTTGGTAATGGTGTGAAAGGAAAAACTCTAGGTTTTGGGTGTATAAAATATGGTTCTTTAACCATAGAAAAAGTTGCATATGTGGAAGGACTGAAATACAACTTATTAAGTTGTGGCCAGTTCTGTGACAAAGGGTTTCAGGTAACACTGTTGCCAGAAAAATGTTTGCTGGTTGGTTTAGATGATAACAAAATTTACTTAAGAGAAAAAGAATCAGGAAATCCATTTATTATTTTGATTTTAAAGAAGAAATTGAGCATCCACAACTACGTTTGTTTTCAAAAGAAACCAAAAGTAGTAACTGGTTGTGGCACAAAAGATTAGCTCACTTAAATTTTAAAATTTTAAACCAATTAGTCAGCAAAAACCTGGTAAAAGGGTTACCCTATATATCATCCAAAAGGGACAAAATATGTGAAGCTTGTGAAATGGGAAAATCCAAAAGAAGCTCACATAAAACTGTGTCAGAATCATCAACAATACAAAACTTAGACCTCTTGCATATGGATCTTTATGGAACAATAATTAAGGCAAGTTTTTCAGGGAAAAAGTACATTCTAGTCATTGTGGATGACTACTCAAGGTACACTTGGGTGGAATTCATGGCAAAGAAAAGTGAAACACCAGATTTGATCATAAATTTCACTAAAAGAATTGCAAAATTGTTAAACTTGTCAGTAAGAAGAATCAGAAGTGATAATGGGACAGAATTCAAAAATTCAAAACTTGAGACATTCCTAATTTCTAAAGGAATATCTCTTGAGTTTTCAACTCCTATATCACCTCAACAAAATGGGGTTGTAGAAAGAAGGAATAGGACATTAGTAGAGGCAGCAAGAACTATGCTGGCCTATGCCAAGTTACCTATTTACTTCTGGGCCGCAACAATTGCAAATGCATGCTTTACTCAAAACAGGTCTATCATTAACAAAAGACATCAGAAAACACCTTATCAAATCATAAATGGTAGGATACCAAATGTTAAATTTTTACACACCTTTGGGTGCAGATTTTTGTGTTTAATGATTTTGAAAGTCTTGAAAAATTTGACAGAAAAGCAGAAAAGGATTTTCCTTGGATATTCTTTAACATCTAAAGGTTACAAAATTTTTGTGTTAAAAACTAGAACAATAAGAGAAAGCTTGTATGTGTCGTTTGATGATACATCAGAAACTGAAATTCCTGATGAAATCCAAAAGGAATATTTCATTGTGAATCAACAGAAAATCTCACACATCTTCTAAATATACTAACTGAAGAATTTCTAGAAAACAGTCAACAAAACCAATTTTTTTTTCAAAAATTAACTCTTGAGAATCATAGAAAAACATCAGAAAATTCAAATCATGATTCTCTAGACTTATCAATGAATCAAGGAAAAACTGTTGAATCATCAGAAGATCAAACTCTAATCAAACAAGTACAATTGCATCAGAAAACCAGAGTTCTGGTCCTCTGAACTCATCTGAAAATCAGGGGAAACCTCAGAACCATCAGAAACACAATAAATCACAACAATCAAAGATGGATCAAAGGAATTTCTCGTTTAAACATAATTGGGGATCCTAAAGACAGAGTGAAAACAAGATCTACAACTGCTCATGAGTGTCTACATGCTGGATTTCTAAGCATGATAGAACCCAAAAATGTCAAAGAAGCTCTAAATGACCCAGATTGGGTAAATGCAATGCAAGAAGAACTAAACCAATTTGACAAAAGTCAAGTATGGGATCTGGTACCCAGGCCAAAAGATAAATTTATCATTGGATCCAAATAGGTATTCAAAAACAAGTTAGATGAACAAGGAATCATAACCAGAAACAAGTTAAGGCTGGTAGTAAAAGGATACTGTCAACAAGAAGGAATAGACTATGATGAGACCTTTGCACCAGTAGCAAGATTAGAAGCTGTTAGAATATTCCTTGCGTATGCAGTTTCAAGAAATTTCAAGGTTTACCAAATGGATGTAAAGTCTGCATTCTTGAATGGTAAAATTGAAGAGGAAGTGTATGTTCATCGACCAGAAGGCTTTGTTGATCCACAATTTCCAAGTCATGTTTACAAACTAAACAAAGCCCTTTTTGGCCTAAAACAAGCTCCAAGAGCATGGTATGAAACACTTTCAACATTTCTGATCAATTCTGGCTTCACAAAAGGTACAACTGATACAACCTTGTTTATAAAAACTCACAAAGGTCATACACTCCTGGTTCAAATATATGTAGATGACATTATATTTGGGTCAACAAATGATAAGTTTTGTAAAAAGTTTGAAAAATTGATGACTAATCATTTTGAAATGGTATGATGGGAGAATTAACCTTTTTCTTAGGTCTGCAGGTCAAACAAAGAACTGAGGGGATATTCTTGAGTCAATCAAAATATGTCAAAACAATTTTAAAGAAATATTCACTTGAAAACAGTTCAACCTCTAAAACTCCAATGGCAACTAGCAATAAGCTTGATTCAGATCCAAATGGTAAAAGTGTAGATATAAAAACTTACAGAGGAATGATAGGATCACTGATGTACTTAACTGCAAGTAGACCAGATAATGTTTGCAACATACTTTCTAGCAAGATATCAGTGCAATCCTAAAGAGTCTCATCTAAAAGCTGTAAAAAGAGTTTTTAAATATCTAAAAGGAACACCTGATCTTGACCTATTTTATCCTAAAGATACTGATTTAGATTTAATTGCATATACAGACGCAGATCATGCAGGCTGTAAGATAGACAGGAAGAGTACATCTGGTGCCTGTCAATTACTAGGAGACAAACTTGTATGCTGGGCAAGCAAGAAACAAAACTATGTCTCAACTTCGACAGCTGAATCAGAATATGTGGCTGCTGCTCACAAGTAATTTGGATGCAAACACAATTAAAAGATTATGGAGTTCACTTGACCAAAACACCAATCTTGTGTGATTCAATGAGTGCTATTGCAATAACTGAAAATCCAGTACATCACTCAAAATGTCAGGTATCATTTCATCAAAGATCATGTGGAAAAGGGAAACATAGAAATGTATTTTGTCCCAACAGAAAAACAAATTGCTGATATTTTTACAAAGTCTCTAGATGAAAGAAGGCACAACTTTCTAATCAGTAAATTGAGGATGATAAACATAATGAAAACACAAAAACAACTTTCTCACATGTAAATAAAAATGAAGCACCTCAAAATGATCAGAAAAGATTCACACATCAGGAAAAATCATCAGAAAATTAACAGTCTTATCAGAAATTCTGATGATCTATCATAATTTCTGGTAAAGGCTAATTTCTGAAGATAAATCAGAGAATTCTGATAACTAAACAGCATTTCTGATAAACTTGCCACAAGAAAATCTTTCTAGTACATATTAAAGGACTCATTTTTCAAAAAAAAAAATTACGTATAAAATTGTAAATTCCAACAAAACTCAGCACATGTAAAAATTTTAATTTATCTTATCTTATAGGCTTATCATTTTAGAATGGGTGAATGCGTCACTTGACCAAAAACCTGGGCAAAAATTAATGGTTAATGCTATAATTCTCAAGTCTTCATGCTTACTCAACGTGACAAATAAAGAAAATTGAAGACACATGTCATTTAATGATGACAGTTTCAGCAAATAGCCGCCTAAAAATTTAAAGAAAAAGGAAAATGTATCCCACATTGCCCCAAATTTGAACCTGGAAAAAACTTGGGTAATTAAAGGATACAAAAGAGGAGAATCTCCAAGTAGGTAAGACCATTTATGGTAAAACTATAACTTCTCTATAAATAACTACCACTTGGACCACCAAGCTATCACTTTCAAACCCACCTTTTACTCAGAAACTCTGAAAGATATCCCACCATACTTTCACTTTCAATCCACCATGGCACAAATCGATCGTGATCATCTGCCCCTCACATACTACCCCACACATAAGATGAGGCTACGAGGTACGCTTCATGGGAATGCATGGGAAGGCTGTTGGCACATCCTGAAACTTCTGGTGAGGCACAGCCCACTAGGGTATGCTCTCACTGCATATGTTTGGATCTATCCAGACATATTGCAAGATTTTTGGGCCTATGCTGAAGCAACCACAACCGAAGATGGTGTACCCGTCATCCGGAGCATTGTCATGGACAAATATCCCATCATCTTGGGCGAATCCATGATCAGGGGAGCCTTGCAGATCAACGATGATCATGGGGACACGGTCTACGATAAGGAAGTGCTTAACAAGACCTTGGAAAGGAATGAGATACTTCATTGGGAACAGATCTCGAGGGATCTGCAAGTCAGGGTTCATAAAGCCTTGGCAGTTCTTGGTGAACCAGATTTGTGTATGTTTTTCCCTTAAGCATGCAAACTTCCATGAGTTTTCCTACAAAATCATGGACGTAGTGCATGTAGTTGTGCATGAACTACCATACAACTACTCTTATTATCTAATGAGAGATTTTCTTCACAACATGCACACCAACAAACCCTTCCTTGTATATCCATGATCTTTGATGAAAGTCATAAATCAACATATAGGGTTTGGGGGCATACTAAATCGGTACCCAAGACTTGAGGTGGTTCTTCAAGAGAACGTGCATAATCCTAGCCTGGTGCCCACTAACCAACACACCGGAACCGTCACAGTCCTATGGACCTATGTTAAATATGTTCTTTAAGTTTTTTTGTTGTTTTGTTAGGATCTTGTAAATTTTCTTGTACATAAATATATAAACATATATAAGTATGTTTCTTTTTCTCAAAAAAGGGGAAAACACAATGAAAGGGAAGAAGGGAAGTAAATGTAAGGATCGGAACAAACTTAATCAAACCTTCTGATGTACTTATCAGATTTTCTGATAAATTCTGGCATATTTATCAGATTTTCTAGCAAATTCCGGAACATCTATCAGATCTTCTGATCATAGTTTTCTCATAAGTATTTTTTCAGAAAAAGGTTCTTGACTTATAATCATAAAAAAAGTTCCTGTTATATGAAAATGCAAAGACATAAAATTTGTTTTGGAATAAGTGTCTTAATGGAAGTCAGTTAATCAAAAATTCTACTCAAAACTTTCTGATGATTTCATCAGAAATTCTGATGAAATCTGAAACATTCATCTGATTTTCTGATTAAAAATTGATAACCATCTAAAAGCTTCTTGTTCTAAATTCTTCTAAAAAGAGGAAAAATATAAAAGGAAAATGTTTTCCTTTCTTTGCCTTCATCAAAAAGGGGGAAAACAACAACCGAGTCAGCTAAAGCAATGTAAGCTCATCAATGAACTCAACTCATTCCCTCTAATCTCAAAAAAAATGGTTGGAAAATTATATATTTTGTTTCTGATAACTTTCTGATGATCAAAAGTAAGAAAATCAACATTTCTGATAGTTCTTCACCAACAAAACCCTTACCAAAAATTCTGAAATTACCAGAAATTCTGATGACATAATCAGAAAAAATTCAAGATCATCAAAAGAGGTTGAAAATGATGTAGAAACAAAAGGGAGTACCGTTGGACCAACTTAAAAAATTGGGGCCCACCTGAAAAAAAAGTACAACTTGACCGTTAGTGTAAGCCTATAAAAACGTGTGAAGAAATGGTTAGTTGCATTAACTGATCATTACCCTAATAACCACCCACGACTTGCCACTATAATTAATCACGATGATTAATTATAAAACATTCATTAAAAACTTAAATCCACAACTTCATCCACGTACACCTTAAATACACAAACTCAAACCACCAAAAACCACAAAAACCTTCATCTCTCTCTCAAACCCTAAACACAATTTAGAATCGTCAAACCCTTCAATCAACATGGAAGCTCAAAACGTGAAAATGAACCTACAACCAATATTGTAACACCCCAAAAACGTCGCAGTGGAAGTACAAACGTAATGGTGACGGAAGTTGGTGCCCATAAATATCTTGTCGAACGATGCATTGTTAATGTTGGACATTTAACTTAATTAAAACATAGTTTTTAAAACATAAAGTTTAAAGTATGTCACAACCACACCACAGTTAAGTTGTTTTTTATCCTTATGGATCTTATTACATAGGTCCTATAGTTTTAAAAGTTTGACCAAAACATTCATAAAACAACTATGCATCAACAACCACAAGATACGCCATAATTCCCGAACCATGCTCAAGTACCTGAAGAACACGTTAAAATCAAGCGTTAACATAAAGGAGGGTGAGCTCACATATTCATATTTAAAACAAGGAAAACTTTCTAATTATGTGTTTATTATCAAAACATCCAAATAATATTTTCGAAAGTTAATTTATTTCCTTAATAAAATCCATGAGTCAGCCGTCGCAAGCGTTTCCCCGAAACCTCCGATCTAAAGCATCTTCTCAAGTTTTACATATTAAATTGATAGCATCAAATGTTCAAACTCGTATGTTCGCAAGACAATACGAACTATATATTAACAATAAGGGTATAATCAAGACTAGACTATAATAGAATATCAATTCGTCGTTTGACTTGATCGGAGCGACCGATCACGACGGGGTAGTCAACCCGATAGATCTACCAACAATTCCACGTGTTCAATACTTAAATGATTAAACAACAATACTTGCGCATGCGCCCATATCGGGCCATCTATATCGCTTGCCTCATGAACAATATATATATCCTACTAAAATGATAAATTTAATATTTCATGTTGTACGAATTCCCCGAAGTCCCCACCGAAAAGTAAACCATACCCGGTACTTACTCTCTTGAGATCGAGCCAATTCGTCACAACTTTAGATTTAACCATTTTTAAATCTACACGATCGTTTTCTCTAAAACACCGTAAAATCCTCGTTTCATCCCCAAAACATATTTATTCACAAAACCGTTTCTACCCGAAACATATTGATATCATCAAAATCATATATTGTCCATGAAAATATACATTTTATATAAAAAAAGGTATGTTTTACTCAAAAACATCTTTAATCCTTTTTAGGCGTGTTCTTCCCCCAAAACATATACAAAACCGTAAAAAGAGGGCGTTTAGTGACACTCACCTTTGGGTGCGTAATTAAATTAGCGCGATCCCACAATTTGATTCTACATGTCCTAATATATGTAGGAACGATTTAATAATCAATTTTTCGTAATATTCCTAAGTTTTTTCAATACTTAGAATTTTCACATAACTTTGATATTTTCTCGAAAAGTCGTTATTTTTTATTAGGTTGGCATATTAATATATATATATAAATATATATATATATATATATATATATATGATTCATATATATATACTTTAAGGTTTTGCGACTTGAACGATTTTATTGGTGACCTTAATGTTATATCTGTTAACACTCCCGTTTATAAGTATTATATATCTACGATTTGTGCGTCGTAATATACATAAACGTGCACATATACATAATATCATAACACGTGAAAACTCGTTAACTTATACATTTTATCATTTTTAAAGAATGCATACATGAAATAACTTATTAAGTTAACCTATGTATCATTTTCATGCTTGACAAATAAGTTACACATTTAATGCAATTTCACTGATTTTACCGGTTTAAACTCACAAGTGTACATGCATAGTCTAAATTCCCGCTATCATGTGAACACTAAACATATTACCATATTCATACATTTGAATCACATAACACATTTAAACACATAAGGTTCACCCATGAACAACCCATTCTAGTGTACATTGAAAAACGCGTATTTTAGCGATTCGGTAACGTTTTCGGGCGTCGGAAGTCGCGTATGACTAACCAAACACCAAATAAACTTAATATAAGTTAAAATACTTATATTAATATCAAAAATATCAGTTTAGTTACTGATCAAAAACAGTTTCGTAAAAACCTCTTAAAAAGGCGATTTTTACCGTTTTTACCGCATAGTTTTGCGTCAAATGTTACCATAACCATCCGAACTCGAAACGACTTCATATTTTAACACAATACATGTTATTTACTGATTTAAATTATGGTTATAATCAGATTAGTGCAGTTTTTGTGTAAGTCATGTAAATCATGCGATTTTACGTATTTTACAACTTTTCAAGCACAATGTACAACATGTAAAGCTAGTAAACTTTATGACAAGTTTCATACTACTTGAACACATGAAATAACCTTGTTTTTAAGGTTTATAATCTGATCTAAATCATTTTTATCATACATAATTTTATCATCATTTCATGACCACTAATCATCATGCATGCTTAAGTACAAGCACTTAATGCACACATATCATATTATCATCAACATGCATGTACTCATATGCATCTAGACATACATTTATTTCATGTTCATTCATCCATCCAAGAACATCATCATATTCATATTATCATCATCTTCCAATCATTCCATCATAAATGCAAGACACATATATATGTTCTTACACTTTAAAGATTTAATCAACAAATTTCACATGCAATGAATATATACATACATATATACATGGCTACATATATACATATATATGATTCCAAAATATCACTTTTCACAACATTCTTTAATCTCTAGTCATTTTCATGTAAATCACTTTTAATCATACATGAATGAACTTTCCAAGAATCAAATCAATCAAGAGTTCAACAAATATCAAAACTCAACTCTCATATACACACATATATATATTTATGTACGGCCACACTCATACACACACATACTTCCATTTTTCATTTTCTTTGAAAACCCACTTGTTATTGTTTTTAAGTTAGTGTTTATGTCCAAGAACAAGAGAAACTTTCATAATCATCAAAAATCAAGAACATAGATTTTTAAAGTAAAGTTATACCTTCAAGATTCTAGTGGGTTTTTGATTAAGATGATGAGATGAAGCTTGGTTTTAGTTTGAAACTCCTTGAAAACACATTTGATCCTTCAAAAACACTTGAAATGGGATTGTATGAACATGGATTCTTCAAGATATTCAAAGTTTGAAGGTGTAGTGTGTGTGGTGTGTATGTTTCGGCCAAGACATGCAAGAGGGAGAGTGAGTTGATTGTGTTTTGATTATTTTCTTGGATTATGCAAGATTTAAGAAGATTTTGTAAAAGGTAATCATTATTCAAGTTTCCAAGGCCAACACATGGAGGAGAGAGGAGAGATGACACCTCCATGGCTGCCACTTATCTTGTATATACACACCTTACACGCATACTTATATATATATACAACATATATTGGCTATTTACTGGTATTTAACTGGATACCGGGTATTTTATCTAGCGTTTTAATTGCGTTTTATCACGTTTTAAATTATTTTCAATGCTCTATAAAAATAATCACACCAAAATATTCCTGATCAATATTTTATTTGCCTGGACCGGCTACGTTGTCGGTATTTGGCAGTATGCGCGCTGTGTTGCGCAGTACACGCTTAAACTCGCAAAATATGGATTTTAAGCATTTTAATTTATTTTTATTATTCTATAAAAATAAACTTCTGAAATTATTAATATAATAATTATTAGTTGCCCTGGACTAGCTGTGTTGACAGTATTTTGTCAGATACGCGCAGTACGCGCTTAAACTCGAAAAATAGAGTTTCTTAGCGTTTTAAATTATTTTTCCTCACGAATATGATTAAATATATTATTTCAATCATAACAGACTATATTTAGGATTTTAACATTATTCAGGCGGTCACCGACGATCGTTTCGCATTTTATCCGTTACGCGATAAGCGTTTATCTTATTTTTGCCAACATAATTTTTTATCAAACTTCAGATTTATCAACACATCAAATACCATAAATAAACATCATAAATAATTAAATACAGCCTTTTATTCATTCATGACACATGTTACATTTGTACGGTACAGCCTAAATAACCGGGTGTCACAAATATCACTTACCAAACAAGCCAGATGAACCTAAACATTGAAGAATACAATGAAAAATGCCAAGTTCTGATCGGGTTTCTAACCAAAAGTCCAATTTCACAAGCTTTGACCGAAACCAGGGAAGTGCCGGAAGAACTTATCCAACAAGTGGTAAACACTCTGGAAGATTCAAATGACACAGAGATTACTACACATGTTTGGGGGAACTTAACCATTCAGGTTAACCCAAGCAAAATCAGGGAAAGTTTGGAGTTACCTGTATACGGAGGATACAAGACAATTCTAGCAAAGGAGAAGTTGTTGGAACAACTAATTCATCTCTTGAATATAAGAAAAAGGATTATCAAGATTGTTGATTTCAAAAGAAAGGAATTGCCTGCTTTCTGGCAAGTAATGATGGAGGTTCTGACAAAGTGCTTAACATAAAAGATAGGGGGAACTGATCAGATAAACCAAAGTGCTCTCATAACCATGTATGGGCTAATCACATGATGCTACAAAAATATTTTCAATTATTAAGGAAATCAGTGTTAGCCACCAATAAAAGGATGCCAACCCATCTACCCTTTCTAAGATTCTGGTCAATTCTTATTGCTCAGAGATTTGAAGAAGCAAATATGAGTTGCCTGCATCAGAAAATCTTTGGAAAACATCCATCATGAAGCCTTGGAACGCCAGAGGAGCATGGGTTGCCCTTAGAGATCTACCACAACTAAATGAGTCATTTACAAGCCTTCTACTAGAAAATTCTCCCTATAAAAGAAGTATGAGGATATTAGACAACAAAGGAGAATCAACCAGAAGCACATGACAGCAGCTCACCAGTTGAAGAAGATGACGAATCTACTGCCCATGAAGATAAGGAGACTGAAGATTCTGATGATCACTCCATCAGAAACTCACCAGAAAACATTCATCAGGAAGAACAACTCCAACATAAAAAATCAGCAGGTGAACAAACTCATTATTTTGTATACACAACTGATAGTAAGGGTGACACAGATTCTGGTGATTCTATGTGTGGTAGTTATAGATTGAAAGCAAGAAAAATATAAAATCTAGAGATTAGTAGTTCCATTGGTCCACTTTCTGAATCAGATAATGAGGAGGAACTTGTGACAGCAACAGGTGGAGATCACTCTAGTGATCAAGGAAACCTGGTTCAGAGAGAGGTGCATTCCTCAGCAACTCACCAAGGATCATTCACTGAAATGATTCGAGGAAGTGAGGAAAATCTAGACTTGAATGTGTTTCAAAATTAGTGTAAAGGTATTCTAAATTGATCTAAGTGATCAATTTAATCCTTTTACAACTGCAGAAGGTGTGTCCTCTACTGTTCAATTAGGGGGAACATCTGTTGTTCCACCACCATCACCCACTCAACAAAAGCAAATCTCACACATGGATGTTGAAGTTCTGGAAAATGTTGTCAAAGCCTGCAAAAAGTCATCAAAAGAAGAGAAGCTGGATCAGATCCTAAAGGAGCTATCTGAACAAAAATCTGATATAAAGAACTTACCAGAAAACATGCAGAATATCAGAAAACAATCAGAAAGCAATGCAAAGATTCTGGAGATGCTGCAGAAGCAACATAGCAGCAAACTTGAAGCAGAAATCGGGCAACCTAATCAAAGAAATGAGTGAGATAAAGAAATCTGTTTAAAACAAGGATATCATCATCTGGCACCATACAGGAAGAATTTGAAATGTTGAAGGCAAGAAACGACAGTGTGGTGGATGCTCTGGGTAATCTAGAGAAAGAATGGAAGTCTTTTAAAACACAAGCTCAGAAGGAATTCTCTTTGGTACATGAAGAAGAAAAGAGAAACATGAAAAGGATAGAAGATGTGATAATGAATCTTCAACAAGACATGAACAAGATCATCAACATCAGCAAGCACAATTTTAAAAAAGATGTTCCATCAACAAATGAACCAGAAACCCAACCAAAAGATGATAAAACTCAAGAAATTCAACCAGAAAACATACATGATCAAAACATCAGAGTCAGACCACTTCTTACAATCATGGGACCACCACCTGTAGTTCCAAAAGAAGAAATGATTAAAAAACTTGTAGTAGTACTACCTCAGATACAGAAGCTAAAAGAGTCAAGTATTCCACAAAGACCAGCCTCATCTGGAGAAACAATTTTTAGTCAACAACTGAATGGATCAACAAAGAGGAAATGGGAAAGCTCAGCCACTTCATCAAAGAAACCAAAGCAAAGTGTTGAATGCTTCATTCAAGAGATTGATCAAGATACAATGATGTTTCCAGAATTCAACCTGAAGCATTATTACTGGGATGACATAAAAGACAAGCTTGAGAGACCTCTTAGTCCTATCAGCAAAAGGGTCAAAGAGTTGATAATAAAAGATGGAAGATGTCTTCACAAACCACTAAAAAGTCCAATCAAAAAGTTTGTGAGTAAATCCACAATATGTGAAAGTGATTAAATGCTGGGAATGTATCAACAGAACAAGTATCACTTACTAAGGGAAGACTATAGTGAAGAAAAGGTGCTGGATAGTGAACCACAACAACTTCATCCATTGGACATTGCAAGGATCAAACAGCTGCTGGACCAAGAAAAGGGCAATACTCAAGAAATCAGAAGAGGGCTTGATAACATAGAAAAGGTTGCAAGAAAAATGTACGCCAGAGTTGTTGTTTCTGATTTTGATCTATGCATCACATTTGATCACCTGGCAAATAACAAAGTTCATGTCTCACCTCCTGATACTTCCCATACCAGCACACCTTGAAAAAGAAACTAGAGCAGGTATGATTCTTGAAACTCCCACACTCTCTGTTGCTTTCAGAGACCAATCAGAAAAGAAATCACTATTTAGAGTTCATGAGATCTACAAATACTCAAACTAAACTCTCAAGTACATCCAAGAATGCATGAACATAAAACAAGCTCAACTGGAAGCTAAGGGTTCAAACAAGGAAAAACAAAGGAAAGAAATTGATGAGCTTATAACAAAATGGATAACTGCAAGAAAATGGTACAAGGAGATGATTAGAACCTGCAACAAGATGATAAGTTATAAGAAGAAGCTGAAGAAAGGTGATCTCTACAAAAGTGCATTGAAGATCACTAAATTTTAGTTTGTTTATTTTGAAAAACAATGTTTTTTTAAATCTTTACTTGTATCTTCAGTACTGTGCATGTCCTTTAAAGTATGTTTTTCTTGGTTGGTTTGTTATTTTTCTTACAATACTTAGGGGAAATTGTTAGGAACCATATTTGTAAGTATTGAAGAAAAATGATTGGACATATCAAACAATGTATATATATGATATCAAGATTAGAAGACAACCAAGACAAGGAAAGGCAAAGATTCTTCACAAGAAAGACAGAAGCTTATCATCAGAAATACACCAGAAACATCAGAAACACAAAGATGCATTTCTGATAAAACTAGGCAGAATCTGACAAGGACACAGTTTACCAGAATTTCTAATAAACAAATCATCAGAAAGTCTGATGAGCCAACATTATCAGATTCCTAATCCTATCAACTTGCTTATCTACTTGCCTCTGCCATTTTTGAACGTTACAAGTTGACCCATGCAAATTCATTGAACCTACCATAATAACAACTTTTTGATGCAAATGCAAGTAGAAAAAAAACTATTGTTTATTCACCAAAGACTTCTATAAATAGAAGACCAAGAAAGGATAAGAGTGTGCATAGATTTAATACATCTTACAACACTCTCACACTGATGGTGCACTTTGTGTTCGTGACTTGTCGAATAGGCTAGATAAAGCGTGTGTTGAATATTGTATAGATTAGAATCGAACACATGACCATAATAGGGTGGAAATGGGATAAGTTCGCATGAAGTTACCCATGATATAGACAAGTTCGATGAACTTGGTCAGTATATGACAAGTTCGACCGAAGTTGTATGGGGAATGACAAGTTCGGCCGAAGTTAAGTTCGGGCGAACTTGGTCATGCTTGTTTCAAGCGAACTTGTTGTTGCCTATATATAGGTGGTGTGTCTTCATGTGTGTTTTAAGTTTTTGCAATCCCTACGGGGAGGTGTTGCCGGATTCTCTCCAGGAACTCCAGTAGCTGGACAAGATGTATATTCTTTCGGTATGAATGAAGACTTCCGCTGCACTCTACTTCTACTCCATTCTTTATAACATTCTACCGAATCGGTTACGTTTATGCACTAACTTCCATCTAGAACCGCCTGATCACGGACCTACAATTGGTATCAGAGCTACGGTTATCACCTACGCTCATGAATTTGGACATATATGGACATTAGGAGGGGTTTTAGACGTAAATCATCAAAATAAACATACAATCCAGGGACAAAAAGTAGAATTGAATGGATAGGATTGCTAGAAACCATTTTCGACCAGATCTATGGTGGAATCATCTCGAAATTCGAAGAAATAAGGATTCTGGATCGAAAAATGTCAAAAAGGCTGGTTTTTAGAGATCAAGTTCGCCGAACTTGTAACGTGGTGATCAAGTTCGCCCGAACTTGTAACATATTGATCAAGTTCGCCCGAACTTATAACATAGTGGACAAGTTCTCCCGAACTTGTACATGGAGCCTAAAAAATTGTGGATTGTTTTGACGAGACGAGTGTCCAGAAAAAAATTGGTGATAGAAATTTTTTTCGAGTTTTTAACGTCTAATTCGGCATGTTCGGGGACACCATCCAAAGCTTCAGAGTACAGATTTGGTGATACGATCACAGAATTTTGAAGATAACGGGAGAGTCATTGATACATGTGCAGAATGTTGATCATTAGGTGTCGTGACTAGTAATGGGCCTAAACGTTAAATCAGCATTTGATGAATACTGAAAATTCTGGATTTGAATGGAATTTCAGTGAATATTTTAGTATGGTTAGAATTTGCAAAAATGAGGGGGAATAAAAATTTTACAATATATGAAGATTCGGCATTTTTGAAATTCATGACTCCTGCAACAGTATCCGAGTGGTTACCATTGCAGATTACCGGGAATTGCAGAGGAACGAGATTCATTGGTGATTTCAAGTTGATGTCTAGTTTGAAAGTGGGTGGTTTCATAACTGAATATTGGAGAGAGTTGTTTATCAGATTCTAAGGTCATGGTTGTGGAGTGACACCTGAGTCGTGTGTATTTTGTGGGTGCACATATGACTGCCTATCTTTAACTCTGCTTTGCATATGAATTATTGACTGGACTAACCGCAAGGAGATAAGGATGCTCTGTAGTTTCAGTTGCTCCGTGGGGTACGTGGTACCATGATTAAAGAAGATGATTTATGGGATCGGATCTTTCAGACAAAGCTATGAACTAGTTGCTGACAAAAGAGGCTATACATTTGGGATTCCGTTATCACAGGAAGTTTAGAGTTTACAGATTATGATACAGCTTGATACTTAAGGGTTGTAGGATTTAGGTCATGTCTCCGATGTGGGGTTGGTATACACGACTGCTTATCATTAACTCTGCAAAGCAAATGAACTGTTTTGATCGAATAAGCCGGAAATAGGGATGTTTTGTAGTTTCAAGACGCCAGGTTCAGCGGAGATAGCTATATATCTGTTATTGTGACTGAAGAGGAAGAATGTGATTTTGATCACGGACGTGTGTTTCTCAGATTCGATGTGTTACCAGATTATCTGTTTCCGATGAAGATTTGCTGATTGAGCAGAATACCGATTTGCTGATCAAATCTTTCTGAAGGGTGCTTAATTGTGATTACGGAAATTGGGATTTCAGATTTTCGAGGGTATTCATTGATTTGAAGTTTTCTGATGCGGTGATTCGAAGTTTCTATCAATTGCCGGTTGAGTTTTTGATATTTTAGGAGTGTGCGGAATAAACACTCGATGCTCAACGCTTATTCAAAAACTGAACTCGGATGCGGTTATCGTCGAAATGGAGAAGCTGCTGCATTGATTAGCTTCGAGTTGGTGGTTATTCGAGAAAATTTTTCGGTCAAGAAAATCAAAGGAGGTCAGAAACCGTGCAATCAAAGTTCTGAACTGGAGTTTTCAGCGGGAATTGAATGTTGATAATGTAAGCCTGGATCATCAATTAAGGGGGAATTTGTTGACGCGTCTCGACGACATCGACAGACACCTTGATTGAAGTTGCAGAATATTCAAACATGGCTCAGAGTTTTGAAGATTAAGATCAAGCTTCGATAGTAACGAACAAGGGGGAATATGTTGATGCACTTTGTGTTCGTCACTTGTCGAATAGGCTAGATAAACTGTGTGTTGAATATTGTATAGAATATAATCGAACACACGACCATAATAGAGTGGAAATGGGACAAGTTCGCATGGAGTTACCCATGATATGGACAAGTTCGGACGAACTTGGTCAGCATATGACAAGTTCGACCGAAGTTGTATGGGGAATGACAAGTTCGGCCGAAGTTGAGTTCGGGTGCACTTGGTCATGCTTGTTTCAAGCGAACTTGTTGTTGCCTATATATAGGTGGTATGTGTTCATGTGTTGTTTAAGTTTTTGCAATCCCAACGGGGAGGTGCTGCCGGATTCTCTCCAGGAACTTCGGCAGCTGGACAAGATGTATACTCTTTCGGTATGAATGAAGACTTCCACTGCAATCTACTTCTACTTCATTCTTAATAACATTCTACCGAATCGGTTTTGTTTACGCACTAATTTCCATCTAGAACCGCCTGATCACGGACCTATAATATAGTTTTAGGGTTGCTGTAACACTTGTTAGGATCGCTCCTCCACTGCTTAGGAACCTAATTTGTTATGTAAAGTCATCGTAAGCGGAAATTACATGATTGTTAATAAAATACACAAAATTTACTATTTAAATGTCTGTTTATTAGTCCAAAATCATATTACATCCAAGACTCCAGACAGACAGAGCTTCGCCTCTTGAAATGCAAAGTTACAAATGACAAAGACCCAAGGCACCTATATATAGACTTCCAAGTTCGCTTGAAGTGTGGCATGGCCAGGACAAGTTCGGCCAAACTTGTCCTGCCCTGATCAACTTCGGGCGAACTTGATGTCTTTACATTATAAATACATCAAAAACTGACATTTTCAAATCCTATCTAAACAGACTCAATCCAAGACCTGACAATAGACATTGTGTATCAACAGACTCCCCCTTGGATATTGTCGTAGTCTTGATTAGTCTTCAAAAGCCTTTGTCTTCAAAATTTAACTCTAATGACCAAAGAAGTTCTTGTACGGCTTCTTTCTTCGCTCTTGTCTTGGAATCGGCGTTTGGTCAGTAGGAGGTACTTTAGTCATAAACTGAAATCTTCTGAGTCTAGCCTCCCTACCCTTTCATGTATCTTCTCGAGCCGCCGTTCCTCTTTTAAAAACTCTTCTCTTTCTAGCTCTCTCCATTTGGATTCCGACATACGTCCTAAGTTAACACCGTGAGCGTAACAAACATTCACAACACCTTGATATTGTTTGGCCTGAACTTCCTCTCTTTTTTCAAAGCAGATTTTGTTGAAAAACAAACATCTGATATCTTTTTTAGAACAGTTTACTAGCCACATCGGGTCTAGTATTCGGATAGTTCGCCATAACCCCATATCCTCCGTCTCTCTAATTCTGGCGTTAATTCTTTTGTAATATCCCAGTTCTCGTCAGCTCGTAGAACAATCACGGCTTCACATGTTTCTGGGTCTATCTGCCACCATTTGAATAGAGGATAGAAATCTTGTTCAATTGGCATAAGCGGCATATTCTTCATCGCTCTAGGCCTTTTCATCACAAGTGTTATGATACCCATGACGAAACCAGGTACACCTTAATTGGTCCTAAACTTAAAGCATTACTAAAAATATAATTGTGAGTAAACCTTGTGAAAATTCCATGACTTGTGTGTTGCGCGAAACGATATATGTTATATCTCGGAGGAATCCGAGAGCACGTCATGGTTGACATAACACCACTAAGGACCAACGATGCGAGGTTGGCATCCTTAGCCTTGAACAATGTGTTAAACGGAGACTTGACGTTTAACAGCGCATTAAACCTTTGACGTGGATTATTAGATTATCGGCAACCTTATTTAAGATTCCGAGTTTCAGGAATAGCTTAGATTTGGGCCATATACTGTGACATAAGTTTTAAAAATAATCGAAGCCCGGGCACACAAAACAAAGCTGCTCCCGGTTGGGGAAACGCATTCGTTCCGGGCATAACATAAGGCAACCGAATGTGCAAGGATCGATCGATCAAGCTTAAAAACACTTAAACGAACGTCAAATGATACTTTTATGATTAAAACGTAACTGGGTTCAGATACTTAGACGGTTATGCATAATTTTTAAAACCGAGTCTTTTGTCACTAAGTACGCGCAAAACGGAGTCCGTCACGCAAATCCAAAAAGCGCGACGGACTGAAAACGAACCCATGCTTATCTGTAGGATAAATATCATCTTCACGCACGTAAAATGAAGCATGAGGTGGCCCTAGGGGCCCACCTCTATGCCGCCACCACACCCCCCCCCCACATGGTTATAAATATTTTTTTTCGATTTTCTTTTAATTTTATTCATTAAATTTCTCAAAAACTCTCAAAAATCTGCTCTAAACTTTCATTCTCAGCTGAGTTCTTCCATAAACAAGCTTGAATTCAAAGGTATTAGCCTTGATACTCATAATTCTAAGTCCGTTTCTTCTATTAAACGCGATTTCTAGCCAAAAAACGCTTTTTAATCCATGAATTTTGGGGTTTTAAACAAGTTTTAGGGCTTGACATGCAAACCAGATATACCCCTGGCATTATATGGCAGCCATGGTTGCTAATCAATGGGGTTTGATACCCTAACCAACTCTTATTCGACAAAAATCGCTTAACTATTCGATTAACCGAAAAACAATGAATTAAAGCTTGATTGATCTAAGTTCTAGCATATTTCGATTTTACTTGGTGTTTAGGTACTAAGTATAGCCTTTAAACACTTCTGGGATCAAGATAAACGCTTGGAAACGGAAGAATCGCAAGGTATATCACCCGAAAACTGAATCTAGGCTAGGCAGAAAATTGTTTTGCCTATAACTTGGTCCGTGTAACATGGATTGAGTAGAAATTTGTTGTAGTGATGTAGGGTATTGTCAAGAAGGCCCACGTAAAATTTTAGAAATTTTGAAATTTTCTACGATTTTTGGTGAATGTTTAACTGTTTTACCGAAAGAATTTCGGAAAAATATCAAACAGGTTCAATAAATCACCAAATTTTACAGAGACACTACGAAACATATGGGGAATGATCTGGGAAAATTCAGAGTCCATTGATTGAGTTTTGGTTTGGGTTAAAAATCCATGTTTTTGGGAGTTTTCGGTAGCCGGAAACGCACTGAAATGAAATTGTAAAATTCTCAAAATTTTTGAAGATGTTCCTGGACATGTATAGGAGGTTCATAAATTGTTTCGGAATTTTTGAACTTCTGAAAGTATTTTATGTTAATTATGTGGTTAAAAATGGGTTTATAAATAATTTATTTAAATATAAAACTTACCAAATAAATTCCCATAAATTTATCTCATGATCAGCTGATTTTTATAGAGTTATATAAATTTTAATAGATTTTTATTCCAATTCTAGATTAAATGGGAATTTATTTGGATTAAAAATAAGTTACTTAAATTATTTTCGGCAGTTTACCGTGTAACGAACCTGTCGGAACTGATAACTGACCCAATACGTCAAATACTATTATTGGAACACCGGGAGTATTCCAGGAGATTCCCGGGCAAATTGGGCACCCTGGGTATGTCCTAAGGCAGTTCGGGAGAACTCCCGACGGTGAAAATGGAAACTTCAATTTGGGCAACTTAGACCCCCCAAACTCTCAAACTCCCTTAACGAAAAGTTAATCATTCTTAAATAACAACGTGTTAGCACTATCGGTATTTCCGTACCATTACCCAAACGCGTTAAACTACTGACTTTGGCTGGCACGCGAACCGGTGTCCAGAAGCCAAACTAAAAACTAATACTACCCTGATGTCCATCACCATACCTGTGTCCTATAGACTCAATCCGGAGTTAAAACTCCTGACCAGATCCAAGTTATATCCATTACCAACTTAGATACTGATTTGACTCTATGCTTGCATGTGTGTTATTAAAGTTGATCCAGCTATTCGACCACTCGTGTGTTAAGACCCCTATTGGCACTGTGAGTTTCACTACCCTGCTTTTAATTGTTTTATTGTTTTACTTGGGGTGGAATGCATCTTACAAACTGTGTTGATTACACAAACTTATGAAGGGAATTTCATTTCCCTAATACATGAACTTATTACAAACTGTGATCCTTGCCCCAATTTGAGAGTGAGTTTCACTTCCCCACTTTTGAATTGTTCTGCTGTTTTCTGGGGACTTGCATGTTATGCACTGTATTGATTACACCAACCTAGGAGTGAGTTTTACTCTCCCACTTATAAACTGTGATACTGGTTTTGAGATGATTGGTATGTTATGAAACTGTGTTAATTGCACCAACTTATGATGTGAATTATCTAACACACGAAATACCTCCCCTCTACAAGTGATTAGCGTAAGCCATGGGCAGTGAATAGTACTATTGGTCTGACAAACCCAGGCCGCGCCCGACAGAAAGGTCGGCAACCAGGTCTGCACGTGTCCTAATTTGGTTGTGTTGTTAGGCATAACTGCTAAGGGGCGTTGAACTGCACGTGACGCAGTTGTGGGACCGGGAGTGTCTGGGTGACGCGACCCGGGGGAAAACAGTCAGGTTTCACTTGCTTCCTCGTGTAATTCCATCTGCGACTATGACTATGACCGTCATTGTGATTACGACCCGTGCAATTAAACTTGTTAACACATATTGTTACACAGCAATTAAACCAGTGGAACTCACGCAGCGTTTAGCTGACCTTTTTAAAACTAACATGCATTTCAGGTAAAACTAAAGAGGAGTAAAGAACGTGCATGTGGAGGGTTGTACTAGTAAACTATAGCAGAATAAGAGCTGTGATAGCTCGTAGTACTGTACTAAAACTTATGGTGTGTAATATGATACTGATATATGTTGTAACCGAGGTTCTCTCTATGTATGATAACATGCTTTAAACTATGGAGAATTACCACGTGTCTGCCGCACCCTGCATTTGTCTTCCTCTGCGAGTCGGGGTGTGACAGAAGATGGTATCAGAGCCTTTGATTATAGCAAACTAGGTATCCCTAAAAGAACCTAGACTATAATCCTAAGATAGTCTCCACGCGCTGAGAACCTTTAGAAACTGAGTAGTATGGCTATTACCAGGAAGCCCTGGTAGGGAAATAAATTATTGTGGTCCGGAACACCAAAATTTATCTGCTCATACTTGGGGGTTCTGGGAACGTCATTGAGATAGGACGGGAATCCATCTACTAACGTCACCAACCGCAAGTGATCTTTATAAATCATAAAAATTGAAACTGCATGCAATACGTGCTTATGTGTATATTTGTGGAATGTTGAGTTCAGTATGTTAGGTCAGTCCAATCAGCGTTGTGTGTGGTTTTCCTTTTTTTTTCAGGTAGCATGTCTGATCGTTCGAGTCACCAGTCGACTTCGCATATGGAGACTGATCCTGAGGAGGATCCGCTGACACCCCTTTTGTCATCGAGTTACCCGCCCGATCCCTCTGGGTGTTGTTGTCGTCCGTACCCACCCAGACCTCATACTAGGCGCGAGGGGGAGGCCTCGAGCGCCTACGGTTCCCCACCTCACCATCCAACTAGCTCTTCGGAGCATAGTCATACCCCGGATGTTGCCATACCCGTCGAACCTATCCCTAGGAGCCCTACTCCCGCCACGGGGCATTGGGAGTGGGAGCCGGTAGCACCTAGGTCACCTACACCGGAGACTCCTCCTGAGCCTTATATTCCTTCTACCTGGAGTGCTTACTCACTCTCTTCACCTAGTTCTCAGGAAGTACCCCTTATCCGCCTCTGACAGACGGCTCGTCAAAGGGTACTTACACCTGTACCTGTGTTCACACCGTTCGTTTCCCCTATTTGTCCGACACCCGTACCTATAGGGACCCAACAGCACTTCACTGCTCGTTTTTTGACCCCACCTCGGGAGGACCCTTCCCCGTTTCACACATACGAGCAAGGGGGCCCTTCCCAGCCATTTAGAGAGCCTTCTCCACCTGTCTGGGGTATACTTGTTCCTCCTCAGGAGGTGCCTGCTCCCATCACCGAGAGCAGCTTGATGGGATTTCTGTTTGAGCATACTTCATTACTACGGATGGCATGGGATGAGAATGAGCAAAAGCGGAGGTCGATGGGAGACTACTTGATCGTCTTACAACAGGCGATCATCGCGCTACAGCAGGGTATGGGGTATGTTCACCATGAGCAGGATCATTTCCGTGCGTTGGTATACAGATGTGTTGGTGCTATTGTAGGGTTGATCGTAGGTTTTGGAGGATTGGCATGGTGAATGTGTCGTTCTTAGTATGGTTTTTCTTTCGGTATAGATAGAGATGGTGTATCTTTTGTACATCCTACCAAGCACCGGGTGATACCCATGTCGAGGTGGTGATGCAGACATAGTATTTCACATTTTCCTGGATAGTACTTTTGTCGCATCGAGTCTCTACGTCACTGTGGTGACACATTTTTGACAGCACATCTAAGCACTGGCCCTTATGGGTTAAGTCTATGTGCAAATTTTGACACTTGTATGATGATAACCTTACATATATATATGACGATGCGTTTGATTATTTGTGCCATAGATTCATGTGTGTGATGAAGTGTGTGATATGTTTTAACCAAATACGTGATATGTGTTATTTGGATGCGTGACATTGATACCTAGACATCTATTGTTTATAATAGAATGGCCCCGAAACGCGCCCCACCGATGACTGAGGCAGAAATTGCGTAAATGATAGCGCAAGAGCTTCAGGCTGCTATTCCCATGATTGTGGCGCAGGTTAGCGCCGGTATTAATGCTAACCCGCAACCGAATCCGCAACCAGGACTCGTAGGTCAAAAGGACAATCCAAACAACATGCAAAACAAGGTTAGACTGGTTTGCATGTATACACACGTCATGGACTACAACCCAATGGAAGTTAGTGGAACTGAAGGACCGAATGGATTAGTGATATGGAATAAGCGGGAAGCCCCAGAAAGTAATCGAGCTGGGGCAGCAACACCGAAGAAAGGGAAAGCAACTAGCCAGAGTTGCTCCATGACTCCCCCAACGGGTAAATCCGATAACTATAAAGGAAAATCCCCAAAGTGCAATAAGTGCGCTTTCCACGACTCTGGTAAATGCCGAACAATGATATTCTCGAAGTGTCATAACAATGGGCATTTTGCCCGAAACTGTAAGATGTCCATGAGACCAAATCCCAAACCAACTCGCTTCCAACCCCCCAAGTCCCAACCTCATCAGTAGCGACCTCATCAACCAGCACCTCAACAGGATACCTACCCCCGTACGTGCTTCGTATGTGGCAGCACGAAGCATTTTCGTGATAATTATCCGAAGTTAGCTCAGCAGAGAGCAGGAAGGAACACACAGAACCAAGCGTCTACCTCGAATGCAGCCCGAGGTCGTGCCTTTGTCATAGGACCTGGTGACGCACGCCAGGATCCCAACGTGGTTTCAGGTACGTTCCTCGTTTCCAATCAATTTGCTTCAGTATTATTTGATACGGGAGCCGATAGAAGTTATGTGTCGATTGCATTTTTGCCACTCTTGAATATGCCTGCTGTTGACCTGAAACAACCGTATACCGTTGAGCTTGCCAGCGGGAAACTAATTACCAGTCACGAACTTATTATTAATTTCCCTATAACCCTTAACGGTTACCAGTTTACTATTGACCTTTTGCCAGTAGAATTTGGTAGTTTTGATATTGTTGTAGGAATGGACTGGTTGTCCAACCATCGTGCGGAGGTGTTATGCGAACAAAAGGTTGTGAAGATTCCTTTATCCCCCACGGATGTAATTATGGTACAAGGAGAGAAGTTAGGCGCCACGTCGAACCTTATATCTCGCCTTAAGGCGTTGAAGTGTATACGACAGGCTTGTGACGTGTACTTAGCTAGCATCACATCGGAGGAGCCAGCCGAAAAGTGTATTGAAGACATTCCAGTAGTATGTGAATACCCTGATGTGTTCCCGGAAGAACTGCCCGGATTACCGCCCAATCGGCAAGTAGAGTTTCGCATCGACTTAATACCGGGAACGGCACCCGTTGCCAAGGCCCCATATCATCTTGCACCGCCCGAGATGCAAGAGCTATCGACGCAGTTGCAGGAGTTACTCGATCGTGGTTTTATCCGTCCTAGTTATTCCCCCTGGGGAGCCCCAGTTTTGTTTGTAAAGAAGAAGGACAGTAGCTTCCGAATGTGCATTGACTATCGGGAATTGAATAAAGTCACTATCAAGAATCATTACCCTCTTCCAAGAATCGATGATCTCTTTGATAAGCTGCAAGGAGCCCGATACTTTTCTAAGATAGACCTTCGGTCAGGTTACCATCAAGTGAAGGTCCAAGAGGACGATATTCCTAAGACCGCATTCCGAACTCGTTACGGCCACTACGAATTCTTGGTTATGCCCTTTGGGTTAACCAACGCACCTGCGGTGTTCATGGACCTCATGAATAGGGTATGTAAGCCATACCTCGACAAGTTTGTCATCGCTTCATCGACGACATCTTAATCTACTCCAAGAGTAAGGTCGAGCACGAGTATCATTTGCGTGCTATCTTGGAGATACTACGGACGGAACAACTATACGCTAAGTTGTCTAAGTGCGACTTTTGGTTACAAGCCGTACAATTTTTAGGGCATGTGGTGGATCAGTATGGAATTCATGTAGATCCAAGCAAGATAGAAGCAATCAAGAACTGGCCAGCGCCGAAATCCCCTAAAGAAATACGCCAATTCTTAGGATTGGCAGGATATTATCGTCGCTTCATCGAAAATTTCTCTAGTATCGCGCAATCGTTAACCGCATTGACGCAAAAGGATAGAAAGTACGATTGGGTGAAGACCAGGAAACAGCGTTCCAGCTGCTAAAGAAAAAGTTGTGTGAGGCCCCAATCTTGACGTTACCCGAAGGCAATGACGACTTTGTCGTATATTATGACGCATCGCGATAAGGGCTTGGATGCGTCCTTATGCAAAGGAATAAAGTTATCGTGTACGCTTCTAGACAACTAAAGGTGCACGAGAAGAACCACACAACCCATGACCTGGAACTAGCAGCAGTTATATTCGCATTAAATATGGTACCAAGTGTACTATATATATACCGATCACAAAAGCCTTCAACATATCTTCGACCAGAAAGATTTGAACACGAGGCAGTGCAGGTGGGTGGAATTGTTGAATGATTATGATTGTGAAATAAAGTACCACCCAGGGAAAGCTAATGTGGTAGCAGATGCGCTGAGTAGAAAGGATCGAATTAAGCCTCTTCGAGTAAGATCCTTGGGAATGATCGTGACAATTCTGAAAGATCAAATCCGAAACGCGCAGATGCAAGCCCTGGAGGAAAGCCAGTTACCCGGTGAAGATTGCACGGGAACGAGAAAAGTTTTGTAAGGAAAACAGATGAGGTATTGTACTTTAAGAATCGAGTGTGCTGCAAGAGCGGAGCTGAGACAATTAATAATGGACGAGGCTCATAAATCGAAATATCCGATTCATCCCGGTACAGATAAGATGTACCATGACCTGAAAGACTTTTATTGGTGGCCGGGAATGAAAAGGGACGTGGCCGAATACGTGAGCCAATGCTTGACTTGTGTGCGAGTCAAGGCTGAATATCAGAAACCCTCGGGGATGTTGCAACAACCCGAGATACCTTAGTGGAAGTGGGAACAAATAACGATGGATTTCGTGATCCACCTTCCGAAAACGCCTCATGGTCATGATGCGATCTGGGTAATCGTAGATCGATTGACCAAATCCGCGCATTTTATTCCGATCCGTGTGACTTATAGGACCGACCAGTTGGCCGAAATTTATACTAATGAGATAGTAGCTAGACATGGTGTCCCGATTGCTATTATTTCCGACCGAGATAGCCACTTTACTTTACGATACTGGCATAAACTACAAGAAGCATTAGGGACGCGAATCGATCTGAGCACTTCTTATCATCCCCAAACCGATGGTCAATCGGAACGCACGATTCAGACACTAGAGGACTTGCTTCGTGCTTGTGCCCTGGACTTTGGAGGAAGTTGGGACAAGCATCTCCCACTAGTGGAATTCTCGTATAACAATAGTTAACATAGTAGCATTCAAGCACCCCGTATGAGGCCCTCTATGGTCGAAAGTGTCGATCACCACTTTGTTGGGTCGAAGTGGGTGACACTCAACTGACGGGATCTGAACTAGTTCAGGAAACGACTGATAAGGTCCATCAGATTCAGAACTGTCTGAAAGCCGCCCAGAGTCGACAGAAAAGCTGGGCTGATGTACGCAGAAAACCATTATCGTTCGAAGTAGGTGAACGAGTTCTGTTAAAGGTATCGCCATGGAAGGGCGTCATCCGATTTAGAAAGTCAGGAAAGCTAGCCCCGCACTACATTGGGCCATACGGGATCCTAGCCAAGGTAGGTCCGGTAGCGTATCAGTTGAAGTTACCAACCGAACTTAGTGCCATTCACGATGTCTTCCATGTATCAAACCTAAAGAAATGCCTATCAGGCGACGCTACCTAGGTACCTTTGGAAGACATACACATTGACGATAGACTCCACTTGTGGAAGAGCCTATGGAAATAGTTGATGGTGGGGTCAAGTAGTTAAGACATAACAAACTTTCACTGGTTAAAGTCCGATGGAACTCTAAACAAGGGCCTGAATATACCTGAGAACGGAAGGATGAATTCCGTAGAAAATACCCTCACCTCTTCCCTAACATGACAAACAAAATTTCAGGGACGAAATTTCTTAACCAGGGGAGACTGTGATACCATGACGAAACCATGTACATTAATTGGTCCTAAACTTAAAGCATTACTAAAACTATAATTGTGAGAAAACCTTGTGAAAATTTCATGACTTGTATGTTGCGCGAAACGATATATGTTATATCTCGGAGGAATCCGAGAGCACTCATGGTTGACATGACACCACTAAGGACCAACGATGCGAGGTTGGCATCCTTAGCCTTGAACCACGTGTTAAACAGAGACTTGATGTTTAACAGTGCATTAAACCTTTGAACGTGGATTATTAGATTATCGGCAGCCTTATTTAAGATTCCAAGTTCCAGGAATAACTTAGATTTGTGCCATAGACTGTAAAATAATCAAAGCCCGGGCATGCAAAACGAAGCAGCTCCCGGTTGGGGAAACGCATTCGTTCCGGGCATAACCTAAGGCAACCGAATGTGTAAGTAACGATAGATCAAGCTTAAAAACACTAAAACGAACGTCAAACCAGACTTTTATGACTAATACGTAACTGGGTTTGGATTTTTAGATGGTTATACATAATTTTTAAAGCCGAGTTTTTTGTCACTAAGTACCGCAAAACGGAGTCCGTCACGCAAATCGAGAACGCGCACCGGACTAGAAACGAACTCATGCTTATCTGTAGGTAAACATCATCTTCATGCACGTAAAACAAAGCACGAGGTGGCCCTAGGGGCCCACCTCTATGCCGCCACCACACCCCCCCCCCACATGGTTATACATATTTTTTTTTCATTTTCTTTTAATTTTATTCGTGAAATTTCTCAAAAACTCTCAAAAATCTGCTCTAAACTTTCATTCTCAGCTGAGTTCTTCCATAAACAAGCTTGAATTCAAAGGTATTAGCCTTGATACTCATAATTCTAAGTCCGTTTCTTCTATTAAACGCGATTTCTAGCCAGAAAAACGTTTTTTAATCCATGAATTTTGGTGTTTTAAACAAGTTTTAGGGCTTGACATGCAAACCAAATATACCCCTGGCATTATATGGCAGCCATGGTTGCTAATCAATGGGGTTTGATACCCTAACCAACTCTTATTCGACAAAAATCGCTTAACTATTCGATTAACCGAAAAACAATGAATTAAAGCTTGATTGATCTAAGTTCTAGCATATTTCGATTTTACTTGGTGTTTAGGTACTGAGTATAGCCTTTACACACTTCTGGGATCAAGATAAACGCTTGGAAACGGAAGAATCGCGAGGTATATCACCCGAAAACTGAATCTAGGCTAGGCAGAAAATTGTTTTGCCTATAACTTGGTCCGTGTAACCTGGAAATTGAGTAGAAATTTGTTGTAGTGATGTAGGGTATTGTCAGGAAGGCCCACGTAAAATTTTAGAAATTTGGAAATTTTCTACGATTTTTGGTGAATGTTTAACTTTTTTACCGAAAGAATTTCAGAACAAATATCAAACGGGTTCAATAAATCACCAACTTTTACAGAGACACTAAGAAACATATGGGGAATGATCTGGGAAAATTCAGAGTCCATTGGCTGAGTTTTGGTTTGGGTTAAAAATCCGTGTTTTTTGGAGTTTTCGGTAGCCGGAAACACACCGAAATTAAATCGGAAAATTCTCAAAATATTTGGAGATGTTCCTGGACATGTATAGGAAGTTCAGGAATTTTTTTGGAATTTTGGAACTTCTGAAAGTATTTTATATTAATTATGTGGCTAAAAATAGGTTTATAAATAATTTATTTAAATATAAAAATTACCAAAATAAATTCCCAGAAATTCATCTCATGATCTACACTGAGTTATATAATTTTTTATATATTTTAGTCGAATTCTATATTAAATGGGAATTTATTTGGATTAAAAATAAGTTATTTAAATCATTTTCGGCAGTTTACCGTATAACGAGCCTGCCGGAACTGGTAACTGACCCAATCCATCAAATACTATTATTGGAACACCGGGAGTATTCCGGGAGATTCCCGGGCAAATTGGGCACTCTGGGTGTGTCCTAAGGCAGTTCGGGAGAACTCCCGACGGTGAAATTGGAAACTCCAATTTGGGCAACTTTAGACCCCCCAAACTCTCAAACTCCCTGAACGAAAAGTTAATCATTCTTAAATAACAACGTGTTAGCACTATTGGTATTTCCGTACCATTACCCGAACGCGTTAAACTACTGACTTTGGCTGGCACGCAAACCGGTGTCCGGAAGCCAAACTAAAAACTACTACTACCCTGATGTCCATCACCATACCTGTGTCCTATAGACTCAATCCGGAGTTAAAACTCCTGACCAGATCCAAGTTATATCCATTACCAACTTAGATACTGATTTGAGTCTGTGCTTGCATGTGTGTTATTAAAGTTGATCCAGCTATTCGACCACTCGTGTGTTAAGACCCCTATTGGCACTGTGAGTTTCACTACCCTGCTTTTAACTGTTTGATTATTTTACTTGGGGTGGAATGCATGTTACAAACTCTGTTGATTACACAAACTTATGAATGGAATTTCACTTCCCTGACACATGAACTTGTTACGAAACTGTGATCCTTGCCCCAATTTGAGAGTGAGTTTCACTTCCCCACTTTTGAATTTTCCGTTTTCTGGGGACTTGCATGTTATGCACTGTATTGATTACACCAACCTGGGAGTGAGTTTTACTCTCCCACTTATAAACTATGATACTGGTTTTGAGATGATTGGTATGTTATGAATGTGTTAATTGCACCAACTTATGATGTGAATTATCTAACACACGAACTACCTCCCCTCTACAAGTGATTAGCGTAAGCCGTGGCAGTGAATAGTACTGTTGGTCTGACAAACCCAGGCGCGCCCGACAGAAAGGTCGGCAACCAGGTCTGCACGTGTCCTAATTTGGTTGTGTTGTTAGGCATAACTGCTAAGGGGTGTTGAACTGCACGTGACGCAGTTGTGGGACCGGGAGTGTCTGGGTGACGCGACCCGGGGGAAAACAGTCAGGTTTCACTTGCTTCCTCGTGTAATTCCGTCTGCGACTATGGCTATGACCGTCATTGTGATTACTACCCGTGCAATTAAACTTGTTAACACATATTGTTACACAGCAATTAAACCAGTGGAACTCACGCAACGTTTAGCTGACCTTTTTAAAACAAACATGCATTTCATGTAAAACTAAAGAGGAGTAAAGAACGTGCGTGTGGAGGGCTGTACTAGTAAAATGTAGCATAATAAGAGCCGTGATAGCTCGTAGTACTGTACTAAAACTTACGATGTGTAATATGATACTGATAATATGTTGTAACCGAGGTTCTCTCTATGTATGATAACATGTTTTAAACTATGGAGAATTACCACGTGTCTGCCGCACCCTGCATTTGTCTTCCGCTGCGAGTCGGGGTGTGACAAGTGTAATATCTTTTTCACTAGTCTCTTTATCAATCCTGATTTGCTGCTTTGGGATAAACGGTTTCCAGTATTTACCGTGCATTGCTTCAAACTTGATTACCTTCCATAGACGTTGGTATTGAAACTTCATCTGATAACTAATCTTTCGTGTTTGCACCAACTCCACTATATCCCAATATGGTAATGTTTTAAGATCCACCAAATATCGGAAGTATTGCACTTCGAATTCACATTTAATAGCATAAACGTCCAATTCTTTCACCCATCTCCAACTCAAAATATCTCCCAATGATTTATCTTTGTCTCTGGTAAAGAATGCAAGTGGTCTTCGGAACTTTCTTGCTTTGGCATCTCTTTGAACCAGGACTTCTTCGCTTTAGCGATTTCCTCTTTCGTCATTGGCTTTGGGACTTTTCCTTCACGAATCGACTCTTCAATCTTTGCTTTCAACAAATCAGCATTCAATTCTTCATACATCTCGTTGAAAGTTGGAAAACTATCAGTGTTAGCACCAGAATACTTTTCAGCACCATCTTCTTCATCATCAGACCTATCTTCAACAATCACTTTGTTATACTCATCTGCTTCAGGTTTGTGCTTGTAGAAATACTTATTCGGCTCAAAAGTATCTATATTCACCATTCCTCCTTGAAATCAAAATCAAACGTTTCAGGATCCACTTCTAGCATCTTTGCAAGTTCCTCCTTGGTGTAGTTGGGGAAAATTCTCTCTCTTCCAATTATGTTCTAACATAAGCATTAGGGGTTGAATGTGAGTAGCAGCAACAGGCATAGCAACTATAGCATCAGAAATATCAACATCTTGAGGCCCTGACTTCTCCCCCGTACTTTGATCATCCTCTATATTCGCTTCATCGTTCATCAAGGAATCGAAATCAAAGTCTGTGTGAATCTCTGCCGACTCAATTCTTCGACCAACGCCACCCTGACCATCATCACCACCATCATCGTGATATGAATCGTCTTTAGTATGGTCGTCATCTTTATCATTGTCATCATTATCCTCTTTTTCTTCAGTTTCTTTTTCTGTTTTCGCAGCTTTAATAGAATTATCTACTTGTTCAACATTTTGAACTGCTTCAACAGAAACAACTTCAGGAATAGACTCATCAACAGGCTTCACATCAACGTGTTTTCAGGAGCTTTAGTCGATTCTGCAGTTTCCGCAAAAATCTTTTCTATCACAGGCTCTTCAGTAGGTTTAGGGACTCCCTCAGCAATCCCTTTACCTTTGTCTTGTGTTGCTTGTTCCTTCTCAGCTTTATCTTTTGCCTCTTGAGCATCTAGCCTATCATACTCTGCTATAAAATCAATGCCCAGACTATTTGTCCACACTTTCTGCAATCTGAGAAATCTTCGATTCGTTTGATCTCCTTCAGTTTAAGTTCTTCAATGACTTTGAAAAGATTATCATTAGCCGCACCCAAACTTTCAACCATCGCTTTTAAATACCCTCGATCATCTTCCAAGAACTTGATTTTATCATTCAGAATCTCTTTCTAGACTTCGTTCTGCTTCAACTTATCTTCAAGAGCTTTAATTCGCCTTTCAAGTTCTTCAGACTTTGTTTCTTTAAACATATCCTCTAGATCTTGAGTAGAGATATGTTCATGAACGTTATCTGGAATATCACCAAAAGCGTCTCTGAAATATCTTTCATTTTGTGGAGTGCTTGTTGAAGTGACCTTTGGAGTAGATTTTGGTGTACACTTTGGCGTAGCTTGAGGTGTAATCTGAACAGGTACTTCTTTAGAAATAACATCTTCTGGTTTATCTTGTACTGTAGCAGTTGGCGGCTCTTGAACTTTAGTAATAAGAATATTTTGCAATTCAGCAACCGTAGGTTCTTGTGTTACATCTTTCTTTTTCTTTTGACTTAAATATCTTCGACTTTGAGGTTTCTTTCTACCTTTGGTGCTTAGAGAACCAGTTGTTTTCTTTGAATCACCCGCTTTGGTCTTTTGACGCTTAGATTTCTTCTTTGGCCTTTCATCGTCTGAATTCTCCTCAGCAGAAGGTTTGTATAAACCTTCACCTTTCTTTTTCAATCTCTCCTCCTCCTTTTCTTTTCTTATCTGCTCTAATCTCTCATCAGTTCTATCGATAGAATCTTCTTTGTCAGAAGTTGCTGAAATAACATCATCATTCTTTTCTGCTTCAGTCAATTCAATATTTGTTGCTGTTGTGCTTGTTTTAGGTTGTGATTGTTTAGTAACTGGAACATCATCTTGTTCATCGACCAATAAATTTCAACTATCTTTGACACTCTTTGTCATTTCTTTTTCTCAATCGGTTTCTTTATATACCAGTCACCTCTTTTTTTGAAAGTCTTCAACAGCTCAACCTCATCCTTATCATCTCCACTACCATCATTTCTCCACTTACCATCAGGTGGTGACACATAATTAGCTTCAACTATAGCACCAAACACTGGTTTTGCAATCGGAGCAGAATCTTGTCTCTGAAACGTCATAAGTTTCTTCAGAGTGGTCTCATCCATGTGACTTAAGTACAAAATATCATTTGGATCTTTTGCGATGTCTTGAAATTATCATCTATCAGCTTTTGGACGAATCTTGGATACATCACCAATCTATCTTTGCCCATATTCTGTGACATAAATTTGAGAACAACTTTAGAATAGTTGAACTTCCTGTTAAGCACCAACGTCGTCGCCATACAAGCCATATAATCTTGAACATCATCCAAACCGGCTTTCCTGTGGCTAAATGCATGAATAATAGCATGTATAAGAAACTTGTACGGAAGAGGAACTCCGCCTTTCTTCAACGTGGGTTCATTAGCATGCCCTTCGTATCCCATCCGGAAGAAACAACCTTTGACTATCCTTCCTTCGAAGCTTATAGGATCGTCTGTATTTTCGTTGAATTCCAAAACTTTCCGGATATCTGCTTCAGAAATCTTTATCTCTTTATCTTCGTTGCCAACACGAACAGCAGAAGTGATTACATTTGTTGCTTCATCAAACGATACTGAGTTCCAGAAAAAGTATACATGTGAGCGATAAACCACATGCTTTGTCTGTAATCGCCTTCGTGATTGGCATGCGTCCCATGAAATCTAGAATATCTGAGAAAGCTGTCAGTGTAGGATATATCTTCTTATCCAGAGACACGCAAGTGTTGTGGAACTTTGAAAACGACAGCTGGATATTCTGTGAAATAGAAAAATCAACACTTAGCATTTTTCAAATTTTTAACAACATTTAGATCAAGTTCGCTCGAAGTTTACACATTCAGTTTATTTCAGATTTGAACAACTTCGCTTGAACTTGCTACATACAATTTCATTTCAGTATTATACAACTTCGGGCGAACTTACATTGTAACAATATTGTTTCAGTTATTATCAACTTCGGACGAACTTGCATATATTATACATTTTATTCAATTTCTGAACAACTTCGCTCGAAGTTGTGTTAAACATTCTTTGTTCTCTTTTATTAGACAACTTCGCCCGAAGTTGGTTCAAGCCAACCTCAACAAGTTCGGGCGAACTTGTCATCTTCTCCGACCATTTCTGCAACACAATCATACATGGTCCAAAGATCATTTTTATGGTTCAAACACATGTTGTACATGTTTATTAGTCTTTGTAACCGTTCAATTTAGTTCAATCAACCCTAGATCTATGTGTTTCAACAACTTTATGTCCGACATGTTCAAATCTCAATAGATTCATGGTTTAATCAATCGAAATATACCTCAGCCATGATACTAAGTGTGCTAATCACCTAGTACAAGACTCAAATCGGGCAGAGTAACAACACTGTCTTTGCAATTTCACAAGTTTGCTCAAAACACTTCAAGTTCGCTCTCAGACAATATGATCAGATGAAATGAAGTTTGAAGCGAAGTTGGTGCCTTATATAGGATAGAAAACTTTGGGCAAACTTGATACTCCAAGTTACAATTTCAACTGATAACTTCGCCCGAAGTTGTCCAATTCTCTTTCAAACTTTGAACAACCAACTTCGGCCGAACTTGATCAAAGTTAATGCGAACTTTTTCAGATTTGAAAATCCACTCATTGACCAAGTCCAAGTTAATGACATTGGTTTACCGATTTCTCTACCGAGTCCAAGTTAATGACCTCGGTTTGACCAGTTATGAACAAACTTAGGTTTTCTTCAAATAAAGTTTCAAATTAATGAACTTTTGATATATTTGTTTACCTTTTGATGACTCTAAGTTTTAAATTTGTTTACCTAGATTGTCGATATATTTGTGCACTTAAATTCAACACATTTCTCAATTGTTCCAAGATATCTTAGTTAGAATTATGAAACTTGACTCAACTATGGTTCCCATCTCAGAATATACTCCCGTATCAAGATTCCCTAGATTTCATCTTACAGGTGAGTAAGCGTTACTGATATCTGTATCTGGGTTATGGAAACCTTGAGAGCTCAGGTTAATACCACCGTATCGAAAAAGATATGAAGGCTCGACTTTAAGGTGTTGTTCCAATTATGGAATCTTTTGACTGCAATTGATTAGATCTTTTGATTCTTTCAGTTTTGTTGCAATTTAGGGGATTTTAGCAAAAGCATTATAGAAGTTCTAGGCCTTTGCTTACGTAAAATCAGAAGAACTTGTATAATACCCCAGATATCAATCATCTATAAAGACCTCGTATCTCAGAATCAGGCAATCTCTCAAACGAAATTTTGGAGTACTAAGTCCATATATCTGAGAGATGTTAATCCATAAGTTAAGCAGTTGTAAATTTAGTTTATATCCCAGAAACAATCTACTGAACGTCTAAAGCCTATCGGCATATCCACAGTAAGACTTGTTTAAACTTTTTAAACATTACAAATCCTTAGCATACTGTGATAGTCCATTGATGTACTATCATTTCCTTTTGACACAAAATTCTTTTTGTCTTTTTCATGTTTTTGTACTTTTTGGTTTTTCATAAGTTTTTGTATTTTCTCGTTTCATTTTTCCCCCTAAAATCAAAAACATTTTTTTGTATTTTAGTTTTTAAGAAATTATAATCCTAAAACATAACAAACCAATGAGGATCACGAACGTGTAAAGCCTATCGACATATCCACAGTAAGACTTGTTTAAACTTTTTAAACATTACAAATCCTTAGCATACTGTGATAGTCCACTGATGTACTATCATTTCCTTTTGACACAAAATTCTTTTTGTCTTTTTCATGTTTTTGTACTTTTTGGTTTTTCATAAGTTTTTGTATTTTCTCGTTTCATTTCTCCCCCTAAAATCAAAAACATTTTTTTGTATTTTAGTTTTTAAGAAATTCTAATCCTAAAACATAACAAACCAATGAGAATCACGAGAACTCGTCGTCCGATCCATATTCAACCTCTGCTTCCGCACCTGTCAAAAGATTTTTCATACCATTAAGCCTAATTAAGTATTTAAACCGTGTAAAACTGAAAGGTTTGGTATAAAAATCAGTTTTTTGTTCATCGGTGTGGATTTTCTCAATTCGTACCAATTTTTTTCGTAGCAATCACGAATAAAGTGGTAAAGAATCTCGATATGTTTTGTTCGAGAGTGATGAACTAGATTTTTAGTTATGTCGATTGCTGCCTTATTGTCTACATATAATGGAGTATCAAGAAATTTAAATCCATAGTCTCTCATCTGCTGTTGGATCCAAAAAGTTGTGAACAACAGCTGGAAGCTGAGATGTACTCAGCCTCACAAGTAGAGAGAGCGACCGTGGTTTGTTTCTTGCACTGCCAAGTTACTAATCGAGTTCCGAAGAACTGGCAACCGGCCTTCGTAGACTTTGCGTTCAATCTGTCAACACCGAAATCAGAGTCAGCATATCCCGTTAGATCAAATTTATCATTCTTTGGATACCACAAGCCGGTGCTTGGGCATCCCTTCAAGTATCTAAAAATCTGCTTCACGGTCTGATGTGAGATATTTTGGGACTGGACTGATAACGTGCACAGAGGAAGGTAGGATACATGATATTCGGACGAGATGCCGTCAGATACATCAATGATCCTATCATCGACCGATAAAGAGTCTCATCAACTTTGGTTCCAAGCTCGTCGACACAGATTCCATGGTTGAGTGCCAGAGGAGTTGATAACGGCTTCGTGCTATCCATCTCAAACTTTTTCCGAATGTCATGAACATACTTGGTTTGATGAATAAAGATACCATCCGGCAACTGATCAACCTGCAATCCTAGAGAGAATTTCATTTTGCCCATTTAACTCATTTCGAACTTTTTCTTCATAATGGATTCGAATTGCATAGACGTTGTTCGTCGAACCAAATATGATGTCATCCACATAGATTTGTACGAGCAGCAGATGATTCTCAACTTCTTTTGTAAACAAGGTACTATCCACTGTGCCTTTGGTAAAACCATTGCCAACTAGGTGCTGAGATAACATCTCTACCAGGCTCTTGGGGCCTGATGCAACTCGTACAACGCTTTATCCAGGAGAAATGCCTTCTTCTTATTCAGTGGATCGACAAACCCTGGTGGTTGGCCGACATACACTTGTTCTCTCAATTTGCCATAGAGATAAGCTGATTTAACATCAAGCTGGTACACCTTAAAACCTTCCCAAGACGCGAACACCAAGAAAATGCGGATAGACTCTAATCTTACGACTGGTGCATACACTTATGTTTAATCAATACCTTCTTGTTGGTGAAATCCTTTGACAACAAGTCGAGCTATGTTTCGCACAATTACCCCTCGATCATCACGCTTACATTTGAACACCCATTTAGTATCAATCACCTTTTGATTCACCGGCAGGTCAACAAGTTTCTGTACACCCAATATCTCAAATTGTAGTAACTCCTCTCGCATTGAAGAACCCAGTTTTCATCTCCAAGTGCCTCAGTGACTGACTTTGGCTCTATTTGAGATATAAAACACCGATAAGAGCAGAATTCTTGAATTGGAGCCACCTTAGTGTAGAAACAACTAAGTGCTTTTAGATCTGGCTTCTCATTCTAACTCCAGCTTGTAGTTCACCAATAATAGTGTCAGATGGATGGTAAGAATAAGATCTCGGCATCACTTCATCAGAGACATCAACTGTACTCTCCAGATTGTTAACATTCGGATCAACTACTGATTCAACAGGAGGATTGCTTGACGATGCTTCATTTCTAGAACTCGGGTCAGCAGATTGATTTAACAAACTAGCGATCTGCTCGGATTCCTCATCAGAACTGGATTCGCCATCTTGATCGAAAGTCGGAGCCTCATCAGAATCAGAATCATGGGCTTGAGAAAGATTGGGTTCTGGAGTAGTATTCACTGGTTCTGCAACAAGTGTAACTGGCTCAGCTTGAATATTACTTTGATCTTCTCCAGAAGAAGATGTACCAAAAGATAGTTGATTAACCACTGTTGGCCTTGAAATTTGCTCTTGATTAGCAGACTGATGCAAATAATACAAAGCAGCTATTTCTTCTTCAGTCGGCTCTTCTGGAAGATCAAAAGATTTCCATTAATTGTCATAGTTGAACATCCAAGCATCACCTGCCTTTTGTGTTGGCATTGTATACCTTCGGTAGTCGACATGTTGAACAAGAACCACTTGCTTCATACTTGGAAGATAGACTCGTCTGAGTGGACTTGCGTATCCGACAAAGAAACCCTCTAAAGATTTGCACCAAATTTACCATCTGGATCAATGAAAGTGCAGGGAGATCCAAACTGTTCCACATACTCCAGATTAGGCTTTCTTTGGTTAAGAAGTTCAAAACACGTCTTCTTGGTAGGTTTGCCGATTAAGACCCTGTTCAACGTATAACATGCTGAAGCCACTGCTTCCAGAAACTCACGGGTAATTTTGAATCTGCAAGCATCGTTCGTGCTGTCTCTATCAGCGTTCGATTCTTTCGTTCAGCGACCCCGTTCTGCTGTGGAGTATACAGAGCACTGAATTCATGAAGAACCCCTTTCGCATTACAAAACTCTTGCATACGTTTGTTCTTGAATTCTGTACTATTGTCGCTTCGGATTCGTTAACAGGAAGATGGTACAGATTTTCAAGTTTCCTAAAGAGTATCATTAGATTATCAAACGTTTCATCTTTGCTCTCTTGGAAGAATACCCATGAAAATCTTGAGTAATCATCAGTTACTACCAGGCAATACAGATTTCCAGATATACATCGTACATTCACTGGACTGAAGAGATCCATATGCAATCGTTCAAGCGGCAACTTGATGGAGTTAAGAATCTTTCTTGGAATGAGACTTTTTAATCTGCTTTCCTTTCTTGTAACTCGCACAACTGTCATTCATGTGAAAGCTTTTAAGATTCACTCCTTCCACGAGATTGTTATGAACCAGATGATTCATTTTTCTCAAGTGAATATGACCCATCTTTCTGTGGCAAAGTATCAATTCCTTTTCTGTGGCCTTCGTGACAAAACACTGTGCCGACTTCGATGTAGTTGTAGTAATACTCATATCAAGCACATAAAGATCATCTCTTGATGAGCACGCATGAGAATCCATTCTTTTGGAATCTTGAAACCTGGTTTTAGAATCATGCATTCCTTGTCGTTGAAATGAGTGGTGAACTTCTTGTCACAGATCTGAGAGATACTAAGAAGATTGTTCTCCAACTCAGCAATGTAATTGACCTTATCAAAAGAAACCACACCAATCGACAATTTTCCTTCTGCAACAATTCGACCTCCTTGATTACCCGCGAATCCCACATACCCTCCATTGATTGCTTTAATATCGAAGAGTAAGGCATGCATCCTAGTCATGTGACGTGAAGCTCCGCTATTCATAATCCACTTTGATAAGATGGATCTTGGGAGCCCCTGCACATGCAAAAGAACTTATTTAAAGAGGGAAACCCAAGCCTTTCCGGTCTTGGGTGGATTCAGGATATCATAAGTAGGAACTTTCAAATCAACATACGGAAACTTCTGACCAGTCTTAGTTTCATTAACATTTTCAATTTTGACTGATGTAGACTTTGCACTTTCAGATGATGATGAGGTTTTCTTTGCAACCCAAGCTTGAGATTTCATTCATGTCTTTTTGATATAAAATTTTGAATCTTTGTTTTCATTCGATTTCGAAGTTTCACCCTTGACAAAAGTAGATTTCTCAATTTTAGATTCAATTTTAGATGTTACTTCAATGTTAGATTCATTATTTCGTTTTAAGATCTTTATTGGCACAATCTCTAGGTGCTTAAGTTTCTCACCATCTAAAGTTTTCTTTCTTCGTTGATAGATAGGCTTTGATTTCGGACATTTTCGTGCAATGTGTCCAACCTCATTGCATTTAAAGCAAGTCCGAGTATCAACAGTTTGTCCACTAGTGGTCTTTACTCCACTTGTGGATTTAGCCTTATCACGAAGTTCTTTTTTCTTTCTTAAAATCATCGTTCGATTGCTTTCCAATCGAATCCTTATCCTGAACCGTGTTAGTCCCAAACACGAATTTCATGTTTTTCGTTTTATATTCGTGAAATGGTGATTGTTTCTTTTTCGGTTCATTTTCTACCTCTAAACCCAAACCCGCTCTCCTATTCTTAGGGAAATCACCACCATTTCTTCGGTAGTTGTTATAAACTTTCTTGGATTCTGAGTAAAATTTCTTTTCATTCTTCTCTAGATCATCCGATGACACTTCAACAAGTTTGAATAGTTTGTCAATTTGATCTTCTTTCACATTCCGAATCGGAAAACTATAGTCAAAATATAGTCTATCAGTGTCCTTAACTTTGTACATTACAACGTTAGGATCATCACTTAGGCTATTTTCCGATGAAGTATCTTCATTTTCAGATTGTGATGCAGAACTATCTAAACTTAAGTCGGTGCTTTCAAAGCTGCCATCATCAGAATCATTTCCCAAAACATTTTCAACCACATTTTTCAGAACTGCTTCACTGTCATCATTAGATGTCGTGTAAATTATATCAATGTTCTTAGGAAACTTATCGTTTGTTTCTGATAAAAGTTTTACATTAAGTGCCTTCTCCATCCCTTCCACTTTCTTACGGCAGTAACTCGCACACAATGGAGGTGGAACATTGCTATAATCTCCACGCTTCTTACCTTTTGAATTTTCATAATTTTCTTCCGACGGAATCATTGGAAGAATGTGATCGATGACATAAGCGTTAGTCGTATAACTTAGCAACAGTTGTCTTACCCGTTCGGTTTCAATTTTAGTTTCTTGAAGTTCATGTTTTTGCTCAGCAATGTTGTTAATATACATGTTACTGGCTTCTTGTTTTTCAATCACCGTTGCCTTTAACATTCTAATTGTACCACCTTGTTCAAGATTAGCTTGTTCAACAATGCTGTAAGTGCCTTTCATCTTATCATAAGCTTCTTTCATTGTGCGATAATCAAATTAAAATTTTCATTATGCATTTTTAAATTGCTTATGATATATGATTTTTCAGCACACTGCTCACAAACTTTAGTACACTTTGTGCAAGGTTTTTCAACCTCCACAATTTGCACTTTCACAACTTCTTTCTCAATCACCTTTACCTCTTGTCTTACCTCTTTCAGATTGGCCATCATTGCTTTGTCAGCAATCTTTGTGAGGTTTTCTTCATTCATTTCCTTTGTCACATCGATGATATCCTCAACATCCGGTTTTTTTTTCCAACCACATGCTCCTGATTTGCAGCATCAAAGAAACCTGCAAAACTAGATTTAAGATTAGGAGGAATAATGTTCTTCATCTTTGTCTCGTGATAGATCATCTCCTCTTCCTCTGATCTTTGCAAATATTCTTCTAAGATTGCATTCTCAAGAGTTGCATCATCAACCATTGACTCAGGCTCTTCCACAATCTCGGCCATCAACGCAACACCAGTTTTCTTGGAAATATATTTATTCCAATCAAACCCTTCATCCTCATGTGCAACTACTAGAGCCTTTTCATTTGTCTTTGATAAATCGTCTTGTACTTCAACTTGAACTTTTCTTGGAAACGGCTTGTATTGCAAAGATTTCTTGTAATAGTCGTTGTTGTTTCCAAAAGGACTTTGATTGCCACTTGCTTCTTGATTTGTGCACTCGCGTTTGAAATGCCCCTTTTGTCTACATTGGAAGCATGTCACCTTTGTTTTGTCGAATCCAAGCTTATTTCTCGAATTTCCAATATCTCTTCCTGTGAGCGCAACAAACTTTGTGACTCTTTTGATAATCGATGCTAAGCTCCATTTGATATCCATCAATTCCAATTCCTCTTCATCAACCTGGTCGTAATCCTCAGCCGTCATCTCCGGATTCCCAATCTTCCCCGCAACTAAGCTTTCGTATGATTCAAGCACGGTTGCAAGAAGCGCCATGTGCTGCTTGGCTGTTTGTTCAGAGAAAATGTTCTTCAGATTGACCGCAATGTTGCAATGAAATACATTCGAATCGGGACTGATTGATTTGTCTGATTAGTTTGATTCTGGAATGGAGAATTTGAGCTAGTATTTGAATATGTTGTATTTGGAGAACTCTGATTATAACTCGATTGAGTGTTGGATTGGCTTCGGAATGATTGATTCGAAGAATTTACATTTGCATTGAACGTCATTTGAATCTTCGGAGTTGAAATATCCTGAACACCACCTTTTTAGTACAATCCTACTCTTGCACAACATTTGCATTCTTCGATTTGGCGATCTTTAGGAATTCCATTTCATGACCTTCTAGCTTATCAATGAAATCTGCTATCCTGTAATGAGGCCAATCAGGACCATTCTTCAAAACCATTAAGTATGTCATCCAGTCTCCTTCAGGAAGCGCATCCGCTAACATGTCAATCATCTCTTCGTCTGTTCTTTTCAAATCGTGTCTTCTCATTTGAACCATCAAATGACAGTAGCGATCGATCACCTGCTTCATGGTTTCACCTTTTAGCATCGTGAAAATATCAAATGCCTTCTTAATTAAAGCCTTCTTGCTTTTAATCATCTCATCACTACCCTGATATTTAGCGCGCAAAGCATTCACAACTTCTACGATGTATCACATTCAGGTAGCAGAATCATAATATCTTCCTTGACTGACTGCTATAACAAGCTTATCATCTTCTTCTCATGAACATACGCATCTTTGAGTTCAGGTGTAAACTTTGATAATGCAATATCCATGTTACGTTCATCAACCGGCCACTTGTATCTGGTCTAAAAACCAACCCAACTATAGAAGAAATTAGCTTGTACCCAGTTCTCGAACTTTTCACGCCAGCCTTCATATTCATCCATGCTCATCAACTTCGGCGGCTTCACAGAAGTTCCCATTTCGTTGTCTGAATTCATCTGATTTACAGCGTTTGCATTTGAAGTCGAGGTCTGAGCCACTGCCGTAGCAAAGGCATTGTGAAAATCTTGATCCATTACGTAGACGGAAGATTTTAACTGAAACACGTTCAAAAAAACTTGAAAGTTGATTAGCAAACAGACAAGTTCGGGCGAACTTCTGCAGAAAACAATGTTCAGATTTACTTTCAACAAGTTCGGGTGAACGTGAAACAATTTTTTCAGAAAATTTCACCTTTTGACAAGTTCGGGCGAACTTGTGATGAATTCCAGTACAACTTTCAGATTTTGCCAAGTTCGGGCGAACTTGTTACAATTTTCAGCAATATTTTGACAAGTTCGGGCGAACTTGTTCAAATTCCTTGAAAATCTTGACAAGTTCGAGCGAAGTTGTTAAAAATCAACAAAAATTTGTGTTTTTAGGCCAACTTTGGGCAGACTTGTAGTATAGACTTCGGCCAAAATGAGTTTATGAAACATGGTTTTTTGTGATTTTTGACATGAAATTCGATTGAATTTGGTTCTGAAAATTTCAAGGGTTTGTTATTAGGTGATTATGTATGACATATTCAAGATTTAGCCATTTTTAACTGTAGATTCATCAATTTTGTGAAAAAAATGTAGAAAAATGAAAGAAATGGGTAGAAAAAGAGAGTGTCTTGTGTAGATCTCAGCAAACTAGGTATCCATGGCTCTAATACCACTTGTTAGGATCGCTCCTCCACTGCTTAGGAACCTAATTTGTTATCTAAAGTCATCGTAAGCGAAAATACGTTATTGTTAATCAAATACACAAGATTTACTGTTTAAATGTCTGTTTATTAGTCCAAAATCGTATTACATCCAAGACTCCAGACAGACAGAGCTTCGCCTCTTGAAATGCAAAGTTACAACTAATAAAGACCCAAGGCACCTATATATAGACTTCCAAGTTCGCTTGAAGTGTGGCATGGCTAGGACAAGTTCGGCCAAACTTGTCCTGCCCTGATCACTTCGGGCGAACTTGATGTCTTTACATTATAAATACATCAAAAACTGACATTTTCAAATCCTATCTAAATAGACTCAATCCAAGACCTAGACAATAGACATTGTGTATCAACACACACCTTTCATCACAGAATTCTCAAAGTATTTGTTTTTCAATAGCCAATAATCACATTGTAAACCACTCTTGTTTTTCAAAGTGATATAAACATGAAAATTCTGTATTTGGTGTCTTTTGTTTTTTGAAAGTTTGATTTCTAGTTCCGCACAATATTTTCCTATTTGTTGGAATCATTCGCCATATTAAGTTAAGGAAATCTTGTTCTCTAGTTTGGGACCAACAACACGCGCTATTGATAAATGTAAGCCCGATACTATTGCAGCACTCGAGCATTTCAGAGGCACCTTCATCGCCCGTAAAGGATTCGAGACCACACGACTTGAATAGCTTATAGGTAAAGGGGGTGAGTTTAGAACTATCATTTTTGGAGTCTGCTGAAACGTTAGGGCTTGGGGTGGAGTTAATTGTGTTAACGATATCGGGTAGGACTAGGGTAATTTGCTTGGCCATAAAGGTAACCATCTTCTTGTTGGAGCTTTGTTTGGAGCTCCTTTTGAGTTTTTGTGAGAGTGGCAGTTGGAAGACATCTACAAGATCGGATAAAGGGAATGATGAGACTTGATCAATGGTTTAAAACGTTTTTGCACAATTAGAGCATGGTACTATGTCACATAAGTACGTGTGTATTCAAATAGTTCACATAAACGAAGCATGTATTGACCTTGAAAATAAATTATACGACAATGAAAGAGTTTAAATTTTGTTAGTTCACGAGTAATATTATCGTTTTCGGTTGCGAGAGTAGCATGACGCGGCAAAATTGGAATTGAAAAGAGAAGGGTTGAAACATAAAATAGATAAAAGCATAAAAGAAATTTGTTTAAAACTTGGAATGTTTCGGAATGGAACTAATCCTAATCCAAAGTGGTCAAAACTTATTTGAGTCCGGGAATCATGCTTTAGCCTAATAGTAAGAATACTCTCGCCGAAATTTCGTTTAACAGTATTCACCCTTACCGTTACTCCCATGTCAATTGAAAGCTCGAGATTTTGGAGAGACTAAAAATTGAGGAATGGGACTAGTCTTCAAGGTGTTGATATCAATCCTAACTTTGTGGTTTCATTCACTAAACATGGTTGGTACTTAACCATCAAGATAAGGAAGTTAATCATAACTCGTTGGTGAGGGTCCACAAGAGTTTAGTGAGTCGAATTGTCATTATGGTAAGGAAATCACTCCTATCGTAATGATATAATTTCTCGAAAATTATAGCGGATTGAAAGTCATCACCAAAGTATGGGTTTTACTCCTATTTTGGGGTCATTACGTTTGTGAAATATGAGTGTCTTCGTGTCGTAGTGTAGCTTCGCCTTAGGAAAAGCATATTTTAAGACCAAAATATAGATAAGAAGTAAATAAGGAAGAATCAAGTATTTTTAAGCAAAATACGAGAATGCTCAAATAAGCACAATTAACACTATTGCAGGTTTTCTTAACTATAGTTTAGGTCAAACATGCCAATTTTTCCTAATTCCTTATAGTTATAGCTCTGATACCAGTCTGTCACACCCTAACCGATGGCAGAAACATCAAGGCGAGATATAATATATTGCTTAAAGACAACATAACAATAAAATTTGCGACAATAAATTAATATTCAAAATTTCATTTCATTTCAACAAACTCATACATTACATTGTCTTGAAAGAAAATATATGAATAAATTCTCAATTCCACACGTTTAAAGTATACTAAAATCATATAATCATACTAGCATACAATAGCTAAAAATCAATCCAAAGATTCCACTACAGTAACCTTATCACCAAAGTGAATAAGACCGTAAAGATTGAATACTTAACAATGACCAAACAAAACGGGGCGGTGTACTACTCCTATAGCGTTATACTTGTAAATGGATGCTTTTTAAAGTTAATGATAGATAGCATGGCATAAATTTGTCCTAGCATGTCTGACGATTTAACATAACAAGTAAGCATGTTAAAGGATTGCATAAGATTAATTGTATGTGTCTCATTATGTATTTAATTACGAATACAAGTTGCAGCCCGAATAGTGTTTAAAGCGTAAAATTGGTCAAGTGTGAACTCACGGTTTTTGAAGATTTCCACAAAAGCGAGTTAGCTGTTTTGAAGAATAGAACACCGAAGTTACCCTAAAAGGTAAAAAAAAAAAAAAAAAAAGGTGTATGAGTATTTGGACTTGGAGTTTAGGAATGTAAACGAAAGTTGCAAGTACGAAATTACATAAAAATATATCCAGTCCATGGCATTTATTCAGACACTATTATTTGTTTGTGTTTTTCATGAGTCATATTACCCTTCAGAAATCTGAAATAAAGAATCAAAGACTTTGGATATTCTCCACCTTAACTTAATATTCAACCATGGTTTAGTTGATATCATAGGTGGGCTTTGGATTATTATATATATATATATATATATATATATATATATATATATATATATATATATATATATGATGTATATGATTAGTTATATTGAAAAATATGTCAATCATTTGTCAAGCATTAGAAGTAGGATAAATCCTTTAACCACAAGAATTCACTAATGCACAAATCACCAACATGGTTGATGATTTGGATGGTCATGAATATAAGGAATGAAATATACAACTAATCTTCTATTCACTAAGTAACCAAGTGAGGTTTAACTAGATGAGTGCTTCCAACATTGTATGGTTGGAGACTTGGTGTAGTGTTGCTCACTTTGTGACTTGAAGATTACTTAGAGACTTGCAAGAACTTAAAAGAAGGCATATGAACCTTATATTTCTGGAACGAAACCTTAACTCAGCCATTCAACATGGAAGTTAGTTGGTGGCTTATTAGCTTGCAAAAATTCCAATAAAAAAGTAAAGATGAACATGTTTGAAAGTTTTAAATAAAGTGAAGAGAAATCCTAACCTTTGGACCCCAAAATGGTGGTATACCATCTTTGTTTACCTTGGCAAACAAATGCTAATACTCATAGAGGTTGTCCAAGGAAGGAGAAGGAAGAAAATCAAGAAGAAAATAGAAAGAACAAGCTCAAAACTCACTGTTTTGAACTTGGAACAATTCTGCCTAAAGTTGAAAAATCTTGAAGATTGAGAGAGTTTGGTAGTGATTAGAGGGTGTTGCAAGTGTTTAGGTGGTGTGGGAGTGTTGTATTTATAATGGGGTGAAGTGGTTGGGTATTTTATGAAGGTGGTTGAGACTTAGAAGAACGGAAAAGCCAAAATTCACAAAGTTGAAAACAATCTGCCAGACCAGGTTCCATACGGACTGCAAGGTGGTTCCATACGGTTCGTATGGAACTCTGAAATTATTAAAAAACATGTTTAGTCCCTTGAGTTGTTTGGTTGGTTATCTTATGTTATAAACTCAATGGTGAACATGTTTCTAGGGTTTTAAGGTGTATGTAAGCATGTATAATGTAAAAGCATGTATGAAAATCATTGCGATAAAATATAGCCTCGATGTATGGCTCGGTTTTTAATTAAGAATGCTTATTCCGTGATTGTTTATATATTATGCAAGTGTTCTTAACAAGGATGATAAAAAAATATAGTTTCCATTATGATCAACTCATGAATTACAAGGATTGAATTGAAAATATGAATTACAATAAAATTAAAAAGAATGAAAATTATGGAATGTTACAGATTCCTTGACATGTGACGGATTCTCTGTACCCAGCGTCGGGCCATACTGTCACAGATGCTCCTGCAGGTTTCATCACCTTATTCTCCGATATTTTTTCATGATGGCAACTTCCACTTGGCGATCACTCTATTTTTATTGGGAGATACAAACATTATGGATTTCATATTTCCCAACTGAGCCCATTAGGCATGGTGTGCATAAAGTATTTTGAGTTTTGTTGTTGATCGCAAGGTGTGGAGCCCACCGTAGACTGCTTTCGGGCTTTCTACCAGTTGCACTGCAATATGGGCTTCTATTGCTTCTTGATGTGCAGTGGAGCAAAGAAGATTTTGACGGTCCCTCTGAAAAGTTTTCATGAGTCGAAAGGAAAATTCTTCTATATCAAGGATGCGGTGATACCTTTAAGCACACTCCTGAATGATTGATTAGTGAAACGGTAATTTCCACAATCAGCAAATATTCATTAGATAATAAATCATCTAGTAACACATTCAAATCTGAGAAACAGTCTTCCACGATCAGAATCACATTCTTCTTCGTCAGTCACTATAATAGATAGATAGTCTTCTCCGTTAGACCCGGCAGCAACTTAATCAACAAACATCATCATTCCCAGGCGGTTAGTCCGAAAACAATTCCTCCCATTCTGACACTTTAGACTATCACAAAGTTGTGATATCTTTTAAGTATCAACATTACAGATGCATCACCTGACGTTAATCCTGCTTGACGAAGACTCGGGACTCAAACTCTAAGATATCAATCTGAATCACGGTCTGAAAAATCTGAACTTCCTACGATCACAAACTAACGAATCCAGATCTTATGCATCCCCGAACAATCTGAAGTCATAACCACCCAAATACTGTTGCATGTCACGAATTTCAAAAATGCCAGAATTTCAATATATTCTAATGAAATTTTTATTCCCCCTTATTTTTGCAAATTCTGACCTCTCAAGACATATCACTGAATTCCCCCCTCAAAGCAAGCAAATTCGGTCTTATTTTTTAACCGAAGAACTCAACTATGCGGAAAATGTGTTATTTTGGTCCACAAAAGTGTGTTTTTCATTGCTGCGGATTTTTCTTGTTGACCCAATCATAGTCACTACTCCAAATGATAATCATTCTGCATAGGTATCTGTGACTACCCCATTATCTTCACTACTCTGTGATCGCATTATCAAATCTATTCTTTGAAGCCCCGACAGTGTCCTCGAACATCCTGTATTTTTTGTTAAATCTCGAAAAAAAATTCTATCACCAAATTTTTTCTGGACACTCGTCTCATCGCCACGATCAACAAAATTTTTCAATGCATTTTTTGGCATTTTAGGTACATTCGTGCGGATGTCACCTTCATGCGGATGAGAAGATTTTTGGAATGAATTAGGTACCTTCGTGCGGAGGTACTACATTCGTGCGGATGTATCTACGTTCATGCGATGGTAGTACCTTCGTGCGAACGTGGTTTCGTCTGTTCCAACGCTGCTGATCACATTTTTCGATCTAAAATCTTTATTTCTACGAACTTCATGATGATTTTTTCACAGACTATTTCAAAATTTATTTCTAAACAATCTTATGGTTTCAATTTTAATTTTTGTTTATAGATTGTCCGTTTATTTGATGATTTATGTCTTAAAACCCTTAAAAGTCCAAAAAAGTCCATAATTCATGAGCGTATGTGATTCAATCAATTGTTAGATTGATTGAATCAGTACCGTAGCTCTGATGCCAATTGAAAGTTCTAGATCGGGTAGGTTTAGATGGAAGTTTGGAAGGGATAAAACTAGTTTAGTAGAATGTTATTAAGAACAGAGTAGAAGCAGAATGATTCATTCATACCGAAAGAGTTTACATCATTTACAAGCTGAAGAAACAAAATTTCTCCAGCATTTCCCCTCTGGATCTCCAAAACTTATCCCTCTGGATCTCCAAAACTTATCAAACTATGAACACACGACACTATATGTAGACACGAGGTTTGGTGCGGATGAGCACTTCGCGCGGACTAAGCTACCTCCATACGGAATAACACCTCCATGCGGACGAACTTCCTACGCATGGAGTAGTACCTTCATACGAGGTGTTACATCCGTACGGATATGATCTCGTCCTTACAGATCTGTCATGTGTTTGTTTTTCTCACTAAACTATACAATATTCAACACACGCTCTATCTAGCCTATTCGTACAGTGGCGGGCATACATAATATGCACCAACATATATGCACAGAATGCTACATATAAATCATATCAAACAACACATAAAATCAACCCTTTTAATGTACTGATGTTGGAAAAAGTGTGTTTCTTTGTATACTTTTGATTTTCAGGACAAAATGAGCTTAAATCTACAAAAGGAACAAATTAACAGCAAAACCAACATAAATACAAGAAAGAAGAGTTGACACATCATGCCTACCCTCCAAGCTACACCCCAAGACCAAAACAACAAACCAGAAGACAAGCACGAGGTCGTGCCCCACTCCAGAGTCAATGTAGCACAAGACAAACAAAGCAGACAAGAGACACGGGCCGTGGTCAACTCCCAAATATGCAGAATCTCTCAAAGGACCCTATTGTACTGACCACGAGGACATGCCCTCTGACACACGGGACCGTGTGTGCATACGGACTGACACAGATCAACAAATGAAGAAAGAGAAATAAGGCCACAGGGCTGTGTGAGGAATCTGTTTCCAGCTATAAAAGCAGGTGCTTGGTCACTTGCAACTCATCCCTTGGCAACTCACTTCTCTTCCAATTGCCACCAATCCACTACCACTACAACACCACCATCCACCACATTCCTCCATCATCCACATTTAGAGTGTGTGTAGTAGTCTCGGGATCCAAGATTGATCGTAAGAGTTCTTGTCAAACAAAGGCCATGCTTTGTTAATCTCTTACATCACTTGGTGAAGACAAATCTTTTATGTATTACTTTTGATTTCCAAGCTTTGGCTACTTTTTATTTGGATTTGTATTAATGACTTTAAGAAATAGTTTTATATTAAAAGTGAACTTTACTCTATCATTTCTTCATGTTTTATTGATTCACTCATTCGTGTCTTTACGGTCTATATAAAGCGCGTTAACTGCCTGGAAGGGGGTTAGAAGGGTGGTCTGGGTAAAGTTCTTTCATCGTTTAGTGTATAGATGCTTCGAGGACTTGATTCAAGCTTATTAGGACTTCTCTTGAGGCAGATAGCATCAAATCGGGGAAAGTAAGAACGGCTTGAATCCCTTATAAATAAACTACTATTAAAACTTTAAATCGTCCTTGCGGGACTGTATCTCTACTGACTCAGACCAATATGGGCAAGGGTAACGTTGCCTCAAAAGAGGTGTTGGAACTTTTAAGATCGTTGATACTTGACTAGACTAGGTTTTGGATTGTTTTGTGTGAGTTTAATATGTTTTAGATAGTTCAGGGGGTGAAAATGTAATTTTGGGAAACTTCTTATACTAGCGGCGTAATTAACAGTTTAGCGTAATTATTAATTACACCAGACAGCCAGATCTATATATATCAAGAATATGAAAACCCTAGGTCCAAGGTTCTTGGACTAGTCATTTTGGTGATTTCTTGTGTTGTGATTCTTGTGATTGTTCTTGTGATTGTTCTTGTGCTTAATCCGTATATCCAGGTGCTTAAATCGTTATTATCAGTTGGGATTCAATATACAACACTTGTAGTTTCATCCAAAACAAGAATCTTCATCTTCTTCTTTTATTTTTCTTAACTTTATACATTCAAACACCTAATCTATTGGTGTTTGTGTGTTAACAATCAAACCACTGTGATCCATAGCTGATTTGGGACTCACAAGAGGGACATGCCACATTTTTGCATTACTTAATTATCTTTCAATAATCCAGCCTTGCGGGACTGTATCCCTGCTGACTCGGACCAATATGGCTGAGGGTAGCATTACCTCCAAAGAGGGACATGCACACAATAACTAAGATAATCTCTTAAAAAGCCCAAAGTGCGGAACCAAGTGATTCTATCTTGTTTATTGTTTTTACTAACATATTATTTTTGTTATTTTTATAACATACATCTTTTCTCAAAATTTGGTTAGATTAAACGTTGACGATATTCCGGTATTAAAAGTTCTTATGTCCTTGGACGACCTCGGTACCTTACCATCACTATACTACGCCAACATGGGCGCACTTGCCCAAACGTGTTGTAGAGAATGATTGTATTATATCTGTTTTATAAGTTTAAAGCATGATAAACGTGTAAAAAAGTGCAAAAAAATATACTAAAATTTATACCACGCTCGACACACGTCAAGTTTTTGGCGCCGTTGCCGGGATACAAGGATTTTAATAAATTTTAAAATAGATGGCCTCATCGTTTTTAATCTTCATTATTTTTTCTTTTTTGGTTTTCTTCTTTTTCTGCACTTCTTTCACTTTCTGCAGGTTTAGCACGGGCCATGCCTGATGGAACACGGGCCGTGCCTAACTTCCAGAAGGCTTAACACGGGTCGTTTCTACTTAACAAGGGGTTGTGTCTATCTTCCAGTATTGAAAGAATATGTTTTCTGTGTTACTGGTGTAAACACGGGGCCGTGCCACTTAAGCATGGGGCCGTGCCCAGTATGGAACCAGAAAGCAGAAACTTTATCTTGATAGCACGGGGCCGTGTTTGTTAACTGGTCAGCACTTCTTCTGTTTTTGTTCGCATAAATTTACACCATTCTGTATAATCGCAGAAAATACAACCTAATGCATGACCTCCACCTCCGACAAAGACATAAAAGTGCCACTAGAAGAACCCGAGCGCTTTTTAAGAAAGAGACTCCAAGATTACCGACGTGTTTTACTGCTTTCTATACTCTCGAGGTTTTGGCCGAGATCATGCACCAAAGTACTCTCATGCCTCAACCCAAAACCTCCCCATGGCGGATCAACGTACTCTCACGGATTACCTACGGCCTACGGTCGGTAATCTTGGAGCCGCTATTAACCCACCTAATGTCGATGCCAACAACTTTTAGCTTCGACCACACCTCATTCAAATGCTCCAAAATTCCACCACCTTTCATGGCCTACCCGATGAAGATCCCCACTTACATATTACCCGTTTTTTGGAAATATGTGACACTTTTCGGATCAACGGAGCCTCCAACGATGCTATCCGGCTCCGTATGTTCCCGTTTTCACTCAAAGACCGAGCTAAGGCTTGGCTCAACACCCTCCCAAGTGGGTCCGTACACACTTGGGATGAACTTGCCAAAAAATTTCTACAATTATTTCCCTCCCGCTAAAACCGCTAAACTCATGACCGAAATTAAATCATACTCTCAAGAGGACAGGGAATCTTTGTACGAGACATGGGAAAAGTTCAAGGAGTTATTAAGGAAATGCGAACATCACAGTCTAGAGCTTTGGCGACAAGTGTCCATTTTCTACAATGCTTTCAATGGATCTACCACACATAAGCAAATCCATGATTCAAACTCCGGAGACTCCATGAAATCGACAACCCGTCGAAATCTATAACCAAATTGAAGAAATTTCTCAAAAATAGCTTTCAATGGCACATCCCTAGGGCTAAAATCCATAGCCCCGGGAGCCCAAAAGTGGACAAAACCACTGCTTTACAAGCCCAAATCGAGCTTTAACTTCAAAAATATAAAAACTTGAATCGAAAAAAACGGCTTCGGTTATGGCTTGTGAAGAGTGTGGCGAACCACATGAAAAAAGGAGTTGCAATGAAAGATGGAGAACCAACATCAATGTAAATGACCTCAAATAACTGCCCACACCCACCGGGAACTTCAAGCAACACCTAAAACTCCGAATGGTGAAATCACCCCAACTTTAGGTGGCGGGAGCCGTGAGTAAGAACCAACAAAATCAAAGTCAACGACCCAACTTTCAACAACCACTCTGAAACGAGCAACAAGGCTACCCACAACAACAAAAAGGAGGAAGAAAACACTTGAAGACCTCATCACCCACCATTTCTCCGAATCCGACAAAAGTACTCGAAAGGTCCTACAAACCAAAACAATTAGGAACCAACAAGCTAGTATACAAAATATGAAAAACAAGTAAGCCAACTAGCTCAAATATCTCCAAAAGACCACAAGGTGCCTTACCTAGTAACAATGAACCAACCCAAAAGCACAAGTAAACGTTATCACTTTGAGAAACCGAAGATAGGGCCCGACAATGAAACCACCTCACCTCAAAACACGCCACACACTAATCAACCCACAAACACACCCTTAGTTAACAACCAAGAAAACACTCAAACCCAAAACACCGAACCAACCAAACCACACTGGTACCCTACCCTAGGCGTTTACTTCGCTAAAAGACTAACGAGCAATTCACCAAGTTTGTAAACCTCCTAAAAAACTTCACATCATCTTCCTTTTGTCGAATCCTCACACAAATACCAAAATACTCCAAATTCATGAGATACTTCCTCACCCACAAAAGGAAGATTGAATCAATCCAACAAGTTAACATAAGTGAAGAATGCTCGGCAGTACTCCACAACAAACTCTCTCAAAAGAAAATTGATCCCGGAGGCTTCACAATTCCTTGCTCCATTAGGGGATCACTAATAAGCAATGCGCTTGACGACCTAGAAGCTAGCATTAATTTAATGTCTGCATAAATGTTCAAATGACTCAGACTAGGGACGCCGCATCCTACAAGGATGAGCATCCAACTTGCAGATAAGGTCGGTTAAATACCCTCAAGGTGTCGTAGAGAATCTTTTAGTTAAAGTCGGAGAATTTGTTTTTCTGGCCGACTTTGTGATCCTTGACATGGAAGAAGACACCAAGATCCCACCATACTAGGAAGACCATTCCTTGCCATCGCACGGGCCATGGTGGATGTGAGTGATGGAAAGCTAACATTGAGGCGTGTCGACAAGGAAGTAAAATTTGAAGTAGGACAATGCATGGAGGATGATCCGCTTACCTACATCAAGGCATTAGACTCGAGCTTGGACTACGCTCTCAGCAGGTGCAACTTGGGATGTGGGTCATCCTACTCAGGTAACATTTAACCGACCTTGGGTCTAGCCAAGGACTCTTATAAATGTGGCGCGCAATGAAGGCATTCCATGGGCTATCAATCAATAAAAATATTTAACTAAAACAAAGATGTTCCATTCTCAAAAGTACGGCTTCCTTTTGAAAGAACAATCATGTTTAAGATTTAGTTCTATTCTTAGTTAATCCTTTTGTTTAAGTTTTCTGTTTGTAGGAATAAACACACTAAACAGGGGGATTGGAACTAGCCAAAAGATCTTGAACCAGAAAACCCCATGCACGTAAACAGAAGTCCTCCGCCTCTAAATCTTCATTACAGCAAGTGCAGCGATGGGCGTGTGTGGTAAGCATGCCCACGTGCCTCTTAACTGCTAAACAATTTTATCATTGGACCTTTAACATGGGGCCGTGCCTCTTAGGCACGCCCCCGAGTTTGCCTTCTGTAAGTTTTTCAAAATTCAGCGATACTGGTACTTTAACACGGGGTCGTGCCTCCCTAGCACGCCCCCGTTCCCAATGATCAGTTTAAAAAAATTGTTGTTTAACCCACTTTTACACATTTAATCATTTTTAATCCAGTTTTGGACACATTGTGTGTAATTTAAGTGTGTGGGGGGGGGAGTGAATCTTTTGTCCTAAAACAAGACTTACACAAAACTCAACTTGGAACCGCTAAACACCCCAAATCTTTTTCAATTCTTTTTTTTATGTTCTTTGTCTTATCTTAGTCTAACTTGGAAAACCAAAGTTCTAAAAATATTGTTTTTACGAGTTTACAACCGACAGCGTCGTGATAAAAAGAACCATATAAGAAAATCTTATAAGAAGGCATGACAATATTTTAAAATTTGATTGTATGTGCATTTTCACACCTTTAACCCTTTTTCCCGCAAATAGTGAGTTTTGAATCTTTACTGAGCATACAATACCATATTTTTTTTATCAAATGCTCACTTTTCATTTCTTGTGTGACAGCCCGTATGGTTCTTACAAATCTAGAACTTGACAAGACAATGCATCCCTCGTCCTTACTAACTAATCCAAGTAAGTAAATGATTCAGGCATTAGGACTATAACCCTTTTCATTTAAACCTTATTTTTCTTTTTTTGTCCCCACCAAAACAAACAAAAAATCCCCTAGTTAACCCTTTTGAGCCTTTCGTTTCAAAACCCGCAAGATCATATTTTTGCAACAATCACCAATCACCCATAAACCTTTTATTTTTCCACCAGTGAGGGCCCTTTCAGTCTGTGCGTAGACCTTTGTAGTTGTCATGATTTTTACCCAATATTTGGGTACGCCCTCTCTACTAAAAATGGAGCGGATAAGTTCGTCTCAACGCACTGCCTTACAGAAGTGTGCGCGCATTAGATCTTCACTTACTCTGCCTATCTATAGGCATTCTTTGTTGAACGTTGTAATGAAGTCCTTGATACCTTCATTGTCTCGGCATCAGATATTCATGACGGCTTTTGAATCTCTAGTATGACGACGTTGTTGGTTAAAGTGTTGTAGAAACTTGGCTTGTAAATCTGTCCATAACTCTATCTTTCCGACAGGCAAACAATCGAACCATGCGCGAGCCACGCAAGTAAGGGTTTGGACAAAAAGATGATACCACATGGGTGTGTCCAACAGGCGACCTCCCCTGCGCTGGTGAACGGCCGGATATGGTCGTCTGGGTCTGATAAGCCCGTAAACTCCCCTAGGCTGGAGTTTCGCCTTTACCAACGGGGACAAAGAGATTTTCGGATAAAATTCGATTGTTCCGTGGTCGTTGCTGTTCTATACACCAACGAATAGTCATCTTCGGCATTTGGGTCATATGTTGTGCGAGTGTGAGGTCTGTAAGTAGCATGCATGTCTTGTACCTTGGTGGTAGGATACACACTTATGTTATCAGCTTCAGCATATACATGATCGTATGTTGGGTAATAAGTATCATCAATTTCCTCTTGTGCGCGTATCACAGTCACTATTGAGAATTGCTCGTGGTTGCAGGAGTATGTGGATAGATGTCCTTTCATGTGTGTTGCACATAGTTACACTACGGTGGTGAACATCTCTGCTTCTGTTTCCTTGGCGAATTCCGCTCGCATGATCGGCCAACACGTATGACGATGCGTTTGTGTTGGGTGGAGTGTCGTAGTTCAATACGTCTACAATTGTGTCCCCCAGTTGTGGTGTCTGGGCACACATCTGCCCGGACAAGGAAGTAATCACGGGTTGTTCCTTCAAGAGCCAAGATGCAGGGGTTTCCCCTTTGGCAGTAAAGTTGAGAGCTACGCGGCTGGATTTAACGATTAGACGCTTGGATTTTGGTTCGTCCGCCCGCAGTACTACTTTCTACATAACGAAAAGTACCAATATAGTATTATACGTGTTTATACTCATTGTCATGGGTTTCAAGATCGTGTGAGATGGTCCCTTCAACCGCAGACTTAGAATTTGCGCTGAAAAATGGAGCTGCTGGAGGTTGATCAGCTATTGGATCGAAAAAGAAGATAAAAAAATATGAAAATTTATTCTAGCAATGGGGATAGCGCCAATGAAGAAACATTGGTTCTAATCCTCTTATGTTGGAACCAAAGAGGTAGTCTCGACAGGGGGTTAATCCTTAATTTCTTATAAATCAACGACTGAAGATATTCCGAGAATAGATCTGCAAAACAAGAGCACCATGAAGCTCATTACGAGAAGGAGAGGTCTGGGTTCTTCTCATAACCACTGTCCAGCATAAGAATATGTAATCGCTTTAAGAGAGTAAAACGGATGTGTGTTAATTGTGAGAGAACCGATGCTTAAACATGTGGTTGAAGGTTGATATTTATAGCCGAAGAGTGTGGAGAAGGTGATGGGCTGACTGCCTTGGGTCGGACGTCGCTAACAAGGAATATCTGGTTTTCCCCTCTGACACGACAGATAATGTTTGCAAAGGTATGGGGATGTTGGCGCATGGTGGTTGGTGCCACGTGGCATGCCGAGTGTACCTGTTAGCGTAGTCTGTCATCAGCTGCAAGTGAAGATCGTGGCGCAGTGAATGGCGCACGCTAATTGGCTATATATCACTGTCCTTTTGTACTTCTTGTCTCTTGTACGATTGATCATCGTGGAATTGTATGGGCTGAACCCGGTGCACGTTGATTGGCAGCAAGCTTCTGCTAGTTGTATTGGCTGTACTTGCACTAGCTGTCATTGTTGTGTATGCACAGATGGAATTCGTATAGAATGTGTTGACTAAGTTAGGGTATGTTCTTTGCGTGCAAGGCTTATAAGCCCTTAGTAGATTTGAGAGCATACCCTTCAATGATATACGGTGCACTTTTTTATAATTCGTTATTCACATATCGTTGTACATTTGGTAATATTAAAAGCATATCTGTTTGATGATTTTTAAAATTATTAAAAGAATAATCACTGTTATCTATTTATTTTTTACTTTCTTTAATCGATTTATTTTTTACTTTCTTTAATCAATGAAGAATAAATATGTACTAGGCTTCGTTCAATGGCTAAACTTGTCTCTTTCTAATTTGGTCTATTAATCATTTCATTGTTTTAATATTTATAATAATTAATTTTACACAAATTTTGTTTTTGCTTTATAATTTTCAAGTATCATTTTGGTACGCTACGAATCTATGAACGAATCTATGAAGATATTGTTGTAACTTGCTTATTGGTATCTACGTTTAGTTATATATTTTGTTCAAATGAGAGCTCATCTATATTTCGACATAACTTTTATTTAAAACCAAGCCGATTTTTACCTTTTTTTGTTACCCTTTCGTGTTTCTTCCGTTCTCCTTTTCTTTTTGACCTCATATGGTTTTAATTTCATATGTTGATTATTATGACTCTATTTTCCAGGTTTCCTATTTCAGTTGTGATATCACGATGAATCAAACCGATGGTGATGTCATTCATGTCACCTTTTCTTCTCTTTTATTACTTTTATGGTTTTATCTTTTGGTTGTGATGGCCATTACGAGCTAAACTGGCCCCGAAGAAATACGCGTCGCGAAGCATGAAGGAATTCCACTAGGTTTTTTTTAACGGAAATGTTATTCATCTACCTTACACCAATAAATTACTCTTTTGCCCATGTTTGAACCTGAAACATCCACTCTAAGAGACATATTCTTTACTAAATGAGGTATCCCACATTGAGGTAGAGAGAAATCCCACTACTAGTTACTACTTTAAATAGTCATAATACTTTTTTGGTCTTTTTATTTTCTTTGCTATAGAGTATTAGGTTAGGCATATGTTGTTTCAAACCACCCTTTCGGATGCCATAGAATTTTTGTGAGGCATAAATTGCCCAATCTATGAATTCCATGTCGGTTATGGTGATAACTACGCTTGGTGACTTGTTAACACGACATGATTTAACATGAAGTTAAAAGAGGTTAGCGTTCAAGATTAATGAGTTTGGGTCATAAACAGGCCACCACGTAAATAATGCAATAAAAACATGTTTGAACGGGTACAACCAATGTAACTCGTTTATAACATGCATAACACATTTAACTTATCTCGTGAAATATGTTAGTAGATTTACACGACACGTTTATCAAAACGGCGTAGTTTTATAAATCATTAAATATTGTTTACAATTTTTATAACTTCTATTTCATCAAGTTAATTGTGTCTCATTATTTCTTTACCCTGTTTAGTAATGGTGGTAAATATGTCGTGTCATTCATGTTGTTGAAGTGGTTATATTTAGTCGTGTTAAACGTGTCGTGTAAATAGCTTATTAAACATGTCAGTTTTGATTGGGTTTACTACTAGTATTGGGCGTGTTGTGTCTAACATGGATTGTAAAACACAACACAACACGTTTTATCAGCTCTAGTCATAATACTAACAAATGCATTCGGTAGCGAAAAGGAGATAGAGATGATGTGGTCGAGGTCAATTGGCTCATTTAGTTAAAGAAATCAAGCACAACAAAAAAATTAATTAATTGTATAAAAAAGAAGAACACAACTTAGGGAAACCGTGTTAGCAAGTAATCTAACACCACCACCACGCCACCATCACCACCACCATCGGCAAGAGAGTTCAGATATTTTTCATTGCTACATCCTTATCTCTCTCTTTCAGATATTTTTCCTTTTTGAAGAGAATACAACAAATGTGGACCATCGTTCCTCGTTAGGGCTAGACAGATTAACATGAATTTTCAACTGATGAGTTGAAATTGATTGAAAATCTACAGGTACAATTTGATAGAACAAAACTCCAAACAAGTAAGATGGCTCGAATCCTAGCTTCGCAAAGAAAGAAAGAGTAGGCACAAACCCAGATCCAGCAAGCGAACTCCCGAAAACAACCGACATAAACCCAGATCCAATAGGTAAAACTCCCAACAACAACCTAACAGCAACCAGCAATCAAAATTATCCATTTTCTCCTCATTTTTACCAGATTCATATCCATATAACAACTAATTTGGTGTTAATTAGCTTAATTTTAAGAGGAATCTGATGATTGAAATTTGAAATTGACCTAGGGTTTTGAATTGGGGATACGAGTTAACTAGGAATTTGATGAATGGATGGATGAGTTTCTGAAAAATGTAGTTGTAAAAGAAAAGAGATAAGTGATGGGTGTGAATGTTTGTTTGTGTGCTACAGAGGTTTATGGAAATTGAAATTTTGTGAAATGTATGGAGGTGGGTGTTGATGGCGAGAGAGGGGTGTGAAATGACTAAAATGTCCCTAACATGGTTGGAAATTCGTTTTTGGTGTTAAGTAGGTGTGAAATGACTAAAATTTTCTTAATAGAAAAATTAATAAAAATGTTTATTAATTATCAATTTAATTATGAAAAGAAAGTGAGGCCCACCTTTTACCCACCTACTCATCCCTCTCTCTTTTTTCTCTCTTTTTCGTACAATCAGTAAACCACCACCAACACCATAACACCTCCAAACCACCAACACTTTTGACTTTTTGTGGTGGTTACCGGAGTACCTGTAGTATTGAAACACGAACAGATCCACCGGTCTACATAGTGATGAAAAAAAAAGTTATCGGTTATCTTGTACTGTTTAACCAAAGCTGAACCATTGATTTGCACTTCACAATCCCATTGGGGATGTTTGCATACAAATCATTAGATTCGAGATTCAGCAGCATCATATTACCACCCTAACAAGCATAGGGCGGGATCTTTTCGGTCAAATCATTGTTCGAAAAGTCAACGACCCACATACAATTGTACAACCCAAGCAATTGAGGAATGGTGTCGTTTAACGATTTGTTAAACAACTGCAACTGATACATGTTGTGTAGATACTGAAAGCTAGATGGAATGGGACCTGTGAGTGAGTTTATTGACAGATCAAGCTTTGATAAGTTCTTCAAGTTATCGAGTTCACTTGGTATCATTCCATGAAGCTGATTTTCAAACAGATAAAGCAATGTAAGCCCATGTATTTGACTGATTTCAGTCGGGATTCACCTGTCAAGAAATTTTATGAGAAGTTGATCTCAGTTGCTAATGAAAGATTACCAATTTCTCTCGGGATTATTCCATTTAGCCCATTTCTGTACAAGTACAACTTCTACAAGAACTTTAGCTTCCCAATTTCTTTCGGGGTTTCGCCAACAAGATTGTTTTGATACAGAGCAAGCGTTTCGAGACAGGTACAAATTGAAATCTTTTTTCGGAATCATTCTGGAGAACTGATTACTCCAAAGAATCAAATCAGTTAGCTTTGTTAACAACCTGAACTCCTTTGGTAAGAAATGGTGGTGACTGGATGTTGTGGTTGCAGACAAGAACGAGAAAGAGAGAAAGGGGGAGGGGTGGGTAAAAGGCAGGCCCCACTTCATTTTAATATTAAATAATTAAATAGACAATTAATAACTTTTTTATTAACTTTTTAATTATTAAGAGCATTTTAGTCATTTCACACCCAATTAACTCCAAAAACTAACCGTCATCCATGTTAGAGACTATTCGAAAAACGAGTATGCAAATGGTAAGGATCAAAGCTGTAATTTTATAAAGGTGAGGATTATAAGTGAAATTTCATAACCACAAGAACTATCCGTGCTTCTCTAAAAATAAATTAAGTGGCCATACTACATTTTAGAAATCATAGAGCATTTTAGACCAGTCTAATTAGTGAACTGATAACACACTATTAATATAATAATCGCTATATCTTTTACAATATCATTTTTAGTAATGAAAACGATTACTCTTGTAAGTCCAACCAACATCAAATTTTGAAATATGAAGTAAAACACTATTCACTAAACAAATGAAGTAAAGAATACTCAAGTGACCAATCTCACAAATTAATAAAAGAAATACCAAAGATACGTATTAATTAAAAATATTTAAAATCAAAGTTGTCCATCACATGTTCATTGAAGCCAAAACCTGACCGTTGCTGGCTTGCTGTCCAAAGACCTTAAAAAGTCATATATTCCTGATATGTTTTTATTTATTCTTATAATCCAACGGCAATATTTTACTAGCCGTTGATTTCAAATATAATTACCCCCCTTCAGACCCCTTTTTCCTCTCACTCTTTGTCTTCATTGTTCTTCATCTTCTTCCAGTTAATGCACCCTAAAAGTGTGTAGATTTCAAGGGTGCTGTTCTTAAATTAAATGCTCTTTATCTACACTCCAGGGTTCTTTGATTTGTGGGTTTCTTGATTGATTGATTGTTCGAGATCTTGTGATTCGGTTTCGATTAGTTTCTTCAGGTTTTTTGTTGTTGTGAGCAATGGAGATTTCAGTAGATAACAACAAACCCACAAATCTGCAAGGTAAATCTTGATAATAAAACCCTAAATTTTAAATCCTGTTTATGATAATGGGATTTGGGTTTTGTTTTTGATATGGGTTTAGCTGAATCTTGATAATAAAAACCCTAAATATAAATCTTGTTTATACAAAACAAATTTTGGTTGTGTTTTTTTTATATGGGTTTAGCTGAATCTTGATAATAAAATCCTTAAATTCAAATCTTGTTTATAGAAATCATATTTTGGTTTTGGTTTTGATATGGGTTTAGCTGAATCTTGAAAAAAGAAACCCTAAATTCAAATCTTGTTTGAATTTAGATCAACAAGTTTGAATTTTGAAACCCCTTTTAACAGATCTAAGATTGATTAAGTTTATAAATTGGGTATCTTTTTAATATGGGTTTTTTATGTGTTTGCAAGTCAAAAGTTAAATCTGGAGTTACTTGCATCTTACACATTTGAATTCCTAAATCTTGACTTTAAGTTTGTGAAGTTATAGGAGAGAAGATGACCAGTAGGAAATTTGGGGTTGAGATCAACAATAACAGAAGAGCTTTGGGTGTGATTAATCAGAAAGGAGGAGCTCAGATCTACCCTTGTGTTGTCAACAAGAGAGCTTTATCACAGTATGTGTTCAATCATATCTAATAAGAAAAAGTTTATTTTTTTAAATATAATTCCCATTATACAGATAGATATGTGTTATCTGATTATTAATATTATTTTATCTTTAGAGCAAATGGAAATAATGAGAACAATGTTGTGAATCAAGTTCATAGACCAATTACTAGGTAATGTGTCACCTTTGACTTATTGTAAAGTTTAAATCTTCTAGGGTCAGATTACTGATTTAATTTTTATAATTATTTCTAATAAAGGAAACTTGCTGCTCAAATTGCCAACAAGAAACAATGTGTTCCTGAGGTACAATTTTAATTACTACATACCCATGAAATTTTTATTATATATCTTGTTAATAATCGAAACATGTTCATTGAAATCAGGATGCGTCGAAGCCGAAAGAATCGAGTGAGAGTTTTAAGATCTTTGAAGATGAGGAGGATCAACCTGTCCCCATGGCATTGGAAACAGCAGAGCCTCAAAAAGATCTTATGGTATTCATTTTTCTGTTTTTGTGCATAATACCATATTAATTTTTTTTAAAATAATAAGAAATAATTGGTTTATTTTTATAACAGGAGGTTGAAATGGAGGACATATTTGAAGAAGCAGTTGTGGATATAGATATTTCTGACACCAAAAATACTCTTGCTGTTGTGGAATATGTTGAAGAACTTTATGCTTATTATAGAAAGATGGAGGTAACAATTTTGATTTTAAAATGGAAGTTTTTACTTTTTGTACATTTTTCCTATGCTTTATAGGGACCCACATGATCAAGATTATAACTTTTATGCTGTGAATTGCAGATTTATGGTATGGTTTCTCCAAACTATATGCTAACACAACAATCTGACATCAATGAGAGGATGAGATCCATACTAATTGACTGGCTAATTGAGGTAACTTAAATTTAAAATTTCCATCATACCCTTTAAAAAATATTGTTTTTTGGTTAATAATTACTAACAAAAGATGGTTTTTAAAATCAATTAGGTGCATCACAAGTTTGACCTTCAACATGAGACACTGTTCTTGACAGTTAATCTCATAGACCGGTTTTTAGCTAAGCAAAATGTCGTTAGAAAGAAGCTGCAATTGGTCGGTTTGGTTGCCATGCTTTTAGCTTGTAAATACGAGGAAGTTTCGGTCCCGGTTGTTGAGGATTTGATTTTCATCTCAGATAAAGCTTACTCAAGAAGTGAAATTCTTGAAATGGTACTAAACTGTTCATTAACATTTTCTTACTGATTTTATTGAAATAGTAATTATGATTAAAGTTTTTTTCTTGTGTTTTTTAAGGAAAAGTTAATGTTGAACACACTGGAGTTCAACATGTCAATGCCAACGCCATATGTGTTCTTGAAAAGGTATCTCAAGGCGGCTCAATCCGATACAAAACTAGATCAAATGTCGTCTTTCTTGATCGAGCTCTGTCTCGTCGAATACGAAATGATCAAATTCGCCCCATCGTTCTTGGCTGCGGTTGCAGTTTACACCGCTCAGTGTACGCTATACGGGTTCAAACAATGGTCCAAGACGTGTGAATGGCACACAAACTACTCTGAACATCAGCTTCTGTAAGCCATCATACATCATAGTTTCGTTAACTTTTTTGAAAGTCAAATTTCTTGTTTTGTTGACTTTTTTATTGACTTTTATTATAGGGAGTGTTCAAGGATGATTGTGGGATACCATGAAAAGGCAGGAACAGGGAGATTAACAGGAGTTTACAGGAAGTATAACACTTCAAAGTTTGGGTATGCAGCAAAGTGTGAGCCAGCAAAGTTTATTGTGGATGAGGCACACCAATAATGAGTGTAGTTTATGCTAACATAAACTTTGGGTTGGTATTAACAACTGAGGGATTCTGTAGGGGGTGGTTTAGAAAAGAGTTTACTACTTACTACAATGGTGGTTCAAAATGTGTGAACAACCAATGTTGAACATGCTCTACCAATTGAACTTGTTATTTATTTATTTCCCAATTTACAATAATGAGTAACTTACATTTTATAATACATATTGTTGTTGTTATAACTGTTTTTACAGTATTTAATTTGGTTTTTTTTTATTACTTAACTCAAACGGTACATGATGCTTTCGGTCATAACACAAGTAGGCTAAGTAGCACTTTAACGGTACTTGTGTTGTGAGAGCATTGCGACTCTTTTAAGAATTCTATCACTCTGCGCCTCTCTCGTAACAATTATCCAAACTATAGTTGGCCCACCGACATCATTCGCTCGTCCACTACGGATGCTCTAAGGGTGTTTAGTGTAAAGTCATTGCGTAGGCAATCATCATATGACACATGTCCAACTAGATGCATAAATAGGGAGCTCAATCTAACAACCACAACTAACTTCAAAATCCATACAACATTTCCTGAATCTAAGCACTTTTCTGTTAACAACGACAATTGGGGGGGGGGGGGGTCTTCTTCACTCTCCCCTTTCCATTTTCAAATCCATCTTACCAAAATTTCTTTATGAATTTAATCGAAATAATACGGATCCATAATCGAAGAAGATAAAGGATGGAGAAGATGGATCATACCGGGAAGCTGTATTCCCGCATATCCATCTTACCAAAATTTCTTTATGAATTTAATCGAAATAATACGGATCCATAATCGAAGAAGATAAAGGATGGAGAAGATGGATCATACTGGGAAGCTGTATTCCCGCATGAGATTATAGGAGTTACCTGATCAATATGTTGTAGAACCCATTGATGGTTCTTCTGGTTCTTGTTTGGCTGTTAATCATGATGGCTCCATCACTCTTCTTGGTTTGTTTGTTCTTCTCAGATTTGCAACTCATGATTTATTTGTTTGATTCAAGATGATTACTGGTATTGTGATAACTGATCAGGACCGTTTAATTGAGAAAATCTCAATTTGAGAATTGAAATTAATAGCCTATAATTTAAAAAAAAGGATTTTAATAATTTTCACTTTTGTTGCCAAATGCAAACTCACTCTAATGAGAAAGTAACTTTGTGTACCCCTAATGAGCAATTGATTGATGTAACTGTTGTGAAGGGCAAACACAATTACATCTCCGTTAGAGTGAGATTGCTCTTGATGACAATCGGAAAGTTAGGAGTGTCAATGGTCACATTACCAATATGAATTATTATCAGCCACTAGGTCATAGTTTGGATTATTGAAATCCAACTTAACCAAAAGAAATGAAATCAATCAAAGTGGATAAATTTGGTCCGAGATTTGGGGTAAACCGCCCATCGCATTTCTCACAATGTCCGTTTCATTACGCTAATCTCGTCCATATTCTACTAGTCTAAGTTCCCCATAACCCTTAAGCAAAAAAGTTATGTCGGTTTTAAGTTGGCGTCCCTTTTCTAGCCCACGTGGTTTTACCCTTTTGCTCCATGCCTCCATATCAAACATGCTCATACAAGTTTTGTTTATGTAGATGAAGTCCCACATTGTACCACTGTTCGTGTCCCGAAATCCACACAATATATGGTGTTATTGGGATGCTAAAGCTTGTGGCTGGTCAGATGATTTTCTAAGCATTGTAACTTGTTTTTAATGCAGTGATATACAAGTTCAACCATCTTAAACTGTTTCTATATGTTGGCAGGATCGTATTTAATAGTTATAACCGAACGTGAATGTGTTGGATCATTCTTAGGCCACTCCATCTACAAAGTGTTGTCGCTAAAAGTCTTTGCGTGTGATCGTTCACCAAAAGGATCTCACGATGAAAAGGTGAAATGATTTTATAGGTGATTAGCTTATGAAATTTGTGTAACCTTTTCCATTTCTTGCAGAAGATGGAGTCAGAGTTTTATAGTCTGTTAAAAGTTGCAGAAAAAACACCTGGACTTTATTTTTCATATGATGTCAATATAACGCTAAGGTTTGCTTTTTCTCCATGTTAATGAAAAAATAATGTGTTTTTTTTTCGAATGTGAATGATGACTGTTGTTAGGGATGTAAATGAGACGAGCCATGCCTGGCTAAAGTGAGCATAACCGCCTCGGCTCATTTATCTTAATGAGCTGAACTGTTGTGCTCTAGCCAGCTCATCAAGCCGACGCGTTTTTTAAAGAAAATTAATTTTATATCTCTACGCATATATACGCAAAAGAATTTATAAATAATAAAATATGTCTTATACTTTTGGGTTGTAATTTACATATATTAAAATTTGGGTTTTAATTTAAATGAGCCTAATGAGCGAGCCAACAAACCAAGCTTACATTTGCTTGTGCTTGGCCCATTCACCACGAGCGAATTTTGAGCGAGCCACGAGCTTTTTGAACAACACTTTTTTGCTTTTTTGTAGCGCCCAACGGTTGAATGACTTGGGTGAAGAATCAACCATACTTCCTCTCTGGAGGCAGGTAAGTATTACTTACATTAATAGAAATCATGGATCTACCATTGCTGAAACTAGAGTTGGCAAATTGTGCGGGATGGGCCAAAATGGGTCGGGCCGGTTTAAGCCCATCAATAGTTTTTATGTCCATTTTGTATATACTTTAGACTACTATTGACATGTCAGACATGTTCGGCCCATTTAACCTATTTCTTTTAGCTAATTTTCCACATTCGACCCGTTATCAATGAAATACATGTTGGAATTTCCTTGACACAGGCAGAGCCACGGTTCCTATGGAATAACTGTATGTTGGAGCTTCTTATAGATAACAAGGTTTGATTTTCTATCTCATTAAAACATGTTAAACACAATTGCCTGTAAACTTTTTGTATTCCTGATTGGCTTGCGTTGACAACATTTGCAGAAGTTGGATGCATACATTCTTCCTGTCATTCAAGGAAGTATCTTTTTTTTTATAAATCAGAAGTATTTGTTTTTTAATATAAATAAGTGTTTATTTCATTTCCTTAACTTTCTAACAGCATTTCAGAGCTTTGAAGTAGCAATAGGCAAAGATATTATAGATGTCACCCTGATAGCAAGGAGGTGTACTAGGAGAAATGTATGGTCCCTAATATTCTTCAAAAGTGACCAACATTATAAAATATGAAAAGTATTTACATGTGCATTTGTTGTTAATCGGAAGCATTATCTGTTTATCCAAATATTAAGAACGGAGTATGAATAGGGACTCGGATGTGGAGAAGAGGAGCTGATGCAGATGCGTACGTAGCAAATTTTGTGGAAAGTGAACAAATATTACAATTTAAAGGGTACACAGCATCATTTGTGCAGGTAAAGTTTTGTACCGGTTATCATTAATATTGAAATCTTGCATATATTCTTTTGATTTAATCATTATAGATACTGGTTCTTAGATTTTCTGTTTGTAGGTCCGAGGGTCGATCCCTTTTCTATGGGATCAAATTGTTGATTTGTCATATAAGCCAAAGTTTGAGATTCTGAAACCTGAGATAGCAGTGAGTGTATAATGCTTAATTGGGTGTTAACTATTATTTTCAATGCATTTTGTATTTCCTAATTAGTCTGTAATTATTTCTGCAGCCTCGAGTTGCTGAGAGCCACTTTTTCGACTTAAGGAAGAAATATGGAAATGTTTTAGCCATTGATCTTGTCAATACGGTATAAATGTGAATATCTTGTTTTAGAAATTGTGTATGAGTAGACCCAAAGTTCCCTTTTTCCAAATTCTCTTTAAAACTTTTGTACATAGTAATGTCATTACAAAGGTTATATTTGTTTCTCTAATTTTTTTTTGAGTGAAACGAGTAAGAGGTTTAAAGAATTTAAAATACACTTTGGACAAGTTTCAACCCGTTTGGCCTGTTCGGCTCTTTTGACCCGTTGTTCTTTAAATTTTACCTTTTTGACCGGATATAATAAACCCAAGCCGACTAACATTGCCACTTTTGTTCTTGTTATTTTATGTGGATTTGTTGCACATATTATTTTTTTATAGCACGGTGATGAAGGACGCTTGACTGAAACGTTTGCCACTTCAGTGCAGAACATTCTTAACGATGACTTGAGGTAGATTTTTATCTAATATTTCCATTTTTTTCATATGAGACCTACTATATTTTCTGTTATGTCTGCAGATACTATCACTTTGACTTCCATAAGATTTGCGGGCATGTTCATTTTGAGCAGCTAAGTATCCTTTATGATCAAATTGAGGATTTCCTCACTAAAAATAGGTAAGAATATATTCTTAAGTATATTCTTATTATAATTTCTGTGGTCAATTCTTGAGGAACTTTTGACTCTGTGGTTGTGAGCACTATGCAGTTATTTTGTTTTCAAATGGTAGGTACTATTTGTTAAATGACAAGGGCGAAAAAAGTGAAACACAAGTTGGAATCGTGCGGACAAATTGTATAGATTGTTTAGAGCGTACAAACGTCACACAGGTATATATTACCGTTAGAGGTGGCAAAATAGGTAGGTCGTTTAATGGCTAATTGTTGACTCAGCCATCTTTCGACTATTTATTAATACCACCATATATAATTGATTTATACAACATTTATATTATATTATTTTATTTAAAACAATTTTAGAATGTTTTACCCGTTAAATATACACTTGGGTGATTTTTTGACCGAAATTCTTTCTTTTTTACGGCATATTTTTTATTTGAACCGTTTTAGATAAAAACGTAATTTGAATTGATTTTACATATAATTACTATCATTATTATACTCGGTAAATCCTACCAATAGCAAAGCTAAGGTAGGGTCTGAGGAGGGTAAAATGTAGACAGCCTTACCTCTACTTCGAAGAAATAGAGAGACTGCTTCACATATAATTACTATAAAGTTTTTATTTATTGTCTTTGTTCATAAGTAAATTGTTCTTTTGTGTTTGTGCAGGGTATGATTGGGAGAAAGATGATGGAATATCAACTTCAAAGGCTTGGTATATTTGATGCAGAAGAAACCATTAACACATATCCAAGTTTTGATGACTGCTTCAAAATATGTATGTTATAGTGTCAGTTTTTTGCTTTTCGTGCTAAAACCATCCACAATAAGAAGATTTAAAAACACTAAAAACGTGCCTAGAGAACTGTCATATCAGAAAAACACTCTCCTTAAAAACATCCAAAGCACACCCAATAAGAAAACTTAAATAAATTAAAATTCACACATTATTACCACATTTTTGTTTGTCACCGCTCATTTCTCTCTCTATATATATCAGTTTTATATTATATAGTATAGTGGCCCACTCAAATCTAATTTGTCTTGTTTTTTGCCAAGAACTATAACCTATAACCCAAAAACGGACGCCGAAAACGAGCTCCACAATAGTAACACCTGACGATGTGGTGTTTTTGGAGGGAGAAAAAAAAACCCATGCTCTAAGTAATATAAATTATCTTGATTGGATATGTTCCAACAATATGGGCTAATCACGGAGATGATATAAGCATCCAGTATTCGGGGACGCCTGCTCTAAAAGGTGATTTTGTCAGGTACAACAACATGAATTTTCCTTGTGATTTTGATACAACCAAAATGATTTTTCTTAAAAATAAATGAAAATACAAAAGAGTATCACAACTGGACGGGTTGGGTAACATGTCAAAACTTGTCAACTTGGAACTAATACACATTGTACTGGTCTTTGTCTTTCAGATTTGGTTATAGGACGGTGAAGGGAATTCTTATAGACGGTTGGAATGCTCTAATGCGCTATTACCTCAATAACTTTGTTGATGGTACAAAACAGTATGGCTGTTGATTTTCAGCTTCTATAGTAAATAGAGTGTTTTGGTTTGATATACAAGTCATCTAAATTTGATATATTATAATTATAATTATAAGAAGTATATTAAAAACAAAACAATTTGAACAGTGTTTTTAATATAAAATAAGGAATAATGCCAGGCAGCTGGCCTGGCACTCCCTCATTGGACCAGCCATTTATTATTTGTTTACGCTGTAAAATTACGGATTTGCCCTCACAATAGTGCCAGCCAGCTGGCCTGACACTCCCCCATTGGACCAACCATTTATTATTTGTCTACGCTGTAAAATTACAGGTTTGCCCTCACTTTAAAATTCCGATTTTGCCCCCTGCTCAAAATAAAATTACGTTTTTGGCCCCAGCCAAAAATTACAATTTTGCCCACGACTCGAAATTATAATTTCGCCCTCAGCTCAAAATTACGTTTTCACCACTGTTCAAATGAAAAAAATATGTTCTCGTCCCCACCTTAAAATTAGGAATTTCCCCGTTAAAAAATTATGATTTCTGCGTCAGTTAAAAATTACGGTTTTGCCCCTGTTCAAAATAAAATTACGCTTTTGGCTCCAACTCAAACTTACGATTATGCCCTCGGCTCAAAATAAAATATGGTTTTGCCTCCGACCTAATATTACGGTTGTGCCTTTAGTTTAAATTTATATTACTGTGTTGCCCTAAGTTCAAAAGTACGAATTCGTCCTTGCGCACGATTTACACTTTTGCCCCTGGTTTCAAATTCCAGTATTGACATCACTTTAGCTTTTGACAAATTACGATTTTATACCAGTGAAAAAATATAACTTTCCATTAGTTAAAAATAACAGTATTGCCATTGTTTTAGTTTTTTAAGCAAAACTATAAAAGTGTTACCTTTTTATTGGTTGAGTCGCTTTAATTGTTTTCCGTGTCAATGAGCTGCCTAACACTCGCTCATTTTCGGCATCGCCCCACAACGCGGGCGGGCATCTAACTAGTTTTAATTAATTACTAATGTATTTATTATTAAATTATGTAGGATTCGGTCGATTAGTGCAAGGGAATTACATTGTTTCTACTTCTCGAGACACGGCACATGGTTGAAAAAAGAAGGCATCGAAGCTATTGCAGTGAGTACTGTACCTGGGTTTTAAGCGAATCGAACGTTCAGCGAATAGTTTGTGAACCGTTCGGCAGGAAGTTCGTTTATATCCGTTCATTTAGTTAATCAATGAACACGAACAAGATATTCCGTTCGATTAACTAGATGAACAAACACGGACAAAGGTCTCATTCGTGCGACTGCGTTCGTGAATGATAGATACCGAGTTCGAGATCGGCGGTCTCCTAAATATAAAAGCAATGAACTTTAAATAACTAAAAACAAATTCAAACTTTTCTGCAATTTTTTTCCTCCCTTTCATTAATTCATGATTGCTTAAATACAAAACGGAAACTGAATAGAACATGACCACTAACTCACTAACCTAGTACTAACAAATAATAAGGAACAAAACAATAACTAAATAAAGTAAACAACCCACGATGGATTGCATGGATGTATGTATTAGATGGATTGTATGATGTCATGAGTATGTGACATCCATTTTGGATTGGTACGTATCAGTGAACGTTTGGTAATATGTTCGTTTACGTTTGTTCGTGTTCGTTTGTTTTTGTTAATTTGTTAAAAGTTTTTATGTTTTCTGATATTTAACTTTCCCTGTTTAAGTTCTACTTTCTCCCTTTTTACTTTCCTCCACAAACATTAGTTAATAATTACAATTAAAAAATAGTAAAATGTAAACCTTTATCTAAGCATATGAAGAAGTTGGACAGTAAAGACATTTTCTAGGATATGTCTAAATAACTTTAGATAATTATGTCTTAAGCTAATTAAACTTGATTTATCGTATGATGCTTGTTTTAGAGTTTTTGTGTCTTGAATTCTTAATTTATTATTTAACGGTTGTATTTGACTATATACTTGTGTCAGATTTATAAGGCTAATAAGGTTAATGGTGGTTTTTTATAATTAATTTCAAGGTTAATGTTCGTTTGTGTTTATTTGTGTTCATTTCATTTGTTTGTGTTCGCGACCGGTGTTCATGAACTGATCGCGACCCGTGTTCACGAATTGTTCGCGGACAACTAAATTCCTTAACAAACGAACCAAACATAAACTTTTGACATGTGTTCGCGAATAGTTCACGAATATCGGCATTTCCTTAACAAACGAACACAAACATGGCCTCGTTTATGTTCGTTCGGTTCGTTTATACCCCTACGTACACTTGGTCATTACAACAAAATATTAGTTAATCACAAAACTATTAATTATTAATTATTAGGAAACCATCTGTTGGCATATTTCCCTTTGTTAATACAAGTCATTAGCATCATTAATCACTTACATGGTGTTAATGTTTTTGCAGCCGCTCTTCCCTCTTGTTTTAGGAGTAATACTGATGGGTATCGTTTTCGCATTGTTGTCACTTATGCGAGGTGAGTTATAAAAAACTTTCTAATACTTTTTAAAAGAAATAATAATCATTTTCAACAAAATAAAAACTCAATGATCCTACATGTTATGCATGCAGTTGGGAATGATTTCTTGCAATTGCCCCTTTCTATTTTCTGGGCAGCAATGAGTATAGTGATAATAAAATGTGTTCTGGCTAATGGTCGGGCTTTCTGCAACAGACCCCGGCTGAACAAACCAACACGCTGATTTTGTGTGCTTGTTTTCTGAGGACAATTTTAGACTTCATATAGCTCACATTGTTCATTGGTCATATTGTAAGTTCTGTAACTGTATGTTATTTTGTTTTATCTGTAATTTGAAGTTTGATAGTCATTAAACACTGCCACTTGTTTGTAATTTGTTACTTTGGTATTTTAATTCCAAAGATAGAATCAATGTGCAAAAAAAATAAAAAATTAAAAGATGTATCCAAAGAAAACATTAATTCTGTGCTTAGACAGACACTTGAATATTTCGACAACTTATTCACAACCTCTTAGACAAACTTCAAACATGCATCAATCCAACTTCTTGTTCTTCTCCAGGTCTTTGAAATTCCAGAATCCCCTAAACCAGCTGCCATAACCCCATCTCTTGCCGCAACGCTTTTGCCGAATAGAACTTACATATCGTTTGCCATAGCAGAAAGTCACTCAACCTTGTCTCACCCCAACTTCTACCTAAAATATCATCACTCATAAGGGTCCGATACCACACCTGTAACACCCTGCCCGTGCTAGGGCTACAGTGATCAGAATCAAACATAATTCCATTTAAAATTTTAAAATTACAGTTTTGACAATAAATTTGTCCCGCTTGCGGTGTGCACATATAATGTATATATGTGTGAGCGCTCGGGGGGTAAAAGTGAAATGGTACTAACTTTAACGTTATTTTACTAATTTCGTTAAAATAACGTTAAAAGAGGCGGATGGTTAATCATGCATCATAGTTAAACCATGTATTTGTTATTGATGAATTTGTGATACAAAGAAGTCCTATAAATAGGACCATTGTGTACCTATTACAAGGAAAGTAAATCAATTACAATCAGTGAGATAAATCAATGATAATAATATATGATCACATAAATCTAAGCCTTTAATTTTTTCTAATATTCCCCCGCAAGTTGAGGGCGGGGAGCGACCTGCAACTTGGATCGTAGAAAGATGAATCTTTGTGAGGACAGTGGCTTGGTAAAGACATCAGTAATCTGGTCATTAGTGGAGATAAACTTTACATTGAGTTGTCCTTGAGTTACCTGTTCACGAACAAAATGATAATTGACTTCAACATGCTTTGTATGAGCATGAAATATAGGATTAGCTGAGAGGTAGGTGGCTCCAAGATTATACACCAAAGTGTGGGTGAGATTTTTGAGGAAGTCCCGAGCTCATGTAAAAGTGCCTTCAGCCAGAGTAGTTCTACAATAGTATCAGCAAGAGCTTTATATTCTGATTCGGTTGAAGACCTGGAGACAGTTCTCTGTTTGCGAGCGGTCCAGGAGATGAGATTCGCGCCCAGATAAACTGCAAATCCCCCTGTGGACCGACGATCGACAGGACATCCAGCCCAGTCAGAGTCAGAAAATGCGTTGATGACAGTATCCTGCCAGTGTGCTTCGGTGAAGGCATTGAGTAAAGAGCCTGAGTTGTGACGAATAAGTAGACCGAGATCAGATGTGCCTTTCAAGTAACGAAGAATTCGTTTGACAGCAGACCAGTGATTCTCGGTGGGCGCATGCATGAACTGACACACTTTGTTTACCGCAAAGGCAATGTCAGGTCGGGAGAGAGTAGAGTACTGTAAGGCGCATACGATTTGACGATACTTTGTTGGGTCTGATAAAAGGGGACTGTCATCAAGTGTTAAAACCTGAGAGGTGCTCATAGGAGAATTCACTGGTTTGCAGTCTGAGAGGCCAGCACGCTGTAGAATGTCCAAGATGTACTTTCTTTGTGACAACAACACATTTTTCTGATAGTGGAGGACTTTAATTCCCAAGAAGTAGTGAAGTTGGCCCAAATCTTTTATACTGAATGTGCTACTGAACGTGCCAGCACGCTGTAGAATGTCCAAGATGTACTTTCTTTGTGACAACAACACATTTTTCTGATGGTGGAGGACTTTAATTCCCAAGAAGTAGTGAAGTTGGCCCAAATCTTTTATACTGAATGTGCTACTGAACGTGGTACTAAATGTGGTACTAAACGTGATACTGAATGTGACATTGAACGTGATATTGAATGTGACACTGAACGTGTTTATACGTATATATAGATATTGTCAGGAACTGCTATGTTGTTCTCTCACAGAGTAAATAGACGTGTATACGTCTTTTATGTGCGTTAGGTTACAGGTTAGCCGGGAAGACTTAGCCAGGAAGACTTAGAAGCGGGCTCAAGGGATTCGAGATTAAAGATTTTAAAGGGAATAAATGACTTTTTTTATTTTTTATTGTAAAAACTCATCATTATCATACTCAATAAATCTCACCAATAGCAAAGCTAAGGTAGGTTCTGAGTAGGGTAGATGTAGACAGCCTTACCTCTACCCGTAGGAATAGAGAGGTTGCTTCCAGTGAGACCCCCCGGCTCGATTGTAGTTTTGTATCAAGCCTTGGACCTAAGGCACATAACACTCAAACAATCGAGACAAAGACCGATTGGTGCATGTACTCCTGTGTCTTTTATAGCAAACGAGGTGTGTAATTGGTTAATGATGGCTGCATGGAGATGGTTAGAAGTGGTTTCGTTTAGTAGCTTCGGTTGGGTTTTGTGTTTGCGAAAGAAAAAACATAAATTATAAAATGTCTAGAGTTACATAGAGACTAGTGATACGAATAGATGGGAAGGTTGGATCTCAATTTATAGGGCACGGTAATATGCTACATGTATTAGCATGCTTATTTTCTTGGTTAACAACTTAAACTCTCATAAGGTGGATGAGGTTAATAAAAACAATTATTTAATTTTGAAAAGACAGATGAATTCCTTTTTGTAATCCTACACCAAAATTTCGATAACTCATATACCGTTATAAATATTATATATATGGTTATTAACTCCTTAAAAGATTATACCTCAATCAATGAAATCTTCTCCGTCTTTGCTATTAGGCTTGTTTCGAACACATTATCAGCACGAATTGCTTTTGGAATAAGATTGCATCACCATAAGATCTTAAGGTGTTTGGCTTGATGGTTATTGTTGCCCCGAAGATTGCATCGTGAATATTGGTCGTTCTCTTCAACATGAGTAATGTCACTATCCCTCCGTGAATTTGTGATTGGTAGTTAGACACTATAAATCAATGAATTGGGGTTTTAACCCATCTCTGACCACATATCCATGAATTTGTTAAACCAATAAAAGTATTAAGCTCTTGAATATGTATAATGGGGTAAATTGCTTTTACCCGTGGAGGTTGACAAATTTAGAGGGGTAGGTGAAGTGTTTTAAAAATTTTACAACCGTGAACCGACCCTCCATGATATATATAAAATCGTAACTCGAGATAATTCATATTCTAGAATAATTCAGAGATTTATATTTATTATTGTCTAAAAGATCCTTAACAGTCTACCTAAAATAAGTAATTATTTTAATCCTTGTCAATGTTCTTTGCTCTTAGCGTATGTTTGTTTAATATCATTTGTTTTGTATTGTGTAAAGCGATAGTTCTAACAAACGATCATGTTTGATTTTGCTGTGTTTATCCGTTTAATGGCCTTTAAAACAACTTTTTTCCCCTTAGTATTGATTATTGTGAAATTAGAATAGCTTTTACATTTAATAATTTTGCAATAGCATGGCTATCGAACCAAATTGAGGGTGAAAGTTCTCTTTATAAATACATGGGAGTGTAATATACTGTGTTTTAAATTTTGGTGCAAAGCCAACGCTTAGAAAATAAGAATGCTGTAAAATAGCAAAATAACTTCAATCAATAATGAATTGTATAAATTATTGATGTTTATAATAATCGCTTGCTGATCTATTAGTTATGTTACTGTATAAAAGACATGCCAAAAAATTCTTTCCCCCAATTACTATACAAGCTTTAATGCAATTTATTATTATAATAAAATATTGCTATAGTAAGTCTTATGAATATTTTGGTTTCTATAAAATTCAAATATTGGTTTATTGTTCTTAATTTCCATTAAATGTTACAAGAGAAACCAGTGGCGGATCTAGAAAATCCGTCAAGCGTAACGTTTTATAAAAAACGGTAACGAAATTGAAAAAAGTCAAATTTTTCTAAAATTTACACTAATTTTACACTACCGCCGGTGCGCAAGCCGTAGGGGGGTTGCCCCTTGTTATACACTAGATCCGCCCCTAAGAGAAACCATGTGTTATTTGTTAGTGATATCGGCATCTCATACATCCATTAATTCATGAAATGACTGGTCATGATACTTAACAATAGTATTGAATATTAACTATTATTATTATAATTGTGACTATTGATGTTTTTATCTCTATATGGTTATTCACATGCATAGATTACATGCATAGATTACTAATGGTGTTAACTAGTTGTTTAATATCAAAGTCTGTGAAGACAACCAATATGTTCGTAATTCATCATTATTTAATTTTTTAATGATATTATTATAATAAATAGTACTTGTTAGCTCATAAATACTATTGAATAGAAAAGTTGAACCAAAGTTGTGATTTGTTATCACTTTCATAAAACAATATAAATATGCTTAGACATGACAATTGAAGTGTCATACTCTCTGAATATCATTATTAGTTTATAAAAAATCATAAGATTTTAGACCATTCAATCTCATAAGTTATTTATAATGAAAAACTAGATAAAAGATATCAATTTGTCACACCTAGGATATGCTACAAAGTAGCAATATCTTTAAGAGAGTATGATAGTTTGAAATGATTTCATACTCGTTGGACCGAGTAAAGGATGAACATCCATGAAAGTTTTTGGATTCAATCTCATTCTCTAAAGTGAATGTGATTACATATTGATCATTGTAAAGGTAGTGATCATGGATATAATTGAGAAAGTTCTTACGATGAAATAGACCATTTCGAATTATAATGATGGTCATGTTAATCATGATGGACCACCAAAAGTGGCAAACAAGGGAATGATTATATAACATGATGGTTTGAACTTTGAAGTTACAAGACATTCTCTCGTATCTTACGTTTTGTATTACATACGTGCAAATAATACATATGCTATCATTAACCAAAAGTTTATGGATCATAATTTTTTATTAGTTAGCATGACCGGTTAGACCACAACGTGTATTGATGATGTGAAATGCATCGAAGAACCAGAAGATTCTTCTTGACAATTAAAAATGTCATGTTTGCTCTCAAGGGAACTTACGTATATACCAACCAAAGTAGGGTGTGAATCCCTAAATAGTCTGGAATGAATAAAGTACATATCTATCCACACATGATACCATTTAGTGTTTTTAAATCGATGCATCACCTAAATGGTTATCAAATCCACAATTTGAAGTTTGTGTGACTTATGGCTTACCTAGTGGGATAGCAAGCGAAATATTCCAGATTGCATATATTTAGTTCCCGAGTTATTAATGATCATTGAAATAAGTATTGCACTTAAGTAGCTTATGTTCATACACGAAGCGCTTTGTTGAAACAATTACTAAACATTCGCAATTCATTACAAATCCAATGATCGTAAGAGCAACATTCATATTTTTATTTGGCTAAATGTGATTTTTCATGCACAACAATATTTCAAATCAAGCGAACAAGTTATAATACTTCCTCCCCATTACAATTGGTTTTTGGTCAGGAACCAAATATTTCCCATCTAATGTTTTTCATTGTGCAATATATATAGTTAATAATCCACCACAACGCACATAGATGGGACCTTAAAGGAGATAAGGAAATACATGTTGAGAATGAACAACTATCTATGGTTATATATAGTGAGCCATTAAAGATAGCTTTATTTACGGCTCAACTAATTGATATCCATTTTAATGGGTCAACATTCCCAAAACGAGGGGGAGATTAAAGGCAGTTTGGAAGGAATGAATTATCATGATCCTCAAATTAAATGATGTGAACCAGAAGTTCAAAGGATAATTCATTCACAAAGATTAATAAATCAGTCACAAGACACATTCACTGACATAAACAATTGTGACTAGCTAAGTCACATATACCTGATACGTGGTCGAAAACCGGTGTTTGTTTAAGTCTAAGTTGATGTTTTTACATAGCTTTTAATCTTGAATAGCCTACTTTTAATGGGGTTTGTGTTTTACAGGTCTAAGAGAGTTTAAGGAGCTATTCAGGAGCTTTATGGAGCACCGGAACGCGAACGGGATCAAACGGAAACCAGAAACAAAGAAACAGAAAAAAATGGATTTAGAGAACTCGTCGCTGACGCCCTAGTGGGCTGTCGGTGACGCCTTATACATTGTTCCGCCGGGCAAAATGTTCATAGACAGGAGGGAAAGCCGTCAGAGAAAAATCCAACATGCACATGGAGTCGCCGACGGGGCATCAGGCCGTCAGCGACGACCTCTCCTTTTCTGCTTCGTGAATTTTGTGATTTTGAAAGTTTGAAGATGGGATATAACACATTTTTGACCTATTTTGGGGAATTATGAGTTCTTGGAGTTTGAAACACCTCTTGGAGCTAAGAAACATCATCCACACCAATTCCAATCCATCCATTACATCCATACTCAACTGAATCAATCATCCTCCCCATCCTAACCCTAGCCTACCATCATCACCATCATCATCTCATCAATCCATTCATCACCATCACTTACCCTAAACCCTAACCTTCATCACTTCCACATTCAAGGCAAAGCAATGGTTCTTGACCCTGCCCACCAATAGTATTCGTACATGGGTCGAGATGCAACAAGCATTCTTGGATGAATACTACTCAATGTCCAAAACAGATGATGCTCGGGATGAAATCCGGTCTTTTAAACAACTCTCGAGTGAACCGTTACACGAAGCATTCATGAGGTACAAAGAACTAATTCGAAAGTGTCCGCATCATCAAATTGAGAAGTAGGAGTTGGTGAAATGCTTTGTACGGGGTTTAGATGGTGAGACATGGAACCATCTCGAGTCGACTAGCAATGGGACGATACTAAGCAGTCACGAGGACGAAGATTGGGAATTCCTCGAGAGGATGGCGAAAAGATCAAAAGCCAAAAAGTCGGCCGGCCGAGCTAAAGTGCATTTGTTTCGTGTATTCATGCGTTGTTATGATTAGGCTTTTGAAATCATTTAACAATAGCTTACATTTGTTTCGTATTCGTAAATTGTCGAACGATGATAAAGTTATGACTTTGCGAAATGGTTATGTGTATTCATGCGTTGTTATGATTAGGTTTTACATGTTGTGATTATAAAGTGCCTTCTTGTCCGTTCTTCGGAGCGTTGATAGTTATTGGTACCTACGTCACGGTACACTAAATCCGTTAACTACTATACAATTGAGTTTAATCTAAAACTTGTAGAAAACCTAGAGTTGCAATTACCGAACCCAGGTGTGGACCCTTTTTTCTCATTACTATTTAAATCATCATTTGCAATTGCGTTTATTTATGTTTGAACAATCGTAGTAATTAATCACATTCATAAACATTGTCGGTGAACTCCGACACCTTTTCCAACCAACAAATTAAGTTAATCAAAATAGTGAGCTTCATAAAACGTGACAACTTCATAATTAGATAAATTCATACGTAAACCACATACTCTTCGTGGATCGACCCCTTACTACCACTAACGCATTTGTTAAGGGTAATTCGGGCATATAAGTATTATCTTGACCGGGGCGCGACACTCCGATCAAATTTTGGCGCCGTTGCCAGGGAGTTAGTGCGCTTTGCCTTTGGATTTATTGAATTTTGTGATTATCTGTTTAATTGCTTGCTTCTTTCAGTTTATTTGCTTTTGTGTTACGCGGGGTGTGTTACTTGTGTAGGTTACAGGTAGTGCATGTGTACACGGAATTCCAGGCGAACTTCACCACTAGTTTACGAACCGGAAATTGAGCGAGTGGCAAGAAGGAATTTAGCATGCCGGTTAGAGGCAACACTTGCTCTTAACCAAAACACTCAAATCTCACCATCCACACCGTCTGTTGGAATCGTTCCAATGGACCAAAAAAACCCAAACCTTTAAAACCGTAATAACCGCTCGGGGGGCAACAACAATCGCCCACGGGCCAGCCCACTCCGACAAAACGAACCTCAAAACCAAAACCCTCTACCCAACCTTAGCAACCATAAGCATAACCAAAACTTGGGTCCGAGCAAAATTTCAATCAACCCGAGTTCGAACGGGTAGACCCAAATGATGCGAATCAGTATGAACCGAATTACGACGAGTTAAGGAACAACATTCCAGATGATGCTGGATTTAGTGTTCCAAGTTACTAGTCACCGGATCAGTTTTGTGTTAACACATGGCAATCGGAAGATGAGTGGGATGATGGCTTCGGGGAGAATGACAACGATGGGAACTTCTACGATGGCAGGGGGTTTCGATCGTGAAGAGGGGTATCAAAATGCCAACATCAACTATGGGAATGAAGAGTGGGATGACGGGAACGGTTATGGGAATGAGTACGATGGTGGGTACAACCAAGATGTCGGTTATCAAAATAATCGCCAACCCCGGAACAACAATCAAAGGAATCCGAACAACAATCGAAACAATAACAACATTCGGATTCCCGCGTTTGTGGGTATGGCTAATCAACCAAAACACCGACGAGTAATTCGTGGACCACCGGTTAACCAAGAGGTGAATGGTCTGGTAAGAAATGACAACCGAACAACCAACGTCCACCACAAGGGGTTGATGGTCGGTTTCGACCGATGATATCGGAGAATGATTCTCCAATCGTACCACCTTGAGGAAGATCAGTATTCGATTGCAAGCCCAGCTACATCAACATACTTCCGCATTTCAATGGGCGATCAAATGATGAGCCGTACACGCATTTACAAGAATTTTAGGCAATTTGTAGTACCATTGGGGGGGGGGGGCTTTTCCCAAGATGAGATTCGCCTTTGATTATTTCAGTTCTCTTTAAAGACAAGGTAAAACAATGGTTCTTGACCCTGTCCACCAATAGTATTCGTACATGGATCGAGATGCAACTGTAGATGCACTTTGTGTTCTTCACTTGTCGAATAGGCTAGATAGAGCGTGTGTTGAATATTGTATAGGTTAGAATTGAACGCACGACCGAAATACGGAGATTTCAGTGTAAAAGGGATCAAGTTCGCCCGAACTTGACCTGTATTGGTCAAGTTCGCTCGAACTTGATGTGCTTTTAGTCAAGTTCGCCCGTACTTGTCCTGTGAAGGACAAGTTCGCCCGAACTTGACCATAGCACATCCGGGCGAACTTGTCTCCCTATATATATGTGTGTGTTCATTTGTCATTTAAGTTTTTGGCACCCCTACGGGGAGGTGCTGCCGGATTCTCTCCAGGAACTTCGGCAGCTGGACTTATAAAGATGTATACTCTTTCGTTATGAATGCGCTGCATTCTGTTTCTACTCCATTCTTAATAACATTCTACCGAATCTGTTTACGTTTATCCACTAACTTCCGTCTAGAACCGCCTAATCACGGATCTTCAATTGGTATCAGAGCTACGGTTATCACCTACGCTCATGAATTTGGACATTTATGGACATTAGGAGGGGTTTTAGACGTAAATCATCAAATAAACATACAATCCACGGACAAAATCTAAAATTGAACGGATATGATTGTTAGAAAACCATTTTCAACCAGATCTATGGTGGAATCATCTCCAAATTCGAAGAAATAAGGATTTTGGATCGAAAAATATGAAAAAAGGCTGATTTAGGAAACCAAGTTCGGCCGAACTTGACCTGTGGAGGTAAAGTTCGCCCGAACTTGACAAGGTTTTTCAAGATTTCTCTCAAGTTCGCCCGAACTTAACTGATTTTCTTTGAAATAAAGCACAAGTTCGCCCGAACTTGTCTTATTCATGCAAGTTCGCCCGAACTTGGTGGTGGCCAACCAAGTTTGCCCGAACTTGTCACAAACTGTTTAAGTTCGCCCGAACTTGTCACAAACTGATTAAGTTCGCCCGAACTTGTCATACTAGTTCGCCCGAACTTGTCAGGATGCCTAAAAAAAGGCATTGAAAAAAATTTATTGCTCGGTTTGATGAGACGGGTGTCCAGAAAAATTTGGAGATAGAATTTTTTCGAAATTTTAACGTCCGATACTGACTATTCGGGGACATCGTCGGAGGCCTTAGAGAGAGGCTGAGATGATGAGGTTAGAGATGGTTGAAGATGAGAGGGTAGTCATTGATACCAAAGCAATTTGGTGATCATTAGAGTTGAAGACTACCGATGGGCCTTAAAGTAAATTCCGCATTTGTTAAATACTGAAAATTCCGGATTTGAGGGGGAATTTCAGTGAAAAAATTGGTATGGTCAGAATTTGCAAAAATGAGGGGGAATAAAAAATTTTCAATATTTGAAGATTCCGGCATTTTTGAAATTCGTGACACTGCTACAGTATTCGTGTGGTTTCCAACTACAAATTAACCGGAAATACAGAGATTTGAGATTCATTTGTAAATTGATCAAGCTGATGTCTAGTTTGAAAGCAGGTGGTTACATAACTGAGTCTTGGAGGAGTTATTTATCAGATTCTGCGGTCATGGTTGTGGATTGACACCTGAGTCGCGCGTATGGTTTGGAAGCACACACGACTGCCTATTTTTAACTCTGCTTTGCACATGAATTTTTGACTGGAGTAACCGCCAGGAGATAAGGATGCTTTGTAGTTTCAGTTGCCCTGGGTTGTACGCGGTACCATGATTAAGGAAGATGATTTATGGGATTGGATCTTCCAGACAAAAAAGTGTACTAGTTGCTGACGAAAGAGATTATCCATTTGGGATTCTGTGATCACAGGAAGTTCAGATTATTCAGATCATGATTCAGATTGATGCTTAAGGGTTAGAGTCCTGATCTCCGGTGAAGGAACAGTTAGCTGGATTAGCAGTCGTTAGTACCAGTGAGGAACTGAGGACGTTCAAAACGTTCGGTGATGATCTTAGGAATTAATGACTAGCTCCGCAGACGGATGGTTTCAAAATTATCAAGGAAATCTAATGATAACTTTGGTGGCCGTTATTTTTAGTTTTCAAGCATATGAATCATTCTTCTCTTTGGACTAACCGTCGTTGGATGATGATGTTTGGTGATTAAGTGGCGCAGGTCTACCGGAGATAGCTATACATCTGACATTGTGACTGAAGAAGAAGAATGTGATTTTGATCGCGGACGAATGTTTCTCAGAGTCGAAGTGTTACCAGATTATTTGGTTCTGATGAAGATTTACAGATTGAAAAAGATTACCGATTTGCTGATCTGGAGTGATTACGGAAATCGGGATTTCAGATTTTTGCGGGTAAACATTAATTTGAAGTTTACCGGTGTGGTAATTTGAAGTTTCTATCAATTGCCGGTTGAGTTTTGAAGATCGAAAGATCGAGCATGGGAGATATGCGCTAAATAGAACGCGGATGTGGTTAAAGTTGAAATGGAGAAGCTGCATTGATGAGCTTCAAATTGGTGTCTATTCAAGATAATCTGTCAGTCAAGCAAATCAGAGGAGGTTAGAAACTGTGTAACAAATATCTGAACTGGAGATTTCGGGGGGAATTAGATGTTGTTAATGCAAACCTGAATCATCAATTAAGGGGGAATTTGTTGACGTGTTTCAACGACATTGGCAAACACCTTGATTGAAGTTGCAGAATATTCAAACACGGCTCACGTTTGAAGTCCAAGATTCGACAGTAACGAACAAGGGGGAATCTGTAGATGCACTTTGTGTTCGTCACTTGTCGAATAGGCTAGATAGAGCGTGTGTTGAATATTGTATAGGTTAGAATCGAACACACGACCGAAATACAGAGATTTTAGTGTAAAAAGGGATCAAGTTCGCCCGAACTTGACCTGTATTGGTCAAGTTCGCTAGCATGATGTGCTTTTAGTCAAGTTCGCCCGAACTTGTCCTGTGAAGGACAAGTTCGCCCGAACTTGACCATAGCACATCCGGGCGAACTTGTCTCCCTATATATGTGTGTGTGTTCATTTGTCATTTAAGTTTTTGGCATCCCTACGGGGAGGTGCTGCTGGATTCTCTCCAGGAACTCCGGCAGCTGGACTTATAAAGATGTATACTCTTTCGGCATGAATGAAGACTTCCGCTGCATTCTGTTTCTACTCCATTCTTAATAACATTCTACCGAATCGGTTTACGTTTATCCACTAACTTCCTTCTAGAACCGCCTGATCACGAACCTTTAGCAACAAGCATTCTTGGATGAATACTACTCAATGTCCAAAACAGATGATGCTCGGGATGAAATCTGGTCTTCTAAACAACTCTCGAGTGAACCGTTACATGAAGCATTCATGAGGTACAAAGAACTAATTCGAAAGTGTCCGCATCATCAATTTGAGAAGTGGGAGTTGGTGAAATGCTTTGTAACGGGGTTTAGATGGTGAGACATGGAACCATCTCGAGTCGACTAGCAATGGGACGATACTAAGCAATCACGAGGACGAAGATTGGGAATTCCTCGAGAGGATGGCGAAAAGATCAAAAGCCAAAGAGTCGGCCGACCAAGCTAAGAAGCACCCTATCTCCCGGCCACTTCCCGATCTTGATTCTAGTTCTAAAGATCGAATCGCTACTTTAGAACGGGAGTTGGCATGCACGAAGAAAAAGGATTTGAATGCGGTGCATTTCGCAGGTTATGACGGATGTGGGGGACTTGACCATCGGACCAGTGAATGTCAAATGGGGAAAGCCGAAGAGGTTGAAGAAGTGAATCAAGTGTATGGCGATCGCAAGAATAATGATATGAACTCAAACACTTACCATCCCGGTTTGAGAAATCCCCTGAATTTTTGTTACGGGAACGCCAAAAACCAAATGAACCCGAATTTTCACGCGGGTAACCAAGGCGGATCTTCCTTCCAAAACCGTCAAGGGGGTAACCAAGGCGGTTATCAACGTAATTACAACCAAGGGTACCAAGGTCGTGACAATAGTAACTATCAAGGTGGGTACCAAAGGAATTACAACAACCAAGGTGGCGGTGGAAGTGGTACGGGAAATCAAAGTGGGGGTGGTAGTGACTTGAATGCTAAAATGGATGCGATGCTTTCGATGGTGCAATAGTCTAAGAAGGAGAATGAGATTCGAGACAAATCACATGAAGCATTAGCAAAGCAAGTGGGCCAACTAGCGGAAGAGATGGCTCAAGTGAGAGGTAGCGGAGGAAGGCTTCCAAGCGATACCATGGTAAATCCAAAACATCAACGCTCTTCCGGAAAGGACACACGTGAGGTACTAATCAATAAAATTTCTTTACGTAGTGGTCAAGTCGTTGATAACGGTGTTGAAACTCCACCATCTCAGTTTGTTGAAGGGGTGGTGGAAGAGGTGAGTGATGAAGAGAGTGATGATGGTCAAACGGGTCAAAACGAGAAAGTTGTTAAAAATGATGTCAAAACACCCGTTGTGACCACATCCGTCCCTATTGCTAAGGAAAAGGGTGTGGAGGGTAATACCGCCCCTTATCCCGAAGCATTGAAAGGACCCTTTAAAAAGATTGTAAACAAAAGAGGTCCACAACAAGAAGAGTTGTTAGAAGTTTTCAAACAAGCAAAAATCAATTTACCTCATTTGGATGCAATCAAACAAGTTCCGTCTTATGCTAAGTACCTAAAAGAATTATGTACCTAAAAACAGACTCATAAATTTCCAAGGACATTAGACTTGACAGAAAATGAGAGTTCAATCCTTTCGGGTGCACTTCCACCCAAGCTTCAAGATCCGGGCGCACCCATTATCTCGGTCCAAGTGGGCGATTTTAAAATTAACCGGGCGCTCCTTGATCTTGGTGCTAGCGTGAGCATCCTACCGGGTAGTTTATATGACCAATATGACTTTGGCCCCCTTCAAGCGGCAAATACCACCGTGGTGTTGGCCGACTTGACTCCTAAGTTACCCCGTGGGATTGTCTCCGATGTGATAGTAAAAGTCGGGGACTTTTATTATCCGGTGGACTTTTTGGTACTTGATTATGTGGCCATGGACCCAACCAAACAACCTACAGTGATATTGGGTCGACCGATCCTTGCAACCGCAAATGCTCAAATTGATTATAAAAAGGGGATGGTTGACATAACATTTGGAAATCGTAGGTTGAGGTTACATGTTTTCTCTAGATTGATGAATCCTTCAGTTGATGACGAATGCTATATGGCAGACGTTATTGCCCAGTGTATACCTCTCTACGACACAGTTGTGGATGAGGAGAACACAATGGAGGAGTGTTCTATGTTTGACAGGTTACAGGTGGAGACAAACAGGAGCATAGACGTGGAGGTGAAGAGTTTGGAGGTGCTTGCGGTTAAAGAGGAAAACCGACATGGACGCACCAAGTGGAGAGCTTACAGGAGACTATTGATACAAATTTGAAGCTGTCGTTAGTAGAACCTCCGGATGTTGAGTTGAAGGTGTTGCCCAAACATCTCAAGTATACGTATGTTGGAGAGGGCAACACACTTCCAGTCATAATTGCTTCGAATTTGACCGAGGAACAAGAGCAGAAGTTGATGGGGATTTTGGTCACTAATAGGGCGGCTATTGGATGGAATAATGCGGATTTGAAGGGTATTGTCCCTCGGTAGTGATGCACAAGATCATCACTGATGACACCATCACTCCCAGCCACGATGCACAACGGACGTTGAACCTAAACATGCGGGAAGTCAAGAAAGAGGTATTGAAGTGGCTCGATGCGGGTATCATTTACCCCATCTCTGATAGCCAATGGGTGAGTCCCACACAAACCGTCCCCAAGAAGGCAGGTATTCAAGTCATAAAAAATGACGCAGGTGAGGAGGTGGCTACCCGGCCGGTAACCGGGTGGCATATATGTATAGATTATAGGAAGTTGAATAACGCTACTTCTAAAGATTATTTTCCCTTACCATTCATTGACCAAATTGTGGATATACTAGCCGGACAAAAATTTTATTGTTTCTTGGATGGATATTCCGGATACAATCAAATTGCTATTCATCCGGAAGATCAACAAAAGACCACCTTTACGTGTCCATACGGCACATTCGCATTTAAGCGAATGCCGTTTGGATTATTTAAGCCCCCGCCACCTTTCAAAGGTGTATGATGAGTATCTTCTCGGATATGGTGGGGGAGCCTTTGCAGATCTTCATGGATGATTTCTTTATTTTTGGGTCATCTTTTGAAACTTGTCTAGACCAACTTGAAAAAGTACTAAAAAGATGTGTCGAAACTAACTTGGTTTTGAGTTGGGAGAAGAGCCATTTCATGGTTCAAGAGGGGATAGTTTTGGGACACGTGGTGTCAAGTTGGGGGATAGAGGTAGACCGGGCAAAAGATAAGGTTATTTCTACTTTACCCTACCCCACGAGTGTTAAGGGCATTAGGTCATTTTTGGGACACGTGGGTTTTTTATAGGAGGTTTATTAAGGGATGTAGTGACACTACAAAACCTTTATGTAATCTTTTATTAAAAGACGTCCCATTTGAGTTTAATGAAAAATGTAAATAAGCCTTTAACATTTTGAAGCAAAAGTTAGTTGAAGGCCCAATTTTACAATCGCCAAATTGGTCACTTCCATTTGAAATTATGTGTGACCAAGTGATTATGCGGTTGGGGCCGTGTTGGGTCAAAGGGTTGACAAGAAACCCGTTGCGGTGTACTACGCAAGTAAGACTCTTTCGGACGCACAATTGAATTATACGACAACCGAAAAAGAGCTACTTGTAGTGGTATACGCATTGGATAAGTTTAGAGCTTATATTTGGGGTAGTAAAGTGATTATCTACTCGGATCATAGTGCTGTAAGGTATCTTATGGAAAAGAAGGATGCTAAGCCTAGATTAATTCGTTGGGTTTATTGTTGCAGGAATTTGACTTGGAGATCCGGGACAAAAAGGGAAGTGAGAATGTGGTGGCCGAACACTTGTCCCGGTTGATTTTTGAGGAGGATCCTACATCTGTAGAGATCAATGAGTCGTTCCCGGATGAGCATATTTTGAGTTTATCTAAGTTGCCATGGTACGCTAACATTGTTAATTATCTTGTTACAGGTGACTTATCGGAACATTGGGATCGACGGAGGAGACAACATTTTTTGTCTCAAATCAAGTATTACCGATTAGAGAAACCGGATTTGTGGAGAGAGTGTGCGGATCAGAGAATCCGGAAGTGTGTTGCCGACAATGACATTCCTAGCGTGTTGAGACATGTTCATTCATTTACATGTGGTGGCCATTTTAGTGGTCACAAAACGGGTCATAAAGTGTTGAATAGTGGTTTTTATTGGCCAACTATATTTAAAGATGCATTTGAGTTCGCTAAAAATTGTGTTGATTGCCAAAGGTTAGGGGGCATTTCAAAAAGGGACGAATGCCCATGCAGACAATCCTCATTATTGATATTTTCGATGTATGGGGTATTGACTTTACGGGCATGTTTCCCAATTCCTATGGTAACTTGTACATCTTGGTGCCCGTTGACTATGTGTCGAAATGGGTCGAAGCAATAGCTACCAAGACGAACGACCATACCGTCGTTTGTAGTTTTGTCCAATCCCATATATTTTCAAGGTTTGGGATTCCTCGTGTCATTATAAGTGATGGAGGATCCCATTTTAAAAACTTTCGGTTTTGGAAACTATTAAAATGGTATGGTGTTGACCATAGAATTGCTACCCTTACCACCCGCAAACAAGCGGGCAAGTGGAGGTGTCCAATCGGCAAATCAAAAGATTTTGCAAAAGACCGTACGGACGGACCGTAAGGATTGGTCAATTAAATTGAACGATGCTTTATGGGCCTTCCAGACGACGTATAAGACACCCATTGGCATAACTCCTTACCGACTAGTTTATGGTAAAAACTGTCAGTTACCTGTCGAATTGGTGCATCGATCCTTATGGGCAATTAAAGAGGTTAATGTTAAATATTATGATGCAGGTAAGGAAAGGAAGCTCAATTTGTGCGAGCTAGAGGAGCTACAGGAGATGGCATAAGAATGTGCGTCCAAATACAAGGACGAAATGAAAAGATCGCATGATGCCAAGTTGAAGAAGAAAGAGTTTGAGGTGCGGCAAAAGGTATGGCTTTACAATTCTAAACTCAAGTTTTCCCAGGGAAGCTCCGGAGTAAATGGGTAGGATCATATGTGATCACCCGGGTCGGATATTTGGGTGATGTTACGATCGAGGATCCAAAGGATGGTTCGCGACAAACGGTGAATGGTCATAGACTCAAGCCATTTCTTGATGGTACCGAAGGCGTAGAACATGGCAAGGAAGTGGTGAGCTTCTTGGCAACCGTTCCGGTGTATGAGGTCGATTGAATGAGGACGGTAACAAAATTTTGTAGAGTTTTGTATATTTTTCATTGTTTGGTTGCATTGTTTTAAATAGTTATGCTTATGGTTTCGATCTAACAATTCCTTGAGATGTGTGAAGTTCCGGAAGCTATGAATGAGTTTTGAGGACATAAGGTATGTTTTTGAACTTGTTTATGTGTATTGAGGACAATACATGACTATTCGGGGGGGGGGGGGGTAGGATCGTTAAACGATAGGTTGGTAGTGAGTATTAAAACTGAAAAAGTCACACAAAAAGATTTTTAATAATTTTTAGGAATTTTTCTAGCATAGGTGTCCTTTATAAAATTTTTGTATTTTTGTTCACATTTTCGAAAAAAAATAATTTTTTTTGAGAAGTGAATTTGGGGAAGCCGTCGGCGACGGGGCTTCAGGCCGTGGCCGACGGGCTTTAAAAAATATGCGTCGGCTGAAATCATTCATAGACAGCACGCCAGGCCATCGGGCCAAAAGCCAAAAAGTAAAGGCCGTCGCCGACGGGTCTCCAAAAGCTGTCCGACACTGATTTGATGTTAGCGAGTTGGGTCGAGTTAAAAGTAATTTGTGACCCGATTTCACTCAATCGAAAGATGTTTTAACCACATGTTCGACCCGATAGACCCCACATCTGATCCAAACTTCATTAAACCACAAAACTTCTGCATAACTCTCATTCACCACTTCATCTTCTCCATCACTTCTCAAGAACCCTAACCTTCAAGTTTCCATAACTTTCTCAAATCTCATCCAAATCGATTGATTCTTGAGCCTATTTTGTATATTTTTCGAGAGGAACAAAACCCTAGCATATTTTTCATCAATTCTTGCTCGTTTGCAAGATTTCTGAGCATTAGATTTCGGGTTTTTGAAGATTCTTCATCAAGCTTTACGCTTCGCATCTTTTCTCTAGTTCTCTTGTGTAATAACACTAAAGGTATGGTTTTTCCTCATATTTAAGCATGATTATCATGTGGTTAGTCAATTTCTTTCGAAATTTTTAAACTTTTTGTTTAGATTAGGTTGTTTATTGCAATGTATGATGTTTAGAGTAGGTTTTGAGCATGTAACAACTAAGGTGATGTGATTACACTTGTTGTTGGCATGATTGAACATATACGTGATTTTGAACTTTGTTGAACTTGTAAGAAATTTAAAGTGAAACATAAAAGAACTAATTTTAGAGGATAAAGTTTGCGACTTTTTAAGTTTAAACAAGCTAATTTACACCTAAAAGTGGTTTTTCGTGGTTCAATATTAATTGTTGTGTTCAAAGTTTTGAAAGCATTGAAGTAGGGTATGCTAATTGTTGTTTCTTGTTGTGATTGTAGCAATGGCATCCCGGAAAAGAAGCAAAACTACGTGTCAGGGCTCATCATCAGGAGATGGTTCATCATCGGGATTGGGACCAAGAAAATGGGAGCAATTAAGTAGTCTGGTGGAGAGTGATGCAAGATTGTATCGACAAGATTGGGAATGGGAAAGTTTTTAAAAACAGTCGTTCCGCAACTGCTTGGAACGATGACAAAAAGAAGCCGTTGTCGAGTTTTAAGAACAAGAAACTTGAGATCTAAATGTGGAAGTGGAAAATGGTTACGGGGTTGGTAACCACTAGTGTCCCAGAAAGGATTGTGCCAGAAAGGGTAGTGAATGTGGAAGAATTCAAGATGATAGGTATTGTTCAGAAGTTTGAAAGGTTAGGATGGGAAAGAGTCTTGGATTGGTGTGAGGATGCTACACCAAGAGTATATTTGGAAGTTGTATGTGAATGGTTGGCGTCTCTTAAATTTGTAAACAAGGATAGTCTGCCGCACACGTGGCAGTTGATGGGTGATACTGGCAAGGGTCAGATGGTGATGTCTTTTGAGACAATGAACTGCATTGCAAGGTTTGACTCGTTAGGGGTTGAAGAATATACATATCCCGCTATCAACCACTTTGTGGATAGCAAACTGAACTACGCAGATGCGGATGGGATGATTGAAGCGGTGTTACCATACTCCGATGGTGGGTATGCATTGAGGAGTCAACTATCGGTTGAAGGCAAAATCCTTCAACCTATCTCTCTTAAGAACATCATGGTCAGGTTTGGGGACCGTGGAAGGATAAAAAGGCCGGACATTCGGGTTCTACACGCATTACTATATGGGACGCTTAAGTTGTCATGGAGTCATATTGTAATGATGAATACATGGGACACTCGGGAGAAGATTGAGCGGAAGATGATCCCATATGTGCGTTTGATAAGTGCAATGATAGTTCAGCAGAATAGATTACCACCAGAATCACTTTGGGTTGCAAAACCAGTGGATCAAATCTCTTTTGCATCCATGAATAAGAATTGGAAGGTATATGTTCGTGTCTTTGGGCATCAATATACAGTTGCTGATGACCAAGGTCATAGCTTTCAGTATAGTGAATTGAGTGAAGCTCAGCAATCCAAGAGAGATGAAGAGATGGTTGACGAAGAAAACGAGGATGAACCTCCGGGTCCAAGGGGACCTCGACAAAGATACCACCGTCCAAACCGTGAAATATCTACAGGTGTGTCAGCGTTTGTGAATTTTCAGCGTACCCCGTGGCATAGTAATTTCAATTGGGGTAACAAGCAACGTATGACAATGTCTCGGCAGGGATTGGTGAGGCCCGAGAATTTGAAACAAGAAGAAAAGAGTGGGAAAAGACATATTTGGCTCAGCAACAGACCCATTGGGATGCAGAGGCTGCCCACCGAGCTAAGGTGGAAAAGTACTATGAGGAACAACAACTGTTCCAAGCGCAGCAGCAGTCTCAATGGGAATTAACGGAGCAACAAAGGCTTCAGGAGAATGCCCAAAGAAGGGCATGGGAGGAAGAACAAGATCGTCTCCATAGGGAGCGAGAAGCTTTCGAGGATCGCCGTTGGATGGCGACCGGCACAGATCAACAAATAGCCATCAATAATGCCAAGATCCTGCATGATCAAGAGAGGCATCAGTGGGATTTGATGGCCGGGTTGCCATTTCAGCAACATTCACCATGGCACAATTATGAGGACCTTCCCGTGCCTCAAGGACCCTCCGACTGATCTCCACATTGGCCCGAAATGCCGGGCTCAAGTTTCTTCCCGATACAGCCACCACCGCCAGCTGAAGGGGAACTTGGACCGCTCGATAATTGGAAGGATATCTTGTCTTCCCTCACCGGGTTCCCATATAACCCATACCCGCCTAAAGATACAAACCAGCGTCACCAAAGGTAGGCGAGGTATGTCTTATGTTGTTGTAATTTTTGTTTTTATTCTCTTTATTAGATAGTTTTTATTGCTTTCTTAGTTAAATGAACGTTGTGGGTGTGTTCTCTATATAACCTTCACGAGACCTACTCGTCCTTCCGAGCTATCCGAAGGTTTAAAAGGGCTTGTTGTATAGGCTAAATGCAACCGTGATTCCTACGAAAGTGAGTTAGGATTGTTATTATTGTATATTATTTTCCACATTATTCAAAAGTAAATTAACGTATGGCTGGGTAAATGTTCATAAAAATGGTAGAACTAGGTTGCTAACAAATTTTGATGGTTGTGAGAAGCATGCTTCTACACAAGGATTAAGACTTGTAGGTACACATGTTCGTGAGGCGACCATTTTGTTGAAGAATGAAGAGCACATGACGAACGAGCTCGAAAAATCAGGTGCATATGTTTCTTTTTACTTTTGATATTTTAGTTAGAAAATAAGTGGATTGTAAATTGTATAGTATTTTCCGGGGAGAAATTTCGAGGAAGTTTGCCGTGTCACATCCCTTGTGCGATTCAAAAAGCCTATTCTTGCACATTGAGGACAATGTTTACCTCAAGTGTGGGGATGGGGAGTAAAAGTTTTTCGATTTTGACCGGTTCATTTAAACACTACACATTGAGGACAATGTTGACCTCAAGTGTGGGGATGGGGGAAAATTTCAAAAAAATTTCAAAAATGTCTTTGTTTGAAGCAATCTAAAAGCACAAGTAACTAAGTGAGCGAGGGATGACACAACCCATTTGGTCTTTTGTCATGGTCAAGTTCAAGTTAATAGCATGACGGATATTTAGCAGGTGGTTATTTGGGAATAATTCGCCTAAGAAACTTATAATTTATGCATACCACATAGCATACCCTTTATATACGTGAGATTTTTGTGCCATTGTTATACATCATACATTTCTTTGTTGAGTGGACCATTAGTCATGTATTGTGGAACTTGCATCTTTTGAAACGTTTGAGACCATAGACCGAGTACAAGCACGAGAATGATTAAGGCATTAGGTAAACCTTTTTCTTTTACACCATTTGCTTACCCTTACCCGAAATCTACCCCCTAGTCGCCAACTTTGAGCCTAAACCTTTCATTTGATCACACAAATTGGCCCTTGACCATTAAACCTCTTTTAACCCGTGTGATGAAAATTCGATCTTAGGAATTAGTTGTTTGTAAAGTTGTGTTTCGTAAAAAAAAATCATCAGAAAATATTGCGAAAAAGAATAGAGAATCATTGAGAAAAGTACGAAAATATGAGTTGTAGTGTTGAATAAAAGGCGAAGATTGTTGCCTCGTAGTTGATTAATTGTAGTTAATTTTGTTTAGATAGTTGCTTTTTAATAAAGATCGAATTTTCATCACCTTAGTCACTTTAAAAATATCCTATTCCATACCCTTAGCCTAACCCCGTTACAACCCTCTAAAGACCTTTTGACTTGTGCTTAGTATTCGTGTGGTGGTGGAGAATGATTGAGTTGCAAGCCTATGCGGGTATGTGTTCTAATCGGTTTTGAGTGATTATTTTCAAAAGTGCTAATACATCAAAATTAGCCATGTTATAAACCGATTGGAGTGAACATTGTGAGAAATGTGTATGAATTGTGAGTTTTAAGGGCGGGTTAATCTTGGATAAACATTTTGATGTGATTAATCGTTTACCGTTAGAATATCTTGAAATTGCAAAATATCTTGAACCGGGTATGATTTGAGACCTTAACTTACGTCTCGAGGGCAAGCAAAAGTCAAGTGTGGGGATGTGATACGTGGTCGAAAACCGGTGTTTGTTTAAGTCTAAGTTGATGTTTTTACATAGCTTTTAATCTTGAATAGCCTACTTTTAATGGGGTTTGTGTTTTACAGGTCTAAGAGAGTTTAAGGAGCTATTCAGGAGCTTTATGGAGCACCGGAACGCGAACGGGATCAGACGGAAACAAGAAACAAAGAAACAGAAAAACATGGATTTAGAGAACTCGTCGCCGACGCCCTAGTGGGCCGTCGGCGACGCCTTATACATTGTCCCGTCGGGCAAAATGTTCGTAGACAAGATAGGAAACCTTCGTAGAAAAATCCAACATGCACATGGCGTCGCCAACGGGGCATCAGGCCGTCGGCGACAGCCTCTCCTTTTCTGCTTCATGAATTTTGTGATTTTGAAAGGTTGAAGACGTGATATAACACATTTTTGACCTATTTTGTGGTATTACGAGTTCTTGGAGTTTGAAACACCTCTTGGAGCTAAGAAATATCATCCACACCAATTCCTATCCATCCATTACATCCGTACTCAACTGAATCAATCATCCTCACAATCCTAACCCTAGCCTACCATCATCACCATCATCATCTCATCAATCCATTCATCACCATCACTTACCCTAAACCCTAACCTTCATCATTTCCACATTCAAGGCTTCAAGATGAACAAGTTCGAGCTTCAATCTTCCGGTGATCAAGTTTGCACGACCATGAGCGGCTAATCACCTCGGTTTCACCCGGTGTAGGTAGTTGTTAATTCTAGGGTTTTGAATTGTTATCTTATTTGACTTTATGACAATTTGTATTGGTTTTTTAAATCATTTAACAATAGCTTACATTTGTTTCGTATGCGTAAATTGTCGAACGATGATAAAGTTATGACTTTGCGAAATGGTTATGTGTATTCATGCGTTGGTATGATTAGGTTTTACTTGTTGTGATTATAAAGTGCATTCTTGTCCGTTCTTCGGAGCGTTGATAGTTATTGGCACATACGTCACGGTACACTAAATCCGTTAACTACTATATAATTGAGTTTAATCTAAAACTTGTAGAAAACCTAGAGTTGCAATTACCGAACCCGGGTGTGGACCCTTTTTCTCATTACTATTTAAATCATCATTTGCAATTGCGTTTATTTATGTTTGAAAAATCATAATAATGAATCACATTCATAAACATTGTCAGTGAACTCCGACACCTTTTCCAACCAATAAATTAAGTTAATTAAAATAGCGAGCTTCATAAAACGTGACAACTTCATAATTAGATTAATTCATACGTAAAACCACATACTCTTCGTGGATCGACCCCTTACTACCACGAACGCATTTGTTAAGGGTAATTCGGGCATATAAGTATTATCTTTGACCGGGGCGCGACACTCCGATCAAATTTTGGCGCAGTTGCCGGGGAGTTAGTTCGCTTTGTGTTTGGATTTATTGAATTTTGTGATTATATGTTTAAATGCTTGCTTCTTTCAGTTTATTTGCTTTTGTGTTACGCGGGGTGTGTTACTTGTGCAGGTTACAAGTAGTGCATGCGTACACGGAATTCCGGGCGAACTTCACCACTAGTTTACGAACCGGAAATTGAGCGAGTGGCAAGAAGGAATTTAGCATGCGGTTAGAGGTAACACTTGCTCCTAACCAAAACACCCAAACCTCACCATCCACACCGTCTGTTGGAACCATTCCAATTGACCAACAAAACCCAAACCTTCAAAACCGTAATAACCGCTCGGGGGGCAACAACAATCGCCCACCGGCCAACCCACTCTAACAAAACGAACCTCAAAACCAAAACCCTCTACCCAACCTTAACAACCGTAACCGCAACCAAAACTTGGGTCCCGAGCAAAATTTCAATCAACCCGAATTCGAACGGGTAGACCCGAATGATGCGAATCAGTATGAACCGAATTACAACTAGTTAAGGAACAACATTCCAGATGATGCTAGATTTAGTGTTCCAAGTTACTGGTCACCGGACGGTTTAGTGTTAATACATGGCAATCGGAAGATGAGAGGGATGATGGCTTCGGGGAGAATGACAACGATGGGAACTTCTACGATGGCAGGGGTTTTGATCGTGAAGAGGGGTATCAAAATGCCAACATCAACTATGGGAATGAAGAGTGGGATGACGGGAACGCTTATGGGAGTGAGTACGATGGTGGGTACAACCAAGATGTCGGTTATCAAAATAATTGCCAACCCCTGAACAACAATCAAAGGAATCCGAACAACAATCGAAACAATAACAACATTCGGATTCCCACGTTTGTGGGTATGGCTAATCAACCACAACACCGACGAGTAAATCGTGGACCACCGGTTAACCAAGAGGTGAATGGTCCGGTAAGAAATGACAACCGCAACAACCAACGTCCACCACAAGGAGTTGATTGCCGGTTTCGACCGATGATATCAGAGAATGATTCTCCAATCGTACCACCTCGAGGAAGATTAGTATTCGATTGCAAGCCCAACTAGATCAACATTCTTCCGCATTTCAATGGGCGATCAAATGATGAGCCGTACACGCATTTACAAGAATTATATTAAATTATATGGCAACACGTGTCCGATAAACTCTTAAATATTTCAGATATGTTGGACGGGAGGGACCAATTTCATAATAATGGAAGTTAATACAAGTTGAGGGATCAAATATATTAAAATGCCAAAATTTTGACTTCTAACGGTCCCTTACGGACCACAAAGCCTATGCCCTATGGACCTCAAGGCATATGCCTTACAGTCCGTAAGACATTTGAATACCGTGGACGCCAAAAGCCCTTACGAACCGCAAGACCTAACCTCTTGCGGTCCACAAGAGGGTCGTTGGCAGAATACCTGCAACTGGCAGTTTCAGGTTGCAACATGGACACATAACCCCGAATCATGTCACTCATCCTCCTTGTGACACCTAGGATGCCACTAATCCCTTCCTTAACACCTAAAATCACACTTCGCATCAAATGGGAGTTCCAAAGTTGCTATAAATAGGTGATCAAAGTGCACATTCAAACTTACACCTTTCATTCTTTCTTTCTCTCATCTTTGGAGCTGCTTCTCTTCATAGGCCTCCTACCTGAAGTCTAATCTTCATCTTGAACACCAGTAAGTTTTATCACTAGTTCTTTTTCTATTCTTAGGCTCGTATTAGCCTAAAGTCAAGCAAATTGACTTTTTCTTTGACTTTCGGTTCTGACCATTTCGGTCAAGTCAAATTTCGAATCGAACTTGCTACGTGATTATAATAATGAAGGTATTAATACCTTGTGATTACACCCTCTAAAGATCATGTTAAGTAGGCAAAATGATGAGTCAAAAGTTATATTGAATATAAGTCAAAACACATATTTTTTCAAATTACGCTAAATGAATTCTAAGTATCGAAACCTTAATTATATTTTATAAAGGCTTGGGATACGGCACTAGCCGCTTGGTCGGATATTGGATAAAGAGTGAATAATGTCATGAAATTCAAATAATTCGTTTTAATCCGTGTCCTGGATATCCTGGCTCATTTAACTGCAAATGGCCACGACCTAAGCGTAGGGTGTAGGGATGGGCATTTGATAACGGTACCGGTACCGGTTTCCATTTTTCCCGTTTTTAAGTACCGGTACGGTACCGGTATTTATGGGTAAAAGACCGCTAAGTATCGGTACCGGTACCAAACTAGCGTATTCGGTACCGGTACCGATACCACTTTCCCCTTTCACAGTACCAAACGGGTACCGTGCTCATCCCTAGCGGAGTGTGGGCATACATCTGACAGATGCTAATGATATATCTATATGATATCGAAAATGTGGTGTGTCGATTAATCATGTTCCGACCTTTAGTTTCGATCCCCAACTGTATTTACAAGCATGTAAAACTGGTAACAAGAGATATAGTTTGTCCCAAGTTATTTAAAAAAGATATACCAAATGGTATTAAAATCATTTTGAAAAGATTTTCAAAAGAGTCGGTTAATTGTATTTACCAGTAAAAACTGACGTATTTTCAAAAGAGTAAGCGCAGGTTACATAGTGTAACACCTCACAAATTTATATCATATAATAACACAACACGTGTCCAAACTCTCAGTTTATTTCCGGTTTGTGGAAGGAGAGGGACCAATTATGTCAAAAAGGAAATAGAAACAAAGTCCAAGGACTAAAGTGGAAAAAATTCCAAATCCATTTCTGAAGATCCCTTACGGACCGTAAGGGGTTTAAAACCTGTAAAGGCGGTGTACCCACCACTTACGGACCGTAACCCACCTCTTATAGTCCGTAAGAGGTGCAGAGACAACAAAATGGAAGCTGGAAATTCCTTGCTGCCTTGTTGCCACCAATCTCACGAAATTGTCTTAAACTCACCTCTTTGTGACATCTAAAATGACACTAATCCCTCTCCTAAAGCTCCTACTTACACTTGTCATGATTTGGGAGAGTTTGGATTAGTATAAATAGGTGATCATGGTTCACATTCAACTCACACCTTTCAATTCACTCTTAATATGATACTTGGAGCTTCCTATGGAGTTTGGAGCAGCCCTTTGAAGTTCTTAGGAGTCCTCAAGTCTAGTAAGTCGTTCCCCGTTGTTCTATTTCATTAATTTAGCTAGTAATCAACTGAAAGTCAAACAGTTTGACTTTTCATTTGACTTTCAATTCTGACCATTTTGGTCAAGTCTAAGTTTAATCCGAACTTTCCTACGTGATAGTAATAATGTTTGTATGATTCTCCTATGATCATACCTTCCGACAATCACGTCTGATAGGAAAAATGATAAGTCGAGCATATATATATATATATATATAAAATCAAAACTAGTAAATGTGCATTTTATGTTAATTGAACTTTAAGCTATCGAAACTCAAAATTTTGACACTATATCAGTAGTATGGATTAATATAAAAGATTTTCACATGCTCAACTCATCATACTCTGTTTAGACCTCTATTCTCTATCAAAAGTCAAGCAGTTTGACTTTTGCTTTGACTTTTGCTTTGACTTTCGACTCCGACTCATTTGGTCTACTTTGAAACCCAATCAAGGCATGTTTTGTGACCATATTGAAACCCAATCAAGGCATGTTTTGTGACCATAATATTATAAAGGGAATAACCCTCTGAGGTTATACCTTATGGTCACACCGTTTAAAGGGTAAATCGACAAGTCTGCTATCTATACTTTAAAAAAAATGTCAAAACACCCTTTTAGTGTAGAAATGGTTTTAATACCAACGAGGCATGTAAATTGACCTCAAACCTGATTATATAACATTTGGAAATATGTTTTGACATAATGGACTTGTCATAGACCCTTTCGACCATCCGATGCCGCATTTACGCAAATGACTAGTTTATAATATATAAATTATATAAACTAGTCGAAATGGGTTTAAACATTTCAAAATCATTACAAATCAGAATGTTTGGTTAAATAACTCATATTTAACGAGGCTGTGCACTCGGAAGGGGCATAAACCACATTCTAACAGGTCAACGCTTAATCTAGCGAAACCGAATAATATTCTAAGTAGCGAGTCAAGTGAAATAATTTACAAAAAGACTCGTGAACATTCTAACGGATATTTATATCTATTTCATTATGGACTATAGAGCATTCTAGATAATCATGCCTAGGATATACAACCTGAAATACGGCTTTGCTTTAAAGAACTTATTAAAACAGAAATTTTGCTAAGCAAAGGTAAATACTCTTAGCCTAGTTTTATTTTAAAACTTGGGATACGGCATTATCCGCTTGGAACGAGCATTATATAAATGGGCAAATGCTCTAATAAATGTAAGAATCCTGTTTAATCCGTATTGCTTGAATAACATTAAACACTGAGGTAATGGGACGTCCCGACTCATCAAATAGGAATGGCCATATAAAATACGCGCAGGGTAGTAGGCATACTCCAGAAGACATGTATTAAAGGTGGTGTGTACCATCATCACATACCGACATAGATTTCTGGTACCCAGCTGTATTGACAAGCATGTAAAACTGGTGACAAGAAATCTGTTCCAAAAGAATACTAAATGATTAACTCACGGGTTATCATAATTTGTATCAAAATGATTTATGAAAATGATTTTTAAACGTGTCGGTGAATTGTATTTACCAGTGTAAACTGACGTATTTTCAAAAGATTAAACCACGGGTAACGAGCCCTGAATATAGGGTGGAATAACTCAGTCAAGGGAAAAGCTTAGGGATTTGCGACTCCTGTGCTTTAAGGCCTATAATGTCCATAAATTCACTTTTACTTTGGTCCTTCTTGTGGGTCATTGTATCGAATGCTTATAAATTTTATTTAATAAATTTTGAACTTTTATATTATTAATTTATCATCCTATCTTCCGTTGCTTATTATGAAACTATTATCAATCGTCACACAAAACCCACCAACTGGGCCCACCAGAAATCGGTGTGTGACAGGTTGGTATGAGAGCTACAATTTGAGGGATTTAGAAACTGGCCTTTTGTGTCTAAACTCAAATATCACAAACACGGACTCCTTGAGAAAAATCTGAGTCTAAGCTTGAACCTAAGACCACTCTTATTTATGTATAGTTATTTGATTTTATAAGTGTCATGAAATGCCGCCGAGAAGATGCGGACAAGGAAAAGGGCCAATGATGGGTCGAGGACCACCGAGACCCCTACAATTCACTCACATCACTCTAGTGATTCATTTCATGCTTCTAACTACCTAAACTCACCACATCCGAGCCAAATACCACAGGATGATGAATCTGACAACACCTCCTGCCATGGTTCCCCTATCACGGTCCCAATGAATGGAACCTATATTTTAATCAATGTACTTTCTACCACACTCCTGAATACTAGACATCTGAACATCCCCATAGACCTTCCCAAGAACCATCTCAAATTCCACCACCTTCACCTGATGACGCCCCAGTATTACCTCACCAACTGGTGAAGCAGCAACAAAGGAGAAATTGCACCAAACCGAGAATGTTGGTGTGACCAGGAATTCCTTCAAGCTCACTTCCCCCTCTTCCTCCTAGCCATTATGAACCGATGCAAGAGGATCCCCAAATGGGAGGACCCTTCAACCCAGCTCCGGCAGAGGAAACTGTACCACCATGTTTTGACAACCCTCTATCATCATACACCAACCCATCTGGGTATGTTAACCCGTACACCTTGGTTGCTATGGATTATACCAACACTGCTCCCTCGTACGATCCCTATGTACATGCGATCATACAAACTCAAACTATCCACCACCATTTCTACCCACATATCCTTGTTATCCTAACTTTAGGTATCCAGCCCCTACACCAGGGTATTCAACCCCCAATCTAGGATATTCAAATCCTAGCTATTCTTATCCGGTTGTTCCACAACCACCAACTCCTGACATAATTACTCAGGCGGTAGAAAGAACGGAAGAAATACAAAGACAGGTAGAACAAAATGACAGAAGAACCAGCAACATGGTTTGCAGACTTGCTAGGTTGGTGAAAGGAAAAAGAGACGACTAAAGATCTTTTATTTATGTATTTGTAATTTGATTATTTTTCATTCCAAAATTCCAATGATGGAAAATGTTTGTATCTTTAATTTCCAAAGTCTTTATAAGACAATGTATTGTAAACCAATGATTTAATAAAGTTTAATTTCAAATTCCCTTTCTATTATTTAAATTGATTCGCTATAAACCAAAAATCTCCTTGACGGCCTGTAGCTCAAAGTAAAAATGTCAAGTCAACATAATGATATTAACGGCAGTGATGGCAATGCGACCCACACTGACCGAGAGGGTGGAGAAGATAACCTCTGAACCCTGATAACAGAGTAAGTCGGCAAAGCCATGGTCGAATTTATGGCCAAGTACAAAGGGCCAGCGCCATCGATGTAACACCCCGCGAATACGCTTAACTACGCTAGCTGATTCAGTAACTGTGCGCTAAATTTCGAGACGAAATTTCTCTCAACTTGGGGATAATGTGACAACTCGCACCTATAACCTCGAATCACTTCTTTTACGCCTTGTAATTATATGTATTAAATGGAAGTACTTGAATATATTTGGTTGTATATATATATGAATGATATGAGTGTGAATATATGAATACACTAAACAAATCATTTATTGGATATAAAGAGTATGGCCGTACACTTAAATGTGCTTGGTAAATGCATACATAATTTATTTGTTTGTTAAGTGGTGGCCGCACACTTATGTTATGATATGAGAATTAAATGAATTGAGGTATATGTATATATAATATATATGTATATATATATGGATCGCACACTTCTTCCATCCACACATTTCCTCTTGTACGCATACTCAAGTGTGCACCCGCATTTAAATTAATTGGCAAAGCAGCACACTTCTGGTGACACGGGCCCAAGACAGCCCAAAGGTCAGCTTTTGGACCGCACACTAAGAACATGTGCCATTCACATGTGTATAAATACTCATACGAAGCCAACCCTAGGGAATGTTCCCTAATCATTTTGACGGCTGCATTGCATTCTCTCACTCTAGCATTCTTTCCTCTTTAGGAAATTCTTTCTTTTTTTTTGGATGATTTCAAGTAGACATCGGCAATCTTCTCCATTTTGGAGTTCTTATCCTCTTTTTTTTTTTAAATCTCAACAAACATCATCAACAGCCTCTTTTTTTTGGAAGCTTTCTTCTTTCTCTCAAGGATTTGCCTTTTCTTTCTTCCACAACTCTTTTGCATCACAAAATCCAGGTTAGTGTGTCCTAAATGATTCATAATTGTGTTTCTTTATCTATTTTGGCACTAAGTTGTTTAGAGTAATTGTTCATATTAGTGAAAATGTTAGATCTTGGTTAAGGGCTATAGTCTTTTTTTGATTCTTGAATAATGTTAGATAAACTAGGGGATTTTATATGGGTGCAAGGTGTTAAGGAATCTACATGATATAGTGTATAAATCTTATTTGATAATTAGTGATGAAATGAAACCCTGATCTAATTGTGACAACTTAATGATATTAAAATATAAGATATGTTGGCATGATGATTAGTATATGAATCGTTGAATGATCGTGATAATGGCTTTACAGGTTTATAAATTCTAAGTGATAATATTAGAAATTATAAGAGTAGATGCTTAAATCTGTGTCGCTAATAATGTTGATCGGATAAAACGGAGTGGAAAACTGTTTGAACTAATTAAGGCCGCACACTCCTAGAATGTACAACCTATGGTGCCAAACGTACAAGGGTGTAGTACGGAGTCGCACATTACAGTCGTACAACTACTTGATGCATCAGGTACCACTTGACTAGGCACCACCGCACACGCATATGGTACAACCCTTCATACACTTGGTACAACTGATAAACTGCATGACCGCACACCAGCAAAGTGGCCGCACACTCACATTTGAGCTCTAGTCATTTGGGCCGCACACTGTACTGATCCACTAGCAAATTTTGTGTTGGGTCGCACACCTACAGTGGGCCGCACACTCCTTTATTGGGACCATGAGCTGTCTGGGCCGCACACCAAGGGATTGCCTAGTCACTGTTCATTTCGGTCTATGTCTGACTAATATGTGATAACTTGTTTTGCATGCTACGTGTTAGATACGTGTGGATAAATACGTGACTTGCCTGTATATGAACCTAACTAATATTGGTCACCATAATAGGACGTGGTTGACCAAACTTTATAAACAAGTAATACCTACCGAGCAAAACAAAGGTGAGTTCACACATTTACTAAAAGCATGTATTCCCGGTGGTTGGGAACGAACGAACGAACTACACTTTCCCTGGTTTGGGATTGCCTAGTATTCCAAGGAGGAATACTACTAAATACTATTTTATAATTCATGTCTCAAGTGTACTAAACGAAACTCTATCACGAAGTCCCCACTTTGTATACCGATTAATCACCTGGCCTGGCGAGCATGATATTAGTTGATAGCGCTATAAGGTTTTGACCGACCTCACACCATGCCGAGAAGGACGGGTGTGAACTAGTATGCCTTGGCAACCGTCAATGATGATAGACATTGACAAACGAGGCAACAACAACGACGTCCGCAAGTATTCGGTATTACGCAGTTTAGTAGCTAACGGATGAGGTAGCTCCCCATGATAAACATGATTTATAAATGAGTAAACTTAACAACTTATGTTTTTGGAAATAAAACTGGAACCGTGAACTCGCCAACTTTATTGTTGACACCCTGCTGCATGCTTTACAGGACCTTAGGTACAACTTGGGAGCTTGTAGCGGAGGAGTGTGGTGGTTACGTTAAATCTTTGTTGGTTTTAAATAATTTCCATGAACTTTTAAACTATTATTGGACTATGAAACTTTATGCTCCCGCTATTAAACTTATATGTTGTTTTGAAACTTTGAACTTTAACCACTAATTCTATTATGGTGATGGATTTACTATGTTTTAAATATCTGTTCAATATGATTGGTGGCATGATCCTGGTCAATATGTCACACGCCTCGCGGTAGTACCCTGCACGTGGAAATTGAGGGTGTGACAATCGAGGCAAGAATCTGTTTCTATTCCCCAATCATCAACTCTTAGAACTCATACACAGAGTTCCCATTTCCCCTCATCTAAAAAGGAGAATAGTGGACCAAATCGTGTCGCTAGAAAGGAGCGCAGATATCCGAAAGATGGATGCTCCTATAAATACTTCGTCTCATGCAAACCCTGCGGCTTCACGGGAGAAAAAGGAGAATAGACGCCCTCAAGTGGCTAGACGAAATGGAGACAGTCATAGACATCAGTGGTTGCGCTGAAAAGGACATTGTTGTCACACCCCAACTGATGGCGGAAACATCAAGGCATGACGAAATAGATTGCAAGAGTCGTCATAACACTAATTGTGACAATATTAATTAAGAGAAAATTTTGTTTTATTGCTAAGAAACAAGTGCAATCATTTTGAAGCAAATTACAACATGTTGAACAAAAACAAAATACAACAAAGTACTAAATTTAAAGGTGCGTTTCTAGTCATCCTATTAGATTCCGTTCGTCATCATCATTATCAATTTCCTGCAATGCGTATTAAAGTATAATTCAATACAAAAGTACTGGCGAGCATACAAGTTTGATTACTAGCATAAGTATAAACGTTTAAACAAATTCACATGGCAATATTGTTACCTTAATGCTAACATACGATATTAGCATGCAACTATACGTGTCAACCCAAAGATTCCCGCTAGCGTAATCTAATCATAGCAACGAATAGACCGTTTTGTTTACTTAACATGACCTCAAGAATACGGGCGGTGCGTTAATCCTATAGCGCTATACATGTTAATGGAGGCTCGTACGAAGTTAATGACAAGTATAAAGCATAAGCATTCTAGCATATATGAGTCCAAGTATAACGTATTAAGAACGTATATTGGATTGTTTGATTATGATTTAAGCATAAAGTATGTGATTGCGTGAGTTTAATAGCATATACGTATTGCACCAAAAAGTGTTAAAAGTAAAAAGGGAGTCGTGTATACTCACGGTTTTGCGAACTTTCCAAGTTAAACCCCAAAGTCGTGAAGTTGTGAAGACGGAACACCGAAGTTACCCTACATGGGGAATCGAAGGTGTACGGTATTTGAAGTTTGGGGATAGTTCGGACTCGGAATTCTAAGTATATAAAAGTATGTATTAGAAAATAATTATCTAGTCTTAAACACTCGTTTTGGACACTAACATTTTATGTGATTTCATGGGTCGAAATTGCCTATTAGAATCGTAACGAGAGATTTAAAACATAGATAATATAACCTATATTCATGATGTGTAACCATAATCCGGTTAACATCAAGAATTTAGTTAAGTATACATTTATATGTATATTATAGAGTATATTTTATATAGTAAGTCCATCATGAATGTCATAGAAGTCAAGCATGGAGGTAGGGTGATAAACATCCATCAAACGTCTTTGAATGAATTCACCAAAGCACAAGATTATCAACATAGTTGATAACCCGGTTGGTCTTGAAAAACAAGAAAAAAATCTAACTAATCCGTCAAGTAGTTAAGTAAGAACAACCCGGGTGTTTCATACCCATAATGGAAAATGTTGGAGATGCGGCGGGGTTGTGTTACTTTAGGTCTAGAAAACTACTTGGTATTCTTGCCACTAGAACAAGTGAAGCAGTACAACAAGTTTAGAGTACCAAGGCTTGGCTCACACTTACACATGCACAAGTCTTCCAACATTGAAGGTTGGAAGCTTGGATGGTTTCATCACTTAGAACAATTTGGGGGGAATTTAAAGAAGATTTAAGCTTGTTTCTTGGTGGAAATCAACCACAACAAAAAGCCGCAAATATGAACTTAGTTGGGAGCTTGGTGGGTAAAAGATTCAACCAAGTTTTAATCAAGTAATGTAAGTTACAAAAGTCTAAAAGAAAGCAGAATTACTCTACTTTGGACCTCAAATGTGGTGAGGTTTCACCTTAGTTTGCTATGGCAACCTTGTGAAAACCTTTCTAAAGGTTATCCAAGTAGAATGGAAGAAGAAAACATGGAGAAGTAGTGAGTAAAGTGAGTGAAAACTCACTTAGAAAGCTTGAAACTTTCAGCCAAGTCTTGCAAGTTTGAGAGAGATTAAGAAGATTTTGGGACAACTTAAAGTGTTTGGTGTGACAACTGGCACCTCCGGGTAATTCCGTACAACTAATTAGTCATTTTAATTATGCAATTTTGTGTTAAAACGTCATGTTCTGCTTGATTTCATCATATATATCTGAAACTACCATGAAATACATTTGAATATGGCATATCGTACATTTTGATAGTCGCATCTGAAAACAAGTTAGGTAGTGCACTAAAACAATTAATAAATTTACCGGTTAGACTAGCTATGTCAGCACTGTTCTGGTACTCAGCTTAACGACAGTTTTAAGACTTAGATGGAAGTCCAATAGCAACTAGACAATAAATCCTATGTGGGAACACAAGGATGTTCTATAACACTTTCCGGAAATAATACGAACACCAAAAACGGTCCGAAACACATCATAGGTAACCACTTTCAGCATAATTCAGCAAATTCAGCATTTAGTGATTATTTCTAGATCCTGAAATACTGTGAAACATTAAAATTCATTTGGATAGCCTTGAAAAGTTCATATGAAGTAAAATACAATTCATATCACACAATTCCTACAACTTCGTGTTTTAACGATCCGGTAACGAAACGAACAACCGAACACAACTAGACACATTATATGAACTAGTTAACATTGTTTTAATGTTATAAGACTAGTTAAATTCATCTAACACCTCATTACACTTAAAAACACTTAAAAGTTTCATAACACATAAGTAAACCCTCATTTCACACCTTTAACCCCTAAACTACCAAAGTTGATCGTTTAACCCCCCTCCCCCTTGATGTGGCCGGTTATGTGGGGGCCCCTAGACACCCCACATTCTTGTCTCCCATGCTTGGACATGTTGGGTGAACAATAAGAATACATGAAGGGTCTTCTGTCTTTCATCCAGCATAAGTAATCATCCATAACACCACCCTTTCACTTATTTATCCTAACACAAAAATCAAACAACAAGAACACTTCCACCACCTCCAAACTCACGGGTTCATCATCATCAAATCACCTCCACTTTATTTTGTTCATCAAGCCGTTTTAAGTATATTTAAGGGTATCCCAAGGCTAAGTAAGGAAGGATCAAGGCTTGGAATTTGAAGGACCTCCTTGAAGAGCTTTTTCCACCTCATTTGCATCACCATCTTCATCTTGTTCTCTTTGCCACTTCCCTAGCCACAAGAGCTAGTTGTGAGCCTCCTACACCTTATTTTTACTTCTTTTTACTAGTATAATTATAGTGTACAAGTTTAACCATCTAAAAGACTCACCTTAAAATGATGAACAGATGAAACTAGTAACATCACATAAAGAAAATAATCATAATTTTGAAGTGTAATGAAGATTTTAATGTTTATTTTGTGCTATGGATGATATCCATCATGTGTAAACTTGCAAGATGTGAAGATCTAGCAAGTATACACATGGATCTTGAAAGATCCATGAAAAACATGAAGATGAACTTTTTATACTTGATAGATGAACATGTTAGAGTGATTAAATTAACATGAACATGGTTTTAAACTCATTATTAAAGAATATGGACAAATTGTTGAAAATGGAATTTCTACAAAGTTGTGTAATTAGTGGATAATTCACGTTTTTAAAGTTAAATAGACATATTAACCATCATGTTAAAATACTATAAGTTTTTACAAACTTTTGAGTTCATCTTGGCATAAAGATGGTATTTTTATGCATATGTTCATGTTTGTAATAGTGTTATGGATGATTTTATGAGTTTATGAAGCTTAAACACATGTTCTAAATATGGGAAAACTCCTAAATCTATGGGAAACTATGGCCAAATTTTTATAAAATTCCAACACTTAGAAAAATATAATTTTAATTACTAAACTTTTGTTTACAAGATGTTTAAATAAATTAAACATGGTCATCCCCTATTTTTATATAAAAATATAAGTTAAGAAAATAATGTTTTCTTAAAGATTTAAAACAAGTATAAATATATATTTAGGAAAATATATATTTAGTGCTCACCAAGACATGTGTGTTTATATGTATACTATGTGTATATGTAGTAGTAGACAAATTTGGGGATTTAAAACACAATACTCCCAATGGAGTATGAATACAAGTAACCCCAAAATACCAAGGGAAATAATCAAGAGTAATGCACATATGAATACCCATACTTGGGTGTATAGACAAATACAACAAGATATATACACTTTTAAGTATTCCTTAATCAAAATATGGACTTTGGACAAATGGACATTCATATGGACAAATATTGAGAGCAAAAACGTATGTATATTTACTAGAATTAATGCGAATAATACAAGAAAATTTGGTCAAGTGACAAAACAAATATATTTAACTAGGTTGTTAAAATATATATATATATATATATATATATATATATATATATATATATATATATTACATACAAGTCTTGAAAATATTTTCTGAAAAAATATAAAAATCACAAGGAATGACTTTTGGCACTTAATAAGAATTACATGAGCATTAATACATAAACACATGTATACTTGCCTAAGTATACATTTAGTAAATGACAAGTATATTTATACTAAAAATAGTATTGGAAATATTATTTTACAAAGTATACATATTTATGTTTTTTAGAAAATATATATAACTAAACATATAATATGACTTGGTCAAAGAAGCCTAACACAAGAAATACTTAGAGAAGTATAAGTATACAAATACAAGTATAAATTAAAAATTATATTATTTTTAACAACCCATCTTAATTGGAAGATACATATACTTTTTGAGAATAAATATACACATATAATTAGACGATGAATAACAATTATTATAAATGAGAATATATTTTAAGAATACAAAATATATCCGTTTAACGACATCGTCAAGTCACCCGTGTGAGACCCGACACCGAGAAGTCAAGGACACGAATGTCATACTCGGGCGGGACACGAAGTCAAGAGGGCTAGACCCATCCATATAACACATGAGACACAAGAATATATATTTGGTAAAATATATATTAACTAAAGAAGAATAAATTGTCTAACACACAACTTAGTACAATTAACACAAGATGGGACAACTTGTACATAGAACATGCGTAGGCCTAAATGTCTAACAGAGTCTAGGACACTTGTAGGTTTCGGTACGAGACCAAGAGAACATTTGTGAGCATATGCAAATCACTCAGAATGCAAATCTGTGAGTTCATGTCCCCCTTTATCTTTTAAACATTTTCGGTTTTATAACACTCGGGGAAAATACATGTTATGACAAACGGTATGATAGCTATGGGTTTAGATGACAACACGATCGATGGGCGTAAGTAGGATGATGACAATGATAACAATAGTAATCATTAATCACTTAGTGACCAAGGTGTAAAAGGTGTAGATCTATTAAGCTTGAGGCAGACTCCACTCCCGGCTGTATACTCGAGGGTGCTTTTGTCGTCCAGACTAGAAAACAAAAGTGTCTCTGTTTGGTTATTTACTTACAACACATAATGTCAGGGGGCTCGCTACCCACTGATAGATCCTTAAATTCCATAATTTCTATTAACATACCTGGATTTCAATATTGCATTACAACTATGACAATTTACATGAAAACAAAACTACATGAACTCGCTCACCTTTTGTTGATTTTTCAAATTACATGTATTTCAGGAAACAAAGCATGAATGGTGATAGGCCTCGGAAGATTGGAAAAGACATAGCAACAATAGCCAATTTTGAAGGGTTTGTCTCTTATATCCCAACTTTGTATGGGTATATGGGAGCCAAAGCCTTGACATATTCATGATAATAACAAACTTATTTTGTGATGTAACTTAAACTTGAATGTTGACTTGGTTGACAATTATGAATTTGTTGAAAACATGGGATTTCACTTTTGGAACTTGTAAACTTGGATTTCAAACTTATGTATAACATGGCATCGTTGTTAATTATGGTTTGTTTACACGATTGATTGCAATGATTACCTATAAGTCACACGTTTGCGCTTCCGCTACGACCAGGGTGTGACAGATTGGTATCAGAGCTTTGATTGTAGTGAACTGGGGACAAACTTTTACTAAGTTTGGTCTACAATCACCAAGGGCTCTCACATGAAAACAAAGTCTATAACATTACAAAACTATTTTCGAGTATATGACAAAAGTATTACAAAATGTCACGATAACATGATGATCTATCACCAAGCTCAATTGTAGGAAATGAACAAGAACTTATTCATGCTTAGCCCATAATGGATAGACACAAAACATTAAGATTACACATGAAACCAAAGAACAAATTTCATGAGGATTGGTGATTAATATAAAATATATCATAAGTAATAATTAATTACTAACCCACATATATATGCATTGTACGGATTGTTTGCAAGGACTATGTTTTTGTAGCTACGAGGAGGATCCCATGGAGTATATGTCCGATGATGGATATGGCATGAATGCGGATGCGGTACCTCAGGCAGACGAGGTAGTTCACGAGGTTTCGGATGACGAGGACCTCGATGATTTCCACCCGTTTGCACTCCTCGATCACCCCATGGGTGATGACGACCATGTAGCCCCACAGCCTATTCAGGATGCGGTCATCCACGAACACCCAGACGGAGAGCATGTAATCGTTGTGAGTGTAGGACCGGACCCAACTCGTGAGCTTCCGGTGAGATTTGTTCAGCTAACAAAGGTGGAATTCATTGTTAGCGGAGTGAACAAACAAACAACAAGTATGATGATTACTATTAAACCGTCTGTATCTTGTATTAATCAACTTTGGTAAGATTACAGACTCGAGCAGGGCTTCGCCTCGGATTAACAAAACAGCATGCCAAACAAACATCCCAAGTCACCTATTTATAGGCAAGACATGACAGCACCATGTGACTGGGACTTAAGGATTTTCGCACGAAATTTTCGTGCGAAAATCCGCAAGAATTTTCGTGCGAATATTCTTGTTCTAAACAAAACAAAACTATCAAAACATTAACTTTTGACACTGCGAAACCCTATATATACAATAGACTAGTCCTAGACGTAGGCAATAGACATATGTGCACCAACAGAATCCCCCTTGGATGTTGCCGCAGTCTCGGACAGTCTTCAAAACTTTTCTGCAAAAAAATTTAAACATATTTGAGTTGATCATCCAAAAAAGTGTTTAGGAGGCTTTCGACGCTCCTCAGAAGCAATAGGAGTTTGATCTGTTGGAGGAGGTCAATTGTATGTGTTGAAAAACTTGAGCCTTTCATGAGCGACCAGCTTTCGTCTTGCCTCGATCCTCACTTTCTTCTTATCTGCCTTTCTCTTCTCTTTTGCTTCAAGGTTTCTCCATGATGTGTTCCAACTTTTACCTGAATTAGCGTTGTTAGCATAACACACATTTAAAATCCGCTAGAACTGCAAGGCCTGCTCTTTATCTTTTTCTTCATAACTGATCTTAATGAAGAATAGTCTTTCGATATCTTTCTCGGAGCAGTTTATAAGCCACATTGGATCCAAGACTCGAATTGCACGCCATAGCCCATAAATTCTCTTGTGCATGATTACTGTTTCTGATAAGTCTTCAGTCATATCCCATGATCCTTCATCGGGCTCTACACAAAAGTACTTGAATCGTAGTGCCAACATTTGAAGATCTTGTAAAAATCTTGTTCCATCTTTTTCAAGGGCATATTCTTCATAACACGTGGCCGTTTGACAATCAAGGTCACATCTTTCTCTTGCGTGACTGGATCAATCTTTGTGACGGTGCGCGGCTTGTGTGGTTTCCAGTAGTTAAAACCATGAGCAACTTAACTTTTAAATAAAAATCGATTGACCAAGCTCCGATACCAATTGTCAGGATCTAAGTTTGAATTGATTGTTGTTTTTGTTTCAAGTAATGGAAAATGATTGAAAAACAGAAAAAAAATGCAGCGGATTATGGAAAATTTTTACAACAATCAATCGGTCGTTTGATTTCATCACCATCATGCTTTCAAGTAATTAAACTATTGCATGTGATTCACAAACCCCCCCTTAGCAGTAAATATGCGAAATTGATCTTTTTAAGAAGACAAGTGTTAACTGTTACATTAAGCGCCTATTTATACTAAATGTCTAACCACGGATCGTCTTTCAATGACGTCAGGGTTGATAGTGATAGCTAACAAGAATTAACTGACTACAAACACTGCTGAGACTAAACTATCAGTGCATGGCACTGTTACATTGATTAATCTAATACTAAACTAAGCATTGTTGGCTATCCTCTGTTCTTGTGATCTTCTATCAGCGGTTGAGATTTCTTCTGTCAGAGGATTGGAAGCAATGTGTTTATTGAAAGCAGTAAATACTCATCAGCGGTTAGAAACCTCTGATGATTGGATCAAAGCTCGGATGGTGTGTTTTGACGATGTATCATCTGTTCCTTTCCAAAGGTTCAATCCCAACACATTTTCGTGCGGAAATTTAGCCCACATTTCGTGCGAAAATTTTGCATTTCTTTGAAATCTTTTAAACTTTCCAACATTTTCATTTGTTTTCAGTTTTAATTATCCACACAGTTGACCAAGTCCAAGCTAATAACCTTGTTTAATTGTTTTGGCTACCAAGTCCAAGTTAATGACCTTGGTTGACCACGTTTTGACCAAAAACTGACATTTTCTTTTGAATTTAAGTTTCAAATTAATGAACTTTTAAACGTTTCAAATCAGACTTTGTTTCTAGATTAGCTCCCAGCCCATAATTCTTTAGATTTTCTTCTGCATTATGTTGCTTTTGACTTTGAAGATCTATTTTCCATCACCGGCAGTCAAAAACTAAAGTATAACAGAAAATCTTTTTGAATTTTTGAATATATCTAAACTAAAAATACTTAATATATACAAACATAATTACTGACATATTTTTGCGAGTTTGTGTTAGAGGATCATATCAGTTTATTGAGACACATTATCAGCACTGTTGTTCTAGATAAAACTTTAAGTTCTTAAACATATTTTCTTTAGATTGTCAGTATACTGATCCACTTAAATCTCTACACGTTTCTCAACTGCTTCAGGATATGTTAGGTAATTTTTAGCAACATGGCTTAATCTGTGTTTCCCACCTCGGAATATACTCTCTATCAAGATTCCCTAGATTTCATCGCACAGGTGAATATATCTAACTGATATCTGTAGAGGGGTGAATTGCGAGACCTTGAGAGCTCAGGTTAGTACTTCCGTACAGAGAAAGAGATGAAGGCTCGACTTTAGGTGGTGTTCCTCTTGGGAATCTTTTAATTTTTGTTCTGCAGAATGTCGTATCTTTGTATGACATTTTTCTTCATTTTTTATGCAGCTTTGGGGTGAATAACGCAAAAGTATTATACAAGTTCTAGGCCATTGCGGACGCAAAATCAGAAGAACTCATATAATACCCCATATATCAACTAAATATAAAGACTTAGTATCTCAGAATCTGGCATTCTCTCAAACGAAATTTCGGGGTACCAAGCCCATATACCCGAGAGATGTTAAACCACAGATTTACCCGTTTATCTTTTTAGGTTTATATCCTGAAAGCAGTTTACTGAACGTGCAAAGCCTACTGGCACATCCTTAGAAAGACCTGTTTAGACAATTTTAAACAATACATTTCTTTAGCGTACTGTAACGGTCCACTGATGTACTATCATCTCCTCTTATACACCAAACTCTTTTTGATTTTTCAATGTTTTTGTATTTTTCATGATTTTTTCAATGTTTTTTTTTTGTATTTTTCATGACTTTTTCTCCCCAAAAAATCAAAAACATATTTTTTGGATTTTTGTTTAAAAGAAAGCATGGAAACTATTTACAGAAAAACGTTTTGACTTACCAGTGAGGATCATATCACAACGTCGTCATCCTCAAATTCAAGCTCATAAACATCCCCTGATGTCAGATTCTTTAAACCATTTAATTTTGAAAGATTTCGAAATCTTGCTTTGTCAAAAGCTTTGGTGTAAAAATCTGCTTTTTGGTCATCAGTGTGGATTTTTCAATTTGTACCAACCTTTTCTCATGACAGTCACGGATAAAGTGGTATCGAATCTCAATATGTTTAGTGCGTGAGTGTTGACAAGGATTGACTGTGATATCAATAGCTGCCTTGTTATCTACATATATGGGCGTATCAAGAAATTGCAGTCCGAAGTCTCTCATATGTTGTTGTATTCACAGCATTTGGGAACAACAACTGGATGCTGAAACGTATTCAGCTTCACAAGTAGAGAGAGCGACCGCGGTCTGTTTCTTGCATTGCCATGTTACCAAACGTGTTCCGAAGAACTAGCAGCCGACCGTTGTAGATTTAGCGTTCTGTTTTCAACAACCAAAATCAGAGTCAGAGTAACCCGCCAGGTTGAAGTCGTCATGGTGTGGATACCACAAGCCAGTGCTAGGGCATCCTTTCAAATAGCGCATGATTCTTTTGACGATCAACATATGTGATTCCTTCGGGTTTGACTTATATCTGGCGCAAAGGCATGTGGGGTACATGATATCTGGTCTTGAAGCTGTGAGATACATCAAGGATCCGATCATGGAGCGATATAATGTTTCATCGACTCCTTCTCCATACTTGCCTGGACAAATGTCATGGTTTTTGGCTAAAGGGGTAGATGTGGGTTTAGTTCCTGTCATGTCAAATTTTATCAACACGTCATGAACATACTTCATCTAGTGAATGAAAATACCGTCTGGTAGTTGTTCAACCTGAAACCCCAAAAAGAATTTCATCTCTCCCATAGCACTCATTTCGAATTTCTCTTTCATGACTTTCTCAAAGTCCTTACACAACTGTTCATTTGTCGATCCAAAGATGATATCGTCCACATATATTTGCACAATAATGATGTCCATCTACTTCCTTGGTAAAGAGGGTACTGTCTAGTGTTCCTCTGGTGAATCAGTTAGCCATAAGGTGTTTGGAAAGCGTCTCGTACCAGGCTCTCGGGACCTGATGTAAACCGTACAGTGCTTTGTTTAGCAAGTAGACCTTGTCCTTGTGTATCGGATCGACAAACCCTGGTGGTTGGCCGACATACACCTCCTCTTTACTTTTCCATACAGGAAAGCAGACTTCACATCTAATTGGTACACTTTAAACCCTTTCCATGAGGCGAAAGCCAGGAAAATGCGGATAGCTTCTAAACGTGCGACTGGGGCATAGACTTCGTTGTAGTCTATCCCTTCCTGCTGACGAAAACCTTGAACTACGAGCCGAGCTTTGTTGCTCACAACCACTCCTCTATCATCTCTTTTAGACTTGAAGACCCATCGAGTGTTTATCTTTTTCTGCTTTGGTGGTAAGTCAACAAGTTCCCAGACTCCTAGTTTTTGGAACTGCAATAATTCTTCCTGCATTTCTTCCACCCAACTGTCATCTTTTAGAGTATCTCTATAGTTTCCTGGTTCTACCTGAGAAATAAAACAACTATGAGAAAATCTATTTCGAAGTGGAGCAACTTTAGAATAAAAACAACTTAGATCCTTATTGATCTGATTTCGCGTTTTCACGCCGGCTTGCAATTCTCCTATGATGTTGTCTGATGGATGGTAGGTGACTGTTCTTGGCATTACTTCGCCTGGAACATTTACTATGTTTTCTAGATTAGTGATATTCTGATCAGCAACTTGTTCTGAAAAAGTAGCCTCATTTCTAGCACTGGTTTCGGCAGCTTAGTTGTTAAGATAACTTGTAATCTCTTATGATCCTTCATCGGAACTGGATCCCCCATCATCAAAGGTAGGAGTTTGTTCAGGTTCTGCATTGGCTGGTAGAGTGGAAGATGGTTCTACATCATTCTGAATTGGTGCAACAACAGGTTCTGACTGAGTGTTGCTCGGACCTGCTTCCGAGGAAGGTGTTGCTGTTGGAGAAATTACCAATGGCCTCGTTACTTGCTCTTGATTAGATATCTGATGTTGTTGAAATAACAAGATAAGCTCTTCCTCAGATGGTTCTTCTGACAGATCAAACGAATTCCACAACCCTTCATAATTGAACAACCAAGGATCTCCATGTTTTTACATGGGCGTTGTGTATCTCTGGCAATCAACATGTTGAGCAATGATGACCTGATTCAAGCTTGGAAGATAGACTCTCTTTTGTGGACTTGCATACCCTACGAAGAATCCTTCCAAAGATCTGGCTTCAAATTTTCCTTCCGGGTCCAAAACAGTACACGGTGATCCAAAAGGTTCCAAGAACTTCACATTAGGCTTTCGCTGGTTAAGAAGTTCGAAGCATGTCTTGTTGTGAGGCTTGACAGTCATTACACGATTAAGGGTGTAACATGCAGATGCAACTGCTTCGCTCCAAAAGCTAATAGGCAAATTTGAATCAGCAAGTATCATCCGTGCAGTCTCGATAAGCGTTCTGTTCTTTCGTTCAGCTACTCCATTTTGTTGAGGAGTATAGGGGCACTGAACTCATGATGAATACCCTTAGCGTTGCAGAATTCGAGCATTTTGTTGTTCTTAAACTCAGTACCATTGTCACTTCTGATTCTTTTGATAGGCAAATGGTAAAGATTTTCAATCTTTCAAAACAAGATCATCAAATTTTCAAACGTTTCTTCTTGCTCTTTTGAAAGAAACCCCACGAGAACCTTGAGAAGTCATCGGTTACGATAAGGCAGTATAGATCTCCTGTGATACTTTTCCTATTGACAGGCCCAAAGAGATCCATGTGAAGCCTTTCCAGTGGAAGCGTGATTGAGTTTAGTAACTTTCTTGGGTGTGATTTCTTATGCTGCTTCCCCTTTTTGCAGCTAAGACAATCATCTGATAAGTGAAAACTTTTAAGATTCACCCATTCCACTAGATCGTTGTGCACTAGAAAATTCATCTTCCTTAGGTGAATGTGACCGATCTTTCTGTGCCAAAGAATTGATTCCTTTTCAGTGGCCTTTGATACAAAACACTGTCCTTCCTTTGAAGTAGCGGATGCAACGCTCATGTCTAAGACATATAAATCATTTTCACGTGGAACGCGCATGAGGATCCACTCCTCGGGAATTATGAAACTCGGCTTAAGAATAAGACACTCTTTATCATTGAAATGAGTTGTAAACTTCTTATCACAGATCTGTGAAATACTCAATAAATTGTTCTCGAGCTCAGCAATGTAGTTCACTTTGTCAAAAGATACCACTGAATTCCTTCTTCCACGATCTTGCCGCCCTGTGTTCCGGCAAACCAAACATAACCTCCCCTGATGGCTTTTACGTTGTACAGCAAAGGCAACATCCCTATCATGTGCCTAGAAGCTCCTCTGTCCATGATCCACTTTGAAATGATTGACCTTGGAAGCCCCTGCACATCTGAAAAACATATTACTTAAAGAAAGAGACCCAAGCCCTTTCGGTCTTGGGTGGGATGCCAATGTCAACCTTTGGAACATTGGCAACTTTGATATCTTTCTTAATCTCAACCCATTGTCCAGTCTTTGATTCAGTCTTTTCTTTAGATTTGACTGGGACATTGGTTGATTTTGTGGTCACAGGAGATGTTTTTGCTTTGGCTACCCAGGTTTGTGCCTTCGAAAATGCCTTTTTGATGTAAAGATTAGATTCTTTCTTTTCATTTTTCTTTGATGTTTCACCAACTTCATATTTTGAAATGATTTCAGTTGTTGGTTCCTCATTAGAACTGGAATTATCTTTTCGTTTTAAAATCTTTGTTAGCACAAACTCTGGACCCTTTTTTCATCTACTGTAAACCTCTTTTGTTCATGAACTGGTTTTGGACGATTTTGAGAACATTGTCGTGCAATAGGCCCAACTTTGTTACATCTGTAGCACGTTCTACTGTCGTTTCCAACAGTGTGTTCCAAAGCCTGTTCACGAAGCTCCTTTTCTTTCTTAAACTCATTGTTGGTTTGTTTGTTAATGACTTCTTTTTCTTCAACAGTGATAGTTCCAAAAATAACTCAACTTTCTTTGCAAAATTTGTCTTTCGGGATTTGTTATTTCTTTTCTTTTCAAACCCTAAACCATCGCTCTTGTTTTCGGGTAACTTCTACCTCTTGGATGAATGGTTTTGTTATACTTTTTGGTTTTGAGTAGAAACCAGCAACTTATTTTTCATGATCAGATGTGTCAACTTCAATGAGTTTAAAGAATTTGTCGACAAGTTCAAAGTTAATGTTCTGGACTGGAAATTCTTCATCAGTATATAGTTTATCTGATCCTTTTAGTTTGTAGATCACTACATTAGGATCATCATTTAACCCATTACCTAATGCTGTGATAAAATTTTCATGAAAACTTTTCTCACTTCCAGAAGGTGTTAGTGCATATGTCTGTTGCCTACGTCATTGTATATCGAAGTCTGAGTGATTAGAGCTTAATCTATTAGAATCAAGGCGAATTTAAGTGTATTAGAGACCAAGTTCGCACGGAATCCACATTGTAAGAACAAATTCGGCCGAACTTGTTAAGACAAGTTCGCCCGAACTTGTTCACCCTCTAGCGAACTTGAGATCCTATAAATAGGTGCCTTGGGTTTTCATTTGTAGGAGTTAGAGATTTTGGCATAGAGACGGCTAAACTCTGTCGGATCAGGGACTTGAATGTATTGAACATTATTGATCAATAAACAAACATTAAATGAGTAATTTTTGTTATTCGATTAACACGTCATTAGTTTCCAACTAATTGAACGTTAGAAACAAATCTAGGTTCATATGCTTAAGGAGGACGATCCTATCAAGTGGTATCAGAGCCTGGATACCTAGATTTGCTGGATTGAACACAAGAATCACTCTAATTCTACCTCATTTAATAATTTTTCTTATAATTTTCACATATTTGAAGAATTCATGGACAAAAATTGCTGATATTTGAGTATGTCATGTAAAATACACTTGTGATAAACCCCTGAGAGTTTGGATATCAAATTCAAACGAATTGATATCAAAAAGTTCAAAAACAAACCATGATTTGCAAACATGTTCTGGTCGAACTTGACATCAAGTTCACCCGAACTTGATTAAAATTCACTGATTTTTAATCAAGTTCGACCGAACTTGATCGATTTTCAAGAGTTTTTCAATAAGTCCGCTCGAACTTACACAATCTTTCTTCAAATTCGATCAAGTTCGCCCGAACTTGATTGAATTCTTGTTGAAAAATTACTATAAGTTCGCCCGAACTTAGCTAATCACTTGAGATTCATCTTAATTCGTCCGAACTTCATCAGGGAGAAAAATTTTCAAAATCTCAACACAAGTTCGCCCGAACTTGTGTAAAATTGAAAATTTGATTTTCAAAACTACAAGTTCGCCCGAACTTATGTTAAAATCAATCTGATTTCTCTTCAACTGCAAGTTCGCCCGAACTTGTCAGAGTACTGATTATTTTTTGAAGTTTGTGAACGTGTGTTTTCAGGTAAAATTCGTTTGTTTTTCAAAATGGAAGATTTCCATAACGCATTTGCTGCTGGAGTAGCTCAAGCTTCAACGTCAATGGTTAACCAGATGAATCTCGACGGGTACTACGACTAAGCCGTCGAAGCTAATGAGTATGGACGAGTTTGAAGGATAGAAAGAGAAGTTTGTAAACTGGGTACAAGCTAATCGGTTCCACAGCTGGGTTGGAGTTGAGAATGGGTACAAATGGCCAAAGGATGAACGCGAACAAGATCTACCTTTGATCAAGTTTTCACCTACTGATAAAGAGGCGTATTTGGCCGAAAAGAAAATGATTATTCTCATTCAACAATCTGTGATGGAAGATATTTTAATACTGTTACCAGAATGTGAAACATCACAAGAAATGTGGCAAGTCTTTGTGACAAATTCGAAGGAAGCGATGAGATGATAAAGACCAAAAAGGCGTTAATTAAGAAAGAATTCGAAATATTCACGATGATCAAAGGAGAGACGATGAAACAGATGATTGACAGATATTGTCATCTAATGGTCCAGATGCGAAGACACGACATCAAGAAAACTACAGAAGAACAGATAGAAAAGTTGGCTGATGCACTACCTGAGGGAGAGTGGTCAACTTATCTGATGGTTTTAAAGAACAGTCCGGCGTGGATGCATTTAAAGTTGTCATCTTTCATTGACAAATTAGAAGGCCATGAGATGGAGCTGTTAAAAATTGCAAAGTCTAAGAATGCAAACGTTGTTCAATATGTCAGTGTATATTACAAAGGAGGTGTTCAAGATACTCCGATTCAGTGTCCGAAAATTCAAACAACATTCAGTGCTAATATGAATTCCACGAATTATTCGTCACAGAATCAGAATTCTCCAAACACTGGATATTCTAGCATGGGTTCAAATTCTTCGTTTCAGAGTCATAACAATCAGTCGTATCAGACAAACCAATCCAGTTCTGATCCGATTGTGTTTCAATGCAACATTTCCGTTAACTTGAAGAATGTTTTCCAGGAGAAAATGGCTAAACAACACATAGCACTTCTTGCTACAGTTCTGGAATCGTATGAAGGTTTAGTTGCTGGAAAGATCGGAAATCCTGAAATGACTGCTGAGGATTACGATCAGGTGGATGAAGAAGAGCTGGAGCTGATGGACATTAACTGGAGTCTGGCTTCGATCATCAGAAGAGTTACCAAGTTTGTAGCATTAACTGGCAGAGATATTGGTAATTCAAGCAACAAACTGGGCTTCGACAAGACAAAAGTTACTTGCTTCAAGTACCGACAAAAAGGGCATTTCAAACGTGAAGTCCGAACCAAGAAGTAAGTAGCAATCAAATCCTTTTGGAGGAAATGATTACTACAAGAAAGCACTGCAATACAAGCCACTTCCAAGAAAAGTCGAAGTTCAAGATCAATCATCAAATGCCACAGAGAAAGCTATGGTAGCTTCAAGTGATAATGAAGGTTTTGATTGGAATAAGTATATCAACAAGAAGACTAGAGTCGCTCTTATGGCTGAGATCGTGAAGAGCAGGATATGTCAGCTGAGAATGCAGCACTGGAGAAGCAATATTGGAGCAATATAGCAACAAAGAGAGGAAGAGGAGATGATTTATCTTGAAGAACAAAGGAAAAATGCAAAGAAATCGGAGGCTGAAAAGGTAAGTACTGAGGTAAGAATAGATGAAAAGGAAATTGTGAAAGTTGTGGAGGTTAAAAAACCTTGCACAAATGCGCAAATCCTTGTTAACAATGTGCTGAAAAGTCTAAGATTACAAGCGAAATGACTGTACATAACGAGAACTTTCGTTATGATTACAGAACAATAAAAGAGGCTTATGAAAAAATAAAAGGAACTTATTGTAATGTCGAAAAAGCTAATCTAGAATTAAATGCTAATGTTACAATGTTAAGTGCAACTGTCATTGAAAAACAAAAAGCAATTAACATGTATATTGACACTATTGCTGAAACAAGAAGAGAGCTTCAAGACATGAAGATAGAAACTGAGAGGGTGAGGCAATTGTTAAAAAGTTACACCACAAATGCATATTTCATTGATCACATTCTTCCTATGATTAAATCGGAGGAAAATGATGATAAACCAAAGGTCAAAAACGTAAAGAGTACGAAAATGTTCCACCTCCACTACTTGCGAGTTACTGTCGCAAGAAAGATGACGGTATTGAAAAGGCAATTGCCTGAGATGAAAGATCAATTGCCTGAGTACATTGACGTAGTATATACGAAATCAAACAATGACAGTGAAGCAATTGTTAAAAATGTGGTAAAGAATGTTTGGGAAATGAGTCTGATGAAGGCAGCTCGGAAAGCGCTAAATCAAGTTTGAACAACTCGGAATCACAATCTGAAGATGACGATACATCATCTGAAAACGATCTAAGTCATGATCCTAATGTTGTCACGTACAAGATTAAGGAATCTGATAGATTATACTTTGATGATAGTTTTCCGATTTGGAACGTGAGAGAAGATCAACTTGACAAGTTTTTTAAACTTGTAGAAGTTTCATCAGATGATCTTGAGAAAAACGAGAAAAGATTTTACTTGAAACCCAAAAGGAATGCTAACAATTATCGAAAGTATGGTGGTGATTTTCCTGAGAACAGGAGAGCAGGATTGGGTTTGGAGGAAAATGAAGATGAGCCGAGAAGGAACCAGAAGTCGCCATTTCATGAATACAAAGATAAACACATGAAGTTTGTATATGGGACAAATACGGTTCAAGAAGAAGGTATGATTGGTAAGAAATCGAATGATGAATTCGAAAAAGAGAAAGAACTTCGGGACAAGGCTAAGCCCAAGTCCACAAGTGGAGTAAAACCCACTAGTGGACATGCTCATGATAATCGGACTTGCTTTAAATGCAATACAGTTGGTCATATTGCTCGCAAGTGTCTAAATCTAAAGCCTATGTTTCCACGAAGAAAAAATGTGTCAAAAGATGAAAAGCAAAAACAACCAGAGATTGTAAAATCAGTCACAGAGTCAAATAGAACTGTGAGTCTGAATGCGAAGTGAAACCTAAAACTGGATCAAAGTTTGAAAATTCAACAATTGAAAAAGGTGAGACTTCAAAAACGAATGAAAACAAAGATTCTAGATTCTATATTAAGTAAGCGAGAAGCAAGTTACAATCCTGGGTTGTGAAGAAAAGGCTTTCATCATCTGAAAAACCAAAGTCTGTTGCTGATAAAACTGAAAATGTAAAATCAATCGAGTCAGTGGTTAAACAGACAAAGAAAGAAAAGGTCAAAACGTTTTCAGAATCGACATTGGACGAAATGTTTGATGATGATTTTTATTAAGATGATGAGTTTGAAAGTGTTTATGATACTTATCATGACAAACCCAAAACCAAAAAGGTTTTTGTTTCCTTATTCAAATAGTTGCTTTGTTGTGCAGGAGTTCCAAAGGTCCATATTGTCAAAGTTAAATCAGGATAGCGGACCTTCATGTTTCTTAACTTATTCCGAAAATGTCATATCTTTATCATTTTGAGGGGGAGTACTTGAAAAAGAAAATTTTGTCAATAACAAATTGTGAAATTCCACACCGTTGAAAAAAACTAATTTTATGTCAAAAATCATTTATTCTGTCAAGTAAATGATTTTAATATATGTGTTACAGGTGCAGATGCAGATGTTGAAAAAAGGATCGGACGACGAGTTCTCGTGATCCACATTGGTTTGTTATCTTTTTAGAATAGTATTTCTTAAAAACCTAAAATCTAAAAATATATTTTTGATTTTAGGGGGAGTAAGAAAATTTAAAATTGTTGAAAAATAAAAAACATATGAAAAAGTTGAAAATTAAAAAACATTAAAAAAATTCAAAAAGTACAAAAACATCGAAAAAGACAAAAAGAATTTTTGTGTCAAAAAGAAATGATAGTACATCAGTGGACTATCACAGTATGCTAACGAATTGTAAAGTTTAAAAGTGATAAACAAGTCTTACTATGGATGTTGTAACACCCCGATCGCGTAATACAACAACACGCGGCGGAAATATCGGGGAGTCACGTTACAAATTGCTCAGCCACAACTGGAACTAAATTATTCATTATCATTACATTGTTTTACACTACAAAGAATACATCAAATTGTCTTTTGTTTTTAAGAAGTCCAAAGCCCGGATGCATTCCTATATGTAGCATACTTGAATAATCTTCAACCTGAAACATATGTGAAAAGAGACGTCAACAAACAATGTTGGCGAGCACATAGTTTTGTTAACCAAATATATGGCAAAATGTTTGACATTGCAATACTTTGACAACCACGAGAGTTGCTAATTGTAAATCGACTTATTGATGCCAAAGAATGGCAAAAAAAGGTTAGTATTGCAATATATTAACTTGATTTTTGAAACTTGTGACAAAAGATTTTTGTATATGGCATCATGATCATTACTAAGTAATTTTCATGCCTTTGGAAATTGTACTTTGTTCTTGTAAACATATTTACATCGTCCCTAAATTTGTATGAATATTATTGGAAATCAAATCAATGATTTACAATAATACCTAAATATCCTTCTAAGAATCTATCATATAACATATGAAAGGATTCTACAAGGATTTTGGATATCGAGCATTGAAATCAGTCGTGCACAATCCTAAAGAGACTCGAATAATGCAACAAGGGTAATGCAATAAGAACACTTATATATAGGAAGTACCAGCGGCGTCTCTACCATGTTCTTATGGTATTACACTTATTTTGTTATTCTAATCATAACTAGCCACATAAACATATAATCGTCAACTTGTCACATTGTATCGTCACATACGCACTAAAGTACACAATGAATCCAATTTAAGGACTACCAATTAGTACTTTAAACATTCCACAAATATCTAACTATAAGGATAGGTGGATGTAATGGGAATTTAGTCGTGTCACATTTTCATGTCAGCTTTAACATAAATTCATAATCCTAATGGTGATTCGGATAAGGCTACGAAGGGTAATACAATAAGCACACTTATATATAGGAAGTACCAGCAGCGTATCCACCATGTTCTTATTGTATTACTCTAGTTTCGTTATCTAAATCACCAACAATTCTACACATAAACCAATTGTTCATCGTTTATCGTTCCTTGTTATAAACCAATCGTTCATCGTTCATTGTTCCTTGTTATAAACCAATCGTTCATCGTTCATTATTCCTTGTTATAAACAAATCGTTCATCGTTCATTGTTCCTTGTAAAGTACTTATTAGAAATCTCACTATAGGGATAGGAAGATTTAAGAGCGAACTTCAATCATCTGTTGGGAATCTAACTATGAAGATAGAAAGATTCTACAAGGATATAGGCCCTGAAAGACCTCTTTAAATATCGTACCATCAATCGTCATGTTGCATAATCGGAAATAACACACAAAAAGCACTTAGTAAACACATACATGCCATACATTTAAGAAGAATCGGTTACACATATGAATCACCCCACAACATTTGGAAAACGTAAAAGAGAGGGGGAGCAATGTACTCGCCTGGGATTGTGTATAGATCTTGTTCAAATGATATAACAAAGCTCAAAGATCAAGAGTTCAAGTGTTGAAGTGGTTCCTAGTGTATCGGATAAATACATGTTAGTGTCGAAACTTGAAAACGAGAAATCGGATAAAATGAACGATATAAACCAAAAAAGAGTTGGATCTTGTATAATATGGTTCATATTACCTAAAATTCTAATTTGGAAGCATTTCAAAAAGTTTTGGCTTGATACGGCTCGCTATAGTGGTTTACGCCACTTTAACGGGTCATAAACGTAATTATGGGTTCAGATGGTTAAGTATGTCCTATGACAAGTCTAATATGCCAAAATTTGTTTATATAAGTTATATAATCAGTTTAGATGTTGAAATGGTGTTCATATATGTTTAAAACTAATTTATGTGTAAAAAGGGCATTTTCGGCATTTTTAAGGAATACATAGTCGACTTGTCATTTGACTAACCAAACGATATGACCATAAGGTATAACCTCAGAGGGTTATTCCCTATAATATTATGGTCATAATAATGGTCTTGGTCGGATCCTAAAGTTTACCAAACGGGTCAGATTTGAAAATCAAAGCGGTGATCAAACCGCTAGACTTTTGACTCCAAATAAGCATTTTAACAAAAGTGATGAATTTGACATGTTGTGACATGTCTAAAAGTTTATAAAAGTATTTTGGCATCAAAACAACCTGTTTTGATACCCAAAAATAGATCCGTTGCAAAATGCGCAATAATCGCATTTTGACTGAAACTTTGACTTGTCATAGAGACTTGAAATGATAGAAATCAGTAGGTATGATCAATAGGGATCATAACCCTCTTGATTACTATCATAAAACAAGGTTCAATTGGATTTTAAATTGATCAATTCTGGAAGTCAAATAAAAGTCAAACTTTATGACTATTAATCCAATTAAACTACATGAATTGAAATAAGCATGAAAGAGAACACTTACAAACACCAAAGATTGATCAAAGATCACAGAGAATGCTCCAAGATGGTTGCAAATTTGGATTTGAAGCAGATGAGAGTAAATTGAGTTGTTGCAAAGGTTTGAAAATGAAGAACATGGTGCTATTTATAGATTTTTTGGATAAACAAGGTCAAGACACATGTCCATGACTCATTACTGATGTTGGATTAGTGTCAAATAGGTGTCAAATGCAGAGAGAAGGGGGAAATTCGCGAGCTTGGTGGCCAAGAAATGAACTGTGCAGCTGCCAGTTGTTTTCAACTAAAAAAAGGTAATCCTCGCGCCACGCGCCAGGTCCAGTTGTTGCTAGCGCGCCACGTGAGGCCCTCCAAAAATAAGAAACTTTCAAAACTGGCAGTTTTAGTCCCTGCAGCCTTTAAACTTGTTTTTCGATGCATTTAACCTCCGTTTATCAATTTTTTAGGCTTTGTAAGGATGTTAAGCATAGGGAACTTGAAATATGCTCAGAAATGTCGTGCATGTCGGCTCGTTTGTTCGTACAGTTGCGGTTTTCAATTACGACGAAAATCGTAACGAACGCGTGCGTGACCGTAAATGCGTAACGAATGGATTTTTCGCATTCCAATCACCAAAATATAATATTTTAATGATCCCAAAAATTTTTGGATGTCCGTACATGTTCCGGATAGCGATATACGCAAAAAGGCATCGTTTCACGAAATTTGCAAAATAGCCCCTGAAGTTACAAAAGTGTGATTTTGCCATACCGAAGCCCTCAAAACTTATTTCTAAGCTATGTAAAGGATATTTAGGCTTGTTCCGGAGCGTACGTCACTGTGAGAATCGACGGACTTTCATAGTTTGTCATAATTAGTCCATGTGATCGAATAAGCTTGTTTTTGACATACCAAACCCTTCAAAAGTTATTTCTAAGTTACGTAAAGGTTATTTGGGGTATGTAAGCTTGTGTCATTGTCTCGAGTATACGTCGTGTTAAACGGCTTTCGTTTGACTACCGGTTTACGATTTTGCTTACAGAAACTGTATAAGAATTTGAAATCGAACAAGGGCTGAATATGTGAAATCATTTTTTTTAATATGAACTGGTTTTGAATTTGTAAAATGATTAAAATGATCGTAATATTTTCCAAGGTTTTTATCACTCTTCTTACCTTCTTTGTTATTTTCTGTTTTTGGAAGAATGTGATCAAGGACATACATGCTGGTAGAATAACTGATTAACAATTTGTTAACTCTTTCAGATTCAATTTTAGTCTTCTCCAGCTCACTTTTCAGCTCATCAATTGTGTTAATGTGTAGATTAATGGCCATTTGTTTGTCCATCACAGTTGCTTTGAGCATTGAAAGTGTTTTGTCATCTTCTTTGACTGTTTTCTCATACTGTCGAATGGTCCTGCTGAGTTTATCATATGATTCTTTTACGGTGTTATAATCATATGACAACTTATCATTGTATGTTTTAAGTTCTTTAAATTCTTTCACTTTCTAAACACATTGCTCACATGCTTTGGCACATTTCAAGCATGGGCTGACCATTTCGACAGTTGGAGCTTTGATTGTTTCTTTTACTATTTCAACCTTTTCTACATGTTCTTACACACTGACTACCTCTTTGGTATTGGCCATGAGTGCTTTGTTGGCAATGTCAGATAAGCTCTCCAGTGTTAAAGTTTTGGTTACATCAGTCACCTCCATACACTCTGTTTTTGTCTCCTCAAGACTTCCTTCTTTGTGCCAGAATCGAAGCTACCTGCAAAAGTAATAAGAATTGTGTCAAACAAATAGGGTTTAGGAGTACCTTTGAGACATTCTTCTTCTTCCGCTGATGATCTGAAGTAGTCTGCCAGAACTTCTTCCATTTCTTCTTCTGAGACTTATTCTAATGATTCAGGTTCTTCCATGATTTCAGCGACAAGAGCAAGGCTTTCCTTTTTGGATATGAAGTTATTCCAATTGAACCCCTCATATTCTTGTGTGAAGACAAGAGCTTTATCATTTGTGTTCGAAGGTCCATCTTCGATCTGCACCATTCTTTTCTCGAGTTGTGGTTGATGGTAAATTGCCTTCTTGTAATAATCATCTCCAAATGGATTATGATTTCCCTTTACTTCTCGATTTGGACATTCACGCTTGAAATGTCCTTTCTCCCTGCATTTGAAGCATGTAACTTTGGATTTATCAAATCCTAATTTTCCATCAAGGCCTCTTAAATCATCTCTTCCTGTAATTTCCATGAAACGCTGAGCTCTTCGAACCACTGATACCATACACCATATAATATCAATCAATTCCATTTTTTCCGGATCAATTTGGTCATAATCTTCTTTTGTCATTTCCGGATTTTCGGTTCTCCCAGCTACTAAGCTTTCATAGGATTCCAGAACTGCTACAAGTAATACCATGTGTTACTTAGCGGTTTGCTCATTGAAGTCTTGAGCATTCTGGAGGTTCAGTGTGATGTTACACTGCAAAATTCGTTGGTTAGAGTTGGATTGATTTTCCTGATTGTTTTCTGGTTGATTGGAGCTTTGAGACGATTGTTGCCCTTGGTGATTATTTGGATTGAAGGAAGCAAACGTTTGAAATCCACTTGACTGGTTGGATGTTGGACTAGCATTTGAGTTGGCACTGAAAGCTGTTTGAATCTTGGGATTCTGAACAGGTGTATTTGGATTCCCTTTGTAGTATAGACTCACATTCTGTTGCGTATTCGACTTTTTGCTCTTTTCCATTTTCTGCATCTCTAATTCATGTCCTTCCAATTTTTCGATGAATCTTGGCAGACTGAGACTATCATACTCGGCTCCATTCTTCAAGATGGTTAAATATGTTGCCCATTCTCCTTCAGGTAGTGAATCTGCCAATTTATCGACTAATTCTTTGTTAGTTTTGACAATTCCCATACGCTTCATTTGAACTACCAGATGGCAGTATCATTCTATGAGCTGCTTCATTGTTTCTCCTTGAAGAAGATTGAACACTTCAAATTCTTTGTTCAATAGCGCTTTCTTTCCTATTCTGAGCTGAGTACTACCTTGTGCCCTCAATCTTAAAGGAAGCCATAACGACTGAGCATCGTCTTCATGCTGTAAAAGAACCAAGATATCTTCCTTTATGGCTTGTTGTAGAAGATTCATCACCTTCTTCTCATTAACGTACTTTCTCGTTCGTCATCGGATAGACGAGCCAATGTTTGCTCAATACCAAGTTCATTAAGTGGTGCTTGGTATTTGTTCTCGAGTGCAAACCATCAATTTAAATTTGTTGCTTGAACCCAGTTCTTGAATCTCTCACTCCAACTTTCATAGTCTTCTATGTTCATGAGCTTCGAAGGCTTTGTAGTGGTTCCCATTTCATTTTCGAGATTCATATTCTGAGCTGCTACGAAAGTTGAAACTGCTTGTGTGGCAAACGCGTTATGAAATTCTTCCTCACCTGACATCTTAAAAATACTTATAACTGAAAAAAAGATTAGAACTGATTAGCCTGATGCAAACTGAAAGTCAAGATTGGACAGGAAATTTTCGTACAAAATAGTGTCCTTAACATTCGTGCGAAATTTTGATTTTCGTGCGAATTTGATTTCGTGCGAAATTTTGATTTTCGTGCGAAATTTTGATTTTCGTGCAAAAATTTGTAGCTGTTGATACTTCAAATTTTAAGTGTTTTACCCTTCTCATTTTCGTACGAAATATAGTATTTCGTGCGAAAATTCTTATCTGCTTCGAGTACTTGTTCACAATTTCACGTCTTCTGCAATTTCAAGCATGATTTTGATGAGTTTTAGGTTTGTATGTTTCCGTGAACTGTTTAGTATTGATTTTAACACATTATACTAAAAACCTAGTCCAAATTGTCCATGAAATCCTTCAGATCTAGATTAAGTTCCAAGAAAAAGTAGAAGAAGAGTTTTCAATGGATGAATCTTGAACTTTGAAGGTTGAATCCAGCTGAAACTTGGTTGTTTGTTCTCAAATCAGACCTCAAGGCTCTGATACTACTTATGAGTGTAGGATCAGACCCAACTCGTGAGCTTCCGTGAGATTTGCTCAGCTAACAGAGGCGGAATTCAAAGTTAGAAGAGTGAACAAACAAACAAAAAGTATGATGATTACTGTTAAACCGTCTGTATCTTATATTAATCAACTTTGGAAAGATTACAAACTCGAGCAGGGCTTCGCCTCTGATCAACAAAACAACATGCCAAATAAACATCCCAAGTCACCTATTTATAGGCAAGACATGACAGCACCAAGTGACTGGGACACAAGGATTTTCGTGCGAAAATCCGTAAGAATTTTCGTGCGAAAATTCTTGTTCTAAACAAAACAAAACTATTAAAACATTAACTTTTGACACTGCGAAACCCTATCGATACAACAGACTCATCCTAGACGTATGCAATAGACATATGTGCACCAACAGTCGTCCACTTAGCCGTACTCCTAGCTGTCGTCCCGCCAGTCATAGATTTGATGACGACAATGATGTTGTCCCTGTTTTCCATGTAGACCACTTAGAGGATGACTTAGATGATGGCGAGGTCATCGATGAGATAACCATTCTTGAGCTACCTCCACTCGTCATACTCGTTATCGACCTGTCATCATCATCATCTGACAGTGACAGCGGACATATGTCCGATGATGCTTCATCTGCAGCCCAGCCCACCATCGCCAGCACCCCCCCTGTCGATGTACCTGTTCATGCAAGTCTCTTTCGTGTTGGTATTCCTGCCCCTAAACATGTTCCTCTTATCGGACCTCCACGACACTATTCGTTGAATGGTACCCTACGTCCATTTGTGCAGCCACCCCCACACTTTGCTAGCAGCTCCACAAACCATACCGTGCATGACCCATTTGCTGTCGGATCCTCTCACTAGGCCGGATCCTCACCACCTGCTGCCAGATCCTCCCATTTGTGCAGCCACCCCCACACTTTGCTAGCAGCTCCACATACCATCCCGTGTATGCCACCCGTCCCCCATCTCTAGCTCATAGCATGTACACTCGTATACCTCCATCGGGCATGAGCCCACTTGATCCATACCATCCCTCTCACTTCCCTCCAGTTCCTTTGGACGAGAGAGTGACATCTCACGACCTCCAGCTGTCCCTAGTCTTTCGAAGGATCTACGAGTTATAGACTCAGTGTGATACCCATACCTCTGCTAGTGCACCACCCCCACCACCATCATCACCTCCACCACCCCACCATCATACCCACCACCATCACCACTACCACTACCATCTTCACCACCACCGACATCACCACCCCAATGTCCCTATCACCATGCAGGGTGCCCATTTGAGGCACGTGTGCGAGAGTTGGAGCGTATCCAGATGGCCCGTTAGACTGGTCTTCGGTCTAGAGGAGGAGTTGGCTTACCTTCGTAGTTTACTCCACATGTCTCCATCCCCACCACCCCCACCTCCACAGTAGTGTAGTACTACTAGCCTTTGGAGATCAACCCCAACTTTTGTGGATCTAGCTTTCGAAGATTCAGACTAGAAGATCCAGCTTTTGTAGACGACTGAAGACATGAAGATGCAATGGAGAAGAAAATTTTACTTTTGTATTGTATTAACTTGTACTGACTGGGGCTATGTAACCCCAAGTCCTTTTAATTCTCCATGAACAGAATGTACTAAGTTGTCATTATGTATGAAAGTGTATTTTCTTAATTTCACATTGTACTTCTGTTATGTTGTGGTTGATATTATTGTGATGTGGTGATATGTTGGTTGATATTGTTATGACATGATGATGTTGTGGGTGATGTTTATTTATTATGCCATGGTGAGTATGTACGTTTAGATATTACATGATGGTTGTGATGATTGGTGTGTTCTTCTATGTTCGCGATCGTGTGTTTTACGCCATATATACAACTTCTTACCTCATATCCGACGTGTTGCTTATATATATACTTGACAAAAAAATAATATTTTTATATAATAATAATAAATATTTCTTTCATTATTAAACAATCGTCTAATTACGATCGATATTTTCTACTAGAAGACGCATCACGAGGCCAACTGCACCCAGCATAGCGGTGGAACCGGAGGTTCATCTGGAACCAACCCACCCACCGGTAATGTCACTCCCTAACTGATGGCGGAAACATCGGAGTGAGACGTAAACGAGATTGCAAGAGATTTCATAACGCTATTAGCGACAATATTTAAACAAAACCCATATTTCATTCATTCAATAATAACATTGTCAAATTACATCATTAAGTCAATTACAACAATTTAGAAATTAAAGACGAGTACAACATAAGCATAACAACAAATTAATACAACATTTTAGCCTAACGTCTAAATGTGTATCTAGAGCATCATCACTACTCCAATTTCATGGTAAAGTCTTCATCAACCTGTAACATGTTAAAAATACGAGTTCAATGCAAAAGAAAAGGCGAGTATACAAGTTTGGTGATACATAGCATAAGTATAAAAGTGTAACTCGAATTCACATGGTAATTGTAAGCAAAGTTCATACTAATCATGCAATACTAGATCAAACCCCGAGTTTCCACAAAAGTTTTAATGAGATCGAGCTTCCCTTGCCACAAAAGTGACAAGACTAAAATGAGAATGAGTATCTTAATATAACCCCAACGGGCGACGTGCTACTCCTATAGCGCTATATATGATAAGTTGGGCTAGCTAAGTTAATGATCAAGTATGTATAATCAAGCATGTATCTAGGCATAACAAGTATTCATGTATAAGGATTGAGCATGTAAAGCATGAGTTTGTGATATGTGTATTTTGATAGGTAAACATGTTACAACCCAAAAGTGATTAAAACGGTAAACGGGTCGAGTGTACTCACGGTTTCGCTAAGTGTTCCACTTAAGTAATTCCAAAAGCTTGTTGTGTTGATTAGAGTTTGTCACTAACGTAGATTTGGAGTATTCGAGCGAGATTACGAAAAGGAGAATTAAAGTTTTATGTATGAAAATATTCACTAAGACATAGCACTTGTTCTTGACACTATGACAACCCGAAAAGGGGTTTATATGGTTTCATAGGTTCGAGACCTATTAGAATCGTGACAAGGAACTACGTACTTTAGTGATAAACTTAATAACTTGATAGGTGATTATTTAGTCATTATCAAGGTTTCAGTTTTAGAATTATATTATAGTCCATAGTATATACATAGTAGTAAGATCATGTAGGAGGTGGGAGGATGAACCATCCACTTTGGTACCTCTAAGTATTCAAGTAAGTCAAGCATGGAGGTAGGATGATGAACATCCATTTAACCTTGTTATATGGTTCACCACTACACGAGTTGTCATAGACAACAAGGAGGGTCTTAGAACAAGATTAACAATAAAAATAATATGAACAAGAATGTAAATGACAAGAATGTAGGTTGTGTCACCATTATACCAAGTAGCCAAGTGAACTACAACCCAGGGAGCACACATCGACACACGTTCACGGCTAGACGAGGTTGTGACACTTTAGAGCTAGCAAACTACTTGGGATAGTGATGAAAAATATCAAGTGATGTGTGGACTTAGAGTTAGGATAGCCCAAGCTAACCTTATAGTCACACCTTCAACAAGTTCTTGACTTTGCATCACTTGTGAACTTAAAGCTCTTCAAAAAAAGAAAGTTTAGTGTTAAAACACTCTTATTTACATGTTTAACAACCTTGGTTAGTCTCACTAATCATAAATTTGATTTGGAGCCCAAGAACACAAGGTTGTTTGATGAAAACATGAGTTTTGAGATTTAATAACAGAAAGTTTGGAGCCCTTTTCGGGGAACTTCCAGGTCTGAATTCTCCAAGGAGAGACCATGGAATTATGCCCAAAGGAAAACCAAGCATGTAGGAAAAAGAATTGGGCAATTTCGTTGAGTATTGAGTGAGTTATGCTCACTTTAGTGTAGAGGTACAAATCTGCCTGAAAATTGGATTCACCTACGAACTTGGAGTGTTTTGGGAGGCTTGGAGGCTTTGTAAGGTGGAAAAATGGCTGGAATATAAGAGGTACTTATAGGGAAAGGATTAAGGTTTAAGTGGGTTGGGTTTTGAATAGAATTAGTTGGTCATTAGACATGAAACAAGCCCAAAAACATACCCAAACAAGGGCTGATTGCAAGGCTGATTTTCAGCCTTTATATTCTTTTTATTGTTTAAATGTAATAAAAGGTGTATTTAAGATTCACTTTATATAAATAAGATGTTACATGATGTTTGGTGTATTATTCATAGGTTATCAAGGTCTAAAGTGCATATTAAACATGTTTTAAAGTGCCAAAATGTGTGATAAAAATACATGTAGGTGACATATCAAAAGTAAGAAGTATGTTTGATTTATGGTTAGGTATAATCAAGTGAAAACATATAACTTAATCTTAAAATCGAATAACCAAGTATTTGAATGTATGGAGATTTGAGAATTTCGAACACACGATCAATGTTTACGAGTTAAACTTACGTTTAAGCGAATTATGAATCATATATCAACCTGAATGCACGTATTAATGTATAGACATGTATAAACAATGTATAAAAGATTCACTTTATTACGATCAAAGTCTCGGATTTACAATGATTTGAAAACAAAATACGATTACAAGGGAAACAAGTTTCCGAAAAATAGAATTACGATACAATCTTGCTAAAAAAATGGAAAGCTGCGAAAAGCGAGGCGTTGCAGTCTCCCCTCCTTTAGGAAATTTCATCCCTAAATTTAGGAAGATGCAACGAAGAGATGCAGATACTTAGTCTTCTTATCACTCTCGAGTTCCCAAGTAAACTCAGCGATACGTTTCCCTTCCCAACGAACTTTTCTGATAGGGATTCGACTGCGCCGTAGCTGCTTGACTCCTCGGTCCATGATTTCGACCGGTTTTTCCACAAAATGCAACGTCGGTGATTTGAAGATCTTCGAACGGAACTTGAAGTCCTTCTTCGGATAGACATTTCTTGAGATTTGAAGCATGAAAAACGGGATGAACATTGTTGAGCGTTTGAGGTAGGTCCAATCAATATGCTACATTGTCAATCCTTTCCAAGATCTTGAAAGGACCTACGTAGCAAGGAGCGAGTTTGCCTTTCTTACCAAAACGGACAACGCCTTTCCAAGTGGATACCTTGAGAAGTACATGATCACTCACATTAAATTCCAAGGGCTTGCATCTTTAGTCAGCGTAGCTCTTTTGTCGGCTTCCTGCTTTGAGGAGATTATCACGTATTTGTAAGATCTTGTCCGTTGTCTCTTGTATTAGCTCGGGACCGGTGATTTGTACGTCTCGAATCTCATGCCAACAAACAGGCGAACGTCACTTACGACCATACAATGCTTCAAATGGAGCCATTTGAATACTAGCGTGATAACTATTGTTGTATGAGAATTCAACCAAGGGTAAGTGTGAATCCCAATTGCCGCCAAAATCGATTACGCATGACCGAAGCATATCCTCCAAGGTTTGGATAGTACGCTCGGTCTGACCATCAGACTGAGGATGAAAAGCGGTGCTAAGATTAAGTTGAGTGCCAAGGGCGGATTGAAAAGTTTGCCAAAGGTGAGAGGTGAAACGAGCATCGCGATCCGAGATAATATCAAGAGGAGTACCATGACGGCTAATGATTTCATCCCTGTAGATACGAGCCAATTTCTCGACTTTATAATCTTCACGAATGGCGAGGAAATGCGCGGATTTGGTCAGACGATCGATGATAACCTAAATGTTGTCATGACCAGACGAAGTACGAGGCAATTTCGTGATGAAATCCATGGCTATGCTATCACATTTCCGGACAGGAATTTCTGGTTGTTCGAGCAAACCAGAGGGATGTTGATGTTCTGCCTTGACTTTGGAACACGTAAGGCATTTGGATACGTAAAGAGCGATATCGCGTTTCATCCTAGTACACCAATAGGATGCACGCAAATCGTGGCACATCTTATCAGATCCAGGATGGACGGAGTATTGGGATTTATGGTAGTAAAGAATGCCATCAGGTTTAGCTTCAAGCGGGTTTTCGACTCCACATTCAATTCACTATCGAGGTTACCTGTCAAACCCCGACTCGCAGCGGAAGACAATTGCAGGGTGCGGCAGACACATGGTAATTCCCGATAATTTAAAAAGATGATATCACATAAAAAGGGAACCTCGGTTACAACATACTATTAGTATCATATTACAAACCATAAGTTCAAGTACGATACTACGAGCTATTACAGCTCTTATTCTGCTGCAATTCACTACCACAGCCATCCACACACATGTTCCTTACTCTTGTTTAGTTTTACCTGAAATGCATGTTAGTTTTAAATAGGGTCAGCTAAACGTTGCGTGAGTTCCACTGGTTTAATGGTTGTGTAACAACATGTGTTAAGTTTAATTGCACTGGTCACAGTTTTATTCACAGACAGAATTACACGAGTATACAAGTGAAACCTTGACTGTTTTCCCCGGGCTGTGTCATCCCAGACACTCCCTGGCCCACACTCGCCATAACTGTGTCACGTGTAGTTCAACGTCCCATGGTCGTTATGCCTAACAACACAACCAAATTAGGACGAGTGCAGTAGCCTAGTGCCGACAGACCGTCAGTCGTGGCACTGGGTTGGTCAAACCGATAGTACTATCCACTGTCCACAAGCTTACGTTAATCACTTGCTTGCAGTGGGGAGATAGTTCGTGTGTTAGATAATTCACATCATATGTTAGTGCAATTAACACAGTTTCGTAACATGCCAATCATCTCAGAAACAGTATCATAGTTTAAAAGTGGGGGAGTAAGATTCACTCCCAGGTTTGTGTAATTAACACAGTTTATAACATGCAAGTCCCTAGAAAACAGTAAAATCATTCAACAGTGGGAAAGTGAAACTCACAGTGCGAGTAGTAGTCTCAACAACAGAGTGATCAAGCAACTGGATCAATTTTAATAACACACATGCAAGTATGGACTCAAATAAATATCTAAGTTGGTAATGGTTATAACTTGGATCTGGTCAAGAGTTTTTACTCCGGATTGAGTCTATAGGACACTGGTATGGTGATGGACGTCAGGGTAGTATTAGTTTTCAGTCTGGCTTCCAGACACCGTTTTGCGTGCCAGCCAAAGTCAGTAGTTTAACGTGTTCAGATAATGGTACAGGAATACCAATAGTGTCATCACGTGATTATTTAAGAATGATTAACTTTCCATCAAGGGAGTTTGAGTGTTTGGGGAGTCTAGGTTGCCCAAATTTGAGTTTCCATTTTCACCGTCGGGAATTCTCCCGAACTGTCTTAGGACACACCCATAGTGCTCAATTTGCCCGGGAATCTCCCGGAATACTCTTGGTGTTCCAATTATAGTATTTTTCGGGTTGGATCAGTTTCCAGTTCCGGCAGGTTCGTTATACGGTAATCTGCCGAAATTGATTTAAGATAATCTATTTTTAATTCCATAAATTCCCATTTAATCTATAATTTGAGTAAACTCTGTAAATTTTTATACAACTTAGAAACAATTTGTAGATTTTGGGGAAAAATTTGGGGAATTTATTATGGCATTCTAACTATTTAAATAAATTATTTATAAAACAATATTTAATAAAATAATTAACATTAATTAGAATCAATGGTTCAAAAATTCTAAAGAAATTCCAGAACGCCTTTTACATGTCCAGGAACTTCTCACAAAATTTTTAGATTTTTCCGATTTTGTTTTGGTGCATTCCCGGCTACCGAAAACTCGCCAAAACACAGATTTTTAACCCAAATCAAAACTCAATCAATAGACTCTGAATTTTCCCAGACATTCCACAAATGTTAGTGTATCTGTAAAATTTGGTGATTTATTGAGTTCCTTTGATAATTGTTCCTAAATTCTTTTGGTAAAAGAGTTAAAAATTCACCTAAAATCGTAGAAAATTCCAAAAATTCTAAGATTTTACGTGGATATTCCTATTAACACCCTTCATCACTATACCAAATTTTAGGTCAATCCAAGTTTCACAGACCAAGTTATAGGCAAACCAAATTCTGCCTATCCTAGTTTCAGTTTTCGGATGATATACCTAGCGAAAGCTTCGATTCCAACCGCTTCTTGTGAGTCCAAAATGGGTGGGTGCTATATTCAGTACCTACACATCAAGTACAACCCAAATATTCTAGAACTTAGATCAATCAAGCTTTATTTCATTGTTTTTCGGTTAATCGAATAGTTAAGCGATTTTTGTCAAATAGGTGTTGATTAGGGTATCAAACCCCAAATGATTTGTGATCATGGCTGCCATATAACACCAGGGGAATACCAAGGTGTTCTTATTCAGCCCCTAAACATGTTTAAATCTTCAAAAATTTTGGATTAAAATTAGTTTTTCGGCTAGAAATCGCGTTTAATCAAGAAAACATGATCAAAACCATAAAAACCAAGGTTTATACGTTTGATTTGTTAAAATTTTGGATGAAACTCAGCTGGAGTTTGGGTGCTTATTGCAGATTTGTTGAAGAAATTATGTAAAATGAAATAATAAAAAGGTTTTTAAAAGAAAAAAATATTAAAATATGGGGGGTGGCGGTTTGGGGGTGGGTCCCAAGGGACACCTCATGCTTTGAATCACGTGCTAAAAGATGATCTTTATCTTCCGTGTTGAGTTTAGGTTCGTTTTCGGGTCCCGAACGCGTTCTCGATTTGCGAAACGGGCTCCGTTTTTCGCGTTCTTACTGTCAAAAGACTCGGTTTTAAAAACTGAGCATAACCGTCTCGAAATCTGAGCATGGTTACATTTTATTCATAAAAGTCTCGTATGACGTTCGTTTAAGTGTTTTTAAGCTTGATTGAACGTTCCTTGCACATTTGGTTGCCTTGTATTATGCCCGGAACGAAGGTGTTTCCCTAACCGGGAGCTGCTTCGTTTTGCGTGCCCGGCTTTGATTATTTTCAACCTTATGTCACAGTCTATGGCACAAAACTAAGTTGTCTCTGGAACTCGGAATATTAAATGATGCTACCGATAACCTAATAATCAACGTCAAAGGTTTAATGCGTTGTTAAACGTCAAGTCTCCGTTTAACACGTTGTTTAAGGCTAAGGACACCAACCTCGCATCGTTGGTCCTTAATAGTGTCATGTTAATCATGGCGTGCTCTCGGATTCCTCCGAGACATATTAACTATTGCTCAGCATAGCACACAAGTCATGCAAGTTTATAAGGTTTACGCGGTCATGGTTATAATGACGTGCTCTCGGATTCCTCCGAGACATATTAACTATTGCTCAGCATAGCACACAAGTCATACAGTTTACAAGGTTTACGCGCAATTAATGTTTTAATCATGACTTAAGGTTTAGAACCAATTAAGTGGTACCTGGTTTCGTCGTGTGTATCACATTACCCTCGTTAATGACGGTAAATTGTGCTTGTCGAATCAACTCGTTGAGTTTTCCTACGATTTGGTAGCAACAAACACTCTTAACATGAGTTTTACGACTAAGTGCATCGGCCACGACATTCGCTTTGCCAGGGTGGTAGCGAATATCACAGTCGTAGTCGTTTAACAATTTACCCAACGACGTTGACGCATGTTGAGTTCCTTTTGATCAAAGATATGTTGGAGGCTCTTATGGTCGGTGAAGACCGTACACTTTGTACCATAAAGGTAGCGTCGCCAAATCTTTAATGCAAAGACAACTGCACCAAGTTCAAGGTCATGAGTAGTATAGTTTTTCTCATGAATTTTGAGTTGTCTCGGCGCGTAAGCGATTACTTTGTCTCGTTGCATGAGTACGCAACCAAGACCCTGTTAGAGGCATCGCAATACACGACGAAATCGTCGTTCCCATCAAGGAGAGTGAGGATAGGAGCATTACAAAGCATATCCTTGAGCGTTTGGAAAGATTCCTATTGTTCGGGACCCCAAACAAAAGGTTTATCTTTTTGAGTCAACGAAGTCAAAGGAACGGCAATCTTAGAGAAGCTCGAGATGAAACGGCAATAATACCCAGCTAGGCCAAGAAACGAACGAATTTCAGAGGGCGACTTAGGTGCAATCCAATTCTTCACAACTTCTATCTTTTCAGGGTCAACATGAATACCGAGTTCATTGACGATGTGACCTAAGAATTGAACCTCTTTTAACCAAAATTCACATTTGGAGAAGTTGGCGTAAAGACGTTCGGTTTGCAAAAGCTGAAGAATGAGACTCAAATGTCGTCCATGTTCTTCTTTCGTCTTGGAGTAGATTAGGATATCGTCGATGAATACAATGACGAAGTGATCGAGAAAAGGCTTACACACGCGGTTCATGAGATCCATAAACACTGCAGGTGCATTGGTCAAACCAAAAGTCATGACCACGAACTTGTAGTGTCCATAACGTGTGCGAAAGGCAGTTTTGGGTACATCTTCCTCGAAAACCCGAAGTTGATGATAACCGGAACGGAGATCAATCTTTGAAAAGCACTTCGCGCCTTGCAATTGATCGAAGAGATCATCAATACGAGGAAGTGGGTATCGGTTTTTTACTGTAAGCTTATTGAGCTCATGATAGTCAATACACATACGAAATGATCCATCTTTCTTTTTGACGAAGAGAACAGAGCGCCCCAAGGGGAAGTACTAGGGTGTATAAAGCCTTTATCAAGAAGCTCTTGAAGTTGGCTTAATAGTTCTTGCATCTCCGAGGGCGCTAGACGGTAGGGAGCTTTCGCAACAGGAGTTGCGCCAGGGATAAGATCAATACGAAAATCGACAGCTCGAGGAGGCGGAGGACCAGGAAGATCCTTAGGGAAAACAGAAGGAAACTCACAAACGACAGGAACATCACTTATGCTAAGACCTTTATCTTTCTTTTCCACAACATGGGCGAGAAAGGCAAAGTACTCCTTACGTAAGTACTTGTTCGCTTTGATGCACGACATAAGCTTGAGACCCTTAGAAGGCTTCTCGCCATAGACGTGTAGAGAATCACCTTGCGGAAGAGGGAGGCGAATAAATTTTTCAGAACAAACAACTTCGGCACGAACTCGCATAAGCCAATCCATGCCTACTATGATGTCGAAACTACCCATTTGCATGGGAATGAGGTCAATGGAGAACGTAATGATCGTTAAGAATCAAAGAGCAACAAGAAAGAACGGAATCAACGGAGATGGTTTTGCCATTAGCGACTTCAACGGCGAAAGGATTAGGCATTTTAGATCATTCGCACTTAAGCAAGGGTTCAAATTCTTGCGACACAAAACTCTTATCGGGCCAGTATCAAATAGACATGTAGCATAAATAAGGTTCACAAGGAACGTACCCGTGATGACGTCGTTAGAGCTCTAGGCTTGAGCGGAGGTAAGCATGAAAGCTCGCCCCTTTGCAGGCTCAGGCTGCTGCTGCTGCTAGTGCTGATGCTGCTGGTTGAGAAGAGGAAAGACATTGGCGAGATGGTTAGGATCGCCACATTTGTAACATGCTCGCACAGGAGCATTTTGACGTTGGGGTGAGCTTGGTTTGGGTTAGGGACGAATGCTTGGTTTCTTTGGTGTTGGCGTCATTTGCTTGAAAGATGCCCCATCCGGTTACAGTTGGCGCACTTTTGACACGGGGTATTAGGGAGATGGTGGTAGGTGCAACGATCACACCTAGGCCAAGTGCTGGTGTAGCTTCGTTTGGGTGGATCGTTGTTTTGGGTGGAGGATATGGCATTTAGAGGTGTAGGGGTAGGCCGAGTGACAACCGCGTTGTTTTGAACTGAAGCCTTCCGCTTCTTGTTCTTAGGGTTGTTCTTTTTGGCTTGAGGGGGAGGCGACTCGGTAGTGGTGGTGGTATTGGGGGTGGCTTGATGCGCATGCTTTGTAGGAACCTTATCGTAGGCCCCCTGAAGGATACAGTTGTGGTTAAGCTGGATGGTAATGCTAAAGGCTTCTTCGAGAGTTCTAGGGTTTGCGGTGGCTACGTGATTCATGATCACAGGCAAAAGCGAACGAATAAGCTTGGCTATTGCCTTGGGAACCGTATCCACCTGTCCAGGACAGACGATACTCAACTGTTTAAAGCGAGCAATTAGTCCCTCAGCGTCACTCCCTTGCTGCGTGAGATTCCATAATTCGTTTTCGAGTTTCTGGGTCTCGTGGGGAGGACAGAACTGATCTCTCATGAGCTGCTTGAGCTCGTCCCAAATGAGAGCGTGGGCTGCTTCGTTGCCACACTTGTTGCGTTCGGTAGTCCACCACTCGAGGGCTCTCTGGCGAAAGACCCCGGTAGCGTTAAGGGTTCGAAGGTCATCAGGGCACCCGCCCTGAAGAAAAGTAAGCTCCAACGCGTCAAACCAATTGATCATGGCGGTAACACCGTCCATGCCGATGAATTCTACTGGTTTACAAGCCATGAAATGCTTGAATTTGAAGGACGTTTTGGGGTTGTCGGTTTTTGAGTCGGCAGAGGATTTGGGGGTTTCGGTGTTAATGGTTTAAAGCTGGCTAACAATATCAGGGATGACACGGGCCATTTGATCGGCCATTTGCTCGGTGACAAGACCGATGAGTTCTTGCTTGGAGATGGAGTCTTCATTGTTGTTGTTGTTGGAACCCTTGTTGGACCTCTTGGATTTCTTGGATGAGTTAGGAGAATTCATCTAGAGGTTCAACATAGAAAAAGGGATGAAACTTGATCATAATATGGGAAAAAACAAGTTTTGCATGAATAAGCATGTATAAGGTTATAGCATGGTTCACAAAGTTTGCATGAAAGTATCAAGTATAGCATGGATAATCACGTATAAATGGGAATAAGGAGTATAAATTTAGTGTGTTCACGAGGATTACTATTGTTTTTTATTGCGATAAACGTGCGAGATGTGTAACGGTTCAAACGAATAAGGTAACGAGTATAAATCACATAAAAATTGAGATAACGTAAGTTCATACTAATCATGCAATACTAGATCAAACCCCGAGTTTCAACAAAAGTTTTAACGAGATCGAGCTTCCCTTGCCACAAAAGTGACAAGACTAAAATGAGAATGAGTATCTTAACCTAACCCCGACGGGCGGCGTGCTACTCCTATAGCGCTATATATGATAAGTTGGGCTAGCTAAGTTAATGATCAAGCATGTATAACCAAGCATATATCTAGGCATAACAAGTATTCATGTATAAGGATTAAGCATGTAAAGCATGAGTTTCTGATATGTGTATTTTGAGAGGTGAACATGTTACAACCCAAAAGTGATTAAAACGGTAAATAAGTCGAGTGTACTCACGGTTTTGCTAAGTGTTCCACTTAAGTAATTCTGGGAGCTTGTTGTGTTATTAGAGTTTGGCACCTTGTCCTTCTACAATAAGAACATAGGTATTAGTTAGGAGTGTAATTGTAGATTGGAGTATTCGAGCGAGATTACGGAAAGGAGAATTAAAGTATTATGTATGAAAATATTCACTAAGACATAGCACTTGTTTTTGACACTATGACAACCCGAAAAGGGGTTTATATGGTTTCATAGGTTCGAGACCTATTAGAATCGTGACAAGGAACTGCGTACTTTAGTGATAAACTTAATAACTTGATAGGTGATTATTTAGTCATTATCAAGGTTTCGGTTTTAGAATTATATTATAGTCCATAGTAGATACATAGTAGTAAGATCATGTAGGAGGTGGGAGGATGAACCATCCACTTTGGTACCTCTAAGTATTCAAGTAAGTCAACATGGAGGTAGGATGATGAACATCCATTTAACCTCAATATATGGTTCACCACTACACGAGTTGTCATAGACAACAAGGAGGGTCTTAGAACAGATTAACAATAAAAATAATATGAACAAGAATGTAAATGACAAGAATGTAGGCTGTGTCACCATTATACCAAGTAGCCAAGTGAACTACAACCCGGGGAGCACACATCGACACACGTTCAAGGCTAGACGGGGTTGTGACACTTTAGAGCTAGCAAACTTCTTGGGATAGTGATGAAAAACATCAAGTGATGTGTGGACTTAGAGTTAGGATAGCCCAAGCTAACCTTGTAGTCACACCTTCATAAAGTTCTTGACTTTGCATCACTTGTGAACTTAAAGGTCTTCAAAAAAAGAAAGTTTAGAGTGTTAAAACACTCTTATTTACATGTTTAACAACCTTGGTTAGTCTCACTAATCATAAATTTGATTTGGAGCCCAAGAACACAAGGTTGTTTGATGAAAACATGAGTTTTGAAAGAGTTTTGATTAAAACAGAAAGTTTGGAGCCCTTTTCGGGGAACTTCCAGGTCTGAATTCTCCAAGGAGAGACCACGAAATTATACCAAAGGAAAACCAAGCATGTAGGAAAAAGAATTGGGCAATTTCATTGAGTATTGAGTGAGTTATGCTCACTTTAGTGTAGAGGTACAAATCTGCCTGAAAATTGGATTCACCTACGAACTTGGAGTGTTTTGGGAGGCTTGGAGGCTTTGTAAGGTGGAAAAATGGCTGGAATATAAGAGGTACTTATAGGGAAAGGATTAGGGTTTAAGTGGGTTGGGTTTTGAATAGAATTAGTTGGTCATTAGACATGAAACAAGCCCAAAAATATACCCAAACAAGGGTTGATTGCAAGGCTGATTTTCAGCCTTTATATTCTTTTTTTTGTTTAAATGTAATAAAAGGTGTATTTAAGATTCACTTTATATAAGTAAGATGTTACATGATGTTTGGTGTATTATTCATAGGTTATCAAGGTCTAAAGTGCATATTAAACATGTTTTAAAGTGCCAAAATATGTGATAAAAATACATGTAGGTGACATATCAAAAGTAAGAAGTATGTTTGATTTATGGTTAGGTATAATCAAGTGAAAACATATAACTTAATCTTAAAATCGAATAACCAAGTATTTGAATGTATGGAGATTTGAGAATTTCGAACACACGATCAATATTTACGAGTTAAACTTACGTTTAAGCGAATTATGAATCATGTATCAACCGAATGCACGTATTAATGTATAGACATGTATAAACAATGTATAAAAGATTCATTTTATTACGATCAAAGTCTCGGATTTACAATGATTTGAAACCGAGATACGATTACAAGGGAAACAAGTTTCCGAAAAATAGAATTACGATACAATCTTGCTAAAAAAATAGAAAGCTGCAAAAAGCGAGGCGTTACAGGTAATTTTTGGTTGTTCATATAACCACATGACGTTCTCGTTTATTCTCTCCGTGCTTTTGAGTTCTCATTCTTGAATTGGTGCATCTAATTTGTTTCAGGTTGCACTTACAAGCAGTTTTTGGACTGCAATCCTCTGAACTTTGATGGTACAGGAGGTGTTGTTTCTTTTGTACGTTGGACTGAAAAGACTGACTCAATCATACGAATGAGCAAGTGCCTTGCTGAGCAAAGAGTCACGTATGCCACTGGACTCTTCATTGATGGAGCATTATCATGGTGAAATCTCCAGGTCCAGACCAAGGGTGACGATGCTGCATATGGTCTGACCTGGGAGGAGTTGAAACAAATCATGAGGAAAAGGTATTGTTCGAGGTCGGAAATTTAAAACTGGAAACGGAATTCTGGAATCTGAAGATGATTGGCTTAGACATCACGGGATAAGTACAAAGGTTTCATGATTTGTCATGAGTGGTTCCGTACTTGGTGGAACCAGAATTCAAAAGGATTGAGAGATTCATATGGGGACTCGCCCCTAAAATTCTAAGTATGGTGACTTCATCGAAACCGACTGAAATTGGGGAAGCGATTGAGTTAGATGTGAGCCTTACTGAGGAGGCTGTGCGTCAAAAGAAACTACCTAAGCTTGGGGAGAACAAGAAAGAAGCCACTATGGAGACTACGGTCTCCAACAAAAGGAAATTCTCCCACTTTAAGAAGGGTACCCGTGGTAACAACAACAAGGGCAAAAGACAAGCGCCAAGAGAAAACAAAGGAGCGAAAGCTTATGTCGCCACCACCACAAACAATGCTGAAAGAAAGCCTTACTTTGGGGACGCACCAAAATGTCCCAAATACCTTTTCCACCATTACGGGGAATGCCGAGGCCCCAAATGTGGCAAGTGTGGAAGGTTTGGGCATACAACTACTTCATGTCGAGGAACTACTGAGGGCTGCTATAAGTGTGGTGACAAATGGCATTTCAAGAAGGATTGCCTGAAAGGAAATCAAGCTCGGGGAAGAGCTTTTGTGCTTGGGGCTAAGGACGCACGCGAGGACCCGAATGTGGTCACCGGTACGTTCCCTATAAACAACCACTTTGAATCTAAACTTTTTGATACCGGGGCATATTTTAGTTTTATTTCTAAGGAATTTAGAGATATACTTGGGGTAGAATTGAGTAAATTAGATATTCCTTACTCGATTGAACTAGCTAACGGAAATTGGTAGAATCGGGTGAAGTTATAAAGAAATGTATCTTAGAACTGGGTGAACGAAAGTTCGACATAGATCTCCTACCGGTTCAACTAGGTAGTTTCGACGTCGTTATCGGTATGGATTGGCTATCCGATAATCGAGCTGAAGTCTTATGTCAGGAAAAGATCATTTGTATTCCACTACCAGACGGAGAACATTTGACGATCCACGGAGAAAAACAAAACACGCCATTACGGATTATTAATTGCATGAAAGCCCAAAAGTGCTTAAGGAAAGGTTGCATAGCTTTCCTAGCACATGTTGTCGACAAGAAGGCCGAGGAGTTTAAGCTCGAAGATATTCTGATCGTGAAGGAATTCCCTGAAGTCTTTCCTGAAGACTTACAGGATTACCACCTCAACGACAAGTCGAATCCGCATCGACTTGGTACCAGGAGCCGCGCCTATAGCCAAGTCTCCATATCGACTAGCACATTCTGAGATGCAAGAGTTATCTACACAACTTCAAGAGTTGTTGGATAAGGGATTCATTAGACCGAGCTTTTCGCCTTGGGAGCTTCGGTCTTATTTGTGAAGAAGAAGGACGAAACGTTCAGGATGTGCATCGATTACCGAGAGTTGAATAAGCTTACTATCAAGAATCGGTATCCACTACCGAGAATTGATGACTTGTTCGACCAATTACAAGGTTCGAGCTTCTATTCCAAGATAGACTTAAGGTCTGGATATCACCAGTTGCGGATACAAGAAGAGAGCATACCAAAAACGGCTTTTAGGACTCGTTATGGTCAATACGAGTTTGTTGTTATGCCATTCGGACTAACAAATGCACCGGCGGTCTTTATGGATTAATGAATCGCATGTGCAAGTCGTATCTCCCACAAATTCGTGATAGTATTCATTGATGATATTTTAATATATTCATGATTGAAGGAAGAGCACGAGCAACATTTGAAGACCATTTTGGAGCTACTAAAGAAGGAGAAACTTTACGCGAAATTTTTAAAGTGCGAATTCTAGATTCGCGAAGTACAATTTCTCGGACATGTGGTGAACGAGAAAGGTATTCATGTAGACCGTCGAAAATTGAAGCGATTGAGAATTGGGAGGCGCCCAAGACTCCAACTGAAGTTCAACAATTTCTGGGATTAGCGGGCTATTATCAGAGATTTATCAAGAACTTTTCCAAAGTTGCTCAACCGCTAACCTCCCTCACGCAAAATGACAAGAAGTTTGTTTGGGACGAAAAACAAGAAAAAGCATTTCAACTTCTAAATGATAAATTGTGTGATGCACCAATCTTAACACTCCACGATGGTACCAATGACTTCGTGGTGTACTGTGATGCTTCGCATCAAGGTTTAGGTTGCGTGCTCATGCAAGGAAAAAAGTCATCGCGTATGCGTCATGCCAATTAAAGGTTCATGAGAAAAACTATACCAGCATGACCTCGAGTTAAGTGTCATGGTATTTGCTTTGAAGATTTGGCGACATTATCTATATGGTACTCAATGTACTATATTCACGGAACACAAAAGCCTTCAACATATATTTAATCAGAAATAATTAAATATGCGCCAACGGCGTTGGGTTGAATTGGAATGACTACGATTGCACGATTAAGTATCATCCGGGCAAGGCGAACTTGTAGCGGACGCCTTGAGCCGCAAGGAACGAGTCAAGACATTAAGAGTACGAGCTTTAGAGATGACAATTCGGACAAACTTTACGACTCGTGTGCATGAGGCACAGCAAGAAGCTTTAAAACTGGAAAACATCCCAGCAGAATCATTATGAGGAATGGAAAAACAAATGGAACCAAACAAAGACGGAACCCTATATTTCATGGGAAGAATCTGGATTCCCTACTTTGGAGATCTACGAGACTTGGTACGGGACGAAGCACACAAGTCAAAGTACTCAATTCATCCAGGAGCGGATAAGATGTACCAATACTTGAAAGAGTATTATTGGTGGCCTAATCTCAAGGCAGACATTGAAACCTATGTTGGGAAATGCCTGACTTGTGCAAAGGTCAAGGCCGAATACCAGAAACCATCTGGATTACTACAACAACCTGAAATTCCTGTTTTGAAGTGGGAATAGACATCAATTGATTTCATAACAAAGCTCCCACGAACCTCTCAAGACATGACATGATTTGGGTTATCATAGATCGGTTAACCAGGTCGGCTCACTTCTTACCGATTCAGGAGAAAGACAGTACTGAGAAACTAGTGAGCTTTACCTTAAGGAGACTGTGGCACGTCACGGGGTGCCAGTCTCCATAATCTCAGACAGAGATGGTCGCTTTGTGTCATGGATATGTCAATTGTTTCAAGCTTCGTTTGCATCTCGTCTAGATCTAAGCACAATGTTTCAACCACAGACTGATGGCCAAAGCGAGCGAACCATCCAAACTTTAGAGGACATGCTTCGTGCCTATGTGATGGACTTACGCGGAAACTGGGATACTCATTTACCATTGGTAGGGTTTTCCTATAATAACAGCTATCACACTAGCATTAAGGCCGCACCATTCGAAGCACTTTACGGACGCAAGTTCCTATCTCCGCTATGTTGGGCGGAAGTTGGTGACAAATAACTCATTGGTCCCGAACTAGTCCAAGAAACCACCGACAAGATATTCAAAATCCGTGAGCGTATTAAGACAGCTCGTGATTGAAAAAAGAGCTACGCGGTCAGAAGACGTAAACCATTGTCCTTAGAGGTCGGAGACAAGGTCTTGTTGAAAGTCTCGCCTTGGAAGGGCGTAGCTAGATTTGGTAAGCGTGGAAAAATTAACCCACGATACATTTGATGCTACAAAATTCTGGCAAAGGTTGGTACTGTTGCATACAAGCTAAAATTACCCGAAGAACTCAATAATGTACACGACACATTCCATGTGTTTAACCTCAAGAAGAGTCCAACTAACGAGACAGTTATCATCCATACGTATTAAGAATGGATATTGGATTGTTGGATTGTGATTTAAGCATAAAGTATGTGATTGCGTGAGTTTAATAGCATATACGTATTGCACTCAAAAAGTCTTAAAAGTAAAAAGGGAGTCGTGTGTACTCACGGTTTTGCAAACTTTCCGAGTTAAACCCCGAATTCGTGAAGTTGTGAAGATGGAACACTGAAGTTACCCTACCTGGGGGAAACGAAGGTATATGAGTATTTGAAGTTTGGGGATAGTTCGGATTCGGAATTCTATGTATATAAAAGTATATATAAGAAAATAATTATCTAGTCTTAAACACTCGTTTTTGACACTAACACTTTATGTGATTTCATGGGTCAAATTGCCCATTAGAATCATAACGAGAGATTTAAAACATAGATAATATAAACTACATTCATGTTGTGTAACCATAATCCGGTTAACATCAAGAATTTAGTTAAGTGTGTATATATAAATATATATTATATAGTATATTTTATATAGTAAGTCCATCATGAATGTCATAGAAGTCAAGCATTGAGGTAGGGTGATAAACATCCATCAAACATCTTTGTATGAATTCACCAAAGCACAAGATTATCAACATAGTTGATAACCCGGTTGGTCCTGAATAACAAGAAAAAAATCTAACTAATCCGTCAAGTAGTCAAGTAAGAACAAACCGGGTGTTTCATACCCATAATGGAAAATGTTGGAAATGTGGCGGGGTTGTGTTACTTTAGGTCTAGAAAACTACTTGGTATTCTTGCCACTAGAACAAGTGAAGCAGTAGAACAAGTTTGGAGTACCAAGGCTTCTATGGCTGACACTTACACATGCACAAGTCTTCCAACATTGAAGGTTGGAAGCTTGGATGGTTTCATCCCTTAGAACAATTTGGGTGGAATTTTAAAGAAGATTTAAGCTTGTTTCTTGGTGGAAATCAACCACAACACAAAGCCGCAAATATGAACTTAGTTGGGAGCTTGGTGGTAAAAGATTCAACCAAGTTTTAATCAAGAAATGTAAGTTACAAAAGTCTAAAAGAAAGCGAAATTTTAACTCTACTTTGGACCTCAAATATGGTGAGGTTTCACCTTAGTTTGCTATGGCAAACTTGTGAAAACCTTTCTAAAGGTTATCCAAGTAGAATGGAAGAAGAAAACATGGAGAAGTAGTGAGTAAAGTGAGTGAAAACTACTTAGAAAGCTTGAAACTTTCAGCCAAGTCTTGCAAGTTTGAGAGAGATTAAGAAGATTTGGGGCAAGTTAAAGTGTTTGGTGTGACAACTGGCACCTCCGGGCAATTCCGTACAACTAATTACTCATTTTAATTATGTAATTTTGTGTTAAAACATCATGTTCTGCTTGATTTCATCATATATATCTGAAACTGCCATGAAATACATTTGACTATGGCATATCGTACATTTTGATTATCGCATCTGAAAACAAGTTAGGCAGTGCACTAAAACAATTAATAAATTTACCTGTGAGACTAGCTATGTCAGAACTATTCTGGTACTCAGCTTAACGACATTTTTAAGACTTATATGGAAGTCCAATAGCAACTAGACAATAAATCCTATGTGGGAACACAAGGATTTACTATAACACTTTCCGGAAATAATACGAACACCAAAAACGGTCTGAAACACATCATAAGTAATCAATTTCCGCATAATTCAGCAAATTCAGCATTTAGTGATTATTTCTAGATCCTGAAATATTATGAAACATTAAAATTCATTTGGATAGCCTTGAAAAGTTCATATGAAGTTAAAGACAATTCTTATCACACAATTCCTACAACTTAGCGTTTTAACGATCTGGTAACGAAACGAAATAACGGACACAACTAGACACATTATATGAACTAGTTAACATTGCTTTAATGTTATAAGACTAGTTAAATTCATCTAACACCTCATTACACTTAAAAACACGTAAATTTTTCATAACACATAAGTAAACCCTCATTTCACACCTTTAACCCCTAAACTACCAAAGTTGATCATTTAACCCCCCCCCCCTTGATGTGGCTGGTTATGTGGGGCCCCCTAGACACCCCACATTCTTGTCTCCCATGCTTGGACATGTTGGGTGAACAATAAGAATACATGAAGGGTCTTGTGTCTTTCATCCAACATAAGTAATCATCCATAACACCACCCTTTCACTTACTTATCCTAACACAAAAATCAAACAACAAGAACACCTCCACCACTTCCAAACTCACGGCTTCATCATCATCAAATCACCTCCACTTTCTTTTGTTCATCAAGCCATTTTATGTATATTCAAGGGTGTCCCAATGCTAAGTAAGGAAGGATCAAGGCTTGGAAGTTGAAGGACCTCCTTGAAGAGCTTTTATCCACCTCATTTGCATCACCATCTTCATCTTGTTCTCTTTGTCGCTTCCCTAGCCACAAGAGCTAGTTGTGAGCCTCCTACCCTTATTTTTACTTCTTGTTACTAGTATAATTATAGTGTACAAGCTTAACCATCTAAAAGACTCACCTTAAAATGATGAACACATGAAACTAGTAACATCACATAAAGAAAATAATCATAATTTTGAAGTGTAATGAAGATGTTGATGTTTATTTTGTGCTATGGATGATATCCATCATGTATAAACTTGCAAGATGTGAATATCTAGCAAGTATACACATAGATCTTGAAAGATCCATGAAAAACATGAAGATGAACTTGTTATACTTGATAGATGAACATGTTAGAGTGATTAAAATAACATGAACATGGATTGAAACTCATTATTAAAGAATATGGACAAGTTGTTGAAAATGGAATTTCTACAAGGTTGTGTAATTAGTGGATAATTCATGTTTTTAAAGTTAAATGGACATATTAACCATCATGTTAAAATACTACAAGTTTTTACAAACTTTTGAGTTCATCTTGGCATAAAGATGGTATTTTTATGCATATGTTCATGTTTGTAATAGTGTTATGGATGATTTGATGAGTTTATGAAGCTTAAACACATGTTTTAAACGTGGGAAAACTCCTAAATCTAGGGGAAACTATAGCCAAATTTTTATAAAATTCCAACACTTAGAAAAATATAATCTTTATTACTAAACTTTTGTTTACAAGATGTTTAAATAAATTAAACATGGACATTCCCTATTTTTGTATAAAAATATAAGTTAAGAAAATAATGTTTTCTTAAAGATTTAAAACAAGTATAAATATATATTTAGGAAAATATATATTTAGTGGTCACCAAGACATGTGTGTTTATATGTATACTATGTGTATTACGTAGTAGTACACAAATTAGGGGATTTTAAAAAACACTAAATACTCCCAATGGAGTATGAATACAAATAACCCCAAAATACCAAGGGAAATAATCAAGAAAAATGCACACATGAATACCCATACTTGGGTGTATAGACAAATACAACAAGATATATACACTTATAAGTATTCCTTGATCAAAATACGGACTTTGGACAAATGGACATTCATATGGACAAATATATACATGTTGAGAGCAAAAACATATGTATGTATATATTTACTAGAATTAATGCGAATAATACAAGAATATTTGGTCAAGTGACAAAACATATATATTTAACTAGGTTGGTAAAAATATATATATTACAAACAAGTCTTGAAAATATTTTCCGGAAAAATATAAAAATCACAAGGAATGATTTTTGGCACTTAATAAGAATTACATGAGCAGTAATACATAAACACATGTATACTTGCCTAAGTATACATTTAGTAAATGACAAGTATATGTATACTAAAAATAATATTGGAAATATTATTTTACAAAGTATACATATTTATGTTTTTTAGAAAATAAATAGAACTAAACATATAATTTGACTTGGTCAAAGAAGCCTAACACAAGAAATACTTGGAGAAGTATAGTATACAAATACAAGTATAAGTTAAAAATTATATTATTTTTAACACCCCATCTTAATTGGAAGATACATATATTTTTTTGAGAATAAATATACACATATAATTAGACGATGAATAACAATTATTATAAACGATAATATATTTTAAGAATACAAAATATATCCGTTTAACGACATCGTCAAGTCACCCGTGTGAGACCCGACCCCGAGAAGTCAAGGACACGAATATCATACTCGGGCGGGACACGAAGTCAAGAGGGCTAGGCCCATCCATATAACACATGAGACACAAGAATATATATTTGGTAAAATATATATTAACTAAAGAAGAATAAATCGTCTAACACACAACTTAGTACAATTAACACAAGATGGTACAACTTGTACATAGAACATGCGTAGGCATAAGTGTCTAACGGAGTCTATGACACTTGTAGGTTTCATACGAGACCAAGAGAACATTTGTGAGTAACTTGGAACGCAAATCTGTGAGTTCATGTCCCCCTTTATCTTTTAAACATTTTCGGTTTTATAACACTCGGGGAAATACATGTTATGACGAACGGTATATTAGCTATGGGTTTAGATGACAACACGATCGATGGGCGTAAGTAGGATGATGACAATGATAACAATAGTAAACCACTAAGCACTTAGTGACCAAGGTGCAAAAGGTGTAGATCTATTGAGCTTGAGGCACGCTCCACTCCTGGTTGTATACTCGGGGGTGCTTTTGTCATCCAGACTAGAAAACAAAAGTGTCTCGGTTTGGTTATTTACTTATGGCACATAATGTCAGGGGGCTCGCTACCCACTGATAGATCCTGAAATTCCATAATTTCTATTAACATAACTGGATTTCAATATTGGATTACAACTATGACAATTTACATGAAAACAAAACTACATGAACTCGCTCAACTTTTGTTGATTTTTCAAATTACATGTTGTTAGTACAGTATGTATATGTCTTAGTCTTGTATCGAGTCTGTTTAGAATAGGTGAGATCATGTTAGAAAACGTCGTATTTATGTAAGTTGTAGACCAAGTTCATCCGGAATTGTGTGGTGAGAACAAGTTTGGCCGAACTTGTTCAGACAAGTTCGCCCGAACTTGTTCACCTCCTAGCGAACTTGTAAGTCTATAAATAGGTAGCTTGTGATTTCACATTGAGAACTTTGGCAAACTTACGGCGAAGCTCTGTCGGATCCGAAACTTGAACGTTTACAAATATTGATCAATAAACAAAAATTAATGAGTAATTCTTGTTATACGATTAACACGTCATTTAGTTTCTGCCTAATTGGATGTTAGATACAAACTCTAGGTTCCTGTGCTACAGAGGATGGTCCTATCAAGTGGTATCAGAATCTGGATACCTAGTTTGCTGAATTCATCAAAAGAATCACTCTAATTCTACCTCATTCTACCATTTTTCTTATCTTTTTCATATATTTAAAAATTCACGGACAAATATGGCTAAAAATTGAACATGTCATGTAAAATGCACTTATGGTAAACACCTGAGAGTTTGAACATCAAATTCAAACAAATTGATATCAAAAAGTTGAAAAACCATGTTTGACAAACTGATTTTGATCGAACTTGTGATCAAGTTCGCTCGAACTTGATTAAAAATTCATCATTTTTAATCAAGTCCGTCCGAACTTGATTGATATTTCAAGTTTTATTTGATAAGTTCGCTGAACTTGCTGATATTCATTTAGTTTTTATCAAGTTCGCCTGAACTTGTGTAAAAACAAAATCTGATTTTCCCAAACTTTAAGTTCGCCCGAACTTGTCAGTTACTAATCTGTTTTCGAGTATTTTCGAACGTTCTTTCAGATAAATTGCCTGATTTTCAAAATGGAAGATCTCCATAACGCGTTTGCTGTAGGAGTAGCTCAAGCTTCAATGTCGGCTAATCAGATGAATCTTGACAACGAGATGGGTACTACCACTAAACTGCCGAAGCTAATGAGCATGGATGAGTTTGAGGGATGGAAGGAAAAGTTTGTAAATTGGGTTCAAGTCAATCAGTTCCACAGCTGGGTTGCGGTAGAAAATGGATACAAATGGCCAAAAGATGAACGTGATCAAGATTTCTCTTTGATTAAGTTTACACCTGCTGATAAAGAAGCGTACGTTGCTGAAAAGAAAATGATTAGTCTGATACAACAATCTGTGATGGAAGATATCTTGATACTTCTACCAGAATGTGAAACTTCACAAGAATTATGCAAGCTCTTTGTGATAAATTTAAGGGAAGTGATGAAATGATAAAGACAAAAAAGGCTTTAATCAAGAAAGAATTCAAGATTTTCACAATGATCAAAGGTGAGACTATGAAGCAAATGATTGACAGATATTGTCATCTAATGGTTCAGATACAAAGACATGATATTAAGAGAACTACCGAAGAACAGATAGAAACGTTGGCTGATGCACTTCATGAGGGAGAGCGGTCAACTTACCTGATGGTTTTAAGCTTGGATGCATTTAAAGTTGTCATCTTTCATCGACAAACTAGAAGGTCATGAAATGGAGTTGTTAAAAATTGCAAAATCAAAGAATGCAAAGGTTGTTCAAGATGTTGGTGTGTATTACAAAGGAGGTGTTCAAGATACTCTAATTCAGAGTCCGAAAATTCAAACAGCATTCAGTGCTAATATGAATTCATCGATTTATTCGTCACAGATTCAGAGTTCTCAGAACACAGGATATTCTAGTACTGGTTCAAATTTTACGTTTCAAAATGAGAACAATCAGTCGCATCAGACACACCAATCCAGTTCTGATCCGAATGTTTTTCAGTACAACGTCGTAGTTAATCTGAAGAACGTTTTTTCCTGAAAAAGTGGCTAAACAACACATAGCACTTCTTGCTACTGTTCTAGAATCTTACGAATGTTTAGTTGCTAGGAAGATCCGAAATCCTGAAATGACTGCTGAGGATTACGATCAGGTGGATGAAGAAGAATTGGAACTGATGGACATCAAGTGGAGTCTAGCTTCGATCATCAGAAGAGTTACCAAGTTTGTAGCGTTAACTAGAAGAGACATTGGTAATTCTAGCAACAAACTGGGATTCGACAAGACAAAAGTTACTTGCTTCAAGTGCCGACAAAAAGGGCATTTCAAACGAGAGTGTCCAAACCAAGAAGTAAGTGGCAATCAAAGTCCTTTCAGAGGTGGCAATGATTACTACAAGAAAGCACTGCAATACAAGCCATTTCCGAGAAAAGTTGAAGTTCAAGATCAATCTTCTAACACCACAGAAAAAGCTATGATTGCTTCAAATGAAAATGAAGGTTTTGATTGGAACAAGTATATTACCAAGAAGACTGGAGTTTCTCTTATAGCTGAGATTGTGGAAGAGCAAGATATGTCTGCCAAGAATGCAGCTCTGGAGAACGCAATTCTAGAACAATACATGTAACAAAGAGAAGAAGAGGAGATTTATCATCACACGATGATGCAGAGTGCTAATTCTTTTAACAATGTTCCTAGTTTTGCAGGTTGTTCTGATGCAGCGTCTTCCAAGCAAGTGGTTATAGAGAAACTGGTGGTGGTAGAAAAGAAACCAGAGGATGAGAAGGTAAATTATGAGGTAAAAGTGATTGAAAAGGAAGTTGTGAAAGTTGTGGAGGTTGAAAAACCTTGCACAAAGTGCGCAAATCCTTGTGAGCAATCTGCTGAGAAGTCTAAAATCATAAGCGAAATGACTGTGCATAACGAAGATTTTCGTTATGATTACAGAACAATGAAAGAAGCTTATGAAAAAATGAAAGGCACTTATTACAATGTCGAAAAAGTATGAACTAAGTGCTAATGTAACAACGTTAAGTGCTACAGTAATTGAAAAACAAAAAGCAATTAACATGTATATTGATACTATTGCTGAAACAAGGCGAAAGCTTCAAGACATTAAAATTGAAACTGTAAGAGTAAGGCAAGTTATACAACAAATGCTTATGTCATTGATCACATTCTTCCTACGATCAAGTCGGAGGAAAATGATGAAAAACCAAAATGTACAAAGCGTAAAGAGTATGGAAATATTCCACCTCCACTACTTGCGAGTTACTGCCACAAGAAAGAGGACGGTATTGAAAAGGCAAGAAACATAACGCTTTTATCAGAAACAAAAGATCAGTTTCCTGAGAATATTGACATAGTCTATACGAAATCAAACCATGACAGTGAAGCGGTTGTGAAGAATGTGGTAAAGAATGTTTTAAGAAATGATTCTGACGACGGCAGCTTAGAAAGCGCTAACTCAAGTTCGAACAATTCGGAATCACAATCCGAAAATGACGATACGTCATCAGAAAATGATCTAAGTGATGATCCTAACGTTGTCATGTACAAGGTTAAGGAATCTGATAGGTTATATTTCGATAATAGCTTTCCGATTCGGAATGTGAAAGAAGATCAAATCGATAAATTGTTCAAACTTGTAGAAGTTTCGTCAGATGACCTAAATGAAAAGAAGTTTTACTCGAAACCCAAAAGGAACTTTAACAACTACCGAAAGAATGGTGGTGATTTTCCTGAGAACAGGAGAGCAGGGTTGGGTTTGAAGGTAAGTGAAGATGAACCGAAAAAGAAGCAGAAGTCTCCTTTCCATGAATATAAAGGTAAAAACATGAAGTTCGTATATGGGACAAACATGGTTCAAGAAGAAAGTTTGATTGGTAAGCAATCAAATGATGAGTTCAAGAAAGAGAAAGAACTTCGGGACAAGGCTAAATCCGCAAGTGGGTAAAACCCACATGTGGACATTTACATAATACTCGGACTTGCTTCAAATGCAATGAAGTTGGTCACATTGCTCGCAAGTGTCCGAAGTCAAAGCATGTGTATCACCAAAGATAAACAATTTCAGATGTTGAGAAACATAAGCAACCAGAGATTGTGAAACCAATCAAAATGTTAAAAAGAACTTAAATTCGAAGAGAAACCTAAAACTGAATCAGAGTTTGAAAACTCAATATTTGAGAAAGGTGAATCTTCCAAATTGAACGGAAACAAAGATTCAAGGTTTTACATAAAAAAGGCAATAAGTAAATCACAATCCTGGGTTGCCAAGAAGAAAGCATCATCTGAAAGTGAAAATTCTATTTCAGATAAAACTAAAAATGTCAAATCAAATGAGACAGTAATCAAAAATGATCTTTCAAAGTTAAATTTTTCAAAACAAACAAAGAAAGAAAAGGTCGAAAAGTTTTCAAAGTTGACATCGGACAAAATGTTTGATGACAATTTTGATTACGATGATGGATTTGAAAGTGATTACGATGATCTTTATCAAGTTCAACCCAAGACCAAAAAGGCTTGGGTTTCCCTATTCAAGTAGTTATTTTTCATGTGCAGGGGTTCTAAAGATCCATTCTATTGAAGTAATATCTGGATAGTGGAGCTTCCTGTCACTTAACTTATTCCGAAAATGACATAATCTTTGTCATTTTGAAGTAGTTGAAAAGAAAATTTGTGAAAATCCACACCGTTGAACAAAACCGATTTTTATGTCAAAGCCATTTATTCTGTCAAGTAAATGATATTAATGGTCTATCTGTGGTACAGGTGCAGATGCAGATGTTAAAAAAGGATCAGACGATGAGTTCTCGTGATCCTCATTGGTTTGTTATCTTTTTAAGATTAGAATTTCTTAAAACTAAAATCCAAAAAATATGTTTTTGATTTTAGGGGGAGTAAGACAAATATTTGAAAAATCAAAAACATATGAAAAAGTTGAAAATTCAAAAACATGTAAAAAATTCAAAAAGTACAAAAACATTGAAAAAGTCAAAAAGAATTTTGTGTAAAAAGGAAATGATAGTACATCAGTGGACTGTCAAAGTATGCTAAAGAATTGTAAAGTTTAAAAAGTGATAAACAAGTCTTACTGAGGATGTGTCGATAGACTTTACACGTTCAGTAAATTGTTTCTGAGTTATAAATTAAATTTTACAACTTCTTAATCTTGTGGCTTAACATCTCTCGGGATATGGACTTAGTACTCTGAATTTTCGTTTGAGAGATAGACTGATTCTGAGATACGAGTTCTTTATAGATGATTGATATCTGGGGTATTATACAAGTTCTTCTGATTTTGCGGAAGCAATAGCCTAGAACTTCTATAATACTTTTGCTAAAAACCCCTAAACTGCATGCAAAATTGAAAAAAAATCGAAAGATCTAATCATTTGCAGTGCTTAAAAGATTCCTTAAGTGGAACACTACTTTAAGTCGAGCCTTCATCTCTTTGTCGATACGGTGGTATTAACCTGAGCTCTCAAGGCTTCGCACTAACCCAGATATAGATCACTTACGCTATATTCACTTGTAAGATGAATTCTAGGGAATCTTGATACAGGAGTATATTCTGAGATGGGAACCATAGTTAAGTCAAGTTTCATAATTCTACCTAACATATCTTGGAACAATTGAGAAATGTGTCGAAGTTTAAGAGGACAAATATATCGACAATCTAGGTAAACAAATTTAAAACTTAATGTCATCAAAAGGTCAACGGTACTGGTGATATGCCTCAATCAACTGTTATGATCCTTAGAAACGAATTCACAAAAATATGTTTTTACATAGTCTACTTGTTAAAAATTTCTGTAAATATGTCTTTACATAGTTTATATGCTTTTCAAGTTAAAACCAAAAAAAATTTCAGTGTGTTTTAGCATAAACTTTAAAAAATACAAAAAGATTTTGTTTCTACATTAGTTTCTACAAGCTAATGTTGGAGAACGGATCTTCAAAGTCTGGTAAGGTGCTAAAATGGAAAAATCTTGATGACATCTGTTTTAATAATCAAAATGATCGAAAGTGTTGAAAAGATCATTAAATTGAATCTTTAAAATTGAAGAAAACATTGTTTTGTTCACAACGGGTCGAACCGAGGTCAAACTTGGACTTGGTAAACAAAATTGGTTAACCAACGTCATTAGCTTGGAATTGGTCAACTAAGTGGATTTCATAATTGATGAACATGTGAATGGTCAAGGTCTTAAATGTTAAAAGTGTTCAATGTCATTGATTTGAACTTGAATAACTGAAAGGTTTGAAAGATGAAAAAAGAGATTAAAATTTGAAATGTTATAAAATTTCAAAGTTTGAATCTGAAATGTTTATTTAAATATCTGAGAACTTTGAAAACAGGAAGTAAAGTTTTAGGGGGAGCTGGATAAAACGTTGATTGAAGATACCAGAAAGCTCAAAGCAAGGGGGAGCTTGAAGATTAAAGCACAAAGCTAGGGGAGCATGGTGATTAAAGTTTTATCAAGATAAGCTGAAGAAACAGAGTTGAAGAAAATTTGTCGATCGAGAACGGTAAAGTTATTCAAGATTAAAGATCAACAGAATGATAAAGACTAAGGAACTTATTTGAAGTAAATGACTACGGCAACATCCAAGGGGGAGTCTGTTGGTGCATATGTCTCTTGCCTACGTCATTATATTAGAACGAGTCTGGAATGATCAAGAGCTTCTAAAGACTGATCAAGACGAAGACGATATCCAATGGGGAGTCTGTTAGTACAGTATGTCTATGTCTTAGTCTTGTATCGAGTCTGTTTAGAATAGGTGAGATCACGTTAGAAAACGCCGTATTTATGTATGTTGTAGACCAAGTTCACTCGGAATTGTGTGGTGAGAACAAGTTCGGTCGAACTTGTTCAGACAAGTTCGGTCGAACTTGTTCAGACAATTCGGTCGAACTTGTTCAGACAAGTTCGCCGAACTTGTTCACACCAGCGATTGTAAGTCTATAAATAGGTAGCTTGTGATTTCACATTGAAGAACTTTGGTAAACTTACGGTGAAGCTCTGTCGGATCCAGAACTTGAACTTTTACTAATATTGATCAACAAACAGAAAATTAATAAGTAATTCTTGTTATACGATTAACACGTCATTTAGTTTCCGCCTAATTGGACGTTAGATACAAACTCTAGGTTCCTGTGCTATAGAGGACGGTCCTATCACATGTATTTCATGGAGCAAAGCATGAATGGTGATAGGCCTCGGAAGATTGGAAAAGACATAGCAACGATAGCCACTTTTGAAGGGTTTGTCTCTTATATCCCAACTTCGTATGGGTATATGGGAGCTAAAGCCTTGACATATTTCATGATGATAACAAACTTATTTTGTGATGAAACTAAAACTTGAATGTTGACTTGGTTGACAATTATGAACTTGTTGAAAATATGGGATTTCACTTTTGGACCTTGTAAACTTGGATTTCAAACTTATGTATAACATGGCATCGTTGTTAATTATGGTTTGTTTACACAATTGATTGCAACGATTACCTATAAGTCACACGTTTGCGCTTTCACTACGACCAGGGTGTGACATTTGGAAAGTGTTAGGAGTGTATGGAGACTCCTATTTATAAGATAGAATTAGGGTTTAGGTAGTTAATGAAGTAGTGTGGTGGTTGGTGGTTGGTAGTTGGAAAAAGGTGAAAAAGTGGTAAAACCGCGGTTGTTTATGTTTTCTGCCGGATATCCCGTCACCACCTCCGTTTGTGCGGATGAGTGGTTCGTACGGAGGTGACAGGTGCGTGCGAAGGTACTCCTTCGTGCAAAGTTAAGTCTTCATGCAAAGGTAAGTCCTTTGTGCAAAGGTAATGCTATGTTCGCATGAGGGTGCAACGTCCGCACAAGTGGGGTAGGTTGGGTTATTTTGCGTCTTTTTCTCGTGTTTTGATGGTTTTAAGTATTTCAAGCATATTTGAGAAACGTATAAGTGTAATGCATGTATAAATATCAATTTCAAGTATTCCAAGTATCGGTTTTCATGTATGAGCATGTATTCAAGTTTGTAACACCTGTTTCAAGTATGTAGCATGTTTATGTATAAAATGGAATTCCATTATGATTAAGGACTCAGATTACAAGATAGGAAAAGGAATACGATCATGATACGAATACAAGTTTCCATAAACAGAAATAAGATTACACTTTCTAAACAAGGAAAGCACAAAATGTGAAGCGTTACAGTCTCCCATACTTTAGGAAATTTCGTCCCAAAATTTATTCAAGAGGAAGACTCAACGAAAAGATGCGGATGCTTGGTCTTCATTTCACTCTTGAGTTCCCAAGTGAATTCAACTGTCACGTTTTGCCTTCCCATCGCACATTGACTATGGGAATTTGACTGTGCCATAGTTGTTTGGTTCCTCGGTCCATGATTTCGACCGGTTTTTACATAAAGTACAAGGACTCATTGATTTGTAGATTGTCAAGTGGAACTTGAAGTCCTTCTTCAGCTAAGCATTTCTTTAGATTTGAAACGTAGAAAGTCGGATGAACATTGTTCAGCTCTTGAGGTAAATCCAGTTAATACGCTACCTTGCCAATCCTTTCGAGAATCTTGAAAGGGCCTACGAAGCGACGAGCGAGTTTGCCTTTCTTAAAAAATCAAATCACTCTTTTCCAAACGGATAACTTGAGAAGTACGTGATCACCGACATTAAATTCCAAAGTCTCGCGTCTTTTGTCGGTGTAACTCTTTTGTCGGCTTCTAGCCTTGAGTAGGTTGTCACGAATCTGCAAAACCTTGTTCTTCGTCTCTTGTATGAGCTCGGGACTGGTAATTTGAGCTTCTCCGATCTCGTGCCAAGAAATAGGTGAACGCCACTTACGACCATACAACGCTTCGAATGGTGCCATTTGAGTACTAGCATGATAACTGTTGTTGTACGAGAATTTTACCAAAGGTAAGTGTATATCCTAGTTGCCACCAAAATCGATTACGCAAGAGCGAAGCATATCCTCGAGAGTTTGGATAATTCGCTCGGTTTGACCGTCGGATTGAGGATGAAAGGCGGTACTAAGATTGAGATGAGTACCGAGGGCGGTTTGAAAGGTTTGCCAAAGACGCGAGGGGAAACGACCATCACGGTCTAAGATGATGTCAATGGGGATACCATGATGACAAATGAATCCATTCGTGTAGATACGAGCCAATTTCTCGACCTTGTAATCTTCACGAATGGGGAGGAAGTGAGCGGATTTGGTCAGACAGTCGATGATTACCCAAATGCTATCATGACCACACAAAGTACGAGGGAGTTTGGTGATTAAATCCATAGTAATGCTCTCCCATTTCCAGACCGAAATTTCTGGTTGTCCGAGTAAGCCAGAGGGGCATTGATGTTCGGCTTTTACCTTAGAACAATTGAGACATTTTGAAACATAGGTGACGATATCTTTCTTCATACCGGGCCACCAATAAGACATACGAAGGTCTTGGTACATCTTGTTGGCGCCAAGATGAATAGAGTATCGGGATTTGTGAGTTTCCTTCATCAAGAAGTCATGGAGTTTGTCACGGTTTGGAATCCAAACGCGGTCGAGATAGTAAAGAATACCATCGGATTTGGATACGAGTTGATTTTCGGCACCATACTTCATCTCATTTTATAAGTCATTCTCATTAACGGACGAGTATTGGGCCCATGAATTTGATCTCGGAGGTCATTCAAGGTTTGGAAACAAGGAATACTCTTGACAAGATTTTTACGAATAAGAGTGTCGGCCACGACATTTGCCTTACCAGGATGATAGTGAATTTCGCAATCATAGTCGTTGAGAAACTCTACCCATTAGCTTTGACGCATGTTGAGTTCCTTTTGGTTAAAGATGTGCTGAAGACTCTTATGGTCGGTGAAGACCACACTCTTAGTACTGTAAAGGTAGTGTCGCCATATCTTTAACGCAAAACTAACTGCATCAAGTTCAAGGTTGTGGGTAGTGTAGTTCTTCTCATGTATCTTGATTTGTCTCGAAGTGTAAGCGATAACCTTGTCTCATTGCATGCGGGCACAACCGAGACCTTGGTTAGATGCATTGCATCGCAATACACTACGAAGTCGTCGTTAACATCAGGAAGAGCTAGAATAGGAGCATTGCAAAGCATGTCCTTGAGCGTTTGAAAAGACTCCTCTTGTTCGGAACCCCAAACAAAAGGTTTATCTTTTTGAGTCAAGGAAGTGAGAGGAATGACAATTTTAGAAAAGTTGGAAATGAACCGACGGTAATAACCTGCCAATCCAAGGAAATAACAAATTTTGAACGGAGACTTTGGTGAAACCCAGTTCTTAACGCTTTGATTTTCGCGGTATTGATGTGAATGCCTTTCTCGTTCACAACGTGACCGAGAAATTGAACTTTCGTTAGCCAAAATTCACACTTAGAGAATTTGGCGTACAATTGTTCACCGCGTAGGAGTTCGATTAGCCGCAAGTGTCGCTCGTGTTCGTCTTGGGTTTTGGAATAGATGAGGATATAGTCTATGAAAACGATCATGAAGTGATCCAAGTATAACTTACACACACGGTTCATCAAATCCATGAAAACCACTTGTGCATTTGTTAAACTGAAAGGCATGACTACGAATTCATAGTGACCGTATCTAGTACAAAACGCGATTTTTGGGATGTCCCCTTCGAGGACTCGAAGTTGATGATATCCAGAACGGAGATTTATTTTGGAGAAACAAGTTGCGCCTTGGAGTTGATCGAAGAGATCGTCAATACGAGGAAGTGGATAGCGGTTCTTGACAGTAAGCTTGTTGAGTTCACGGTAATCGATACACATACAGAAAGGGCCATATTTCTTTTTGACAAAAAGGACCGGAGCGCCCCAAGGAGAAGTACTAGGGCGTGTAAAGCCTTTATCAAGTAATTCTTGAAGTTGGCTCGATAGCTCTTGCATTTCTGAGGGTACGAGACATTAAGGAGATTTAGCAACAGGTGTAGCGCCAGGAATGGGTTCAATTGGAAAGTCATCAGATAAAGAGGAGGAGGAGGAGGAGGACCAGGTAGGTCTTCGGGAAAAATGTCGGAGAAATCGCAAACGACAGGAACATCAATCACGTTCTTTTCTTTATCCTTCTTTTCCACCACGTGGGCAAGAAAGGCAAAGTACACTTTGCGCAAGTATTTGTTCGCTTGAGTACACGACATAAGCTTGAGACCCTTTGAAGGTTTCTCACCATAAACGTGTAAGGAATCACCTGATCGAAGAGGAAGACAGATGAACTTCTCGGAACAAACAACTTCGGCATGGATTTTCCGAAGCCAATCGAAACTCCCAATTGCATGGGTATATGGTCGATTGAGAATTTGTGATCCTTAAGATTAACTGAATAATTAAGAAGGACAGAATCGACGATTATAGATTTACCATTAGTGACTTCGACGACGAACGATTTTGGCAACTTAGAGAGTCTACACTTAAGAAATGGTTCAAATTCAACGGAAAAAATTCATCCGCACCAGTATCAAAAAGGCAAGAAGCATAAACATTCTTTACAAGAAACATACTGTTGATGATGTCATTGTTGTTCTGAGCCTGATTGGCAGTGATGAAGAAAGCTCGTCCGCGTGGAGCTTGTTGCTGGTTGTTGCATTGCGGACATGCATTGCTGAGATAGTTTGGGTCGCCACACTTGAAACAGGTGCGACCGTTGTTCTCTTGCGGTTGGTTTTAGTTTTGGGCCGGAGGTTGGGTTTGGTTGCCTGGTGGCTTTTGGCCATTTCAGTATTGGGTGTTAAAGTGGCCAAACCTACAAAGGCGGCATGGTGCAGAGGTTGGGTGATGGTAGGTACAGGTATTACACCGGGGATGTGTACTAATGTAGGCTCGTTTTGCCGGCTCAGGGTTTTGGTGAGAGCAAGTTGTTGTTGTTGTTGAGGAAGTGGGTTTTGCAAAGCAACAACCGCACAGTTTCGGTTAGAAGCCTTTCGTTTCTCACCATTGGTGTTGGTTTTGGGGAATGATTTGAATGGTTCGGTGATTGGTTCCGTGGTAGCTTGGTGAACCGATTTGGTAGAACCCTTCGTTTCGTAGGTTCCGTCCAAAATTCGGTTATGGTTAAACTTGGCGGTTAGGCAAAAGGTATCTTCAAGGGTTTTGGGTTAAGCGGACTCAACAAAGTTTGAAATGGTGGAAGGTAGGGCTCGGATGTATTTGGCTATGGCATTTTCAGTAGAATCAACTTGGCAGAGCAAAGGGCACTAAGTTGCTTGAACCTAGCGGTGAGGCCTTGTTTTCGAGTTGTTGAAGCTCGTGGGGAGTGCAGAACTCGTCGTTCATGAGCTTCTTAAGCTCGGTCCAGGTTAACGCGTAAGCGACATCGTCTCTGCGTGCGTTACGCTCGATGGTCCACCAATCAAGGGTTCTTGATCTGAAGACGCCGGTGGCGTTGGTGGTGCGAAGATGCTTAAGACACCCACTTGCCCCATTGGAGCATCTTCGTCGCTCCTTCTTCGCCCATAAACGGAATTCGACTACATGAATTGAATTGCTTAAACGTGAAGGTTGATTTGGGTGGGTCAGCTTTGGAGTCGACCGAGGCATGAGGGGAGTCGGCGTTGTTGGGGGTTTGGATCTTGTTAACGATGTCGGGAATAACCTTAGCCATTTGCTTAGCCATAAACTTCATCATTTCTTTCTTTGGCATGGAGCCGGAGTTGGACTTGGAGTTCCTCCTTGAGTTCCAGTTATGGTTAGAAGACATCTAAAAGATCAAGTAGGAGAAAAGGATGAGACTTGATCATAATGCGTTTATAAAACAATGTTCGTTTTGCATGAATAAGCATAATAGTATTTTCACATAACACATAAGTTCACATAGTTTGCATAAGTATAACATGTATTCACATTCCTAAATCATGTATAAAGTCGATAAGAATAGTAAATTTAGTTTGTTCACGATTATTAATATCATTTTAGATCACGGGTAACGTGCGATTCATGCTTTGGTTTTGAAATGAACGAAGTATCAAGTATAAAATCACATTAAAATGGATACGACATAAAAGAGATTCAAGTCAAACTTGGAGTGTCTTGGAACGAAACTAAGACTATTCCAAATTGAATCGAAAGTTCTTTCGAGTTAGGGAAACATGCTTTAGCCTAACAGGTAGAATACTCTCACCCAGGAACGGTTAACGGCATTCACCCTTCTGGTTACTACATGTACCTCGTCGATCGAAAATTCAAGGCTTTGGCGGGACTGAAAATCGAGGAGTGGGACTAGTTATCAAGATGCGGATTTCACCCCTAACTTGATAGCATCGTACCCTAAGGGTGGTTAGTACTCACCGAACGAGTCAAGGAAATAAATTCTGACTCGTTGGTAAGGGTCCACCTATGAACGGGAAATTTTCCATTAAGATGTGGACATCACTCCTAACTTGATGGTGAAGTTTCATGAAAAATTGAATATGCGGATTGAGGGACTTCACCAAAAATTGTGGGTTTTCACGCCTATTTTGGTGAGATCGTCTCGTTTGTGGTATATGAGTGTCTTCACGTCTTCGTGTGCATATTGTGTCTGCCTTAGGAAAGGCATGTATAACTTAAGACAAAAGAATAGATAGAATCAAAATGAGAGAATTCAAGTATTTTAAGCATATAAACAAGAATGGTCAAATGCGGGTACTTAGACTATAGACTAGGTCAAATCATAGCATTTTTTTCCTAATTCCCTATAGTTATGGCTCTGATACCAACTTGTCACACCCCAACCGATGGCAGAAACATCTGGGCGGGACGAAATAGATTGCAAGAGTCGTCATAACACTAATTGTGACAATATTAATTAAATGTACAATTCATTTCATTTCTAAGAAAGCAAATTACAACTTGTTGAACAAAACCAAAATAGAACAAAGTACTAAATTGAAAGGTGCGTTTCTAGTCATTCTGTTAGATTCCGCTCATCATCATCATCATCAATTTCCTGCAACCGCGTATTAAAGTATAGTTCAATAAAAAGGTATTGGCGAGCATACAAGTTTGATTACTCGCATAAGTATAAAAGTTTAAACGAATCCACATGGCATAATTTTTAACTTAATACTAAGATACGATACTAGCATGCAACTATACGTGTCAACCCAAAGATTCCCGTTAGCGTAATCTAATCATAGCAATGAGTAGAACGTTTTGTTTACTTAACATGACCTCAAGAATACGGGCGGTGCGTTAATCCTGTAGCGCTATACATATTAATGGAGGCTCGTATGAAGTTAATGACAAGTATAAAGTATAAGAATTCTAGCATATATGAGTCCAAGTATAAGGTATTAAGAATGTATATTGGATTGTTTGATTATGATTTAAGCATAAAGTATGTGATTGCGTGAGTTTAATAGCATATACATATTACACCCAAAAGTTTTAAAAGTAAAAAGGGAGTCGTGTATACTCACGTTTTTGCAAACTTTTTAAGTTAAACCCCGAAGTCGTGCAGTTGTGAAGATGGAACACCGAAGTTACCCTACATGGGGGAAATTAAGGTGTATGAGTATTTGAAGTTTGGGGATAGTTCGGAATTGGAATTCTAAGTACATAAAAGTATGTGTAAGAAAATAATTATCTAGTCTTAAACACTCATTTTTTACACTAACATTTTATGTGATTTCATGGGTCGAAATTGCCCATAAGAATCGTAACGAGAGATTTAAAACATAGATAATATAACCTATATTCATGATGTGTAACCATAATCCGGTTAACATCAAGAATTTGGTTAAGTATATATTTATATATATAGTATATAGTATATTTTTACATAGTAAGTCCATCATGAATGTCATAGATGTCAAGCATGGAGGTAGGGTGATAAACATCCATTAAACATCTTTGTATGAATTCACCAAAGCATAAGATTATCAACATAGATGATAACCCAGTTGGTCCTAAATAACAAGAAAAAAATCTAACTAATCCGTCAAGTAGTCAAGTAAGAACAACCCGGGTGTTTCATACCCATAATGGAACATGTTGGAGATGCGATGGGGTGTGCCACTAGAACAAGTGAAGCAGAGGAACAAGTTTGGAGTACCAAGGCTTCTATGGCTCAGACTTACACATGCACAAGTCTTCCAACATTGAAGGTTGGAAGCTTGGATGGTTTCATCACTTAGAACAATTTGGGCGGAATTTAAAAGAAGATTTAAGCTTGTTTCTTGGTGGAAATCAACCACAACACAAAGCCGCAAATATGAACTTAGTTGGAAGCTTGGTGGGTAAAAGATTCAACCAAGTTTAATAAAGAAATGTAAGTTGCAAAAGTCTAAAAGAAAGCATAATTTTAACTCTACTTTGGACCTCAAATGTGGTGGGTTTCACCTTAGTTTGTTATGGCAAACTTGTGAAAACTTTCCTAGAGATTATCCAAGTAGAATGGAAGAAGAAAACATGGAGAAGTAGTGAGTCAAAACTCACTTAGAAAGCTTGAAACTTTCTACCAAGTCTTGCAAGTTTGAGAGAGATTAAGAAGATTTGGGAGAAGTTAAAGTGTTTGGAAAGTGTTTAGGAGTGTATGGGGACTCCTATTTATAAGATAGAATTAGGGTTTAGGTAGTTAATGAAGTAGTTGGTGGTTGGTAGTTGGAAAAAGGTGAAATAGTGGTAAAAACGCGGATGTCTATGTTTTCTGCCCGAAATGCCATCACTAGCTCAGTTCATGCGGATGAGTGGTTCGTACGATGGTGACAGTCATGCGAAGGTACTGGTCCGTGCGAAGGTAAGTCCTTCGTGCAAAGGTAAGTCCTTCGGGCAAAGGTAATGCCTACGTCCGCACGAGTGGGGTAGGTTGGGTTATTTGGTGTCTTTTTCTCGTGTTTTAGCCAGTTTTAAGTTTTTCAAGCATATTTGAGTAACGTATAAGTGTAATGCATATATAAATATCAATTTCAAGTATTCCAAGTATTGGTTTTCGTGTATGAGCATGTATTCAAGTTTGTAACACTTGTTTCAAGTATGTAGCAAGTTTATGTATAAAATGGAATTCCATTATGATCAAGGCCTGGGATTACAAGATAGGAAAAGGAATACGAACATGATATGAATACAAGTTTCCATAAATAGAAATACAATTACACTTTTTAAATAAGGAAATTGTATTCTCGTGTTTTAGCCAGTTTTAAGTTTTTCAAGCATATTTGAGTAACGTATAAGTGTAATGCATGTATAAATATCAATTTCAAGTATTCCAAGTATCGGTTTTCGTGTATGAGCATGTATTCAAGTTTGTAACACTTATTTCAAGTATGTAGCATGTTTATGTATAAAATGGAATTCCATTATGATCAAGGCCTGGGATTACAAGATAGGAAAAGGAATACGAACATGATACGAATACAAGTTTCCATAAATAGAAATACAATTACACTTTTTAAATAAGGAAAGCACAAATGTGAAACGTTACAACCGTGAAGTACGTGTCCCAGTCGTTCAAAGAGGATGCACTCACATGGTAGAAGGCCATGATGATCCAAGCATCAGTAAAAGCCCATCTATATAACATGGGATGGGGAAAGTTCGTAGAACTCATTAGTGAGACTTATTGTCCACCTCACGAACTAGAGAATATAGAGTCAGAGTTTCTGAAACTAACTATGAAGAACTTAGACTACAAGGGATATTTGTCTAAGTACAACTCTCTATCCAAATTGGTGCCATACCTTATTACCCCCTAGTCTAAGTATATCGCGAGATACATTGGTGGCTTAGCACCAGAAATCAAGGGTATGGTGAAAACTTCACACGCAAGCACCTTTAGATCCGCTGTAGATCTATCTCTCTCCTTAATAGAAGATGAGATTCTATTGAGAGCCACAAAGACCGAGTTGAGCAATAAGAGGAAGAAAGAAAGAAATCTTCCTTAATCCAAGAAAGGAATAATTGATTCAAAGAAGAATCAATCAGGGACTAGTGGTCCAAAACCTGAATGTAAAACTTGCAGGAAGAGGCACTTTGGAAAGTGTAGGCTTGAGTCACCAAGAAGTTGTGGTATATGCAAGAGAACGGGTCACAAGACACATGGGTGTCGAGACCTCAAGGACGCAGTATGTTACAAATGCGGAGAAAAAGGCCACATTAGGACTAATTATCCTAAGATCGCAAGTGATGGTAAAGCCAAGGCAAATGATAACAAGAAAGGCAATGCTAGAGCCTTTCAGTTAACCACAAGAGAAGCGATCAATGATGCTAAAGTCATAAAGGGTACGTTTCCGGTTAATGATTTTTGCAAGAGTCTTATTCGATTCAGGAGCTGATAAAAGTTTCGTAGATAATAAATTATGTGAATTGTTAAATTCACCCTTAAATGACCTAGGATTAACATATGGGTCGAGATAGCAGATGGAAACATTGAAATAGCTTCCAAAATCCTAGAATGTTGCCATATAACCATTTATAACCAATCTATTCCCATAAATATTTCACCTATGACTCTTGCGGGATTCGATATAGTTTTGGGTACGGACTGGTTATTCCATAACCAGGCCCGAATTGCCTGCGATAAGAAACTTATCGAAATCAAATCCCCTTCTGGTGATTCACTCACCATCCATGGAGATCATTATTATAGATCGTCTGACAAAGTATCCCTACTTAAGGCGTCCAGATGTCTGAGAAAAGGGTATGTCATCTACATGGCACAAATAACCGTGGACAACCCTAAACAAAAGATTGAAGAAATCCCTATCATCTCTAAATTTCCAGAAGTATTTCCTGAAGACCTGCCTGGTCTGCCTCTAGACGGGCAAGTGGAGTTTAGGATAGATATACTTCCTGGCTCAGCTCCGATAGCAAAAGCCCCATACCGTTTAGCACCAATGGAGATGAAGAAATTAAAGACTCAACTTGATGAACTCTTGGAGAAAGGTTTCATTCAACCTAGTACTTCTCCCTGGGGAGCTCCTATTCTGTTCATGAAAAAGAAAGACGGTTTAATGCGGATGTGCATTAACTACCGTGAACTGAATAAGATCACGATCAAGAATTGTATCCCTTGCCGAGAATTGACGATTTATCCGATCAATTGCAAGGAGCGAGTTTCTTTTCCAAGATTGACTTGAGATCAAAATATTACCAATTGAAGGTAAGAAGTGAAGATATTCCCAATACTTCTTTTAGAACAAGATATGGTTACTATGAGTTTCTAGCGATGCCCTTTGGACTCACCAATGCACCTGCAGCATTCATGGACCTCATGAACAGAGTCTGCAAACCATATCTAGATAAGTTTGTCATCGTCTTCATAGACGACATACTTATCTACTCGAGTATCAAAGATGATCATGAGAAACATCTTCAATGTATGCTCAGTCTATTAAAACAGGAGAAACTCGATGCTAAGTTCTCCAAATGCGAGTTTTAGCTCAGAGAAGTCCAATTTTTGGGACATATGATTAGCGAGCATGGTATCCAAGTGGATCCTGCTAAGATTGAGGCTATCATGAATTGGGAAGCACCCAAAACACCCTCTGAGATTCGCAGTTTCTTAGGATTGGCAGGATATTACTGAAGGTTTATCGAGAACTTTTCAAGAATAGCTACACCCCTAACTACACTAACTCGAAAGAATGTAAAGTTTGACTGGGTACCAAGCAAAAGGGATCTTTCGAAATCCTAAATCAGAAACTGAGCAACGCTCCTGTCTTGTCATTACCAGAAGGAATTGAAGATTTCGTTGTGTACTGTGATGCTTCGCACACATGATTAGGTTGCGTGCTAATGTAGAGTGGCAAGGTAATTGCATGTGCATCACAACAACTTAAAGTACACGAAAGAACTACACCCTACACGACTTAGATTGGGTGCGGTAGTCTTTGCTTTAAGATTATGGAGACACTACTTGTATGGTCATGGACCTCATGAACAGAGTCTGCAAACCATATCTAGATAAGTTTGTCATCATCTTCATAGACGACATACTTATCTACTCGAGTAGCAAAGATGATCATGAGAAACATCTTCAATGTATGCTCAGTCTATTAAAACAGGAGAAACTCGATGCTAAGTTCTCCAAATGCGAGTTTTAGCTCAGAGAAGTCCAATTTTTGGGACATATGATTAGCGAGCATGGTATCCAAGTGGATCCTGCTAAGATTGAGGCTATCATGAATTGGGAAGCACCCAAAACACCCTCTGAGATTCGCAGTTTCTTAGGATTGGCGGGATATTACTGAAGGTTTATCGAGAACTTTTCAAGAATAGCTACACCCCTTAACTACACTAACTCGAAAGAATGTAAAGTTTGACTGGGTACCAAGCAAAAGGGATCTTTCGAAATCCTAAATCAGAAACTGAGTAACGCTCCTGTCTTGTCATTACCAGAAGGAATTGAAGATTTCGTTGTGTACTGTGATGTTTCGCACACATGATTAGGTTGCGTGCTAATGTAGAGAGCCAAGGTAATTGCATGTGCATCACAACAACTTAAAGTACACGAAAGAACTACACCCTACACGACTTAGATTGGGTGTGGTAGTCTTTGCTTTAAGATTATGGAGACACTACTTGTATGGTACAAAGTGTATTATATACACTGACGATAAAAGTCTTCAACGCATGTTCAATCAGAGGGATTTGAATATGTGCCAACGTCGTTGGATGGAAACCTTGAATGATTACAAATGTGAGATTATTATCATCCTGACAAGGCAAATGTCGTTGCTGATGCCTTGGGCCGGAAAGAAAAGATAAAACCGATTAGAGTGCATGCTAAAAGAATTGAGCTTCGAACCAGCTTGAATGAGAAGCTAGTAGATGCTCAAAAACAAGCCTTGTTAGAGACAAATGTTCCAAAAGAGGAACTAGGTGGAACTATCGAACAGTTAAAACCTGGTAATGATGGAATCTTGAGACTTAATGATAGAATTTGGTTCCTGTATTTGGAGGACTCAGAGAGTTGATTTTAAAAGAATCACACAACTCAAGATATTCTATACATCCGGGTGGAGACAAGATGTACCAAGACCTCAAGAAGAACTATTGGGGATAGGCATGATAAAGTCTATCGCCACCTATGTAGCCAAATGTCTGATATGTTCGCAAGTGAAAGCCGAACACCAGAAACCGTTAGGTTTGCTACAACAGTTAGAAATACCCATTTGGAAATGGGAAATGCTAACTATGGATCTAATTACCAAGTTACCTAGAACAAGTTGTGGAAACGATACTATTTGGGTTATAGTCGACAGACTGACTAAGTCAGCCCATTTTCTGCCAATAAAAGAGATATAGTTCAGACAATGTGGCCAAGTTATATGTTGAAAATATAGTATCCCTGCATCGTGTGCCACTGAAAATAATATCTGATCGTGATACTACATCTCACTTTGGGAAAAGTTTCCAACAAGCTTTAGGCACTCGCCTAATTTTAGTACAGCTTACCATCCTCAACCCAATGGTCAGAGTGAGCATACTATTCAGGCTTTGGAAGACATGCTAAGGGCATGCGTGATCGATTTAGGAGGTAGTTGGGATGATCATCTAACCCTAATCGAATTCTCCTACAGCAACTGTTATCACACTGTATAAAAGTTGCACCATTTGAGGCTTTATACGGAAGAAAGTGTAGACCGCCTATTTGTTGGGCAGAAATTGGAGAGAATTGATTATGCGGACCTGAGATAGTTCTGGAAACAACGGATAAAATAGTCAAATTCGTGACAGACTTAATGCAGCTTGTGATAGACAAAAGAGCTACGCTGACAAGAGAAGAAAACCTCCTGAATTCCAAATCGGAGACAAAGTTATGTTAAAAGTATCACCTTGGAAAGGTGTAGTAAGATTTCGAAAGGAGGGCAAGTTAAGCCTAAGATATATAGGACCTTTCAAAATATTTGAAAGTGTCGGTTTGGTAGCTTATAAGCTTAAACTACCTGAGTAACTGAGTGGAATCCACGATGTATTCCACATATCAAATCTGAAGAAATGTCTAGCTGATGAATCGCTAGCAATGCCACACCATAAGGTGCAAATCGATGAAAACCTGAGGTTCATTGAGAAACCTTTATCAATCAAGGATTGACAGGTTAAAAAGCCCCAAAAGATAAAGATTCCTATCGTGAAAGTAAAATGAGATTCCCGTCGTGGCCCAGAATACACGTGGGAAGTTAAATCAGACATGAGACAAAAATACCCCTATCTTTTTGTATAAAATCTCGAGGACGATATTTCTTTTAAGGGGGTGAGGATATAACACCTCGCAAATTTATATCATATAATAACACGACACATGTCCAAACTCTCTGTTTATTCTCGATTTGTGGAAGGAGGGGGACCAATTATGTCAAAAAGGAAATAGAAACAAAGTCCAAGGACTAAAGTGGAAAAAATGCCAAGATTCCACTTTTGAAGGTCCCTTACGGACCGTAAGGGGTTCAAAACCTGTAAAGGCGGTGAACCCACCACTTACGGATTGTAACCCACCTCTTACGGTCTGTAAGAGGTGCAGATATAGCAGAATGGCAACTGGCAATTCCGTGCTGCCTTATTGCCACCAATCTCGCAAAATTGTCTCAAACTCACCTACTTGTGACACCTAAAATGACACTAATCCCTTTCCTAAAGCTCTTACTTACACTTGTCATGATTTAGGAGATTTTGGATTAGTATAAATAGGTGAACATGGTTCATATTCAACTCACGCCTTTCAATTCACTCTTAATCTGATACTTGGAGCTTCCTCTGGAGTTTAGAGCAGCCTCTTGAAGTTCTTAGGAATCCTCAAGTCTAGTAAGTCGTTCCCCCTTGTTCAATTTCATTAATTTAGCTAGTAATCAACTGAAAGTCAAATAGTTTGACTTTTCGTTTGACTTTCAATTCTGACCATTTTGGTCAAGTCTAAAATCCGAATTTTCCTATGTGATCGTACTAATGTTGGTATGATCTCCTGTGATCTACCTTCCGAAAATCACGTTTGATAGGCAAAATGATGAGTCGAACATATATATATATATATATATAATAATGTCAAAACTAGTAAATGTGCATTTTATGCTAATTGAACTTTAAGCTATCCAAACTCAAAGTTTTGACATTATATCAGTAGCAATGTTGCAGAAATCAGCCTAGGCGGCCGATTAGTCGGCGCCTAGGCGCTAATCGGTCCATCATCGCCTAAAATAGTCCAAATCGGCCAAAAAATGGGTCCATGTCATAATCGGTCAAATCGGTCCTAGGCGGTCAAAATCGGTCTAATCGGAGTAATCGGGCCCAAGGTGTTTTGCCTTAATAAACCCAAATTTTATAACCTGGCCCATGAATTTGACATAAATTTGGGCTATTCACCTTTATGAGCCCAAATTTATGGTTACAGACTAGTGATTCACCCTAAAAACAACTTATGATTCACCCAAATCTTTAAAGTATTTGAACTTATGTTAATTTTTGAATTTCTAAGTACTTGATTTGTGGTGTTTAAGTTTAATTGCTTATGTTTGAACCATACTATTTGAAACTTGAAGTATTTATGTGAATTTTGAAGTATTATTTTTATATATTGTTTATATATATATAATTTTGAAAAAATACATATAAAAATCCCATTCCGATTAACCCATGTTAATCCCGATTAATCCCTATTAATCCCGATTAATCCCTAGGCGGTACCTCACCGCCCGATTAGCACCTAACGCCTTCTACAACATTGATCAGTAGTATGGATTAATATAGCATATTTTGACATGCTCAACTCATCATACTCAGTTTAGACATCTATTCTCTATCGAAAGTCAAGCAGTTTGATTTTTGCTTTGACTTTCAATTCCGACTCATTTGGTCTACTTTGTGTAAGTCCAGATGTCACACCCCAACCGATGGCGGAATCATCAGAGCGCGGCACTAAGCGAATCAGATTGTTCGAGAGAATCCATAACGACTATTATAAACGACAGTATTTAAAGCGTCAATTTCCCATACAATTAAGATATAATCATTCCATAATCATTACAAATCCAAACATTCTCAAACAATTCAAAATTCGACAACTAGATTATTACAAGTTTCTAAAGCAAAATCCTAAGTCCTATTTGCAGCGATAACATCCTCAACCTGTTATATACGTTAAAATACAAGTCAATACAATAATGTAAATGTGAGTACACAAGTTTAATAGCATAATAATAGTGATAAAGTGTTTACGCATAACCAACATGTACACGTAGAGAAAGTGAATCTAAGTAAGCTAACAATAATGATACAAGCTAACCAACACGACTGCGAGGTGGAGTATGCGTGATACGTGTTCATAATAGCGAACACGCACGGTAAAGTAATATGCGAGCCTTAACAACCCCCGAACCAATCGGGTGTTGAGTCCAAACTATAGTACTATCGTTGCTAAGGGTGGTCTGCAAGTCCTCATTATTCACACATAGCAAACAGACATTCAGCGATTCACGTGTAACATGCGAGAGCGGTTAGGGTTAAAAGAGTTTAGCTTGTGTGTAGCGTGTTTTGATATAGAGAACGTATGGAACACCCAAAAGTGTGTTTTAAGCAAAAAAGGGTTCAAGTATACTCGTTGTGGGTGCGTAACCAGCAAACACAGCTGGTCTTGGGGAGCGAGGAGAGTGTCGGGTCAGCCTGCGAGCGAGAACAGAAGTGCATCAGTCTTCCATGGTGCTGAATCAGTTGAACGGAGAAGTTGTTCGGAAAACACACCAGTTCGTGCGAACTTGGCCAGTTCGTGCGAACTTGGCCAGTTTGTGCGAACTTGGCCAGTTCGTGGAACTTGTCCAGTGCGTGCGAACTTGACTGTTTCATGTCCAAAATCGATTGTTTTCGCGTCTTTCGTCGAGGAAATCGAGTGTCCATCCTTCCAACCTTGAGCTACTGAGCAAAACCAAAGCTGGGGAGGTCTTTTTAGAGCAGTTAGCCACTTAAGGGAACTTGGACTGGTTCGTACGAAGTACTACTTCGTACGGAACAGTCTTGTGACGCCTCGTATTTCCATAAAAACCATATTTTTTAAAATACTCGACGTTTCGATATTTCCCTAAATTCACAAACGAATAATTGAAAAATATATATATTTCTACGCACCTTTATCGCAACCGGCAACGAAACACCTTGCTTAGCATTACCTACTTTATTTTGTTTTTGTAATTTGAAATTTAATAAAACTAAAATAATAATATTTTTCCGATATTCAATGGTGATCGGGTCTCTCGCAAATCACGTCCGGGCCGCTAGAGAACCCTAAACGCTAGTTACCGGGCCTTGGACCAAACGCAAACCAACCTAAAACCCTAAACTAACTAAATCTTAAACCTATTTAAAAATAATTAAACTCACATACACTCAAAAACACACACCCTCAGCAGCATACAAACAACATCCCAGCCCATGTTCCTCTCCGGCGACCGGAGGTAATTCCGGCAAACTCCGGCGCCTCCCGTCCCCCGACAACAAGCCACAGACACCCTCAGCCCCTCTCCATCCCTCACCCTCCTCGCTCTCTCCCCAAAACTGGACGGCCAGCCACCTATCTTGTGGCGGCGCACTGGGAACTCCGGCAACAGCAGCGGCGGCGGTAGCCGCATGAACAGCAAGTCTCGTCTCCGGCGATCCCGGTCCTTGAGTTCACTCAGGTAAGCCTTGTTCCACTCGTGCATGAGTCTCCAATCCTTTTGTTCCTGTTCGGAAGCAGAACCACGCCGTCTACGGCAGTGGTGGTTGGTGCCGGAGACCGTCGATGACGGTAGTGGATTGGTCTCGGGTTCGATTATTCGGGTCGTTCGTTTCAGCTCCGGTATGATTCAGGTCAGTCTTATTTCGAGATGTTTTGGTTAAAACTAATCCCTGTTCAGTTGATTGTTTCAGCTTGGCTCCGATTCGAGTTGGCTCAGTCCTGGTTCGACTTCGGGTCTGAACCTTGTTTAGGGTTTGGTCGAGTCCTGTTCGGGTTCTGATTTAGTGTTCGGGTCTCTGTCAAGTCAAGTCAACTGAGGTCAACTCAGTCAACATAACTCGGTAAATTTCTAACACGACTTCATTTATATTATCTTAATTACATATATCGAGTTCTATGTAAAACCGAGTCCGAACCAACATATATTAGTATCTGATAACTTTACAAAATATTTGTAATAATATTCGTATATTGTAATTAAAATTTTGATGAGTTTTGATAAAACATTAAGTGACAACTTGTGTTATCAGGACCGTCCTAAAACAGGGGAAACTCTGCCCATTTTTCGTCAATAAATGTATAAATATACACATATCTATTTTACCTTTTTCGTCGACATACATATATATGCATACATATATGTGTTATACTCTTTATATAAAAATATATAAATATACATATATCTATAATATACTTTTCATTGAAATAAATATATATATATATATATATATATAAATATATGTTATGTTATTCATCGACATATAAAACTGATTAACTTGTTTGCGTCAAACTACATATACATATATAACCACTAAACATTCGCTACGCTAAAGAACGTATCTGACGCCAATGAAGTTATAAAATGAAAACAAGTGTTTATTTATTATAATAATACGTCGACAACCTCTATATTTGCGTACCTTCGTTTGTCGATGTGAGGTGACCTCGGTGATCCACCCTTCGACCATCGCCTATCCACGGAATACAAAGGACGCTTCGTAAATGTGAGCATACTCGACCCCTTTCTACTCCTTTAAATGCATTTTGGGTGCAACATGTATCAGTTAACAAAAATTTATATTAAACGAAATAAAATGTATTCAAATTACCAAACAAGTTATCAGTTATGCTTTTGTGAGTTATACGTGTTAGTTTAAACTCGTCTATACATGCTATTGTTATGCTTGAGTTATTTATGCTTATTAATTTCCAACATGTATACTCATGATATTGTTATGCTTAGAATGTTATGTATGCTAGTTAAAGAATTCAATTATATATCATTATTATCATTATTATGCGAAAGTGGTCTACATATATGTGTGATTCAAATTGAATATACACTCGTCATGATTGAAACAAAACTTTCATACTTACATTTATTTCAAACTTGTATGCTCGCCAATACTTTTGTATTGATCTACGCTTTTAATACATGTTGCAGGAATTATGATCATGCAAGGAATTTAATAGGTTTGCCTAGAAACGCATTTAAACTTTAAATTCTTGTTGTATCGTATCTCCTTTCAAACATGTTGTATCTTGTTTCGAAACCTTGTAATAACTGTTATTAATGAAATGAAATTGTATTTCTTTTATATGTGACGTGATTCAATTCTGTATGATCTTATTTAAAACGATGTAAAATGTAATCATTAAACACTTGTCACAAATAGCGTTATGAAGCCTCTTGCAATCTCGTTTTCGTCTCACTCCGATGTTTCCGCCATCGGTTGGGGTGTGACAGATTGGTATCAGAGCTATAACTATAGGGAATTAGGTAGAATTTCCATGTTCGACCTAGTCTATAGTTTAAGTACCATACTCATAACCATTTGTGATACTTGTCTAAATTGTTATTCTTCCTACCTTGCTTCTCTCTTCCCTTTGGTTTTAAAACTTACAATATGTCTTTCCTAAGACACAACACAATACAAATTCTTGAGAATATTCTTGTTCAACAATCGAAATAACACATCAAAATAGGGGTGATTCCCGCCATTGGTGAGGAATTTCAACCCGCTCTACATGTTATTTTGCGCGAAATTCACCATCAAGTCAGAAGTGATATCTATATCTTGATGTGAGTATCTATTTCATAATCAAGTGGATCTTTATTGACGATTCGAGATTATATCTTGATACGTTCAATAAACCACAATTTGGGGACGAAATTGTCAAGCCAGGATTGACATCCACACCTTGATGACTAGTCCCGCTCTTCAATTTTCAATCTCGCCAAAGTTTCGTATTTTCGTTCAAATTTCGGACATGTATTAACTGGAAGGGTAAAATACCGTTAATCGCTTGGCGACGAGAGTATTATACCTATTAGGCCAAATCATGTCTCCCTAATTCGAAAGGACTTATGATTCACTTTGGAATAATCGAAGTTTCTAAAATATGAAACACACCAACATTATATCAAGTCTCTCTTTTACGCTATCTTAAATTTTATGCAGTATAATTATTATTCCTTCATTTTATTCCAATGTCACATTATACTAGAATCGAATTTATGCACAACAAACTTCTCATTTATACCAAAATCTATTACACAATGATTCTATAGGTGCATACTAAACATTATATTTAATTTGGGATTACTGGAACATTCTTATGTGATAAACTCGTTATAAAACCACATCTTAACATGTATAGCACTTGTGTAGTGCTATAGGAGTAGCGCCTACCCGTATTCTTGAGGTCATGTTAAGTAAACTATTTCATACTAAGTAAACTATTTTACACTATGTTTCAACAATATTGACTAGTCAACATTGCGTACACGATGGTTTGACTTGTTTATTCACATGTTTATGTGGTAGACTCGTCATTAAATTTGATCAAGCCACAACTTAACATGTATGGCGCTTGTGTAGCGCTATAGGAAGTGACGCTCGCCCGTATTCTTGAGGTCATGTTAAGTAAACTATTTTACACCCTCTTCGTTTTAACGATGATGGGTAGTCTACATTGCGTTACACGATGGTTTGGCCTGTTTATTCACATGCCAGTAATCCGTTAATCTTTGTTAACTAAAATATATCATTTGTATTGTACACGAATGTGCATATATGCACGCTTACACTTATACTCATACTTATACACTATATTCTTTCATACTTAATAACAATTATATTTATATACTTGAGACTCTATATACGCTATCATTCTCACTCGTAATACGCTAATAAACCCTGATCGGGACACTGAACGTAACATGGCATCGATTAGCAAAACGGACGTAATAGGGTATAAACATGGTGGATACGTCGCTGCTACTTCCCATATATAAGTGTTAATACCATATTACTAATGTTTCGTAAAACGTGCCATGGGAAATTCGGTGTTTCACTGCTATATTTAAAGACAAACTTTAATCACTCACCACCTATTCTCGATTATACCCGCGCATACTTCGAAGTGCCACTTTTTCTAAAGTCTTCTTCTTGTATAAATTTCGGGACGAAATTTCCTAAAGTAAGGGAGACTGTGACGCCTCGTATTTCCGTAAAAACCATATTTTTGAAAATACTCGACGTTTCGATATTTCCCTAAATTCACAAACGAATAATGGAAAATATATATATATTCCTGCGCACTTTTAACGCAACCGGCAACGAAACACCTTGCTTAGCATTACCTACTTATTTTGTTTTTGTAATTTGAAATTTAATAAAACTAAAATAATAATATTTTTACGATATTCAATGGCGATCGGGACCGAAAACGGCTCTCGCAAATCGCGTCCGGGCCGCTAGAGAACCCTAGACGGTAGTTGCCGAGTCTTGGGCCCAACGCAAACCAACCTAAAACCCTAAACTAACTAAACCCTAAACCTATTTAAAACTAAATAAACTCACACACACTAAAAAACACACACACCTCAGCCGCATACAAACAACATCCCTGCCCGTGTTCCTCTCCTGCGACTGGAGGTAATTCCGGCGAACTTCGGCGCCTCCCGTCCCCCGACAACAAGCCACAGACACCCTCAGTCCCCTCTCCATCCCTCACCCTCCTCGCTCTCTCCCCAAAACTGGACGGCCAGCCACCTATCAGGTGGTGGCGCACCGGGAACTCCGGCAACAGCAGCGGCGGCGGTAGCCGCATGAACAGCAAGTCTCGTCTCCGGTGATCCCGGTCCTCGAGTTCACTCAGGTAAGCCTTGTTCCACTCGTGCGTGAGTCTCCAATCCTTTTGTTCCTGTTCGGAAGCAGAACCACGCCGTCTACGGCAGTGGTGGTTGGTGCCGGAGACCGTCGATGACGGTAGTGGATTGGTCTCGGGTTCGATTGTTCGGGTCGTTCGTTTCAGCTCCGGTACGATTCAGGTCAGTCGTATTTCGAGATGTTTTGGTTAAAACTAATCCCTGTTCAGTTGATTGTTTCAGCTTGGCTCCGATTTGAGTTGGCTCAGTCCTGGTTCGACTTCGGGTCCGAACCTTGTTTAGGGTTTGGTCGAGTCCTGTTCGGGTTCTGATTTAGTGTTCGGGTCTCGGTCAACTCAAGTCAACTGAGGTCAACTCAGTCAACATAACTCGGTAAATTTCTAACACGACTTCATTTATATTCTCTTAATTACATATATCGAGTTCTAAATGTAAAACCGAGTCCGAACCAACATATATTAGTATCTGATAACTTTACAAAATATTTGTATTAATATTCGTATATTGTAATTTAAAATTTTGATGAGTTTTGATAAAACATCAAGCGACAACTTGTGTTGTTAGGACCGTCATAAAACAGGGAAAACTCTACCTATTTTTCGTTAATAGATGTATAAATATACACATATCTATTTTACCTTTTTTGTCGACATACATATATATGCATACATATATGTGTTACACTCTTTATTTGAAAATATATAAATATACATATATCTATAATATACTTTTCATTGAAATAAATACATATATATACAAATATATGTTATGTTATTCATCGACATATAAAAATGATTAACTTGTTTACGTCAAACTACACATATATAACCACTAAACATTCGCTACTCTAAAGAACGTATCTGACGCCAATGAAGTTATAAAATGAAAACAAGTGTTTATTTATTATAATAATACGTCGACAACCTCTAATATTTGCGTACCTTCGTTTGTCCATGTGAGGTGACCTCGGTGATCCACCTTTCGACCATCGCCTATCCACGGAATACCAAAGGACGCTTCGTAAATGTGAGCATACTCGACCCTTTCTACTCTTTAAACGCATATTGGGTGCAACATGTATCAGTTAACAAAAATTTATATTAAACGAAATAAAATGTATTCAAATTACCAAACGAGTTATCAGTTATGCTTTTGTGAGTTATACGTGCTAGTTTAAACTCATCTATACATGATATTGTTTTGCTTGAGTTGTTTATGCTTATTAATTTCCAACATGTATTCTCATGATATTGTTATGCTTAGGATGTTATGTATGCTAGTTAAAGAATTCAGTTATATATCATTATTATCATTATTATGCGAAAGTGGTCTACATATATGTGTGATTCAAATTGAATATATACTCGTCATGATTGAAACAACACTTTCATACTTACATTTATTTCAAACTTGTATGCTGGCCAATACTTTTGTATTGATCTAAGCTTTTAATACATGTTGCAGGAATTATGATGATGCAAGGAATTTAATAGGATTGCCTAGAAATGCATTTAAACTTTAAATACTTGTTGTATCGTATCTCATTTCAAACATGTTGTATCTTGTTTCGAACCCTTGCAATAACTATTACTAATGAAAGACGTGATTCAATTCTGTATTATCTGATTTAAAACGATGTAAAATGTAATCGTTAAACACTTGTCACAAATAGCATTATGAAGCCTCTTGCAATCTCGTTTTCGTCTCACTCTGATGTTTCCGCCATCGGTTGGGGTGTGACAAGTCCGGTTCGCAAAAGTTGGCTGTTTTGTGTCTTCGTGCTTCCGGATCTGAGTTTTTGCTTGAAACAGACGTGATTTCGAATCCATTTCAAGTATATTTCTGACAATGCCTCATTCCACTACTTAGTGAACGAAACACACGTTGGTTAGTCCGTTCTTAGTGTAAAAATCAATCCTTAAACAGTTTTCTCAGATCTAACACTTGGTGAGTCGAAATCATCAAGATCTCTAACTTGGGAAGCCAAGGCTAAGCCCAAAATACTCCTTTATGTGTAGATCTAAGTTAAAAAAGAAGTTTTATGGAAAAAGATGAAGGTTTTCGTAAATAGAGAAGTTTTGATGAAATCGAAGGAAACCTTGTGCAAAATCGTAGTGGAAAACGTTATGGTTTGCATAAAACGAGTCGTTTCTTACTTGGAAATCAAAGAAATTCGGGTTTGGGAGTTCTGGTGCAAAGTGGCAGCAAGAGGGGAGTGTGTGGAGGTACTGGGTATTTATAGGAGAGGGTGATATGGCATCAGTTTGTGCGAACTTGCGATTTTCGGTTCGATGTTTTCATTTGTTTTTGTTATTTTAAGCGTTTTCGAGCGTTTTAGCGAGGTATTTAGCGTTGTGATGAAAACTCAAGCGTTTGAACGAGTTTTAAGTGAGTAAGCGAGAGCGACAACGCGTAATAACCATACAAAACACATGTAACACATAACACACATAATGCAAAGTAAATAACATAAAGTAACATGATTGAGTTTGCGATGCGATGAGCGTTGCGAGTAGTTTAAGCGAGTAAATGCGATATATATAAGCGACATAATAGTGTGTTTCCAAAATAATTTAACCATCATAATAAATCTCGGATTACAAAATGATACATAAACAAGAATAACGGTAATAATATGGATTCGGATAACAATCCGAAATATCGGGTTGTTACAGTCTCCCCTCCTTTAGGGAATTTCGTCACGAAATTCAGGTGCGGTCGTAACGAAGAGGTGAGGATATTTATCTTTCATATCACTTTCGAGTTCCCAAGTGAACTCGGCGCCGCGTTTGCCTTTCCATCGGATCTTCACAATAGGAATGCGAGAGCGTCGAAGTTTCTTGATCTCTCGGTCCATGATCTCTACTGGCTTTTCTACAAAATGCAGCGTCTCATTTATTTGCAAGTCTTCAAGTGGCACATGAAGATTTCCTTCAGCTAAACACTTTTGAGGTTTGCGACATGGAAAGTCAGATGTACATTGCTGAGTTCTTTCGGTAATTCGAGTCGGTAGGTCACTTTACCAATTCTTTCCAGAATCTTAAAGGGACCCACGTATCGTGGCGCTAGTTTCCCTTTCTTTCCGAAACGGATCAAGCCTTTCCAAGGTGAAACCTTTAAGAGAACGTGATCTCCCACTTTGAACTGTAGGGGCTTGCGGCGTTTATCAGCATAACTCTTTTGACGACTCCGAGCTTTCAGAAGGTTGTCTCTGATTTAGAGGATTTTGTCTGACGTTTCTTGTATTAGCTCAGGACCAGTGATCTGAACGTCTCCAATCTCGTGTCATACAATAGGCGATCGGCATTTTCTGTCGTATAATGCCTCAAAAGGTGCCATTTGAATAGTAGTATGATAACTGTTATTGTACCAAAATTCTATTAAAGGTAAATGTGTTTCCCAATTACCACGAAATCTATAACACACGATCGAAGCATGTCTTTGAGGGTGCGAATCCTGCGCTCAGTCTGACCGTCGGTTTGAGGATGAAATGCGGTACTAAGATTAAGTTTAGTACTGAGTGCAGATTGGAAAGTCTCCCGGAGACGCGACGTAAAGCGACCGTCACGATGAGAGATGATGTCACGAGGCGTCCCGTGTCGACAAATGACTTTGTCAGTATAGATTCGTGCTAATTGTTCAACCTTATAGTCTTCTCGTATGGCAATGAAATGAGCAGATTTCGTGAGGTGATCAACAATAACCCAAATGCTATCGTGACCAGAAGAGGTGCGAGAGAGTTTTGTAACAAAATCCATAGCTATACTCTCCCATTTCCACATCGGGATATTGGGTTGCTCGAGTAAACCAGAGGGCCGTTGATGTTCGGACTTAACTTTCGCACAAGTTAAGCATTTCGAAACATACAGAGCGATATCCTTTTTCATGCCCGGCCACCAATATCTAGAACGGAGGTCCTGGTACATTTTGTCGGCACCGGGGTGAATGGAATATCGAGACTTATGGGCTTCGGTCAATAGTAACTCTTGAAGGTTATTGCGGCTAGGGATCCAGATGCGATTCAGGAAATAGTAAATCCCGTTAGACTTATTCTCCAGCTGGGTTTAGGCACCACATTTCATTTCCTCATACAAGGTATTCTCAATAAACATGCGTGCTGGGTTCGCAAATCAGGGTTTTGAGTTTATTCTGGGCTTGAACGTCATGAATGCTATACACATAGCTTCGTCGACTGAGAGCATCGGCCACAACGTTTGCTTTGCCGGGATGGTAACGTATCTCACAATCATAGTCGTTGAGAAGTTCAACCCATCTGCGTTGGCGCATGTTTAGTTCTTTCTGGTTGAAAATGTGTTGTAAGCTCTTATGGTCGGTGAAGACCGTACACTTTGTACCATAAAGGTAGTGTCGCCATATCTTTAACGCAAAAACAACTGCACCGAGTTCGAGATCGTGGGTAGTGTAGTTCTTCTCGTGGATTTTGAGTTGTCGAGACGCATACGCGATAACCTTGTCTCGTTGCATGAGTACACACCCGAGACCTAGGTTAGAGGCATCGCAATAAACAACGAAATCATCGTCTCCGTCAGGAAGTGCGAGAACGGGAGCGTCGCAAAGCATACGCTTGAGAGTTTGAAAGGCTTCCTCCTGTTCGGAACCCCAAACAAAAGGTTTATCTGTATGAGTCAAGGAGGTGAGGGGTACGGAGATTTTTGAAAAGTCGGTAATGAATCGGTGGTAGTAACCTGCCAATCCGAGGAAAGAACGGATTTCGGACGAATTCGTCGGGGTATTCTAACTCTTTACAGTTTCAATTTTGGCGGGATCAACGTGGATTCCTTGGTCGTTGATGACGTGACCGAGAAATTGAACTTCCTTAAGGCAAAATTTATACTTGGAGAATCTAGCGTAAAGACGGTTTCCTTGGAGAAGTTCGAGAACTAAACGAAGATGTCGCGCATGGTCGGCTCTCGACTTCGAGTAAATGAAGATATCATCAATAAACACAATGACGAAACGATCCAAGAAGGCTTTGCACACACGGTTCATCAAATCCATGAAAACCGCGGGTGTGTTGCTGAGACCAAAAGGCATGACCACAAATTCAAAATGGCCATAGCGAGTACGAAAAGCGGTTTTCAGAATGTCTTCCTCTAACACGCGTAACTGATGATAACCGGAACGTAAATCAATCTTAGAAAAACAAGTAGCACCTTGAAGTTGATCAAACAAATCGTCGATTCGAGGAAGGGGGTAGCGGTTCTTTATCGTGAGTTTGTTAAGTTCACGACAATCGATGCACATTCGGAACGATCCATCCTTCTTTATGACAAAAAGAACGGGTGCGCCCCAAGGTGATATGCTCAGGCGTATAAAGCCTTTATCAAGAAGCACTTGAAGTTGGCTAGATATCTCGCGCATTTCGGATGGTGCAAGGCGATAGGGAGCTTTAGCGACAGGTGTAGCACCGGGAACTAGATCAATAACGGAACTTGACATCACGAGTAAGGGGTAAACCGGGTAAATCGTCAGGAAAAACTTTAGGGAATTCACAAACAACAGGTACGTCTTTCAAGTTGTTCTTTTCCTTCTCTGGGTTCACGATATGGGCTAGGAAAGCGATGCACTGCTTGCGCAAATACGTTCGCTTGGGTACATGACAAAAGCATCAACTTCTTTGAGTGTGTTTCACTGTAAACATGTAGCTGATCACCGTTTGAAAGGGAAAACAAATCATTTTACCGTGACAGACAACTTCGACATGGTTTTTATGAAGGAAATCCATGCCTACTATGACATCAAAGCTACCTAATTCCATAGGTATGAGATCAATCGAGAAGCTGTGATTGTCGAGTTCGAGAGTACAATCACGTAGGACGGAGTTAACGGTAACGGTTCTTCCGGTGGCATTTCGACATCGAAGGTCCTTGGGAGGTTAGCGCGTTTACATTTTAAAAGTTTTTCGAATTCTAACGATACAAAACAGTTATCGGCTCCAGTATCAAATAAGGAAGAAGCATAAATACCATTAACAAGGAACGTACCATTGACAACATTGTTGTCATTCTGAGCCTGGCGGTGATTGATGTTGAAAGCTCTTCCACACACTGCCTGTGGTTGTTGCTGCTGCGGCGGCTGTGGTGGCTGTTGTTGAAGCTGCTGCTGCGGTTCTTGTTTCAGAACACGGTTTGGGCAGACATTGCTGAAATGATTCGGGTCGCCACAAGTGTAGCAAGCACGTGCCTGAACTACTGGTGCTTGCTCCGCCTGGTTGACTGGCATAGCATTGAGAGGAGTTGACGGTGCTGCTAGAGCGGGAGGAGCTTACTGACGTGGACCAGTGCGGCAGTGCGCCGTGAAGTGCCCATAAATGTTGCAGATGGCACAAAAACGGCAGTTTCCTCCAACCGCATGGTGATAGGTGCACTTAGAGCACAGAGGGTGAGGTCCAGTGTACGCACGCTTAGCAGCTGGTGCGTGGGGGAGTCGCAGCTTGGCGAGACTCGGAGTTCGGTGCTGGAACTACTGCGTAGTTCTTATTGTTGCCCTTTCGCTTGCGATTTTGGTGGTTTGACTTGGAGGCTTGAGATGGTGCGGTATCGGCACTTGGCTCAACAGTAGCTTGGCTAAGATTCTTTGTCGGGACCTTGAAAGCTCCAGCCAAGACTCGCTTGTCGTTGATCTCGGCTGCGAGTTGGTAAGTCTCTTCTATGGTAGTTGGTCTTGCTGCGTGAACAAAGTCGGCGTCACAGTCGGGGAGAGCGGGAGAGCACGGAGATAATTTTTGATAGCTTTCTCGGTAGTATCCACCTGACCTGGGCAGATGAGGCTGAGCTGCTTGAAGCGAGTGGTGAGACCAGCATTGTCACCACTGATTTGTTTGATACCCCAAAATTCATTTTCCAACTTCTGGATTTCGTGCGGTGGGCAGAACTCTTTGATCATGAGATCCTTAAGTTCTTCCCACGTGAGAGCATAAGCTTCATCATTACCGCACCTGTTGCGCTCCGCAGTCCACTAGTCAAGTGCCCTTGACTGAAAGACTCCAGTGGCATTGACAGTGCGGAGGTTTTCAGGACATCCGCTTTGCCTGAAAGTGACTTCGAATGAGTCGAACCAGTGAAACATCTTGATTGGTCCATCTTCGCCTATGAATGCTGCCAGACCACAGGCTTTGAATTGCTTGAAACTAAACCGAGATTTCGGGGCATCGCCCTTAGAGTCCACAGATGAGTTGCTGCTCACGGCTTGGATCTCGCTGACGATTTGAGGGATCACTTTGGCCATCTCCTTGGCCACGAGGGAAGCGATGCGCTTGTCAGCGTTGTTCCTTTTAGCGGTGCGGCGAGTGTGAGAACCCATAGATGCCATTTGCGAAAGTGAGATTCTGTATAATGGCACAAAGGGAAATTAGATGAGATTCGGTTATAATGGGTTTTTGTTTAAAAGCTTGCGTTTTACAACATATACTTATTATTATTATTCACATAAGGCATAAAACACGTGAGCAAGTATCCACATAAGCACGTAAACACATAATCACACAGGCACATAAGCACGTAAGCACATATGTTGCACGCATTCACCTTTAATCAAATTATGCGTAGCGCGTAGGAGATGCGAGTAGCATAACGTAATAAGCCGCGTATGAGGGCATTCGCGTAAGAGGGTTGAGCGTTTTAGTTTGGTTCGCGATTAATTAGCGTTTTAGATTACAAGAGTTATGCGAGTTGTGCGTATTTTCGTTAAGCGAAAAGCGGTAAATCAAGAAATCGATAAAGCGTAAAAGTTTAAAATGTATAATTATAAAACATATAAACACAATAAAGTTCAATGATGCAAAAATCGGCGATTGCAGGCTTAAAACAATTTGGAGCGTCCTGGGTTTTGAGACAGCGACTCCCCAAAGTAGTTTGAAAATTCTTTAAGTTCGAGCACACGATTTGGCCTAATAGACAAATGCTCTCGCCGTACTACGGTTAACGGAATTTATCCTTCCAGTTACGTCGTGCCCCTGAGTCATCGAAATAGTCAAGACTTTGGTGAGATTGAAAATCGAGGAGTTGAATTAGTTATTAAGGTGCGGGTTTCGCCCCTAACTTAACAACTTCGTTCCATGTTTGTGGTTTTCATTGAATGCGTCGGGAGTTCCACGGAAATAGAGGTGGAGATTGTCGTTAAGATGTGGATATCACTCCTAACTTAAAGAAAGAATCTTGTGCAGTAAATAGTACGTGGAGTGAGTGATCTTATCGAGAGTTCTTGGTTCTCACACCTAATCCCGACACAATCACTCGTTTGTGTTATACGAGCGTTTTCAAGCGTGTACATTGTGTTAGCCTTAGGAAAGGCATGTAAGTATTTAAGACAAGTAGTTTAAGTATTTAAGTCGAAAAGCGGTCTAATTGGGTACTTAGACTATAGACTAGGTCGAACATGGCAATTCTACCTAATTCCCTATAGTTATGGCTCTGATACCAATTTGTCACACCCCAACCGATGGCGGAATCATCGAGGCACGGCACTAAGCGAATCAGATTGTTCGAGAGAATCCATAACGACTATTATAAACGACAATATTTAAAGCGTCAATTTCCCATACAATTAACATATAATCATTCCATAATCATTACAAATCCAAACATTCTCAAACCAATTCAAAATTCGACAACTACATTATTACAAGTTTCTAAAGCAAAATCCTAAGTCCGATTTGCAGCGATAACATCCTCAACCTGTTACATACGTTAAAATACAAGTCAATACAATAATGTAAATGTGAGTACACAAGTTTAATAGCATAATAATAGTGATAAAGTGTTTACGCATAACCAGCATGTACACGTAGAGAAAGTGAATCTAAGTAAGCTAACAATAATGATACAAGCTAACCAACACGACTGCGAGGTGGAGTATGCGATGTTCACAATAGCGAACACACACGTAAAGTAATATGCGAGCCTTAACAACCCCCGAACCAATCGGGTGCTGAGTCCAAACTATAGTACTATCGTTGCTAAGGGTGGTCTGCAAGTCCTCATTATTCACACATAGCAAACAGACATTCAGTGATTCACATATAACATGCGAGAGCAGTTAGCGTTAAAAGAGTTTAGCGTTGTGTGTAGTGTGTTTTGATATAGAGAATGTATGTACACCCAAAAGTGCGTTTTAAGCGAAAAAGGATTCAAGTATACTCACTGTGGGTGCGTAAACAACTGGTCTTGGGGAGCGAGGAGAGTGTCCAGTCAGCCTGCGAGCGAGAACAGAAGTGCATCAGTCTTCCATGGTGCTGAATAAGTTGAACGGAGAAGTTGTTCGGGAAACAGACCAGTTCGTGCGAACTTGCAGTTCATGCGAACTTGCAGTTCCTGCGAACTTGGCCAGTTCGTTGTCCAAAATCGTGTGTTTTCGCGTCTTTCGTCGAGGAAATCGAGTGTCCATCCTTCCAACCTTAAGCTACTGAGCAAAACCAAAGCTGGGGAGGTCTTTTTAGAGCAGTTAGCCACTTAAGGGAACTTGGGATGGTTCGTACGATGTGGTACTTCATTCGGAACAGTCCGGTTCGCAAAAGTTGGCTGTTTTGCGTCTTTGTGCTTCCGGATCTGAGTTTTCGCTTGAAACAGACGTGATTTCGAATCCATTTCAAGTATATTTCTGACAATGCCTTGTTCCACTACTTAGTGAATGAAACACACGTCGGTTAGTCCGTTCTTAGTGTAAAAATCAATGCTTTAAACAGTTTTCTTAGATTTAACACTTGGTGTGTCGAAATCATCAAGATCTCTAACTTAGGAAGCCAAGGATAAGCCCAAAATTCATACGAACTTGCCAGTTTCGGTTTGATGTTTTCGTTCATTTTCGTTATTTTAAGCGTTTTCGAGCGTTTTAGCGTGGTATTTAGCGTTGTGATGAAAACTCAAGAGTTTAAACGAGTTTTAAGTGAGCGAGCGAGAGCGCGTAATAACCATATAAAACACACGTAACACATAACACACATAAGGCAAAGTAAATAACATAAAGTAACGCGATTGAGTTTGCAATGCGATGAGCGTTACGAGTAGTTTAAGCGAGTAAATGCGATATATATAAGCGACATAATAGTGTGTTTCCAAAATAATTTAACCATCATATTAAATCTCGGATTACAAAACGATACAGAAACAAGAATAACGGTAATAATATGGATTCGGATAACAATCCGAAATATCGGGTTGTTACACCAGAGATCTTCAGTAAATACCACTAACATAATCAAAAGTGCGGAAAACAATTTAATGTGAACACATGAAACAAGAAGAATGATTGTATATTATGATTGAACACAAGCTTGAAGCTTGTCTGGTACAAAATCGTTCAAGAACCAAACCGTACATGACCACCCCTACAAAGACCTAGGAACACCCTATTTATAAGCACATAGAGCGAACCATTTACAATCTGGGCTACGGCCCAACCGCACAATCCTAGACAAGCCAAAAACATCATAATTAACCCACAATTCCAACCCACTACAAGTGATACAAGACAAGCGTAAACCTACTAAACTATGCCCTTACACTTTGAAACCCAATCATGGCATGTTTTGTGACCATAATATTATAGAGAATAACCCTCTGATGTTATACCTTATGGTCACACACCGTTTAAAGGGTAAATCGACAAGTCCGCTATCTACACTTTTTAAAAAAATGTCAAAAACGCCCTTTAGCATAGAAATGGTTTTAATACCAACGAGGTATGTAAATTGACCTTGAACCTAATTATATAACATTTGGAAATATGTTTTGATATATTGGACTTGTCATAGACTCTTTCGACCATCCGATGCCGCGTTTTCGCAAATGACTAGTTTATAATATATAAAATTATATAAACTAGTCGAAATGGGTTTAAACCTTTCAAAATCATTCCAAATAAGAATGTTTGGTTAAATAACTCATATTTAACGAGGCTTCGCACTCGGAAGGGGCATAAACGACACTAACCGGTCAACGCTTAATCTAGCGAAACCGAATAATATTCTAAGTAGCAAGTCAAGTAAAATAATTTACAAAAAGACTCGTGAACTTCTGACGGATATTTATATCTGTTTCATTTTGGACTGTAGAGCATTCCAGATAATCGTGCCTGGGATATACAACCTGAAATACGGCTTTGCTTCAAAGAACTTATTAAAACAGAAAATTTGTTAAGCAAAGGTAAATACTCTTAGCCTAGTTTTATTTGAAAACTTGGGATACGACATTAGCCTCTTGGAATGGGCATTATATAAATGGGCAAATGCTTTTATAGATATAAGAATCCGGTTTAATCCGCATTGCTTGAATAACATTAAACACTCGGGGTAATGGTACCGTGTCCAGGCGTCCCGACTCATCAAATAGGAATGGCCATATAAAATACGCGCAAGGTAGTAGGCATACTCCCAGAAGACGTGTATTAAAGGTGGTGTGTACCATCATCACATACCGACATAGATTTCTGGTACCCAGTTGTATTGACAAGCATGTAAAACTGGTGACAAGAAATCTATTCGAAAAGAATACTAAATGATTAACCCACGGGTTATCATAATATGTATCAAAATGATTTATGAAAATGATTTTTAAATGAGTCGGTGAATTGTATTTACCAGTGTAAACTAACGTATTTTCAAAAGATTAAACCGCGGGTAACGAACCCTGAATATAGGGTGGAATAACTCGGTCAAGGGAAAAGCTTAGGGATTTGTGACTCCTATGCTTTAAGGCCTATAATGTCCTTAAATTCACTTTTACTTTTGTTCCTTCTTGTGGGTCATTAGGGGTATCGAACGCTTATAAATTTTATTTAATAAATTTTGACCTTTTTTATTATTAATTTATCATCCTATATTCCGCTGCTTATTGTAAAACTATTATCAATCGTCACGCATAAACATACCAACCGGGCCCACTGCAAATCGGGGTGTGACACATAGCAAGTACGTAATAGGCGGGAGTTGCTTGGTCTTTAATTATTGGAAGTTTCAACTCCACAGAAAAGACCACAGTAGTCTCAAGTCTTATTTTATATCCTTGGATCCACCTGTGGATATTTTGTACGGACAATTTGTAATAATTTTGCACTTTATTTTCTAGTTTGTACTTTTGTATAATTTAATTTAAATTCTCATCTTCCGCTGTGCATTATGATTACTGATATCAATTATCACGCATATACCACAAGTTCGGACCTATCGGAAAATTAAGGTGTGACAATAACCGATATATATATATATATAATATATATATATATATGTGTGTGTGTTTCAACCTATAATCCAACATGTCGGGTTAGTGGTTATAATTAATTTCAATTGCTCCTTTAGATAAGATCGCATCTTTTAGGATAATTTTGAAGCATTTTAGATCATTATTTGTAGTAAACATTGATGTCAAAAGTCTATCCGTATGTGTAACATGATTTAGTCTACAAGATGACCAATACTTTTATCATGTAAAAAGTTAGATTTAATCTACAAGATGACTTATACTTGTTTGTAAGATTATTGGAATTGAGGTTGCATTATGAAATTCAACCTTAATAAAAAAATAATCTCGTTTATCGTGTAACAACTTAGTCAAATCTCAAACTTTACAGGAGAGACTAAGGATTTATAAGAAGCTAGTTTAAAATCCTACAGGCTATATAAAGAAAGTACTTCTTATAAATCTATTGATTTGGTAAATTACACATAAATGTAGATGCTATTATACTCATAATTGGTTCTTGTGTTACAATTTTTCAACATATTTTAACACCTCCCTACTCTTTAAAACAATTTTTTCCTTAACAAATAAATACGAAAAATCACAGGTCATTTCATATAATATATGACTAGTTTAAGATCACGTGTGTTACACGGGCTATATAAAGAAAATACTTCTTATAAATCTATTGATTTGGTAAATTGCACATAAATGTAGATGCTACCATACTCATAATTGGTTCTCATGTTACGATTTTTAACATATTTTAACACCCCTACTCTTTAACATGAAGTTGCTTCTCATTAACAAATAAATACGAAAAAATCATAGGTCGTTTCATATAATATATTTTACATTATATAATATATAATATAATTAATTTTATAGTAAAACGAAATGATGCAATAAATATGGGAAAAAGTTAAATTATAATATAAAAGTTTTTGCTTCTTTATTATTTCTGTTGTATGTGGGACTTGAAGTGTTGAATCTAAGACCTTCAAATCTAAGTGTACCTAAATGCTTTTTGTATTTGTCAATGGGTCACCAACCTCATTGGTAAGTAACAAACATATAAGCAATCCATAAATCTTTAATATTTCTTTGTACACCACAGTTGTCGTCTTATTTGTAAAAAAAATCATCTTATCTAATATTAGTAACTTAACTTTGTGTCTTCTTTTTATTTTTGATAGTGTCACATATAACTGTCATGAGCAAAAACCGATTCTTTTAAGTACAATCCAACCTTTGATAGTGATTGTGTTTGACTTTTATTAATAATCATTTGCTAAACATCAAATTTTAGTTTATTTATGATATATGCAAACATTTTAAATATGGAAATGATGTTTAGTTATAATTAAAGATTTCATTAAAAAATTAATAATAACAATACACAAAAGATAATAATTATTATATTAATTTATTAAACAAAAAAGACAATTTAAACTATATTGATTTTGTAAAATATATATTATAATTTTTACAAGTCTGCTTATATTAGTTACAACTATAGATTATATTTTAAAAGGTCATTGTATTTATTAAGTGTACTTATTAAGATTTGTGATTTGCAATTACATTCAAAAGGAAACGATAAGCACAAAAATGAAAGTCTAACTACTTTAAAATTCGTGAGAAAAAAAAAAGAACAACAAAACTCTTGTGTTTTCCCTCCTAAAGCAAAACAATAAAGAGTATAATAATGACACGTGACAATTAATGGCTTAAGAGAAAGCCATGTAGCCTAAGATGGTTTTGATTTATTATAATTTATAGATGTATAACGACGTACGCAAAATGCAACATATAAAGTACATCAAACAAGGCATAATATCAACCTTTTTTCGTACTAATGTTGGAAAAAGCATGTTTCTTTGTTTACTTTTAAATTACAGGATCAAAAGAGCTTAAATGAACAAAAGAAACAAAGTAACATCAAAAACCAACACAAATGCAATGAAGAAGGATTGACGCAACTTTCCGGACCCCAATACACATCCAAAGCAACAAAAATGGAGAAGACATAAGCATCGGGGGATCAACATACTTTAATGTATTACTTATGGCCTACGGTCGGTAATTTTGGAGCGGCCATTAATCCGCCAAATGTTGATGCCAACAACTTTGAGCTTCGGCCCCACCTAATTCAAAAGCTTCAAAATTCCGCCACTTTTCATGACCTACCTGACGAAGATCCCCATTTACATATTACCAATTTCTTGGAAATATGTGACACTTTTCGGATCAATGGAGCCTCCAATGATGTCATCTGGCTCCGTATGTTCCCATTTTCATTAAAAGACCGAGCCGCCTGGCTCAATACCCTCACAAGTGGATCCGTCCACACTTGGGATGAACTTACCCAATAATTTCTATACAAATATTTCTCTCCCGCTAAAACGGCTAAACTAATGAATGAAATTAATTCATATTCTCAAGAGGATGGGGAATCTTTGTATGAAACTTGGGAAAAGTTCAAGGAGTTGTTAAGGAAATGCCCTCATTACGGTCTAGAAGTGTGGCAACAAGTCTCCACATTCTATAATGGACTGTTGCCTCACACAAGAAAAATCCTTGACTCAAACTCCGGGGTCCTCCTTGGCAATCGTCTTCCCAATGAAATTTGTAACCAAATTGAAGAAATTGCTCAAAACAGTTTTCAGTGGCACACCCCACGGGGCTCAAAGTCTTTAGCTCTAATAACATGGGGTCGTGCCAAGACAGTTTTCAGTGGCACAACATGGGGTCGTGCCAAGACAACACGGGTCGTGGTCAACTCTAATATTCGCAGAATCTTGATAGTACAGCAAGTACACTGACCACGGGGCCATGCACTGTCACCACGGGGCGTGTTGGTATACGGAACTGACATCTGCAGTTAATGAAGAGAGAGAATAAGTCTACCACGGGGCCGTACCAGGCGGGCACGAGGCCGTGGCCACCTCCTGTTTCTAGCTATAAATAGGAGTGTTTGGCTTTGGAGAAAAACATCCCTTGGCAAACCACTTCTCTCACATTTGCCGTCAGTCCACCACCACTACAACACCAACACCCACCACTATCATCCCTATTTCATCTTTTAGAGTGTGTAGTAGTCTCGGGATCCAAGATTGATATGTAAGAGTTCTTGTCAAACAAAGGTCATGCTTGGCTAAATCTCTTACATCACTTGGTGAAGACGAATCTTTTATGTTTTACTTTTGATTTCCAATCTTTGGCAACTTTTTATTTATGTATGTATTAATGACTTTAGTAACTAGTTTTTTATATTGAAAGTGAATTTTAGTTAAACATTCCGCCATGTCTTGTTGATTCGTTCATTTGGGTCTTTACGGTCTATATAAAGCACGTTAACTACCTGGAAGGGGGTTAGAAGGGTGTTTGGGTAAAGTTCTTGTCTTGTTCAGTAGATCCTGCGAGGACTTGGTTCAAGCCTGTTAGGACTTCCCTTAAGGCAGATAGCATCAAATCGGGGAAGTAAGAACGACTTGAATCCCTTATAAATAAACTACTATTAAAACTTTATCCGGACTTGCGGGACTGTATCCTTGCTAACTCAGACCATTATAGCCGACGGTAACGTTGCCTGGAAGGGGGCCTACCATATTTTGCATTAATAACTTACTTAATTATCTTTCAATATTCCGACCTTGCGGGACTGTATCCCTACTGACTCAGACCAATAGGTTAAGGGTAACGCTACCCGGAAGGGGGCCTACTACTTTAAACTAAAGATAATCTCTTAGAAACCCAAAGTGCGGGAAAATTATCAAATGAAATATAAAAGAGGAGTCGAAACTAAGTGATTCTTTTTTGTCTATTTGTTTTTCTTTTTATTTACATTTTCACTTTTACATTTTCACTTTTATTTTTATTTTATCTTTAAAAAACTTTTATCAAAACTTTGATAAAATTAGACGTTAACGATAAGCCGTTATTTAAAGCTCTTGTGTCCTTGGACGACCTCGGTATCTTACCATCACTATACTACGTCTGCGATGGGTGCACTTACCCTAACGTGTGTAGAGTGATATATTGTATCGTGTTTTATAAATGTAAAGCTTGATTTATGAGTGAAAGGGCTTAAAATATAACTAAAATATAAACACCCGCACACACGTCAAGTTTTTGTGCCGTTGCTGGGGACACGCGGATTCTAAGAAAGCTTAAAATTAACGGCCTAATCAATTTTTACCTTTTCTTTTTAATTTTTAGGATTTTTCTTCGTTTTTGCATTTTCTGCACTTTTCTGTAGGCTGTAGCACGGGGTCGTGCCTGATCAGACACAAACCGTGCCCAAGTTTTAAAACAAAAGATTTCGTTTTCTAAAGTTACAGAATGACAGACACGGGGCCGTGGTGGTGCAACACGGGTCGTGCCTTACTCACAGTAGCTGGGAATCCAGGAAATATAAAACTTTAACCCAACACGGGGCCGTGTCCACTGAACACGGGACGTGTTGAACCTTCTGATCAACGGAATTTTGTGTTTTTGACCGTAGGAACCGAGACTCAATCATATAGCTTGCAAAGTCCAGTCTAGTGCATGGGCTCCAACTCCGGCAAAGACATAAAAGAGCCCCTAGAGGAACCCGAGCGCTTTTTAAGAAAAAGAATAAAAGCCAAAAATCAGCAAAAGGCCTCGGAAGAAGGCCCTCCCATGGCAGATCAACATACTTTAATGTATTACTTATGGCCTACGGTCGGTAATCTTGGAGCGGCCATTAATCCGCCAAATGTCGATGCCAACAACTTTAAGCTTCGGCCCCACCTAATTCAAAAGCTCCAAAATTCCGCCACTTTTCACGGCCTACCTAACGAAGATCCCCATTTACACATTACCAATTTCTTGGAAATATGTGACACTTTTCGGATCAATGGAGCCTCCAATGATGTCATCCGGCGCCATCTGGCTCAATACCCTCACAAGTGGATCCGTCCATACTTGGGATGAACTTGCCCAAAAATTTCTATACAAATATTTCCCTCCCGTTAAAACGGCTAAACTAATGACTGAAACTAATTCATGTTCTCAAGAGGATGGGGAATCTTTGTAAGAAACTTGGGAAAAATTGAAGGAGTTGTTAAGGAAATACCCTCATCACGGTCTAGAAGTGTGGCAACAAGTCTCCACATTCTATAATGGACTTTTGCCTCACACAAGACAAATCCTTGACTCAAACTCCGGGGGCCTCCTTGGCAATCGTCGTCCCATTGAAATTTGTAACCAAATTGAAGAAATTGCTCAAAACAGTTTTCAGTGGCACACCCCACGGGGCTCAAAGTCTTTAGCTCCAGGAGCCCATAAGGTAGACGAAAACACCGCTTTACAAGCCCAAATCGAAGCTTTCTCTACAGAAATAAAAAAAATAGAAATGTCAAAAAAATGCTTCAATTAAGGCTTGTGAAGGGTGCGGTGGGCCACATGAAAACTGGAGTTGTATGAAAGATGGGGAAACCCAAGAAGAAATGGTAAATTACCTTACCAATTGCCCTCTTCCACCGGGTAGCCAAGGTAACACCTTCAACCCCGAATGGCGAAATCAATCCAACTTTGGTTGGAGGGACTCGGGGGGTAACAATCAACAAAATCAAAACCAACGATCGAAATTTCAACAACCCCGAAATGAGCAACAAGGCTTCCAACCACAACAACAAGGAAGAAAGGAAAGGATTGAGGACCTCATCACTCGCCTGTTCTCCGAATCCGATAAAAAGTACTTGGAAAGATTCCTACAAACCGAACCCGAAATCAGGAAATAACGGGCTAGCATGCAAAATATCGAGAAACAAGTAAGCCAACTCGCCCAAAATTTCTCTGAGAGACCACAAAGAGCCTTACCTTGTAACATAGAAACAAACCCAAAAGCCCAAGTAAACGTAATCAACCTAAGAAACCGGAAGGTAGGACCCGAACCCGAACCAACCCCACAGCAACTCGATTCACTCCCTGCAAAAACACCCACCCACAATAACCAAGAAAATACTCAACCATAAAACATTGAAACAACCAAACCACCACTGGTCCCTTACCCTAGTCGTTTACTACGGCAAAAGACCGGCGAGCAATTCACTAGGTTTGTAAGCTTGTTAAACAACTTCACATTAACCTCCCTTTTTTGTGGAAGTCCTCACTCAAATGCCAAAATACTCAAAGTTCATGAGAGATTTCCTCACTCACAAAGGAAAATTGAGTCCATTCAACAAGTCAACCTAAGTGAAGAGTGCTCGGCGGCACTCTTCAACAAGCTCCCCCAAAAGAAGATTGATCCCGGAAGCTTCACCATTCCTTGCTCCATTGGTGGATCACCAATAAGCAATGCACTAGCCGGCTTAGGGGCTAGCATTATTCTAATGCTCGCCTCTATGTTCAATCGACTTGGGCTAGGCAAGCCACATCCACAAGAATGAGCATTCAACTTTCGGATAGGTCGGTAAAATACACTCAAGGTATCGTTGAAAATTTGCTGGTAAAGGTTGGGGAATTTGTTTTTTCGACCGACTATCATGAGCAAAAACTGATTCTTTTAAGTACAATCCAACCTTTGATAGTGAATGTGTTTGACTTTTATTAATAATCATTTGCTAAACATCAATTTTTTGTTTATTATGATATATACAAACATTTTAAATTTGGAAATGATGTTTAGTTATCATTTAAGATTTCATTAAAAAATAATAATAACAATACACAAAATGTAATATTTATTATATTAATTTATTTAAACAAAAAAGACAATTTAAACTATATTGATTTCGTAAAATATATATTATAATTTTTACAAGTCTGCTTATATTAGTTACAACTATAGATTATATTTTAAAAGGTCATTGTATTTATTAAATGCATTTATTAAGATTTGTGATTTGCAATCACATTTAAAATGAAACGATATGCACAAAAAGGAAAGTCTAACTACTTTAAAATTTGTGAGAAAAAAAAGCAACAAAACTCTTGTGTTTTCCCTCGTAAAGCAAAACAATAAAGAGTATAATAATGACACGTTACAATTAATGGTTTAAGAGAAAGCCATATAGTCTAAGATAGTTTTGATTTATTATAATTTATAGATGTATAACTTTAAATACCATCAACACATTTTGAATGCTTTGCATGTGGATGAGAGAAACAAATCTACAATTAAACCTTCTTAGGTATGAGAACTTTGAGGACATGAACCTCGTAAGAAGTCAAACAAAGAAACGAACTCATGGTGAGCAAAGCAAATTATATATTGGGTAACAAAAAGGCGCAAGCTTGTGGTGAGCAAAACATATAATATTGATTGGTATGTTGGATTAAATGGTATAAACAAACTTATAAGTGATTAAATTGACTAATGTGACAAGAAAACAATACATTTAGTAAAAGAAAAGTGAGGTGTAGTTAAGTTTTTCTAAAATTGTGAGTAAAAAACTGTTTAGTGAAAAGTTTAAGCCACAAGAGTGAAGTGGGCGTAGCCCAATTTCCTGATGAACCCAAATCAACCAACTAATCATGAAGTTCCAGGACACCTCATTCCAACCCGGTGAACCCACACCAAATACTTCTTCGGTATCACACTCGGGTTCACCGTCCAACCTTTTCATCGTGATTCCCATCATATGCCAATGTAGCAAGATGTTTAGCACAAGGACTCAGTTTGCCAAGTTTCATAACTTGGAGTCCTAAAACATGAAAATTCCATTCGTAAAAGGTTCCTAAATCGCCCATTATTTACCGATCAGAACCTGGAATTCGATCTTAAATAATCATGGAAGAAACCCTCGACCGTCACACTAAATCGATAGTAGCTCCAATCATCTTCATTTTCGTCTTCACTCTCCAGTTATTCGACAAATATTTAGCACATTTGAAGAAGGTAATATCGCTTGTAATTGTTCAGTTTATTATCGATTCGTTTGCACCCTTAATTTTGTCGGATGTGAAATTGATTTAACCGTGTGATATTGATTTAGAATTCTTCAACTGTTAGGTTATGTTCTGTTGATGTAGTTACAAGTGTTTGTGAGATTGTATTGTTGTTGTCGTCATTAATTTGGTTTAGGTTACAAGTAGGAATGATTCAATGAAATGATTTACATATTTATGCATGCAAATGGAAATGATAATTTGAAGTTGTAGAAAGTCAATGTGTTGTTAAAATGAGATAAAGAAGGGGGGGGACCTAAGTAGCACTGAAATGGGTACGGGATCAGGGTACGGGGACGATACGGGAACAAGGAATCGCAAAACTCAAAATGCCAAGATACGGGTACGGCTAAAAAATAAAATTTATTAAACAAATTCCAAAAATACTACATCTTCTAAAGGTAATTAATTATCAATAATCAAATCATTTTCAAATTCCGGTTCATCTAGTGACAGATCGGCAATCGATAGAGAATTAGAGATGATGAGACTTGAGAGCTTAGATGAGCCGAATATGATAGGTCTATTCATTTAATGGCCGGTTGTGGAATCTGAAAGGGTTAAAACCCTAAAACTAAATGGAAACGGTCTGGATACTTCTACCAGATACGTCCCCGACATTGGAAACATTTAGGAAACGTCCCCGACGAGTACCCATGGCTTTTCCGTCCCCGAAAAGTACCCGAGACGGGAATGATACTGAAATAGATCAACCAATCTGCTAAGATAGAGACCCTGACTCCAAGAACAAGATGAAGAAGAGACTCAATAATTTTGCTTCAGTTTTCTTATCTTCATTCATTAACTGGTCAAGAATCTAAATACAACGAAATGGATAATATGCAGACACGACATTGAAAATGCATAACATAATGGAGAACATGGGCGAAGCTTTTAAGGGGCGGGAGGGGGCGGCCGACCCCCAAACTTTTCGCTCAGTAGTGGAGAGTATGTAGTTTTCGTATAGAAATTTTTAGGTATATACGTTTTCGATCCCCTGGTTTTATAGAAATTTTTAGGTCCGGTGACTTCCACCCCCTCGGTTGTAAATCTCAAGCTTTGCCACTGATGGAGAACATGGGTTACTAGATAACTTCCTAAATGACTGATAATGCATTGCATGCAGAACTAAAAGACATGAGTTTGATAAGCATGTAGGTGAACGTGGGGCCGTGGGCTGCTCTACGTATCAGATACTATGTGTGAGGTTTCTGATGCAACATAATTTGAACCGTGTAAAAATCTACAGATCATTTTGAGCCACAAAGAACTACTGCAAATAAATGAATTCTTGGGACCGGAAAGAATAATCTGGTTATGCCATTTTCGGGTGTCATTAGCTAAGCTATTGCATGATGCGTCTAAGTTTAGTTGTTTGTTAACCAGTTTAGTCACAGAACGTGTATGCTTACCAAAGCAAAGTAAAGCACTTTGAGTACTGAAGTTACTATAATATATATCAGAAATTCAGAATGGCTATAAGATGGTCTCGGCCTTTTTGATGTTTTTATCACATTCACATGTCAAATTCCATGCCTATTTGTTATACTTTGAAATCATTTTCATACACATGGTTGTTTCATAATGTGCAAGTGCAACATACATACCTATATTGGAATTGGATATCATCGTCTAAACTGATTTACACTACGTATCTACTTCTATCCCATGATCATTTTATTGTTGAAAAATTGATTATCTTTTCTTGTGTCAGAAAGCATCTGTAAGTGAGAAGGATGCCCAATTACGTGCCGAAATCAAGCAACTGTTGAAAGAGGCAGCTGCTTTGTCAGAGTGAGTACCCACTTCAGCTTCACTCAATTGTTATTTGCCAATTTTAATAGTTTATTCGACAGAATTGGCTTTCGATTTATTCCTCACAACTTTGATCAAATATACATAATAATAATCTAACATGGAAAACGATTTCTATCATCTTGCAGGCCTTCAACATTTGCTCAATCTGCAAAGCTTAGGAGAATGGCAGCAGCTAAGGAGAGAGAACTTGCAAAAAGTATATAATATCTACTTTGTTTTTTTCTTATCAATAGATATTATTTTTTCCATGATAAGATTGTCTTTCATCCCTTGATTAGCGATAATTTTAGATCTTCATTTCAGAGTCCAGTGTGCAGTTAGCGAAAATTTACTATCAATGATCAATTTCCCATTTAACTCATTTGCTAGACTGATAGATTATATCAATATGTTTTAACGACTTTACATGACAATGCAGGCCAAGAGTCAGCCAGCAAGGAGATAAAAACATCAATTGTCCTGTATGAGAAAACGTTGATGATTTCAAAGGTGATTTTTTTTAGTACTTGATTTTATTCATTACAACTTACCAGATTGAATTTGATACACATATCATATTCTTCTTTGGCCAGATTCTTACATATCTTATATGCATCGTGTACTTTTGGCGGATTCCTGTGGCTGCCATATCCAAAGAACTTGTGCAGCCCTTCGGTAATTCTATTTTACCCCCTTTCCGTTATGAGTATTACGACCTCGATATCCACGTAGGGGGTCCACATAACTAGGGATGAGCATGGTACCCGTTCGGTACCGAAAGTATCGGTACGAAAAACGGGGAAAATGGGTACGGTACCAGTACCGAATAAACACCAGGTACCAAATGCTCATCCCTACACATACCTATGTAGAAGTAATTTGAAGATGAGATATATTCACACTTGGATCACAATTTAATGCAGGGAGGTTTTTATCCTGGAAAACTGGGTGTTCAGTCAACGACAGTGTAATGGTAATTTACCAATAGCTTGGATACGCCTTTTTTTCTGTTTCATTTATTCGTATAAAGTTTGATTGCATCTACAGCTTCTTCTTTTTTTAGTTATCTGGTGACAAGTTTATGCTGACGTTGATTGATTAATTGCAGGTTGGAGTAATACCTTGGTTGATACTATCCAACAGGGTTGGCAAATATTTTAGCAATAAATTCTTCAAGTAGATTGCATTTAAAGATTATGGTTATTTTCTCAATTCTAATTAAATGGATACAAAGAGGAGATCAGAAACCGTGCTCAGGTGATTCCATAGCTGTCTGAGAAAGAGAGTTTTATGTTTCGTTGTGTTATGTTTTCTTTTCTTAATTATAGAGTCATTGTGACAGTTTGATATGCTTATCAGTTCGTGTTTATATACAGTTTTATATATTTTGAGCTTAGAATTGTATTTCCATGTGGGCTAACGCATGCTATAGGTATATGACGCCGGTAAATCCTTTTTTGATAGTTATATAGAATGACACTGCACATTTTCGGACGATGAGATGGTAATCGCCAAAGAACAAAATTGGGGCATTTTGAAGTTATTTAAGTTTTTTTTAGCATTAATTGAATTGGAACATGTTTATGTGATTACCATTGTGCATTTTTTTTATCCTAAATTGTACCCTAAGAAAAAATCATTACAAAACATGGTGACTAATAAAAGGATTGTTTGGGAGAACATATTATGTGGTTTCGGTTTACAACTCTACATAGTCAGTGACAAAGGGAAGTAGTTCACCAACAACCCATTTAAGAATTGGTGTGATGATTTGCACATCATATTACATTTGTTACATCTTCAGCTTATCCGCAATGCAAATAACAAGTAGAGCGGCCTAAGTGGGGCATCGTCGATGGACTGAAGTTCCGGTTGGAAAGAGAAGGGCACATACGGGTAGATAGAATATCACACCTATTATGGGCTCATTGAATGATGCCTAATGCTAGTCATGGTAGTCAAACCAGCACTTGCATCTGAATCGGGCCACAAGACCGATTTGACCTTCGTCTTAACGTGAGTTGCTGGATTAAATAGCCACGGTAAAGGAAGCGAGGTATAAAAAGATCTGGAGAAATGTTACAATTCCCGAGTACGTCCCTATGGCCTGTACCTTTAACTTTCGGAACAACCCAACAAGGACAGCGGAACTGAATCCTAAGAAAAACTTGGCCCTGGATATGAGACCCTATTACATAACAAAAAGGTTGAAAGAAATTGATCATAAGGAGTTGTCCCTAGATGGTCTCAATATGTAATAGTGTGGTGGTATTCATCTTATAAAGATCGTTACTCTCACGTACCTTCTATATCGAATACTTTTTACACAAAACGTAGCTATGATGCAATGTAGCAACAATGCGTTATAAAGGAGCCTGAAAAAAACTAATATCTGGATGCACCAGACAGTTCTTTAAAGGGTCAAAAAATTAACACACTACAACACGGTAGAATGTTTTGATGTGACTAGACAATCCTTTATAAGATATCCTAAAAACTTATGATACCAACGTGATGTAGTGGATGCAGCCGATCGATCATAAACCATAGGCTTAATTTTTCTTGTTCTTAAAGGTATACCGGCCGACGGTCGTCCATGCTAGATAGATGGCAAGTCATGCGAAACAAGGTGACAATAGGGACCCTTTCATGAACTCGACAAGAGTCGAGAGACCTCGAAGTAAAAAAAAGAAAAAAAAAGAAAAAAAGCTTTAGGGAGACCTAAGGGACCATGTTATCAATATTTTAAGTAAAAATTAGCTAAACAGAATGTGTGATTAGCGAAACCAACATATTTAGTATGAACCTTGCCCTAAGGAACATCGGAAATGGTTGTGTAAAGTTTCAAATAAAGGTTCACTGAAATGACACACTACTCACCAGCAAAAAGTAACACATGTATGAAGTATATGTCATCTCTTGTGCACATAAAACCAACACAAATAGGCTTCATCTACGAGGTTTTAAGTTCAAACCTAAATGAAGGCGTGTTAAGAGTTATCAAACGTTAAAGATTATTATTACAATAACAGTAGGTGAAGGGGTTAAGTCTCTATGACATTGCAAGGTAAGGCATTTTAAATGTTTGAAATTATATTAAAAAATACGGAATTGTTTGTACACGAAAAGGCATGAAGGTTTACCCAACATTGGGTAAACAATCAATCAAAATTTTCTATGATGCGTCTCTCTTTAGACATTGTCAAAACATGATTTGACATGTGGTTTGGTACTAATTTCTTCAAAATATTCCACGTAATCAACTATCTCTATAGTATTACCATGTTTATATTTTAGAAAAAATAAATAAATCATATTCCTTGTTTTTATTTTAGAAAAAATAAGAGTTAAATGCTTGATTGGTCCCTGTGGTTTGCAAATCTTACAGACTTGGTCCCAGTGGTTCACTAATTACACACTTGGTCCCAGTAGTTTCAAATTTTGCACTCGGGTGGTCCTTACCTCTAACTTTGTTAGATTTCTCAGTTAAGTATATGCAAAATTACCATATTACCCTTGAAATAATAAAAATAAAAAAATATAAACTGGCCGGCCACCACCACTTAGGTGGCGGCGCACGGCGTGCGGCGGCGTGTACCAGACGCGGAGAGAGAGAGACCGACATCTCTCTGTAGCAGCGGCAGTGCCCGCGTTTAGCGGCGACGGCGGCCGCATCTCGTGGCAGAGGTGGAGGCGGTGGCCCCGTTTAGCGGCGACTCTAGACTCGCCGGTGTCGACCAGCGGCGACCGGGGTGAAGATGACTCAGGTTCGAATTAACAACAAAACTTACTGCTGGACACAATCTTGCACTGGCAGGGCACAGCGATCGGATACGAAATCGAGAAATTGCTAACGAACAAGGCGAAAATTACAACGGAAAAGACAGCTACAAGGATTAAAATTAGAGGAAACAGAAGAGCGATAGAGCATCGGAGCAATAGGTATACGACGGGCGTCTGTTTGGCCTCCGCTATCCGCTCCGGCGAATTCATGGTGGTCCGATAACCAGAAGCGGTTACTGAACCTCCGCTATCCGCGCCTTCGCTGCTAAACGCGGGCACTGCCGCTGCTACAGAGAGATGTCGGTCTCTCTCTCTCTCCGCGTCTGGTACACGCCGCCGCACGCCGTGCGCCGCCACCTAAGTGGTGGTGGCCGGCCAGTTTATATTTTCTTATTTTTATTATTTCAAGGGTAATATAGTAATTTTGCATATACTTAACTGAAAAATCTAACAAAGATTAGTGGTAAGGACCACCCGAGTGCAAAATTTAAAACTACTGGGACCAAGTGTGTAATTAGTAAACCACTGGGACCAAGTCTGCAAGATTTGCAAACCATAGGGACCAACCAAACATTTAACTCAAAAGTAAATAAATCATATACAAATCTCGTGAACTGAACTAACCGTTTATTTCTATTATTTTCTTTTCTATTTTTGAAAACTAGAGAGAGTTATCCATATTTGCTATTCATGAAACAATACTCGTGAAACAAACCTAGCCATTTGATTTGTGGTTTTCAAAACCGTAGTTCAAATTAGTTTGATTTGTCCTCTTTCAAAATCCTAATTAAAACTAGTCATTTGTGATTTGGAAACTAGTCATTTGTGATTTGTTAAAACCAGTTTGATTTGTCGTTTTTCAAAAACGTAGTTTGTGATTTGTTAAAACCAGTTTGATTTGTCGTTTTTTAAAATCGTAGTTAAGACTAGCCGTTTGTGATTTGTCGTCTTTGCTTTCGAAGACCTAGTTATAACCAGCCGTTGGCAACCCCTTTACTTCCACTATTTTCTTTTCTATTTTTCAAAAACTAGAACCGAACCAGCCAGTTTAATCTGTCGTTTCTTAAAACCGTAGTTAATAGTCGAACCCAACCCCCGTTTAGTTTTTCTTTGTTCAAAACCGTAGTTAACGGTCCAACCCGAATAACCGATGAAAACCGAGCATGAACTCAGTTTACCACACACAAGGTGAGTTTAGATTAAGGTTATCATGGTTAATTCCTTGGAGACGAAGAATCATCTATGGATTTATAGATAGATATTTCACAGATTGAGCTGGAATTAAGGATTAAAAAAAAGTACAACAGATAGGATATGAGTTTCAGCCTTCCAGACTAAAACTACTTTGCATTCCTAATCACTACCATCCAAATTAACCTTCCATTAAAACATGTGTTGTACAAAAGAACTTGCTCCCCCCTCGCATATCTTCTTCTTTTTCATTCATCATCATCCTCATCATCCTGCAGATCATCCAACAAAACATCAATTAACCACAACAATAATTTGGTTTATTTTATATATATAGATACACACACACACAATTATACCTCTCCACTATCATCATCATCATCATCTTCATCATCATGAACTTCTGACTTTGACTTATCAGATTCATCTTCTTCCTCCTCTTCTTCAGGCTTTCCCTCAGCCTACAAAATTCAACATCAAGCTTCAGATTCTGCAAATTTTTACGTTTTCGATTTTCTACGAATTAATTACCAGTTTCTTGTTGTAAGCCTGGAGAGTTTTATCATATTCAGACTTCCTCTTCTCAGCTTTAGCTACAAACGGAGCTTTCTCCTGAGTTACAACACAGATCGAAAATCAATTCGCGTTGACAAGAAGAAAATAGGACAAAATAACATAAATCTGTTCAAATCAAAGCTTGAAGAAGAAGAAACTCACAGATTCAGACATCGATTTCCATTTCTCACCGCCAGCTTTACCGACCTAACGAATCACGATTCATAAACAATTTAAACACAAAATCACGAAACAAACTGAATAAAAAACTGCAAAAACAATTTAACACAAATCATGAAACAAAATGAGCAAAAAACTGCGAATTTCATACAAATCGATTCATAACAATTTTGTACAAATCATGAAACACATGAACAAAAAGTGAAAAAAATCAACAATATAAACACATCGATTCACAAACAATTTAAAATAAAATCATGAAACAAACAGAATAAAGAACTGCGAAAATTCCGACACAAATCATGAAACAAACTGAAAAAAAAAATGGAAAAATTTAAACACATCGATTCACGAACACAATTTAATCACAAATCATGAAACAAACGGAATAAAAAACTGCGAAAATTCAAACAATTTAAAGACAAATCACGAAACAAAACTGCAAAAATTCAAAGCGATACTCACAACAGAAACCGATTTATTGTTCGGATGTTTCTCCTTGTATTGTTTCCGGAAATCCTCCCTATAACAATCATAATTCACTACGATTAACATCACGAACGAAAATATCATAAGAAAACACAGAATTAGCTACAGATCTAACAGAAAACGTAGGTTAACGCAACATACATGAAGACGAAGAACGCACTAGCAGGCCGTTTCGGTTTGTTCGGATCCTTGCCTCCTTGGCTTTCTTCACCGGCGCTTTCTTCTGCTTCGGAGCTTCTCTCTTCTTCACCGAAAGCCTAAAATCACCAGAAATTCGTTAAATTGAATGATTTTTTTGAGCGAAATTGAATGGAAACTGACCTGCTGTCGGGTTTTTTGGATTCAGATTTGGATTTGGCACCTTTCATGGTGTGACTCGGTGGAGAGCGGGTGAACTCGGTGAGTGAGTTGAGGTAAGGGGAAGGATAAGGGGGAGTGAGTGGAAGGAGAATAATATAAAGAGGAGAGGAGAGGAGAGGAAATGCGTGAAGAGATATGGTTTGGTTGGGTGTAGGCTAGTGTATTGCTCTTGCTGTGTGTACTGCAAACATAATAAAACTCAAACTATGAAACATATCAAGTCCGGATTTAGGCGGGATTTTTTTTTATATTTCTTTTCTTATCTTACTTTCTTAAGAAACAAAATTTAAAAAGGAATTGTAGCTAGGTTTAATAGGAATTTTTTGTTTAAAAAATATGATTCACTATCATTTATTTCGGGGATGGTTAATGATCTATTCACACTCGAGTATGTAAAGATTAGGGATTCGTGTGAGTCATAGTGATTGGCGAATACGGGATTCTCTTTTCCCAAAGGCTATTTGAGTATGTATGGAGAACTAGGGACAATCTTTGTGTATTGGTAAAAAAAACAAGTATCAGATAATTGATAATACATAAATGAAATCATCGGAGGTAATTAAATCATGGAACTTTTACATATTTTTGTCGATGCTCATGGAATGTGTGTGTATGAGTGTGTGTGTGTGTTTGTCTTACAATAGTCATAAGCGTATATTACATCCAAGAAAATAATTATGCTTAGGATAAGTTGTTACAATAAGACTATGTGTAGTTGTTTAACTAAAAGGTGTAAATGTGACTATCACGTCACTCCCAAATAAGCAGTGGATCTTTCACTCACTAAACCCTAAAAAGTGTGTAATGGTTTAACAAAAAAATGTGATATTTAGTGGTTTGATTGGCTAAAAAAGGTTAATTACACAACCAATCCTAACTCCTTTTAAGCTCATGGTGTCGTCACCCTTAACGTCGCTTCATGTCCCTTCATGAATGGTGTTTGGCGCCTAAATGTGGTGATGTGGAGTGGGGCGCTAACCCACCACGCATAGTCTATTAGTGTGTGATTGAGATGTCCAAAAAATAATAAAGTGTTAACTTTTAACTCGATAAACAAATATTTAACTAGAGAAGTACAACTAATGTTTTAGTGTTTAGGCAATTTTTAGCAACAAAAACAATGGAACGGCATTTCATAACAAAGAAGAGAGCCAGAAGGCACCAGGTCTTCGTTGGATACAGAGCAACAAAACAAAGAGAAAAAAACAACAAAAACAAAACTACATAATACACAAAGGATCCAAGACCCACGCACTCCAGCATTTAATCTCAGTCTTCGACCTGTGACAAATCCAGTTGAAGAGGGATAAAATGATGTCTTTCACGTGCTCTGTTGGCCGACTTCCTTAAGCCCCTAAAAACCGAGTCGTTCCATTCTTTCCACATCGTCCAGACCAGATAGTCGTATACATAATACACAGCAGAATTTTTTTATAGTCTACACCATCAACCACCAAAATTTGATGATGTATGTCCTCTAGCTTATTAAAATCTATGAAGTCTCACCTCGCCCAAAGGGAGACCTTCCTGGACACTTCCCCTAGAAAAAGGACATTCCAGAAAAGCATGAGCCACGGTCTCGACTAAATCAGAACAATCAACACAATAAGCTGATGTGGAGAGAATTGTAACATTCGTCGTAAAACAGGTTTCAAAACCCGCTCCATTTAAAAATCAAATACTTATTCGAAATTCGTCGCAAAATTTTTTTAGTTGTGTTATCTAATTTGATAATTATAGTCAATGAATAATTAAGACGAAAATAATAACAATAATAATAATTAATAAAGTAATTTAGTTTTAATGTAAAAATATATATATTTATATATATAAAAAAATTTAACTTAGTTAATAACTCAAGGGGCTAAATATGTATTTCTATTAAACTAAGTTCAGGGGTTTTATGCTATTTTCAAAAACTTGACCTCAACAAAAGGAGTAAAAAGCGGGCAGCGCCCGGACTCGAACCCAGGTCACCCCGCTTCCATCACACACGCATAAACCAGTCGCCGGCCAAGCCTCATTCGGTTTATTGTTAATCCATTAATATATGTATACACGTTTAATATTGACGGAGATTTCAAAAATGCCGCCCAAAAGAACTTCACGCGTAACAGCCTGTAATCTTTCCTTTTTCGCGAATCCTAATTGACCGGGACGTGTATTAGTGATTCATTTCCATGTTTACGCCAATCAAGAACCATCCCTTAAACCCGACTCGATACATTTTCGCGGAGCCTTATAAATACCGAGCCATCACCTCGTTCACCTCTCACCTCTCACATACGCTCTCTGCTTCGATCAAGTCGCCGGAAGACGAGGAGTTCGCCGGAAGCTTGTGGAACACCGGAGTGTCACCGGGGAAGATAACCGTCATCGCCGGAGGTTTCACCGGAGACCCACGAACTCGCGGAGAAGACCAAGACTCCCTGGAGACCCGACGAGTCGCCAATAAACCGGTATATCACGTTTTTTTTTTCTGTAATTCTTTCTATATCAAACGTTAGTATATCCATACATATATGCACATAACTATGAAACCTGTAATTAAAAAACAAAGAAGATGGCGGACTGGTTTATAATAATATAAGTATATAAAAAAACTATAGTCCACCATCAAACTGGGCGGTAGCGCAGTGGTGTGGGTGCTGTTGGTTAACCCAAGGGACCCGAGTTCGAGCCCCTGTGTTTCTGAATTACTCGCTGTATTGTCAGTTTGCTGTTACAGGCCATGTTTGGGCCGGCCCGGTTTGGGCCTAAATTTTTTATTTTATTTTTGGATTGGGCTGAGAAAGACTTGGGCCAGGCTATTTAATTTGGGCCTAACCAGTATTTCTTTAATGTATTCATATTAATCTAGTATTATTTTTTTAAGATAAAATCTGCATATTGTTGTAATTTGTAAATCTATAACATTATTATTATTATTATTATCACTTATTATTTATATAAATCAAGTAAGTATTTACATCCAAGGATTTATTTATTTTTATTATTTTTGACCTATCCTTATTAATAATATTGGTATTAAAACAATTAATCGCATCATCACCAATTAATATATTTACTCATCATCGCTATTATTCAAAGCACCTCCTATTTAATAAACCCGCTAAACTATAAACAATACGATACCATCCTTAAATCATAACAAGTTCTTGTATTATCTTCTAGGATAAACGTATTCGTTTGATCTATCGACTTTACTCGTGCAAATTCCAAGAAACGTAAACGCAACCTAAGGTGAGTGAATTCTTACAAACTCCCCTTTTTAATTCATGTTTTGGGGTGTATCATGTGTCACTCAAACTAATTCGTTTATTCAATCTCGTGCCATACCATATTATGATTTAAACTTAGAATGTAAAAATTGTTTGTAGTTATGTATTACATATTGGCAAGTTGTATGCAAATTATTTGTTAGGCCCATCAGTTCCTCGTGGGAGACGATTTGAACAACGCGTGCCTCAAAACTCAATCATTAGGCCCATCAGTTCCTCGTGTGAGACGAGTTGAACAACGCGTGCCTCAAAACAATCTATTATTGTATGTGTGTGCATTATTTAATATTAAGTGATTTGTGAATAAGTTTACATCTATATTTACTCATATGTGGTATGCACTTTATTTTATAATCAATTCAATAAACTTGTTTAAATGTTTTTCATAGGATTCACTCGCCAACTTTTTGTTGACCCAAAAACCATTTTTACACATGATACAGGTGGACATGATGAAGCAAGGAAAACATAGGAAATGCTTTAGAAGAAAACAATGAAGTCTAGATTGATGTTAGGACATGATGTAATAATGATTGTATAATTCCCTTTAAAATTGTATTAATGAATATGAAACGTTATAATAAATGTCATGAGCTTTGATGATAACCCAATCATGCCCCGATCACCTTTTCCGCTGCGGGTCGGGGTGTGACAGATTGGTATCAGAGCTTTTGACTATAGGGATATAGGATAGGTTATTAGACCCTTAGAGCCTATACTATAGTTGATTAAATTTTAATTGCTTAGGTGGTTACATACAAACTTATGATATTTATTTGTTTCATATTTGTTTATACTTACAGTCAAACATACATACTTACATCCACATTCACCATACATATTTCAATGTTCATATATTCAAATCATATTCATACTTTCGTTATTCAAAGATTTTGTCGCAATTTTCAAATCTCATCAAAGTAAGTTCTGCGACGGGCATGTAGTAACTGGAAGGGTACAAGTACCGGTAGTCGGAACGTCCTGTCTAGGTTGGCATTCGTATAAATCCAATATAACGGACCAGTTTGCCTACCCGGGGACTAACGATGAGAGTACGAAGGACCTATTAGGCCAAAGCATGCCACACCAAACGTCGTTCGAACTAACCCCACTTTGAGGTGTTACCGTGTCCACACACTGGACACATTCCGAATATCATACGTTATATACATATTTCTCGATTTTCTCCGGGTTTTAGTGTACGTAACCAGGCTAACACATGCGAACCATATGAAAAACCCGGTAATCATGGGGGCCCACATGATTACGAAGGTGAAGTATGGCGGCATGCAAGGCCCAATTACGAGCAAAGCCCAAGACATCCTATGGATGTAGTAGATTTATTATTCTATATTTATTTTATGAATGTTCATTCCTAAATACGACACATGACCCCTAAAACGTCCCACTCATACTCTTGATGCGTATTCCTTGTAGATGTCTTCTAGTCTCGCTCGTAGTAAGATGAGATCAGGAAAAGCCCGCGAGCGCATGGCTGCCCAAATCGCTCAACAAATGGCTGCCGTAATACCCAACATTGTAGTGCAAGTTCAACAAGCCCTTACCGCTAATCCCGTCAATCAAGAAGATCAAAATGTTGTTAACCCTCCCCCAATTACCACTAAATGCACCTTCAAGCATTTCAAATCCTGCGACCCTCCAAAATACGAAGGGACTGAAGGTGTCACCGCTCTCCTCCAACGGTTTGAGGAAATGGAAAACACTTTCTAAATTGTGATTGCCCCGATGATCGCAAGGTGCGATATGCTACCGGTCGATTACTTAGAATAGCACTTACATGGTGGAATGCAGAGAAGGCCAAACGAGGCGTTGACGATGCTATGACTTTGACTTGGGAAGAGTTGAAGGAAATCATGACAAGACGGTTTTGCCCAAGGAGCGAAATCAAGAAATTAGAAGATGAGTTCTATTCGTTGAAGCAAAAGGAAGGCGACCACACCACTTACAACAAAAGATTTCTCGAGTTAAATCAAATGGTTCCCAACTTGTTCACTCCTCTTTACCGTTTGATCGAGCACTACATACGAGGTCTTCCTTCAAAAATTCAAGACTCTGTAATAAGTACCACACCTGCAACTTTGGAAGCAGCAATGGAGTTAGCTACAGAGCTCACCGAGAACCGCATACGGAACAAAGACTTCAAGGAGGAGAAGAAGAAGGATAAAGCATCAACTGAAACCTCGAACTCCACCCAAACCAAATCCCCTTCTCAACCCATTTCTAAGAGAAAACGAGATGGGCAAATTTTCGCTGTCACCCAACGCAATCAACCAGCCTCACAAGCCATACCCCTCCAAGCTATCCCAATCACTCAAGTAGCACCCAACTCAACTTACCCAAATAAGAAACCTTACATTGGACCTCACCCTCAATGTAACACCTGTTTCTATCACCATCCATCTACCTTACCTTGTCGACTATGTGCGAATTGTGGACGCTATGGTCATTTGAGCAAGGTTTGCCGCACCTCTCAAAACCAAACCTCACACCCTACTCCAAGCATGATCCAAACATATCAACAACCCCAATACCCCATGTTCCCATATGTTCGAGCTTGTTTCAATTGTGGCGACCCTACCCATTATAGAAACACGTGCCCTCGATTGGTTAACATCATAAACGCCCAAGCTCAAGCAAATCAAGAAAACCCAACCACTAGGCCACCAGCAAGAGGAAGAGTTTTCAACATCAACTCCAATCCTATTGAAGATAATGACGGCCCAAATGAATCACCCAACTAGTCTCCTTCACCAAAAAAAAAATCAAGATTCAACTCCAACCGCTTAGTTTTATGTTTTTCTTTATGTTATCTCAATTTTCACGTGTCTCAATATAAATTGGAAATTTATCCAAGGATCTTAATGCGAATTACTATTTCAATTTTGTTTTTATACTCATTGATTTAACATTCATATCATCATACCTCACGACATATCACAGTGTCATCATTTAAAGAAGTTGAGCTGTGTCTCACTTCTACATGGACTAACCTCTCCATCATAACAAACGAGAGAGGTATTGTCATCATTCAAACATGTATACTATCAGAATTAAGACTCAAGCTTTGATTGATTGTGTTTGTTTATGTTTTAGAGTCACGTAGAACTAATCATAACTCACGGATAAAGCCAATGAAAATTTGACAAGAATATGGTGGATACGCCGCTGGTACTTCCTATATATAAGTATTCTTGCCAAAGGATCAGAGGCATTATCAGGCGGTTATAAGAAGTTCCATGTAGGATTTAGTATTGTCTTGGTTGAAATTTGTGTTACATTCATATCATCTCGCCAATTTAAAGAAATTGGATTGTATTCTATTTCTACATAAACTAACCTCTCCATCATAACAAACGAGAGAGGAACTGTCACCATTCAAACATATATGCTATCAGAATGTGGATTCAAATATTGGTTGTTGTGTTATTTATGTTCTAAAGTTACATCATAGGACCAATCATAACTTACTGATAAAACCAATGAAAATTTGACAAGAATATGGTGGGTACGCCGCTGGTACTTCCTATATATAAGTATTCTTGTCAAAGGACCAGAGGCATTGTCAGACGGTTATGAGAAGTTCTATGTAGGATTTAGTAATTTCTTGGTACATTAGTTGTTGTGTTTATTTATGTTCTATAGTCATAGAACCAATCATAACTTACTGACAAAACCAATGAAAATTTGACAAGAATATGGTGGATACGCCGCTGGTACTTCCTATATATAAGTATTCTTGTCAAAAGATCAGAGGTATTGTTAGATGGTTATGAGAAGTTCCATGTAGGATGTAGTATTAGAAGTTTTTGCTTTAGGATATAACCATATCCTTCCAAACATATCAAAACTCTTGCGCATGATATCATATTTAGCGAATCAACTCCGCTTATCAATATTTTCACCGAAGGCAACAAAAAGCGATTCCTGTAACAGGGTACTTAACCCTTACAAGGGACGTTACCGCCTCAAACAAAAACTTAAACTCTTACTCTTTTTCTAAGCATGTAACTGTCAAACTAAACATCATCCTTTTTAGACAAATATGTCACTACTTAAATTTCGGGACGAAATTTCTAAAAGTAGGGGATACTGTAACATTCGTCGTAAAACGGGTTTCAAAACCCGCTCCATTTAAAAATCAAATACTTATTCGAAGTTCGTCGCAAAATTTTTTAGTTGTATTATCTAATTTGATAATTATAGTCAATGAATAATTAAGACGAAAATAATAACAATAATAATAATTAATAAAGTAATTTAGTTTTAATGTAAAAATATATATATTTATATATAAAAAAATTTAACTTAGTTAATAACTCAAGGGGCTAAATATGTATTTCTATTAAATTAAGTTCAGGGGCTTTTATGCTATTTTCAAAAACTTGACCTCAACAAAAGGAGTAAAAAACGGGCAGCGCCCGGACTCGAACCCAGGTCACCCCGCTTCCATCACACACGCATAAACCAGTCGCCGGCCAAGCCTCATTCGGTTTATTGTTAATCCATTAATATATGTATACACATTTAATATTGACGGAGATTTCAAAAATGCCGCCCAAAAGAACTTCACGCGTAACAGCCTGTAATCTTTCCTTTTTCGCGAATCCTAATTGACCGGGACATGTATTAGTGATTCATTTCCATGTTTACGCCAATCAAGAACCATCCCTTAAACCCGACTCGATACGTTTTCGCGGAGCCTTATAAATACCGAGCCATCACCTCGTTCACCTCTCACCTCTCACATACGCTCTCTGCTTCGATCAAGTCGCCGGAAGACGAGGAGTTCGCCAGAAGCTTGTGGAACACCGAAGTGTCACCGGGGAAGATAACCGTCATCGCCGGAGGTTTCACCGGAGACCCACGAACTCGCGGAGAAGACCAAGACTCCCTGGAGACCCGACGAGTCGCCAATAAACCGGTATATCACGTTTTTTTTTTCTGTAATTCTTTCTATATCAAACGTTAGTATATCCATAAATATATGCACATAACTATGAAACCTGTAATTAAAAAACAAAGAAGATGGCGGACTGGTTTATAATATAAGTATATAAAAAAACTATAGTCCACCATCAAACTGGGCGGTAGCGCAGTGGTGTGGGTGCTGTTGGTTAACCCAAGGGACCCGAGTTCGAGCCCCTGTGTTTCCGAATTACTCGCTTTATTGTCAGTTTGCTGTTACAGGCCATGTTTGGGCCGGCCCGATTTGGGCCTAAATTTTTATTTTATTTTTGGATTGGGCTGAGAAAGACTTGGGCCAGGCTATTTAATTTGGGCCTAACCAGTATTTCTTTAATGTATTCATATTAATATAGTATTATTTTTTAAGATAAAATCTGCATATTGTTGTAATTTGTAAAATCAATAACATTATTATTATTATTATCACTTATTATTTATATAAATCAAGTAAGTATTTACATCCAAGGATTTATTTATTTTTTTATTATTTTTGACCTATCCTTATTAATAATATTGGTATTAAAACAATTAATCGCATCATCACCAATTAATATATTTACTCATCATCGCTATTATTCAAAGCACCTCCTATTTAATAAACCCGCTAAACTATAAACAATACGATACCATCCTTAAATCATAACAAGTTCTTGTATTATCTTCTAGGATAAACGTATTCGTTTGATCTATCGACTTTACTCGTGCGAATTCCAAGAAACGTAAACGCAACCTAAGGTGAGTGAATTCTTACAAACTCCCCTTTTTAATTCATGTTTTGGGGTGTATCATGTGTCACTCAAACTAATTCGTTTATTCAATCTCGTGCCATACCATATTATGATTTAAACTTAGAATGTAAAAATTGTTTGTAGTTATGCATTACATATTGGCAAGTTGTATGCAAATTATTTGTTAGGCCCATCAGTTCCTCGTGGGAGACGAGTTGAACAACGCGTGCCTTAAAACTCATTCATTAGGCCCATCAGTTCGTAGAACAACGCGTGCCTCAAAACTCAATCATTAGGCCCATCAGTTCCTCGTGTGAGACGAGTTGAACAACGCGTTCCTCAAAACAATCTATTATTGTATGTGTGTGCATTATTTAATATTAAGTGATTTGTGAATAAGTTTACATCTATATTTACTCATATGTGGTATGCACTTTATTTTATAATCAATTCAATAAACTTGTTTAAATGTTTTTCATAGGATTTACTCGCCAACTTTTTGTTGACCCAAAAACCATTTTTACACATGATACAGGTGGACAGGATGAAGCAAGGAAAACATAGGAAATGCTTTAGAAGAAAACAATGAAGTCTAGATTGATGTTAGGACATGATGTAATAATGATTGGATAATTCCCTTTAAAATTGTATTAATGAATATGAAACGTTATAATAAATGTCATTAGCTTTGATGATAACCCAATCATGCCCCGATCACCTTTTCCGCTGCGGGTCGGGGTGTGACAAGAATTCTCCGAGCGCATAGATTACCGGCAACCAGAACGTTATTTTGATGAAGTCTCCAAGTGAAGCAATTGAGTTTGATGGGACTCCAACTGAGCCACTCGCATATATCCATCTCCTACCCATGTAAAGCTTGCTCAATACATTTGCGAGCGAACTGAACCGAAAAACCATTTATGATATCACACCTCCAGGTCCATTTATCAGTCTCCTCACCAAACTGAAACAGATTAAGCAATTCAAGAATCTCATCCTTTTCCACCTCCTTGATCTTATTTCTTCTCCATTCCCACCTAGGCATTATCATCTTGTCGTTCATGAACTAAATTATATTCGAAACAAGACAAGCTTTTTTCATATTCTAAGTCATACAGTCTTGGAAAGATGTTTTTCAGTGGATGTTGGCATAACCATGCATCCCTCCAAAATCTAGTTAGGTTACCTTTACTCACCGATCTTACAATCAACCTATTCATGTCTACTCCCATGGCGGTTAAATCTATATCAATCTTTGAGATATTTAATCATGTACTTGAAAACGATTTGAGAGACATTTTGCCATCTTCATGAGACCTAACATTATGAATGGTTGAGATGCATTTGTGCCAAAATGCGTTTCTTTCATATTTCCACCTCCACCACCACTTCCAAGGAAGCGTCAAGTTCATGACATGTAGAAACCCAACTCAGAGGCCACCATGTTTTTTAGGCTTAGTAACCTTATTCCACGCCACCCATTGATCTTGTTTTTGTCAATATTACATCCCCACAAGAATTTTCTCTTAATCCTTTTTGTTTCCCCAATAGTCAGTCTTGATGGGTGCCTTGAACATGGATAGAAAGAACACATGAAGAGAGGCCATCACCGCCTTAATCAAGGTTAATCTCCCCCTAAACGAGAGATTTGAAGCTTCCACGATTTCACATGGATTTAAGCTTATCAATAACCAGAATCCAATTTTTGGATAAAGACATGTCGGCACCAATTGGTAATCCAAGAAAAGAGAAGGAGAGGTTGGCTTTTTATATTTTAAAATAAAGACCGATTTTTTAACCTCGAAACCTGCCACACAAAGTCCAAAAACATTACTTTTAGAAAAGTTAACCTTGAGACCCGATACTAGATGGAAACATCTAAGAATACATGCAAGATTCAACAACTTATTTTCACTCCAATCGCCAACAAACATGACATCATCGGCATATAAAACGTGCGTAGTGGAAGGACCGTGATTTGGAAGTTGCACACCATTAAAGATGTTGTTAGCTGAAGCCTTCTTTAAAACCATATTTAGGCTCTCCATGAAAATGATGAAAAGATACGAAGCAAGCAGATCTCTTTGTTTAACGCCTTTTTGAATTAAATTCCTGAGTAGGCAAGCCATCGACTAGAATAGAGGCTCTACCTGATTTATGACAACTAGACACCCACATTCTCCACTTCTCCCCAAAACCATATGTTCCAACACCGAATCAAGGTAGGACCAATTAACCGAGTCGAAAGCTTTGTCAAAATCAACTTTAAAGAGCATATATTTTTGTTTATGTTTTTTCGCCCAAGCTATTAACTCGTTCATGATGAGATGCCCATCAAGAATATTCCTACCTTGAATGTATGTTGATTGCTTAATTCTAACTAGCTTGTAAATCACCTGCTTCAGTCTAGTGGCAAAGTATTTTTAATACAAGCTTAGATTGAGAGGTATGGTTCCCGTTCCCCCAACATCAACATCACCACCTTCACCTCATCATCTCCCCCTCCATCCCAATCAAGAGGGTGGTGTACCCCTTCCCCCTCTTTGCCAATCACATCAATCATTTGAATAAAAAAAAGCTAAAATCTCCCTAGTACCCCAAAATATGATTGGTGTTGGGAGGGGGGGTTCGTTTCACATGGAGTGTTCAACTTGTTTACGTGGTGTAGTGCATGTGCGTCCGTGTGTCACAAAACCTCATAAATTAATGGATGTAAATAAACATTGCCCGTAAAACTTGTGGGCATATAATCGTTGCCTAACTGCAATTTTTATAATATATAATTTTGGTTAATAATATAATAGCGCTATAACAAATTGAATTAACGTAATTATAATTACTTTATTATGCTATAGAATAACAACAATTATACCACTACATTTTTTTTCTAAACAACAATTCCTATACACCTAACAATTCTTCAGTAGATCGTTTTTGCAATTCAAAAAAAGTTTGTGATGTAACTTGTTGCTCGTTTACCTGTCATTTATTCGTAATTTATTATTTTGACATTTTAATTTTAATGTGATGATCTGTCTCTTCAGGTTAAAAAAAATAATAATAAATACTTATGAGGTACCTTGCAAGAATACCTAATTGAAATTTAGATATTTTCTTTTGTAAGCAAAGAAGAACAAAAATACAATTTCTAATTATTATTTCTTTGATAATCCTGAATATAAAGTCAGCCGTCTATATATCCGTATATGATATGATAAGATATTTATATAGCACACGTGGCTACAATAATACAATGTTGTCTAGATGCCACATCCCCGATCCGTGTGCTCTTCACACAGGCAGGCATTTGTGTTTTCATTTGTGTTTCTTCTATGAACCTAGATGCCACGTGTCAAGATCTAAAACGAACACATGCACGTGCCACCAATACGTGCTTGTTGGGTGTGGTGGTAATGACTCATCAATGTCAATGGTATTCATTATTCAATATAAAGGTTTTCAGTGTATTTACCATTTCTACCCTTATTCTTTATTTTCAACCCAAATTGTATCCTCTTGCTTTCTTTCCTTTGTTATTTTATTACTCGGTTTAAAGCTAGTGGAGAATAGTTTAATAAATTTTCTGGATATATAAATTACAATCAACATTATAAATTTATGAAGTATTCTAATGAAAGAATAAATTAAGTAATGATTAGATCTATTTCGGACATTACTACTAAAAAATAATAATATCATGTATAACTTCAAATAAAATATTAAATATTTCTTACAACGGATAGAAAAGTGTTATTATTATTCAAATTCATTCATTCAAATTCAAATTCAAATTATTATAAATATCAATTGATAGCATGCCTTTGCCCCAATCACCCTTTTCTTCTTTTCATATGTACACATTAGTTTTTATTTTATAAATTGACCACAACTTTTCTATTGGTACAAGTTGACACATGAAATTATCAATATTTGGTACTGAATATCGGTATCGAATTTTCCGAACTGAATATTTTTTGTACTGGTTCGGTACCCGCTTTTTGGCGTTTTCGGTATCGGAACTTTCGGTACGGTACTGGTAAAGTACTGATTTTTATCTTCAAATATGTACAATACCAAACTTTTCGATATCGTTACCTACTTTGCGATTTTCGTACCCAGAGCCGGTGGGGGTGGGTGGGGAGGACCACCGGCCAGGGCCCGAGATTCCGAAGGGCACTATTTTATAAAAAAAAGTCTGATATATATATCTGTGTATATGTTATAATTTTGTTTAGGATAACACCAACACAATTTGATGAATGGCTTAATGGTTAAGTTCTCCCCTTCCATACTTGAAGTCCTAGGTTCGAATAATGCTTAGTGTTCTATTTTTTAAAGTTTTTTTCTTTTAATCTGAAACAAACCTTGTTGAAAGCATGAAAGGTAAACTTTTAATTTCTTGATTTCCTAACATCATGAAATTTTGGTTCATCTTGAAACTACAAAGACCGAAGTTAGGAGCGATAAATGTAGGCAAAATAGTTAACAATTGAACTGTAGAATGAATACCATGTTGTTTGATTTTGCTTTACTTTTTTTTACGTTGCATTATAAATTTGTGATTGGATGATTAATTCTCCATGTGATATAAGTTTTGATCTGAATTAATTAATTTGGTGTGGTTGTTACCGACAAAAGTAAACAACAATTAGAGAAATAAGAAATGTGTTTGTTAGTTTCGATTTAGTATCATTTTTTCTTATTATATCGTATTTTTATTATGTGATAAACCTTATCCGACCTAAACCTTTGAACCGACCAGAAATCTTTTGTGTCTGGTTCTTAAGGCCTAAGGGCACATTTTTTCGAACTCGAACAAGACACACAAATTCTCAGGGTCGCCCTGTCTGTACCGGTACTGGTTTGGTACCACCACGCTCATCCCTAGCTAAGTATCCAATTAATATATACCATTTAAATTTGTAGTTAGTTTGTATGTTTTCTTTTATACCACCAAACTTTGTTTGGTGGTCATATTTATCCCTCGACTTTCTTTCCCTTTTAAGTGATGCCTTTTCTTTTTTCTTAAATTTCAAAATTGTTACTTTTGGCACCCGCTTTCTAAAAACATTATACTATATCTATTTGATCCTCTCAAGTTTCTAATACGTGTTAGTAAAAGTTTAGGTTCATTTACATTTTATGTTACATGACCCACTTAGTGTTATAAAATATATTTCTTTACACTTTTTTCTGGTTTTGATCCGCCGCTGCAACGCGGCAGAATTACTTCTAGTTATTATTCAAATATTAAACATCAACTTGGGGCTCCAGATGATATGAACGGAGCTGGTTTGATTTCACTTCCTTATCAACTGAGCCGAGCCAGAAACTAAACTCGTATTTGACTCGGCTCTATCTTGAGCCAGCTTGTGACTTAAAGGGTTGACTTGTTTTTTCACACTTTGGTTGACCTTTTATGTTTACTTGTTTCAAAGCTTCTAAACATAAATTAACAACTATAGCAACTAACCCATGACCTAGTGGTTTAGTGATATGGTGTGTCTCCTTACAAATGTAAGGTTATGAGTTCAATCCTTATAAATGAAAGAATGGGTTTAAGGGGTAAAAGAAATTCGATATAAAAAAAAAAACAATAGCAATTGTTAAGGATGGGTTTAAAAAAAAATTCGCTATTAAAAAAAACAACAATACAACTTGTTAAGGATGGATTTAAGGTGTAAAAGAAAAAAAAACAACAATAGCAACTTGTTTTAAATAATACTATGTTGAACTGTCAATACCACAAAACAAATATATACTAGTAAACGAGGGAGGTACTTAAACTAAATTAGATTGAGATTCACATGAGCAATACGCCTTCACTTTAAATTCGCCTTAAACATTGATACGACTCATCGAACTCGAGCTAATTCGAGCCAAATTAGCTCGATAAAGAACTAATGAATACAAAGCACAAACCACCAGGCGGCAGGCACCTCCATATCAAAACCACACCTTTCGATAGTAAATCTTCCGCAAAAGCCCATATGAATCTTATCACATAAGCCTTATGACCCATCTAAACAAACTTCATACTCAGCCCAACAAACCAGCACAATCATAAGCACGTATGATGCATAATTTGATTCATTAAATATAGACAGATTATCTGGTTTTTTTCAGCAACTTCGGCTCCATTTTCTAAGAAGTTACACATTGACTTTCATTTCGGTAAAGAAACAACATTCTAGCCGTGGCGACATGAGTGAGGCGTTATTGATGCCTCACCAGCACAATAGCAAGCATTCACGAGCTTGATTTGTGGGGAGTTGTGTCATCCAGCTCTTGATGCAACGTAATATTTTAAGAAAATCAAATAATCCATCATATATATATATACACACACTCTCATATTTTATTTCATAAAAAACTCCTCCATCTGCTCAAATTTTAAACACTCAACCTTTTTATTTTAATGGCACGTGTTGGACCGAGGCGGAGGATATCGCATTAGCCACGAGTTGGGCGGATAGGGTTGATTTATGATTCCCCGATGAAGGGGTATGGTCCCTAATCTTAACCCGACTGCACGAGTTGAACTCAGGTCACGCGCGAGACCATACGCAGAATAAGCCAAATCCAACACTTGAAGGGGTATGGTTCCTAATCTCGCGTCGACCAACGGGTTAACCTGGGTCGCGCGCGAGGCCATACCCAGAATAAATCAAATCCAACACTTGGTTATTTTTGAAAATGAATTGGCGCAAGTCCAAGAAGCGAAGATGACACCTGTGCCAGCAAGGCAGTGTTGGACAATATAAACGGTACGACTGGCAGAGCAGTAGACCAATGAGCGCACGACAAGCTGTATTCTGTAATGCTGCACGATGAGCAATCGTGCAAGGGACAAGAAGTACATAAGGACACGTACGTGGCACCAATCATCGTGCGTCGACCACTACTCCATGATCTCCACTTAACTGCTAATGTTAGACCAGACAACAAAGACAAACGCCAGCCACGTGGATCCATTCAACGTGCGCCAACTACACCCTCGCCTGTATACACCAACGGGTCGTGACAAGGGAGGCAAAATGTATATTCCTTGTCGTCGGCCTCAGGCCCAAGGCCCATCAGCCCATCTACTTCCCAACTCTCTTCGTTTATAAATAAAGGGCTTCACCTACAGTTCAACCATCAGCTCTCTAACTCTATCACTTAATACACACACTTTTATCCTTAAAACAAGTTCTTATTCTCACGCCGGAGGGTGGTTACAAGGAGAACCCCCTATTCTCCTCCTTGTGACGAGCTTCACAGTGTGTTGATTGTTTTGCAGGATCATTAGCAGTTGTTGTGAGGAAGAAAAAAGAGTAACTTTATTTCGACGAGATGTAAACCACAAGCTAATCTCAGGATTAACTTGGTGTTTCTTCACCCAACGGAGCGCCTCAAACTTGGAGCATGATTAGGACCACATTCTACGAACGTGCAAGTGATAATATTCTTGGAAGAGAACAAATTCTCGGAAGGTATATACATCTACGCTTAAAGTGTTCAAATTTTTAGAGGTGCTACGTCACTGCGTTGAACTGCGAGGAAGGTGTAGCCGAGGATGTAGCGCTTGCCGAGGCACGTACCGAGTACGAAGAAAAATACGTAAGGCCGTTTGATCATGTTGCGCCTTGGAAGGTTTATCGAGCCCAGAATAGAGAGTTTTTCGTGGCACAACCTTAGATTACGTTTTCTTATTTACTTATTACTTATATGTTTGATGTTTTATTTTTATGTGCCATGTTCTTTTCCAAGTTGTTTAAATATTATGTTTTTTTTTCTAAGTTTTTTAAATGTTATGTTTTTCTTTTTATTTCTAAGAGTTAATTGCCATGATGGTCCCTGTGATTTGCAATTTTTCATGCTTAGTCCTCACCTTTTCAAAATAGCATATTTGTTCCATGTGGTTTGTTCACTTGTTACTCGCGTAGTCCCTAATATGGATAGACATTAGTTTGTCAAATTAAATCAACATGAAATGACTAAACTACCCTTATAATTAAAAATAACAATTAAAAAACTAAAAAAGTACTGATGGGTCCCACTTCATCTAATTTAACTCCAACCTACCTTACCTTTTCTTCCCCGACTGTTCGACACCTGTTTATGTTCCCACGGACAAACCCACCTCTAACCGCACATTTACTCCTACCACGATCTCCTTCCATCCTTCATCTACCGTCTTGGCATTACCATCAACGGAGAAATTTCCTTGACACCAGACGCGAATCCTTGTAAATGTTCTTCGGCACCCTCTGATCTATTCACGAATCAGACTCAAAATCTCAAGGATCACTTTTTGTTTAGTCAATGATTTGGGTGATTAAACTGACTTGCAGATAAGGTTTTCGTTAAAATTCCTCAAAGAAATTTTATTTAGAGTTTTGACTAAATTTGTTTACAAGTCATCCCATTTTTCACATCCCTAGTTAAGTAAAATACCCATATTGATAAGTTTGTATGTCAGATTTATCAATTCAATTCAGTGATTTGGTGGTTTGGTTGATTTAAGCTGAGTTGAAGGTAAGTTTTTTGTTGAAATTCCTCAAAGATAAAATTTTGGGATTTGAATAAACTGATCGCCAAAAATGAGTTTGGGGAGGCGGATAATGATGACAGAGGGTGATGGACTGATGGTAAAGAGTGATGGTGGTAATGATCATAGAGGTGGTGTTGTTTAACAAAGGTTTAGCATCATACGCCGTGTGGTGGAGGTCAGTTACCGGATGACGTCACGGGTTACTGATGGAGAAGGTGAAACCCGAGCTTTAATGGTTTTATCATATGTGTTCTTATGCGTTTTAAGTGATTATATGCTTTGAATGTGGTAACTACGAAAGATTGTGGTTTGTGCAGGTTAATCGCTTAATTCAGTGAAGTTAAGGTAGTCAAAGATGAAGCGGAATGGCCATGGATGATAATCAAGGTATATTATGAAGGAAATCCATGGTATAATTTTAATTTTTTATTTTATGAACCCGGTTCATATGAGTATGTGTTTATTTGTTACATTGATTAGTCAAAAACACTTTTAACAAGTAAGAGTACATGTATATATATATATATAGGGTAAGGTTATTGTAAAAAAGGTTAAAAGTGTGAGAAGTGTGAGAAATATTGTAGATGTGACATGTGTCCTAAATCTAAATTAATTAAAAAGGGTAAACAAGTAATTTTATCATTGATTTAATTAATTCAAAACCTTCCATAACCGCCACTCTAATTTATAGGAATACGTTTTTTTAAAGATCTCTATAAAACACTATGAATAACACTATAAACACCATTCAGCATGTATATAATACCATTCAATAATTATATAACAACATTCAATAAGTATATAACACCCTTCAATAAGTATATAACACCATTTTAAAGATCTCTATAAAAACACTACGAATAACACTGCAACTACCATTCAGCACGTATATAACACCATTCAATAATATATAACACCATTCAGTAAGTGTATAGCACCATTTAATAAGTATGTAACACTATTTAATAATATATAACACTATTAAAGACACTGCAAAACATCATTCAATAGTTCATAACAATGTAATAAGTACATAACACTACAAAAAAGATATAACACTACAGCCCCGTAATGGTGGGCGTCTGAAACAGCAACGACACGATGGAGAGTGGTCGGACCGGTGGCGGAGGTGCGACAACTTGAGTGGTTCTCGGTGGGAACCGATCGGAGCAGGTGGGTGGCTTGCGATGGTTGTTCGGTGGTGTCCAGCAGGCCTGATTCGGAGATGTCGATGCTGCTGTATCGATGATGATGATGAAAGAGTTCCGCCCTCGTCACGAACAGAGGCCGCTTGAAAATGAGTTCCATGACCTAAAGCAAGACAGTGGAGAACACTGTGCCTATTCCGATCGGTATGAGGTTTTGAGCTTGTTATGTCCTACAATGGTGACGCCTTTGGATAAGGCGATTGAGAAGTACATAGATGGTCTTCCTGATCCAGTTCAGGACATTGTCACCGGCAGCTACCCTGCTTCTGTTAGACAAGCCATTGAGCTAGCTACAACCTTGATTGACTCACAAGTCAAGAAAGGTAAAGTACACCGCAAAGGTGACAAGTGACCATCTGTCCAAGTCTGAGAAACAGAAGGGAACCAAGGTTGAAACCTCCAAGAAGTCTAGGAAACATAAGGCTTCCAAGAACTTCGTTGTTGTTACATATCCCAATCAAGCTGCTCCTAACCAGCCTACACAACCTCCCGCCAAAAGACAATATGCCGGTACCACACCTCTGTGTAGCAAGTACAGTTGTCATCATCAACCACATCTATAGTGTCGTCATTGTACAAACTGTGGGCGATCTGGTCATCTGGCCAACACTTGTCGTTCTGCTCCTACCCCAAATCATTTGGTTCAAAACCCTATTCAACAACCAGCCAATCCTGTACGACCTCATTATCCACCTAGGTCCTGCTATAACTGTGGTGATCTTACTCACTACAGGAACAACGGCCCGAAGTTGGCAAAGCAAACCCGGCTCGTGGACGAGCATTCAATATCAATGCTAACAGGCGCGTGCAGACAACGAAGTGGTGAACGGTACGTTCTTCGTTAACAACCATCCTGCTTCTATTCTTTTCAATTCGGGTGCTGATAGAAGTTTCGTCTCCCTAACTTTTGAACCTTTGCTTTCAATGCCTAGAACCAAACTAGGAAAGCCCTTGACAGTAGAGATAGCTAGTGGCGAACCCCTTGTACTTGATTCTGTCATTCGTAGTTGCCAATTGAACCTTAATAACCATCTTTTTCCCATTGACCTCACGCCTATGCAACTCGGGAGCTTTGACGTCATAGTAGGAATAGACTGGTTAACTAGACACCATGCTGAGGTGATCTGTTTTGATAAGATCATTCGTATACCTCTTTCATCTGATGAAACCTTAGAGGTTCGTGGAGAAAAACCCGTTAATAGCCTTAAACTCATGACCCGTACCCAAGCCCAAATATACCTACGAAAGAATTATGTGGCTTTCTTGGCACATATCGTAGAGGAGAAAGGCAAGGGTAAAATTATTCAGGACATCCCCGTTGTTCGGGATTATCCTGAGGTGTTTCCTGAAGAGCTACATGGTTTACCCCCAACACAACAAGTTGAGTCCCATATAGATCTTGTACATGATGTCAACCCTATAGCCAAATCCCCTTACCGTCTTGCACCATCCGAGATGCAAGAATTACCAAAACAGCTTCAGGAACTTTCAGACAAAGGATTTATTCGTCCAAGCTTTTCACCTTGAGGCACTCCTGTGCTATTCGTGAAAAAGAAGGATGGGTCCTTCTGCATGTGTATCGATTATCGTGAGCTCAATAAACTCACAATAAAAAATCAATATCCCCTACCTGGCATTGATGATCTCTTTGATCAGCTACAAGGTGCTACCTGCTTCTCAAATATTGATAATTGTTATGGGTATCATCAACTTCGTGTACTTGAAGAAGATATTCTCAAGACTGCTTTCCGCACACGATACAATCATTATGAGTTCACTGTTATGCCCTTCAGGTTAACAAATGCTCCTGCTGTTTTCATGGACTTGATGAATAGGGTTTGTAAGCCTTATTTGGACAAGTTCATCATTGTTTTCATTGATGACATTTTGATTTATTCAAAGTCTCGAGCAGATCACGAGCAACATCTACGTCAAACGATGGAACTCCTGAAGAAAGAGCAACTTTATGCCAAATTCTCCAAGTGTGAATTTTGGCTTAAGGAAGTTCAATTCTTGGGATATATTGTTAACGAACAAGGTATACATGTAGATCCCGCTAAAATCAGTGCGATTAGGGATTGGAGTACACCTACTACTCCTACCAAAGTTCGTTCATTTCTGGGTCTCGCGGGTTATTACCGCCGCTTCATTGCAAACTTCTCCAAGATTGCGGTTCCTCTCACTGCTTTGACTCAAAAGAATAAACCTTTTGAGTGGGGACCCAAACAAGAAGAATAATCCTAGACCTTGAAACAAAAACTTTGTAATGCTCCTATTCTATCTTTACCTGAGGGACAATGATGACTTTGTCATATACTGTGATGCATCAAACTTAGGCCTTGGTTGTGTTCTCATGCAAAGAGACAAAGTTTTAGCATATGCATCAAGACAGCTGAAAATCCACGAAAAGAACTACACCACTCATGATCTTGAGTTGGGTGTTGTTGTTTTTGCTCTCAAAATTTGGAGACATTACCTATACGGTACAAAATGTGTGGTTTTCACGGACCACAAAAGTCTCCAACACATTTTCAATCAGAAAGAACTAAACATGAGGCAACGACGATGGGTCGAACTTCTGAACGACTATGACTGCGAAATTCGCACCATCTTGGTAAGGCGAATGTCGTAGCCGATGCACTTAGTCGTAAGGAACGTGTCAAGTTGCATTGTGTTCAAGTTCGATCTGACATCCAGACACGCATCTTGAAGCTCAACGTACTTGTGTTACACAAGGCATGATGAGTAATGAATTACCACATCATCTTGAGCTTCAACTTGAAAAAAAAGACAATGGGTTATTTTATTACCTGAACCGTTTGTGGTTCCAAGCCGAGATAATCTCCGCACCTTGATAATAAACGAAGCTCACAAATCTCGTTATTCAATCCATCCTAGAGCAGACAAAATGTACAAGGATCTTCGTACCCAGTATTGGTGGCCAGGTATGAAGAAAGAAATTGCCTTGTATGTATCCAAATGTCTTACTTGTCTCAAAGTTAAGGCAGAACATCAATGCCCTTCTGGTTTGCTTGAACAACCAAAAATTCCTGTTTGGAAATGGGAAAACATTGCAATGGATCTTATTACCAAATTACCGTGCACTCCTAGAGGTCACGATGCCATTTGGGTAATTGTTGATCGTCTAACAAAGTCAGCACACCTTTTGCCAATTCGTGAGGACTTTCTGCTGACAAAGTTGCTAAACTCTATGTTGATGAGATTGTATCTCGTCATGGTGTTCCTTTGGACATCATATCAGATCGTGATGCTCGATTCTCATCACACTTTTGCAGGACCATGCAATCTGCCATGGGAACCAAACTCAACATGAGCACTGCTTATCATCCCTAAATGGATGGACAATCCGAAAGGATAATCCAAACACTGGAGGATATGCTTAGAGCCTGTGTGGTCGACTTTGGTGGTAGTTGGGATTCGCATCTACCGTTGATCGAATTCTCCTACAACAACAGTTATCACTCCAGCATTAACATGGCTCCTTTTGAAGCTCTTTATGGTCAAAATGTTGTTCACCTGTCTACTGGAATGAGGTTGGTGAATCCCAGTTCACCGGACCTGAACTCATTCAAGCCACAACAGACAAAGTCAAGAAAATTCATGATAACCTTTTGACAGCTAGAAGCCGTCAAAAGAGTTACGCGGACAAACGACACAAGCCCTTGGAATTCCAACTTGGTGATCACGTCCTACTCAAGGTATCCCCTTGGAAAAGTGTGGTCAGATTTGGAAAGAAAGAAAAACTTGCACCACGATATGTTGGACCATTTAAGATTGTTGAGAAAATCGAAAGGTGGCATACAAACTTGAGCTACCTCCTGAGCTTCGTAATGTTCATCCAACTTTCCACGTGTCCAATTCCACATCTATTCTCACAAGTTTCCTCTAATTAAATTTCGGGACGAAATTTCCTAAAGTAGGGAGACTGTGACATTTGTGTCTTTCAATCACTTTAAAATTCCGAACAATTTTTTATTTAATGAAACATTTTGATTTATTCCGAGATTTGTATAAATACATATGACATTTCACGTTTTCAACTCTTGTATAATTTCAACCCCTCAAAGCTTTTCTAGAAGTGAAATCGTAAACCGGTACGCAAACATAATCAGTTTAATGTGGCATACACTCCGGGACAAGGAAATAAGCTAAATATAACCTAAATACCCTTTACATAACTTAGAAATAAGTTTTGAAGGGTTCGCTATGGCAAAAACACGTTTATACAACCTCAGGGACTATTTGCGACAAACTGTGAAAGTCTTTTGATCCGTTCAAGATACGAACCATGTGTACCAATTCAAATATTTTTGTATTCAATAAAATCTTCTATTTTTTTGATAAGAATGCAAAAATGTCAATCGTTGCTCAATTTCGATCATTTTCGTGTTTGATAAAGCGTTGAACGTTATTTGCGAAACGCGTAACCGTACAACCGAACGAACCGACATCCACGACATTTCCGGACAAAAATCCAAGTTAAACATGTCTTAACACCTTTATATAACTTGAATATTAGGTTAAAGGGGTTAAAAATGGCAAACAAGTGAAAATACAAGTCCAAGGGCCAAAAATGTCAAAAAAATAATAAAGATTTTGCTTCTTCACCAAGTTTGCCATCTATCTCCAATTTTTTACACCTAGCACTCATTTTTCCACACTTAATATGGTTTTGACACATGTTAGGACACTAATCCACACTTGAGGACACTTGTCATCACCTCCTTAATCCTAAAATACTATAAGTACCCCATGATTCTTTCATTTTTATTCACACCACTTCAAAACACTTCAAAGCAAAGTGTGAAGTTCTTCTTTCTATCCTTCTTGGAGCTTTTTTCCAGCCTTTGGAAGCCTCCTATCTTGATTTCCGAAAGTGTTCTTCAACACGAGTAAGTACTCTTCCTAGTTCTTTCATTATTTTATCTACTTTAAGCTAAAATTCGAACAGTTTGGCTTCCTGTTTGACTTTCGGTTCTGACCATATTTGGCCAAGTCAAAGTTCAATCGAACTTTTCAACGTGATCGTAATGACGAAGGTTATAATCCCTAGCGATTGCACCTTCTGATTACCACGTTTACTAGTCGAAGTGACAAGTCAAAGTTTCGGTCAAAAATGCGCAAAATGTGCATTTTACGACGGAACTATTTTCGGGAATCAAAACATAAAGTTTTGATACCAAATCATTTTTATAACTTAGTTAGGCATGTTTTTTACATGTCTAACTCGTCACTTCTAGTTTAGTGCTTATTTAGGGCCGTAAGTCGAGCGGTCTTGACCACCGCTTTGACTTTCGAATCCGACCCGTTTGGTCGATCTTAGGATCCGGCCAAACACATATTTGTGACCATAGTTGTATAGGGAATAACCTACTGAGGTTATACCTTATGGTCATGTCGTTTGGTTAGTGTTATGATAATTCGCTTATTATGCCCTTAAAAATGACCAAAATGCTCTTTTTGCGCATAAATCCATTTTAAGCATATGTAATCAAACTTTTGACATATAAACTGATGTTATAACATTTTAAATTATATTTGGGCACTTAAGACTTATCATTGGACATGTTTGACCATCCGAACACACTTTTACGCAGATGACACGTAAAAGTAGCGGAAACTACCTTAACGAGTCATAACGGGTCAAAAACACTTAGGATCCTTTCCAATTTAGAATGTTAAGTTTATTAAACCATATTATATGAGTTCCAACACTCTTTTTTTTATAAGACTTCATTCTATCCGAATCCTCCGAATAAAGTCCTGATATTAACATAGTTATCTGATATTAGGACACACTTGAATCCTCGGACTCTTGAGCATTGTTTATCCTCTTGAACAAGGACACTCTTGCAATCCCAAGTGAGTACATAGTCCCCTCTTTTACGTTTTCATTACATTATTCATGCTTTGATTACATAGTACATATAGTATATGATTTCAATTGCATTTTACTTTGTATGTTGACTTAGCATACTTAGTACATATGGTTTCAAAAGACATTTTTCATGGTATGTTGACTTAGTATACCTACATTTGGTTTCAAAGACATTTTACATGGTACATTGACTTAGTATACCTACATTTGGTTTCAAAGACATTTTACATGGTATATTGACTTGGTAAACCTACATTTGGTTTCAAAGACATTTTACATGGTATATTGACTTAGTATACCTACACATGGTTTCAAAGACATTTTACTTCGTATGTTCACTTAGCATACCTAGTACACGATTTCAAAGATATCTTGCTTGGTATATTGACTTAGTATGCCAAGTACATGGTTTCAAATCGTTTTTATAACATGCTTGCATTGTTCAAGACATATTCGTGCATTGAACTCAACAATGATACATTCATTAACATTGATCACGTCGACTGGTAGTATGTTATGGTACCATAGGATTGACAATCCCGTTCTCACTTCCTAGGTTTGTTAGGAAGCGACTTTAGGGAATGACAGAATCCAATGAGCATTGATAGACCTTTGTCTTTATAAGGGTCTATCCGACAGTCAACAAGGCTTACATGTATTCGCCAACAATCCTAATATATGTTTTACAATAAAAGCAATGGTTTATAAGACATAACTTTTGGATTTAAACAAAACTTTTGTTTATTCAAAGGCAATGTAAACAATTCTATTCATTAATACACAACTTTAATTACCATGGTTGTGAAACAATAGTTCTGTTACGTGACTCCCCGACGTTTCCACCGTGGTTTGTTGGTTTACGCGGTTGGGGTGCGACAATAGAGAAGTCCGAGTCAGTGTTTGCTATGTGCAATTGTGCTGAGGTGAATCGAGTAAAGTATGTTGCCTCGACATTGGAGGACGGGGCTTTAACATGGTGGAATGCAGAAGTACAGGAAAGAGGACTAGCTGCTGCGAACACTATGACATATTTAATCAAGGAAGAGTATAGTTCCCGTGACCGTTTACAACAGTTGGAGCAAAGTTATTGGAATCACAAGATGGTGGGATCGGAAATTGAGGCATACACGTTAAAACACTACGACTCAGTGTTCCTATGCCCATATATGGCACGCCCGGTTTCTAAACAGATTGAACTGTATCTTGGGGTCTAGTTCCCGAAATACAGGGTATGGTAATGTCAAGCAACCCAGTAACGGTTCATCAGGCTGTGAGGTTAGCTCACCAACTTACTGATAAGGGGGTAGAGCAAGGGAAGCTACCACCGAGTGGAGCAGCTGGTAATGCCCCTAATAATAAGCACAAGTTCGAAGACACATCTGCTTGACAATCTTCATCAAGTCAGCCACAACAGGGTTATCAGAAGAGGGCCAACAACAACAACAACAATAACCAGGCATAGGGCGGCTATGCGGGTCGGAAGCCGTAGTGCAACCGTTGCAACCTTCACCATCACGGCCCATGTGCCTACAATCGTTGCCAAAGGTGCGGCAAATCGGGTCATGCGGCAAAGGACTACCGTGGGGATATTCTGCCAAGACAAAATCAGAATCAGCCTCAGCAGCAGCAGGGGGCAAACCGGGGATGCTACTAGTGTGGCAGCAATGCACATTTCAAGCGGGATTGCCTGCAACTCAAGAACAACAACAATAGTGGTAACAACAACCAGAACAACAACAATAACAACAATAATAGGAATGGTAACACTTGAGGTGCCAAAGGACGAGCGTTCACACTCGACAGGGGCGAAGCTAGAAATGACACCAACGTCGTCACCGGTAAGTTCTCCCTCAATGATCATTTTTCTTCAGTTTTGTTTGACACCGGTGCTGATAGGAGCTTTATTTCTGAGTCATTTAGGAAGTACCTAAAACTTACTCCCGTACGTCTAGCAAACCCATACGCTATAGAGTTAGCAAATGGTAAACCCATAGACGTAACCCACGTGGTAATCGGATGCCAACTTAAACTCGTTGGTCACACTTTCACAATTGATCTCATGACAACTACTTTGGGTAGTTTCGACGTGGTAGTCGGTATAGACTGAATGTCCGAAATCCGAGCTGAAGTTCTCTGTCGTGAGAAATCTATTCGTATTCCCCTCCCCAACGGCGAAGTCTTATCAGTTCAAGGCGAGAAGATTGGCGTCGTTACCAACATCATCTCATGCATGCAAGCCCAGAAGTATCTTCGGAAGAAGAATTCCTTTTCATTTTTAGCCATGATCACCGAACAACCCTAGGACGAGAAGAAGATCGAAGAAATTCCTATCGTCCGTGATTTCACTGATGTCTTTCCCAAAGAATTACTTGGTCTCCCACCGCATCGTCAAGTTAAATTCGAAATCGAATTGGCAAACCTTGCAGCACCCATCGCCAAAGCTTGGTATCGTCTAGCCCCATCCGAATTACAAGACCTATCTACTCAACTCCAAGAGCTATTGGATAAGGGATTTATCCGACCTAGCTCATCACCATGGGGAGCTCCAGTTCTTTTTGTCAAGAAGAAGGACGGAACTGTCACACCCCGACCCGCAGCGGAAAAGGTGATCGGGGCATGATTGGGTTTTCATCAAAGCTCATGACATTTATTATAATGTTTCATATTTATTATTACAATTTAAAGGAGATCATACAATCAAATAATACAAATACAACATGTTCTATACATCTTTCTAAACTTCATTATTTTTCTTCTAAGGCACTTTCCTATGTGTTCCTTGCTTCATCCTGTCCACCTGTATCATGTGTAAAAATGGTTTTTGGATCAACAAAAGTTGGCGAGTGAACCTTGTTAGAAAACATTTATTATTTATTTCTTGTTGTATTTAATATGGAAAAATTATGCAATAATCATATATGAACAAACGTAAATAAACATACAATAACAAACAAATAGCATACAATAACAAACCACCTTGCATGAATATGTAACATGAATGATAATGTAAATGTTGGCAACGTCTCGTTCACGCTCATAGGTAATGGGGAACGGCTCACGCTCATAGGTAATGGGGAGCAGACGGCCTATGATAAAATGTATGTGCGATCAAGGCTCAATCAAACGGAGCCGATCGTATGTTGGCAACGCCTCGTTCATGCTCATAGGTAATGGGGAACAGCTCAACGCTCATAGTAATGGGGTGCGGCGGCCTATGATAATGTATGTACTGAAAATGATAAATTTAATCTAAACAATAATCACACAAACAGATGATACATGTTGAATATACATTTAATCATGAATATGATGGGTGCACAATGGTTTAAATGTAATAAATAATAAGACACATGATACACCCCAAAAACGTGATTAAAACGGGGAATTTGTAGAGATTCACTCACATTGGGTGCGTTCGGTGGATGATGTTGAATGCGCACGAGTTTAGAGGATTGATCGACGAGGAATAACTAACCTAATTAATAACGAAAAGGTACGGTAAATAAGTGGATTTTATTAACAATTTAAATAGGATTTTTGGATATATTTTTGTGAGTTTAAGGCTATTTTCTAACTTTAAAAAACGTTATTTTTAAGTATTTTTAATTGATTTTTTAAATTAAATAAATAAATAAAAATAATAAAAAAATGTTGACTTTTGACCGTTGACCACGACTGTTGACCGTTGACCGGTTCGATTGTGAATATTATTGCACTGAGTGAGACTCGAACCCGTGACCTCCCGCACTCGTGCACGCAGCTCTACCAACTGAGCTACGTGTCTAACCCGAAATATTTCTGTTTTTAATTATATTTATATACTATTTAACTTAATCCGAAAATCATTTATTTTTAAAAAGGATTTTAATTGCTTTGAACCGGTGCCGTCAACCAGTCTCGAACCCGGGACGTATGAGTTAGTGTTGCACACAGTCCACCGCTGGACTGTGTGTCTAACCTGGTTAATAATCCGGTTTTTATTATACTTAACATGATTCTGTGAGTTATCCCGGTTCGGTTAAAAAGAGCATTTTTATTTAAGAGAGTAAGGTTGTGATAGGAATCGAACTCGCGACGTGTATGTATTTGTTTGCACACAGTCCACCGCTGGACTGTGTGTCTAACCCGTTCATAATATTGATTTTAATTAATCTTATAACATAAACGAACTTCGTCTTCTTCGCTCAAGAACACAGATAATGATAATTCAACTGTTTCATGTCCAATTCGATTAACAAGCATTATAAGCAATTGAAAGGTAATGAACGGAGAGGGTTTGGGGAAAGGATGTACCGATCAATGTCTTTCACAGAACTCCGGCAAGGATTCGTCGGCTCTGTTTTGTGAACTTCGGCTGTTAGGATCAATTAACAGTTTGGATGGATTAGATGTGAAATTGAACTACTGAGCAACGATTATCAGTAGGTTTAAATGATCATACCAGCTCACGGCGTGATTCTGAAAATTTCAGAAGTTTTCCGGCGAAAGCAGAATTTCCGACAACGTCGTCTGGGATTGATTCTGGATGGTGGATTTATGTTAGTAACGGTCTAACAATGGAATGAAACAGAGAGAGTCGAGGTATTTACCGTGTTGATGTGAGTCTCGGTTTTCCGGTGAAAGTCCGGTGACGGCAGAAAAATTTCGGCGAGTGAAATTGCGTCGAGAATTGGTGTGATTGTGAGCGAAAAGATTATCAGAGGCTAGAGTGTGTATTTATAGGGAAGAATATCGATGAATTGGGTCTGATTACCGTCTTGATTCGTTGGTCAATAATTCTCCGGCGATTATGACTGATGTCACGGACTGGACATCGGTTATAACCGACGTAAGAGTTATTATACACGTTAAGTCACAAGAAACCGACAGTAAATGGCGAAATCGTCGGGATTTCCAACGACTGCGAATTGGGCGCGTCGGTTGACTGATTTGAAATCGAGGTTTGATATTTGAATTAATTGTTTTGATATATTACTAAAGAACGCAAGTGGCGGAGTGGTTTGGTGAGTGAGAGTTAAGACTTGAAGCTTTACCCGGCTGACCCGGGTTCGAAACCCGGCATCAGCATAATATTTTTATTTCGTTATTTTTAATAAACTTTCAATTATAAATTTTATATTCTAATATATTTATTAATTATGTATCGTTTAAAATTAATTTGAGCATTAAATACGCAACGAAATTTTTTAACTGGATGTTCGGTTGATAAACGAAGCGGGTTTGGTTAACCCGGTTTTTTACGGATGTTACAGTATCCCCTACTTTTAGAAATGTCGTCCCGAAATTTAAGTAGTGGCATGTTTGTCTTAAAAGGATGGTGTTTTAAATTTGACAATTACATACTTAGAAGGGAGTAAGAGTTTAAATTTTGTTTGAGGCGGTAACGTTCCTTGTAAGGGTTGAGTACCCTGCTACAGGAATTGCTTTTTGATGCCTACGATAAAGAATATTTAGAAACAGAGTTGATTCACTAAGTATGATTTCATGCGCAAGAGTTTCGATATGTTTGGAAAGATAAGGTTATATCCTAAAACAAACTTCTACTACTAAAACCTACATGGAACTTCTCATAATCGCCTGACAATGCCTCTGATCCTTTGACAAGAATACTTATATATAGGAAGTACCAGCGGCGTATCCACCATATTCTTGTCAAATTTTCATTGGCTTTATCAGTAAATCGTGATTGGTTCTATGATGTGACTCTAGAACATAAACAAACACAACAACCAAAGCCTGAGTCCTAATTCTGATAGTATACATGTTTGAATGGTGGCAGTACCTCTCTCGTTTGTTATGATGGAGAGGTTAGTCTATGTAGAAATGGAACACAATCCCATTTCTTTAAATGATGAGATGATATGAATGCTAAATCAGTGAGTATAAAACAAACTTCAACCAAGACACTACTAAATCCTACATGGAACTTCTCATAACCGCCTGACAATGCCTCTGATCCTTTGGCAAGAATACTTATATATAGGAAGTACCAGCGGCGTATCCACCATATTCTTGTCAAATTTTCATTGGTTTTGTCAGTAAGTTATGATTAGTCCTATGTGACTCTAAAACATAAACAAACACAACAACCAAAGCTTGAGTCTTAATTCTGATAGTATACATGTTTGAAGGATGACAGTTCCTCTCTCGTTTGTTATGATGGAGAGGTTAGTCTATGTAGAAGTGAGACACAGCCCAACTTCTTTAAATAATGAGATTGAAATACGTTGAGATGTATGATGATATGAATGCTAAAATCAGTGAGTATAAAACAAACTTCAACCATGACATTACTAAATCCTACATGGAACTTCTCATAACCGCCTGACAATGCCTCTGATCCTTTGGCAAGAATACTTATATATAGGAAGTACCAGCGGCGTATCCACCATATTCTTGTCAAATTTTCATTGGCTTTATCAGTTAATTATGATTAGTTCTATGTGACTCTAAAACATAAACAAACACAATCAACCAAAACTTGAGTCTTAATTCTGATAGTATACATGTTTGAATGATGACAGTACCTCTCTCGTTTGTTATGATGGAGAGGTTAGTCTATGTAGAAGTGAGACACAACCCAACTTCTTTGCATGATGAGATTGAAATACGTTGAGATATATGATGATGTGAATGTTAAATCAACGAGTATAAAACAAAACTGAAATAGTAATTCGCATTAAGATCTTTGGATAAATTTCCAATTTATAATTGAGATACGTGAAAATTGAGATAACATAAAGAAAAACATAAAAACTAAGCGGTTGGAGTTGAATCTTGATTTTTGGTGAAGGAGACTAGTTGGGTGGTTCGTTTGGACCGTCATTAACTTCAACAGGATTGGCGTTGATGTTGAAAACTCTTCCTCTTGCTGGTGGCCTAGTGGTTAGGTTTTCTTGATTTGCTTGGTTAACTGGGTTTGCTTGAGCCTGGGCGTTTATGATGTTAACCAATCGAGGGCACGTGTTTCTAAAGTGGGTAGGGTCGCCACAATTGAAACAAGCTCGAACATATGGGAACATGGGGTATTGGGGTTGTTGATATGTTTGGATCATGTTTTGAGTAGGTGGTGAGGTTTTGGTTTTGAGGAGTGCGGCAAATCTTGCTCAAATGACCATAGCGTCCACAATTCGCACATAGTCGACAAGGTAAGGTAGATGGATGGTGATAAAAAAACAGGTGTTGCATTGAAGGTGAGGTCCAAGGTAAGGTTTCTTATCTGGGTAAGTTGAGTTGGGTGCTACTTGAGTGATTGGGATAGCTTGGAGGGGTACAGCTTGTGAGGCTGGTTGATTGCGTTGGGTGACAGCGAAAAGTTGCCCATCTCGTTTTCTCTTAGAAATGGGTTGAGAAGGGGATTCAGTTTGGGTGGAGTTTGGGGTTTCGGTTGATGCTTAATCCTTCTTCTTCTCCTCCTTGAAGTCTTTATTCCGTATGCAGTTTTCGGTGAGCTCTGTAGCTAACTCCATGGCTGCTTCCAAAGTTGCAGGATTTGGAATGCTTAAAGGTGCATTTAGTGGTATTTGGGGGAGGGTGGATAACATTTTGATCTTCTTGATTGATTGGGTTGTCGGGATTAGCGGTAAGGGCTTGTTGAACTTGAACTACGATGCTGGGTATTACGGCCGCCATTTGTTGAGCGATTTGGGCAACCATGCGCTCGCGGGATTTCCTGATTTCATTTTCCTACAAGCGAGACTAGAATCTACAAAGAATACGTACCAAGAGTATGAGTTGGATGTTTTTGGGATCATGTGTCGTATTTAGGAATGAACATTCATAAAATAAATATAGAATAATAAATCTACTACATCCATAGGATGTCTTGGGCTTTGTTCGTAATTGGGCCTTGCATGCCGCCATACTTCACCTTCGTAATCATGTGGGCCCCCATGATTACCGGGTTTTTCATATGGTTCGCATGTGTTAGCCTGGATACGTACACTAAAACCCGGAGAAAATCGAGAAATATGTATGTAACGTATGATATTCGGAATGTATCCAGGTGTGGACACGGTGACACCTCAAAGTGGGGTTAGTTCGAACGACGTTTGGTGTGGCATGCTTTGGCCTAATAGGTCCTTTGTACTCTCATCGTTAGTCCCCAGGTAGGCAAACTGGTCCGTTATATTGGATTTATACGAATGCCAACCTAGACAGGACGTTCCGACTACCGATACTTGTACCCTTACAGTTACTACATGCCCGTCGCAGAACTCACTTTGATGAGATTTGAAAAATGAAAATGCGACAAAATCTTGAATAACGGAAGTATGAAGATGATTTGAATATGTGAACATTGAAATATGTATGATGAGTGTGTATGTAATTATGTATGTTTGACTATAAGTATAATCCACTATGTATCACAAAATGTAGTATCGGAAGTGTTTGCATGCATTTGCGTATGTAATAAATATGAAAGAAATAAACATCATGAGTTTGCATATAACCACATAAACAATTAAAATCTAATCAACTATAGTATAGGCTCTAAGGGTCTAATAACCTATCCTATATCCCTATAGTCAAAAGCTCTGATACCAATCTGTCACACCCCTACCCGCAGCGGAAAAGGTGATCGGGGCATGATTGGGTTTTCATCAAAGCTCATGACATTTATTATAATGTTTCATATTTATTATTACAATTTAAAGGAGATCATACAATCAAATCATACAAATACAACATGTTCTATACATGTTTCTAAACTTCATTATTTTTCTTCTAAGGCACTTTCCTATGTGTTCCTTGCTTCATCCTGTCCACCTGTATCATGTGTAAAAATGGTTTTTGGATCAACAAAAGTTCGCGAGTGAACCTTGTTAGAAAACATTTATTATTTATTTCTTGTTGTATTTAATATGGAAAAATTGTGCAATAATCATATATGAACAAACGTAAATAAACATACAATAACAAACAAATAGCATACAATAACAAACAAATAGCATACAATAACAAACCATCTTGCATGAATATGTAACATGAATGATAATGTAAATGTTGGCAACGTCTCGTTCACGCTCATAGGTAATGGGGAACGGCTCACGCTCATAGGTAATGAGGAGCAGACGGCCTATGATAAAATGTATGTGCGATCAAGGCTAAATCAAACGGAGCCGATCGTATGTTGGCTGTCACACCCCGACCCGCAGCGGAAAAGGTGACCGGGGCACGATTGGGTTATCATCAAAGCTCATGACATTTATTATAACGTTTCATATTTATTATTACAATTTAAAGGGAAACATACAATCATAATTACATCATGTCCTACACATCATTCTAGACTTCATTATTTTCTTCTAAGGCATTTCCTATGTTTTCCTTGCTTCATCCTGTTCACCTGTATCATGTGTAAAAATGGTTTTTGGATCAACAAAAAGTTGGCGAGTGAACCTTGTTAGAAAACATTTATTATTTATTTCTTGTTGTATTTTATATGGAAAAATTGTGCACTATTCATATATGAACAAACGTAAATAAACATACAATTAACAACAATTAGCATACAATAACAAACCATTAGCGTACGATATCACACAACATCAAACAATAACAACATTAACAAACCAACAGCATACAATAACATATCAACTTGCATAAATATATAACATGAATGAAACTGTGCGATCAAGGCTCAATCAAACGGAGCCGATCGTATTGCATGTACTGAAAATGATAAATGTCTGTGCGATCAAGGCTCAATCAAACGGAGCCGATCGTATGTTGGCACGCCAGGTTCACGCTCATAATGTAATGGGGAACATGCTCAACGCTCATAATGTAATGGGGAGCGGCGGCCTATGAAATTGCATGTACTGAAAATAATAAATTAAATCTAAACAATAACCACACAAACAGTTTATACAAGCTGAATACACATTTATTCATGATATGATGTATGCACAATGATTTAAATATAATAAATAGTAAGACACATGATACACCCCAAAAACGTGATTTAAACGGGGAATTTGTAGAGATTCACTCACAGTGGGTGCGTTCGGTTGATGATGTTGAATGCGCACGAGTTTAGAGAATTGATCGACGAGGAAAAACTAACCTAATTAATAACGAAAAGTAAGGTAAATAAATGGATTTTATTTACAACTTTGATAGGATTTTTGGATATATTTTTGTGAGTTTTAGGCTATTTTCTAACTTTAAAAATGTTATTTTTAAGTATTTTTAATTGATTTTTAAATAAAATAAATAAATAAAATAATAAAAAAATGTTGACTTTTTGACCGTTGACCTGTTGACCGTGGACCGTTGACTTGTTGACCGGTTTTATTGTGTAAGTGTATGCGCCGGGTGAGGCTCGAACCCGAGACCTCCCGTTCGCGTGCACGCAGCTCTACTAACTGAGCTACGTGTCTAACCCGAAATAATTCTGTTTTTAATTATATTTATATACTAACTCAGTTTATTCAAAATTCTTTTATTTCCAAAAATGTTTTAAATCATCGGACCGGTGTCGTCAACAGGTCTCGAACCCGGGACCTGTGACTTAAGTTACACACAGTCCACCGCTGGACTGTGTGTCTAACTTGGTTAATATACAGATTTTTATTATACTTAACATCTAACAGAGTTAACCCGGTTCAGTTTAAAAAAAAGGACATTTTATTACTGCGAAGGTGCGTGTGTCAAGAATCGAACTCGGGACGTGTACGTATTTGTTTGCACACAGTCCACCGCTGGACTGTGTGTCTAACCCGTTAATAAAACTGATTTTAATTACTCTTATAACATAACTGAACTTCGTCTTCTTCGTTCAAAACACAGACATCGGTCAAAGCAACTGTTACTTGATTAATTCGGTTAATGAACAAGATGAACAATTGAAAAGTATTGAAACGAAGAGTTTGGGGAAAGAAAGTACCGAACAGATCGTCTTCTTCAGAAAATCCGGCGAAGATCGTCGGCTCTGTTTTGGTGACCTTCGGCTGTTAGAATCAATTAACAGTTTGGAGGGATTAGATGTGAAATTGAACTAATGAGTAATGATTATCAGTATGTTTGAATGTTCATACCGGTTATCAGCAGGTTTCTGAAATTTCAGAAATTTTCCGGCGAAAACAGATAATCTGGCAACGTCGTCTGGTGGGTGATGGATTAAAGTTAGTAATGTTCTAACAATTGATTGAAACAGCAAAGTCGAGGTATTTTACCGTTTTGAGGTGAGTCTCGGTTTTCCGGCGACTTGCAGAGAATTCCGGCGAGTGAAATTTCTTGCGACAAAGATTCTTCAGAGGTTTAAGGTGAGTGGGGGTGATGTCAGTATGAGTTCTATGATCTTATTTTTGGGTAGGAAGAAAAGATGGATTGAACTCGGTTTTCCGGCGAAAGTCCGGCGAGTCCAAAAAGCTTCTCCGGCGGACTGAAAGTTGTGCGAAAATGTAATTGGAAGTTTGCAGAGTGTGTTTGAGTCGCGAGAGGGGTCTTTGATTGAAGTAACTCAAGAATTGAAAGTTTTCGGTTATTAAACCGATTCACTCCCGAATTCAAGTTTCATTCATAGCAAAATTGATTGGAATTGTCGGTGTATCAGTTAAACTCAGTAAACCGCGAGTAATCAAACGTCTTGGTCGGTTTGATAGCTGATATCGGTTTCAGTTGGCGCAACAGGTTGATTCTCAGTTGAACATATGATTTAATTGCTTCCTAGAACTCACAAAAAGATCAAGTGGCGGGGTGGTTATAAGTGTGTGAGTTAAGGCTTTGCTGATCCTCGGCTGACCCGGGTTCGAAACCGGCAGCAGTATTTTATTTTTACTTCATTATTTTTAACAGATTTTCAAAAATAAATTTTATATTCTAATATACTTATTAATTATGTATCGTTTAAAATTAATTTGGGCATTAAATACGCAACGAAATTTTTAACTGGTTGTTCGGTTAATAAACGAAGCGGGTTTGGTTAATCCGGTTTTTGACGGAGGTTACAGTATCCCCTACTTTTTAGAAACTTCGTCCCGAAATTTAAGTAGTGACATATTTGTCTAAAAAGAATGGTGTTTAATTTGACGGTTACATACTTAGAAAGGAGTAAGAGTTCAAATTTTGTTTGAGGCGGTAACGTTCCTTGTAAGGGTTGAGTACCCTGCTACAGGAATCGCTTTTTGTTGCCTACGGTAAAATATTGATAAGCAGAGTTGATTGACTAAATATGATTCCATGCGCAAGAGTTTTGATATGTTTGGAAAGATAAGGTTATATCCTAAAACAAAATTTCTACTACTAAAACCTACATGGAACTTCTCATAACCGCCTGACAATGCCTCTGATCCTTTGACAAGAATACTTATATATAGGAAGTACCAGCGGCGTATCCACCATATTCTCGTCAAATTTTTATTGATTTTATCAGTAAGTTATGATTAGTCATATGTGACTCTAATCATAAACAAACACAACAACCAAAGCTTGAGTCTTTGAATGATGACAATACCTCTCTCGTTTGTTATGATGGAGAGGTTAGTCTATGTAGAAAATGGAACACAATCCAATTTCTTTAAATGATGAGTTAATATGAATGTTAAATCAGTGAGTGTAAAACAAATTTCAACCAAGACATTACTAAATCCTACATGGAACTTCTCATAACCGCCTGATAATGCCTCAGATCCTTTGGCAAGAATACTTATATATAGGAAGTACCAGCGGCGTATCCACCATATTCTCGTCAAATTTTCATTGGCTTTATCCGTTAGTTATGACTAGTTCTATGTGACTCTAAAACATAAACACACACAACAACTAAGCTTGAGTCTTTGAATGATGACAGTACCTCTCTCGTTTGTTATGATGGAGAGATTAGTCTATGTAGAAAATGGAACACAATCCAATTTCTTTAAATGATGAATTGATATGAATGTTAAATCAGTGAGTGTAAAACAAATTTCAACCAAGACATTACTAAATCCTACATGGAACTTCTCATAACCGCCTGACAATGCCTCTGATTCTTATACAAGAATACTTATATATAGGAAGTACCAGCGGCGTATCCACCATATTCTCGTCAAATTTTCATTGGTTTTATCAGTAAGTTATGATTAGTTCTATGTGACTCTAATACATAAATAAACACATTCAACCAAAGCTTGAGTCTTTGAATGATGACAGTACCTCTCTCGTTTGTTATGATGGAGAGGTTAGTCCATGTAGAAGTGAGACACAGCTCAACTTCTTTAAATGATGACACTGTGATATGTCGTGAGGTATGATGATATGAATGTTAAATCAATGAGTAAAAAAAAAACAAAACTGAAATAGTAACTCGCATTAAGATCCTTGGATAAATTTCCAATTTAAAATTGAGACACGTGAAAATTGAGATAATCATAAAGAAAAACATAAAACTAAGCGGTTGGAGTTGAATCTTGATTTTCAGTGAAAGGGACTAGTTGGGTGTTTTCGTTTGGGCCGTGATTATCTTCAACAGGATTGGCATTGATGTTGAAAACTCTTCCTCTTGCTGGTGGCCTAGTGGTTGGGTTTTCTTGATTTGCTTGGTTAACTGGGTTTGCTTGAGCTTGGGCGTTTATGATGTTAACCAATTGAGGGCACGTGTTTCTAAAGTGGGTAGGGTCGCCACAATTGAAACAAGCTCGAACATATGGGAACATGGGGTATTGGGGTTGTTGATATGTTTGGATCATGTTTTGAGTAGGGGGTAAGGTTTGGCTTTGAGAGGTGCGGCAAATCTTGCTCGAATGACCATAGCGTCCACAATTCGCACATAGTCGACAAGGTAAGGTAAATGGATGGTGATAAGAACAGGTATTGCATTGAGGGTGAGGTCCAAGGTATGGTTTCTTATTTGGGTAAGTTGAGTTGGGTGCTACTTGAGTGATTGGGATAGCTTGGAGGGGTATGGCTTGTGAAATTGGTTGGTTGTGTTAGGTGACAGCGAAAAGTTGCCCATCTCGTTTCCTCTTGGAATGGGTTGAGAAGGGAATTCGGTTTGGGTGGAGTTGGAGGTTTCAGTTGATGCTTTATCTTTCTTCTTTTCCTCCTTGAAGTCTTTATTCCGTATACGGTTCTCGGTGAGCTATGTAGCTATCTCCATTGCTGCTTCCAAAGTTGCAGGTGTGGTACTTATAACAGAGTCTTGAATTTTTGAAGGAAGACCTCGAATGTAGTGTTCGATCAAACGGTATAGGGGAGTGAACAAGTTGGGAACCATTTGATTTAACTCCAGGAATCTTTTGTTGTACGTGGTGTGGTCGCCTTCCTTTTGTTTCAAAGAATAGAACTCATCCTCTAATTTCTTGATTTCGCTCCTTGGGCAAAACCGTCTTGTCATGATTTCCTTCAACTCTTCCTAAGTCAAAGTCATAGCATCTTCAACACCTCGTTTAGCCTTCTCTGTATTCCACCAAGTAAGTGCTATTCCAAATAAACGACCAGTAGCATATCGCACTTTGCGATCATCGGGGCAATCGCAATTTAGAAAAATGTTTTCCATTTCTTCAAACCAATAGTGAAGAGCGGTGACACCTTCAGTCCCTTCGTATTTTGTAGGGTCACAGGATTTGAAATGCTTGTAGGTGCATTTAGTGGTATTTGGGGGAGGGTTGACAACATTTTGAACTTCTTTATTGACGGGATTTGCGGTAATGGCTTGTTGGACTTGGATTATAATGTTGGGTATTACGGCAGCCATTTGTTGAGCGACTTGGGCAGCCATGCGCTCGCGGGCTTTTCCTGCTCTCATCTTCCTACGAGCGAGACTAGAAGACATCTACAAGGAATACATATCAAGAGTATGAGTTGGATGCTTTTGGGATCATCTGTCGTATTTAGGAATGAACATTCATAAAATAAACATAGCATACTAAATCTACTACATCCATAGGATGTCTTGGGCTTTGCTCGTAATTGGGCCTTGCATGCCGCCATACTTCACCTTCGTAATCACATGGGCCCCCATGATTACCGGGTTTTTCATATGGTTCGCATGTGTTAGCCTGGTTACGTACACTAAAACCCGGAGAAAATCGAGAAATATGTAACGTATGATCTTCGGAATGTGTCCAGGTGTGGACACGGTGACACCTCAAAGTGGGGTTAGTTCGAACGACGTTTGGTGTGGCATGCTTTGGCCTAATAGGTCCTTCGTACTCTCATTGTTAGTCCCCAGGTAGGCAAACTGGTCCGTTATATTGGATTTATACGAATGCCAACCTAGACAGGACGTTCCGACTACCGGTACTTGTACCCTTACAGTTACTACATGTCCGTCGCAGAACTCACTTTGATGAGATTTGAAAAAATGAAAAATGCGACAAAATCTTGAATAATGGAAGTATGAAGATGACTTGAATATGTGAATATTGTAACATGTATGTAAGTATGTATGTTTGACTGTAAGTATAATTCATTAGATATCACAAAAGGTAATATTGGAAATATTTGCATGCATTTGTATATGTAATAAATATGAAACAAATAAATATCATAAGTTTACATATAACCACATAAACAATTAAAATCTAATCAACTATAGTATAGGCTCTAAGGGTCTAATAACCTATCCTATATCCCTATAGTCAAAAGCTCTGATACCAATTTGTCACACCCCGACCCGCAGCAGAAAAGGTGATCGGGGCACGATTGGGTTATCATCAAAGCACATGACATTTATTATAACGTTTCATATTTATTATTACAATTTAAAGGGAAACATACAATCATAATTACATCATGTCCTACACATCATTCTAGACTTCATTATTTTCTTCTAAGGCATTTCCTATGTTTTCCTTGCTTCATCCTGTTCACCTGTATCATGTGTAAAAATGGTTTTTTGGATCAACAAAAAGTTGGCGAGTGAACCTTGTTAGAAAACATTTATTATTTATTTCTTGTTGTATTTTATATGGAAAAATTGTGCACTATTCATATATGAACAAACGTAAATAAACATACAATAACAACAATTAGCATACAATAACAAACCATTAGCATACGATATCACACAACATCAAACAATAACATACATTAACAAACCAACAGCATACAATAACATATCAACTTGCATAAATATATAACATGAATGAACTGTGCGATCAAGGCTCAATCAAACGGAGCATATCGTATTGCATGTACTGAAAATGATAAATGTCTGTGCGATCAAGGCTCAATCAAACGGAGCCGATCGTATGTTGGCACGCCAGGTTCACGCTCATAATGTAATGGGGAACATGCTCAACGCTCATAATGTAATGGGGAGCGGCGGCCTATGAAATTGCATGTACTGAAAATAATAAATTAAATCTAAACAATAACCACAACAAACAGTTTATACAAGCTGAATACACATTTATTCATGATATGATGTATGCACAATGATTTAAATATAATAAATAGTAAGACACATGACACCCCAAAAACGTGATTTAAACGGGGAATTTGTAGAGATTCACTCACAGTGGGTGCGTTCGGTTGATGATGTTGAATGCGCACGAGTTTAGAGGATTGATCGACGAGGAAAAACTAACCTAATTAATAACGAAAAGTAAGGTAAATAAATGGATTTTATTTACAACTTTAATAGGATTTTTGGATATATTTTTGTGAGTTTTAGGCTATTTTCTAACTTTAAAAATGTTATTTTTAAGTATTTTTAATTGATTTTTAAATAAAATAAATAAATAAAAATAATAAAAAAATGTTGACTTTTTGACCGTTGACCTGTTGACCGTGGACCGTGGACTTGTTGACCGGTTTTATTGTGTAAGTGTATGCGTCGGGTGAGGCTCGAACCCGAGACCTCCTGTTCGCGCGCACGCAGCTCTACCAACTGAGCTACGTGTCTAACCCGAAATAATTCTGTTTTTAATTATATTTATATACTAACTCAGTTTATTCAAAATTCTTTTATTTCCAAAAATGTTTTAAATCATCGGACCGGTGTCGTCAACAGGTCTCGAACCCGGGACCTGTGACTTAAGTTACACACAGTCCACCGCTGGACTGTGTGTCTAACTTGGTTAATATACAGATTTTTATTATACTTAACATCTAACAGAGTTAACCCGGTTCAGTTTAAAAAAAAGGACATTTTATTACTGCGAAGGTGCGTGTGTCAAGAATCGAACTCGGGACGTGTACGTATTTGTTTGCACACAGTCCACCGCTGGACTGTGTGTCTAACCCGTTAATAAAACTGATTTTAATTACTCTTATAACATAACTGAACTTCGTCTTCTTCGTTCAAAACACAGACATCGGTCAAAGCAACTGTTACTTGATTAATTCGGTTAATGAACAAGATGAACAATTGAAAAGTATTGAACCGAAGAGTTTGGGGAAAGAAAGTACCGAACAGATCGTCTTCTTCAGAAAATCCGGCGAAGATCGTCGGCTCTGTTTTGGTGACCTTCGGCTGTTAGAATCAATTAACAGTTTGGAGGGATTAGATGTGAAATTGAACTAATGAGTAATGATTATCAGTATGTTTGAATGTTCATATCGGTTATCAGCAGGTTTCTGAAATTTCAGAAATTTTCCGGCGAAAACAGATAATCTGGCAACGTCGTCTGGAAAGGATTCTGGGTGATGGATTAAAGTTAGTAATGTTCTAACAATTGATTGAAACAGCAAAGTCGAGGTATTTTACCGTTTTTAGGTGAGTCTCGGTTTTCCGGCGACTTGCAGAGAATTCCGGCGAGTGAAATTTCTTGCGACAAAGATTCTTCAGAGGTTTAAGGTGAGTGGGGGTGATGTCAGTATGAGTTCTATAATATTATTTTTGGGTAGGAAGAAAAGATGGATTGAACTCGGTTTTCCAGCGAAAGTCCGGCAAGTCCAAAAAGCTTCTCCGGCGGACTGAAAGTTGTGCGAAAATGTAATTGGAAGTTTGCAGAGTGTGTTTGAGTCGCGAGAGGGGTCTTTGATTGAAGTAACTCAAGAATTGAAAGTTTTCGGTTATTAAACCGATTCACTCCCGAATTCAAGTTTCATTCATAGCAAAATTGATTGGAATTTTCGGTGTATCGGTTAAACTCAGTAAACCGCGAGTAATCAAACGTCTTGGTCGGTTTGATAGCCGATATCGGTTTCAGTTGGCGCAACAGGTTGATTCTCAGTTGAACATATGATTTAATTGCTTCCTAGAACTCACAAAAAGATCAAGTGGCGGGGTGGTTATAAGTGTGTGAGTTAAGGCTTTGCTGATCCTCGGCTGACCCGGGTTCGAAACCCGGCAGCGGTATTTTATTTTTATTTCATTATTTTTAACAGATTTTCAAAAATAAATTTTATATTCTAATATACTTATTAATTATGTATCGTTTAAAATTAATTTGGGCATTAAATACGCAACGAAATTTTTAACTGGTTGTTCGGTTAATAAACGAAGCGGGTTTGGTTAATCCGGTTTTTGACGGATGTTATATTGGCAACGCCTCGTTCATGCTCATAGGTAATGGGGAACAGCTCAACGCTCATAGTAATGGGGTGTGGCGTCCTATGATAATGTATGTACTGAAAATGATAAATTTAATCTAAACAATAATCACACAAACAGATGATACATGTTGAATATACATTTAATCATGAATATGATGGGTGCACAATGGTTTAAATGTAATAAATAATAAGACACATGATACACCCTAAAAACGTGATTAAAACGGGGAATTTGTAGAGATTCACTCACATTGGGTGCGTTCGGTGGATGATGTTGAATGCGCACGAGTTTAGAGGATTGATCGACGAGGAATAACTAACCTAATTAATAACGAAAAGGTACGGTAAATAAGTGGATTTTATTAACAATTTAAATAGGATTTTTGGATATATTTTTGTGAGTTTAAGGCTATTTTCTAACTTTAAAAATGTTATTTTTAAATATTTTTAATTGATTTTTTAAATTAAATAAATAAATAAAAATAATAAAAAAATGTTGACTTTTGACCGTTGACCACGACTGTTGACCGTTGACCGGTTCGATTGTGAATATTATTGCACTGAGTGAGACTCGAACCCGTGACCTCCCGTACTCGTGCACGCAGCTCTACCAACTGAGCTACGTGTCTAACCCGAAATATTTATGTTTTTAATTATATTTATATACTATTTAACTTAATCCGAAAATCATTTATTTTTAAAAAGGATTTAAATTGCTTTGAACCGGTGCCGTCAACCAGTCTCGAACCCGGGACGTATGAGTTAGTGTTGCACACAGTCCACCGCTGGACTGTGTGTCTAACCTGGTTAATAATCCGGTTTTTATTATACTTAACATGATTCTGTGAGTTATCCCGGTTCGGTTAAAAAGAGCATTTTTATTTAAGAGAGTAAGGTTGTGATAGGAATCGAACTCGCGACGTGTATGTATTTGTTTGCACACAGTCCACCGCTGGACTGTGTGTCTAACCCGTTCATAATATGGATTTTAATTAATCTTATAACATAAACGAACTTCGTCTTCTTCGCTCAAGAACACAGATAATGATAATTCAACTGTTTCATGTCCAATTCGATTAACAAGCATTATAAGCAATTGAAAGGTAATGAACGGAGAGGGTTTGGGGAAAGGATGTACCGATCCGTGTCTTTCACATATTTTTTACCAGAAGGAGTTAAATATGCTTCAGCATCGCTGGGTCGAGCTCCCAAACAATTATGAATGTGTTATCCAGTACCACCCAGGTAAAGCTAACGTCGTAGCTGATGCCCTCAGTTGAAAGGAACACCTGAAACCTCGTCGAGTTCGAGCTCTACTACTCACTATTCATTCTGGATTACCCGAGCAGATTTGAGACGCTCAACTAGAAGCTTTTAAGGAAGAGAACATTAAGGCGAAATCTGTACGCAGAATGGAGCGTGATTGGGAAACGAATCCCGACGGTACTTGGTATTTTATGAATCGCATATGGGTACCCCTCTACGTAAATCTAAGAGAGATTGTTATGGATGAAGCTCACAAATCCCGATATTCTATCCATCTTGGTTCGGACAAGATGTATCAAGATCTCAAAACCACGTATTGGTGGCCAAACATGAAGGCCGACATAGCCACCTACGTGAGCAAATGTCTGACTTGTGCTAAAGTCAAGGTGGAGTACCAAAAGCCATCAGGGCTGCTGCAGCAACCGGAAATCCCAGTGTGGAAGTGGGATGAAATCTCTATGGACTTCATCACCAAACTTCCGAGAACTCCAGGCGGTCATGACACCATCTGGGTGATCGTTGATCGTCTAACTAAGTTGACTCGCAACTATATTAAGGAAGTAGTCCCTCGGCACGGAGTGCCATGGTCCATTATTTCAGATAGGGATGCTCGTTTCACATCCAACTTTTGGCAGTCACTTCATACAGCGTTGGGTACACGCTTGGATATGAGCACAACTTACCATCCTTAGACTGATGGTCAAAACGAACGGACGATCCAGACATTGAAAGATATGCTTAGGGTATGTGTGGTAGATTTCGGGAACAGTTGGGAAAACCACTTGTCGTTAGTGGAATTTTCTTACAACAACAGTTACCACACGAGTATTCAAGCAGCATCGTTCGAAGCATTGTATGGTCGGAAATGCAGGACACCGGTCTGTTGGGCAGAAGTTAGTGACAGTCAACTCACGGGTCCCGAGTTGATACTTGAAGCTACGGAAAAGATCATGCAAATCAGGAATCGTATGGCAGCGGCACGTGACCGACAGAAGAGCTACGCTGACCAACGCCACAAACCCCTCGAGTTTCAAGTAGGTGACCGAGTCCTGCTAAAGGTGTCACCCTGGAAGGGTGTTATCCGTTTTGGCAAACGGGTCAAACTCAATCCGCGCTACGTAGGCCCATTTACGATTACGAAACGAATCGGCCCAGTAGCTTACCAGTTAGATCTTCCTACCGAACTCAGTGGAATTCATAACGTCTTCCATGTTTCTAACCTGAAGAAATGCTTATCTGATGAGACCTTAGTTATTCCATTGGATGAGATCTAAGCGGATGAACAGCTTCATTTTGTTGAGCAACCGATCGAGATCATGGACCGTGAGGTCAAGGCTCGAAGGCATAGCAAGATACGATCGTTAAAGTTCGTTGGAACTCTAAGCGTGGACCGGAGTTCACATGGGAAAGAGAGGATCATATGAAGAGCAAGTACCCTCACCTTTTTGTGACTGAGCAACAAACAAATAGTACCTCAAACTGAATTTCGGGATGAAATTCTGCTATCAGGGGGTGATGTGACAGCACAATTTTAACAACACAACTCTTATGCTTATACATGCTTACTCGCGTATACTCAATTTTCGGGACGAAAATTCCTTCAACTTGGGGATAATGTGACATCCCGGAAAAACAGGTATCCTGTCTGACTAACTGCTCATTATGTGTTCATAACTTAATCTTTGTCATAGAGGTGAAAACTTAAAAATTTCGCGAACAATCAAGAAACTCGTTACGTATTTATATATTATATTCATAAGACCCGACCATCGAACTCGATCTCATGATTCAACTCGATAACCCAACTCGTTAATATACAACCCGGGCGGAACCTGAAACCACCTCACCTCCCCACCCTCGTGCTTTGTGTGTTTGGCCCAAACTAGCTAAGCCCAATACCCCAATTCTTGAATCCTTGCGGCCCAAGCCAATCCAACCCGCCAACCCAACCTTCTTGCGGCCCAACTAGCCAAACCGCCCCCACCCCTCCTTGTGTTATAAAAAAAATACGTATGTATGTTTGCATGGAGAAAAGAAACCGTAGTTCCCTTCCCTGTGTGTGTGACGACAACCCCCTTCTCTCTCAATCGCTCATCTCCCTCTCTAGTTCTCTCATTCCGCTCCAAGGTTAGTGATGTTCTATATGTGCTAAAAAGTTGTGTTCTTTTGATGTTAATGATGATATATACCTAGGGTTTGTTGTGGTTTTAATATCCAAGAAGATAATTGATAGGTTAACTTGTTATTAAATGGTGTTACTAAGTCGCATGATCGCTTAGTCGTTCTAGTATCATATAACTAAAAAACTAAAATCTGTTTAGTATATACAGCCATTCAGTTGGCTGTAAACAGATCGTAACATATCGAAAAACGGATTTTCTGAAGTCTAAAATGTATGATTTCGAAAAATGCTTATAATGGCTCTGGAATCGCGATTTTCTGACGTCGTTTACTGTTTTAGAAGAATTGTTTTGTGTAGCAGCTAAAGCTGCATTTTTTTCTGCAGAAATTTTACGTTATGTTTTACATCATATCCTGGAAAATATTTAGAATTAAGGCGTGAAATTCGTACAGTAGCTGGGCACGGGTATCCTCGCAAATCTCCAATTGGAATTTCACCAATCGGATAAACGTTAGTTTTTAAATAAATTTTTCCGTGAGCTGCAGTCAGAAAGTGATGAATCTGACTGCAGCCTAGTAAATCATTTTTATTAAATAATTTGTAATGATTTAGGTCTTGAGAATTTTACACAAATGGAGCGGACCATTTGGGATGTCTTGTAATTTATTTGGAATTTTTGGAAACGTAGCTATTTTATAAAAATACCCGAAAACAGCCCAGTTCTGGACATTAAAGCTGAACCGTATAAGTTGCAATGTGTGTATCTAAATGTTTATTTGTGCTATCTGGGAATGATTGAACCTGTTTAGTGTCAACTAATATAGTATGTAAGTTGTTGTGTGCTATGATCATAAATGATTATATGTGGAATACATATTTGTAAGTTGTCAACGTGATTGCATGATACGTGTATGAATTTCGTGCCTTACATGAACACACTAATAAACTAAGTGGTAATCGTATTAGGACGTGATTGACCAACCTCAACTTCTAATCACTTTAAAAGTCTAACCGAGAAATCAAAGGTGAGTTCACGGCCCCTATATTTAAGGTTTTTAAATACACAGAGTGAGAAAACATGTACGCTTACGGTAAACTTTCGCTTTAACGTTATTGTTGAATAACGTTGTTAAAACCGATAATTTAGTTTATGTTATGTACGGTTATGGTCACTAAGTAGCAACTTTATCATGGGAAGTCCTCATCAACTCTCAGACCATTAGTATGGGATTTATAGCGGGGAAATTTTGAGTAGTACTCTTGGGCCCGACAAGCCCTACCCGTGTAACATTTGTAAAAATCGGGTCTTCAAAACCCGCTCCGTTTTGTAATCAAGTACCAAGTTATAAAAGTTACATTAAATATTTATGAATATTTTGAGTTAAAACAAAACATAATTAATAAATAAACTAAACTATAAGAATTATATTTGATAAAAAGTTAAAATAAAAAAAATAAAAAAATAATGAAGCTGCCGGGATTCGAACCCGGGTCAGCCAAGACGCTTCAACAACTTAACACTCACTCTCTAGACCACTCCGCCACATTGTGTTTTCTGCTAACTCTAGGAACACAAATGAATTTTATACACAAACTCAGTTAAAACCGATGGCACCATCTGAGAAACGGTAATCGGCAAACCAAGCGTCAAATCGTTGTTTATCTCACACATTCAGTTTATAACCGATGCACGACGGTTTTTAATCAATCAGAAATTGATTAAACTTCAAGACTCATCATTGTTGGTTTTTAAAACCGAAAAACCATCAAGTTCAGAATTTCACAAACTCCAGACCACTTTCGCGATTCAGAGATATCATACCAATACTCCATTTCCTTTTCGTCGCATTTTCAGACCATTAGAGCGCCTAAAACAGCTCGCCGGAATTCTCTGCAAAAGTCGCCGGAAAACCGTATTCAACTCAAACCGGTAAAATACTTCTACTTTATGGTTTCAATCTATTGTTAGAACCTTACTAACATTAACCCATCGCTCATAATCAACCACAGACGACATTGTTGGACTTTCTGTGCTCGCCGGAAAACTCCTAGAATCGTCGGAAACTCGTTGATTATCGGTATGCACATTCCAACGTACTGATAATCAATACTCATTAGTTCAATTTCACATCTAATCCCTTAAACCTGTTAATAGATTCTCTCAGCCGAAGGTTTCAAAAACAGAGCCGACAAGTTTCGCCGGACTCTCTGAAGAAGACAATCTGTTCGGTATCTTCTTTCCCCAAGCTTTTCGGTTCAATGCATTCAAACTGGACATCATGTTTATTAACTAAATTAATCACGAATCGGTTGTTTAATTGATGTCTGCGTTTGTAATGAAGAAGACGAAGTTCAGTGATGACATAAGATTAATTAAAATCGAAATTATAAACGGGTTAGACACACAGTCCAGCGGTGGACTGTGTGCAAACAAAAACTATACACGTCCCGAGTTCGATCCCTGCTACACGCACACCTTGTGTAATAAAATGCCTTTTTGATCAAGAACTAAACCGGGTTAACTTAGATAGTTGTTAAGTATAATAAAAACCGAGATAATAACCGGGTTAGACACACAGTCCAGCGGTGGACTGTGTGCAACATGAACTACACGTCGCGCGTTCGAAATCCGTCACGAGCACCGGTCCGATTGAATTAAAATGTTTTTGCAAATAAAGGAAAATTCGGTTAAATCGAATAAGTGTATAAATATAATTAAAAACGAGATTATTTCGGGTTAGACACGTAGCTCAGTTGGTAGAGCTGCGTGCACGCGAACGGGAGGTCGCCGGTTCGAATCTCACCCGGCGCAGATTAAGTCGCTGACCGAACCGGTCAACGGTCAACGGTCAACGCTAAAAAAATAATATATTTTTATATTTTTATTTATTTAATTTAATTTAAAAATCAATTAAAAATACTTAAAAATAACATTTTTAAAGATAGAAAATAGCCATAAACTCACAAAAATATATCTAAAAATTTCCTTAAAATCCTTAATAAAATCCATCCATTTAATATATTTTTCCATTATTATTTAGGTTAGTATTCCTCGTTGATCCGCTCATCTAAATCGTGCGCATCTCACCATCTCCAATCCAACGCACCCAATGTGAGTGAATCTTACAAATTCCCCGTTTTAATCACGTTTTGGGGTGTATCATGTGTCTTTGTATATATATATTATTACCAAACCCACCAACAGTTAATGGGTCAAGCACAACAACCCCTACCATTTCCACCCACCCAACATTTAGCCCAAACATACTACCAACCCAATTATCCTATGGGCCAACCTATGCGGGCTTGCTTCAATTGCGGCGACCCAAGTCATTTCAGAAACACATGTCCAAGGCTGGTTATTATAATTCATGCTCAGGCCCAAGCCAACCCAGTGAACCAAGCGAACCAAGCTCCTCCACCTGCAAGAGGAAGAGCTTTCAATATTAACGCGAACCAGGCCAGAGCTGATGGCAATGTGGTCAACGGTACGTTCCTTATAAATGGTAGATATGCCTCTATGTTATTTGATACTGGTGCGGATAGAAGTTTTGTGTCATTATAATTTGAACCTATCCTAAGCAAAAATCGAGATAAGCTCACGGAACCCATAACGGTAGAAGTTGCGGACGGGAAACCAGTTTCATTAGACTCTATATTACGCAACTGTACACTCACCTTAAACGACCACGATTTCTCAGTCGACCTTATTCCTATGAAGCTGGGAAGTTTCGACACTATAATCGGTATGGATTGGCTCAGTCAACATCAGGCGGAAGTTGTATGTCGTGAAAAATTTATTCGTATTCCTCTTTCAAACGGTCAGACTCTTCAAATCATTGGAGAAACCTCGTCGAAAGGGCTCAGCTTAATGTCTTGTCTTCAAGCTCGAAAATATCTTCGCAAGAATTATGTCGCGTTTTTAGCCCATATCATCAAAAAGGGGACCACAGAGAAGAAACTTGAAGACATTCCTGTAGTAAAAGACTTTCCACCAGTTTTTCCTGACGACATTTCAGGACTTCCTCCAGTTAGAGACGTCGAATTCCGTATTGATCTTATACCTGGTGCTACACCAGTTGCAAAGTCTCCATATAGGTTAGCCCCCTCTGAAATGCAAGAGCTAGCCAGTCAATTACAAGAGTTGACTGACAAGGGATTCATACGTCCTAGCTCATCGCCTTGGGGTGCACCTGTCCTTTTTGTAAAGAAGAAAGATGGATCTTTTCGTATGTGCATCGACTACAGAGAGCTCAACAAGTTAACCATCAAAAATCGCTATCCTTTACCTCGCATTGATGATCTTCTTGACCAACTACAAGGTGCCAGCTGCTTTTCGAAAATCGACCTTCGATCTGGCTATCATCAACTTAGGGTGCATGAAGAAGACGTCCCTAAGACTGCTTTTCGAACTCGTTATGGCCACTATGAATTCATGGTTATGCCGTTTGGTTTAACCAACGCACCAGCTGTCTTCATGGACCTAATGAACAGAGTCTGCAAACCTTATCTTGATCGATTTGTTATAGTCTTCATTGACGATATTCTTATTTATTCAAAATCTAAAGCTGATCATGAGCGTCATCTTCGACTCGTTCTTGCACTTCTAGAAAAGGAAAAGCTTTATGCCAAGTTTTCTAAATGTGAATTCTGGTTAAAAGAGGTGCAATTCCTCGGGCATGTAGTCAATGACAAAAGAATACATGTTGACCCTTCAAAGATCAAAGCAGTTCAAGAATGGCAAGCTCCACGTACACCAACTGAAGTAAGATCTTTTCTTGGACTAGCTGGCTATTATCGTCGGTTCATTTCAAACTTCTCTCGCATTGCTGTGCCACTCACGGCTTTAACCCATAAGGGAAAACCTTTCGTATGGGGACCCAAGCAAGAAGAAGCTTTTCAAACTCTTAAACAAAAACTTTGTGATGCACCAATCCTCACTCTTCCTGAAGGTTGTGATGATTTTGTAGTCTATTGCGACGCGTCAGGGCAAGGATTAGGCTGCGTTCTCATGCAAAGAGGAAAAGTCATAGCTTATGCCTCGAGACAACTCAAGACACATGAAAAGAACTACACCACTCATGACCTAGAACTTGGAGCCGTTGTATTCGCTCTTAAGATATGGAGACATTATCTCTATGGTACTAAGTGTGAAATATACACTGACCACAAGAGTCTTCAACATATCTTCGATCAAAAAGAGTTAAACATGAGGCAACGAAGATGGGTCGAACTTCTGAATGATTACGACTGTGAAATTAGATACCACCCTGGTAAAGCAAATGTGGTGGCTGATGCACTTAGTCGAAAGGCTTATGCGAACTCCATTCATCTTTTATGTTCGCAAATTATAACCGACATTAAAGATCAAATTCGAGAAGCCCAACACGTTTCAATAACAGAAGAAGATGTACGAAAGGAGATGTCCTGTGGAGCCGAGCTAAAACTTGAAACTAAATCAGACGGTATCTTGTATTACCTAGATCGAATCTGGATTCCTAACCACAACAATCTTCGTGAAACTCTTATGAATGAAGCTCACAAAACGCGATATTCTATACACCCAGGAGCTGATAAGATGTATCAAGATCTACGATACACCTATTGGTGGCCTGGAATGAAGAAGGATATTGCCGTTTTTGTTTCTAAGTGTCTCACATGTTCCAAGGTGAAGGCTGAACACCAAAGACCCTCAGGACTTCTAGTCCAACCGGAAATACCTGTATGGAAGTGGGAAAATATAACCATGGATTTCATTACCGGGTTACCTCGCACTTCTGGTGGGTATGACACTATATGGGTGATTATAGACCGACTTACAAAATCAGCTCACTTTATTCCTATCCGCGAAGATTTCAAGAACGAAAAGCTTGCACGTATTTATATCAACGAAATCGTAAGCCGGCATGGGGTACCACTAAGTATTATTTCTGATCGTGATGGTCGTTTCACCTCACGAACATGGCAAGCAGTACAATCCGCTATGGGCACACGATTAGATCTCAGTACCGCCTATCATCCTCAAACTGATGGACTGTCTGAGCGCACCATTCAAACTCTTGAAGATATGCTTAGAGCATGTATCATAGACTTCAAGGGAAATTGGGACGCCCACCTACCATTAGTTGAATTTTCGTACAACAACAGCTATCATTCGAGCATCGGCATGGCACCTTTTGAAGCCTTATATGGTCGTAAGTGCCGATCTCCTGTATGTTGGCACGAAATTGGGGAAGCACAAATTACTGGTCCAGAATTGATCCAAGAAACCACAGACAAGATTCATCAAATTCAAAACAATCTTCTAGTAGCTCAAAGTCGTCAAAAGAGTTATGCAGATAAACGACGGAAGCCCTTAGAGTTTAACATTGGTGATCATGTGCTTTTAAAAGTATCACCGTGGAAGGGAGTAGTTCGTTTTGGTCAAAAAGGGAAGCTAGCACCTCGTTACGTAGGACCTTTCAAGATACTCGAAAGGGTAGGTCCTGTAGCATACAAGCTTGACTTACCAGAAGAACTCAACAGGATTCATCCCACATTCCACGTGTCGAACTTGAAGAAGTGCCTCGCTGATGAGAATCTCCATATTCCGCTGGAAGATATTCAGATTGATGAATCTATGCATTTTATTGAAAGACCAGTGGAGATCATGGACTACGGGGAGAAGCGTCTTCGTCGAAGTCGCATTCCAATTGTTAGGGTACGCTGGGAGTCGAAACGGGGACCTGAGTTTACTTGGGAACGTGAAGACTCAATGCGTGAAAAATACCCGCATCTTTTTCCTACTACTTCAACTACTTAAATTTCGGGACGAAATTCCTAAAAGTAGGGGATACTGTAACATTTGTAAAAATCGGGTCTTCAAAACCCGCTCTGTTTTGTAATCAAGTACCAAGTTATAAAAGTTACATTAAATATTTATGAATATTTTGAGTTAAAACGAAACATAATTAATAAATAAACTAAACTATAAGAATTATATTTGATAAAAAGTTAAAATAAAATAAATAAAAAAATAATGAAGCTGCCGGGATTCGAACCCGGGTCAGCCAAGACGCTTCAACAACTTAACACTCACTCCCTAGACCACTCCGCCACATTGTGTTTTCTGCTAACTCTAGGAACACAAATGAATTTTATACACAAACTCAGTTAAAACCGATGGCACCATCTGAGAAACGGTAATCGGCAAACCAAGCGTCAAATCGTTGTTTATCTCACACATTCAGTTTATAACCGATGCACGACGGTTTTTAATCAATCAGAAATTGATTAAACTTCAAGACTCATCATTGTTGGTTTTTAAAACCGAAAAAACCATCAAGTTCAGAATTTCACAAACTCCAGACCACTTTCGCGATTCAGAGATATCATACCAATACTCCATTTCCTTTTCGTCGCATTTTCAGACCATCAGAGCGCCTAAAACAGCTCGCCGGAATTCTCTGCAAAAGTCGCCGGAAAACCGTATTCAACTCAAACCGGTAAAATACTTCTACTTTATGGTTTCAATCTATTGTTAGAACCTTACTAACATTAACCCATCGCTCATAATCAACCACACACGACATTGCTGGACTTTCTGTGCTCGCCGGAAAACTCCTGGAATCGTCAGAAACTCGTTGATTACCGGTATGCACATTCCAACGTACTGATAATCAATACTCATTAGTTCAATTTCACATCTAATCCCTTAAACCTGTTAATAGATTCTCTCAGCCGAAGGTTTCAAAAACAGAGCCGACAAGTTTCGCCGGACTCTCTGAAGAAGACAATCTGTTCGGTATCTTCTTTCCCCAAGCTTTTCGGTTCAATGCATTCAAACTGGACATCATGTTTATTAACTAAATTAATCACGAATCGGTTGTTTAATTGATGTCTGCGTTTGTAATGAAGAAGACGAAGTTCAGTGATGACATAAGATTAATTAAAATCGAAATTATAAACGGGTTAGACACACAGTCCAGCGGTGGACTGTGTGCAAACAAAAACTATACACGTCCCGAGTTCGATCCCTGCTACACGTACACCTTGTGTAATAAAATGCCTTTTTGATCAAGAACTAAACCGGGTTAACTTAGATAGTTGTTAAGTATAATAAAAACCGAGATAATAACCGGGTTAGACACACAGTCCAGCGGTGGACTGTGTGCAACATGAACTACACGTCGCGCGTTCGAAACCCGTCACGAGCACCGGTCCGATTGAATTAAAATGTTTTTGCAAATAAAGGAAAATTCGGTTAAATCGAATAAGTGTATAAATATAATTAAAAACGAGATTATTTCGGGTTAGACACGTAGCTCAGTTGGTAGAGCTGCGTGCACGCGAACGGGAGGTCGCCGGTTCGAATCTCACCCGGCGCAGATTAAGTCGCTGACCGAACCGGTCAATGGTCAACCGTCAACGCTAAAAAAATAATATACTTTTTATATTTTTATTTATTTAATTTAATTTAAAAATCAATTAAAAATACTTAAAAATAACATTTTTAAAGATAGAAAATAACCATAAACTCACAAAAATAAATCTAAAAATTTCATTAAAATTCTTAATAAAATCCATCCATTTAATATATTTTCCATTATTGTTTAGGTTAGTATTCCTCGTTGATCCGCTCATCTAAATCGTGCGCATCTTACCATCTCCAATCCAACGCACCCAATGTGAGTGAATCTTACAAATTCCCCGTTTTAATCACGTTTTGGGGTGTATCATGTGTCTTTGTATATATATATTATTACTAAACCATTGTGCATACATCATAACATGAGCTTGTGTATTCAGTTTGTTGCTGTTAAGTAGTTATCATTGGATGCAATTTTTTTTTCAGTACATGCAATTTCATAGGCCGCTGCTCCCCATTACATTATGAGCGTTGAGCATGTTCCCCATTTTATTATGCGGTTGAACCTGGCGTGCCCACATACGATCGGCTCCGTTTGATTGAGCCTTGATCGCACAGACATTTTCATTTTCAGTATATGCAATACGATCGGATCCGTTTGATTGAGCCTTGATCGCACAGTTTCATTTATGTTATTTACAGTATGATGATGGTATGTTCATGTATGATGCCATGTGTTATTGTATGTTATAGTTGTGACTGTTATTTGCCATTACTTGATTATTCACATTTGCTCATCTATGGTTATGCACAAATTTTCATTTGATAAACTAACAATTAATTTATTAATAAATGTTTATCTAATAAGGTTCACTCGCCAACTTATGTTGACCCAAAAACCCCCATTTTACACATGATACAGGTGAAGCAGCTGCAGCTAGGAACACATAGGATTTGGACTAGAAGAATAAAACGATATAGTGTTGGGATTGTTATGTTTGTTTTAATTTCTTTGTATTGAATGAACATGTTTGGATATTTGAGAATGTAACTTTGACTTTATTAAATATGAAACATAATAGTAAATATCATGAGCTTTGGTGATAACCCAATTATGCCCCGACTCTTATTCCGCTGCGGGTCGGGGTGTGACAACCCGAGCTAGTCGCGCTACCAGATCGGTTATGGTCAACGGGTGTAGAATTTGGCCTAACACATGCCATGTTTGGTGATAGACCTGGCACACAAAGGCAACAACAGTCAGCTTTGGTCGCGAACTCTTATGTGACATAGCTTAGGTTCGCTACCTATATTATAACCTGAAACTTATTATCAAAATAACATTATTATTCCGGGTTAGGAATAATGGGAAAACTATTAAACCGGTTAAACTGTTAAACTTAATAAACCTGTGAACTCACTCTTCTTTATGTTGACACTTGTTTCTTACATGTTTTTCTCAGGACGTTAGCGCAGGAGTAGGTGCACGCATGGATAAAAAAACTATTTTTATCGAGTCTTGCATTTGAACATTATATTACATATGGGCGTTTGTTTTGGCACTCGGTTACATTTGTCTACTTCAGGCTTCCTCATTTCTTTCGCACTTTGATTACTTTGTGTTGGTTTGAATTTTTTTAAACGTATCTTTTTCATATAGAGGTTGTTCTATATGACTAGTGTCTGTGATCTTGGTTTGTCACGCGCCTCGCGGTAAAACCCCGCAAGTTGAAATTCAGGGTGTGACATAGTCTATGGGACGAGTATGAATTGGGACCTTAATTTGTTAAATTGGTAAGGGATTTGAAAATGATTCATCAATAAGGTGAGTAATGTTTGTGACGGTTGCTTGAGGACAAGCAGGGTTAAGTGTGGGAATGTGATGGAGAGGGTGGAAACCGAGCTTTAATGGTTTTATCGTATGTGTTTTTGTGCGTTTTAAGTGATTATATGCTTTGAATGTGGTAAGTACAAGAGATTGTGGTTTGTGCAGGTTAATCGCTTAATTCGGTAAAGTTAAGGTAGTCAGAAATGAAGCAGAATGGCCATGGATGATAATCAAGGTATATTACACCAATCGGGAGTTGTTTCGGGCCGAATGCTAGCTTGGAGTTGCGAGAAACAAGAAAGAACGAAGTCTAGGGGGACCTAAATGTCATTTGATGGAAGTTGAAATAAGCAAATAAAAGAGTTGTGAATCCCGCCGTAGCTTACAGTTGGTATACCGTAAGTTACGACTATGTTCAACAAACCAAAAATCAAACAGCAGCTCTGAACCATAAGTTACGGTTCTGACCGTAGCTTACGGTAGGCGACAAGAACAGAACCAGAAGCGTTATACCGTAACCTACGGGGTATGTACTGTAGGTTACAATAGTATTTTCGGAAAAGCGCGCATGTAGCTTGTTGTTGGGGTACAAGTTGAATATTATAACCCTAATAAGGGGGAGACTTTTGGGAAGAATTTGGGGATCACAAGGCATAAAGTTTGAAGCTTTTCACCTCCGATCATCATAATCTTTACCGAATTTACATTGCCGATCATGAATTCATCTGTTTCTCGAGTGTTTGATGATCACGTGACTGAGATGAGCGACTAATCTCTTAGTGGTTTCCTCCGGATGGAGGATTCTTGTAAGTGATCGGTTTTATGTGTTTAAACTTATTCGTGAATACGGTAATCTAAGCGTTCGATCTTGTTACCTTTGAATTTGATTGATTAGTTGTAATGGATTGATTTTACTTAAACTTCGGTTCTTATTCATTCAAATACTGAGTAGTAATTGGGATATATTTGATAAGGGTTAGGGTTGGTAATATCGATTGATTGTTCATATGATAACCTTTCATTGTTTTGCAATCGAAGTAAGTAGTCTTTGAATAATCACAACTTGTTAGTTGAATTACACAATCATGTCTATGTGATTGCCACGATTAAACACATAACTAACGTTTGCTTTGAATCTAAAATCCGGAGGAACCAACTTTTTCTCTCATTGTTTACAACTCCGTTTTAAGTAATTCATTAGTTAAACCGATCAAATAAACCGATTTTATATTTGTGCAATTAGTTTCTTCTTACGTAATCAATAACGCTTTCCACCATACTCCTCTGGTTCGATACCCTATTTACACTATCTACATAGTTATTTAGGTTTTTGCATGACACTAATGACAGTCATCAGTTACAGGAAATTAAAGGTGGAAGACCGGTGATGTTGCCGGAACGAGGGAGACGAGGATTGGTTGTTGGGTTGTTCTATTGTTTAATAAAATAGTAGGGCGCCCTTAATTAAATATATTCTTTAACTTTTTTTATAATATACATGGTTATTTTATCATTATACATAGACTTAACTGAGCAAACCAATGTCCATCTGTTTTAGGGACTACGCGGGTAACAAGTGAGCAAATCACAGGGAACAGACATGCTATTTTGAAAAGGTGGGGACTAAACGTGAAAAATGGCAAACCACATGGACCATCCAGACAATTAACTCTATTTCTAGTTTATTTAGAAGTTTGATTTTTATCTAGTTATTTAAATGTAAGAAATATAAACAAGATAATTAAATGTTAGAAATATTTAAATAAAATAAATTTATAATTATTGAAGGGGCTTATTTCATACCGTAACCTTTATTCTAAAAAGACAGTGAATCCCTTTGTCCTATGTAACAATGATGTGTTGCAATAGAGCCCTAGGGAGCTGGAACCCTCCAACCTTAAATAGATGATATACTTTAATGAATGGATTTATAGCTATGGTCTTACTATTAATTCCTTAGGGTATTATTATCCTATGCTAACCAGTAGTAAAGTTTCTATTTAAAATTAAACTTCGTCATTCTCCAAGGGTTCCTACTTGCTCAAGTATATCCTATGACTTGATAAACATTGTCTAATTGTGCTCGACGTCCCATTCTCCAAGCTTTTTCCTATTCATAAATCAGTTCATAACTAGAAATAAGTTTCTAAGACCACCTGCAGTGGAAATCAAGTTGGACGTTTTTTTTCTCCATTCATGCTTAAACACGCCGGCACACCACCCTTGGTGCCTTTTTTTGCAGTTCTTTTTGTTGGCCGTTTTGATTAAAACGCAGGATTGTTCAAAAGTTTCAAACTTTGACCAATAACAAATTTCCAATTCATTTATTTGTTTTATTTTCTTTTAAAAAGATAATAATTGGGTAATCCTTGTTGGGGCAGTATACCACTACACATTTTTTTAATAAATACCCCTTTGGTGACTAGGCGACCACGTGTCGCTTCATGCCTAAGGGTGGGGCATTTGTTTCACTCACCACTACACATGGTTTAAGAGTAGGGATGAGTATATGGTACTTGGTACCGGTACCGATTTTTTTCAGTGCCGAATCGATACCCACCTTTTGGCGTTTTCGGTACAGGTACGGTACCGATATTTTACCGAATTTTACCCTTGAATACCGGCACCGTACCGTACTAAACATTTTCAGTACCGGTACCCATATTTGGCGAAATTCGATACCGGGAAATTCAATACCGTACCAAGCTCATCCCTATCTAAGAGTGTTAGTGGTGTGTATTTCTCTTTCTCCGGTCTCATGTTTTATGAACATTGATTCGTTATTTCTTTACACATATGTGGGTGACGAGGTAACCATAGGGAACCAAGAAGAATGATGAGAAAAGGGGCACCAATCTCCTTGGTTTTTAAGGGCTTCCTTTTCTAATTAAATGTATTTTTAAACTTACAAAGGCACTAGAAAGCTACTTATGGCATCACTATGTTAAAACAAAACATAAACAAATGAAAAATCGACCAAGTGACCTGACAATTGTTATAGACAATTAACATGTTAGTTATATAAACCACTCTGGATGCTGAAAGAAGAGATTGCTTTGTTAAAGTTTTATATCTTTTTCAGGAGTTTAGTAATAGACCGTTTATTTTTAATACAAGCAGCTATTAATTAATTTGTCATCAACTAAAATCAAACATACATATGTCGTCGTGAAATTCCAAAAATAAAATAAAGATATTGAGCTGGGTTGTTGAGCCCAAATACATATGTCACTGTGATAAATCCCAAAATTAAAATAAAGATATTGGGCTCCGTTATTGAGCCCAAAACTATAATGCTTATCATGTATACATTATGATTATGGCTGCATACTATGTAGAGATGGGCATAAAAACCGGTTCCGAACCCGAACCGGTAGAACCGAACTGGAACCGGGTCCAGTTCCTACCCGACATTAAGTAGAACCGGTTTCGGGTTCAAAATACCCGTTGGTTCCAACCCGGTTCCACAATTTTACCATTTGAATCGGGTCGTACCCGGTTCCTACCCGTACCCGGTTCCTACCAGTACCCGGAAATTCAGTTCTAGAAGGAACCGGTTATACCCGTTAAAATGTTACCGTTGGAACCGGTTATACCCGTTATAATGTTACCGTTGGAACCGGTTATAGCCGTTAAAATGTCACCGTTGGAACCAGTTCTGAACAGTAAAAGTCAGGTTTTGACTGTCAGGAACCGGTTCTGAACAGTAAAAGTCAGATTTTTACTGTCAGGAACCGGTTCTGAACAGTAAAAATCAGGTTTTGACTGTCAGGAACCGGTTCCCAACACTATCAGAAACCGGTTCCACACCATACCCGGTTCCACACCATACCAGGTTACATAATACCCGTACCCGGTTCTACACAGTTGTCACACCCCGACCCGCAGCGGAAAAGGTGATCGGGGCATGATTGAGTTATCATCAAAGCTCATGACATTTATTATAACGTTCCATATTTATTATTACAATTTAAAGGGAAACATACAATCATAATTACATCATGTCCTACACATCATTCTAGAGTTCATTGTTTTCTTCTAAGGCATTTCCTATGTTTTCCTTGCTTCATCCTGTTCACCTGTATCATGTGTAAAAATGGTTTTTGGATCAACAAAAAGTTGGCGAGTGAATCCTATGAAAAACATTTGAACAAGTTTATTGAATTGATTATAAAATAAAGTGCACAACCACATATGAGTAAATATAGATGTAAACTTATTCACAAAACACTTAATCATTAAATAATGCACACACATACAATAATAGATTGTATTGAGGCACGTTTCTCAACTCGTCTCCCACGAGGAACTTATGGGCCTAATGAATGAGTTTTGAGGCACGCGTTGTTCTACGAACTGATGGGCCTAATGAATGATTTGCATAAAACTAGACAATATGTAAAACATAAACTACAAACAATATTACATTCTAAGTTCAGATCCTAATATGGTATGGCACGAGTTTAAATAAACGAGTTAATTTTAGTGACACATGACACACCCCAAAACGTGTAATTAAAAAGGGGAGTTGCAAGATTCACTCACATTGGGTGCGTTCGGTTGATGATGTTGAATACGCACGAAGTTGGATTTAACCACGAGTGAAACTAACCTAGATAATAACATAATGGTTCGGTAAATAAGCGGATTTTATTAATCAATTTTAGTAGGATTATTGGATATATTTTTGTGAGTCTAAGGCTATTTTCTAACTTTAAAAATGTTATTTTTAAGTATTTTTAATTTAAATAAATAAATAAGAGAAATAAAAAAAATGTTGATTTTTGACTGTTGACCATTGACTTGTTTGACCGTTGACTTGTTGACTTGTTGACCGGTTCGGTCGGTAATAAGTGTGCGCTGGGTGAGACTCGAACCGGTGACCTCCCGTACGCGTGCACGCAGCTCTACCAACTGAGCTACGTGTCTAACCCGAAATATTTCTGTTTTTAATTATATTTATATACTAATTAAATTTATCCTAAAATCAGTTATTCTAAAAAGGATTTACTGTGTCGACTCGGTGCTCGCCACAGGTCTCGAACCCGGGATCTGTGGTTTAGTTTGGCACACAGTCCACCGCTGGACTGTGTGTCTAACTTGGTAATTATTCTGGTTTTTATTATATTTAGCATCTTACTGAAGTTAACCCGGTTCGGTCTCTAAAAAAAGGCATTTTATTTATGTGAAGGTGTGTGTGTCAAGAATCGAACTCGGGACGTTATGCATATTGTTTGCACACAGTCCACCACTGGACTGTGTGTCTAACCCGTTCATAAAACTGTTTTTAATTAATCTTATATCATATCAGTACTTCGTCTTCTCCGATTAAAATTTCCTATTATGACAATTCAACTGATTTATGTCTCATTCGATTTTCAAGCTTTATAAGTAATTGAAAGGTAATGAATGGAGAGAGTTTGGGGGAAAGAATATACCGATCAGCGTCTTTCACAGAACTCCGGCGAAGACTCGTCGGCTCTGTTTGTGAACTTCGGCTGTTAGAGTCAATTACCAGTTTTGTTTCGATTAGTTATGATATGGAGGTACTTAAACAAGGATTTACAGGAGTTTGGAAGGTCATACCGATTCACAGCGTAAGATCAGAAGTTTCAGAGATTTTTCCAGCGAGAGCTGAATATTCCGGCTACGTCGTCTGGGATAGATTCTGATGGTTGGATTGAAGTTAGTAACAGTCTAACATCGGATTAAAACGGAAAGAATCGAGGTATTTACCGTGTAGATGAAATCTCGGTTTTCCGGCGACTTGCAGAGATTTTCCGGCGAGTGATATTACGTCGAGAATTTGTGTGATTGTGAGTGAAAAGGTTAACAGAGGCTTGTGGGTGTATTTATAGGAAAGAATCGAGATGCATGTGGTCTGATTTCAGTCTTGATTCGTCGGTCAATAAGTTTTCCGGCGGTTATGACCAAAGTCGCGGACTGGACATCGGTTATAACCGATGCAATAGTTAATATTCGCGTTAAGATACAAGAAACCGACAGAGAAAAGCGACTTCGTCGGGATTTCCGACGACTGCGATTTGGGCGCGTCAGTTTGAACTCGAGATTCATGTTATGTATTAATTATGTCAATATGTTACTAAAGAACACAAGTGGCGCAGTGGTTGGATGTGTGTGTGTTAAAGCTTTGCTTATAACTGGTTGACCCGGGTTCGAAACCCGGCTTTAGCCTTTTATTTTTATTTCATTATTTTTAATACTTTTTCAAATGTAACTTTTATATTCTAATATACTTATTAATTATGTATTGTTAAAAATTAATTTGAGCATTTAATACGCAACGAAATTTTTAACTGGTTGTTCGGTTAATAAACGAAGCGGGTTTGGTAAATCCGGTTTTTTTACGGATGTTACAACGGTTCCATATTCTTGGGTGTGAACCCGGGTAGGAACTGGACCCGGTTCCACACCATACCCGGTTCCAATGACATCCAAGCAGAACCGGGTCCGGGTTGGAACCGGGTCCGGGTTGGAACCGGTTCCGGGTAATAATAAAACCCGATTATGCCCATCTCTAATACTATGCAAGTATGCATACGTGACGGAAATTCTTATTTATTTTTTCAATATTTATTGAACCGGGGGAGGTTAAAGTACTATATTTCTTAATGTATAAGCGGACGATATGAAATTACATACGTTATAAAATTCAAAACCCTAATCACACATGTTGACACAAAACATAAACTCGGAACAATTCCATAATCACGCATGTTGACACAAAACATAAACTCGGAAGATCTACTTCACAAACTCGGAATCATCTTCATTCTTTCAACATGCGTAATTTCGCAGCGTACGTTAATACGTAAGCAATATTGTATTTTACACCTTCACATTGAACTAGTATTTTCTCCTAAATGTTTTAACTTCGATTTTCACTCACAAATATTAGCTCTTACTTATAAAAAAGAGTAAATTGCTTTTTAAGTTCTTGTGTTTTAGTAGTTTTAACTATTTGAGTACAAAATCATAAAGTTTAACGCCCTGAGTCTCTAATCGTTCATTTTATAACGTTTTGAGTCCCTGTGTTTTAGTGGTTGTAACAACTTGAGTTCAAAATCGAAAGGTTTAACGCCCTGAGTCTCTAATCGTTCATTTTATAACGTTTTGTGTCCCTGTGTTTTAGTGGTTGTAACAACTTGAGTTCAAAATCGAAAGGTTTAACGCCCTGAGTCCTTAACCACTCATTTTATAACAGTTTGAGTCCAACTTTTTAACACTATAAAGTAATTTACTCTATAAAAAATTAATATAAAAAAATATATATTTCAAGAAAAGTAACTACAAATAGTTAATTAATTTTGTATAATGAAAGACATGTATCATAATTATGTAATGTCATTATGTTATCGTTACAAAGTCGAAAGATACACAATAACTAGGTCATTCATCTTACTGTCTGAAGCTTTAAAATAAAAAATAAATAATAATAATTTAAGAATCACGACCTATATCAATCGGACCCTTTTAACCCAATAAACAATTATCAATCATTACTTTAGAAACTTTACGTAAAAAATGAACTAGAATACAGTTTTTTCTTCTGAAAATGACAATACAATTTGATGAGCATCACTACATCGTGAATTTAAAAACACGTGACTCCAACTTTATTACCATAAAAGCGTAGGGTACTCTATGTTATGAAGTGTTACTTGACGAATTGATAGTTGTATAGTATAAATTATTAAAAAAATATATATACGAATATGACTAATAATTGTGAGATTGGTGGTCCAAAAGTCACTTAAATGTAGGAATAATGAAGGAGCCCATACACGGGTCATAACAAAAGAAGATGCAAAGAAGAAAATGGGGTCACTCATGAAAGTCACATGAAATGGGGTGATTATTTGCCAACCACATGACATAAAGAAGATAGGAATGAGTACCATATTTTGGCTTAAAAGCCCCACATTTCAATCATGATCTTGGTTTTGAGGGACACAAAGATTGATTAGGAGCTCAAGACATTTCATGCACCTCTTCTCTTCAAGGTTTTGGTAATTATCAAGGTGTATAAAAACACTTTCCTAAAATAAACCCAAAGTGAATATATATATATAGAGTTAAGTTCCGGTGAAAATAAAATTAAGGTACTAAACGTACAAATTGAAGGAAAAGTCAAAAAAACGCGGTGGCATTTTTCGTAAACATATGGCTGTAGGGTAATTATCAAAATTACTCTACAGGATCATTTGTAGAGTGATTTTGGTCTTGTAGAGTAATTTTGTAAAATGTTCATGTAGAGTAATTTTGATCTTGTAGAGTAATTTTGTAACTTGTAGAATAATTTTGATTAAAAAAACCTAACCCCCCACCCAAAAAACCTAAAAAAAAACCTAACCCCCCCCCCCAAAGAAAAAAAAAACTAAAAACTGAAAACGAAACCATAAAGCTAAACCCCATAACTAAATGCTAACAAAATTACTCTACATGATTACTTTACAAAATTACTCTACAAGAGCATTTTACAGAATTACTCTACAAAAAGTCAAAGTTACTCTATAAAAACATTTTACAGAATTACTCTATAAGACTAAAATCACTCTACAAATGATCTTGTAGAGTAATTTTGAAGACCAAATATTTACGAAAATGCCACCGCGTTTTTTGGCTTTTCCTTCAGTTTTTATGTTTTGTACGTTAATTTTATTTGTATTTGATCTTTAGTGTATATGTATATATATATATATATATATAGAGAGAGAGAGAGAGAGAGAGAGAGAGAGAGAGCGCACGTTAGATACAGAGATATTAAAGTTAAAAAGAGAAAACATACGAAGTAAATTTTGAAGACCAAATATTTACGAAAATGTCACCGCGTTTTTGGCTTTTCCTTCAGTTTTTATGTTTTGTACGTTAATTTTATTTGTTTGTATTACATACATAGAGAGAGCGCACGTTAGATACATAGATATTAAAGTTAAAAAGACAAAACATATAATAAAGATCTAAGATGTGATGTGTGCGCATTTATTGAGTTTACGAAAATGGTAGTTGCGCCGATTTAATTGCAAATGGTTTTAGAAGCACACTAATAATGGGTTGGGTGAACCATATATCGTAATTAATAAGTTTATTCATACATTAGACCATTAAAATTAGACGCATCATTAGAATAGTTAGAATTACAGTATAATCAACAACGCATCAGATATCTTATAAAACGTCATTTAAATTTTTATATATATAACACATACCAACACGAAATATCGAGAATAAAATTTTGGGTTAAATGGTGTATTGTAAAATTATTTCAAATGAAGATTAAGCATAATAATTGCATATTGCCTTAGGTATAGGATCATGTAAAAAAGAGATCTTTTGTAAGAAGAATAAGAAAGAATCTACTCATTAGATATTTGATATAATGGTTGAGATTATAATGACAAAATTGTAAATAGTGGTTACAATTAAAATAATCAATTTTCTAGATTAAGGGTATAAAGGTAAATTTAACATTTTTAAATTTAGAAACTCACATGCAATGCACATGCAAGTTCCCCCTTTCTTTTTTAAACGTCAATAACTTTTTATTCGTAACTCTTTTTAAAAAAAAATTATACCATAATAACGGGTGTTTTTTTATCTTTAATATGAGTACCATATTGTTATACTTATGTAGAGAAAAAAATTACGTTTTGATTTAATGTTTTAGTCCATGGTGTTTTTTCTATGTTCATACAATAGTGTTTTAATTGTATTGGGATTCAAGACGTTGTGTTTTACAGTAAAACACCATGAACGTAAATAAGACACCATAGCATTGCAAATAATGAATTATGATTCAAGTCATGGTCTTTTAACATCTATAGTAGGTAACATTGTACTATGATTACAGTCATGGTGTTATATACTTATTGAATGGTGTTTATATATGTGCTGAATGGTGGTTGCAGTGTTATTCGTTGTGTTTTTATAGAGATCTTTAAAATGGTGTTATATACTTTTGAATGTGTATATATGGCTGAACGGTGGTTGCAGTGTTATTCGTAGTGTTATCTTTAAAAAAAATCATGTTCCTATAAATAAGGGTGGCGGTTATGGAAGATTATCAATTAATTAAATCAATGATAAAATTACTTGTTTACCCTTTTGAATTAATTTAGAATGAGGACAGATGTCATCTCCACAATATTTCTCACACTTCACACTTTTAACCTTTTTTACAATAACCTTACCCTATTGCCTTACTTAACTTCTTATTAATATTAATAAACTAGTGAGATTCTTTCGCGCTTCTCGGCGGGAATTCGGTTCGTTACGGCACCGAAATTCGCTATAGTTATCGAAAGAAAAAATCTTATATCGATCGAAAACAATAAAAACGAATATCGATACCGATGTTCAGTTGATATCGGTTTGGTTAGTTTGCATTATATGTTTTTTTATTTTTTCAACATTGCGATATAAATTTATTGAAAATGAATACTGTGTCACTATCGTACCAAACCGAACATCATAAGTACCGGTATGTATTCTTTTTTATGGTTACTTGTTTTGATAACGGATATCATGCGACTACTATAGTGAATCACACTGAAACTCAACGAACAACATCGGTTTGTACATGTATTTATTTTACTGGCTTTCGGTTTAGAAAAAAAAATCATTTATAGAACTTTATATGCCACGATAAATCAATATTTGTACCAGTACCGTGGCAATTTTGAACCGACTGATATCGTTCGAACAAAATCAGTGTTGGTAACAGTGTTCGTTTTATCGTTTTTGGTCAATGTAAGAACATGTTAATTTCTATACCGAGTGCATGTATCGTGCGTGTACTGTTGCGAACTGAACTGATACCGGTCCAATGCTCGTGGTAACGTACCCTTACAACGCGTGAGCAAATAACTTGAAATGTTAAAAAAATCAAATAAACATAGATACTGATTTAGATTTTTTTAAAAGTTAAGGTACGCGATAATACGGATGAATTACCACGTGGTAACGTACCGTTACAACGCGTGAACAAATGACTTGAAACAATTTAAAAACAATATATAAATTACTACTAAAAACAAATACTTAAAAAATTTAATAATACTATTCATCGCCAGTTTCCTTTCATGTGTACCAGTAACGTTCCCGCGCGCTTCGCTGCGGTTCTTTGATCATAATCGGTCTAAGTTATTACAGTACCAGTACGATACCGACACTCGACCTAGCATTGCTAACTGACACGGTTTTTACATGGATTGAAAACCCATAAAAATCGAGTGTTGTTTGGTCGGTATCGGTCCATTACGATACTGGTATCTGTTTGTTACGATACCGGTATCGGTCCGTACGATACGGTATCGGTCCGTTACGATACCGGTATCGTACAAACATCCGATATAACTTACTACGATACCAAAAAATACTTTATAATGAATATTATTTATCTTCAATAAATTTTATACCGTCACGTCGAGAATTCTTTAAAAACGAATACGGCACCGTTACCGATATTGTTTGGTCGGTATGTGTTGTGTTTGTGATGATAAAAAAATCAACTATATATGTCGGTATATGTTCGGTTTGTGATGATAAAAAATCAACTATATATATCTGTTCGAGTAGAACTTTTATCGAATCGTACATAATAATAGGCACATGGTGACGTTAATAGTAAAAAAACTATACAGATGTTATACGGTACCGATACAGATGTTATTCAAACAGTATAAGTAATATTAAAAAAATATCGTTTTAAAGGTTAAAATTAAAGAAATATGTTTAAGGTTAAAAATAAAATCAAACTACTCTTCATACCCCCTTTCAAATTATGATAGTATTTTAAATATTAAATTAAATAAATATTCATTATAATATTAAAATGATATTAAAAATCTATTATAATATTAAAATGATAAAAATATAAAAAAATATATATTATTATAAAAATAAAACTACTATTTATACTAACTTTCAAATTTAAATTATATATATTAAATAATATAATATGTTTTATTGCTTTGATATTTACCATTCAATTGATGTTGTTTCCTACCCTTTGATTGTAAATTCTCCTTTTTTTTTGAAACTGTCAACACATGCATGCACAATCTCTCTCACACATATATATAGAGTAAAGTTTTTATACAATAACTTTAACGTATTAAACGTACGAAAAACATGAAAAATCCAAAAATACACGATGACATTTTTGTAATTATTTACATGTAGAGTAATTTTGATCTTGTAGGGTAATTACCCTGCATCAAAATTACTCTACAAGTGTATCAAAATTACCCTGCAAGTTTACCAAACAACATACAATTCAAAATTATTCTACAAAATCATTTGTAGAGTAATTACGATACTCTACAGAATTACTCTACAAGATCAAAATTGCTCTACAAGAACATTTTACAAAATTACTCTACACAAAATTACTCTACAAGATCATTTTTAGAATAATTTTAACAATTACCCCTCGAGCAAATAATTACGAAAATGCAACCGCGTTTTCAGCAAAATCTTCAGTTCGTACATTTTGTACGTCAAAGTTATTTGTATTTGATTTTTTGTCCACGGATGTACTAATTACACGAATAAAAGATGTGGTAAGATTGTATTACAGCTTTGTGCCCAGATTTTTGGAATTAACAGATATGTTCATTACTATGCATTGAGTTGTAAAATAAATCCAAGGAATGTATCCTTGTCAAATTTTAGTAAACCAACTATTATACCCCTATTAAAATTATTAAAAAAAAAATAACTATCCCAACCCAAACCGCCTCAACATTTCTCGTTAGTTGAAACAGTCTCGCATGACCAAATTTAAAGCCACCATTAAGCATATCAACCTCGACGACTCCACAACACCACCCACTAACAAATACACTACTACTAGATTATGAGAATTGTAGTATCCATAAATTCTAGGATTCTTTAGTGCATTCAATGATGAATGAATACCTCGTTTAGATTGTGATTTGCTATGTTATCAGGGGCGGACCCAGGCTAAGTCTAGGGTGGGCGGACGCACCCTTTGAAAATAAAAATTTAGTGTATTTTTTAGGCAAAAAACCCGACCGCACCCCCTGAAAATATACTTGAACCACTTATCCGCACCCCCAACAAATAATTTCTGGATCCGCCACTGTATGTTATTCTTTTTATTATCATCGGTTAAATTCTCTCTGACTTCTTGCTCGACATCTATCGTTAACACGTCCGATTAGTTCTCTTTTCATACGTTTATGTTTGATTTCCATTCAATTAATTAGTGAGATCTTTTAATTCACAACAAAGTTCGATTTTTAAGACATCCAGGTTTTGTTAATTCAAATTTCGAAAGTGTAAACATGTTTAGATGCGTGAGGAAGGCATCATATCGTCGTAGACTAAAGTCGATTGTGCCTCTACAGTGTTAAATTAGCTTTGATCACAACAGTGCATTTTCTTTCTAAGGGTTAGATTCGAACGAAAAGTGGTTCTCATTTGAACGCAACACTACATACATACATGCACGCACACCCCCCGCGCGCACACACATAGACTGGCAAGATGCCAACACGATGGGACAGAGGTGACAGTTACAATCCGGTAGTCTTTTATAGTAGTTTTCTTGTTTGTATAATATTTGTTGTAGTATCATTGCGGTGGATATACGTCGTAAGCGAAGTCATTGATTAATCCATGTCATTGTGGTGTGTATGGTTCGGTCGGTTTGGCTATTATCCTCAACCGAAGTTAAAACCGAAGTCATCGATTAGTCTATTTTATTATCCAATCGTTTTTCAGTTAATCAGTTTGGTTTATTTGGTTAGATTGACGGTTTTTTTGTTCGGTTCTTTTAATATTGGTCAATAGCCAAAACAATACTTAGGCTAAAACTTTTGCTTAAAATACATGAAATTGAGGTATAAATACATAAAGTGGAGTAATAAATATATAAATGGAGGTATAAAATATGAAAAAAAATAACTGGATGTAAAGCTAGAAATATATGAAAATATGAAAGTTTGGTTTGATTCGGTTAATTTCGGTTAAACGATGGTACAAAAAAATCTAACAACCGGTTTTTGGTTAATTCGGTTCTCGGCTAATCGGTTTTCAGTTAATTCACTTTTTGGTTGATTTTGGTTCGGTTTCACCTGTTTTCGGTTCGGTTTCGTCTGTTTTCAATTAACAATCTAGTTGTTGCTAACTCCTAGACACTATTGATCACATAACATATCAGTTTTTAATTAAAAAACTATAGCTATCATACACTCAAATTAAAGAGAATAAAATGTTTGTTTTATGGTATATTTAAAAAAAAATTAATGTACGATTATGGTTGTATAAAAACGTTCAGGCAATTAGTTTTTTTATAAGGGGGAAAAGTATAACTACTAACTAATTATCTATAACTTGATTAAAGATGAGGGAATGAAAGTGTACTTAAGATAAGAAGATTACATTGTAATTATTGTTACAAAGACTAATTCTCCCTCATTCAAGGGTTATAAATTATGCATTAAACTAAAATAAAAATTCTTAATTTTCAGGTGTCTTAAAATCCTTTCCCTTATACATTATATATATAATATAAATATATAAGTTAGGAGTTGGCTAAAAAGATAACTTTTTGTACACGACTAAGACTAAGAAGGATTAGAAGCATCACATGTGTCTCTCAATTGAAGATCATGCGTAGTGGTAAGGGTGAACAATCTGTCATGTGGCACTACAGTCAGCAATGGGCATTATTGGACCTTTTTCTAAAATGGGCGTATGGGGATGTGAGCATTATGTTAAAAGGGTGTAAAGAATTAAATAAAAATAATAAAACCAACAAAAAAAATGTATTGGACTAAAAAGAAAAATTAAATGTGATTGGTTGTTTCCAATTTCTTCAAACGTTGTTTGAAAAACGTCAAAACAAAAAAAAAGTGGCCAAACACGCCCATGGGGGTTGGTTCCCTGGCATGTTTGGCCGTGATTGGAAAAAAAACGCCCCCACAGGAGCCACTATGGGTGATCTAATTAGAAGGGTGGGATATTAATATATAAACCATACATGTAATAATCTATTCTTATTTTAAGATAAAAAAAATATTCATTTTTATATGGTGTAATATTTTTTTCTCTCTGAATATTAACATACTAGATTCTTTCTTAGCCTTTTATTTTAAACGGTTAAATTTGTACATAATGGGGACTGAACCCACGACTTCCATCTATTACACATTTTATCTAACTCATCAACACCATTAAGCTATTCCCAATAAATTTTCTTAGTCTTTTTTACACAATGTTCTTAAACCAAACCCCACTATATAATAAAAAATTAAAGTTAACTAGAACACTAAGAGTAGGCGGGGCGTATGCGTTATACCCCGTGATGGATGGCCGACAACGCGTCGTACACCGGCGTCGGTCATGCCTATCACGCGTGAAGTGAAAAACACGTGGCCACGACAACATGTTATGGAAGTGAGAATGTGTGAGAGAAATTGTTGAGTTGTGAGGGAAAATGTTGGGTGTGGTGAGTGATGGGCATTTCCACTAAAATCCATCACCAGTGATGGAATAAAGCTCATGACGTGGCGGAACTTGATTGGAAGTTGTGAGTGATAAGTAGGTGGTGAGTGATGGACGCCCGACCCACCCTAAGAATCACATAAGATCATTCCCATTAGGAACCATATACCTGTCTTTACCCTCAACATTTATGGTGAATAAAAAACTTCTATTTTTATTCTACATCCGCTACACCGTCTTTATTTCTCATCCACCATGTTTCAAGGGGAGCAACATAGAAGTCCTAAATGAGAAGTCATTATTCACCCTTATAATTATTATTGTAATAATATATTTATGGTTTTTCATTATAAAACATTATTATATATATATATATATATATTTTATATATTATTTTATCTCTTATTTCATATAAAATTTTCTATGAAAACTAAGTTGTATTTGATTTATAAAATATTTATAGAATACAACTCGAATTTTATAAATTTTATATCAAGACATAGATAAATAAAAAAGACATAATGATGTACTGAAATTTAAAAAATATGATTAAATTCCTGTAATTCTTTTTCTCTTTCTCTCTCTCTCTCTATATATATGTAGTTTCGAATGAGGAGAGGGAAATCTGGCCACTAGTTAAGTCATTTTTTGTTTGGTCATAAGTTGGTTAGAGAAAACTAATTAGTTTAGTTTTAGTCATACACTAACAGTAGGTTACATTCAAAAGAAAGAGAGATTCAAGCCTATCGACCAGCTAAGAGGACTATTCAAATTCGAAAGTAGATGTTAAAGCTCATACATTTGGAAAATGACACTTGATCTATTTCCCTCATAGGCAGACATGAAATTAGAAAGTGTCTATTTTATATAGCTGTCAAATGAGACTTTCACTTTTCCCTTCGCAGAGTAGATCATGAATTGAAAAGGTTCTATTTGGGCAAAATACTCATTTTTTCTAGATTTCTCTTCATTTAGGGCACCTATCCCGACTTATTTCATTGCTATAGTATAATAAGAGATAGGCACCTAACTTAAAGTCACCTATTGACACACAAGCCTGTTCATCCTGCTTTCTTTCCTTTATAAGACTGAAGAGATAGAAGGCTCTCATGTCTTTTCCCATTGATAGATATGCCTGAAGTACCGAAACTTTCTCCCTGAGGGCTCTCTTTCCGTAAATCCAACCACTTCACCTACTTCATTGCTCCTAACCGCACCTCTATTGAAACGGAATGGTTTCATGTTCTTTCATCGATTGGTTATTCCTTTCTGGACGTATCTTTTTCTCCAATTTTGGTCTCGAATAGTTCACAAGATTGAATGGCCAATTCTCCTCTGGACCATCGATTCGATTGTTTTCTAAGAAGGTTGAGCCGGGGATGTAAGCCATGTATCTGGGAGGAACTTAAAAGAAGGGTTTTCAATTTCTTTCACCCCTTTTTGTGGTCATGCAACTATTTCAGTAAATAAGAATATAATAATATAATAAATAGAAAACTTTTTTAGAAGAAAGATTATATATATGTCCCAAACCCCAGTGGTGGTGGGACCAACCAAGATGTATATCGTCAAACCCAACCTTAGACTCTTTCTTCCTGACCTATTTGACTATGTGGCTGCCGTTATAGTTATTTAGGTGGTATCATGAGACTGAAGAGGTAATTAGAAACAAAGATATTACGAATTGGAGGATTCCTCCAGGGAACACATGAAACAAATATATGAACTAGGTAATTAGAAATGGAAAAGATAAGTTTCTAATTCATCAAAATGAGAAGCTTTTTCTACATCCATATGATCTACTAAATTAGATCGGTATTGGCCATATAATAAAAGTAGATCTTGGTCCATGGAATATCAAGAAGGTAAGACCTCCAATCTGTCCGATGCTTCTTCGACCAAATATGATATACATGTGGGACCTGCACTATGCGTAAGTTGTGTGAAAAAGCGCTTCATTTTTCCGGTTTTAAAATACAACTTGGGCGAAATCGGGTTCAATCGGGAAACCATGGATTTTTTTAGTTTTCGCCATTAGTTACTGGTTGAGCACTAGTTAGGAATGAGATAAGAATCTATGGATATCTTTCCTCTCCACTTACTGGTAACAGCTTTCCCTTCGAAGAAGTCTTCTTCCGAATGGCATAATTGGGAGATTGATAACAGATGACAAAGAAAGTTATTTTGAGACATAAAAACAGAGACGCTACACCATTGCTTTTAATTCTTAAAATGTCGATCTTGTTGTTTTGTGGGTGGGGTTGTCACACCCCAACCGATGGTGGAAACATCAGAGTTAGACGAAAACGAGATTGCAAGAGACTTCGTAACGACTAATTGTGACAATATTTGGACAACTCAATTTCATTTCATACTAAAAAGGCAAGAACATTTTTTGAAATGGAAAGTACAACATTTTGGCAAATAAACGTAACAACGTGAAACAAAATACATAAATTAAAGTCTATGTGTGTTCCTAATCCACCCTAAGTACGTTCTTCATTCGTCATCAACTAGTTTCCTGCAACATGTATTGAAATAAAATAAACAAAAGTTGGCGAGTATACAAGTTTGAATACATAGCATAATCATGTCTAAAAGTTGTCTCATATCCAACATGGTAAATTGTATACGTTGTTTATTATCATACTAGCATGTGTTTACCATATGTCAAACCAAAGTATACCGCAATCGTGCACACCCTTGTCGCCGAAACAACAAGGTCGTAATTAGTTGCTTAACAATACCATAAGAATACTGGTGGTGCAATAATCCTATAGCGCTATAATTTTTAAGGGAGGCTAGCAAAGTTAATGAGCATATTGAACACACGTTTGAACATAACATGTAATAAGAAGAATATAACAATTATCATGTGTTTAATGGATAGAGTGTTTATGTGAATAAGTTTAATCGTGAATATGTGATTTGTATATTGTATACATGTTGCACCCAAAGTGTGTAAAATGATTAATGGGATCGAGTATACTCACGGTTTGCGTAGTAATTTCCACGAACGTGAGTTGATGCGTTGAGTGATTAGAGGACCGCTGAGTTATCCAAAAGGTTGAATGAGGTGTATGAGTTAGATGAAGTTCAGATTTGGAATGCAAAATGCAAAATGTTTATCTAGTATCAAAATACAAAATTTTTTTTATCTTTGACGAAATTCCCGAATTTGGACATCATAGTGTAGTGTTCTTCATAGGCCTAAGTTTGCCTATGGGAAGTCCAAATTTTAAGGAGTTCAATCATGATAATTTAACCATGTTCCTCATGACATCAAACCATGGATTGGTTAGTGTCTTAGGTTCAGTTAATTTGTAGTTATATATGTGTGTATATATATATATATATATAGTTTGTTAGTAGTCCAAGTGTGTTAATCAAGTATGGTCATGCATGGGTTGAATGAATCCATTAACCCGAATGTTCACCAATACACAAATCATCACAAGGATGATTCGGATGGTCATGGAACATAAGAACATAAAAATATAAAATTACTATATCTAAAACTACCAAGGGAGCTAGCTAGATGCGTGCATCCCGAACATGGAAAGTGTTTGGGGACGTGATGTAGCCTTGTCACTTTATTGGAAATTGTTTTAAGATGTAGTAATATGAAGAAAAACCAACTAATCAAGAAAGTGAGGTATTGGACTCATAGTTGGAAAGCCAAGGCTTCCATTTGTTCACACTTTTCCAAGAACACAAGTCTTACAATATTGAGGATTGAAGACTTGGATTTGGTCTCAACATTTTGTAGGTAATTTGAACCTTTTTGGGCAGTAGCTAAGTGAAGTTTTTAGGCCTTTAATCTTTTGGAAATCCACCATGCATAAGCTCCCAACCATGAGTTTGATTGAGAGCAAGGTAATGCAAGAATCTCAAAAGAACAGAAACAACATATGTAAAGTTTTATGAAAACAAATTTAACCTCTTTGACATCAAATATGGGTGTACCACTTGTTTCACATGGTCAACATGGCTAACAATCCTTGATTTACTAAGTGGTTGAAGAAGAAAAGCACGAAAAGAAAGAAGAATGTGTTCAAACTCATGATTGAAATAACTACAATTACAAAACTTTAAGAAAGGAGTTAATTTAGTTTGAGTGTTTAAAGTGTTGGAAAGTTTAGAGTGTATGGAGTCTATTTATAATGAGTTGATTAGGGTTAGTGTAAGAGTTAGAGAGATTGGGGTAAAGAGTGAAAAATGGACAACCCTTTGTGAAACATTCTGCTATAGATCGACCTCTCTGGTGTCGCGGGGATGACCTGTATTTCCGATAGGGAGTACTTTCTGAAAATGTTGATGTGGCCTAAACTTTTTAATTATGTTATTTTATGCCGTAACAACTGATTTTAACTGTTTTTGGGTATCAAAGTGATTAAGTATTTATGAGGTGATCACTATTATATTTACAAGTATTGAGTTTTGTTTTGTGATTAACACTATTCAACGATTGATTGCGTATAACAAAGTATGAACATGTATTATGTATAGAAAAAAATGAATTTCCATTATGACCAAAAGTTCGTTATTAAAGATTGGAAATGAAATATCGTAAATGATAGATTACAATGTTCTAAAATGGAAATGTGAATACAATCTTCTAATTAAAGTAAAGTATTACAAAAATTGTTAAGCGTTATAGTCTCCTACTTAGGAATTTCATTCCCGAAATTTTATTCAAGAGGAAGATCAAACGAAACAATGTGGGTATTGCCGTCCGTATTCATACTTTCGAAGTTCCAAGTGAATTCGGAAGTTTTGTCCCATGAATCGTTTCATTTTTCCTTCCTTCATTCGGAATCTCCGTTTTCTTCACGCTGTTCCTTCGACGAAGTGTAAGGACTCATTGATTTGTAAATCGTCGAGCAGAACTTGAAGTCCTTCTTCGGCTAAGCACTTCTTGAGGTTGGATAGATGAAACGCCGCATGGACGTTGTTGTGCTCTTGAGGCAAATCCAGTCGGTACACCACCTTGCCAATCCTTTCGAGAATCTTGAAAGGACCTATGAAGCGAGGGGCGAGCTTGCCTTTCTTACCAAAAGGAAACTACTCCCTTCTAAGGGGATACCTTGAGGAGTACTGATCACCAACGTGGAATTTTTTAGTTATGAATATTAGTTAGTATGAAGACCTATTTGTTAGCTAGAGGTCCCTATGTGAAATTATAGGTGTCCCTACATGTAATTAGTATTTATAAGTTGGTCCATCCTTTTACCTATAAATATAGGGGTCCTTCTCATTTGTAAATACACTTTATATCAATACAATTCAGTTTCCATTCCATACCATTCTCATTACATGGTATCAGAGCTAAAGGTTTCTTAGCTCACGAGTGTCTTTCGGGTGACCATTTTCGGCAAAATTTCCAGAAAAAACCAGTTCGGTATTACCTTCCTGCTCCTAAAAATCATTCAGATCTGCTCAAACAACACATCATTTCAGCCCACTTCATACTTGCTCAAAAACCCAAAATCATCATAACCCGTCACCTCCTTTTTCAGATCCGACCATTTTTCTGGCGCGTTACACTACACTACCACCACCACTGAGCTCAGAATCACCCGATCTTCAAAACCCCCAAAACTGCACCACAAACCGCCACCGCTACCTCTGCCACTGCCACCTACGCACCGCACGTGACACCACTTCTGGCCGCCGCCTTTTACCTGCTCTATCGGAATACTGTTCCGAACACCGTCGTATACTCGGTTTTTCGATCTGAGCAACTTTTATTTTCTGCCTTGGTTCGCATCTTCGGGGTTCAACTCGGTTTTTCTGCTTGAATATCTTTTCAAATGGTGACGAACGAAATCACACCATTACATGCACCAAGGAGGAGTATGATTTGCTTCAACGGTTCCTTGCTTTTTGGTCATCTGGTCCTCAAACCAACTAGGTATAACCAGATACGTTTTCAGGCTTTGACTTATACTGGATTATTGATTATGGAGCTACTATCACATGACTGCGAATCAAGGAATTCTCACTAGCCTTCATAATACCTCTTACCAACCGGTTAAACTTGAAGATGGTTCCTTGTACCCCGTAGGCGGTGTTGGATCCATTCAGATTCCAGATAGCCTAAACTTGTCTTCTGTTCTTCTTGTTCCTAACTTCCCTTCCAGCCTTTTATCTATCAATCAGATTACTAAAAGTAATAATTGTTCCTTTACCTTTTATCCTACTCATTGTACCTTTAATGAACTAGGTACTAACTGAGTAATTGGTACCGGCCTCAAATCAGGAGGTCTCTATCGAATGTCCTCATTGTCCCATCACAAAGCAAACATCTGTGAGTCTAGTATCTTTGAAACTCATTGTTGGTTAGGCCATCCCTCAGCAGTCGTCCTACGGCAAATGAGACCTGGCATCTCTAATCCCGACAACTTCCATTGTGAGTCATGTCAGCTCGGAAAACATACTCGACGTCCTTATCCCCCAAAAGTGTCAAGCCAAACCATTTCCATATTTGAACTTGTCTATCAGATGTATGGGGTCCATGTCCAGTTAAGACTACATTGGGCTTTCAATATTTTGTTACTTTCATTGATGATTATTCTCGTGCTACATGGGTTTACCTATTGAAATCCCGTAGTGAAATCAACTCGATCTTTCATGAATTCCATGCATATGTCAAGACCCAGTTCAAAACATCCATCCAAACCTTACGCATCGATGATGCTAAAAAATATATGTCCACCGATTTCTCTACACATCTCAAATCACAAGGTATTATTCACTAGACTTCTTGCGCATATATATCCCAACAGAATGGTGTTGCTGAATGACGTGAGCGTGTATATACATATTTTTACAATGAATTTTTACACACGGTTCGGTTTTAAATTTATAAAAATGATTTATACTTCAACATTAAAACACACACGAAAGGGCAAGTTTACCCCGTCATATATGTAGTAAAGTATCGATAAGAACCAAGTATCGATCCAAGGATGCGGGCGGAGACGAAATACTAAACCTTTATCACTTTTTTACAGGTAGAAAAGATAAGTGGATAAGTTGTTTAACTAGAATGTGACTAAAACATATTTTTTCCTTTTTCTTTGAAAAAAACATAATAGACTCCAAATAAGAAAAATTGATATATAGCCTTGCTTTATGAACAACCGGAATATGTTAATTAAGTCGGATATGTCACTAAATCACTTGGTCAATTTTCCATTTTTCAAAGACAATTAGTATCCCTTTCAGGAATCCTAATATGACAACTCTTCGGAAAGTTAAAACGATAAACACACTTTAACCACCTAAAATTGTTCTTTAACGCCCTATTGATGATCGTCTATGAAAATCCCTTAAAAATAAGCTAGTCATCCGTTAGGAGTTTTCTAACCTCACTTAATCAAGGAAAGCGGCACCGATAAACACAATGTGACCACCGAGACAAGCATAAACTAGATTAAATCACAACCGAGTTCATTTTACAAATCTTGAACATTAATCCACCAAGAAAGCAATTTTGGCCTAAATTACTAACAAAGTTACACTTATGTCAAGAATCCGTAACAACACCATCTAACCCGCTAAGGTCCTTCCGTGAGGGAAAATGTGGGTCCTGATCGTGGCGGTTCTAGACGGAAGTTTGGGCAAAAGATAACCGATTCGGTAGAATGTTATTACAGAAAGGAGTAGAAGCAGAATGCAGCAGAAGTCATACGTTTCATTCATACCGAAAGAGTATACATCTTGTCTGGCTGGCGGTAATCCTGGAGAGATTCAACCAGCGTGTCCCCTCAGGGAGCTCCAAAACTTACAAACAAATGAACACACAACACATATATACAGGGATGAGCGTACGAAAATTACCATTTTCGTACGAAATGTGTCCATTTTGCTCATCCGACGTTCGTACTCGGGTTGTGTGTTTGTATCTAGTCTATACAATATTCAACACAAGCTCTATCTAGCCTATTCGCACAGTGACGGACACAAAGTGCATCAACAGTTTCCCCTTGTCTGTTACTGTCGAAGCTTGATCTGGATCTTGAAATCACTGAGCCGTGTTTGAAATTCTGCACTTCAATCAAGGTATCTGTCAATGTCATAGAATGCGTCAACAAATTCCCCCTTAATTGATCCGAGTTTGCATTATCAAGTTTAAAGCACCAATTCCCCCTGAAAATAATCTTTCCAGAATTAATCTTCAGGTAATTGTTTGCACGGTTTCCGACCTCCTCTGATTTGCTTGATCGACAAATTTTCTTGAATAAACACCAACTCGAAGCTTATCAATGCAGCAGCTTCTCCGTTTCAACCTTAATCATATCCTATTCAGTTTTTGAGTGAGCACTATAGCACCGAGAGTCTATTCCGCAAAACTCCTAATCTTCAAAAACTCAACCGGCAATTGATAGAAACCTTGATTTACCACACCAATAAACTTCAAATCAATGAATACCCGCGAAAATCTGAAATCCCGATTTCCGTAATCGCGTTTGAGCATACTCCTGAAATATTGCTTAGGAAATATGTAATCTGCTCAATTAGCAAATCTTCACCGGAAAAACAATCTGTCAATACGTAGTAATCTTCTCTTCTTCGTACAAGATCAATCATCATGTAATCTTTGTCTTTCATAACAATCTCAAATGTATAGTCTATTTCGTGAGCAACTGGTACACTTCTTTGTCTGAAAGATCCATTATATCATCTTCTTTAGTCATGAATTGCAAACATTTAGCCATGGTCGGAGGGCACAAAGCGCCAAAACTACAAGACATCCTTATTTCCTGGCGGTTAGTCCAGAAAATAATTCATATGCAATGCATAGTTAAATTGGATACATTGTACCACTAAGCAGTCGTGTGTGCTTGCGCAGACTATACGACTACCAGGCATTTAGCCGTGGTCGCAAGGCTCCAGGCACTAAAACTACAAGACATCCTTATTTCCTGGTGGTTAGTCCAGAAAATAATTCATATGCAATGCATAGTTAAAATGGGTACTTCCGTATCACTAGGCAGTCCTGTGTGCTTCCGCGAACTTTACGACTACCAGGTATCAACATGACCATAACTACAGAATCCGAAAAACAACTCCTTCAAGACTCAGTTATGGTACCCCACTTTTATGAAAATTAGACATCAACCTGATCTCATCACTAATGAAGTCTGACTACACTTTGATCTCTCACAGAAGAATCCAAGACACTTTGCATCTTCAAATTATCTGCATCGAAAACCACCCGAATGCCAGCTTCATCGTCCGAATTTCTAAAAATGCCGGAATTTTCAATGTTTTGACAAATTTTTATTCCCCCTCATTTTTAGCAAATTCTGACGTTTTGAGCATCGTCTCACAAAACCCAAATTTTGCGGAGAAATTCCCAAAATTGCAGTTTTGATGAAATGCGGATTTGATGTTAGGCCCATTACTAGTCACGACACTAAATGATCAACATTCTGCTCAGGTATCCATAACTCTCCCGTTATCTTCAACATTTTGTGACCGTATCAAAACTGTACTCTGAAGCTCTAGACGGAGTCCCCGAACATGCCAAATTAGCCGTTAAAATCTCGAAAAAATTTCTATCACCAAATTTTTTCTGGACACTCATCTTGTCAATACGATCAACAAATTTTTTTTAGGCAACTCGTACGAAAATGATCAATTCGTACGGAAATGACCAATTCGTACGAAAATGATCATTTCGTACGAAAAAAATGAAAAAATTTCGTACGAAAATGTCCATTTTGTACCAGAGAGCGTGATAACGTTTTTCGATCTAGAATCTTCATTTCTTCGAATGTCAAGACGATTTTTGCACAGATCTGGTCGTAAATAAGTTTCTAACAATCCTATGGTTTCAATTTTACGTTTTGTCCGAGGATTGTCCGTTTATTTGATGTTTTACGTCTAAACCCCCCCTAAGATCAGAAATCTCCAAAATTCATGAGCGTATGTGATTCAACCGACTGTTAGATCAATTGAATCGGTACCGTAGCTCTGATGGCGATTCTAGACAGAAGTTTGACAAAAGATAACCGATTCGATGGAATGTTATTACAGAAAGGAGTAGAATCAGAATGCAGCGGAAGTCATACATTTCATTCATACCGAAAGAGTATACATCTTGTCTGGCTGGCAGTAATCCTGGAGAGATTCCGCCAACGTGTCCCCTCAGGGAGCTCCAAAACTTACAAACAAATGAACACACAACACACACATATATATATAGGGATGAGCATTTCGTACGAAATGTGTCTATTTTTCTCATCTGAAGTTCGTACTCGGGTCGTGTGTTCGTATCTAGTCTATACAATATTCAACACACGCTCTATCTAGCATATTCGCACGGTGAAGGATACAAAGTGCATGAACAGAAAACACTCTTGATTAGTATTAATTACCCTTTATTAAACCAATACCCATTTCTAGTTTCATGGTGTAAACATTTTAACAAGTTAAAAGTCTACTAATAAATGATTAATTAAGCTTCTTCTTCCAAATATCCTAACTAACTACATACTAATCATCCAAGATAATTAACTATAATCAAGAATCTAACATCAATAAACAAGGTTGCAAACTAATCATATCAAGGATTAACATAGAAAGTTGTTAAGTGTCATTTCAAACATGATTAGCATACTAATGGTTGTTTATGAAGCAAGGATTACTAATGTTTTTGCCCTTAGGCTACAATAATACATAATACATCAACCAAATTCTTGAAACATAATCAAAATCATGGAGAGATTCAAGAATAAAACCATAAAGAAGCATAAGATTGAAGACCCAGATGATAACGGAGCTTCTCGGCACAAGGGGGGCTTGATTCCGACCAAAACTTTGCCAGAGCCCCAAAATCGCCAAAGACGCTCCCAAAAGCCCAGATTAGCGATCAGAATGCACCCTGTGGTATTTTTATAACCTTTTCATTTGGCACGACCGTGCCATAAACTGCACGGCCGTGCACTGTTCATCGTATCTTGTGATGTCAACAAAATTTGGGCCGATATTCAAAAGGGTATGGTTGTGCCAAGTGAGACACGGTCGAGCATCTCCAAACTTCAGTTGGCACTGACATCCGCACTGGTCGTGCTCTCCGGGAGTTTGGCCTGTCACGGTAGTGTGGCCATACGCACGGTCGTGCCAAATGATCTGCACTTCCACAACATCTTTGTAACTCTGCCGATTCGCCAGGAAAATCCAAATTTTCTCCATCTTCTTGTCCGGTACGCTGTTTAAGGCCTGTAAACTAAAACATACACGATTAAGTGCCAAACTCCGGTTTTATGGCTGAAAATGCGTAAAACGGGGGTAAAATGGGGGACTAAAGTATGTGTAATTTAACGTATATCACTGAACGCAAGAACCACCAACAGTTGGATGTTACTCGCACGCTCATGATTCATTCTCATGTTCCTCGTCAATTTTGGGGTGATGTTGTTCTTACTGCGGCTTATCTGATTAATCGTATGCCATCGTCCTTCTTCATGGTCAAACCCCGTTCCCTGTTTTATTTCCTAGAGGAACTCCGTTTCCTCTTGAGCCCCAAATCTTTGGATGTGTAGTTTATGTCCATGATCATCGTCCAAGAGTCCCTAAAATCGACCCTCGAGCCATTCGTTGTGTCTTTGTGGGTTACTCACGTGTCCAGAAAGGTTATCGGTGTTATAGTCCTTCTCTTCGCCGATACTTTACCAGTGCTGACGTCACCTTTGATCAGTTGCGCCCTTTCTTTCCAGAATCTTCCATTCCAGTTTCTGACTTGTTCCCTGATCCTGTTATACCTGAGTCTCACATCATCCCTACCTTTCCTGTGTCATTTATTCCCTCTACCCCTCCGGTCTCAGACACCACAGTTCCAGCTCCTATAGCTTTGGGCCTTCCGACAGATCCTCTGCCATTACTCTACACATATTCTCAACAAGGTAAGGATCAGACCTCAGTGACCCTTGATCCCCGGCATACCCATTCCTCTGGTACATCATCAACTCCACTGCCATGACCGAACCTGACATACCCTTGCCAGATACTACCTCAGGTACCCCTGCTTATGACCCTCTGGGTGCACCATATCCCGATATACCCATTGCCTTTCGTAAGGAACCTAGACGTTCCCACTCGTTATCCCATTCTTATGTTGCTTACGCTCATCTCTCTACTGAGTCTCATGCCTTTACCATTTCCCTCGATTCTTACCCGATTCCTAAGAATGTGATGGCAGCTCTGGCTCACCTAGGATGGCGTCAAGCCATGGAAGACGAGATTGGGGCCTTACGGGCCAATCAGACTTGGGTTCTTGTACCGCTTCCTCCCGGTAAGCGTTTTGTTGGTTATCGTTGGGTTTTCACAGTTAAACTTAACCCTGATGGTCCGCTACATTGTCTGAAAGCTCGTCTGGTTGCTAAAGGTTACTCTCAAGCTTATGGTATTGATTATGACAAGACGTTCTCCCCGGTTGCCAAGATGCCCTCTGTGCGTATTTGTATTGCTCTTACTTCCATTCATCATTGGCTGCTCCACCAGCTTGATGTCAAGAACACCTTTCTCAATGGTGTTCTTGAGGATGAGGTTTATATGGAGCAGCCACCTGGGTTCATTGTTGAGGAGGGGGCCTCAAAAGTATGCAGATTACGCCTTCCCTATATGGTCTCAAACAGTCTCCAAGGGCATGGTTTGGTCGTTTCTCTAGTGTTATGGGAGAGTTTAGGATGGTTCATAGTGCATATGTTCACTCTGTATTCTTTAGACATCATCAGGGTTGAAGGATTATTCGAGTTGTTTATGTAGATGATATCATAATTACATGGGATGATGAAGATGGGATTACCAAGCTCAAACAGTTCCTTCAGTCTCAATTTCAGATTTGCGACTTAGTCGACTTTGGTACTTCCTTGGCATATAAGTATCTCGGTCCCCACAAAGAATACTCCTTTCTCAGTGGAAGTAGCCCTTGATATGCTAACTGAGTGTGGCTTATTGGGTTGCAAACCGGTTGATAGTCCTATGGTTCCTACAAGGAAGCTCCTTCCAGAGGATGGGAGCCCACTGAAGGATCCCGAACGATACAGACGGTTGGTTGGAAAGCTTAATTATTTAACAGTGACATGGCCTGATATATCCTTTTTCGTCAGTGTCCTAAGTCAATTCATGGCCACTCCAACACTGGACACTAGGATGCTGCTCTTCATGTTTTATGATATCTCAAGACAACATCGGGTCTAGGGATCTTGTATTCTAATCTGGGTCATTGCCGTGTAGGTGCTTTTACAGAAGATGGAGATGGACACATATCTAGATTCTTAAATGCAGACTTGGGCAGGTTGTCCCATTTCTCATCAATCCACCACCGGGTATTGTGTTTTTGTGGAGGAAATGTTTTCGTGGAAGAGTAAGAAGCAACATACGGACACATATCTAGATTCTCAAATGCAGACTGGGCAGGTTGTCCCATTTCTCATCGATCCACCACCGGGTATTGTGTTTTGTGGAGGAAATGTTTTCGTGGAAGAGTAAGAAGCAACATACTGTATCCAGATTAAGTGCCGAATCAGAGTATAAAGCTATGGCAGATGTTACATTAGAGATGATATGGGTTCATCGTCTTCTCAGAGAACTCGCGGTTAACTCTGAAAACTTGATGCGATTATACTGTGTTAATCAATCAGCTATACAAATAGCCAAAAATCAAGTATTCCATGAGAGAACTAAACATATTGGGTTGATTATCACCTAATAAGAGATCGCATAGTCGGCACTCAAAAGGATTCTCCATCTATTCAGCCAATTCATGTAAACGAATTCCATCTAGCAATACTACAAAACCACTCCGTAAGACACAAATCGACTTCATATGTAACAAGTCGGGCATGATTAACATCTCTGCTCCAACTTCAAGAGGAGTGTTAGTTATAAATATTAGTTAGTATGAAGACCTAATTGTTAGCTAGAGGTCCCTATGTGCAATTATAGGTGTCCCTACATGTAATTAGTATTCATTAGATGGTCTCTCCTTTTCCCTATAAATAAAGGGGCCCTTCTCATTTGTAAATATACTTTATGTCAATACAAATCAGTTTCCATTCCATACCATTCTCATTACCAATTCCAAGGGTTTGCGTCTTTTGTCAGTGTAGCTCTTTTGTCGGCTTCTAGCCTTGAGTAGGTTGCCACGAATCTGCAAGATCTTGTCCGTTGTCTCTTGTATAAGCTCGGGACTGGTGATTCATGCGTCTTCGATCTCGTGCTAACAAATAGGCGAACGACACTTACGACCATACAAGGCTTCAAATGGAGCCATTTGAATACTGGAGTGATAACTGTTGTTGTACGAGAATTCTACCAAGGGTAAATGTACATCCCAATTTCCACCAAAATCAGTTACGTAAGAACGAAGCATGTCCTCGAGGGTTTGGGTAGTACGTTCGGTTTGACCATTCGATTGAGGATGAAAAGCCGTACTAAGATTAAGTTGCGTATCCATTGCGGTTTGAAACGTTTGCCAAAGGAGAGAAATGAATCGTCCATCACGGTCATAGATGAAGTCGATGGGACTACCATCACCACAAATGATCTCATTGGTGTAGATACGAGCTAATTTCTCAACTCAGTAATCTTCACGAATTGGGAGGAAGTGAGCGGATTTGGTTAGATGATCAATGATCACCCAAATGCTATCATGACCAAACGAGGTTCGAGGAAGCTTGGTTATGAAATACATGGCTATACTCTCCCATTTCCAAACTGGAATTTCGGGTTATTCGAGTAAGCCAGAAGGACGTTGACGTTCGACTTTGACTTTGGAACACGTGAGGCATTTGCAAATGAAAGTTGCGATGTCTTTCTTCATACCCGACCACCAATAAGACATACGAAGATCATGGTACATCTTGTTAGCACCGGGGTGAATGGAGTATCGAGACATGTGTGCCTCTTTCATCAAGAGGTCACGGGGGTTGTCACAGTCCAAAACCCAAATTCGGTCAAGGTAGTAGAGAATTCCGTTGGATTTGGATACGAGTTGGCTTTTGGCACCCCACTTCATCTCGTCATACAAGTTATCCTCTTTGATGGATGAGTATTGTGCCTCGCGAATACGGTTTTGAATGTCGTTTTGAATTTGGAAGCAACAGATACCTTTCACATGTGTTTTTTTGACTAAGGGCATCAGCCACGACATTCGCCTAACCGGGTGGTAGTGAATCTCGCAATCGTAGTCGTTGAGCTACTCCACCCATCATCTTTGACGCATGTTGAGTTCCTTTTGGTTAAAGATATGTTGTAGCCTCTTATGGTCGGTGAAGACCACACATTTAGTACCGTATAGGTAGTGTCTCCAAATCTTTAACGCAAAAATAACCGCACCAAGTTCAAGATCATGGGTGGTGTAGTTTTTCTCGTGTATTTTAAGTTGTCTCGATGCGTAAGCGATAACCTTGTCTCGTTGCATGAGAACACAACCAAGACCTTGGTTAGAAGCACCACAATAGCCAATGAAATCTTCGTTTCCATCGGGAAGAGCGAGGATAGGAGCATTAGAAAGCAAATATTTTAATGCTTGAAAGGTGATCTTGGAAAAGTTGTTTGGAATCTTCGTTTCAATGAAATCTTGTTTTGGAACCCCAAACCGAAGGTTTATCCTTTTGAATCAACGAAGTGAGTGGAACGGTGATCTTGGAAAAGTTGGAGATGAACCGACAGTAGTAACCCGCTAATCCAAGGAAAGAACAAATTTCAGACGAGGTTTCAGGACGATCCAATTCTTGACAACTTCGATTTTGGCGGGGTCAATGTGAATGCCTTTCTCGTTCACAAGATGACCGAGAAATTGAACTTCTTTTAACCAAAATTCACACTTGGAGAATTTGGCGTAGAGTCATTTAACACAGAGGAATTCTAGGATTAGACGTAGGTGCTGCTCGTGTTCGTTTTGGGTTTTGGAATAAATGAGAATACCGTCTATGAATACGATCACAAAGCGGTCCAAGTATAATTTGCACACACCATTCATCAAGTCCATGAAGACCGCAGGTGCATTGGTCAAGCCGAAAGGCATGACCACGAATTCGTAGTGATCGTACCTAGTACGAAACACGGTTTTTGGAATGTCATCTTCGAGGACTCGAAGTTGATGATAACAGGAATGCAGGTTGATTTTGGAAAAGAACGTTGCGCCTTGGAGTTGATCGAAGAGGTCGTCAAAGCAAGGAAGGGGATAACGATTTTTGACGATGAGTTTGTTAGGCTCACGATAATTGATACACATTTGACGTTGAGTTGACGAAAAGGACCAGAGCACCCCAAGGAGAAGTGCTAGGGCATATGAAACCTTTATCACGTAATTCTTGAAGTTGGCTTGATAGTTCTTGCATCTCCAAAGATGCGAGTCGGTAAGGAGATTTAGCAACGGGTGTAGCGCCAGGAATAAGGTCAATACGAAAATCGACAAAACGAGGAGGACCAGGTAGGTTTCGGGGAAAACATCGGGAAAATTGCAAACGACCCGAACTTCACTCACACTTTTCCCTTGTCCTTCTTTTCCACAACTGGGCTAGAAGGCAAGGCACCCTTTACACAAGTACTTGTTTGCTTGAGTACACGACATAAGCTTAAGACCTTTTGAGGGTTTCTCGCCATAGACGTGCATAGTGTCATCGGACGGAAGAGGAAGACGAACGTACTTTTCGTGGCAAGCGATTTCAGCATTACCTATTATGATATCGTGGCTACCCAATTGCATGGGTATGAGATCGATAATCGTGATCGTTAAGAGTGAGAATGCAATCGCGGAGGACGGAGTCAATGGTCATTGATTTGCCATTAGCTACGTCGACGGTGAATGGTTTTGGAAATTAGAGCATCTACATTTAAGCATTGGTTCGAATCCATGAATACACAACTTTTATCCACGCTAGTATCAAATAGTAGTGAAGCATATAAATCGTTTACAAGGAATGCACAATTCACGACTTCATTGTCGTGTTGCGCTTGATTCGCGTTGATGTTGAAGGCGCGTCCACGAGGTTGTTGTTGCTCTTGGTTGTTTTGCGGACATTGAGGCCAAAGGTTGTGTAAGGTCACCGCACTTGTAGCAAGCTCTAACATGTTCGCGGGAGCTTGACGGGTTTAGTTTTGGGTTGTGCTTGAACCTGGTTGCCTTTGGCGTGGGGCACTTCGGAAGGTAGCGGCAAAATGCCCAAACCGATTGCAAGTCATGAAATGGCGGCGTACGGTGTTGGTTGGGTGATGGTAGTGACACGTGTTACACTTGGGATGAGTCCCAGTGTAAGGGTTCTTAGCGTTTTGTTGTGGGGGAATCGGGTTGGTAACGGGTGTGATGGCGTTGCTGCAACTTTGGCTTCGAAACTTCCATTTCTTGCCTTGTTGTTACGCGGCTGAGATTTGGGGTCTTTTGTTTTGGTGGTAGCTTGATGGACAGTTGTGGTAGAACCCTTGGGTTTTAGGGTTCTATCCACGACTTTGTTGTGGGAGAATTTGGTGGCTAATCGGTAGGTTTTCTCAATGGTTTTCGGTTGGGAGGATTCCACGTGATCACGGACGGTTGGTGGAAGAGCACAGATGTGCTTAGAGATGGTCTTTGTGGTGGTGTTAACTTCACCAGGGCATAGGGCACTAAGTTGCTTGAACCTAGCGGTGAGTGCCGTGTTGTCACCCTCAACTTGTTTGATGTGCCAGAACTCGTACTTGAGTTTTCGGAGTTCACTAGGAGGTCAAAACTCATTGCTCGTGAGTTGTTTTAACTTGGCCCTAGTTAAGGCATACGCGACATCTTCTCCACGAGTGTCGTGTTCGTCAGTCCACGAATCGAGTGCTCTCGATTGAAAGACACCGGTGGCGTTGGTGGTTTGAAGATGCTTAGGACACCCACTTTGACGGAAGGTGACCTCAATGGAGTCAAACCATTGGAGCATCTTAGTAGCCCCATCTTCACCGTAAACGAAATTGGGCTACATGAGTTGAATTGCTTGAAGGTGAAGGTGGACTTAGGAGGATCAACTTTGGAGTTAATCGAGGCGTTAGGGGAGTTTGTGGCATTGATTTTGCTAACTATATCGGGTATCACCTTGGCCATCTGTTTGGCCATGAACACTGTCATCTTTTTGTTGGAATCTTGTTTGGAGTTCGACTTGGAGTGCCTTTTTAGTGAGAGTGACGGCTTGAAGACATCTATAAGATGAAGTAAAAGAATGGACGAGACTTGATCATAAGGCGTTTTAAATTAATTTGTATAAATTAGCATGTTGCATGTCACATAACATGTAAGTTTCAAGTAGTTCACATAAGCATAATCAAGAATTTACTTTAAGTAATCACAAATAATGATGAAAAGATCGTATATTTAATTTGTTCACGCCGATTACTATTGTTTTAGATTGCGAATAATTTACGATTCATATCTTCGACTTTGAAATGAGAAACGTATCAAATGTATAACACATTGAAATTGATATAGTATAAAAGAGATTCAAGGTAAAATGTGGAGTGTCTCAGAACAAAACTAAGACTATTCTAAAGTGATTGAAAATTCCTTTGAGTTTGGGAAGCATGCTTCGGCCTAATAGGTAGAATACTCTCGCCAAATTTCGGTTAACGATATTCACCCTTCTGGTTACTACATGTCCAAGTCAAATGAAAGTTCGAGACTTTGGCGAGATTGAAAATCGAGGAGTGGGACTAATTATCACGATGCGAGTATCACCCTTAACTTGATAACCTCATTCCCTAACCGTGGTTGATACTTACCAAACGAGGCAAGGTTCTAAATTTCAACTCGTTGGTAAGGGTCCACTAGAATGAGAAATTGAAATTCTCCATCAAGGTGTGGATACGATCCTAACTTGATAGTAAAATTTCATGAAAATCGATAAACGTAGATTGAGGTATTTCACCAAAAGGGAGGGTTTTCATACCTATTTTGGTGAGATCGTCTCGTTTGTGAAATAAGAGTGTCTTCACATACTTGTGGGTGTATTATAGTTAGTATTAGGAAATACATGTATATTTGAGACCAAAAAGAAGTAGATAAGAAACAATTAGGGAGAATTCAAGTAGTTTAAGAATGATAACAAGGATGGTCAAGTATGGTTGCTAAACTATAGACTATGACAAAAAGCATGACAACTTTTCTTAATTACCTATAGTTATGGCCTGATACCAATCTGTCACACCCCAACCAATGGCGAAAACATTGGAATGAGACATAAACGAGATTGCAAGAGACTTCATAACGACTAACTGTGACAATATTGCTGGTGCATAATGTCTATTGCCTACATCTTCGTATTGAGCCATGATTTATATATTAGCATAATAATATAATAGGTTGAATGTTAGTTTTGGTTTTGATTCTAAAATTCTCATTCGTACGGATGAGTGGTCCATCCCAAACACATCTCCAATGTCTATAAGTAGATGTGTTGGGTATGAGAGAACCAACGATTCACTTTGTAAGCGAAGCTATGTCAAAATCAAACCGTGCATTGTCATGCTTACAAAAGTTAATGAAAATTGAAGAATTCTTGTATTTCTACTTTTATATCATGGATTCCACACATTATATAGAAGATTAGATATCACCGGGTGTTTAACATTGATCAAACCGATCCTTTCAAGTGGTATCATAGCAGGAAAACTAATATCTACCAAGAAGACTCAAGAATTTAAGTTTCAAGACCTTCGTTCTACTTATTTTTCGATTTTTCATACTTTTCACGGTTCAAATTGGCCAAATTTTTCAGAGGACCTATATTTTTCATTTCTAAACATCATATCAAAAAATTTGCCCAAAAATCAACCGTTTTCATGCCCAAATTAACAAAAATCATGGAAAAGTTCATTCGCACGGAGGAGGTTATCCGTATGGACTAAGGGTATTTCGCACGAAGGAGAATAGTGATCCGCATGATGGAAAAGTTATTTGTTTGAAGATTCTCTCTTTTGCACGAACAAGACATGTTATCCATACAAACGAAGTTTCTTTGTCTGCACGAGAAGGTAGATCCGTTTCAAAGTTTATACTTCATCCACACACGTGCTTATCTACACCAAGCTTTATCTGTTTGAAGAGTGATCCATATCAATCTTCATTCATTCCAGAATTTCAATTGTTCATCCATTCTAAGACTGTTATCCGTACCAAACAAGTAGTGATACATTCAAACAACCCTTATCATTTTTAAGATAGAATTTGAGAATTTGAACGCCTTTACCACTATCCCAGCAATAGTCGCCCAAAATATGAACTTGGATAACACAATGGGCACGACTACTAAACCGCCAAAACTTCTTCGCATGGAAGATTATCAACGGTGGGAGGGTAGATTGGAGAATTATGTTCAAGCGAATCATTTTGACTGTTGGTTAGCAATTGAGGAAGAATACAATAAACCGGTAGGTGATAACGGCGAGAAAATCAGTGTGAGCCAAATTCCTAAAGCAGACAAAGAGCAATATATCCGAGAGAAAATGATGATGAATTACTCCAACAAGCTATCAACAAAGATATATTTGATCTGTTACAACATGATGGTTCTACTCATTCTATCAGGTGTTCATTGAAGAAAAAATTTCTTGGGAATAAGGCTATGCAGAAAAGCAAGAAACACTGCTTAAGAAAGAATTTGATGTGTTTACTTCTATGAAGGACGAGACTATTAAACAGTTGGTGGAGAGATACTGCTACCTTGTTGCAAAGATGAAGAGGGCTAAGATCGAAAGGATGATGATGAGTGGGTCGACAAATTGGCAGACGCTTTACCTGAAGAAGATTGGTATACATGCCTGCTTATTCTTAAAGGAAACAAAACTGAGTATAACAACCTAACTCTGGAAAGGTTCATTGAGAAACTAGAGGCATATGAGTTAGATTTAAGAAAGAAATAAAAAATTAAAGGTGATGCTGTTCAACAGGATGTCAGATTTACTATCGAGGAAATGATTCGAATATTCAAATGAGCTCGAAGATTCAAACAACGTTCAGTGCTGAAACAAACAACAGTGGTTTGTCAAGTGGTGGTTCATCAAACAGTGGAAGCTATAATTATCATCAGCAATTTCAAGCTTCTTACACTAACGACAGTCCTAGCCAAACCCCACAATCTTTTCAGCAATCTAATAATTTCTCGAGCAAAAACAACGACAATCCTAATGTGCTACAATGCAACATAGAGCTAAGCCTACAAAATGCACAAGGATTCACCGAAGCAAGCGCTAAAGAGCACATGTCGTTTCTTGCTTCGATTTTGGAATCGTACGAGGGTCTGATCGCCAGAAAGGTCGGAAATTGCAATATGACAAAAGAGGATTACGATCAGATCAATCGAGAGGAATGTAACTGACGGATATTAGGTGATGTATGGGCAACGTAATCAGACAAGCTCCACGGTTTATGGACATTACAGGGAGAAGTTGTATTGGTGCGCCGCATACAAAGTTAGGTTTGAAAAATCAAAAGTTACATGCTTTCGGTGTAAGGAAAAAGGTCACTTCAAGAGGGAGTGTACAAACCGAGAAGTCAAAGATGACAACTACAATCCGTTCGGAAGGGATTATTACCAAAGGGCTATCCACCACGAAAATTCCTAACATCCTCCAATTCCATTCAGAGCCATTCCTATTTGAAGACGGGTCAACTTCAAAGTTGAAAGATAAAGCACTAGTTGTAACCTAAAATGATGACGACTTTAACCTAGAAATTTGGCACTGATGGCTGAGATAAAAGAGATTCATGATTCAGAGGGTGTGGTAGATTGTGATAATGTCTCGAAGTTAGAATAAACTGAACCTGAGAACGCTAAGAAAGCTGAGGTAGTTGAAGAAGTGCAGGAAAAGATAAAGTTTGACTAGGAACCTGAGGAAGTCGTTGAAGCTGAATCAACGATCTTGGACACTAAGCCAATAAAAAAACCGTCAAAGGAGGTTATAAATAATGATTTCCATTCAATATTTCCTCCTAACGTGTTTAAAAGTTATGAAGGTTGCTTTGGCGAAGAATGGAATTATGATGACCCACATTTTGGTGATGATGAAAAAGAGCCGATTGAAGAGATTATCAACGTTTCCAAAGAGATGAATGCCGATACGCTAAATGGGATTCCACAAAAAGCAATTATGGCGCAAGTGAAAGAGGTAGATACATCTTCTGAGGAAAAGAAGTCTGAGTCGGTAAACGAAGTGGTTAAAACTGATGAAATTGTGTATGAGTCCAAAACATCCTTTCAGTCCACAAAGTGTACGGAGCCGTGCAGAGCTTGCACTGAAAAGGATGATGCATACAAATGTTTGAAAAAACCTACAAATAATTTGTCAAATGATTAGAAAACGGCCAAAGAAGCTTATGAAAGTTACATAAAACAATTAAATTGTTTTGACAAGCAAACAAAGAAAATGATGCAACAATTCTTATATTAAAAATGACTGTTCGTGACAAACAAGGTGCAATCGAATAATCAATTAGATACGATTGTTGATCTAAAACAAGAACTTCAAAAGGCTAAAATCAAAACAGAAAGAGTTGATAAAAAACTGAAAAGTTACTTAACGGCTTCTTATGTCCTAGACATATTCTCCCGAAACCAATAGGCAAAGATGAAGAACCGGGAGAAGATGTCTACAGATATAATAATCAAGGTGTGGGGAATCATCAGGTTCCACCCGCAATGTGGAACAGTTATTCAAAGAAAAATCCATATGGGGTGGAAAAAGCTCTTGATGTGAAATTAACAATTTCACAAACAGTTGAGCACAAAGATAAATTACCTGAGACCATTGATGTTACCTACACCAAATCGAATTCATAAGTTGAATCGGAAGTCGTGAAAAATGTTGTAAACAAAGTGTTTGAAAATGAAAGTGAGAAGAGTGAGTTGTAATAGTTAAAACTTATTTTAAAAAGAGTGAATCAAGTACTGAATCAGGAAGATGTTCGGTAAGCAATGAAAGTTTTCACAAGAGATACATTCCAAAATCTGAAAATAATTTGTGTGATCCGTGTGTGATGATGTATAAGATGAACGAATTAGACAAATTGTATCCAGATTATGATTTTCCATTAAGGAATGTAAACATGAACATGGTCGAAAAAGGTTTTCAAGCTTGTGGAAATTGATGTATCAGAGGTTAATGTAAGTGTTAAAAATGATCATAAGTTTTCACAAGTTAAAACTAAACAGAAATTTGTTGAATCAGACCGCTACAAGCCCAAAAATTCTTATAACAACAAGACGAGAACAATTATTATGAGAAAAAATCAAGAAGTGGGTTTGGGAACAAAGGTTTGGAAAGTCAAAATATGTCAAGAAATGAACTTTGTCTCAGGAACAAGTTTAGAGAGTGAAAAAGAAGTTCAGTTTAGAAATTAATCAAATGAAGAATTTCTTGAACAAAAGGTTAAACGTGAACAGGCTGAAGGACCTTCTATCTTAACTATAGAAGAACATGTTTCAAATGCAACGAGGTTGGACATATTTTATACAACTGTCCACAAAAAAGTTCTAAACTTGTTCATGTTCAAAAGAAAACTTCAGAAGACCTCAAAATGAAATTACAAATGATTGAACCAAAATTGATTCTTAACAAGAAAGTTGAATCTAAAAAGGAATGTAAATCGGTAAATGTTTTAAAACCAAAAACCAGTGAATGTTCTTAAACAAAAGATCTAACTGATTCAAAGTTTTATACAAAAAAGACAATTTCTAAGAATCATGCTTGGGTAGCAAAGAAAGTTGAGTTCTCTAAAGTTATTCCAGAAAAGATCTCAACTGAAAAAGTTGACAAAGTTAAGGTTAAGAGTGAATTAAAAACAAATGGTGAGATTGAGAGTGTTCAGAAAGTAGAAGTAATCCCACCCAAGATCGCCAAGGCTTGGGTTTCCATGTTTAAGTAACCGTTTATTTGCATGTACAGGGGCTTTCTAGATCCGTTTTTCGAAGTGGATAATGGATAGCGGAGCCTCTCAACATATGATGAGGATGCTAGCCTTACTTTACGACGTCAAACCAATTAAAGGAGGCTATGTAGGGCTCGCGGGCAATCAAGGCGGGAGAATAGTTGGAGAATGGATCTTATAGAACGGGATGGAACCGTTTGATAAAATCAACTACATCGCAGAATTGGAAAATAATCTTCTGCGTATCTCACAAATCTGCGACAAAAAAATCACAACTCACTTCACTAACACAGAGTGTTGGATCTGAAGTCTGGGTTTATAATTCCGGAGGAGTGGATTCTTATGCGAGCTCCAAGAGAAAACGACTTATATGTACTCGATATGAGCGTCGCAACCACAACCTCAAAGACTGCACAATGTTTTCTGAAAAAGGCTATAGAAAAGGAGTCGATATTATGGCATCAGAAAATGGGCCACATTCATCTTCGAAAGATAAATTTTTTTGGCTCACAATAGCTTAGTGGAAGGAGTTAACTTGAAGAATTTTCCTCTTAACGACGACTGTATAACTCCAAAAAGGGTAAACATATGAATAAGTCGCATCCACGAAAGCTACTCAACTCATCTGATGGTGTTATTCAAGAAGGTTGAGAATCTTTACACATTGTCGATATGACATATAGGTAGTGACAATGACACAGAATTCAAGAATAACAAAATACTGGAGTATTGCAATGAAAGAGGGATTCTACATGAATTCAGCTCACCATATACACCGCAACAAAATGACATTTCCAAAAGAAAGAACGTCTAATAAAGATAGCACGCACAATGCTCGCTGATTCAAAGCTTACCTGTCAGCTTTTGGAGCGAAGCGATTGCATCGGTGTTTTATACACTGAACTGAGTTCTAACGATCAAGAAGTATAAGGCGACATGTTTTGAGCTGATCAACAAGCGGAAGCCCAATCTTCAACGGCTCGATCCATTTGGGTCTTCGTGCACCGTTATTGATCCTGACGTCAAGTTTGGAGCAAAGTCTTTGGAGGGATTATTCGTCAGCTATGCTAGTCCCCTAAAAGGATTTTATCTTCCGAGCATAAGCCAAGTGGTGCAGGCTCAACATGTGGATTATCAACCTTATACATCGCCAACTCAAAAAGCTGGAGATGCTTAGCTGTTCGACTATGAAAGTCTCTCGAGTTCGTTCAACCTGCCTGCTGAACCTATTGAAGAAGAACATCAACATCAATAAGCTTTTACAGAAGATCAAGTTCCGAGACCGATTGTTGTCATCCCAACACAATCCGACACACATGATGTAGAAGCAGGAACTAGTACTTATTCAGCAGATCCATATAATCAAGGAACAAGCGATCTCGTGATTGAACCGGTAGTAAATTGTCACACCCCGTATTTCCAACACAATCACGGTGGGCCTGGATGGGGAGTACCGTGAAGTAAGATTGGTATCATCATGGTCAAACACATACAGCACAGCGGAACACTTGAATATTAAATATTATTAAGGACCATTGGATTTAAAAGTCTATAAAAGAAATACATGGTTTGCAATATTAGATCCACAGGCGGATCGAAAGTACGAAAATGATAATCTCCGACAGACTTTAGGCTTGACTAAGAACTTGCAAAATTCTCTACGTCGTTACCAAGCAGCTCCTAGCCTATTCCGTGCCGAAACCTGTCACTTAGCCTTTTTGAAAAAATACATCAATTTTCACTGGTAAATACATTTAACCGACTCATTTTGAAAACATTTAAAATTAGTTTAGGTGCATTGAGCACGCAAATCTTTTATAACCCGGGACAATCAAAATGATATTGTTTACAGTTTTACAGGTCTGTCAATACATATGGGGTCCGGTGCAGAAACTGAATAACCTGATTAACCGACACACCATTTAATAAACCCTCGGAGGAGTATAGTAAAAATAATTTGTTTAGTATTAGCGTCTGTCGGGTGTATGCCTACACCCCGCGCTTAGGTCGTGGCCATTGTAACTTAAATGAGCCAAGGATATCTGGGATACGGTCGAGTTAACCCCCAATGTTTAAGTTATCAGACAATACAGAATAAAACGGGTTATAAGATTTAGTAAATAACAATCCGATAAACATGATCCCATACCCGACCAAGCAGTAATAAAATACGTATCCCAAGCCCGTATAGGGAAAATAAGTTAAAGTATTTACCTGAGCTAGTTTTTCTAGTGAATAGTAACTCAGCCGATAATCAAGAAGACAAATGCAAGTATCAATCTACTGGGAGGCTTCTAGGCTGGATTATGGTATTAATAACCAATTAGAATGCTAACGGGTTTAGGTTGAGTTGTTGACTCGAACCGGTTAGCTTAAAGGATACTTAACGGAACAATACGCTAGATTAAGTGATGACCAGAAAGAATGTTGTTTAAACCTGTCAAGTACTAAGACTTGTATATTTTGGGTAAGCATATAACATTCTGGGTTTTGATATAGAAATGATAAGGTTAGACCCATTTTGGTGAATTTACGTAAACTAGTCACGTAGACTTAACCGTACGCATATAAGCGATACCGGATAACCGGATGAGTCATATACAAGTTTCATGTGCTAATATGCTTACAACATGTTTTAATATCAGTAAGATACCAACACGTATGCCCGTTATAGTTTTAAAATTGATTTCGGCTTTAAAAGGGTAATTTGGTCATTTTATGATTCATAAAAATGAGTTGGTGATTAATCTGATGTCATGGTCATAATATTATTTATAAAATATTTATTTTATGATTTTACATCAATAAGATGTCAAATATATGTGGTTTATATTTAAAGACCAAAATATGCCCCGAAAGGGTATTGTGGTCATTTCACGCATAAATTTGAAGACTTATTTGGGAATCTGAGTTTATAACTTGTACCTACTGTAAAAATATTTAAAATATGTTTTATAATCAGTAGGTAATAAGTCTTGATGCTTAGATATGGTTTTAACCCATTCCATGCGTCGAAAAGGCGTTAAAGTCGCTAAATGAAGATTTAACCGATGTTTAAGGAAAATATTAGTTTTGATCAGGTTTATATATTCAAATATTTTATTTAATACATAAAATCAGTTTGTAAAAGGTTCGGCTATAAAAATGTCTTTAAAACTCATTTTATGCACCGTAAGGGTATTATCGTCATTTTTCGATACCATGCAAGAGCCTTTTCATAAACTCGGTTTATAAACTGATTTAACATCCCAAATAATTCTAAATATATTATAACATCAGTAGGTAAAGTACTTTTTTTGTAGGAGTTATGGTTAAAACATTTTATTTGCCGAAAAGGACATTTTGGTCCTTTAAAAGCTTGATTTGCGATATTAAGGAAAAACTCAGATTATTACCAAATTATTGACATGCATGCAAGCAACCAAGTTAACATATCAGTGGGTAACTTTTTTGCATTGTTTAAATCTCATTTTAAGCAAAAAGGGCAAAGTAGTCAAATTTGACACATTAATGAAACTTGCGTATAAACTCGGATTATGATTATGACCATGTAGTATGACCTCAGGGGGTTATACTACATTATATAAGGATCATAATGAAACTTAGAATCGGCCTTGAAAGACTCTAAATTGGGTCAGAACTGAAAGTCAAAGTAGGAGTCAAACCTTGCGACTTTCGGTTGCGAACCGACCTTAAGACCTGGAATTGATGAGCCGAACATGTTCCCACATGTTCTTATAATTATTACTAAGTATTTAGAGTGACAAAAATGATTTTATAACATGCATGTTACTAGTTATGCTTTTATTATCAAATCTGACCTAGTTTGACTTTTTATAAAATAGTTTGACTCATCAATTGATCAAGAATTCGTGGTAATCAGGAGGTGCCCCTTATGGGGGTTGATACCTACCTTATTACGATCACGTAACCATGTTTGATTCGAACCATGGCTGGACGATAAGGATTTAAGCTTAAAGTCAAAGATGTTTTACGACGAACTTGACTTTTAGCTAGAATGAGAAATAAACTGAGTAAGGAAGGTCAAGAACACTTACACAAGGTCCTTGCACGAATATGAGATGGACTTGAAGACTCTTGAAGCTCCAGAACTTGCAGAGGTTTGAGGATGAGAATTTGAGGAGTGTGCAAGTTCTTGAAGGATGAATCAAAGCTTCAATTTATGGAATTGAAGATGATGGAGGTTGATACAAGTGTTTAGCATGCATCGCTGAAGTGCACAAGTGTCCAGGTACGTGTCTTGAGCAGAGAAATGCTGGAAATTCGTGAAAAGAGGTGGCATGCATGCAGGTCTTCAGCTTTCCTTCAATTTCTGCAAACAGGTCTCTCCCGCGCGTCACGCGAGGATACCACGTCTCTGGCGCATGGCGCCTGAGAGGTCAGTTCACAAAATTTCCATTTTGGCCCCTGAACTTCTCCAAACTCCCATATTTCGACATAAAAGCATGTTTTATTCAATATGGCAGTTGGTTAGCACTCTCGGATGTATAACCGAACATTGATAAGTTCCGGTTTCGATAAATGGTCACTCAGAGGTATAATTAAACATGTTGACGCTTGTAATCCCTCAACTTTGTCATACGTTGTTCAGAGGTTACAATAATAACATAACGACGCTTTTGGTCCCTCTCGGCCAACACGTGGCAATAGAGGAACAACGGAACACGTGTCGGGATTTAATTAGACAGGATATTACGAGGTGTTACATCCTCACCCCCTTAAAAGAAATCTCGACCTTGAGATTTTATTCAAACAAATGAGGGTATTTTTGTCGCATATTGGACTCGACTTCCCATGTATATTCGGGACCTCTACAAGCATCCCACTTGACCTTTACAATAGGTATCTTCTTTCTTCGAAGCTTCTTGACCTGTCGATCTTCGACTGCAATTGGTTTCTCAATGAACCTCAGGTTTTCATCGATCTGGACGTCCTCATGAGACATTGCTAGCGATTCATCTGCTAGGCACTTCTTTAAGTTGCAAATGTGGAACACATTATGGATTCCGCTTAGCTCCTCCGATAGATTTATCTTATAAGCTACTGATTCAACACGTTCGATGATCTCAAACGGTCTTATGTATCTGGGGCTTAGCTTGCCCTTCTTCCCGAAGCGCATTACACTCTTCCAAGGTGATACCTTCAACAAGACCTTGTCCCCTACTTGGAACTATAGAGGTTTACGCCTCTTATCTGCGTAGCTCTTCTGCATATCTCGGACTGCTTTGAGACGATCAAGAATCTGACCAATCTTTTCTGTCGTTTCCAGGACTATCTCAGGTCCTGATAGTTGGGCCTCCCCAACTTCCGCCCAACAAATAGGCGTTCGACATTTTCTTCCATACAAGGATTCGAAAGGAGCAGCTTTGATGCTTGTATGATAACTGTTGTTATAAGAGAACTCGATTAGGGGTAACTGGTCATCCCAACTTCCACCTAAATCGATCACACAAGCGCGAAGCATGTCTTCTAGTATCTGGATGGTACGCTCACTCTGACCATCGGGCTGAGGATGGTAAGCCGTACTGAAGTTTAATCGGGGGCCTAAGGATTGTTGGAAACTCTTCCAGAAGTGAGAAGTGTATCTGTATCTCTATCGGACACTATAGATACCGGCACACCATGCAGTGACACGATTTTATCCACGTAAAGCTTGGCTAACTTGTCAGAGCTATGCGTCTCCTTTATGGGCAAGAAATGTACTGACTTAGTCAGTCTATCGACGATTACCCATATCGTGTCATTTCCACTCTTTGTTTTAGGCAACTTGATAATGAAATCCGTAGTTACCATCTCCCACTTCCATGTGGGTATTTCCAATTGCTGAAGAAGTCCTGACGGCCTCTAATGTTCTGCCTTGACTTGCGAACACGTCAAGCACTTGCTACATGATTGGAGATGGATTTCTTCATACCCATCCACCAACAGTTCGGTTTTAGATCCTAATACATTTTGTCACTTCCAGGATGCATCGAATATTTGGAGCTATGAGCTTCCTAAAGGATTATATCTCTGAGTCCTCCAAAAATTGGAACCCAGATTCTCCCATTGAATCTAAGAATTCCATCGTTACCAGGCGTCAATTGATCAATTGTTTTACCTAGCCCTTCCTTAGGGAGGTTCGCTTCCAACATAGCTTGCTTTTGAGCATCAAGTAGTTTCTCATTCAAACTATTTTTGAGCTCAATACTTTTGGCGTTGATCCTGATTGGCTTAACCCTCTCCTTACGACTAAGCGCATCGGCAACTACGTTTGCCTTGCCAGGGTGATATCGTATTTCACAATCATAATCGTTTAATGTCTCCATCCAACGACGTTGTCTCATGTTTAAATCCTTTTGATTGAACAAGTATTGGAGGCTCTTGTGGTCAGTGTATATAACACACTTTGTACCATACAAATAGTGTCTCCACAACTTTAGTGCAAATACCACGGCACCCAGTTCTAAGTCATGGGTAGTGTAATTCCTTTCATGCACTTTTAATTGTCACGATGCATAGGCAATCACCTTGCCCCTTTGCATAAGGACACAACCCATGCCAGTGTGCGAAGCATCGCAGTAGACAACAAATTCTTCGGTACCTTCAGGCAGAGTAAGTACGAGAGCATTGCACAACTTGTGCTTGAGAATCTCAAAGGATTCTTGCTGCTTCGGTCCCCAATAAACTTGACAGCCTTGCGGGTTAAAGTAGTTAGAGGAGTGGCTATTCTTGAAAAGTTCTCAATGAACCTCCTATAATAACCGGCCAATCCTAGGAAACTATGGATTTCAGAAGGAGTCTTGGGTGCTTCCCAATTCATGATAGCTTCAATCTTGGCTGGGTTAACTTGGATACCACGCTCGCTCACCACATGTCCTAAAAATTGGACCTCTCTAAGCCAAAATTCTCACTTAGAGAACTTTGCATAAAGCTTTTCATGTCTTAGAAGTTCTAGAATACACCTTAGATGTTTCTCGTGATCGGCTTGATTACGAGAATAGATAAGGATGTCGTCTATGAAAACGATGACAAACTTATCTAAGTATGGTTTGCAGACTCTATTCATAAGATCCATGAATGTTGCTGGTGCATTAGTGAATCCAAAATCCAAAAGGCATCACTAAGAACTCATAATGACCATACCTGGTCCTAAAGGCAGTTTTCGGGACGTCTTCACTTCTAACCTTCAACTGATGGTATCCAGACCTTAAATCGATCTTTGAAAAGTAGCTAGCTGCTTGCAACTGGTCGAATAAGTCGTCGATCCTGGGTAAAGGGTAACGGTTCTTAATTGTTACATTGTTTAGCTCACGATAATCGATGCACAAACGCATTGAGCCATCTTTCTTCTTTACGGACAATATAGGAGCTCCCCAAGGCGATGAGCTAGGCTGTATGAAGCCTTTCTCCAAAAGCTCATCCAGTTGGGTGCTTAGTTCATTCATCTTTGAGGGTGCTAATCGATAAGGAGCCTTCGCAATTGGTGCAGCTCCAGGTAGGATATCAATCCAAAACTCCACTTGCCTATCTGGGGGTAAACCAGGCAATTCCTCGGGAAATACATCTACATATTTTGAGATAACCTTTAAGTCTTCTATCCTTGGTTTGGGTTCGTCAATGGTTACTTGTGCCATGTAAATGATACAACCTTTCTTCAGACATCTTGAGGCTTTCAGAAGAGACATCTTTTCGGTAACCCGTGGTGACGATCTCCTAGTATGGTAAGGGTTTCACCGGACAGGGATTCGATTTCGATGAGTTTCTTATTGCATGCGATGCGAGCTTGGTTATGGGATAACCAATCCATGCCTAAGACTACATCAAATCCCGCCAACTTCATTGGCAAAAGAGAGACTGGAATAGATTGATTCTTATGGATATGGAACATCCATCGAGAATGGTAGATGCGGATTCTAAGGTTCCATTGGCGAGTTCTACTTCATAAGTTATATCTAAAGCTCTTATGGGCTAATTCAATAACTCATTAAACTTATGACTTACGAAAGACTTATCAGCTCCGGAATCAAATAAAACTCTTGCAAAAATGTCATTAATGAGAAAAGTACATGTGATGACATTGTTGTCGTTGACGGCCTCCCTAGCAGTCATCTGGAAGGCTCGGGCCATTTCCTTTGTTTGCCCCTCTATTCTTGGCACCATCCTTGGTGGTCTTAGGGCAGTTGGTCTTTATGTGGCCCTTTTCGACACATCCATAGCAAGATGCGTCCTTCAAATCCTTGCACTCCAAGGTCTTATGCCCCATTATCTTACAGATTCCACAAGGCTTAGCATGTGGATCAAATCGACACTGACCCCCATTCTTCTTTTTGCAGATCTTACACGCCGGTCTATCATCGGACCGGCCTTGGTTCCCTTTGAACCCAGGCCTCTGCTTCTTTCTATCAAACTTGTGGAAGTTGTCATCCTCCCTTTTCCTCTTTTCCCTCGGCATCATTTTTTACTGATCTTTGCCTCACTATGTCTTGAGTTAGGGACAACGCTAGGTCCACAGCAGACCAGTAAGTGCTAGGCTTAGAAGCCTTGACCATCCCCTTAATTTCTGGAGCAAGACCATTAATGAAACGCGTAGTGCGCTTTGGCTCTGCGGTGATCAGATAGGGAACTAACCTCGACAGGGAGTTGTAATCAGTAACATACTTGCGGCAATCTAGATTCTTCATAGAGAGAGTTAAGAAATCAGCCTCTATTTTCTCCATCTCGCGGGGAGGGCAGTATGTCTCCTTTATCAATTCAACAAACTTTTTCCATCCCAAATTATACAGGGCTACCTTCCCTGTAGACTGCACCATCGCTTTCCACCATATCAGGGCATCGCCCTTGAATGATTGAGAAACAAACTTCACTACATCATTTCTAGCACAACCACTAATATCCACAATAGTTTCCATCTCATCCAACCACCAAAGGCATTCCACCGCGCCTTTTTCACCGTTAAAGTCTCGTGGCTTGCAGGAGACAAAGTATATGTAGGTGCAACCATCTCTGATGGGCTGGTCCCTTTCTCTATGCTAGTGTAACCCTTGGTCATTTGTCTTTCTAGATTCACTTCTCTTATTTGACGAATGAACAGAACTACTCCTCTTAGCTGAGGATCATGAAGTAGATGCGGTTCTGGAGTGTGTAGCGCTGGTATCTTTTAGCTTTTCCAAAGCTTTGTTCATGGCCTTACTTATAGCCTCGTCAATGCGAGCTTGGAAGGCATCGTCATTGATATTAACGTTAGCATGATCATCATTCTTGGGGTGACTATTGGCTCCTCCAGAGTCAGCCATCTTGTAGATCTTGGTACTACACAGTTTAAAAGTCCATTAGTTGATCATTGCAACTGATGAACGTAGAGTGTCATGGTATTCTTAACCATTTAAGTGCATTAAAGTACATGTTTCTTAATAAACTTGGCACAAAAGGCTTAGACTTTTAAAGAGTCATGTATGGTGTTTGGACATGGGATTTATGGCTCAAAGGCATTTCATAAAACGAATGGATGTTTAAATTTTCTTATTGTCATTGCTTATCTGACAAGACGATATAAGATTGATCACTTATGATCGATGAGGTTTGGGCGTAGCCCAACTACCTCGATGAATAGTGTGGTTCCTCAAGTCACACTGCCAGGAGAGTCATCATCACTTAGATGTTAACTAGGATTAATTGTTTTAAAATGGTTTTTATAATAAAGCCTAGGTTGTATTTATGATCATTTTAATAAAGTTTGGAGCGTGGCTCACTACCTTGAACAGGGAACCTTAAAGGTTACAACGTCCTTGACTCCATTGGATGATTAGGTATGGTTTGTAAGCCATTCATCCTGGAGTGGTAATGGAAAGTGTTTATCATTCCTGATGTACACTATGATCTTGTTAACCATTAGGCTTTGAGGTGGAACATAGTTCACCGCCTCTGGATAGAAAGGATACTCTTCCTTAGCTATCATGATAGAAGGTTACCAGTCCTTAACTTATCATAGTTTGCCAATTTATTATGGTCTATTGCCATTTGGCTGTGTAAACCATTAAGAAGATCTTTTGGAATTTTAGCGGATCAATAAAATTTCGAGTAAAGTCAAGACAATCGCTTGAACAAAGGATATTCTATTACATATATATATACACACACATATAAAATTTTGAATCCTTTCTCATTAAAATAAATAAGGGATTACATTAAGGCCTTAAACAGGTCTTTTATTCAAAACTAAGATTAATTGACCCTCGCAGGGGTCTAACAGAAATAACTAGTCCACGCAGGGACGGAAAATGGAAATACTTGTCCACGCAGGGACTAAATAGAAATACTTGTCCACGCAGGGACTAAAATAAAATACTTGTCCACGCAGGGACTAAAATAGAAATACTAATGGCTCAATCCCTCACTCATCTTTCTTTCCCTTCCATATTTGGTCAACTTCCTGAAGGCCTTGAAGGTTTTGTTCTCCTTCTTCTCAGTTTGGCGCTGCAGTTGTTCTACCCTTTCCAAGGCCTGATTAATGGCCTCTAGTTGTGGCGTTGATTGAGGTGTTTGCGGCGGTGGGGGTTGCGGTTGTGGCTGATAATGGGATGCAGATTGGTATCCATAACCAGGATATGATGTAGCTGAGTATGGGAGATAAGGAGTTGGGTTATAAGTATTATATGCGGCGGCTTCCAAATATGGATCAACAGAAGGCGCCGTATAGTCATCGTGTAATGATGTAGGTGTATGGTGGTACCCAGATGAATCTGGATAGGAAGGGATCGGGTTTCCAGTTCTGGCAGTGACAACTGAACAGTAGGTTCAATGGCTGGTGGTAAAGGTGGCAACACCGCCTTTGGTGATGTGTTTGAGGGTCCACCCATTTGTGGGTCCTCAGGGATGACAGGGTAAGTTTGGGACGTAGGTGGTTGCGAACCCGTCCATTGCCCTGCACGCATCAACATATGGGCTCCACGCTTCCTTATTGGAGGTGTTTGTTGTTGTTGGGGTTGTTGTTCCTCCACTTCCATTTGCTCGGCTTCTTGGGGAGGTGATGGTGGTTTAGAAGAATGGGGAGAAGGGGTATATTAAAACTGGTATTGGCTCCATCTCAAATCCCAACTATAGGGGCCTTCAAATGGTGATCCTGTGCGAGAAGGGGGACCAGTTGACAGTTCAATGGGATATTCATACGATCCCAAGGGTGGCATCTCTGGATCTTCCTCCATGTGGGTGGGTGAGTGAACCGGTGGCGTTATAGATGGTGAACGCGCATAGCTATTTAGGATGGATGCTTCTTGGTGAGGGTTGGGATTCTGATTGGTATTTGGAGTGATCGGAGTGATGCGAATGGTATGAGCGAAAAGAGTAGTGAGAGTCTTGGGATTCTGATTGTTGTGGAGAGTACTCGCGTGGAAGCGGGTACCCAAACGGTAGCCATGATGACGAAGAATCTCCTGATCCTTCGTATGGGTTTGGGCTCGGCACACGGGATGGTCCTTGCCCGGATCCTCCTCCTCTTGTTGAGCCTCCGCCTCTCCTAATGCTACCACGACATCTTGGCGGCATTTTTCATGCTTCAATACAAATTAGAAAACAAAGCAAAACAAAATAAATAATACAACTCTTAATAATGGTTAGAGAAATCCTAAGTTGATGTCTAGACTTGGAGACTAAGGAATGTGCTATTGTGTATACTCGAGATTAAAAACAAAAGGCTAGGGTTTAATTCACTCGAATGTTGGCTCTGATACCAACCTGTCACACCCCGTATTTCCAACACAATCCCGGTGGGCCCGGGTGGGGAGTACCGTGACGTAAGATTGGTATAATCATGGTTAAACACATACAACAAAGCGGAAGACTTGAATATAGTTTTGAAACTTATAGTTTTGCATGTGATTCACAAACTCCCCCTTAGCCCAATAGGTATGATTGATAGTACAGAAATGCAGAGAAGATGATGAGCGAATGATCTTTTAGATAGATAGAATTTCAGTACAATGAAGTTACGTATTTATACTACACTTCTAACCTTTGAGCATCTTTGATAACATCAGGGTTGATAGTGACATTTAACAACTATAGTTAACACTAAACACTACTAGCCTATCCTCTAATCAGTGACAAGCACTGTTACATTGAATATAAAAATTATTTAAACTAAACATTGTTCTCTATCCTCTGCTTGAATCTTCTAGCAGACCTTTGAGCTTTGTCATTTAGTGAGAGCAGATGATAGAAGGCAGACTTTAGGCATAACAGAGTTTATTCATCAGAGCTTGTAAACTCTGATCTTGGGATCAATTATCTGATGTGTATTCGCTTTATATCATCTGTTCCTTTTTGCAGGGTTCAATCCCAACAATCTCCCCCTGGAACAGATGATGCCAAAACACATTTATTTTTTATCTTTATTTCTCAACAAGAGTTCTCTTATTTGACCCTTGAACTGTAGTTCAAAGTTAAGAGACTCCATATCATCAGCATCCTTCTCAAGTTCCAATTTCATCAGATCTTTGAGGTCATCTGCATTTAACCCATATGCATCCTCCATGCTAATATTAGAAGCTTGGCCATCTGATTTGAGCAATGTCAATTCATGGTTGTCTTTGTTGACCTTCCATTTTAGAATTTTTGGATCAGTTGGCTTTCTAGGATGATCTTTATTTGTTGAGAGTGGTAATTTGAGCTGATGTGCCAATTTAGATAAAGTTTCTCTCAGAACATTGCTTGCATCATCAGTGTGAAATTGGATTTGATCCATGATTCCTTGCTTGATGAGGTCATGCTCATACCTTCTCTCATCTTCTTTTGACATTTCGCTTTGCCTTTTTCTTTGTTGTAAGGCTAGGATGGATTCAGCAGATGTTGCAGAAGATTTTTGTGAAGGTTGGGTCTGATGAGCTATATCCTCTGTTGCATACACATGCTTCTTTGGCAAGGGATCTGTTTTTCTTCTTTCTTCAAGCCTCTTGTATGTGTCTATCACCTTAACCTCTGTCCACCTTGTAATTTGGTTCTTTGACCCATAATGAGCAGTTATTAATTCTTCCTTCATTCTTCTAAGCTTTAAAGCTCTGTCAGGCATATTCTCCTTATGCTTGTTCCAATCTGGAGGAGTGGGCTTTTTAAGAGCATCCTTTAACATCTCTTGCATTCTTTCCACATCTTCTTTTAACTCACTCACAGTCCAGTCTTTAAACTGTGCCCTTGTTGCCTTGTATTGCTTATTATCCATAATGTGATCAATGTAATCACTCTTTAAGCTCTCATTCTCTCTTTCTGATAGCTTTTTGCACAAGTCTCTTGTGAAGTCTTCTAACTTTCTGACCTTGCTAAGTTGGAATTGCATATAATTTTGCACTTCACTGTCAGTTCTACACTTTGTATCCCTTTTGGTGATATCCTCTGCTTGTTTAGCATTCAACTTCAAATATTCGTCTGGATTTCTTGGCTTGGGATATCCTTCCAGAGACAGAATTTCCCTTTTGTCTGGATCTTCTTCTGAGAAGAAAGACTTGATTTCTTCTCTAACAACTTGCAGATCCAATGGAAATTGAGTAGTGAGAGGTAATAAGGTCATCTTTGTAATTTGAGAAGAAGGAAGTGTAACAGCTGTTGTGGTGGTCAGTGGTTGTGATGACAACGGTAATGAGAAGGGATGATCTTGTCATCAAGTACAACATTTGTGGTTCTCCTTCTCTTAAAACTGAGTTTGGGTGATTGTGGTTATGGAATTCTTGTTGGTGTGGAGATTGATTGAGTAGTGGTTGAGAATGTGATCATGGCAGTGGTTGGGTTAACATCTTCTATAACCACTGATGTATCAACAAATGTTGACATAGCAGCAGTTGTAACAGCTGTTGTGGTTGTGGGTGGTGTTTTTGGTGGTGGTGTTTGAGATTTTGTGGGTGTAGAAACAGTGGTTGGATTATCAACATTGGTTTTAGAAGGTGTGGATGTAGGTTGTCTAGTTTTTCTAACAACCCTCTTCTTTTGTGAAGTACCAACCTCTTCTTTTTCCTTTTGATGAGTAATCTTTTGCTCAACCAGAGTTCTACTCTCATCTCTAACCCTCTGCTTATTTCTCTCCTTTTCCCTATTCAGAGCATTTTGTGTTTCATCAGGTTTCTTGCTTCCATCTGGTCTACGGATACCCACTGTTGGTCTTGATGATGGATCAGTTTTGAGCTTTGGCACTTCTTTTTCATTCTCCCTTTTTGGCATCGTCTGTATTGACCAGAATGACAGTGGGGGAGAAGTGCCAGTGGTTTGGAGAAGATGAGCTTTGATAGCTTTGATGTCTGCACTTGTATCATTGTATCTTGCATTAACCAGATTTCTAAACTTCTCCATGTGATGTGCATGCTGAATATCAGCATGTTCTCTTTGTTGTTGAAGCAGAGGATACATTAATTTCCATAGCTTAGCAGTTGTTGTTGTGGCCGAAGCAGTGGATTGACTTTTGGATTGTTCTAACATCTGCTTCATCAAAAATTTGATTTCTTCCACATATTCGATCTTTGACACTCTCTTCGTCAATTCCATGTATTTTATTCATCACCTAGTTTAATATGATCATCTGAATTCCTACCACTGGTGGTAGTTTTATCTGTATTATCATGAGCAAAGTTTTCAAAACTTGCTTCAAACACAGATGCCCCTTTGTCTTGGTACTAGGGACTTCCAACCACATCAGAGGATACATTGGTAGCCTCAACAGTTATTGCCTTCAACAGAGTCTTATAAATGTAACCACTGTCCAACTGAAAACTTGGGATTTTTGCAATTGTAGTAGCTGCTCTAGTTGAACTATCACCAAGGGTTACATGTAACCCAAGGGATGTCGCCTCTTCTGTTGTTGATGGGTTAGCAATGACTGAAGAAAAAGACCCAGTCACATTCAGAAGTAAATTCTCAGTGATAGGTTGGTGAGAAGAACTGGTTAATGTTTGTTCCAAATCAAATGCTTTCAACAAAGGTACAATGGTGGGTGGTAGTTTCTTTATTGGAAAGGGTTGTGGAGATGAAAGAGACTTTGCCGTGGAGAGAGGGCTGTGGAAGATAGAACCAAGTGGATCTAGAGCTTCATAAAGTGGTGTCCCTGTGCTTACAACCTTATCCTTTTGTGAGGATGAAGGAAGAGTTTGGTATTCAGGTTGAGATTCTAAATCTGCTGTGAAGAAGTAACAACAGTGTTTTCAGGTTTTGTGTTGTCACGGGTTATCTTCTAAGATCTCATATTCCAGAAGTCCCTTTTTATTTTTTGGTTTGGAGGGATTTTTGGATTTTGTTTTGCTTTTATTTTTGGAAATTTTTAGTGCCCTGATCTTGGTGATCATCCCACTGGTCTTGGTGATCAGCCCACTGGTTGTAGTGCCCTGATCACCAAGAGCAGTGGGCTCAGTAGCAGAAGGTTGAGATTGAACATTTTGCTCATTTAAAACAGGCTCAGCCTCCTCTACTTGTGTTTTCTTATCTTGATTTGTCATTCTGGTAAAAGTTTCATGATTTAGGCTGCCAGCAGAGACACCAACGCTAAGTTTAGCATCATCACTAGTTACCTCGTTTTGGATGTAAACACTCAAGAATCTTGGATGCATCAGAAAAGCTTTTTGGGTTTTATATTATTAAAATTTGCCACTAGATCATTGAACAAGACTTGAGAGTAATTAAAGTCTGAGTTTGTTAAAATAGCATATCCCAAGTATTGTATGTTCAAATAGGATTTCATTGAAAGCAGTGGTCTTTGCAGATAAGCATGTGAGAAGAGTATGAAAGAAAAATCTCATCTCAGCAGAAAATTAGGTTTAAAAATTGTTTTACCTTTTAGTTGACCAATGTAACCTCTTTCCACAAACTGAGCATGCATCTCCTGGATTGAGAATGATACTCGATGATCGAGGTCATTTAATTTTAAGACTTCTGAGATCGTTTTAGGGCTGACTTGTATCAGTGTTTTGCCCACTTTAGAAACTATGGCATAAGGAACATCTTTTGTAGAGTGAACCTCAGCATTAGCCCAAAAATGTCAAAGAGTATCAAGATATATAGGAGCTTTAACGACCAACACATCTTTAAATTTTGAATCTTTCAAGATTTGGATCATGGCATGATATCTTGAGTTTAATTCGGTAGTTTCAAGTATGGTTGTGTAGTTGTGTCGAATTTTGATGATCAACGTCATCGGTGCTGATTTGGGTGTAGATTTAGACTTTGATTTGGAAGAAGAAGTCATGATGATTAACCGCTTTGAAGAATTTTTGAATTCGATACGGCAAACCTCTATTTATGGATAGAACATGGTTTTATAAAGTGATGACGACGTGGCAAGATCTGACGGCCATCATCTGTCCACGAGTATCCTCTGATGAATATGGAAGACGGTTGTTATGAGAACCACTGTTATGTCTCAACAGTGGATGGGTATAGTGTTTTGAAAATACACTATCCGTGGATAAGGTCAGCGCAGTGGTTTGACCAAGCAGAGGATACACTTTGACCAATGGATAGTTCCATGCCTATCAGTGCTTTGAGAGAACAGTGGTTTAAACAGACTTTTGAGATTTATTGAAAAACTTCAATTTTGGCTATTTTTTTAAGGATGGATTTTTGATTTTCTGAAAACATTGTATTGCTATTTACACATGGAACACAAAAAGTTTGTTTTCAATCCATGTTTAGCATTCAAATTCTAGAGATCAGACTTTCAAAAGTTGATGTATCTAATGCTTTGGTTAGAACATCTGCTAGTTGATCTTTAGTATGGACATGTTGCAAAGAAATCAAACCTGTTTCATAGCAATCTCTCACAAAGTGATGTCTGATGTCAATGTGCTTTGTTGTGGAGTGTGAGATAGGATTTTTGATGATATTTTCAGCTGCTTGACTGTCTATCTTAAGAGGAGTCTTTAAAGCAGTTATACCATAATCCAACAACTGGTTCTGAAGCCACAAAAGTTGAGCAGTGCAACTTGCAACAGCAATATATTCTGCCTCAGCAGTGGATGTAGATACTGCAACTTGCTTTTTTGCTTTGCCAGGACACTAGGCAATCACCTAGGAATTGAACTCATCTTGATGTGGACTTCCTTGTGGTGTGGCAACTAGCAAAATCACTATCTGAGTAACCTGAAAGCTCAATGTTTCCATTAGCAGGATACCAGATACCAAGTGTGGGAGCACCTTTTATGTATCTGAATATCCTCTTCACAGCAATTAAGTTTGACTTTCTAGGTGCTGACTGGGATCTGGCACAAACACATGTTGCAAACATGATGTCTGTCCTAGAAGCAGTTAGGTACAACAAGGACCCAATCATACTTCTATAAAGAGTTTGATTAACCAAGTCATCTTTGTCCTCAACAGTGACAAGCTTTGAGGTTGCCATGGGTGTGCCTCAAGGTTTACAGTCATTCATATCAAATTTGTTAGGTAGTTCTTTGACATACTTATTTTGATGAATGAAAGTGCCATTGTGCTTTTGTTTAACTTGAAGACCAAGAAAACATAGTAGCTCACCCATTGCACTCATTTCAAACTCTGCTGCCATGAGTTTTCTGAACTCTTCACAAATGGCAGTGCATGTGGATCCAAATATGATGTCATCCACATAGATTTGGACAAGCATCATATCTTTTCCTCTCCATTTTAAAAATAATGTTTTGTCAATTCTGCATCTTGAAAATCCAATGGATAAAAGAAAAGTGGATAGAGTTTCATACAAGGCTCTGGGTGCTTGTTGAAGACCATACAGTGCTTTGTTTAACTTGTACACATGATCAGGATAGAATGCATCTTCAAATCCAGGAGGTTGACACACATACACTTCTTCCTTGATCTTTCCATACAAGAATGCACTTTTGATGTCCATTTGATACACTTTGATGTTGTGGTTGGCAGCAAAGGCTAAGAACAATATGATAGCTTCTAACTTTGCTACATGAGCAAAGGTTTCATCATAGTCAATACCCTCTTCCTGTCTGTAACCTTGAACCACGAGCCTTGCTTTGTTCTTGACAACAATACCCCTTTCATCAGTTTTGTTCTTGAAGACCCACTTTGTACCAATAGGACATACATCCTTAGGCAGTGGTACAAGTTTCCAAACTTGTTATCTTTTGAACTGTAGGACCTCCTCTTGCATAGCTTCTACCCAACTATTGTCTTTCAGTGCCTCTTGGTACTTGACAGGTTGTGTGAGTGATAGAAAGCCAGCAAAGAAGCAAATGTTTTGGGATTGGCTCCTTGTGAGCACTCCCTCATTTATGTTGCCAGTAACTTGATCCAATGGTTGGCTTTTAAGGAAAATCAATTCACCTTGATATGGAATTATTGCATTTTGAGGTGAAGGTTGCAAATGTGTATCATATGACCTAACCTCTGTTAGTGAATTTGAAGGTCCATCCTCTGATTAGGGAATGGTGGTGGAGGTATGGGAGGTATGGATGTGTGATTGTGTTGATTTTCGTCCATATTATGTGGAATTTTATCAACAGTGGTATGGTTTTGAGAGCTAGCAGAGGTTTGTGGATCAACAACTGTTGGCCAACAAAGCTTACACCATTGTTACTAACATCTGCTCCTCTGGTATCATGACTGACTTTGAAGTTTGGAAGGACACAGTCATATCGTTGATCTTGAACTATTGATTGTGATGTACCTGCATGGTTAGTCTTGATAGACACATCTTCAAATGTAAATTTTCTAAATCAAACAACTCAGCAGGGTTTGCTGGGATTTTCAATGAAGAAAGTTCATTGAACTTCACATTCAAAGTTTCTTCAACACACTTTGTCCGAGAGTTAAAAATTCTATAGGCTTTGGCAGTGGTTGAGTATCCCAGAAAATAACCACAATCAACTTTTGCTGCAAACTTTGAAATTGAGTCTTTTAGGAACCAAAAACTTTGAAATATGAGATCAGAGGTTTGATTTGTAAAGAATTTCTTAGGCAGTCTTTTGATGCCTTTGGTTAATCAAAACTCTGTTTTGAACATAGCAAGCAGTGATTACAGCCTCTGCCCAAAATGACAGGGGTAAACCTGAGTCTGCAAGCATGGTTCTTGTTGACTCAATTAAAGTTCTGTTTTTCCTTTCAACCACCCCAATTTGTTCTGGAGTACTTGGGATGCTGTATTGCCTAACAATCCCTTTTGACTCATAGGAAGCATCCAACTCCCTGTTCCTAAACTCTGTCCCATTGTCACTTCTAAAAATTTTTATTGGAAGGTCAAATTGCTTTTCAACTTGTTTTACAAAATTTTGCAAAATGCCTGCAGTTTCATCTTTAGAATGCATGAAGAAAGTCCATGTAAACCTTGAAAAATCATCAACAGTGACCAAACAATACCTTCTCTTTGTGAGACTCATGATTTTTACAAGGCCAAACAAATCCATGTGCAACAATTGTAAGCACTGAGTTGTTTTGGACTCTTCAATGGATTTGTAAGAACTTTTATGTTGTTTACCTTTTAAACAGCAAACACAATGCTCTTCACATGAAAATTGTTTTTGAGGCAAACCTCTGACAAAACTTTGTTTTGAGAGAGTGGAGATAGTTTTTAGATTTGTGTGTCCAAGTCTTCTATGCCATAACTATGTCTCTTTGTTTGATGCAACTGAGAACAGGCATGCATTAGACATTGGATTATCTTTTAACATATCAACCACATACACATTGCCACTCTTGTGTGCAACAAGTTGTGCTTTACTCCGAGAAATGATTTGATCTATCTGTTTAACAACTTCTGGTCCTACAATTTGACATGTTTTCTTTGTAAATAAGAATCCATATCCTTTGTCACTCATTTGTGAAACACTCAGAAGATTGGATTTCAGATTGTCAATGAGGTTTACATTTTCAAATTTGAGTTTCCCAGCTTGAACACACCCAGACCCTAACACCTTCCCTTTTGAATTATTACCAAAAGATATATCACCCCCTCTATGAGCCATGAAATCTTTGAGCAGGGCTTTACATCTTGTCATATGCCTGGAGCCTCCACTATCTACATACCATAGACTATCAAGGCAAGTAGAAGCTCCCTGCACACAAGTAAATAATTAGTTCAGGTGGGTTTCCAAAGCCAAAATGGCTTTGGATGGGGTCACAGATGGTCCAATCTCAAATTCAGGAGAATGCTCAATGGTTTGATTTTGTTTTTGTAACCACTGCTGTGAACCATTACCTGTCAGATATTGGTAACCATAAAGATGCCTATTGACTCTTGGCTTGAGGGTTTTTTTTAACCCTCATAACTAAGAGGAACCTTTTTAATAAACAGGTTGGCCATATCCTCTTAGAAACCTATTTGCAGGTGGTGCATATGTCACTTGTACCTCTCTGGGAACAGAGGTTTGGTCAGTGCTTTTGTACCGGATGTTTCAACTGGTTCAAAGGTCTGCTTAGATTTATTTCTAGCAGAGCTTGAACCTTGACTTTCAAGAGCTTTTGTTTTGATCTCTTTTATCTTTTCATCAGAGGTTTTAAGATAAACACACTCCTGAGTCTTGTGATTTGTTTCTCACAGATGATGCATTTGGAGGAATTTGGGATCACACAAGTTTTGTTAATGTCATAAGCTCTCAAAAGAAAACAGTTTCAGATACATGATTTCTTTTCTCACAAAAATTACAAAGCAAGTTTTTGTGTTTTCCTTCTTCCTTTTATCAGACTTCTTTTCAGCAGATGTTGTAACATCTACTGGAAGATCTTTAATAGGAATGACCCTTGCTTTTGGTGCCTTAACACCATCAGTAGTTGTGAAGTCCATTGGCTTGAAATTTTCTAAAATATCACACTCATCTGACCAAGTTGGTTTGAACTAGTATTTCTCAATTTCTTTAAAAGTTGAGGAACCCTCAAGTTTTTTCAAAATGATCTTGTTACCCATTTTTATCAGTGACTTTTATCTCTTCCCCTGCCAAATTTTTTGGAACAACTTCAACCAACCCAGATTCAATTTTAGCGTCATTTTCAGAAATTTGATCATTGTTTTTAAAACCAATGCCAAATTTTATGTTGCTCTTGATCTGTTTATCTAACATGATCTCATAACCTTCGCAAGACTCAACCCATTTCTCACATGTGATTTGTGTGGATTCTAACTCCTTTTTGCAAACTTGGTATTTATCTACCATAGTTTAGAGTTAGTCATTGGTTTTGCTTGCCTCATGCTTCAGGCTGCTGATTTCAGAATCTTTGTTAACCAACTTTGTTTTCAACTCTTTTGTAAGGTTTTCAAAATTTAGTTCATCTTCCAAAGTTTTGTTTCTAAGGTTTTCATTTACCCTTTTTATGTTTGCAAAAGCTATGATGCATTTTTCAGAACATAGATATTTGAGGATCTGGTCGAACGAAAGTTTGAGACGAACCAGGGGACATACCCAGGAAAACTGGCGGTAATGGAGGCATAGAAGGCAAATCAGATCGAGCAATGTTGGGATTGAACCCTACAAAAGAACAGATGATAGAAAGCCAAAAACAGGTCTGCTCTATATGATCCATAATAAACAGAGTTTAGATTCACTCCTTCCAAAGATCAGCTTCCAAACCACTGATAGTTCTAACAACTGCCATATGCCAAAGCTCTGCTAGTTATAAAGTCTGTTGATTTACCAAACCACTGATGGGTCAAAGGTCTGCTGGAAGTCAAAGGTCTGATCATCCTTTGAAAAACATCTGCCAACACCTTCATCAAAGTTTATGTCTATCAGCGGTTAGGGTCATCAGTGCTTTACAAACAGTGTTTAGGTTAGGCAAAGTTAGAGTTTTTTAGTATTATTAGATGTCATTGTCAAGATGATGTCAGCATAAACTAACGGTGGTTAGATTAGTACTATAAATAGACAGTGCCTGTACCGTTCTATTTAGCTTTTCACACTTTTCACTTTATTGTACATTCTTTTCTGTGTAAGCTCGGTCTGAGGGGGAGTTAGTGATTCGTACATGTAAGTTATATGTTAATCATACCAATCGTTTGAGTAATGAAAACATGTTATGATGAAAACTATTCTCCCATTGATTGTGTTATAAAGTTTTAGCTGTTATTCCGCTGCAAATTCCTTTATGATATATCATTCTGGTATAAAATTAGTTAAAACAATAAAATCAATCGAAACTCAGATCCTAACAATTTGTATCAGAGTTGGTCAGTCAAATTAATCTAATCGTCAATTTAACCTAAAAAGATCAGCTCGATTTCATGATATTGTGCTATTCTTAATTGTCAAAAACAGAGTCGAGATTGTGTAGAAATTCACGATTCATGTGGTTTTTATTGTGTTGGAGTCTACGTTATTTCTAGTTTATTGTCTTGGAATCTACGTTGTTTTCAGGATTAGTTGATGAAGAGGATCTATATTAGTCTCATAACAATGACTGAGATGAGCTCTTAATTCAAAAATTTATCAAAAGGATTGCTGGAAATCTGTCAGATCTAATTCATCACATATCACGAAATTTTCTACGCATTTTATAGTTGAAATTTCTTGCTTATATCAGGTTTTGTATTACTCTTCTGCATTTTTGTTGAAGATAATACACCTTGAGTTTTGCTTGTTTTTAATTGACAAAACTTAAGTACCTGCCTAAAGTAGAACCCTATTTATAAAGGGAAGATACTTCCTCTGATAGTGAATCAAGAGGACTCTGGATGATAACCAGTTCAAATTAGATTCAAGTGTCTTTGAAAACTTGTCCCCACAGACAAAATAGTTGTACCATCTGAGATATTCAACCTCTGAAAAAGCCTGTAAAGTGTCTGTACACAAGGACGAGCATGTAAATGAAGCTTTGACTGAAGAGTTTTAAAAAACTTATGTTATTAGAAAATCTCAGAAGGACATTTTGGTCCATCAAAACTTTCCTGGCAAATTATTAAAACTTTAAACAATTCTTTGACAATCGAACATCACTTTGTGAAGGAATGCTATGAAAAAGGTCTGATCTCTTTACAACATGTCCATACCAAGGATCAACTAGCAGATGTGTTGACAAAAGCATTTGATGCTTCCACATTTGACAGGTTGATTTCTAGGTTTGGAAATGCTAAACATGGATTAAAACAAATTTTTTCTTTGTGATCCATGCGTAAATAGCAATAAAATGTTTTAGAAAATCAGAAATTCATCATTAAAAATAGTTAAAATTAAATTTCTAAATAAATCCTTAAAGTCTGTTCAAAGCTCTGATAGATTAAAAACACTGTTGAATAGAAAAATCTATCCACTGATGTGGAACCTCTGATAGTATTAATTTCTGGTCACAACCACTGATAAGTTACTCTATCGGTGGTTACACAAACAACCGTCTTCCATTGTCAATCAGAGGTTACACGTGGACAGATGTTATTAGACAGTTGTTGCATCAGATGCCACATCATCATCACCTTTTGAAAACTCTATAAAACCCTATCTCATTCACAAACAGAGTTTTCACTTTTACTGTGCCAGTTCAAAATCTCTGAAGAAATATTTCCTCTGAAAATCATGGCACCCAAAGAAAAATCAACACAAGAACCTCCAAAATACACACTTAACATCAAAAATCCATACAACTGTCTCTGTACTTTTGAGAAGACAAAGAAGAATACAGAATTTCATGAAATTATTGATATATTGTCTTCCTCAAAGTACAAGACTCTGTTAATATGCAACGCACCGATCTATCAAAACGCCCTTTGAGATTTCTGGGCAAATGCTGAAATTGAAGTCTGAATCAAAAACCATGGGCAATCACGTCAAAAGTGGGAGGGATCTTGGTTCCAATAACCCCACAAACCATCTTAGAGGTTTTTCAGATAAACGACCTAGAAGGTAAAACTTCTTTCCCCAAAAGTGAGTATCAAATTGTTTTGAAAAACAAAGGGTATACAGGAGATTTATCAAAGCTAACCATGAAAAAGGGAAAATTCCCACCTCCTATGAAATTTTTTGTTTCATACCCTGATCACATGTGTTTCAAATAAAACAACTGGGTTTGATGAAATACCATTGAAAATTCAATACTTGGGGTATGCCATTTTGTCTAAATCTGATTACAATTACTCCCAAGTATTATTTAATGATTTGGTAACAAACCTAGAAAATATGAAAAACAAAAGGGAAAATGCTTTTCTGCTATTTCCTAGGTTTTTAAGTTATTATTTAAAACAGAAAATTCCAAATGAAAGTGCACATGTTCTTGTTCAAGGTGTGCCCTTCCAAATAAACAGTCTATCATCTGAAACATGTACTCATCTTATGGCTAAAGAGTCAAAAGTTTCAAAAACACAAGCAGGGGGGGTCTGAGCAAAATTTAGATGAGTCCACATCTGCTCCTCAGATTCCAGCTGCTGAGCCCACTGTTCTTGGTTACCACAGCAGCAAAACCACTGCTGTGCAACCCACACCAAAAACTCCTAAAAAGACCAAAAAGAAACCACCAAAACCCACCAAACCTATCAAAAAGGACCTTCTGGAAGATGAGATCCCAGAAGTTAATCTAGTGACAACACAAAAGTCACATGAAACCACTGCTGCTACTTCCTCACAGCAGATGGTAGAAAGATCTCCACCCAAAACCATTACTCCGCATGATTCCTCACAAAAGAACATGTTGAAAGAACAGGGAACCCACAACTGATAACATCACCCTCATTTGAGAGTATGTTAAAATGTCCATCTCCCAGGACAAACCTGCTTTCCACACCACTTTCCACACCTCAAATTACAACAATCACCACATCACTGTTTGAAACCTTTGATAGCCAGTCACAAAAAGGCCACTCTCACCAACACATTACTTAGAGCAAAACTTCTACAATGGTTGTGTCTGACAAAAATCAACTGCTTATCCCACAAACAGTTGAGGAGGCTACATCACTTGGATTTCCTGAAATCCTTGTTGATAGTTCAATAGGAGCAGCTACTACAGATGTTGAATCCACTGATCTACATCTAGACAGTAGTTTCATATGTAAGTCTCCTTTGAAGGCAACCACTGTTGAGGCTATTTAGGTAACCTCTGCTGCAGTGGGAAGACCCCAGTACCAAGAAAAAGGGGCATCTAAGGTTGAAGCAAGTGATAAATCACATGCTCATGATATCCTAGATAAAACTACCACCCTAGGTAGGAGCTCAGATGATTTCCATTAACTTAGGAGATGAGCTAAAACATAAGGAATTGACGGATAAAGTCATAAAGATTGAGGCATCAGTGGGAGATATCAAAAATGTGCTGCAACGGATGTTACACTCTGCAAAATCTCAAAACACTACTCTATCCTCTGCTTAAGCCACCAGAATTGCAACACAAATGTATCCTCTGCTTCAACAACACATTCAGCATGCTAATCAGTTTTATGATTCAAAAGTGCAAACATTCAAAGAAGAAGTTGAAGCAAGGTATAAAGACACAAAGGAAGTGCTGAGGTCTAGGGCCAGGATGTGTTATAATTGGTCCAGAATTTTGAGATCTGCACTCTCTGGCAAAGTGTCCTAACCTATTGCACTTATAGCTTGATTTTAGACTTGTCTAACCCAACCTTCAACCCCCTATGCAACCTAGGGATTTTCCTACCTGTTCTCTGGTAGAATTACTAGCTATAACACTTAATAGAGCCAATTGGTGCAAAATGTCCATCTCTTCCAAATCAGATGGTTCAAAGTGTTGTAAATCATTTAGCTCAAAAGAGAGATTGTCAGAGATTTTGCTTTCACCACTTGCAGTAAATGCATAGTTGGGTGAGTAGGAATCAGGGTTAAAGTTTCCTCCAGAGGTTATATCAATAAAATGATCATAATTCTGATCCTTTCCACTTCCAGAACCCTCATCTTGGCCAAATAAAGTTGTGGTACCCAAAGTGTAATCATCAGTTATTTTACCAGACTCGTGTCGCTTCTTTTTCTGGTTTAACTCTCTCTCATAAGTGAGGAGTATGCCATGAAGCTTTGTGAGTGACATTTATTTAAAACCAACAGAAGTTCGTGTAATGTAAGCTACAAATGTTGATACTACCAAAAGTACAGTAGATGTTACGACAACAGTGTTTTGCACAAATGCTCCTGCACCAAAACTGGTTTATGCTAGGAAAAGAAGTAGAATGGATACAGTGGAAAATAATGATATACCATTTACAACTGTTGTCCAAACAAATCCAATACCAAAACCAGCTATCACCCAATCATCATCACTACAAATCAGCTTTGCTGAGTCACTCAAAGGCCAAAATCCAACAAGAAATATTCCAATGGAAACATCATATTCTTTAGAGTTGGCTACAGTAAAGGGAGAAATGCTACAATTCTATACAGAAGCTGATCCATCCAAAAGAACCTTCCCATCTCTTCACGGCTATAGAAATCCCAAAACCATGGAGGATTAGCTAAAACTGAAGAATAGGCAAGCCAAAATCATAGCCAAAAAGGAGAGTGAAGGAAAGGGAAATGCTTACTTATCAAGATTGGAACAGCATGAGCTAAGTAAATTAAGAAACTAGAAGAGTATGCAAGTGAATTGACTGAGAACATGACTGTGAATTCTCCAAAAGATGATCCTAAACAAAAGCAAAGGGTAAACCTCATCAGATTCATCATGAAAGAAAAACCCTATGAAGCTGGGGAGAACCAGTTTAAAGAGTGGTCCATCCAAGCTCTCAAACAAGAAGCAGAAAGAATTGATAGGATGAAGAAAGACCCTCAAATAAGACAGAATGCACCAGATTGGAAAAATGTTAAAAACCTAAGTGCAGATCTGGTCTTAGAAACAGCCATTCAAACCCTCAACCAAAAGAAGAGGCAGTTGCAGATGCATATGCAAGATCAGCAAAGGAGTGCTAACAAAAGTAAGAAGGCTATCACTAAGGAACCTTTGCCTGACTTGAATAAAGAACCATTGAAGCCTTTACCGAATTCTGAAGATCTTTTTCAAAGGTTTTCAAAAAAGTTCACCTTTTCAATTCTCATCACAAATAACTCCTCTCCCAAGAAACCTATTGAACTCAAAAATACTAAAGTGGCTCTCTGATAAAAAGACCCATGTATTGACTCTGCTCAAGTCCAATGGGAAAGTTGTTAGTATGCCAAGAAAGGATGCACTAAGCCTGGGTGTAGCTGACCTTCAAGATCTTTTGGAACTACAACTATGCAGGGATGAGGATGATGAAGATTCCTTGAACTTTGAAACAAAATTCAAAGAACAAATCAAGGAAAAACTGATGAGTCATAAAGATCATGAATAAAGAAGAGTTTTGGCATCATCTGTTCTAGGAGGAGATTGTTGGGATTGAACCCTACAAAAGAACAGATGATAGAGAGCCAAAAACAGGTCTGCTCTATATGATCCAGAATAAACAGAGTTTAAATTCACTCCTTCCAAAGACCAGCTTCCAAACCACTGATAGTTCTAACAACAGCCTTATGCCAAAGCTCTGCCAGTTATAAAGTCTGTTGATTCACCAAACCACTGATGGGTGAAAGGTCTGCTTTTAAGTCAAAGGTCTGCTGGAAGTCAAAGGTCTGATCATCCTTTTAAGAACATCTGCCAATGCCTTCATCAGAGTTTATGTCTATCAGCGGTTAGGGTCATCAGTGCTTTACAAACAGAGTTTAGGTTAGGTAGTGGTTAGAGTTTGTTAGTATTGTTAGATGTCATTGTCAAGATGATGTCAGCATAAACTAAAAGTGGTTAGATTAGTACTATAAATAGACAGTGCCTGTACTGTTCTATTTATCTTTTCACACTTTTCACTTTATTGTACATTCTTTTCTGTGTAAGCTCAGTCTGAGGGGGTTTGTGATTCGTACATGTAAGTTATCTGTTAATCATTCCAATCATTTGAGTAATGAAAACATGTTATGATGAAAACTATTCTCCCATTGATTGTGTTATAAAGTTTTAGCTGTTATTCCGCTGCAAATTCCTTTATGATATATCATTCTTGTATAAAATTTGTCAAAACAATACAATCAATCCAAACTCAGATCCTAACAACAATTTTCTAGAAATGGAAATGTGAATACAACATTCTAAATAAGGAAAGCATAGAAACGTGAAGCCTTACAATGGTTCCTGTACAATGTGTTTGTGTGTGTGTGTGTTTTTAATAGTGTAAGAAGTGATAAAATTGTAATATTTGATGGATGAAATTAAATGAGTGTTAACATTGTAATATTTGTTTTAAATAAGTTGATTAATTTCTTAGATTAAGGTATAAAAGTAAATTTAGCATGACTCAAATTTAGGAACCCACATACAGGTCACATGCAACTTCCCACGTCTTTTTAAAACGTCTATAACTTTTTTATACGTAATATTTTAAAAAAAACTTACCCCATAATAACGAGTGTTTTTATATTTAATATGAGTACCATATTACATATCTAAAATATACGTTTCAAGTAGTTAATATGTTTTACCAGCAATTGTGTGTTTTGTATGACATTGTGGTGTGTTTTATATGTGTCACAGCCCCCGACCCCACCCTGGGCGGGAGCCATGACCAGATACAGTGATATCGGTGTTTATTATAAGTTTTGCAACGAAATTTTCATCAGGACCAGGTGTTAGGAAAATTTATCAAAGTTTTCAAAAAACCAAATTTTCATTTATTAAACTGTGGGGAGGAATTTCAATATGAAATCCTTGACTATAGAAAACACGTTTATTTCAGGGTTATATAGCCAGTTATTTAAGTTGAAGTGCTTCACGACACGTTTTCCTTTCTTCATAGCAAGTCCCCTGAAACGTGTTTTAAAAACATTTGGTCAGTGGAAAATACTGGCGAGTTCATTCAGTTGTATGAAAACACATTGTTATTATTTACAACATTAAAGGTTTTTACATTTGTTTATATCTATCAATTACCCCAAATCGGTAATTGTCACTCGACCGGATCTGTGACTATGGTCATATCACTCATTGGCTAACCCGTTGTCCAATGGTGAAGTTTATCAAGTAACGTATACAAAACCCCCACATACCAGCGGTTATTGTAGAATACAAAAACTTAATCACTGTATATACAACTTGTAAAACATTTAGGGTTTTGCAAAGTATTGAGAAAAAAGAGAATGACTCACTTTGCAGGTTTAAGTTGACAGGCCTTGCCTACTGGTTTAAGGTTGGTATACCTAATTAATTACATAATGCACATGTATTAGTGGATTAACTCAATTCAACTTTTACGATAATCATGAGATCAAAACCCACAACGAATGACAAAGTATAGCCAAGTACCGGCAACACTTAAACATCCATTAGATTGGTTTCAGTCGATTGGATATAGTACCGTGTCGGCGATTAGAGTTATTACCCTGATATCGCAGCAGCGTTTTTGATTTTAGGGGCTTTGTTGAAAGAAACAGAGACACGAGGAATAGGGCGTCATTTTAAACGATCGAACTGAGCGATCTGGACTAGTCCCAAGCTGCTCCTTATATAGCTCACCTGGGTTTCTCCCGCGCAGGAATCATGGGTTCCTCTCTCGTGGCGCGAGGACACCTAGCTAGGGCTAGGTTAGCCTCATCACCAGCATAGCCTTGCCACTTGTCGCGAGACGGTGCCACGTGGTGTGGACCTTCCCCGCGCGTCACGAGAGATGTGAAGTCTCTAGCGTGCGGCGCCTGGGCTGCCAGGATAAGATCTCTCCATTTTTCGTGTCGGGTCTTGTTTTGCATGTCTGGGGTTTTGATCAAGGCTCGTTTTAGGATGTTTTTGGGTATTCTTACATCCTTCCCACCTTGTTTAGAACCTCTTCCTCTAGCTTCATTGAAACAAGTATGGATATTTTCTTTTCATTTCTGATTCTAATTCCCACGTGTATTCGGGTTCTCTCTTTGAATCCCATTTTACCTTGACCAAACTAATCTTTTATGTTTGAGATTCTTAACCTTCCTATCTTCGAGTTGGAGAGGTTTCTCAACAAATTTTAACCTTTCACTTATCTTTATATCTTGAAGAGGTATTATCAGTGATTCGTTAGCTAAACACTTCCTCAGGTTACATACATGAAACACATCATGTATACCTGCCATTTCTTCTAATAACTGTAGCTGATTGTCACACCCCGACTGGCAGCGGAAAAAGGTGATCGGGGCATGATTGGGTTTTCATCAAAGCTCATGACATTTATTATAATGTTTCATATTTATTATTACAATTTAAAGGAGATCATACAAGTACAACATGTTCTATACATCTTTCTAAACTTCATTATTTTTCTTCTAAGGCAATTTCCTATGTGTACCCTGGTTCATCCTGTCCACCTGTATCATGTGTAAAAATGATTTTTGGGTCAACAAAAAGTTGGCGAGTGAATCCTATGAAAACATTTAAACGTGTTTATTGTATTGATTATAAAATAAAGTGCATAACCACATATGAGTAAATGTAGATGTAAATTTATTCACAAAACACATAATATTAAATATTACACACATACAACAATTGATTGTTTTGAGGCACGCGTTGTTCAACTCATCTCCCACGAGGAACTGGTGGGCCTAATGAATGAGTTTTGAGGCACGCGTTGTTCAACGAACTGATGGGCCTAATGAATGAGTTTTGAGGCACGTGTTGTTCAACTCGTCTCCCACGAGGAACTGATGGGCCTAATAAATAATTTGCATACAACTTGACAATATGTAATACATCACAACAATCAATATTTACATTCTAAGTTTAGATTATAATGGTATAGCACGAGTTTGAATAAGCGAATTAATTTAAGCGACACATGATACACCCCAAAACATGAATAAAAAGGGGAATTTGTAAGAATTCACTCACAGTGGTTGCGTTTCTTGGATTGGTGTTGAATGCGCACGAATTTGGATTTAACCACGAGAGAAACTAACCTAAATAATAACATAATGGTTCGGTAAATAAGTGGATTTTATTAACAATTTTAATAGGATTTTTAGATTTATTTTTGCGAATTTAAGGACATTTTCTAACTTTAAAAATATTATTTTTAAGTATTTTTAAATAATTTTCTGATTAAATAAATAAAAATAAATAAAAAAAATATAAAAATATAAAAATGTTGACTTTTTGACTTTGACCGTTGACCAGGCGTTGACCGTTGACCGGACCGTTGACCGGTCGGACCGTGTTTATTATATGCGCTAAGTGAGGTTCGAACTTGTGACCTCCCGTACGCGTGCACGCAGCTCTACCAACTGAGCTACGTGTCTAACCCGAAATATTTCTGATTTTAATTATATTTATATACTTATTAGAATATTTCAGAAATTGCTTAATTTAAAAAGCTTTTAAAATGAACCCACCGGCTGCTTATAACTTGACTCGAACCCGCGACCTTAAGTTGTGTTGCACCCAGCCCATCCAACTGGGCTGGGTGTCTAACCCGTATAAGATAGGATTTTTATTTTATTTAACCTCTTTCTGTGAAGCGATCTGATTGGTTTTAAAAACAATGGATTTAGTTTCAGTGGATCGGTGTGGTTCAAGTATCGAACTCGGTATCTTCCGTATAAAATGCACACAGTCCACCGCTGGACTGTGTGTCTAACCCGGTATAAACACCAAATTTAATTATACTAATACGCTGTTGCAATTCTTCATCTTCTCCATTTAAAGAAGACCAGATCATGACTCGACTGTTAATCCCATTGTTCACATTGGATAAACCGGGTATTATAACTAATCATGAAAACAACTGAAAATAAGAAGATTTAAGTGTTTTACCGAAATGTAGTGGTGTTATGATTTCTCCGGTTGAATCCCGGCGACGAATAATAACTCCGGCGAAAGAAGATTTGTAGGCAGAGGATCTACAGGAAGTTTGAGGTGAGTGTGGGTGATTTCTGTCCGAGCTCTAGATGTCCTATTTATAAGGTAAGGCAACAGTGGGATAGATTCTTCGGTTTTCCGGCAAGTATCTGAGAATTCCGGCGAACACAGATAAATTCCGGCGACTTGCGGCGACTGCTTCAGAGCATTTTAGCGAGAGTTTAAGAGAGAGTTTGAGAGATTGAACAGGTTGGATTGAGGAGTTTAGCCCTGTATTTATAGGCTGCTATGTGAGATTCGATTTTTTTGGTTAACTCGGCGGTTATGACTGAAATTGGGGCTAGACATCGGTTATAACCGATGTCGTTGACGGTTATAGCGTTATAGTCAAAAGGAGTAATGGCTGAACTCGCGGATTGCCGGATTTTCCGGTGATTGCGAGTTCTGCCGCGCTGAAATCCCGATTTTGATTTCGAGTCTTAGTTTAAATATTATTCGTTTCAGTATTCTAACAAAGAAGTCAAGTGGTGGAGCGGTAAAGTGTTTGTTTGGTTATATGCGAGACCCGGGTTCGAATCCCGGCGTCTCCTGTTTATTTTTTTTTATTCAGTTTTTATTATAATTATAAATTATAGTTTTTAAATTCCAATTTCTCTATTGATTATGTATCGTTTAAAATTAAAGTAAACAATATATACGCGAAGAAAATTTTGACCGACTATTCGGTTAATAAACGAAGCGGGTTTTGGAAAAACCCGTTTTTTACGGATGTTACACTGATAGGCTACTGGACCAATTCGCTTGATAATCTTAAATGGTCCAACGTACCTTGGACTTAACTTTCCTTTCTTACTAAATCGAACTACTCCTTCCCAAAGAGAAACTTTTAATAGCACGTTGTCTCCAACTTGAAATTCTAACGGCTTACGTCGATCGTCCGCATAACTTTTTTGATGATCTCGTGTTGTTTTCAATCTTTACTTGATTTGGATTATTTTAACACTGGTTTCTTGTACAATTTCGGGACCTGATAATTGTTTTTCTCATATTCTACCCAACATACTGGAGTTCGGTACCCTCATCCATAAAGTGATTCAAATGGGGCAGCATTAATGCTGGTGTGATAACTATTATTATAGGAGAATTCCATTAATGGTAAATGATCGTCCCAACTTTCTCCAGAATCTATTACACATGCCCTCAGCATGTCTTCCAATGTTTAAATCGTCCTCTCACTTTGTCCATCAGTTTGAGGATGATAGGTTGTACTTAAATTTAATTGTGTCCCTATATCTTTTTGGAAACTTTTCCAAAAATGAGAAGTGAAGGACTATCTCTATCTGATACGATGGATAGTGGAACTCCATGTAATGACACTACCTCATTCACATATAACTTAGCTAATCTTTCCATGCTAAAGGTTTCCTTCATTGGTTGGAAATGAGCTGATTTGGTTAATCGATCCACAATCACCCAGATTGTGCATTACCTTTTCTTGTTTTGGGTAATTTTGTAACAAAATCCATTGTTATCAATTCCCATTTCCATACTGGCATTTCTAATTGTTGAAGTAACCCTGAAGGTTTCTGGTGTTCAGCTTTAACTTGCGAACAAGTTAAACATTTAGAGACATAACTAGCTATATCCTTTTTCATTCCTATCCACCAAAATTCTTTCTCAAATCTTGATACATCTTGCCGCTACGAGGATCCATCGTATACTTAGATTTATGAGCTTCCTCTAAAATTCTATGTCTTAAATTCCCTTGGATAGGTACCCAAATTCTTTTCTTATGGAATATCCAAATTCCATATGTTCCTTGTTCTGATTCCTTTATTATTCATTTTATTCCTTCAGCATCATCCTTGATTGCTGCTTCCTGTGTACTCTTTAATTGTTCCATTAAATCTACCTGAAGAATTAATATGAGAGCACGTACTCGTTTAGGTTTCTCATGATAGTTACGACTTAAAGCATCATATACTATATTAGCTTTTCTTTCGTGATATTGGATATCACAGGCGTAGTCACTTAAAATCTCCATCCATCGTCTTTGCCTCATGTTCAATTCTTTTTGCCCAAAAATATACCTGAAGCTCTTATGATCTGTAAAGATGGTAAACTTACTACCATACAAATAATGTCTCCAAATTTTAAGGGCAAAAAATATTGGTCCTAATTCTAAATCATGAGTTGTATAATTTTCTTCGTGCTTCTTCAGTTTCCTAGATGCGTAAGCAATTACCTTCTCCCGTTGCATTAATACGCATCCTTATCCTAATTTAGAAGCATCACAAAAGACTACAAAATCTTCAGCTCCTTCTGGTTATGCAAGTATTGGCGCATCTGTTAATCTTTGCTTCAAGGTTGTGAAGGCTTCTTCCTGCTTAAGTCCCCATTCAAACTTAACCGATTTACACGTTAACTTAGTTAACATAACGGCTATTTTTGAGAAGTCTTGGATAAATCGTCGATAGTAACCTGCTAACCCTAGGAAACTTCTGACTTCGGTAGCTGATTCAAGGGACTTTCCATTTGGTATTCGCCTCGATCTTTGCAGGACCCACATGAATGCCTTCATGGTTAATTAAATGTCCTAAGAATTTCACTTCTCGCAACCAGAATTCACACTTAATAAATTTATCATAAAGATTCTCTTTTCTCAGCAGTGTTAAAAGTGTATGTAGATGCTTAACATGATCATCTTCGCTCTTGGAATAAATAAGTATATCATCTATGAAGACAGTTACAAATTTATCCAGATACGGTTTACGTATCCTATTCATCATGTCCATAAATGCTGTTGGAGCATTTGTTAAGCTAAATGGCATAACTGTAAACTCGTAATGACCATACCTAGTTCTGAAAGCCGTTTTAGGAATGTCTTCTTCATGTACTTTCAGTTGATGATATCCTAAACGTAAATCAATCTTAGAAAAATATCTAGCTCCTTGAAGTTGACCAAATAGATCATTAATCCTCGGTAATGGGTATCGATTCTTAATCGTGACCTTATTCAATTCCCTATAATCAATACACATTGACATTGATCCATCCTTCTTCTTGACAAACAACAAAGGTGCTCCCCAAGGGGATGAACTTGGTTGTATGAAACCTTTTTCTAGCAATTCATCTAATTTCTTCTTTAATTCTAGTATCTCCGTTGGTGCTAGTCGATATGGCGATTTAGCTATCGGTGCAGTTCCAGGAATCAGATGAATTCTGAACTCTACTTCTCGATCTGGTGGCAGTCCAGGTAGATCCTCTGGGAAAACATCGTGGTATTCCGATACTGCCGGAATTTCTTTCAGCTCCTTGCCTCTAGTGTTAATGATTACAGAGATCATATACACTATGCCTTGCTAACTTGCAGCCTTCATCACAGAGATGAATTTCGATGGCTTGGTCGGCTTGTCTGCTCGAATCATAATCATTTCTCCTGTTGGCGTACGAATCTCAGCCGTATTTTGATCATATAGGATTCGCGCATTATTCGCTACTAACCAATCCATTCCTAATACTACATCGAATCCGGCTAGATTCATTGGTAGTAAGTTTGTCACAAACTTATGTCCTAATAATTCTATCTTCACTCCTTGAAGTACTTCACGTATGCTGGTGGAGTTTCCTTTCGCCGTTTCTATCGTACAATCTTGACTAAGCTTAGTTAATGGTTGATCAAGAACTTGACAGAATGCATTATTTATAAAACTTTGGTTTGCACCAGAAATTTTGTAGAAATTGCAATACCTATTACAACTTCCTGAATACCTCTTTTTGCAGATTTTGCAAAAAGGTGGTGCAGAAGATTGTCTGGTTCCTTTTCTTTTATAGGTATTACCCGAGCGAAACTCTTGGGTAATTTTCTGAGGTAATCCCTTCTTCTTGTTTTCTTCCCTAGTGCGAACTAATCTGTCAGTTAATGTATTGGCCAGCTCGACTGTTTCCTCAATAGTCTAAGGTCTAGCTGCCTTGACTATATCACAGATTTCACTAATTAATCCCCAAATTTTACGAGAAATAAGTACATGTTCTAGCGAGGCCATGGTTGGTATCATTCTTGCATATTCAAAGAACGTTCTCATATATTCACGACACTTCACATCGACCATTCTATGATTTAAGAACTTGTTTGCCATTCCTTCCTTCTCATAAGGATGACAAAATTTCCTTTCCGTCTTATCCTTAAATTCTTTCCAACTCATGGCATAAGCCATGTCGTTCCCTTTTGCCTGTAGAATAGTGTTCCACTATTCTAATGCTTCTTCTTTGAAGAGATTGGAAGCATACATCACTTTGTCTTCTTCAGCACATTTACTGATTTTTAGGACGGCTTCTGTCTTTTCTAGCCATCGCAATGCAGCTGTGGCTCATTCACTGCCGGCAAACTCAGTTGGCTTACAGGCTGGAAATTCTTTATAGGAATATCCAGCAGTCATTGTTTTCATCTTTTTAGGAAATGGGGCTTTGAGAAGGTTATCATTGCCTCCATTTACACTGTGGCTAAAGTTGTTATCATGTGTACGCTTGCTATTCACGGTTTTCGTATGTACTATCAGGTTTTTAACAGTTTCTATAATTAACGCGATGGCATTAGCTATACCCTGGTAGATTATATTTTCTACAGCCTCTTTGTCTAAAGGATTTTCTTGATTATTCTGAATTAATTGATTAACTTCGTTTGACATCTGAATTACAAACAATTTTTCACAGACTAATATCACAGAATAAATAATAGATAAACAAAATATTGTAAACACAAATACACACTAGTCAGAGCCTATTGCCAAAATCGCCGTTCATTGCGGCATTTATATATTTCTTATATTATGCTTCATATATTATATAACCACCTTTATAGTTATATGTATATATATAAACCTATATATCTATATATATATATTCAAAAATACAAAATATTATACAATATATATAGTTAGTTGGTTCTTCAAAAGTTGAGCTCCATCTCATTATAATTCCAGACGAGGTTTTCACACCACTGTTCGGATCCTATTTCCTACATCCATGAGTTTTTCGCTGTACGATGAAGTTCAGCGACGTTTTCCGGGTTCATCGGTGGGAATGTTGCAGGAGCAGGTTCGTACTAGAGGTAATAGGGATAGGGGTTGTTCATCAAATTCTAGAAAGCCCAGTCACTTGTCCCCCATTCCTCTGCTTGGTTTTGGAGTGGCTGTTCGGGAATAAGCGGTTCAGGTATGATAGGTTCCATATTTATTGGCATCTCTGGTGGTATTGGCCTGTTCAGGTTAATTTCATCTATTGGCCCGAAAAGATCACAGTTGGCCAATTTCCTATCCAACTCCTCCCAAGTGGTTATCATTGGGGCTTGGTTTAAATCTTCTCCTATAACTTCTTTACCCTTTGGTTCAACAGTCTTTTTAATTTTCTGAGTGGCTGGATTCTTCTTTCTACCTCTCTTCCAATCTAGTACCCTTTTTCTTTTCTTTGGTGGTGCTTTCAGTTGTCCCTCAGCTTGGTATCCGGTCTGATTCTCTGCTGTTTCCATATCTGCTGGACTCACAAATATGTTCTGGAATACATCTACTAACTCGCTCATACTATTAATTTTAAAACAAAGAAAACAACGAACTCCGAAAATCGAATATCATATTGATTAGTATCACAGATGTTTCACAGAAGCATTTTAATCGCATTCGTAACTACTAACTTTAAGTAATTTCACATTACTTAATTAGCTTAAACATGTGGCTCTGATACCACCTTCTGTCACAGCCCCCGGCCCCACCCTGGGCGGGAGCCGTGACCAGAAACAGTGGTACTGGTTTTATTATAAGTTTCGTTGCGGAATTTTCATCAGGACCGGATGTCAGGAAAATTTATCAAAGTTTTCAAAACACCAAATTTTCATTTATTAAACTGTGGGGTAAACCCTATTTACAAAAAGGAATTTCACTAGGAAATCATTGATTACAAAAAACACGTTTATTTCAGGGTTACATAGCCACTTATTTAAGCTGAAGTGCTTCATGGCACTTTTTCCTTTATTCATAGTAAGTCCCCTGAAACGCGTTTTAAAAACATTTGGTCAGTGGAAAATACTGGTGAGTTCATTCAGTTGTAAGAAAACACATTGTTATTATTTAAAGGATTAAATAATAGCGACAACGTTTCGGGATTTTAGGGGCTTTGTTGAAAGAAACAGAGATACAGGGAGTAGGGCGTTGTTTTAAACGATCGAACTGAGCGATCTGGACTAGTCCCAGGCTGCTCCTTACATAGCTCACCTGGGTTTCTCCAACGCGTCGCGCGGAAATCATGGGTTTCTCTCACGTGGCGCAAGAACACCTAGCTAGGGCTAGGTCAGCCTCATCACCAGCATAGCCTTACCACTTGTCGCGAAATGATGCCATATGGTGTGGACCTCCCCCGCGCGTCGCGAGAGGTTTGAGGGTATCTGGCGCGTGGCACCTGGGCTTCCAGGATAAGATCTCTCCATTTTTCGTGTCAGGCCTCGTTGTGCGTATCCGGGGTTTCGATTAAGGCTCGTTTTAGGATGTTTTTGGGTATTGTTACAATATGACGACATGTTTTATAGTTTAGATCATGTGTTTTAACGAATGGTGTGTTGTGATGAATTGTGTGTTTTAGTAGGGAGTTTTGTTGAGCATATGTCTTCTAAAGTTGAATGATCTATTAAAAGAATTGTGTGTTTTATAGTTTGAGTGATGTGTTTTACCAAATTTGATAAAACACGTCTGATCATTTGCAAAATACGTAAAACACATTAGATTTAACACACAAAAATAAATTTGACGAAACTAAATCGTGTATATTAACACAAAACATGATAACAATACTATTCAACACACAAAATATAATATATATATATATATATATATATATATATATATATATATATATATATTGTCTAAAAAATAAAATATATCATTTTGTGAAGAACACATAAAATTTTATAACACACCAATAGAAAAATACACATCAATAACTAGTATAACACATCTTGATTAACCAATAACTGAACAAACACAACATCAGTAACTACAAATGCATGTCCTTCATTAAACATGCGACTAGTTAACTAATCGTAGCCCTTGATTTTCAATATACATGTGGAAATCAATGGCAATGATTTGATGATAAAAATACACTAGTGTATTTTACGATTTGATGATGTAAATCAATGGTCAGGATTTGTTTACTCAGTTCACAAATAAACTAGTATTTACCCTAGAACCCTACCCTATATATAATCAATATAATCATTGTTAAAAACCATGACTTGAATAGCAATACAATCATTCAGATGTTAAAACACCATGATTGTATTACAATTTAAGTCATGGTGTTTTTGAAATTTGTATAATGTTTTATACATGCAAATAACAAAATGTTAAAACGAATTTTTTTTGGATGAAACAATACTAGATACAAGGATTCGAATAGTAGAAGATATATGAAACGTAAATTGTATATATATGGTTTCTTAAATTTCTCAAAAAACAGTTTTGCATGATCTTCCATGATTGAATTTTTATACGAAATTGCAGTATTACCTTTAAACTTTAATTATAATTTGTGCCACTTACACTTCTAAGGTAAACATCCTTTATATAGAAACCTTAACCCCTCTCTCTCTCTATATAGAGAGATAGTATAAAATGAAAATTCATATAAGTTGTGAGAATTTAGAGAACTCGGCCTTACGAAAAGATTTTTTAAAAAACTTTTTACCAAAAATAAAAAAAATCAACTTTTCCAAAAAAAATAAGAAAAAAACCTTGTTTTTTTTTTTCATTATGGCAGCTATAAATGCTGTAAAAGGTGATGTCATGCTTATGTCATCACCTTTTTACAGTCGCTGTAAAGGGTCGAAAAAATCACTTTAAAATTTTTTATATTTTTTTACGGCGGTGTTTTCTAACATTTAATCTAGGGGTGTGAAAAAAATGGAGTCGAAACTCGCGCAAGAAGGTTGAGTTCTACAAGTTCTTACAACTCGGGGTGGTTTTTGATTGATCACCCTATCCTATATATAAGTAGTTAAGATTACAATTGAAAGAAATAATAAAAAAAAATATAGAGATATGAACTGAGAATGAGACGTGAGAGATTTTTCCTTTATTAAATGAGAGTTAATTTAGAAAAGAATATTTTTTAGTTAAATTAGAGCATTCACAATGGTTCCCTTATATATTTATGAAAATGATTGTGAGTAGGAAAAAGAAAAAAAATAAAGATATAAAAATAATATTTATTAAAAATAAGAAAGAAAAAATAGTAATTTTAAATGCTATCATAGGGTTAGAAATAAAGAGCCTGTTATGTATGTATTTGTTGTAGATGCATTAATTAATTGTACAAGTCTCTTTCTCTATCTCACTATATGCCTAACACTATATAATTATCTTGTTGAAAAGAACCATTATATAAGTATATATATTCCTTGAGAGACATCTTATTTTCGAACTAACAATATGTTAGAGGACTACAATACCACATAATACATTTGCATATAATGCATAAGAGATAATCAAATTAGTAGGAGTGAGAAAATATGCTAATTACATAACTATTTTATGCATTATATATAAAGCATTAGATACAAATATATCATGTAGTTCTCATAGTTCTTAACATATATTGATTCTGATTTTAACAATAAATTAACTTTTTTTTTTTTGCATCAAGTTAAAAGTACATCTTTTCTAATAATCCTTTTTGATTGCGATCACATATTTATGAAATAAAGTAACAAAAAAAAGCCAAGGGAATAAAATCGTCATTATGTTAAAAAGCGACCCTTCAAAACGGCCGCATATATATTTAAAATGCTGGTCATCATTCTCCATTTAATTAGAATACTTTTGATCCTTAAGCAAAATCATTATTTTAAATTGTCTCCGAAAGTACAAAATCCTTATTATGATTATGAGTAAATAATATTTACATACTCATTTAATTTGTTCTTCTAATCCGAAAGTACAAAATCCTTATTATGTTATGAGTAAATAATATTTACATATTCATTTAATTTGTTCTTCTACTAAGAAGAAGATATGTATTCATACGCTTTTATTTCTTATTTCTTCTTATTATTTTTTTGTTACTTTGAGAATTCTAATATTTGACTTATAGTCAGCAAACTCAATGCTAAAATAAATTATGTTGGTTTGTATTATGCATGTCACTATGCGAATAGGCTAAATAGGGCGTGTATTGAATATTGTATAGACTAGATACGAACACACGACTCAAGTGCGAATGCGAGAGGTGTATATGTGCCACTTCGTACGAAGTTAAATATGCTCACTTCGCACGAGGTTTGTCAGGTCCATAAATAGCGTCATGTGTTCATAGTTTTGTAAGGTTTGAAGTTCCCAGAGGGGGAACGCGCTAGCTTAACAAGATGTATACTCTTTCGGTATAAATGGAAAGCTTCCGCTTATTCTGCTTCTACTCCTTTCTTAATAGTATTCTACCGAATTAGTCCTATTTTACCCAAACTTCCGTCTACAACCGCTGGATCCTGGAATTCAATTGGTATTAGAGCTACGGTACCGATTTAATGGAACTAATCATCGATTGAATCACCTACGCTCATGAATTATGGACTTTAAGAGGTTTTAGACGTAAATCATCAAATAAACGGACAATCCACAGACAAAAATTAAAATTAAACCAAAGGATTGTTAGAAAATGAATTTCGACCAAATCTGTGAAAGAATCATCATGAAATTTGAAGAGATGAAGAATCTGGATCGAAAAATGTGATCAGATTTACTTCGCACGAAGTGAACCCAAAATGCTGAAAAAAGGCATTGAAAAAATTTGTTGATCGTATTGATGAGACGAGTGTCCAGAAAAAAATTGGTGATAGAATTTTTTTTGAGATTTTAATGAAAAATACGGGATGTTCGGAAATACCGTCTGGAGCTTCAGAGAATAGATATCATGATGCGATCACAGATTATTGAAGATAGTGGGTAGTCATTGATACCTGTGCAGAATGATTAACTTTTGGTATAAGTAACTGTTAATGGGCCATAACGTAAAATATGCATTTGCTGAAAACTGAATTTTCCAGATTCGAGGGGAATTCGGTGAAGAATATAGAGACGTCAGAATTTGCAAAAATGAGAGGAATAAAAATTTTACATGTAAATATATTAAAATTCTGACATTTTTGAAATTCATGACTGTGCAACAGTATTTGTGTGGTTTCGACTTCAGATTATACGGGGATGCAGAAGATCTAGATTTGTTAGTTCGTGATCATAGGAAGTTCAGAATGTTCGGATCGTGATACGGATTGATGTCTTGTGGTTAGAGTCCCGGGTCTTCGTCTCGTCCATGTAGTAGGATTAGCATCAGGAAATGCAACTGTATTGTCGATACGTATAAGATTGTCACACCTCGATTTCCACGTGTAACCCGATGGGGAATATTGTGACGTATGTTAATATCATCATAACCAAACAACACAGAATAGCACAGCGGAAGTATTGGAATTATAATATCATTACAAACCGAGATATTCAAAGTTCAAATATAACAACAATGGTTTGTAACGAAGATCCACAGGCGGATCGAAAATATACATAAAATGATAACAGACTCTACATGCAAATCCTAAGGTCGCAACTCCTCGGTATATGCCCCGCAGCTTCCGGCCTATTTCGTACTTGTACCTGTAACTTGATCTTTGAAAATACGTCAGTTTACACTGTAAATACGCTCAACCGACTCATTTTGGAAATCTTTTCGAAAATGGTTTTAGGTGCACTTGGCACATTTTCATAAATAACTTGGGACAGTACAGACGACCTTGTATACAGATTTACATGTCAGGCTTTTACATATGGGGCCCGGTACAGAAACCGAGACCTGATCGACTGACACACCACTCTGAACTTTCACATAGAAAGCAGATAGCAATTACCCAGTGTATGCCTACACGCCATGCTATATTGTCGTGGCCACTAGCACTTTAGTGAGCCAAGGATATCCAGGACACGGTCAAGTCCACCTCCAATGTTTTAGTTTCAGACAAAACAGATCAAAACCGGGTTATGCAAGATTCTAGTTAATTACCACAACTGGATAAAACATGATCCCATACCCGACCAAGCGGTAATAATTTATCGTATCCCAAGCCCGTATAAGGGAAAATAAGTTAAGGGTATTTACCTGAAGTAAAGTCTTGTAAAGTCAGAACTCAGCCGCAGATCAGAAATAAGCACAGGTACAATTTACCGGAAGGCGTTTAGTCTAGGATTGATGGTAATTATTAACCAATATTAGAATGCTAACGGTTCTTAATGAAGTCCTAGACTTGAACCGGTTAGACTTACGTTAAAACAATACGGTACGATACGCTAGATTAAGCGATGATCGGAATAGAATGTAGTTCAAACCCGACAAGTACTAAGACTTGTATAATATGGGCAAACTATTTACATTCTGGAATTTGAGATAAAAATGATAAGGTTAAACCCGTTTTGGTTAAATTACGTAAACTAGTTACATAAGCTTAACCGTGCGCATATAAGCGATATCGGGTAACCGGATGAGTCATGAACGAGTTCCATATGCCAATATACTTTTAATCAAGTTATAATATCAGTAGGATATCAACTTGTATGTCCGTTATGGTTTTAAAATCAATTAATGCCTCAAAAGGGATTTTTGGTCATTTAGCGACGTATAAAAGGAACTTGTGTATAATCTGATGTTACGACCATAATGATTCTGTGAAAATACTTTATTTATGATATAATATCGGTAGGATATCAAACATATGTGTGTTTTATAGTTTAAGACCAAATGATGCACCGTAGGGGCATTTTGGTAATTTCACACATAGTTTCGAAAGCTTATTTGGGATTCTGAGTAATTATGTACTACTATAAAAATACTTAATGAGTTATAAAACAGTAGGCAACAAGTCCTTGTTGGTAAATATGGTTTAAAACCATACTATGCGCCGAAAAGGCGTAAAAGTCGTTAAATGACGATATTTGCGATATTTTGTGAAAACTGATGTTATGACTAGGTTTAAATAATTAAAATATGTTATTTAGTATAACATGTCAGTAGGAAAAGGTTTCATATGGAAATCATGATTAAAAACCATTTTAAGTGTCGTAAGGGCGTTATCGTCATTTAAGAGCGTAACATAAGAACTTGTGCATAAACTCAGCTTATTTACTGAAATGATATCCCAAAATATCCTAATCATGATACTACATCAGTTGGCAATAAGTTTGGTATGAGAAATTATCTTTAAAATCGTTCTATGCGCCGAAAGGGCTTTACGGTCATTTTAAAGCTTAATTTACGACGAAAATTCGATTTATGACCAGATTTGTAACACCAGAATATGTTAAACATGTTAACACATCATTAACTAATTCATTTGCATGTTCAACGGCATTTAAAACCTCTTTTTTAAATAAAATGGCGAAATAGTCGAAATATGGCATTTTCAGGAAACTCGCATAAGACTCGGATATCTAGTGTTATCATGTAATATAACCTCAGAGGGTTATGCTACATCATAATACAATCATAATGAGACCTTACATCAGTAGCATACTAATCTAATTCATTCATAACCGAAAGTCAACGCAGAAGTCAAAATTCACGACATTCGGTTGCGAATCGATCCTAAACCTGAAATTGACGAGTCGAACCTGTTTACACATGTTCTAATAATTATTTTCAAGTTGTTCATGTGTTAAAGCATATTTTAGAAAGCCTTAATATCAGCTTATGAATATTTCAAAAATCTGGCCCGTTGACTTTTAAATATATATATATATATATATTGACTCGTCAGTTGATCTAGCAAACATGGTAGTTAGGAGGTGCCCTTTTGGGGGATTAACACCTACCTATTTACGATCACGTAGCCACATTCGGATTGATCCATGGCTGGACCATCATGTCCTTAGCTCAAAGTCAAGGCGTTTTTCATTAAGACTTTGACTTTAGCTTAAATCCTAATGAAATAACTTAGCATGAAGGTGAACACTTACATGAGGTCCTATGGACTGAAGAAACTCAAAGAAAAGATTCTAAGTAATCAGGATTCTCTAGAATTGATTATAGATGAAAGGATTTAGGAATGCAAACTTGAACCCATATGTTCATCACATATTTGCAATGATTGAGGATCAAGGAGATCTATCTAGGTGTTTAGAAGCATCATATGATATTTACATGTGTCCTAGAGGTGTCAAAACCAGGTTAAGAGTGGCAAAACTAGATAGGTGGCGATCTAGGAGGTTATACATGATGACTAAGCAGTTTCTGGTCTATATATGGGCTTACGGACCGCAAGGGTCCAGCCTTACGGTCCGTACCCAGCTCAGCAACCCAAGTTTCACTTATTTGCAGTTTTGGCCCCTGGACTTGTTTCGTCGCGTTTTGTCACCCGTAACCCCTTTTAACCTGATTTCAAGGCTCGATAGAGGTGTTAAGGCATAAGTGACTTGGATTATGTCTGGAAATATCCCGGATGTCGGTTTGTTTGGTTGTACGGTTGCGTGTTTTGCTAAAATGCGTAAAACGCTTAAACGAACCCAAAACGATCGAAATTTCGCAACGATGGACATCCGTGCATCCTTATCAATAAAACACAAGATTTTATTGAATGTACATATTTAAATTTACATATAGGGCCTATATTCAAAAATACGAGAATTCGGTAAGTTTCCGCAGTTTGTCAGGAACAGTCCCTGGACTTTCAAACTTGCGTGAAACGTTATAATAAGTGTGTAAAGCCTTCATTGGCATATAATAGGCACACATAAGAGTATGAATAATATTATACGAATCTCAGTTCGTTAAAAGGTCACTCAGAGGCTTAGTTTGAGCATGTTGACACTTTTAGACCCTTATCTATTAATTTATCGTTCAGAGGTTATAAAACAACATAACGATGCATTTGGTCCCTCTCGTTTTAGCACATGGCATACAAGGATTAGTCGGACACGTGTCAGAATTTTATAGGATGGGTTTTTACGAGGTGTTACATCCTCACCCCCTTAAAAGAAATCTCGCCCTCGAGATTTTATTCAAACGATAGAGGTAAATTTGTCGCATAGTGGACTCAACCTCATGCATATTTGGGGTCTCTACAAGCATCCCATTTTACCTTTACAATAGGCACATGCTTTCTTAGAAGCTTTATATCTTGTCGATCTTCAATCGATATCGGTTTTTCAACAAAACCGCTGGTTTTTATTAATCTACATACTTTATGTAGTATAGTTAGCAACCCATTAGCTAGTCTTATTCTTTAAATGCAATCGTGAAACACCTTGTGAATTCTACTGAGCTTCTCAAGTAAGTTTAACTTAAAACTAGAGACTTGATACATACAATTATCTCGAATGGTCTTCACACACACACACACACACACACATATATATATATATATAATATTTAAGTCATCCTTCTTGCCAAAGTACATCTCACTTTTCCAAGGTGATGTCTTTAATAGTACCTTGTTCCCTACTTGGAACAAAATTTCGCGTCTCTTGTCGACGTAATTCTTCTGCCCATCATAGGCAGGTTTGAGGCGATCACAAATTTGTCTGATCTTATCTGTTGTCTCTAGGACAATCTCAGGTCTTATTAGTTGGACCTCCCCAACTTCTATTCCACAAACAGTGTTTGACACTTTCTTCCACACAAGGCCTCCAAAGGAGCAGCCTTGATACTTATATAAAACATTATAACTAGGGTAAAATGGTAATTCCAACCATCACCCAAATCGATCTTAAAATGGTACTTAACCCTTTTGTAGTTAGTCGAACAAATTGTTGATCCTGGGATGCAGATAACGATTCTCAATCTCTACATGTTAAGCTTGCGGTAATCAGCGGTCAACCACATCAAACCGTCTTTCTTAATGATCAAAATCGGAGCTTCCAAAGTGACGAGCTGGACTGTACAAGCCTTTCTTCAAAACTTTATTCACTTTGGGGGCTCAATTATCCTTTTCTTTTTCCGTTGATGTTAATTGATATGGAGCTTTTTGCAACATGTCCAACTCCTAGTATGATGTCAAATTTTAACTCCACTTGCCTCTTAGGAGGTAAATCGTGTAGTTCTTTAAAGAAGATATTAAGATAAACAGAAATGATATATATAGTTAAATCTCAGCCTTTGTTTTATCTAACGTCGCTTGTGTCATTAAAATGACATATTCGCCCTTTGATACTTGGATGCCTTGAGTGGAGACACTTACTCAAGCATCTTGATACGGAATATCTCCTTGAATACAGTTTGCTGATTTTAGTACAATATGACTGTTGGAAGATCCTAGTGGTTCCATGCATTAAACCTTCATGTTGATCAGGCATGAGAGCAATCTATGGGACTCAATAAGATACTGCCAATTACCATATGGCGCTTTTATCAAGCTAGTTTGGCATTCATAGTCGATAGAAATGAACGAGTTTAATAAATAAATAAAATAGTTTAATAATAATAAAATTTCGTCGTACTTCAACCGAAGGAAGAGCATGACTGATTTTAGAGCATCCATAAAAAAGGAGCGATTTTCTATGGTTTTATTGGTAAGTTCTATCTTATACTTAATATTTGGGGTTCTCATTGGATATATTAGAAGTTTGCTAGACTTGTGGTTTATAAAAGACTTATTAGTGCCTGAATCAAAACAGAACTCTTAGCAAACATAACCTTAATTAATGATAAGGAATGTACCGAATAGCTTGTTAATATTTACTGCCTACTACATTCGTCAGGAAAATATTCAGGCGGTTCCTTTCTTAGCCTCTCCATGCTTAGCTGCACCGTCTTTGGCCGCTTTGGGGCAGTCAGTACTTATGTGGCCTTTGTCGCCACAGCTGAAGCAGACCGCATTCTTTATATCCCTATATTCATGGGACTGATGATCAGTTCTTTTTCAAATACCACATTGTTTTGGTTTTTGGTCTGTTCGACATTGTCCCCAGTGCCTTTTGCTGCAGGTCTCCCACGTAGGCTTTTCATCCGACTCTTGGTGGTTCTTATTGAATCCAGACTTTCCCTTTTTCTTAAATTTCTTGGAGTTATCCTTCTCCCTTTCTCTTTTCCCATCGGTCTCAGCTTTGACTGATTTTTTTTATCTCACTAAATCCTGAGTGAGAATCAGAGCTAGGTCTACAGCAGACCTATGTGTTCTGGGCCTTGAAGCCCTAACATTTCCTTAATTTCTGGCGCTAAGCCACCAATAAAACGAGCAATCTGTTTTGGTTCAGGGGAAACTAGGTATGGCACTAACCTAGACAAGGAGTTATAGTCGGTCACATATTTCTGACAATCCAAATTCTTCATTGCTAGAGATAAGAAATCCGTCTCTATCCTTTCTAACTCATGAGGTGGTCAATATGTTTCTTTAATCAGATCCATAAACTTGGATCGACTCAAATTATACAAATACACCTTTCCAGCAGACTATACCGTAGTTTTCCACCATATTAGGGCATTGCCCTTAAATGATTGTGATACAAATTTCACAATTTCTTTGTCAGCGTAACCACTGATCTCGACTACGGTTTCTATTCATTTAACCACCTAAGGGCTTTAACTACCCCTTCTTCCCCTTTGAAATCATGGGGCTTACAGGATACAAAATTCTTGTATGAACACCCATCCTTATTGGAACGCATCTTCTCATGATGCTCCTAGTCTCTCACTCTTACTCCTCACATTTGAGGAGTGTATCTCACTATCCCTTGGATTCGATCGAGGTATAGACGAGTGTTTCGATAATTGTTTGAAGCGAGAAGCACCCGACTCTTGTTGCCTTGCCGTATAGGCATTCATAGCCTTGTCAACCTCTGTGGCAATTAAAGCTTGTAGATCATTTTTACATATGACAATATTTGCATTTGCATTATCATCGTTACGCTTGCTGTTGGCTCCGTCAGAAGTTGCCATTGTAGCTACTTGGTACTAAACACCAATTTGTATTCTATTAGCTGGTCATTCGCATTTGATGAATCATTGAATCTATGCCATGGTATTATCAGACCATTTTGGCTCTAAGTTAGGTATATAAATCCCTTGCCTTTTGGATCAGTTTGCTCGAAGTCACAACTGTCAGGCTTTGACATTTTAATGAATGTCTAATAGCTATGTATATATAGCCTAGGTCTCAAAGGACCATCACATGTGTTTAAAAGATCGAACATAGTCCTGAAATATTAGACAGTGGATTATAAAGTCACATTTGACCTTGTCGTAACAACAATTTAAGTAGCTCGTAAACTTGTCACAAAAGACTTAAAATATGGCACAATTGGCCTTATAAAAAAAATATAAAGATATGGCACAAACGGCCTTGTCACTAAGGGACATTATATGATATGGCACAAAAGGCCTGGTCACAAAGGACATCAAAATACGGCACGAGGCCTTGTCACAAGGACGTTAATATTAATATATATATATAATATATATATATATATATATATATATATATATATATATATATATATATATATAATATATATATATAAAGCCGCGATCTTATTGATCAACAGGTTTTAAGGCTTGAACATAGTTCATTACCTTTGGATAAGGGGTCGTAGACCACAACTGTCATTGTCATAATTGACGTTATTATATAGCCCGTAGGCAAATCAATTGACATCTCGAATGGATGTTAAAATAATAATTATTGGACTAATAATAGTATTCACTATCTATTGATCTATGAGGCTTGGGCATAGCCCACCACCTTGGACAGGGAACCATAAAGGTCACAACTGTCATTGCTTTATTGACAATATAGCCCGAAGGCAAAACACCACTAATGGATGTTAATTTATAGCTCAATGGCATTGCATCACTAATGGATGTTAAATCGTGGTCCGTAGACACTTCATCACTAATGGATGTTAGATTATAACTCGTAAGCACTACATCACTAATGGATGTTATTTCATGGCCCATAGGCATTACATCACTAATGGATGTTAAATCATGGCCCGTAGGCACTACATCACTAATGGATGTTTATAATACGATCATCGCACTGATGATATTTAATTGGATCACAATGATCACATTGGACATAGTCCATTACCTAGATGGCTCGTGTGGTTTCTCAAGTCACACTGCCAGGAGGTTAATACCTTAAACATATTAACTTTTAGGACAATCTTAAAATGGTTTAGATAACTAGCCCAGATCGGGCAGACTAGTGAGGTTTAGAACGTAGTTCACCGCCTTTGGATAGAAGGGACTCCACAAAAGGGATTTCTCAACCTTAACTATCAGGGTAGAAGACCATCTTAACTACCGTTTCGCCAATATATGTGACCTATTGCACTCGGCGGGTGTAAACCATTAAGAAGATCTTTGGATATGTTTCGCAGGTCATAAATTTCGAATCAAAATCAAGACGTTCGCTTAAACAATGAATATAACGAATACATATATAATAATGATAATGACTCTTAATCTTTCCATAATTCATTAGGAATTTACAATCGCGCCTTAAACAGGACTTTTAATAATTAACTTGTCCATGCGGGGACTTAAAAACATCACAAGTCCACACATGGACTAAAAGGAAATATATAAGTCCTTATAGGGACTTTAAGAAATAACATGTCCACGAGGGACTATAATGAACAAATGTCCATTAAGGAATTATTTTCATTAAATGTCCGCACAGGGACTAATTAGAAGAGACATGTCCTCTTAAGGACTCAAACGAAAAAGAAATATAATTGATAGAAGAATTCTCTTGAGCCTCCATTGCTTAACTCCTGATATTTCTCTTCGTGGTTAATTGCATACGGTACTAACACTGAAGGTTAGTGGATAATGTAAGTTTTCCAAATCAGGATCCGTTGTAGAAGCAAAATTCAAGGATTCAAGGGTTAAAAATAAAATGGATTATGGATTTGAGTTTGGTAAGCATAATCCAAGTTTGGAATTCCAAGAACTCAGATGTAAGAAATATGGGTCATAAGTATTCATCGGTATTATCTTAGAAGTTGGAGACTCAGGGACCTCTGGTATGGAATCCACACATGCAGACTTCAAAATTTGAGCCTTAGGGACCTTCAGTATGGACTCTGAAGTCTAGTTTAAGGTTTTAATAGGTTTGGGTTTAAGAATAAGTTTATATAAAGTCTTTTCTCCAAACAGGTCGCATTCTTAACTTAGACGTGGTACGAAGCATAGCATTCTGTGGCTTCGGATGAGAAGAATTTTTATTAATGGCTTCTTTTCTTGGCGACTTGTTTCTGAAATACATAAAATCGAAAGCAAGATTTATTTAACAGGGATGAGAGCATTCCTATATCAAGTCTAGACTCCGAAAGGTATAAGGAATATGCTACTTGTCATTTGAGATTAACACAAAAGGCTAGTGTTTAATTCATTCAAACGATTGGCTCTGATACCAACCTGTCACACCCTGATTTCCACGTGTAACCCGATGGGGAATATTGTGACGTATGTTAATATCATCATAACCAAACAACACAAAATAGCACAGCGGAAGTATTGGAATTATAATATCATTACAAACCGAGATATTCAAAGTTCAAATATATCAACAATGGTTTGTAACGAAGATCCACAGGCGGATCGAAAATATACATAAAATGATAACAGACTCTACAGGCAAATCCTAAAGTCGCAACTCCTCGGTATATGCCCCGCAGCTTCCGGCCTATTTCGTACTTGTACCTGTAACTTGATCTTTGAAAATACGTTAGTTTACACTCGTAAATACCTCAACCGACTCATTTTGGAAATCTTTTCGAAAATGGTTTTAGGTGCACTTGGCACTTTTTCATAAATAACTTGGGAAAGTACAAACGACCTTGTATACAGATTTACAAGTCAGGCTTTTACATATGGGGCCTGGTACAGAAACAAGACCTGATCGACTGACACACCACTCTGAACTTTCACATAGAAAGCAGATAGAATTACCCAGTGTATGCCTACACGCCATGCTATATTGTCATGGCCACTAGCACTTTAGTGAGCCAAGGATATCCAGGACACGGTCAAGTCCACCCCCAATGTTTTAGTTTCAGACAAAACAGATCAAAACCGGGTTATGCAAGATTCTAGTTAATTACCACAACTGGATAAAACATGATCCCATACCCAACCAAGCGGTAATAATTTACCGTATCCCAAGCCCGTATAAGGGAAAATAAGTTAAGGGTATTTACCTGAAGTTAAGTCTTGTAAAGTCAGAACTCAGCCGCAGATCAGAATAAGCACAGGTACAATTTACCGGAAGGCGTTTAGTCTAGGATTGATGGCAATTATTAACCAATATTAGAATGCTAACGGTTCTTAATGAAGTCCTAGACTTGAACCGGTTAGACTTACGTTAAAACAATACGGTACGATACGCTAGATTAAGCTATGATCGGAATAGAATGTAGTTCAAACCCGACAAGTACTAAGACTTGTATAATATGGGCAAACTATTTACATTCTGGAATTTGAGATAAAAATGATAAGGTTAAACCCGTTTTGGTTAAATTACGTAAACTAGTTACATAAGCTTAACCGTGCGCATATAAGCGATATCGGGTAACCGGATGAGTTATGAACGAGTTCCATATGCCAATATACTTTTAATCAAGTTATAATATCAGTAGGATATCAACTTGTATGTCCGTTATGGTTTTAAAATCAATTAATGCCTCAAAAGGGATTTTTGGTCATTTAGCGACGTATAAAAGGAACTTGTGTATAATCTGATGTTACGACCATAATGATTCTGTGAAAATACTTTATTTATGATATAATATCGGTAGGATATCAAACATATGTGTGTTTTATAGTTTAAGACCAAATGATGCACCGTAGGGGCATTTTGGTAATTTCACACATAGTTTCGAAAGCTTATTTGGGATTCTGAGTTATATTATGTACCTACTGTAAAATAATTTAAATGAGTTATAAAATCAGTAGGCAACAAGTCTTTGTTGGTAAATATGGTTTAAAACTATACTATGCGCCGAAAAGGCGTAAAAGTCGTTAAATGACGATATTTGCGATATTTTGTGAAAACTGATGTTATGACCAGGTTTAAATAATTAAAGTATGTTATTTAGTATAACATGTCAGTAGGAAAAGGTTTCATATGGAAATCACGATTAAAAACCATTTTAAGTGCCGTAAGGGCATTATCGTCATTTAAGAGCGTAACATAAGAACTTGTGCATAAACTTAAGCTTATATACTAAAATGATATCCCAAAATATCCTAATCATGATACTACATCAGTAGGCAATAAGTTTGGTATGAGAAATTATGTTTAAAATCGTTCTATGCGTCGAAAGGGCTTTACGGTCATTTTAAAGCTTAATTTACGATATATTACAAAAATTCGATTTATGACCAGATTTGTAACACCAGAATATGTTAAACTTGTTAACACATCAGTAACTAATTCATTTTCAAGTTCAACGGCATTTAAAACCTCATTTTTAAATAAAATGGCGAAATAGTCGAAATATGGCATTTTCACGGAAACTCGCATAAGACTTGGATATCTATCGTTATCATGTAATATAACCTCAGAGGGTTATGCTACATCATAATACGATCATAATGAGACCTTAAATCAGTAGCATACTAATCTAATTCGATTCATAATCGAAAGTCAACGCAGAAGTCAAATTTCGCGACATTCGGTTGCGAATCGATCCTAAAAATGAAATTGTCGAGCCGAACCTGTTTACACATGTTCTAATAATTATTTCCAAGTTGTTCATGTGTTAAAGCATATTTTAGAAAGCCTTAATCTCAGCTTATGAATATTTCAAAAATCTAGCCCGTTGACTTTTAAAAATATATATATTGACTCGTCAATTGATCTAGCAAACGTGGTAGTTAGGAGGTGCCCTTTTGGGGGATTAACACCTACCTATTTATGATCACGTAGCCACATTCGGATTGATCCATGGCTGGACCATCATGTCCTTAGCTCAAAGTCAAGGCGTTTTACGTCAAGACTTTGACTTTAGCTTAAATCCTAATGAAATAACTTAGCATGAAGATGGAACACTTACATGAGGTCCTATGGACTGAAGAAACTCAAAGAAAAGCTTCTAAGTAATCAGGATTCTCCAGAATTGATTATAGATGAAAGGATTTAGGAAGATGCAAACTTGAACCCATATGTTCATCACATATTTGCAATGATTGAGGATTAAGGAGATCTATCCAAGTGTTTAGAAGCATCATATGATGTTACATGTGTCCTAGAGGTGTCAAAACCAGATTAAGAGTGGCAAAACTGAGATAGGTGGCGAGCTAGGAGGTTATACATGATGACTAAGTAGTTTCTGGTCTATAGATGGGCTTACGGACCGCAAGGGTCCAGCCTTACGGTCCGTATGGACCGAGCTCAGCAACCCAAGTTTCACTTATTTGCAGTTTTGGCCCCTGGACTTGTTTCGTCGCGTTTTGTCACCCGTAACCCTTTTAACCTGATTTCAAGGCTCGATAAAGGTGTTAAGGCATAAGTGACTTGGATTTTGTCCAGAAATATCTTGGATGTAGGTTTGTTCGGTTGTACGGTTGCGCGTTTTGCTAAAATACGTAAAACGATTAAACGGACACAAAAACGATCGAAATTTCGCAACGATGGACATCCTTGCATCCTTATCAATAAAACACAAGATTTTATTGAATGTACATATTTAAATTTACATATAGGGCCTATATTCAAAAATACGAGAATTCGGTAAGTTTCCGCAGTTTGTCAGGAACAGCCCCTGGACTTTCAAACTTGCGTGAACAGCCCCTGGACTTTCAAACTTGCGTGAAACATTATAATAAGTGTCTAAAGCCTTCATTGGCATATAATAGGCACACATAAGAGTATGAATAATATTATACGACTCTCGGTTCCTTTAAAAGTCACTCAGAGGCTTAGTTTGAGCATGTTGACACTTTTAGTCCCTTAACTATTAATTTGTCGTTCAGAGGTTATAAATAACATAACGATGGATTTGGTCCCTCTCGTTTTAGCATGTAGCATACAAGGATTAGTCGGACACGTGTCGGAATTTTATAGGATGGGTTTTTACGAGGTGTTAAAAGATATCGGAGGGTGTTCCCGAATGCTCACTGATAATCTAAGGTGTCAGAATGTTTATTCTTCAAACAAAGGAATTGCTTTTAGGACTAACCGCCGGGAAATGACGATGTATTTTGTTTAAGTTGTTGCCGGTCAAGCGAAGAAAACTATAATCTGTTATTGTGACTGAAGATGAAGAATGTGATACTGATCGTGAAAGAATGTTTCTCAGATCTGATTGTGTTACCAGATTATTTGTTATTCAATGAAGATTTGTTGATTGGGTCCATTTCATGATCAATCATTCAGGGGTATGCTTAACAGAGATTACATAAAACGGGATTTCAGATTTTCGTGGGTGTTCACTAAGTTGAAGTTTACCGGTGGGGTGATTCAAAGTTTCTGTCAATTGTCGGTTGGGTTTTTGAAGATTAAGAGACTCAGCTCAGGTGCTAAAATGATCAATCAAAAACCAAATGTGGACGTGGTTAAAGTTGAAACAAAGAAGCTGTATTGATTAGTTTCAAGTTGGTGATTATTTCAGAAAATTGGTCAATTAAGCAAATCAGAAGAGGTCGGGACCATGCAAAATAAATAATAAAAAAAACGAAATACTCTCATACATTCACTCATGTGATTATAAACAATTTCAAACCTCTAAAATTAGGAGTATCGATCGGTTCGATTTATTTGGTTTCGAAATTTTGTACCTCCAAACTAAACACCGAATCAAACCGAATCGGTTAAAAACCAACCAAAACGATTTCAACCAAATTCAACCGAATTGAAGCAAAGTACTTTTTTCTTGATCATATTCATGTTTGTGTTCTGAACAGTAAGTCCAAAACTAATTTAAACCAAAAAATCAAACTACTCAACATGTTATAAGATAGTTTAAAAGCAAAAACACACAAATCTAGAAAATAGTCTTACACACAAACATAAAGTTCAAACTTCAAGTTCGAACACAAAGATCATAGAAATTTAGTATTTAGGTTAATAAATTTATATGGCACAATAAGTAGCACAATTTTTATTTAATAATTAATTAGTTAAATAGTTTATTCGGATAACCGAATAAACCAAATAAAAAATGTGGAACCAAACATCAAATTTACAATTCAGATTCGGTTAAAAATCAAACCGAACACCGAATTCATTATTCAGTTTGGAAATTTTGGTTACGGTTTGGTTTATAGTTTTATTTCAATTCTGGTTTTTATGAACACCCCCTAGCAAAAAAAGGTGTTTATAGAACTCATTGTAATTTCTATATCCAAACACTTATTTCATTAGCAAGTGGTACGTATTAAGGATAAGGGGAATTTGTGTGGATGGTCACTAGTGTAGTTAGTGAGAAAATGAATAGTAATCACTACCTCACTTAGTGAGACATGAAGTATAATCTTTATAATATTAATGAGAAAATTATATAATTGATACTACCTTGATTGATGTGAGAAATTCTTAGCAAAACAATTGATGGATGGTATGGAGCGGATATAAGTGTTGAGATTCCATGGTGATTAGTTAAAATTTTATTTATCAAAACCCGGTTCAATAAATAATAGTCAATTAATTAAGCAAGATAATAAATAAAACATAGCGGAAAATAAACGAGTGATCAACAATAAACGAAACTCGACAGGATCCGGTTACATGCAAATACGAGCACAGTGATAAGGAAATCTAAAACCGATGAGAAAGATATACCTCGGTTAATAGCTAACCGGTTGAGACACCGAGGTTCAACGAACACGTGCGAGTGACATGAACTAATGAAGCGCGGGTATAGGCTAGGTAGTGGTGGTGGTGGCCGGCGGTACTGGTGGGGGCGAGCAACGGCGGCGGCGATAGTAGTTGTGGGTGTTTAGAGAGTTTTGTGCAAGTTCTTCAACCTCTAAAAGCTAGTCCATACATTCCTTTATATAGTGTATGGAGATGCATCCATTCTTGCCAAGTGGCAAACATGCATGCCCAAGTTGGATAAGTGGCGAGAAGTTCATGCATGTGTGACAAGTGGCAATGCAAGAGTGCATGCGCGACAAGTGGCAAGAAGTTCACACATGTGAGACAAGTGGCGATGCAAGAGTACATGCGTGACAAGTGGCGTAGCATGGGTGCATGTGCGACAAGTGGCGTAGCATGGGTGCATATGCGACAACTGGCGAGATGACTGTACCAGTGTCACCCGGTCCATGTAGTCGTCTCTCAGTTAATACCCGCAACAAGTTTATTAGTTAAGATAAACAATTATATTATTAATAACGAGTATTAATGATATAAACCCGCTCATGATCATAAATATAATTATGATCCATTCAGCATATCGTTCGTAATTACCAGTTAAATCAATTAAGTAGATTTTAGTTTGTTGCGCATGGTGTAACTCTTACGGGTTATAACTTGCTCGGCCGCGTTAATTAGCGAACCGGTCCATTTTTCCAACAGTCTCCCACTTAGACGGTTTTCCATTAAGTTTGTTAACGCTGACAGCCAGAGGCGCTCTTGCTATACATGGCTGCCCCTCAACAAGTTATGAAACTTTAAAGTCATTAACCAAAACATCTTGGAACATCCTGTTGCAAGACAATGAGCTTACGGTAATCGTTGTTATCTATCCTTTCCTTATAAGACATCAATTGAACAATGAAACATGGATCAGATTCAATCTCACATGGTGTTTAATCCTTATCGTTCTCGTTCAAGAATCAAAGTGGTTCAATCAAACACACAGTAAGTTTGGGTAATGCCTTACACTTCACCAGTTTGAATCAACGAGGGTGCCCCGATGTCTAACTGTTACATATAATGTAAGAGTACATAATCCTATCTTGACTATATAAAACTCCCACTGAACTTCAGAACTACTCCCAACCAATTCCTTTATGATTGGTAGTTACGCGATAGTGGTTGGCACTAATCAAATAATAGTCTTTAGTAAACGAAAGTTCTTGTATGTATCTCAGATCAAAGGATACTAAATGAGTATACCAAACTCAAAAAACATCTTATAACTAAGATCCATGAAGATGATTTGATGCGATTTACATCCAACGTCATTCATAATGATGTTTGTGAGTTTGGAAGTCAATTTCTTGAGTCCAAAGTCAGAAGAGTCTTAATTCAGAGTCGTTCCCACGAGTCTGATCGACTACGGATAATTTAGAATACAAGATTCATGGATTAAATGTATTAAAAATCGAACATAGTTGTAAGATTCAAAGTTTGCATTTAACCAGTAAATCAAAAGTGAATTCAAAAGGTACAACTGTTTGAATGTTCGTACATCCAAATACTAAATCAAAACAAATGGCTAGCTAATCTAAGACTGATAGCATTCCTGTGATGGTCATGCTTGTCGTGAGTCATCGGTTTAGTGAACGGGTCTGCTAGGTTTTGATCTGTGTCTACCTTGCTTATTATGATGTCTCCTCATTCCACTATTTCCCGTATATAGTGGAACTTTCTTAGAATGTGCTTGGCCCTGTGATGAGATCTGGGCTTTTTGGCTTGAGCTATGGCTCATGTGTTATCACAAAACACCTCGACTGGTTTTTGAATACTTGAAACCACATTGAAGTCGGTGATGAACGACTTTGGCAGCATCCGATGCACCTATATATTTGGTTCTTCTCAAGTACCTCAGAATGTTCTTCACTGCAATCCAATGGGCAATGCCAGGACTTTGCTAAAAACGACTGGCCATGCTTAAAGCATAAGAGACGTCAGGTCTAGTACATAACATAAACGTACATGATAGAACCAATTGCTGAAGCATATGGAACTGCTTCCATTTGCTTAATTTCAATGTCCGATGAAGGAGATTGCAATTTATTCAACACGGTTCCTTTAGTTATAGGAACACCTCATTTCTTGGAGTTTTCCATCTTAAAGCGTGTAATCATTTTGTCTATGTACGTACTTTGACTTAGCCCTAGAAGCTGCTTAGATCTATCCCTATAGATCTTGATTCCCAGAATGTAAGCAGCTTCTCCAAGATCTTTCATTGCGAAGCAAGATCCCAAATAGTGTTTAACCTCGTTAAGCAAAGGGATGTTGTTTCCAATGATTAGTATATCATCCATATAAAGGATGAGGAATGATATGGTGCTCCCACTAGCCTTTCTGTAAACACAAGGCTCATCTTCATTCTTAACAAAACCAAACTCTTTGATCTTCTGATCAAAACAAAGATTCCAGCTACGAGATGCTTATTTTAGTCCATAAATAGACTTATTTAGTTTGCACACCCTAGTTGGATATTTAGGATTGACAAAACCTTCAAGTTGAACCATATAGACATCTTTAGAGAGATGTCTATTAAGAAAAGCGGTTTTGACATCCATTTGCCAAATTTCGTAATCATAGTACGCAGCTACGGCAAGCAATATCCTGATTAATTTGATCATAGAAACGGACGAGAAAGTCTCATCATAGTCAATACCCTGAGTTTGAGGAAACCCTTCGCAACGTCGTGCTTTATAGGTGTGTACACTTCCATGCATATTGGTTTTTCTCTTGAGAATCCATTTGCTCCCTACCGCCCAAGATTCGGAGGGTAGCTCAACTGTCACACCCCGATTTCCACGTGTAACCAGTGGGCCCGGTTGGGGATTATCGTGACGTAGTTGATAACATCATAACCAAACAAACACAACATAGCGAAAGTCTTGGATTTAAATTACTATTACAAACCAAGTGTCCAAAGTTCAAAAATAAATTACAAGGCTTATAATGAAAAGATCAACAGGCGGATCGAAATAAATATATACAAAGTGTTGTTCAACAGACTTTTAAGCAACCTAGGGACTTGCAAAATCCTCTATTGTCACTATAGCGCAGCTCCCGATCTATTACGTGTTGTCACCTGTAACTTGATCTTTTGAAAATACGTCAGTTTTCACTGGTAAATACTAATAACTGACTCATTTTGTAAACATTTATTGAAAATGATTTTTGGTGCTCTTGGCACGTTTTATAAATAACCTGGATAGTTCAAAATGACCTCGTTTACAGTTTTACATGTTTGTCAATACTTATGGGGTCCGGTGCAGAAACCGAATAACCTGATTAACCGACACGCCACTTAAATAATCCACCAGCGGGATTTAATATTTTTTATTCAGCATTAACGTCTGTCAGGTGTATGCCTACACCCCGCGCTTAAGGTCGTGGCCATTAGTAACTTAAATGAGCCAAGGATATCCCAGACATGGTCGAATTAACCCCCAATGTTTAAGTTATCAAACAATACAAAATAAAACGAGTTATAAGGATTTAGTAAATCACAATCCGATAACATGATCCCAAACCCGACCAAGCGGTATTATTATACCGTATCCCAAGCCCGTATAGGGAAAATAAGTTAAAAGTATTTACCTGAGCTAATTCTTCAATAAAATAATACTCAGCCGAAATTTCAAGAAGACAAGTAAGGTAACAATCTACCGGGAAGCTCTTAGTCTGGAAATGATGGTGTTTATAACCAATTAGAATGCTAATGGTCCTATCTACTTTGAAGACTCGAACCGGGTAGCTTAAGAATAATAACGGTACTAAACGCTAGATTAAGCGATGACCGGAATAGTATGTAGTTTAGACCATACAAACACGGAGACTTGTTTAGTATGGGTAAACATGTTACATTCTGGCTTTTTGAAATAATATGATAAGGTTTAACCCGTTTCGGTTAAATTACGTAAACTAGTTACGTAGTCCGAACCGTACGCATATAAGCAAAACCGGGTAACCGGGCGAGTCTTATACAAGTTCCATATGCCATTATACTTTAAACATGTTGTAATATTAGTAAGTTGTCAACAAGTTGGTCCGTTACGGTTTTAAAATCCATTTATGCCTTAAAAGGGCATTTTGGTCATTTTATGGTTTATAAAAAGACTTCATGAGCAAACTGATGTAATGGTTATCAACTTACTGTAAAAATAGTTTAACTATGATGTTATATCAGTAGGATATCAAGTATGTGTGTGGTTTTAGAGTTTAAGTACAACTATGCCTAGAAAGGGCATTTTGGCCATTTCACACATCACATGACGAATTATTTGGGAATCTGGATTTAGACTATGTACCTACTGTAAATATGTTTAAAATAAGTTTTGAAATCAGTAGGTATTAAGTCTTGATGCTCCAATATAGTTTTAAACCATACTATGTGCCGAAACGGCGATTAAGTCGCTTAGATGACGATTTAAATGGTATTTGAGTGAATCTGATGTTATGAACAGGTTTGTATGATGAAAATATGTTGTATAATATAATATATCAATAAGTAATGGGTTTTGTTCCTTAAAAATGATTAAAATCCATTACTAAGCAACCATGTCATATAACACCAAAGGGTTATAATACAATATATCATGGTCACAAGGCAACCTAATTTTAGAAGCTAAGGTTGCTAAATCGGGTCAGAACTGAAGGTTAAAGCAAAAGTCAGCTTTTGCAAATTTCGGTTGTGAACCGACCTTAAATTTGGACTTGACGGGCCGAATATGTTTAGACATGTTCTAATACTTATTACCAAGTTATTAAAGTATTGAAACTGATTTTATAGCACCTACATTGCTAGATATGAATTTATTTCAAAACTGACCCGTTTGACTTTTTATTAATATAACTTGACCCGTCAATTGACCAAGCAAACTTGGTAATTAGGAGGTGCCCTCTTGAGGGTATAACACCTACCTAATTACGATCACGTAGCCACGTTCGTTACGAGTGTGGGCTGGACCGTAATGGTCTTAGCCGAAAGTCAAAGCGTTTTTTCGATAACACTTGACTTTTGGCTTTAAAGCCTAAGCAACTGAAAAGAAAGGATTGGAACACTTACAAGTGAATCAAGAATGACTAAGAAACTCAGGGGATTGTTCCTTGAAGATCAGGAGCCTTCCAAGTGAGTGATAGAGAGAAGAGATTTTGAGAGGTGCAAAGAATGAAGGGTGATGAACTCCCCTATTTATACTTGGAGATCATGAACAAGATTAATCCAAGTGTTTAGAGAGTCCTAGAGATCACTCCAAGTGTTACATGAGGTGTCCAAAACCGGAATTGAGGCCATGGTTTCGGAATTCAGGAGCTGAAGTGGGTTAGGAGGTGGCAAGCATGCAGGTGCCGCAGCTGGCTGCAGATTCTGTGAACAGGCTCCTCCCGCGCATCGCGCGGGGACACTAGGTCCTTGGCACGTGGCGCCACACAACTCACAAAATTTCCATTTTGGCCCCTGGACTTCTCCAAACTCCCATATTTCAACATAAACGCATGTTATATTCAATATGGCTCATGTTTAGCACTCTCGGGAGTATGATCGAGCTTCATTAAGCATGTTGACACGTTTAACCCCTCAACTTTAACTTTCACCACTCAGAGGTTATAAAATAACATGTTGGCGATTTTAGTCCCTTTCGTCCAGCATACGGCATACAGAGATCATCGAGACACGTGTCGAAATTTTATAGGACGTAAAAACACATGGTGTTACATCCTCACCCCTTAAAAGAAATCTCGACCTCGAGATTTATTCAAAAAGGTAGGGGTACTTTTGTCGCATCAAGGACTCGACCTCCCAGGTATACTCAGGGCCTCGATGGGAATCCCACTTGACCTTTACAATAGGCACGTGATTTCTACGAAGCTTCTTAACGTGACGATCTTCGATCGCTATCGGTTTCTCAATGAAACGCAGGTTTTCGTCAATTTGCACATCCTCGTGCGGCATTGCTAGCGACTCATCAGCTAGACATTTCTTTAAGTTTGAAATGTGGTACACATCATGAATTTCACTTAGCTTTTCGGGTAACTTGAGCTTGTAATCTATGGACCCGACTCGTTCGATAACCTCGAACGGTCCTATATATATTGGGCTTAACTTGCCCTTTTTACCGAATCGCATGACGCCTTTCCAAGGCGACACCTTCAGTAACACTTTGTCCCCAATTCGGAACTGAAGAGGTTTGCGCCTCTTATCCGTGTAGCTCTTCTGCCTATCTCGGGCAGCTTTGAGACGGTCACGGATTTGCAAGCTTTTATCTGTAGTTTCTAGGACTATCTCAGGTCCTGTTAGTTGGGCTTCCCCAACTTCCGCCCAACAGACGGGCGTTCGACACTTTCTCCCATACAAGGCCTCAAAAGGGGCAGCCTTGATGCTTGTATGATAACTGTTATTATAGGAGAATTCAATCAAGGGTAGGTGGTCGTCCCAACTACCACCTAAGTTGATCACACATGCTCGAAGCATGTCCTTAAGAGTTTGAATGGTACGCTCACTTTGTCCGTCACTCTGCGGATGATAAGCGGTACTGAAGTTCAATCGAGTGCCAAGAGATTGTTGGAAGCTTTTCCAAAAATGAGAGGTGTATCTTGTATCTCTACCGGATACAATAGACACCGACACTCCATGTAGGGACACGATCTCATCCACATACATCTTAGCCAATTTGTCTGAACTTAACGTTTCTTTGATTGGCAAGAAATGTACTGACTTAGTTAGCCTATCCATTATGACCCAAATCGTTTCATTACCACGCTTGGTCTTTGGCAACTTGGTGATCAAATCCATAGTTACCATTTCCCATTTCCAAGTGGGAATCTCGAGTTGTTGTAGAAGTCCTGACGGTTTCTAATGCTCAGCTTTAACTGGCGAACACGTCAAGCACTTAGCTACATAGGTGGCTATGGATTTCTTCAAACCCATCCACCAATAATTAGATTTTAAGTCCTGGTACATCTTATCACCTCCCGGGTGAATAGAGTACTTAGTGTTATGCACTTCCAGGAGGATCAAATTTCTAAGTCCCCCAAATACTGGAACCCAAATTCGTCCATTGAATCTGAGGATTCCATCATTACCAGGTATTAACTGTTCGACAGTTCCACCTAATTCCTCATTTGCAATATTAGCCTCCATCAGGGCTTGCTTCTGCGCATCAAGTAGCCTTTCATTCAAATTGTTTCTGACTTCAATGCTTTTGGCGTTAATCCTTAAAGGTTTAATCCTTTCTTTGCGGCAAAGCGCATCAGTGACTACATTTGCCTTGCCGGGATGATATCAGATTTCATAATCATAATCATTAAGGGTTTCCATCCAACGGCGTTGTCGCATATTCAAATCCTTTTGATTGAACAAATGTTGGAGGCTTTTGTGATCGGTGTATATAATACACTTGGTTCCGTATAAATAATGCCTCCAAAGTTTAAGTGCAAATACAACGGCACCCAACTCCAAATCATGGGTAGTGTAATTCTTTTCATGCACTTTAAGTTGTTGTGATGCGTAGGCGATCACTTTGCCTCTTTGCATAAGCACACATCCCATACCAATGTGTGATGCATCACAATAAACGACAAACTCCTCAATGCCTTCTAGCAAGGTTAAAACTGGAGCATTGCTCAGCTTTTGCTTTAAGGTCTCGAAAGATTCCTGCTGCTTTGGACCCCAGTCGAATTGATATCCTTGCGAGTCAAAGTAGTCAGGGGAGTGGCTATCCTTGAGAAATTCTCAATGAATCTTCTATAGTAACCAGCTAGTCCTAGGAAACTGCGTACTTCCGAAGATGTTTTTGGCGCTTCCCTATTCATTATGGCTTCAATCTTGGCAGGATCGACTTGGATACCGCGTTCACTAACCACATGTCCAAGAAACTGGACTTCGCGAAGCCAAAATTCGCACTTAGAGAATTTTGCCTACAACTTCTCTTTTTGTAACAACTCTAGAATGCACTTTAAATGTTTCTCATGATCGGATTGATTACGTGAATAGATAAGTATGTCGTCAATGAATACAATGACAAACTTATCCAAGTAAGGCTTGCAGACTCTATTCATGAGATCCATGAATGTTGCGGGTGCATTAGTGAGCCCGAAAGGCATCACTAGAAATTCATAATGTCCATATCTCGTCCTGAAAGCGGTCTTTGGGACATCTTCACTTCTAACCTTAAGCTGATGATAACCAGACCTCAAATCTATCTTGGAGAAATAACTTGCTCCTTGCCGCAGATCGAACAAATCATCGATCCTGGGCAAAGGGTAACGGTTCTTGATCGTTATCTTATTGAGCTCTCGGTAATCAATGCACATACGCATTGAACCGTCCTTCTTTTTGAAAAATAAGATCGCGGCTCCCCATGGTGACGAACTAGGCTGTATGAAGCCTTTTTCCAAAAGTTCATCTAGCTGGGTTCTTAATTCCTTCATTTATGTTGGGGCTAAACGGTAGGGTGCCCGCGCAATAGGTGCAGATCCAGGTAGTATGTCGATCCTAACTCGACTTGTCTATCCGGGGGTAGACCAGGTAATTCCTCAGGAAAGACAACGGGGAAATCCGAAATAACAGGTATATCTTCAATCTTTGGCTTAGGTTCATCAACGGTTACTTGTGCCATATAGATAACACAGCCTCTCTTCATGTATCAGGAGGCCTTAAGCATGGCAACTTTTTCTGGCAACCCATAATGCATATCTCCTAAGATGATGAGCATTTCACCGGATGGGGTTTTGATCTCGATTAGTTTCTTATCACAGGCAATGCGGGCTTGATTATGGGATAACCAATCCATGCCTAAGACTATATCGAACCCCGCCAATTTCATTGGCATAAGAGAGATAGGAGTCAAATGATTCTTGATGGATATAAAGCATCCATCCAGAATGGATGAAGCGGTTTCAATGGTTCCGTCGGCAAGTTCTACCTCATACGTTATGTCTAGAGTTCTTACGGGTAAGTTTAATAGTTTGCTAAATTTATGGTCAATAAATGACTTATCAGCCCCCGAATCAAATAGAACTCTAGCAAAGGTATCGTTGATGAGGAAAGTACCTGTTATAACGTTGTTATGATTAACAGCCTCCCGGGCGTTCATCTGAAAGCCTGAGCGTTGCTTTTCTTAGTTCCACTAGATTTTGCATTATCATCCTTTGCATTTTTAGTGCAGTTGGTCTTTATGTGACGTTTCTCGCCGCATTTATAGCAAGTCGCATCGTTGATATCCCTGTAGTCCAGGGTCTTGTGTCCTACCTTTTACAAATACCACAAGGTTTAGCTTGTGGATCAAACCGACGCTGTCCACCGTGTCGTTTCTTGCAGATTTTACATTCAGGTCTATCCTCAGACCTACTCTGACCCTTATGGGATCCAAACTTTCCTTTCTTATTAAACCGCTGGTAGTTATCATCTTCCCTTCTCCTTTTTCCCTCCGTTTCCTTTCGAGCCGACATCCTCCTCACATAGTCTTGAGTGAGGGACAAAGCTAGTTCTACGGCAGATTTATAAGTGTTAGGCTGAACAGCTTTAACTAAGCTCCTGGTTTCCGGAGCCAAAGCATTAATAAAGCGCGCAATGCACTTCGGTTCTGGAGTGACTAAATAAGGCACCAGCCGGGAGTACGAGTCGAAGTCAGTAACAAACTTCCGACAATCGAGGTTCTTCATCGTGAGGGCAAAGAAGTCCATCTCGATCTTTTCCACCTCATGCGGTGGGCAGTATGTATCCTTAACAAGGTCCACAAATTGGGACCATCCCAAGTTGTATAGGTGGACCTTTCCCGAGGATTGCATTAATGCCTTCCACCAAATCAGGACGCTACCCTTAAAACACTGAGACACAAATTTTACAATGTCCTTATCAGTGCAGCCACTTATATCCACTACGGTCCCAATCTCATCAAGCCATCTTAGGGTCTCAATAGCCCCTTTCTACCCGTTGAAGTCTCATGGTTTACACGAGACAAAGTATTTATATGTGCAGCCATCCTTAGAAGTATTAGTTTTGTCAAGGATTTCTTGTTTCTTAGCTTCATTCCTCACGCTTGAGGAATGTACAGATCCCTCTTTCTTTTCGGAGGTGGGAGGTTTTGAGACAACTTTTGATACAGTCTTAGAGTGGGTAGCACTCGACATATAAATTTCTCTAAGGTTTTTTCCATAGCCTTACCTACGGGTGTATCTATGCAGGCCTGGAATTCATCCTCGTTAATGACTATGTTTGCTTTATTGTGATCGTCATCGTTGTGGTGACTGCTTGCACCGTCTGAGTGAGCCATTTATGCTTCGATACTATACGGTGATTTAGGAATCTTATGGGTTAGCCATGGTATGATTAAACCATTTAGGCTTTAGCATTATAACGAACGCTTTTCATATAACTTAGGTCCATAGAGACCATGAAAGATCCTTTGGAATTTATTAGCGGAGCGAGGCTCGCCAAAAGAGGTAACAAGATTGCACATGCAACCAAAATCTGAAATTTCATTAAAACGGTAGGGATTACATAATTGCCTCTAAAGAGGTCTTAGTACAAAATTTAGTCCGCGCAGGGACTATAATAAGAAAAACAGTACCCACGCAGGGGCTTAAAAGAAATAACAATGTCCTCGCAGGGACTTTTTGAAATTAAAATTACATAATGGAAATACAAAACCTACTCATTCTTCCTCCCTTATAAATTTAGTCATTTTCTTCTCCGACTTATTAACTTGTTGCCGCATTTCCTGACCTGATCTAAGGCCTCATTAATGGCCTCAGGTTGTGCTTGTGGTTGGGGTTGAGGCTGAGGTGGAGGTGGTTGCGGTTGAGGCATACCCAGGTGCGTGTACGTATATGGTGGATACCCGGTAGCCGCATAAGAAGGGTAAGAAGGTGGATAACTAGGAAAAGGATAATGATAAAGGGAATTGTGCATGGCTGCTTCAAGGTAAGGATCGTATGAAGGAGCAGTAAAATCAGTTGCATATCCAGATAAATCTGGATAGGTAGGAATCAGGTTACCTAAACCCGATGAAGGTGGCTGACCTGCCGGTTGGGGCATCGGATCAGCAGCAGGTTGTGGGGTTGGAACCGCCACAGGTGAAGTGTTTGAGGGCCCACCCATTGTGGGTCCTCAGGGATGATGGGGTAAGATGGTGCAAAGGTGGTAGCGAACCTGACCTTTGGCCAGCACGCACCGACATGCGTGCGCCACGCCTTAGACGTGGTTGTGATGATGACTCCAGAGGTGGTTGTGGTTGCTCCACTAGCTGCAGAGGTTCATCCTCGATTTGAGGATGTGGTGATGGGCATGATGTTGGGGAGTGCTGGGGTAGGAGGGTGTGTTGACGAACACATTCTGTGCCTATCTTTGCTCATAGTCATCAGGACCTCGAAACGGAGATCCCGCCAGGGAGTTCGAGCCACTAGACAGCTCGATGGGATGACCATATGATCCGGTTTGGGGAAATTCATCCGGATCGGAATCCTCCTCCATGTGTGTTGGCGAGTCGACTGGAGGGGTTTCTGGTGAGGGTTGGTTGACTGGGTTGACAAAGTTAAAGTTGAAGAATTCTTGGTGTGAATGGGAATGAGAATGGTGTGATTGGTGGGAATGGTGAGAATGGTAGGAATGATGAGAGTGTGATTGAGGCGGGGAGTACTCGTGTGAAATGGAGTGTCTGTAAGGTTCAAAAGGGGACGAAGAATCTCCGGATCCTTCGTAAGGGTTATGTTCAGGTAGATTAGCCGCTCCAGCTATAGAGGGTCTGAATGGTGGGCTGAAAGATGGTCCAATCATAGAGGGTCTGCCCCTCATGGGACCCTTGCCCTTGCCCCCGGCCTAAATTTTGGTGGCATGATTCCTGCTTCAACAACGAGTCAAAACAAAGCAAAACAAAAATAATAACTTAATAATGAAATGAATACTCTTAGGTCACAGCCTAGACTCGGAAGTCAAAGGAATGTGTCATTGTGTATTTTCGAGATTAAACACAAAAAGCCTAGTGTTTAATTCACCCGAACGTTGGCTCTGATACCAACCTGTATCCAGTGGGCCCGGTTGGGGATTATCGTGACGTAGTTGATAACATCATAACCAAAAAACACAGCACAACGGAAGTCTTGGATTTAAATTACTATTACAAAACGAGTGTCGAAGTTCAAAAAAAATTACAAGGCTTATAATGAAAAGATCCACAGGCGGATCGAAATAAATATTACAAAGTGTTGTTCAACAGACTTTTAAGCAACCTAGGGACTTACAAAATCCTCTATTGTCACTATAGCGCAGCTCCGATCTATTGCGTGTTGCCACTGTAACTTGATCTTTTGAAATACGTCAGTTTTCCTGGTAAATACTAATAACCGACTATTTTGTAAACATTTATTGAAAATTATTTTTAGTGCTCTTGGCATGTTTTAAATAACTTGGGATAGTTCAAATGACCTCATTTACAGTTTTACATGTTTGTCAATACATATGGGGTCCGGTGCAGAACCGAATAACCTGATTAACCGACACGCCACTTAAATAATCCACCAGCGGGATTTAATATTTTTTATTAAGCATTAGCGTCTGTCAGGTGTATGCCTACACCCCGCGCTTAAGGTCGTAGCCATTAGTAGCTTAAATGAGCCAAGGATATCCCAGACATGGTCGAATTAACCCCTAATGTTTAAGTTATCAAACAATACAGAATAAAACGGGTTATAAGGATTTAGTAAATCACAATCCGATAACATGATCCCATACCCGACCAAGCGGTATTATTATACCGTATCCCAAGCCCGTATAGGGAAAATAAGTTAAAAGTATTTACCTGAGCTAATTCTTTAATAAAGTAATACTCAGCCGAAATTTCAAGAAGACAAGTAAGGTAACAATCTACCGGGAGGCTCTTAGTCTGGAAATGATGGTGTTTATAACCAATTAGAATGCTAACGGGTCCTATCTACTTTGTAGACTCGAACCGGGTAGCTTAAGAATAATAACAGTAATAGTATGTAGTTTAGACCCGACAAGCACGGAGACTTGTTTAGTATGAATAAACATGTTACATTCTGGATTTTGGAAATAAAATGATAAGGTTTAACCCGTTTCGGTTAAATTACGTAAACTAGTTACGTAGGCCGAACCGTACGCATATAAGCGAAACTGGGTAACCAGGTGAGACTTATACAAGTTCCATATGCCATTATACTTTAAACATGTTGTAATATCAGTAAGTTGTCAACAAGTTGGTCCGTTACGGTTTTAAAATCCATTTATGCCTTAAAAGGGCATTTTGGTCATTTTATGGTTTATAAAAAGACTTCATGAGCAAACCGATGTAATGGTTATCAACTTACTGTAAAAATAGTTTAACTATGATGTTATATCAGTAGGATATCAAGTATGTGTGTGGTTTTAGAGTTTAAGTACAACTATGCCTAGAAAGTTCATTTTGGCCATTTCACACATCACATGACGAATTATTTGGGAATCTGGATTTAGACTATGTACCTACTGTAAATATGTTTAAAATAAGTTTTGAAATCAGTAGGTATTAAGTCTTGATGCTCCAATATAGTTTTAAACCATACTATGTGCCGAAACGGCGATTAAGTCGCTTAGATGACGATTTAAATGGTATTTGAGTGAATCTGATGTTATGAACAGGTTTGTATGATGAAAATATGTTGTATAATATAATATATCAATAAGTAATGGGTTTTGTTCCTTAAAAATGATTTAAATACATTTTAGGTGCCGAAAGGGCAATATCGTCATTTAAGGACATAATATGTGAACTAGAGCATAAACTCAGTTTGCAATCTGAATTAAGATCCCAAATAATCCTAAAAATGATATTACATCCGTAGGTAAAGAGTTTTGAGACTCAAGTTATGTTTAAAGCTATTTATGTGTTAATACGTAATTTGGTCGCAAAATGCGTAAGTTATGCGAAATAACCATGTCTTGGACTTTAAATCAGAAAGTTGACCTCGACATAAGTTTAACAATTTATTACATTAGTTGGTACTTCATGTATATACTTATTTATATTTAAACTTTATTTTAAATCTCTTAGGGACTTTTTAGCAAAATTCGGCATATTTTGTGGAAACTTGCATAAACACTCGGATTACTAAGCAACCATGTCATATAACACCAGAGGGTTATAGTACAATCATGGTTGCAAAAGTCGCTAGGCGGTCCCTAGTCGGTCGACGGGGAGTTGAGAGTACTTGGTCTAGGCGGAGAGTACACGGGGAGTACTCGGACATGTTAAATTATAAAGAAATTACTTTTTTGGAGATTAAATATATGTCAAATAACATAAAAGTACTAATATTTATAACAAAATACGTGAAAATAATATTCATTCTTTAATATGATAGGCATAGAAATTATGTTTTATTATTACTCAAGTCAAACTAGGCTCGAATTGACCTACTAGATTCGATTTGGCCGTGGTTGACCGTGTCTGAGTAACTCTGAGTAATTAGGCGGAGTCGAAGAAAGTCCCCTCGGCAGCCTACCTTGTAGCGGCTACTCGGGGAGTAGTCGGCCTTGGAAACCTTGTTTTACAACCATGAGTACAATATATCATGGTCACAAGGCAACCTAATTTCAGTAGCTAAGGTTGCTAAATCGGGTCAGAACTGATGGTCAAAGCAAAAGTCAGCTTTTGCGACTTTCGGTTGTGAACCGACCTTAAACCTAGACTTGACGGGCCAAACATGTTTAGACATGTTCTAATACTTATTACCAAGTAATTAAAGTATTGAAACTGATTTTATAGCACCTACATTGCTATATATGAATTTGTTTCAAAACTGGCCCGTTTGACTTTTTATTAATATAACTTGACCCGTCAATTGACCAAGCAAACTTGGTAATCAGTAGGTGCCCTCTTGAGGGTATAACACCTACCTAATTACGATCACGTAGCCACGTTCGTTACGAGCGTGGGCTGGACCGTAATGGTCTTAGCCGAAAGTCAAAGCGTTTTTACGATAACCCTTGACTTTTGGCTTTAATGCCTAAGAAACTGAAAAGAAAGGACTGGAACACTTACAAGTGAACCAAGAATGACTAAGAAACTCAGGGGATTGCTCCTTGAAGATCAGGAGCCTTCCAAGTGAGTGATAGAGAGAAGAGATTTTGAGAGGTGCAAAGAATGAAGGGTGATGAACTCCCCTATTTATACTTGGAGATCATGAACAAGATTAATCCAAGTGTTTAGAGAGTCATAGAGAACACTCCAAGTGTTACATGGGGTGTCCAAAACCGGAATTGAGGCCATGGTTTCGGAATTCAGGAGCTGAAGTGGGTTAGGAGGTGGCAAGCATGCAGGTACTGCAGCTGGCTACAGATTCTGCGAACAGGTTCCTCCCGCGCGTCGTGCAGGGACACCAGGTCCTTGGTGCGTGGCGCCACAGGTGTCAACTCACAAAATTTCCATTTTGGCCCCTGGACTTCTCCAAACTCCCATATTTCGACATAAAAGCATGTTTTATTCAATATGGATCCTGTTTAGCACTCTCGGAAGTATAATCAAGCATCATTAAGCTCCGGGTTCGTTAAAAGGTCACTCAGAGGCATAGTTTAAGCATGTTGACACGTTTAACCCCTCAACTTTAATTTTCACCACTCAGAGGTTATAAAATAACATGTTGGCGATTTTAGTCCCTTTCGTCCAGCATACGGCATACGGAGATCATCGGGACACGTGTCAAAATTTTATAGGACGTAAAAACATAGGGTGTTACATCAACCAAGTCCCATACTTGATTGTCACGCATAGATTGCATTTCAACGTTCATGGCTTCTTGCCATTTCTCAGATTCCGGATCTAAGATTGTAGATTTGTAGTTAGCAGGTTCGTCATTGGACTCAGCTACTAATAAGACTTCGGGACCATTTAGATGCCATAGGTATCTATCAGGTTCTTTGCGAATTCCACTACTTCTATGAGCGCTTGTGTTTATGTCTGATTCATTGGAAACAATTACTTGTTGATCAGACGGTCCGACTTCAATAGCGGTTGTTTGTGGTTCTCGAATTTCTTCAAGATCAACCACATTATGTCCAATTCCTCAATTAAGAAGTTCTTCCTCGAGAAAGTGTCCCTTTCGTTTGATGGAAAGAACATTTGCATCAGGATGGTAGAAATAATATCCGATTCTTTTATAGTATCCGATGAAACAACCTTTTCGCCTCGAGGATCGAGCTTATCATCAGAATCACTTGTGATGTATGCATCACATCCCCAATCTCTAAGGTATTCCAAATCAGGTTTACGCCCATGCCATATCTCATATGGTGTTTTGTTTACCTTTTTAGTCGGGCCAAATTGACAATGTGGGCAGCGGTCATAAGAGCATTACCCCAAAAGGAGTGAGGAAAGTTAGTTCTACTCATCATCGATCGAACCATATTAAGTAGAGTTCGATTTCTCCTTCACTCACGCCATTAACTTGGGGTGTGCGGGGTGTGCTAGGTGGAGTGGGTTTTGAAATTATTCCACACTCTTTCAGATGACTACTGAGAAACTCAAAGCTGAGGTATTCGCCACCTCGATCAGATCGAAGTATTTTTATCTTTCTATTAAGCTGGTTTTCTACTTCGTTTTGAAACTCTTTTGAGAACTGTTCAAAAGTTCCGTGCTTATGCTTCATAAGATAGACAAAAGCATATCGACTATAATCATCGATAAAGGTAAAAAAGTATCTTTCATGGTTTCTAGTCATGGTTCTGAAAGAGCCACATACATCAGTGTGAATGAGTCCTAGCAGACCATTGGCCCGTTCACCAACACCGGTGAATGGGTGCTTTGTGAGTTTGCCAGCTAAGCAGGATTCGCAATCATCAAAGGAGTCTTGTCCAGTCGATTCGAGAATACCCTCGGATTTGAGCCATTTTATGTGTGCCTTACTTATGTGGCCAAGTCTACAATGCCATAAATATATTTCATTCATACTAGTTTCGTTACGCTTAGAAAGATTATATATGTTATTACTTGTTTGAACATCAATCTCATAAATGCCATTTCGAGGTTTAGCCTCAAAATAAAAGACATCATTCAAGTAGGCAAAAATAGAAATACCATTAAAAACGTACTTGAATCCTTGTTCAAACAGTGAAGAAACCGAAATAATGTTTCTGGTTAAACCAGGTACAAACAAATAGTTATTCAAAGTAACTACAAGGCTAGAAGGACATGAAAAACAAAATGTTCCAATTGCCAGAACGGGAACTCTCTTTCCAACACCTACTATGAGTTCCATGTCACCTTGTTTAAGTTCTTCCATTTTCAGGCTCCTACAAGACATTAGCGATGTGGTAACCACATTTGGTATCAAATACCCATGTGTTGTTAGAAACAGTGAAAAGTTCAATAACATAAATGAGAATACCAGAAGAAGTGCCAATGTTATTGGCCTTGTTCATCTTCAGCTTGGCTAGATACTGTGGGCAGTGTCTTTTCCAGTGCCCCATTTGGTTGCATTCAAAGCACTGACGCTCCTCAGGAGGGTGTGGTTTTGCAACATGCTTGTTGTTGGTGGCATTTCTGGCAGCAATAACAACCTTTCTCTTACCTTTGTTCTTATGATCCCTTTTCTTGTTGTTGGGCTTCTTAACATCACCAGACTTGACCATTTGGTTGGTTTTATGTGGTATGTTCATCTCAGCCGTTTTGAGCATACCATGTAGCTCAGACACAATCTTCCCCCCAAGCATTCATATTATAGTTCATAATGAACTGATCATATGAGCTAGGGAAAGAGTTCAAGATGAAGTCCGCTGCCATTTCATCCTGCAGGGGATAACCAAGTTTGTTCATCTGGTTAATGTATCCTTTCATCTTAAGCACATGAGTACTGACACACGACCCTTCTAGCATTTTACAGCTTATGAGTTGTTTCATGGTGTCATATCGCTCCTGTCGGGCTTGTTTCTGAAACATGCCTTTCAGTTGCTGGATCATGTCATAAGCATATTTATCTTCCATGGTGGCCTGCATAAGGCAGGCTACCTCAACGGCATCCTCGTTATGCTTTTCCAATACCTTGCGAGCAGTAGTAATGTTACTTTCTGGCTCGATGTACCATCAAGTTTTTATATTTTATTTATTTTGTAAAGATCGTTGTACCATCAGGTTTTCCACAAATATAACTAATATCTTTATTTATTGTAATGAAAACCATCAAAGAAAAAGCTCTTGGAAAATAAAAGGTATATACTTTTAAATTGATTAAAACTAGAATTAAGCACCCCCGCGTTGCGGTAGGGGCTCAAAACTATGTCAAATAGCATCAATATCACATCCCCGCTAGCGACCACCAACACTGAAATTGCGGTGTGTTAATGCGAAGAAATAAGACCGAAATATATAACATATAAAAAATAACTACGTCAATCTAGGACCTGCATGTTGCCACGAACATGCCAAATGGGAAAAAATAGACGTAAAAACCTTAAACCATACACGGACGTTGCTTCGTGTTAACTTGCAAAATTTTGTACGAAGCGTAAAAACGTTGAACCACACACGCATGTTGCGTCTTGTTAGCTCACATAGTTTAGTACGAAACGTAAAATGAAAATTTGCGAAAGATAAAAAGTATAGGGGGACAAAGTTGAAAACAAAAAAGTTGTGATGTTAAATTACAAAAGATGAAAAGTTTTTTGTTATAAGTAAAAAACAATTTTGTGAGGTTGAAATTACAAGAAATGAAGAGTTTTGGGACAAAAATAAAAATTTAACTTTTTTTTGAAAATCACCCTAAACATATTGTACAACACCCTCATGCATACAAGTGTTACTAATTAATTTAATGATATATAAATATAACAGAAACAAAATATTCCTATTTAAAAAATGACCAGTATTTGCTATTTGATAATGTCGTTATAATAATGAGATAAATAAAAAACGAATTAGTCAAAAGCAACATGAAGATAGCTCATAGGCTTATTTATTTAGAGTGTTTATAAATGAATCAACAAGACGGCTTTTGACCTATTTCATTTTCAACCAAATCAAAGGTATTAGTTCGTTCTAGACCACACCGATAGGCACATAATTGATACCAACCAAAGCAAAAAAATATGAAACCCTATAGGTCGTGTAGTTTAAGGTGGAATCAAATTTAACTAAAGAAATACGATAATCGTATAAATACTTATAAATGTCCTTTTATCAATGTGTAGATTATTTAATTGAGAAGAAATTTATTGTAAAAAGAAATTTCAACTAATAAGAATACTTCATTTGATATTTATATTTAATTTCAATGTAAGCGTATAATTTTAAACTTACATATATCATTAATTTTTAGTCATCCTTTTAATAGCTAACTATATTAAATTTGTAATTTATTTTCAAAATATATATTTTTTTCAAAAATAAAAATAAAAAATTTAAAGTGTAGGACAAATTACTAGGTGTGTAATATAAATTACAGTTGTGTAGGATAAATTCAAATATGTATATGATAAAATTCAAAATGTGTAGGATAACTTTTTATGTGTGTAAACAAAAAAATTAGTGTAGCGGATGATAGTCTTTATGACTAATTAATTAGTTAAATATAATAATAAATGAGATGAAAGAAAAACTATTTGACATTTTACAATTGTATCATTTTTATTTTTCTTCTCAACCAACTTTTCTTCTCAAATAAACATCCCCTTATCAATCAATAATATATATAATGAGTATATAAGGGCATAATCGTCTCTCTTTGTTTCGCTCAAAATATCTTTAAACGTTATATAAAAGTGTTTGATTGCATAATAAATGTGTCGGATTTCAGTATGTCCCGATATTTAAAATCTATATTTTAGTTTTCTCATTGTAAAGAGTTAGAATTTCGTTTTCCTTTTATATTTGTATGTATAGTTTTATTTTTTTATTTAATAATAATGAAAATTTCAAAAGGAAACATAATACGTAATAAACTTGTGTTTCAAGGCATAGTATACGTAAAAGGTGTATTAAATAAACACATTTTTATTAATGTAAGTACCTAGTAAATTCCAGCGACGTTTTGAAAAAAAATTTACGTCGAAACGTATACAACTTAAAACGTACATAAAAAAATAAGCATGAAAATGTATTATATTTCACCCGACTCATTTCCGGAAAAAAAATAAAATTTACGTCAAAATGTAAACAACTTGAAAACGTACATAATAATAAACATAAGAACATATTATGTTTGACCTAACTCATTTCCGAGAAATATTTACCTCGAAACGTAAATCAGCTTAAATTTATACCCACACGTACATAAAAATAAACCTGTAAAACTCGATTCTAAAGTCTTTAAAAACTTATAGGGTTGTAAGTGTTAATACTAAAAGTTGAGGGGTAAAATAAAAGTATATAAAAAAACAAAGCACAAAAAAATGAAAAAAAGACAAAAAAAAAGGATCAATCATTCAAATTTACCATTAACACAAGTTTCTAATTGTAATATAATATAAACTAGGTTATGACCCTGTGTATTACACGGGTTGATTAATGAAAACTATATAATTTGTTATTTGTAAATAATTATTATTTCCAATTTACTTTTGATAGTTTTGAACAAACATACATGATAAATTTATAGGTTGTCACTAATAACATTAAATTTCATGGGATAAATCTCCTAAAATTACAAAATAAAATAAAAAAAAGTCATCAAAATTCACACTAACAAAACTTGGTAAAGTTGAATTGAAGAAACGTGCAACTATTTTGATTATTTTTTACTCTTTTTTTTTACTTTGTGTGCGTTAATCATTGAAAAAAGTCACGATATCAATAGCATATCAACCCAATGAAAATCACCACATAACGTGACAAATGTCCCTATTTTATTTCTTTTATTATATAGATTTTTTTTAAATTGGACAAATTTATATTTATATATAAAATATGTCAACAATGACTCAATGAGTGTCTTATTTATTTATTGGGTTAAGCTATTCTACAAATACTTCTAAAAATAAGAAGTGTATAAAGACAAAATGGATCGCAAAAAATGATACAATGTCGAGCAAAATATAACAAAATGCTGAAAGATATAACACGATGTCGAAGAAAAAAGCCACAACAAGTCGCAAAAAAGCCACAATAACGCAAATATAAAAGGACGCAATGATAAAATAAGATATAATGATAATAAACAAAAATTCTAAATCTATAACATATAAATCTAAAAGTGAAAATATAAAAATCTCACATCATAGAGTTTGATGAGACGGTTCCAATGCTGCTTGAATGAGGTCAGTTAGAGCTTGTTTGATACCATTTGTATGACTTTTTATTTTTATTTTTTGAAGACTTTGTATTTAATCTAAAAATTTATTTCTAAACATAAAATAAAATTTTAAGTTAGGAACCATAAAAGTAATATAATCACTATCAATATCTTAATATTAACACATTTATATGATTATTCATGTTAAATATAATTGTTTTTTAGTCATTATTACGAATAACTTTTGACTAAAAAAATAATTAATATGATCCAGTCGGTTTTGAAATAACGGATAAATCTGGTTAGTATAATCCATTTAAATTATGATCACTTATCTTTTTATGACCATTTTTAAAAATTAAGCGGGAAAATCTAATGAAAATCACTCGTGTCCCTCATTTGATTTACTTTATTATATAGTATAAAAGATTTATTATTTAATATGATGAGATTTAATATTAATTTATTATTTAATTAATATAAGATAAGTATGAAAAAAGAGGCGGGAAAATAGTAAATTAGATGGCTCCAATAAGTGACACGTGTCACAAATTGGTTTACTTTATTATAGATTACTTGGAGTAAAACCCGTGTGCAAACATGGGTGGTGTTTAGAAAACATGCATACCATATTTTATTAATCGACGAATACATTTTTTAAAGTTTAGTTAAAAACAGATTACAAAGAAAGAGAACATCTTTTAAATAACAAATAAAAGGGAACATCTTTTAAAAAACAAATAAATAACAATCGAGTACACGTTATTTTATATTCAATGATAGTAAATCTTGAAATATATCTTGATGCAAGATCGTTCATTGTTGCGGTATAGCGTTCCATAAATCTTTCACCTTCATTTCTTAAAATACAACCTTACCACATGATCCTACACAAGGATTAAGATGAAATTGGTTATGATATGCTTCAACTTATCTTTTAACATACGTGTTAAACAGATACATAGATCAACACAATAAATAAACATTCGTCAAAACATATATGAACCGCTAACTAATAACAAATTTGCGTAACACCTCATCATTAAGCAATTATAATGCATCAGAACGTACATATATATACACACACCTGAATTTCAACTGAATTTGAAATATGTCAACCTATCTGCAAATTGTTTGTAAGGTCTGCTCACAAGTAGAATCTTTCCTGCAACATAGAGTATAATAGTTCTTATCCAATAAATATCAAGAAACGGATCAAACAACTTACCATAACCAACAGATCTTATCCAATATAAGTTGTGGAGAAACACAAACATCATATATGCATATGCTTATACTGACCTTTGCATCTTATTAACGTATAAAACAATGGTTTACCTGAAAAGAGCATCCACATTCATGTCTCATCACACTATCTTTGTATTCGATACCCTGATGCAAAAAATTAAAATTAAAATTAAAATTAAAATCAAAATCAAAAAATGAAATGAACTTCTGTAATCAAATCTAAGCAAAGGCAAAAATATTTTTTTTAACAATTTGGATCATACGACTTAGATTTTGATCTGTCATAGACACATATATATTATTGTTTGCAATCGATTTATACAGCATAAAATGAATAATAATTTGAAACAATAAATCTTTAAACTCATAAAAATAAGTATTAAAATACTAACAATTACATATGAAAATGAAAACCACTCAGACATTTAAACTCTAATAGCAAGAATCAAGAAACTTTAACTTCAACTCCATCGAGCACGAACCTCTGGATGTATGTCCTTGATCTTTGTCATGAACTCCATGTCTCTATCTCTACACTCTATATTACTCGCAACACACAGGTCACGAACAGAAGTCGTGGGCATCGCCCTCAGGTCTCTCGAAACCTACTCTCTCGTCAGCAGACCAAGTTGCAGTCCGTTAAAACACCTCTTCAGCTCTTGAAGAGTAGACCTATCAGTATAAACTTGCTCTTCGATTTGTTTAATAAAATGTTGTTTTAAATCGTCAGATTGTGCAGAAGTATATGATGTCATTCTAATGTATTTATAAGAACTAATGCAAATGAATAAGAGTTGCTCTTCTATTTCACTGAATGAATCGGTGTATGATGAAAAACATTTGAATTGGCAATGGTATTATATAGTGAAACATCTACCAGCCCAAATGTCAGATTCAAATGCAAGCATTAAATAAAAATTTATATTTAAAAACCATGTACATTTAATGATTTGAGAGGTAAAAACGTGTACATTTAATATAAGCATGTACATTTATATTCAAAAACCTTGTGCATTTAATGCAAACCCTTTCAAAAATGAGTTTTCATGGGAAAGCAAGTAAAATTAAATATCTAGAAACCCAAAGGACAAAATTTAAGCCTTCAAAAACAGATTATCATAATTAGGAGTAATCTCTTTATTTAACATATCAAACATTTTAAACACTATAAAAGGCTCATGATTAGTTTGGTTGAAAACATCAACAATTCACCTTTAGAAATCTGTTCATCCAAAAACACTCACACTCTTTCTATATGGCAAACAGATCCTTTTACCACTGGGTAGATACTAATTCTGTTAAAATGGAATTTTCAGGATGTTCACTCCAAGAACAGAGGACAAATGAAGAACTTAACCAAAAAGTTGCTATCGTGAGTGACAATTATTATAAGAAAACCTAGAGTAGCATTGCACTGCTGGATGAACTTGTCCATTCTCCTCTATCAGAGTTAAAAGATAAAGCATAAGAATTTATCACACAGCTGCTGAAACAGGATCAGAAGACCTGTGATATGCTAGCTGATCTGCAAATTAAAAGAAAAATAAAATTGTTTGGAAGAAGGCGAGAGTCATAGATATCCTAGGAAGTGTTAATTATAGCGTGTAATTTAATATTTTTCAAAATCAGAATTTTGTAATACTATTTAATATCGAATGAAGAAAAATCATACTTTACCCTTAAATTCCAAATATAACTTTTCAAGCAGAGTATGCACCATCAATACAACATTTCAAATTAAATAAAATAGTAAATGTCTAAAATCGAATTAGAAACTCATTAAACGTATATAATTTTGTAAATCTCAAACCATAAAGATAAAATTGTGGTTCGTCAGCGGGTAAAAAAGGAGTATATATGACATCAAAACCCTAAAATCGGCATGTTATATAACGAAGATGAACAAATTCATACACTAAAGTTGACAACACACCTTTAAATCGGTGAAGGAAGCGCTGATTGGAAAATAGTCTCATGAGATTGAAGGCACGGTCTTGATTGTAGAGAACGTTCCTGATTTGTTCATCATAGCCTTTATGACATATTTTTACTAATATAACCAAAATAAAATATAGTAAATTCGGCCACATTTTGTGTTTAACGAAGGAGGCAGAGATTCAAGGTGTACAACCTTATACAATAAACAATAGTTCTTCATCACAACTCGATAAAATTCCAATTTAAAAGCCTAATTATCATCATAACAGGGCTAAAATTCTCAAAATAACAAAAAAATACCTCACTGTGATAACGCTTATGTGAGTGAAGATTCATAAACCTCATCTTCAGGATCTCTACTCGTTGAACAACCTCATCATTCAATATTGTTCTGTAGTTGGATTAGGCTTGCAATTCTTTCAGGCAGATTGATTACGCTGAAAACTGACACAAAAATAAAGGCAATTAATTACCCATAACGATAATAAGTAAATTTTTCATATTAGTGGCTTAACATACAAATTGTATAAAACCTGTTGTTAGTTAAATAAACACTAACATTTTGGAGACAAGCAACTATCGTACCCTAACATTCTGGTACAAGCAACTGCCATACCTTAAATCCTCCATATCTGCCACACCATGGCGACATATTGCCTCCGTGTAACAATGATCCATTTAAACAGAACACAACTACTATTCCTATTTAACGGTCGTTATTTAACAGTCGTTAAATTACTATTCCCAACCACCATTATTTAACAGTCATTAAATTACTATTACTAACCATCGTACAACCATTTCACCACATGTTACAACACCAAACAACTATAAAATGTTACTATTTCTAAATAGTGGTTTATGATGTAATAATGAGATAAGAAACGCATTGTTGGGCAGCCTATCTAATTGCCACATCAGCATGGTAATGAGTCATACTCATCTCTTCTTTATTGGATAGGGCCATTTAATGACTTCATACACCATTACTCATTTGCTCACCATCATAAATCCAAGCTTGTTACCATTACAACAATATTTGCTCATTACATTACAGTGTACATGATATTCTAAAGAAATAGGCAACAATGAACATATTCATGAGGCTTGGAGTATGCAAAAGGACCAAGCCATTATGACTGCAATAATGGTTGCAGTTACTAAGCTACCATCCTCCATAGCTGCCACACCATGGCGACATATTGCCTTAATTTTTTTATAACTCATCACAGCCTCCGTGTAACAAAGATACATTTAAACCAAACACAACTAATATTCCTATTTAACGGTCGTTATTTAACAGTCGTAATGGCTGCAATAGGGGTTGCCGATACTAAAATGCCATCCTCCATAGCTGCCACACCATGGCAACATATAGTGCATAAATGAAGATACCAATGAACCAGCATCAACATAAGCCCAACGAAACCCTATCCGCTTTGCTCGGAGGCGATGGCTAGGTATTCCAAACTAGATTATCAAACTCCTCTCTTCTCCAACTGAAGGACACAATAAAGACTAGACATTCCATCACAGTAATGGAAAGAAGTAAAACAAATAATATTTTTAGTAATTTTACATAATATTAATTGTTAAGTGTTAAACCCTAAAAAGTAAAATAAAGTTCCAGATCTGAGGCATAAACATTTCAAAATTATTTCTAAAAAAATTATCCAAAATTCCATTCAACACAAACATAAGCTCCAATACGGAGAAGAGCATAAAGCCCTGCCAGGATACAAACATAAACAAATCTGAACAATTTGGTGTTTATGATACAAACCGAGAATTCCAAAAAATATGAAATCAGACATATATATCCATGGAATATTGTTATACAGTAACGATAAACACATATACACCTTCTCATCAATCAAGATAAGATCCATCTTAAACACCGGATTCCATTTTCGGATGATTCGTGACTTAATGTTCCACATGCTCGAGCAGGATCCAAATCAACAATGAAACTCAGATTGTTATTCTAAATTGGCATTGACATGGTTTTGATTCAGATTGAAAATTCAAATTTTGAATTCGTCAGCTGAAAGGGAAGAATGGAGAGAAGATGAAAGTTTATATGAAATGAGAAGAGGAGTAAGAGATTGATATGAAGCCTCCTGATGTGCATTAAATGCATATTTGTCAGGATCTAAGTTTGAATCACTTGTAGTTTTTGTTTCTAAATATGGAAAATGGATTGAGTATGAAAGATATGTAACGCAATTAATGGAAAACTTTTACTACAAGCAATCGGTCGTTTGTTTTCATCACCATCATGCTTTCAAGTTGATAAACTTTGCATGTGATTCACAAACTCCCCCTTAGCCAATTACAATCGTTTGATAGTAAGAAATGAAGAAGATAAAGTGTGAAATGATCTTTTTCAGGAAGACAAGTTTAACAGTTACAACGTTCACCAATTTATACTAACTATCTAACCATTGAGCATCTTTTGTGACTTCATGGTTGATAGTGACAGCTAAAAAAGTTGTAACTAACAAAAACACTGCTATACTAAACTATCAGTGCATAGCACTGTTACATTGAATAAAGTAAAAACTAGTTTCTTCTATCAGACCTCTGCCTCTTGATCTTGTTTCTTCTATCAGACCTTTGCCTCTTGAACGATCAGATGATAGGAGCAGTTGTTTAGGGAAATCAGTTTAAAGGTAGATCAGAGGTTGTAACCTCTGATAGTTGAACCAAAGCTCGGATAGTGTATTTGGCTTTGCTATCATTTGTTCCTTTGTTAGGGTTCAATCCCAACAATCTCCCCCTAGAACAGATGATGCCAAAACACTTTATTATTCTTGGTTTTTATTCCTCAACAGAAGTTATCTGATTTGGCCTTTAAACTGTAATTCAAAATTCAGAGAAACTTCATCATCATCCTTTTCGAGTGTCAAATCCAAAAGAGCTTGAAGGTCTTCTACATTTAGCTCATATGCAGCCTCCATGCTCATCTTGACAGCATCACCATTAGACTTGAGCAGTGTCAATTCGTGGGATCCTTTTTCGACTTTCCACTTTAGAATTTTTGGGTCTTCTGGACTTCCAGGATGACTTTTATTGGTTGAGGTTTGTAGAGCTTTTTGTTGAACTATCTTTGTCAATTCTGCTCTGATCTTTTCACTAGCTTCATTTGTGTGATAGTCAACCATGTTCTTATTCTCTCTTTGGTGTGTTCAAACACTCTCTTGTCTACTTCATCTATCTTTTCTTGCCTTTTTAGTTGATTGAAAGCAAGGATGGAGGGGACAGATGATGAGATAGACTTTTTAGAATGTTGAGCTTTATGAACATAATCTGTTGGACGGTAAACTGGTTTAGGAGGCATGTTTGGATCTTTCTTCCTCCTCTCTTCTAACATCTTGTAAGTGTCAATCACACTGGCTTCTCCCCACCTTATCAATTGGTTCCTTGAACCATAGTGATTCTGTATCAATTCTTCTTTCATCCTCTTAAGCTTCAAGGCTCTTTCAGGCATGTCTTTCTTATGTTTTTCCCAGTTAGGAGGAGTTAGGTTCTTGTGAGGATCTTTTAACATTTCTTTCATTCTTTTAATTTCTTCTCTCAGCTCATCTATACTCCAATCCTTGAATTGTGCCTTTGTTGCCTTGTATTGCTTGTTCTTCATGATATGTTCAATGAGTTCACTTTTAAGATATTGATCTTCCCTTTCTGACAGCTTATTACTCAGATCTTTGACAAAATTTTTCAATGTTCTAGCTTTGCTTAGCTGAAAAGACATGTTGGTCTGTATCTCTCTATCACTTTTACCAGCTGAGTCTCTTTTTACTATATCCTCTACTTGTTTTAATTTAAGTTCCAGATATTCATCAACATTTGCAGGTCTTGGGTAGCCATCAAGAGATAATATAGTTCTTTTGTCAGGGTCTTCCTCAGAATAGAAGCTTAGAATTTCTTCCCTGACTGCTAGTAAATCAAGAGGATATTTCTTTGTTGCAGGTATAATCTGTAAGGGAATCAGTGGTTTGAGTTGTGGATGGTGGAAGCATTGATGTGGAGGTCAGTGGTTGTGATGATAAAGGAGTAGGAGCAGGAAAGATCTTTTCTTCATTCACAACTTTTGTAGTCCTTCTCCTCTTAATTTGACCTCAGGTGATGATGGATGAGTTGGTATTCTGGTTGGTGTCGGTAGAGGTTGGGTGGATGTATTGAAAGTAGTAGATTTTGCAGAGAGACATGTTAAAAGAGTATAGAAAAAGAATTTCATCTCTGCCGGAAAATGGGGTTTAAAGATTGTCATACCTTTCAATTGGCCAGTGTAACCCCTTTCCACAAACTCTGCTTGCATCTCTCTTAAAGGAAAGTACACAGGATGTGTCATATCATCCAGTTGAAAAACTTGAGAGATCGATTGTGGACTAATTTGCATAAAAGTACCCCAACCTTTGAAACTATTGCATAAGGGACATCATCAGCGGATGTTTTGACCTTAGCATTTTTCCAGAAATCCCAAAGAGAATCGATGTATATCTTGGTTTTGACTTCGAGCATATGTTTAAATTTTGATTCTCTTAGAATCCAAATCATTGTGTGATATCGTGTGTTGACCTTGGTTTCTTATAAGATTCCAGTGTAATTGTGTGGGGTTTTGATAATCTAGACGAATGGTGGTAAATCTTGCTTTGATTTCTTTGATTTTGTTTTAGGAGCCATGATTTTGATTGCAAAATGTTTTGAGATTTTTGGAATCGACACAGTTTGGGAATCCTCTGTTGTGGATAGAACATGGTTTTTATAGGGTTTTCGAAAAAGTGATGATGACGTGGCATCTGATGCAACGATTGTCAAATAACATATGTCCACGTGTAACCTCTAATTGAAAATGGAAGACAGTTGTTAGGTTAAACCACTGTTTGAAAATTTTGAACTTCAGAGGATACACTTTTGACAGTGGATAGACTTTTCTAAATGACAGTGTTTTTATGCTATCAGTGCTTTGAACAGACTTTGGGGATTTATTGAAAAATTCAATTTTAAACTATTTTTAAGGATGAATTTTGATTTTCTAAAAACATTTTATTGCTATTTACACATGGATCAAAAAGAAATTTTGTTTTTAATCCATGTTTAGCATTCCAAGCCTAGAGATCAAACTGTCAAAAGTGTGAGCATCAAGTGCTTTTGTCAACACATCTGCCAGCTGATCCTTGGTATGGACATGTTATAAAGAAATCAAACCTTTTTCATAGCAATCCCTCACAAAGTGATGTCTGATGTCAATTGCTTGGTGGTGGAATGAGAGACAGATTTTTGATGATATTTTTTGTCTGCTTGACTATCAAATTTTGAGTGGAGTATTTAAAGCGGTGATACCAAAATCCAGCAATTGATTTTGAAGCCACTAAGTTGAGCAGTACAACTTGCAGCAGCTATATACTCTGCTCAGCAGTGGATGTAGAAACTACAACTTGCTTTTTGATTTGCCAAGACACTAAGCAATCACCTAGGAATTGGTCTCCTCCAGATTGTGGACTTCCTTGTTGTTTTACATCCAGCAAAGTCAGTATCAGAATATCCTGCAAGCTCAATATTACTGTTAGCTGGATACCAGATACCAAGTGTGGGAGCACCTTTTATGTATCTGAATATCCTTTTTACAGCAATAAGATCTGATTTTCTTGGCAATGACTGTGATCTGGCACAAACACATGTTGCAAACATGATGTCTGGCCTTGATGCAGTTAGGTACAGTAAAGACCCAATCATGCTTCTATACAATGTTTGATCAACAAGGTCATCTTTGCCATCAAATGTGACTAGCTTGGATGTTGCCATGGGTGTGCTGCAAGGTTTACAATCATCCATATCAAATTTCTTAAATAGTTCTTTCACATACTTATTTTGATGGATGAAAGTGCCATGTTGCATTTGTTTGACTTGTAAACGAAGAAAACATTGCAACTCACCCATTGCAGTCATCTCAAACTCTGCTGCCATGAGTTTCTGAACTCTTCACACATGGCAGTGCATGTGGATCCAAGATGATGTCATCCACATAAATTTGGACAAGCATCAAATATTTTCTTTTCCATTTTAAAAATAGGGTTTTATCAATCCTACCTCTGGTGAAACCAATGGATAAGAGAAAAGTAGGCTCTGGGTGCTTGTTTTAGACCATATAGTGCTTTATTTAACCTGTAAACATGATCAATATGAAAAGCATCTTCAAAACCAGGAGGTTGACACACATACACTTCTTCCTTGATCTTTCCATACAGGAATGCACTTTTGATGTCCATTTGATACACCTTGATGTTGTGGTTAGCAGCAAAAGCTAAGAATAGTCTGATGGCCTCCAATCTTGCAACTGGAGAAAATGTTTCATCATAGTCTATGTCTTCTTCTTGTCTATAGCCTTGAACCACGATCATTGCTTTGTTCTTGACAACAATGCCCCTTTCATCTGTTTTGTTCTTGAAGACACACTTTGTGCCAATAAGACTTATATCTTTTGGAAGTGGTACAAGTTCCCATACTTGTTGTCTTTTGAACTGTAGGAGCTCCTCTTGCATGGCTTCTATCCAACTATTGTCTTTTAGTGCCTCTTGGTACTTGACAGGTTGTGTGAGTGATAGAAAGCCAGCAAAAAGAAAAATGTTTTGGGATTGGCTTCTGGTGAGCACTCCCGCATTGATGTTGCCAATAACTTGATCCACATGATGGCTTTGAGGAAAATCAATTCACCTTGATATGGGACAATGGCATTCTGAGGTGAAGCTTGCAAATGTGTATCATCTTAGCTATCCTCTGTTGGTGAATTTGATGGTCCAGCCTCTGATTGGAATGGTGGTGGAGGAATTGATGGAATGGATGTGAAAGTAGGTTGACTTTTGTCCATTTGTTGTGGACTTTTATCAACAGATGTTTGGTTTTGAGAGCTGGCAAAGGTTTGAGTATTAACCACTGTTGAACTGGCAGAGCTTTCACCATTGCTACTAACATCTGGTCCTCTGCTGAAGAATTGATTTTGAAATTTGGAAGGATGCAATCATATCCTTGCTTTTGATTTGATGACTGTGGGGTATCTGCATGGTTAGTCTTGACAGACACATCTTCAAATGTAAATTTGGATATGTTAAACAATTCAGCAGGATTTGCTGGGATTTTCAAAGATGAGAGTTCATTGAACTTCACATTCAGAGTTTCTTCAACACACTTGGTCCTAGAGTTAAAAACTCTGTAGGCTTTGGCAGTGGTTGAGTATCCTAGAAAATAACCACAATCAACTTTGGCTGCAAACTTGGATATTGAATCCTTTAAATTTTAAATGAAGCATGGGCAGCCAAAGACTTTAAAATAAGAGATCAGATGTTTGATTTTATAAAGCAATTCATAAACAGTCTTTTGATGCCTAGGGTTTATCAAAACTCTGTTTTAAACATAACAAGCAGTGTTTACAGCCTCTGCCTAAAAAGACAAAGGTAAACCAGAATCTGCTAGCATAGTTCTTGCTGATTCGATCAAAGTTCTGTTTTTCCTTTCAACAACCCCATTTTGTTCTGGAGTTCTAGGAATGCTATATTGCCTAACAATCCCTTTTGACTCACAGAAAGCGTCTAACTCTTTGTTCCTAAACTCTGTCCCATTGTCACTCCTAAAGACTTTTACAGGAAGATCAAGTTGCTTTTAAACTTGTTTAGCAAAGTTTTGCAAAATGTTTGTTGTTTCATCTATAGAGTGTAAAAAGAAAGTCTATGTAAACCTAGAAAAATCATCAACTATCACCAGACAATACCTTTTGTGTTTTAAGCTCATGATTTTCACAGGTCCAAACAAGTCCATATGAAGTAACTGTAGCACTGACTTGTTTTGGACTCTTCAATTGACTTGTAAGAACTTTTATGTTGGTTACCTTTTAGACAGGAAACACAATGTTCTTCACAAGTAAATTGTTTGTGAGGCAAACCTCTGACAAGACTTTGTTTTGAGAGAGTGGAGATGGTTTTTAGATTTGTGTGACCTAGTCTTTTATGCCATAATTCTGTTTCTTTGCTTGAAGCAACCGAGAACAAACATGCATTTGACATAAGATTATCTTTTACCATGTCTACCACATACACATTTCCTACCCTATTAGCAGTTAGTTGTGCTTTGCTCTCTGCAATTATTTGATTAATCTTTTTAACAACATCTAGGCCTACTATCTGACAAGTTTCCTCTATGAAGAAGGAACCATAACCTTTATCACTCATTTGTGAGACACTCAGAAGATTGAATTTTAGATAATCAATGAGATTTACATTCTCAAACTTGAGTTTTCCAGCTGAGACACATCCCGACCCTAACACCTTCCCTTTTGAATTATTTCCAAATGATATATCACCTCCTCCATGAGCTTTAAAATTCCGAGCAGGGCTTTACATCATGTCATGTGCCTGGAGCCCCCACTATCTACATACCAAAGATTGTCAAGGCAAGTAGAATGTAACATTCGTCGAAAAACGGGTTTCCAAAACCCGCTTCGTTTATTAATCGAATACCCAGTTATAATTTTCATTGCATGTTTATTTCTCAAATTAATTTTAAACGATACATAATTAATAAATATATTAGAATTTAAAAACCATAATTAAAAATTACTAATAAATAATGAACAAAAAAATTAATGTAGACGCCGGGTTTCGAACCCGGGTCTCGCCTATAACCAAACACACTTCACACCACTACACTACACGTGTTTTGTTGATTAAATCGGAAACATATACCTTATATAGCCGAGTTAGAATATAAAACCTGCAACTTCATTTTCAACTTCCGAATTCACTCGTCAAGATCAAATCACGGAAATTAAGGAAGAAACGGCTTCTGTTTGATTGCAAATGGATATAACTGATGATAAACATCAGTTATAACCGAAGACTCAAATCAATTTCGTTCATAAACCGTGATTTCATAACCAAGACTTTAAATCACCTCTACCTATAAATACTTCTTATCAATCATTCTAAACCCACACTTTCAATCATTCTCGAGATTACACTGATTCAAGTCCTCTGTTCTTATCGGAAATTCGATTCTGTTTCGCCGGAACTCAAGTTTTATTCGCCAGAAGTTATCGCCAGAACTCTACGATCGTCGGTAAAATTCTTTTTAGTATTCCTATAGATTATTAATATCATGTTTAGAGTATAAGCAGCACACTAACAACATTCTTTTAATCAGTCAGAATCAAGTTCAGTATTGGATTATTTTTAGATGAAGATGATGAAGTTTCGAGTCTGTGTATAAGTATATTTAAAATCGGGTTACAACCGGGTTAAACACATAGTCCAGTGGTGGACTGTGTGCATAATTTATATATACGTCCCAAGTTTGAGTATGAATCAAGCCCTTATTGCCAAAATAAAAACCGATTTTTCATTTTAACTAAATGCGGTAACTTTCAGTAAGTGGTTAAGTATAATGGGAAATCTGTTTTGAACAGGTTAGACACCCAGCCCAACTGGTTGGGCTGGGTGCAAAACAAGTTGCAGACACGGGTTCGAGTCAAGTTATAAGCAGCCAGTTGGTTCATTTCAAAATCTTTTTAAGTTAAATCAATTTCTGAAATATTCTAATAAGCATATAAATATAATTAAAATCAGAAATATTCGGGTTAGACACGTAGCTCAGTTGGTAGAGCTGCGTGCACGCGTACGGGGGTCACAAGTTCGAACCTCACTCAGCGCACATAATTAACACGGTCCGACCGGTCAACGTCAACGGTCAAAAAGTCAAAAAGTCAAAATTTTTATTTTATTTTTATTTATTTATTTTATTTAAAAATCAATTAAAAACACTTAAAAACAATATTTTTGAAGTTAGAAAATTTCCTTGAACTCACAAAAATAAATCTAACAATCCCATTAAGAACACTAATTAAAAATATTAATCTCAAATAAAAGTTTATTTATTCATCGAATTATTATGTTATTATTTAGGTTAGTCTCTCTCGTGGTTAAATCCAAATTCGTGCATTCATCATCAATCCAAGAAACGCACCCACTGTGAGTGAATTCTTACAAATCCCCCTTTTTATTCATGTTTTGGGGTGTATCATGTGTCGCTCTAAATATTTCGTCTATTCAAACTTGTGCCATTACCATTATATGACTTAAACTTATGATGTATATATTGTTTGTTGTTATACGTGTTTACATTTTGTCAAGTTGCGTGCAAAACATTCATTAGGCCCATCAGTTCCTCGTGGGAGACGAGTTGAACAACGCGTGCCTCATTCGATCAGCTCTGTTTGATTGAGCCTTGATCTCATTGTTCATTCATTTGGTGTGTGTGCTTGTGCATTTATTGATATTATGTGTTTTGTGATTAAGTTTACATTTACGTTTATTCATATTTGGTTATGCACAATTTTATTCAAATAACCAATAAACTAATCCTTTCAAATATTTAAATAAGATTCACTCGCCAACTTTTGTTGACCCAAAACCCTATTTAACACATGATACAGGTGATCCAGTTGAGAAAAGAAACACATAGGATGGCCTAGAAGAATAAACAAGTTAATTGCCTCAGAATAAATGTATAGTTTTGTTTTCCTTTGTAATTGTACTCTAGTTTGTAATTTGAATGAAAATGTATTTGAGCATGATGTATTTGTATGTTTATTGTAACTTTTTTCTTTAAAGAGAAATAATAAATATGAAACTTTATAGTAAATGTCATGAGCTTTGATGAAAACCTAATCATGCCCCGATCACCATTTCCGCTGCGGGTCGGGGTGTGACAGATTGATATCAGAGCTTTTGACTATAGGGATATAGGATAGGTTATTAGACCCTTAGAGCCTATACTATAGTTGATTAGATTTTTATTGTTTATGTGGTTACATGCAAACTCATGATGTTTATTTGTTTCATATTTATTACACAACAAATGCATGCAAACACTTCCACTATCATATTGTGTGATATTTAATGAGATATACTTATCGTCGAACATAACATGCTTACATACACATTCATCACGCATATTTCAATGTTCACATATTCAAATCATCTTCATACTTCCGTTATTCAAGATTTGTCACATTTTCCATTTTTCAATCTCATCAAAGTGAGTTCTACGACGGGCATGTAGTAACTGTAAGGGTACAAGTACCGGTAGTCGGAACGTCCTGTCTAGGTTGGCATTCGTATAAATCCAATATAACGGACCAGTTTGCCTACCCGGGGACTAACGATGAGAGTACGAAGGACCTATTAGGCCAAAGCATGCCACACCAAACGTCGCTCGAACTAACCCCACTTTGAGGTGTCACCGTGTCCACACCTGGATGCACTCCGAATTTCATAGATACATACATATTTCTCGATTTTCTCCGGGTTTTAGTGTACGTTACCAGGCTAAAACATGCAACCATATGAAAGACCCGGTAATCATGGGGGCCCACATGATTACGAAGGTGAAGTATGGCGGCATGCAAGGCCCAATTACGAGTAAAGCCCAAGACATCCTATGGATGTAGTAAATTTATTATTCTTCATTTATTTTATGAATGTTCATTCCTAAATACGACACATGATCCCTAAAACGTCAAACTCATACTCTTGATACGTATTCCTTGTAGATGTCTTCTAGTCTCGCTCGTAGAAAAATGAGAGCAGGAAAATCCCGCGAGCGCATGGCTGCCCAAATCGCTTAACAAATGGCTGCCGTAATATCCAACATCGTAATTCAAGTACAACAGGCCCTTACCGCTAATCCCGTCAACCCAATCCATCAAGAAGATCAAAACATTGTAAATCCTTCCCCAAATACCACTAAATGCACCTTCAAGCATTTTAAATCCTACGACCCTCCAAAATACGAAGGGACTGAAGGTGTCACCGCTCTCCTCCATTGGTTTGAGGAGATGGAAAACACCTTTCTCAATTGCGACTGCCCCGATGATCGCAAGGTGCGATATGCTACCGGTCGTTTGTTTGGAGTAGCACTTACATGGTGGAATACAGAGAAGGCCAAGCGAGGTACTGAGAATGCTATGACTTTGACTTGGGAAGAATTGAGGGAGATCATGACAAGACATTTCTGTCCAAGAAGCGAAATCAAGAAATTAGAGGATGAGTTCCATTCTTTGAAACAAAAGGAGGGCGACCACACCACATACAACAAGAGATTTCTTGAGTTGAATCAGATGGTCCCCAACTTGTTCACTCCTCTTTACCGTTTGATCGAACATTACATTCGAGGTCTTCCTTCAAAAATTCAAGACCCTGTAATAAGTACCACCCCTGCAACTTTGGAAGCAGCAATGGAGTTAGCTACAGAGCTCACCGAAAACCGCATACGGAATAAGGACTCCAAGGAGGAGAAGAAGAAGGATAAAGCATCAACTGAAACCTCAAACTCCACCCAAACCGAATCCCTTCTCAACCCATTTCTAAGAGAAAACGAGATGGGCAAACTTTCGCTGTCACCCAACGCAATCAACTAGCTTCATAAGCCGTACCCCTCCAAGCTATCCCAATCACTCAAGTAGCACCCAACTCAACTTACCCAAATAAGAAACCTTACATTGGACCTCACCCTCAATGCAACACCTGTTTTTATCACCATCCATCTACCTTACCTTGTCGACTATGTGCTAATTATGGACGCTATGGTCATTTGAGCAAGGTTTGCCGCGCCTCTCAAATCAAACCTCACTCCCTACTCAAAACATGATCCAAACATATCAACAACCCCAATACCCCATGTTTCCATATGTTCGAGCTTGTTTTAATTGTGGCGACCCTACCCATTTTAGAAACACGTGCCCTCGATTGGTTAACATCATAAACGCCCAAGCTCAAGCAAACCAGTTAACCAAGTAAATCAAGCAAACCCAGCTCCACCGCCAGCAAGAGGAAGAGCTTACAACATCAACGCCAATCCTGTTGAAGATAATAACGACCCAAACGAATCACTCAACTAGTCTTCCCTCACCAAGAATCAAGACTCAACTCCAACCGTCTAGTTTTTATGTTTTCTTTATGTTATCTCAATCTCTACTATCTCAATTATAAATTGAATTATGTATCCAAGAATCTTAATGCAAATTACTATTTCAGTTTTGTTTTATACTCACTGATTTAACATTCATATCATCATACATCTCGATGTATCTCAATCTCATCATTCAAAGAAGTTGGGTTGTGTCTCACTTTTACATAGACTAACCGCTTCATCATAACAAACGAGAGAGGTACTGTCATCATTCAATCATGTATCCTTTCAGAATTGAGACTTAAGCTTTGGCTGTTGTGTTTGTTTATGTTTTAGAGTCACATAGAACTAATCATAACTTACTGACAAAGTCAATGAAAATTTGACAAGAGTATGGTGGATACGCCGCTGGTACTTCCTATATATAAGTATTCTTGTCAAAGGATCAAAAGCATTGTCAGGCGGTTATGAGAAGTTCCATGTAGGTTTTAGTATCGTCATGGTTGAAGTTTTGTTTTATGATATAACCTTATCTTTCCAAACGTATCAATTCTCTCAAAACTCTTATGCATGAGATCATACCTAGTCAATCAACTCTGTTTATCCATGTTCCGTATTTTAAAAACTTTAGGCATCAAAAAGCGATTCCTGTAGCAAGTTATTCAATCGTTACTAGGAATGTTACCGCCTCAAGTAAAATTTAAACTCTCACCCTCATTTTATTATGTAATTGTCAAATTAAAACACCCATCCTTCAAGTCAAATATACCACTACTACTTAAATTTCGGGACGAAATTTCTAAAAGTAGGGGATACTGTAACATTCGTCGAAAAACGGGTTTCCAAAACCCGCTTCGTTTATTAATCGACTACCCAGTTATAATTTTCATTGCATATTTATTTCTAAATTAATTTTAAACGATACATAATTAATAAATATATTAGAATTTAAAACCATAACTAAAAATTACTAATAAATTTAATGAACAAAAAAATTAATGTAGACGCCGGGTTTCGAACCCGGGTCTCGCCTATAACCAAACACACTTCACACCACTACACTACACGTGTTTTGTTGATTAAATCGGAAACATATACGTTATATAGTCGAGTTACAATATAAAACCTGCAACTTCAGTTTCAACTTCCGAATTCACTCGTCAAGATTCAAATCCCGGAAATTAAGGAAGAAACGGCTTCTGTTTGATTGCAAATGGATATAACTGATGATAAACATCAGTTATAACCGAAGACTAAAATCAATTTCGCTCATAAACCATGATTTCATGACCAAGACTTTAAATCACCTCTACCTATAAATACTTCTTATCAATCATTCTAAACCCACACTTTCAATCATTCTCGAGATTACACTGATTCAAGTCCTCTGTTCTTATCGGAAATTCGATTCTGTTTCGCCGGAACTCAAGTTTTATTCGCCGGAAGTTATCGCCAGAACCCTACGATCGACAGTAAAATTCTTTTTAGTATTCCTATAGATTATTAATATCATGTTTAGAGTATAAGCAGCACACTAACAACATTCGTTTAATCAGTCAGAATCAAGTTCAGTATTGGATTATTTTTAGATGAAAAATGATGAAGTTTCGAGTCTGTGTATAAGTATATTTAAAATCAGGTTACAACCGGGTTAAACACACACACAGTCCAGTGGTGGACTGTGTGCATAATTTATATATACGTCCCAAGTTCGAGTATGAATCAAGCCCTTATTGCCAAAATAAAAACCGGTTTTTCTTTTTAACTAAATGCGGTAACTTTCGTAAGTGGTTAAGTATAATGGGAAATCTGTTTTGAACGGGTTAGACACCCAGCCCAACTGGTTGGGCTGGGTGCAAAACAAGTTGCAGACACGGGTTCGAGTCAAGTTATAAGCAGCCGGTTGGTTCATTTCAAAATCTTTTTAAGTTAATCAATTTCTGAAATATTCTAATAAGCATATAAATATAATTAAAATCAGAAGTATTTCGGGTTAGACACGTAGCTCAGTTGGTAGAGCTGCGTGCACGCGTACGGGAGGTCACAAGTTCGAACCTCACTCAGCGCACATAATTAACACGGTCCGACCGGTCAACGGTCAACGGTCAAAAAGTCAAAAAGTCAAAATTTTTATTTTATTTTTATTTATTTATTTTATTTAAAAATCAATTAAAAACATTAAAAATAATATTTTTGAAGTTACAAAATTTCCTTGAACTCACAAAAATAAATCTAACAATCCCATTAAGAACACTAATTAAAAATATTAATCTCAAATAAAAGTTTATTTATTCATCGAATTATTATGTTATTATTTAGGTTAATCTCTCTCGTGGTTAAATCCAAATTCGTGCATTCATCATCAATCCAAGAAATGCACCCATTGTGAGTGAATTCTTACAAATCCCCCTTTTTATTCATGTTTTGGGGTGTATCATGTGTCGCTCTAAATATTTCGTCTATTCAAACTTGTGCCATTACCATTATATGACTTAAACCTATGATGTAAATATTGTTTGTTGTTATACGTGTTTACATTTTGTCAAGTTGCGTGCAAAACATTCATTAGGCCCATCAGTTCCTAGTGGGAGACGAGTTGAACAACGCGTGCCTCATTCAATCGGCTCCGTTTGATTGAGCCTTGATCTCATTGTTCATTCATTTGGTGTGTGTGCTTGTGCATTTATTGATATTATGTGTTTTGTGATTAAGTTTACATTTACGTTTATTCATATTTGGTTATCACAATTTTATTCAAATAACCAATATAACTAATCCTTTCAAATATTTAAATAAGATTCACTCGCCAACTTTTGTTGACCCAAAACCCTATTTTACACATGATACAGGTGATCCAGTTGAGAAAAGAAACACATAGGATGGCCTAGAAGAATAAACAAGTTAATTGCCTCAGAATAAATGTTTAGTTTTGTTTTCCTTTGTAATTGTACTCTAGTTTGTAATTTGAATGAAAATGTATTTGAGCATGATGTATTTGTATGTTTATTGTAACTTCTTCTTTAAAGAGAATAATAAATATGAAACTTTATAGTAAATGTCATGAGCTTTGATGAAAACCCAATCATGCCCGATCACCATTTCCGCTGCGGGTCGGGGTGTGACATAGAAGCTCCCTGCACATGTTTTGAAATAATTAGTTTAGGTGAGTTTCCAAAGCCAGAATGGCTTTGGATGGGGTATCAGATGATCCAGACTCAAGTTCAGGTAAATGAGCAGTGGTTAGATCAGGTTTTTGTAACACTGCTGTGAGCCATTTCCTATCAATTGTTGGTAACCATGAGGATGCCTATTTACCCTTGGCTTAGAAGACTTTTTGTAAGTCCCATAAACCATAGGAACCTTTTGATAACTAGGCTGGCTTTTACCTCTTGGTAACTTGTTTGATGGAGGTGCATCTGTCACTTGAAATTCTCTGTGAATAGAGGTTTGATTTAAAGCTTTTGTGACAGATGTTTCAGTTGATTCAAAGTTCTGTTTAGATTTGTTTTCAGAAAAGCTTGAACTTTCTCTTTCAAGAGCTTTTGCTCTAATCTCTTTCACCTTTTGATGATAGGTTCTGAGATAGGCACGCTCTTGGGTCATGTGATTTGTTTTGTTGCAAATGGGGCATCTAGAAGATTTGGGTATAACACAAGTTCTGTTTATGTCAAAGGCTTTTAGAAGAAAACAGTCTGCAGCCACATGATTTCTCTTTTCACAATATTCACAAAACAAGTATTTAACATTTTCTTTCCTTTTCCTATCAGACTTTTTTGAGAGCAGTGGGTGTAACCTCTGCTGGCAAGTCTTTGGTAGGGATCACCAGTGCTTTTATACCATCAATTTGGTTGAAAAGTCCATTGGCTGGAAATTTTCCAAAATATCACATTCATCTGACCAGGTTGGTTTGAACTGATATTTTTCAATTTCCTTTTCTTTTGCTAAAACCTCTGGTTTTTCAAGAATAATTTTGTTTCCATTTTTATCTGTGATTTTAATTTCTTCACCAGCCAAGTTTGTTGGGACTATTTCAACTAGCTCAGAATCAATTTTTGCAACATTTTCACATGTCTGGTCATAGTCTCTAAAGCCTATTCCAAACTTTATGTTGCTCTTGATTTGAGCATCAAGCATAAGCTCATAACCTTTACAAGGCTCTACCCATTTTCACAAGTGATCTGGGTAGATTCAAGCTCCTTTTTGCAAACTTGGCATTTTTCTACCATAGTTTGGAGCTGGTCTTTGGTTATGCTTGATTCATGCCTTAGGCTACTCATTTCATAATCTTTTCACTTAACTTTGTTTTTAACTCTTTAACAAGTTTTTCAAAATTAAGTTCATCTTCTAAAATTTTGTTTCTCAGGTTTTCATTCACCTGCTTTATGTTTGCAAAAGCAATAATGCATTTGTCAGAACATAGATCTTTAAGGATCTGAGGTGATACCTTCGAAGCAGCCATAAGAGCACAATCACACTCTTCTTCCTCACACACCTGCTCATCCCAAGGTTCAGATGGAGTGTCTTTTTCAACATCAATAGCATTCACTTCAAACACTGGTGTAACTTCTGGTATAACCACTGCTTCACAACAATCAACCACATCAAACTTTAACACCTGCTCCACAGATTCATCACCTTCAACAATGGTCTCCAAAGCCATTAAACATATATTTTCATTTTCAAAATCATTTTTGGCTATGAGAGCAAAGTTTTCATCTGTTAATTCCTCAGGCAAGCTACTCAACAAAAAACCTTGTGTGAAAAAGCTTTGTTGATTAACCTCTGCTAGTGTAGCAGTTGTTTGAGTAGGTTGAGTAACTTGTGGCATTTGCTGCACATGTACTTGAGGTGGTGCTTGGACATATTGAATCTGTGGTGTAGGTATTTGGACATAATGGACAAGAATTGTAGCAACAGGATGTGCAAAGTGAGCAATGTTTTGCATTTGAGGTGCAGGGGTATATAGGGAATATTGGACAGTGCTTTGAGGTCTGTTGCCAGGATGTGTTACAATTGGTCCTGCAGATTGTGATCTGCATTCTCTGGCAAAGTGACCCATTTTGTTACATTTATAGCATTTACTTTTAGACTTATCCAACCCCACTTTCAACCCCCCATGCAATCCTGGAAATCTTCTACCAGTTCTTTGTAGAATTTACTTCTTCTAACACTTAAAAGTTCCAGCTGATGCAAAATGTCCATCTCTTCAAGATCAGTGGGTTCAAAATGTTGTAAGTCATTCAGTTCAAAGGACAAATTGTCAGAGGTCTGGCTTTCACAATTTGCAGCAAAAGCAAAATTGGGTGTACTGGGATCAGAGTTGAAGTTGTTTCCAGATGTTATGTCAATATAATGATCATAACTCTGATCCTTTCCACAGCTAGACCCCTCCTCATGACTATATAAAGCATTGTTTCCCAAAGTATAGTCATCTGTCATTTTCCCTGACTCTTGCAACTTCTTTTTCTGGTTCAACTCTCTCTCATAAGTGAGGATTCGTCCATGAAGTTATGTTAAGGTCATTTCCTTATAACCAACAGTTGTTCTAGTGCCATAAGCTACAGTCTCCCATTTATCAGGTAAGGATCTCAAGAAACGACTATTGACAGTCGAATTTGGAAATTCCACATTTACCAATTTGAGCTCACTGATGAGACAGCTATATGGTTCGAACTATTGGGTTAATGACTCACCCTTAACATGGCAAAACGTCTCATACTGTTGATTTAAAACCTATCTATTATTCTCTATCACCTCTTCAGTACCACCGAATTGCTCTTTAAGAGCATCCATAACTCTTGAGCACTATTACAATGAAGTAATCCGCATAAATCTCATTGGGCAAAGCCAAAGCAACGCTACTAAAGGCCTTAGCATCCAATTCAATTTTAAGGAAATCTTGTTCAGAGTAATTTTCGAGTTTCTTAGGGGCCTGGGTGTGGGGATCCTCTGTACTTGGAACCATGGGGACATGAGGTCCAAATACAATGGATCTCCAGCATCCGGTGTTCTGTTGGGCGAGAATATGACCCATCCGACGTTGCCAAATAAAATATTCATTCCGTTTCAACATCGGTGGTTTGAACATGGATCCAATATTGGATTCTGGTGTGTTTTGTGCCATTTCTCTTGTTTACACCAGATTTGTGTTTTAAAAACTTTTGTAGTAATAAAACTCTGTATTCAAGTAAAACTATCAAACGAATTAGCACAAAGAGCTGATCTGTTCAAATCAATTTGATTTTAAATCAAAATCAATTGACCAAGCTCTGATACCAATTGTCAGGATCTAAGTTTGAATCACTTGTAGTTTTTGTTTCTAAATATGGAAAATGGATTGAGTATGAAAGATATGCAGCGGAATTAATGGAAAACTTTTACTACAAGCAATCGGTCGTTTGTTTTCATCAGCATCATGTTTTCAAGTTGATAAACTTTGCATGTGATTCACAAACTCCCCCTTAGCCAATTACAATCGTTTGATAGTAAAAATGAAGAAGATAAAGTGTGAAATGATCTTTTTCAGGAAGACAAGTTTAACAGTTACAACGTTCACCTATTTATACTAACTATCTAACCACTGAGCATCTTTTGTGACGTCATGGTTGATAGTGACAGCTAACAAAGTTGTAACTAACTGAAACACTGCTATACTAAACTATCAGTGCATAGTACTGTTACATTGAATAAAGTAAAAACTAGTCTAAAACTGATCTCTATCCTCTGATCAACTAGTCTAAGCACTGATCTCTATTCTCTGGTCTTGTTTCTTCTATCTAGACCTTTGCCCCTTGAACGATCAGATGATAGGAGCAGTTGTCACACCCTGACCCGCAGCGGAAATGGTAGCCGGGGCATGATTGGGTTTTCATCAAAGCTCATGACATTTACTATAAAGTTTCGTATTTGTTATTTCTCTTTAAAGAAGAAGTTACAATAGACATACAAGCTTAACATGTTCAAATACACTTTCATTACAAACTAAAGTATTAAACAAAATCATACAATTACAAAGGGAAACTAAACTAAATGTCCATTCCAAAGCATTAACTTGTTTATTCTTCTAGGCCATCCTACGTGTTTCTTTTCTCAACTGGATCACCTGTATCATGTGTAAAAATAGGGTTTTTGGGTCAACATAAGTTGGCGAGTGAATCTTATGAATGCATTTGAACGAATTTATTAATTGGTTATAAAAAGTTGCATAACCACATATGAGTAAACATAAATGTAAATTTAATCACAAAACACATAATATCAATTAATGCACAAGCAACACACCAAATGATGAACAATGAGATCAAGGCTCAATCAAATGGAGCCGATCTAATGAGGCACCTGATGCTCAACTCATCTCCCATGGGAACTGATGGGCCTAATGAATGATTTGCACGCAACTTGACAAGAATGTAAACAGGCATCACAACAAACAATATTTACATCACAAGTTTAGGTCATATAATGGTAATAGCAAAAGTTTGAATAAACGAAATAATTGAAGCGACACGTGATACACCCCAAAACATGAAAAAAAGAGGAAATTTGTAAGGATTCACTCACAGTGGGTGCGTTCCTTGATGACGATGAATGCGCACGAATATTATGATTCAACCGACGAGGGAAAACTAACCTAAATAAGAACGAAATGATTCGGTAAATAAATAAATTTTATTTGAGATTAATATTTTTAATTAGTGCTCTTAATGGGATTATTAGATTTATTTTTGTGAGTTTAAGGAAATTTTCTAACTTTAATAATCTTATTTTTAAGTATTTTTAAATAGTTTTCCAATTAAATAAATAAAAAAAGAAATAAAAAGGTTGACTTTTTGACCGTTGACCGGTCGGACTGTGTTTTTTATATGCGCTGAGTGAGGTTCGAACTCGGGACCTCTCGTATACGTGCACACAGCTCTACCAACTGAGCTACGTGTCTAACCCGAAATATTCTGATTTTAATTATATTTATATACTATTTAGATTATTCAGAAATTATTCAATTTTTAAAAAGGATTTAAGCTGTCGAACCGGTGTGAGAGCCTGGACTCGAACCCGCGACGTGCATATTGTTTTTGCACACAGTCCACCACTGGACTGTGTGTCTAACTTGGTTATTATTTCGGTTTTTATTATATTTATACACTTATCACGTGCTTCAGGATTTGGCTTTTATAAAAAAGGTATGTTATATCAGTGGATCGGAACACAAACAGAACTCGAACCCGGGACCATATGTTTCATGTGCACACAGTCCACCACTGGACTGTGTGTCTAACCCGGTATTTTATCCGATTTTAATTATACAAATAAACTGTTTAATCTTCATCTTCTTCATCGAAGTAACCCAGAAACATAACTCGTCTGTGTTTGATTTAAAACTCTTTGTTTTAAATTATGAATGGACAATTACAAGATATTAAAGAAAGGATTCAACAGGGTTATACCAGACAGTCGTGATCTTCACTTTCCAATGGAATTCAGGCGACAACACAAAATTCCGGCGAAGTATAACTTGCGACAGATGGTCTACAGGAAGTTTAAGGTGAGTGTGGGTGATTTCTGTCTGAGCTCTAGAAGTCCTATTTTAGAGTAAGGCAATAAAGGAATAGATTCGGTTTTCCGGCGAGTGGAGTTTGGTGATTCCGGTGGTTCTCCGGTGGGGCAGAGCTCCTTTCAGGCGACCGAGTTTTTGAGAGTAAGCTAGAGAGTATGAGCGAATTCTAAAGGGAATTCGTCTGGTATTTATATGGAAAAACAGGGGATGCTAAATTCGGTTTTTGGAACCTGTTCGCGTGATTTATTCTCGGTTAAATGTAAATGGGTTCGAATTCGAAAGAGTTGACGCGGTTACCATCAGTCATATCCGTTTGAAATCAAACAGAAACCGCTACTCCATAAATTCCGTGAATTATCTTGACGATTAATTCGGAGTTTGAAACTGGATTGCAGGTTTATTTACTAACTCCGCTTTATAAGTTATTTGTTTCCTAATTAATCACCAAAGTGTGTGTAGTGTAGTGGTGTTTGGTGTGTTTGGTTACGGGTGTGACCCGGGTTCGATACCCGCGATCTACACCATTTTATTGTTTTTTGATTTTATAACTAATATATATATATATATTATATATATATATATATATATATTATTTATTATTAGTATTATTATCTTTATTGTTATTTATTATTTTATATTATTGATATAACGAATCCCTTAAACGATTAACATAAATACGTAGCGAAAAGATCATAATACAAACTTGATTACAAAATGGTGCGGGTTTTAGAACCCGTTTTCTTGACGGATGTTACAATATCCCTACTTTTAGAAATTTCGTCCCGAAATTTAAGTAATAGTGGTATATTTGACTTGAAGGGAGGGTGTTTTAATTTGACAATTACATAATTTAGAAAGGGTAAGAGTTTAAATCTCATTTGAGGCGATAACGTTCCTAGTAAGGGTTGAATACCCTGCTACAGGAATCGCTTTTTGATGCCTAAAGTATGAAATTGCGGAAACATGGATAAACAGAGTTGATTGACTAGGTATGATCTCACGCATAAGAGTTTTGAGAGAATTGATACGTTTGGAAAGATAAGGTTATACCCTAAAACAAAACTTCATCCATGACAATATTAAACCTACACGGAACCTCTATAACCGCCTGACAACGCTTTTGATCCTTTGACAAGAATACTTATATATAGGAAGTACCAGCGGCGTATCCACCATATTCTTGTCAAATTTTCATTGGCTTTGTCAGTAAGTTATGATTAGTTCTATGTGACTCTAAAATCTACAAAACAAACACAACAGCCAAAGCTTGAGTCTCAAATCTGGAAGGATACATGATCGAATGATGACAGTACCTCTCTCGTTTGTTATGATGAAGGGGTTAGTCTATGTAAAAGTGAGACACAACCCAACTTCTTTAAATGATGAGATCGAGGTATGTCGAGATGTATGATGATATGAGAGTTAAATCAATGAGTAAAGGTATAGAACAAAACCGTAATGTCAATTCGCATTAAAATTCTTGGATACATAAATTCCCAATTTATAACTGGGATACGTAAAGATTGAGATAACATAAAGAAAAATTAAAACTAGACGATTGGAGTTGAGTCTTGATTCTTGGTGAGGGAAAGCTAGTTGTGTGATTCAGTTTGGGCCGTTATTATCTTCAACAGGATTGGCGTTGATGTTGTAAGCTCTTCCTCTTGCTGGTGGTGGAGCTGGGTTTGCTTGATTTGCTTGGTTAACTGGGTTTGCTTGAGCTTGGGCGTTTATGATGTTAACCAATCGAGGGCACGTGTTTCTAAAGTGGGTAGGGTCGCCACAATTAAAACAAGCTCGAACATATGGGAACATGGGGTATTGGGGTTGTTGATATGTTTGGATCATGTTTTGAGTAGGGGTGAGGCTTGGTTTTGAGGGGCACGACAAGTTTTGCTCCAATGACCATAACGCCCACAATTTGCACACAATCGACAAGGTACGGTAGATGGATGGTGATAAAAACAGGTGTTGCATTGAGTGTGAGGTCCAATGTAAGGTTTCTTATTTGGGTAAGTAGAGTTGGGTGCTACTTGAGTGATTGGGATAGCTTGGAGGGGTATGGCTTGTGAAGCTGGTTGATTGCCTTGGGTGATAGCGAAATTTTGCCCATCTCGTTTTCTCTTAGGAGTGGATTGAGAAGAGGATTCGGTCTTGATTGGGTTGGAGGTTTCGGTTGGTGCTTTATCCTTCTTCTTCTCCTCCATGAAGTCTTTATTTCGTATGCGGTTTTCGGTGAGCTCTGTAGCTAACTCCATTGCTGCTTCCAAAGTTGCAGGTGTGGTACTTATTACAGGGTCTTGAATTTTGAGAGAAGACCTCGAATGTAGTGCTCGATCAAACGGTAGAGGGGAGTGAACAAGTTGGGGACCATCTGATTTAACTCAAGGAATCTCTTGTTGTATGTGGTGTGGTCGCCCTCCTTTTGTTTCAAAGAGTAGAACTCATCTTCTAGTTTCTTGATTTCGCTTCTTGGACAGAAACGTCTTGTCATGATTTCCCTCAACTCTTCCCAAGTCAAAGTCATAGCATTTTCACCACCTCGCTTGGCCTTCTCTGTATTCCACCATGTAAGTGCTACTCCAAACAAACGATCGTAGCATATCGCACCTTGCGATCATCGGGGCAGTCGCAATTGAGAAAAGTGTTTTCCATTTCCTCAAACCAATGGAGGAGAGCGGTGACACCTTCAGTCCCTTCGTATTTTGGAGGATCGCAGGATTTGAAATGCTTGAAAGTGCATTTAGTGGCTTTTGGGGGAGGATTGACAATGTTTTGATCTTCTTGGTTGATTGGGTTGACGGGATTAGCGGTAAGGGCCTGTTGTACTTGAATTACGATGTTGGGTATTACGGCAGCCATTTGTTGAGCGATTTGGGCAGCCATGCGTTCGCAGGATTTTCCTGATCTCATACTTCTACGAGAGAGACTAGAAGACATCTACAAGGAATACGTATCGAGAGTATGAGTTTTGATGTTTTAGGTGCATGTGTCGTATTTAGAAATGAACATTCACAAAAATAATGAATAAAATAAACCTACTACATCCATAGGATGTCTTGGGCTTTGCTCATGTTTGGGCTCCCATATGTCCCCTTACTTGGCCTTGGCAGTCATGTGGGCCCCCATGACTACTGGGCTTTGGTAGGGTTCATATTGGTGTTGGCCTGTTAACACTTGCGCCACCCGAATGAAAATCGTAAAAACATGACAGTAAAGTATAAGGCCGGAGGGTGTCCTGGTATGGACACAATGACAACTCAAAGTAGGGTTAGTTCGAACGACGTTTGGTGTGGCATGCTTTGGCCTAATAGGTCCTTCGTACTCTCATCGTTAGTCCCCAGGTAGGCAAACTGGTCCGTTATATTGGATTTATACGAATGCCAACCTAGACAGGACATTCCGACTACCGGTACTTGTACCCTTACAGTTACTACATGCCCTCGTAGAACTCACTTTGATGAGATTGAAAAACGAAAAATGCGACAAAATCTTGAATAAAGGAAATATGAGGATGATTTGAATATGTGAACATTGAAATATGCGTGATGAATGTATATGTAAGCTTGTTATGTTTGACAATAAGTATAACTCATTAAGTATCACACAAAATGATAGTGAAAGTGTTTGCATGCATTTGTGTGTGTAATAAATACGAAACAGATAAACATCATGAGTTTGCATGTAACCACATAAACAATTAAAATCTAATCAACTATAGTAGATAGGAATCTAAGGTTCTAATCAAAAGCTCTGATACCAACCTGTCACACCCTGACTCGCAACGGAAATGGTAGCAGGGCATGATTGGGTTTTCATCAAAGCTCATGACATTTACTATAAAGTTTCATATTTATTATTTCTCTTTAAAGAAGAAGTTACAATAGACATACAAGCATAACATGTTCAAATACACTTTCATTACAAACTAAAGTATTAAACAAAATCATACAATTACAAAGGGAAACTAAACTAAATGTCCATTCCAAAGCATTAACTTGTTTATTCTTCTAGGCCATCCTACGTGTTTCTTTTCTCAACTGGATCACCTGTATCATGTGTAAAAATAGGGTTTTTGGGTCAACATAAGTTGGCGAGTGAATCTTATGAAAACATTTGAACGAATTTATTATATTGGTTATAAAAAGGTGCATAACCACATATGAGTAAATGTAAATTTAATCACAAAACACATAATATCAATTAATGCACAAGCACACACACCAAATGATGAACAATGAGATCAAGGCTCAATCAAACAGAGCCGATCTAATGAGGCACCTGATGCTCAACTCGTCTCCCACGAGGAACTGATGGACCTAATGAATGATTTGCACGCAACTTGACAAGAATGTAAACACGCATCACAACAAACAATATTTACATCACAAGTTTAGGTCATATAATGGTAATAGTACAAGTTTGAATAAACGAAATAATTGAAGCGACACATGATACACCCCAAAACATGAATAAAAAGGGGAATTTGTAAGGATTCACTCACAGTGGGTGCGTTCCTTGATGACGATGAATGCGCACGAATATTATGATTCAACCGACGAGGGAAAAACTAATCTAAATAATAACGAAATGATTCGGTAAATAAATAAATTTTATTTGAGATTAATATTTTTAATTAGTGCTCTTAATGGGATTGTTAGATTTATTTTTGTGAGTTTAAGGAAATTTTCTAACTTTAATAATCTTATTTTTAAGTATTTTTAAATAATTTTCCAATTAAATAAATAAAAAAAGAAATAAAAAGGTTGACTTTTTGACCGTTGACCCCTCGGACTGTGTTTTTTATATGCGCTGAGTGAGGTTCGAACTCGGGACCTCTCGTATACGTGCACGCAACTCTACCAACTGAGCTACGTGTCTAACCCGAAATATTTCTGATTTTAATTATATTTATATACTATTTAGATTATTCAGAAATTATTCAATTTTTAAAAAGGATTTAAGCTGTCGAACCGGTGTGAGAGCCTGGACTCAAACCCGGACGTGCATATTGTTTTTGCACACAGTCCACCATTGGACTGTGTGTGTAACCTGGTTATTATTCCGGTTTTTATTATATTTATACACTTATCACATGCTTCAGGATTTGGCTTTTATAAAAAGGGTATGTTATTTCAGTGGATTGGAACACAAACAGAACTAGAACCCGGGACCATATGTTTCAAGTGCACACAGTCCACCACTGGACAGTGTGTCTAACCCGGTATTTTATCCGATTTTAATTATACAAATAAACTGTTTAATCTTCATCTTCTTCATCGAAGTAACCCAGAAACATAACTCGTCTGTGTTTGATTTAAAACTCTTTGTTTTAAATTATGAATGGACGATTACAAGATATTAAAGAAAGGATTCAACAGGGTTATACCAGACAGTCGTGATCTTCACTTCTCCAGTGGAATTCCGACTACAACACAAAATTCTGGCGAAGTATAACTTGCGACAGAGGGTCTACAGGAAGTTTGAGGTGAGTGTGGGTGATTTCTGTCAGAGCTCTAGAAGTCCTATTTTAGAGTAAGGCAATAAAGGAATAGATTCGGTTTTCCGGCGAGTGGATTTTGGTGATTCCGGTGGTTCTCCGGTGGGGCAGAGCTCCTTTCAGGCGACCGAGTTTTTGAGAGTAAGCTAGAGAGTATGAGCGAATTCTGAAGGGAATTCGTCTGGTATTTATATGGAAAAACAGGGGATGTTAAATTTCGGTTTTTGGAACCTGTTCGCGTGATTTATTCTCGGTTAAATGTAAATGGGTTCGAATTCGGAAAGAGTTGACGCGGTTACCATCAGTCATATCCGTTTGAAATCAAACAGAAACCGCTACTCCATAAATTCCGTGAATTGATCTTGACGATTAATTCGGAGTTTGAAACTGGATTGCAGGTTTATTTACTAACTCCGCTTTATAAGTTATATGTTTCCTAATTAATCACCAAAGTGTGTGTAGTGTAGTGGTGTTTGGTGTGTTTGGTTACGGGTGTGACCCGGGTTCGATACCCGCGATCTACACCATTTTATTGTTTTTGATTTTATAACTAAATATAATATATATATATATATATCTTATATATATATATATTATTTATTATTATGTATTATTATCTTTATTGTTATTTATTATTTTATATTATTGATATAACGAATCCCTTAAACGATTAACATAAATACGTAGCGAAAAGATCATAATACAAACTTGATTACAAAATGGATGCGGGTTTTAGAACCCGTTTTCTTGATGGATGTTACAGCAGTTGTTTAGGAAAAGCAGTGTAAAGGTAGATCAAAGGTTGTAAGCTCTGATAGTTTAACCAAAGATCGGATAGTGTATTTGGCTTTGATATCATATGTTCTTTTGTTAGGGTTCAATTCCAACAATATTACATATCCCTATGAGTTTTAAATTTCAAATCACCCTCCATATATATTATTAACATTAAACTTAATATAAATATATTAAAGATAATAGGAAAATTGGTGATTTATGATGTAATAATGAGATAAGAAACGCATTATTGGACAGCCTATCTGATTGCCACCTCAGCATTGTAATGCAATGCTCATTTCTTCTTTATTAGATAGGGGATATAGATTATAGATAATATAATATAATGTTAACATAAGAATTTAGTTGTAATATAATCTATTAATTAAGTCAAAGATTTGTATCCTAGAAGAATACTTAATTTCATGAGAAATTGTATAATCATTGCATATACGTTTACACGTCCCTAAAACACACGAGATGAAACACATACATTTAGAAATGACATTTGTTCACTAAACTCATCTGACATATTTCACTAATTAATATAATATTTTGGTAAGAGAGGGATGACAATGAAACGTGTATTAGTTATCCGAGTATCGTATTCGATTAGAAAATTGTGTATCATACTTGGCCTAGTATCCATCGGGTTTCAAGTATACCCATGGGCATCAGGCATGCCGGCAAATATTGAGTATATATGTTAATTTGTTTAAAAGATATCTATTGGGATTTTCAAATACTTTTTTTTTCTTATAACTATAATTTTTATAAAATCTTATATTTTTAAAAACTAAAAACAAATGAAAACATGATAAATTACTTACGTGTTACTATAAATTCCAAAAGATAAATTTATACCAAAGGCATAAAAATATAAATAGTATGATCAAATACATATTTCAAAAGAAAAATTAACAGTGAATTGCAAATTTTGTCCTTTATCTTTATACTCTCTTTTCAGGCGGTGTCATTTGTTTTTAAAATTGACAAGTTTTGTACTGTTTTCAAATCTTGCATGTTATGTCCTTTGAGCCTAACCTAATTAGTTTTTTCTGTTAAATCTGATCACTTAAGGGTAATTTAGTCTTTTTACCAGTTACTTTACAAATAATTTAATAAATAAAACAAAAAATAAATTTAGAAACTAATATTATATTAATATATATTATATATAAGAAAAACTAGAAACACTCTCTCATCTCTTCTTCCCCATCTCAATCACCATTCCCACCTGCCACCACCACCAACCACACTTTACAACCAGCCACCACCATTCGACCATCACCACCACCGTTTCAACATCACCAGCCGACCAGCACAACACAACCCACAGCCCACACCCTCTTCCCAATTTCAAAACCCACAAATCAAAAACCCCCCAATTTCAATCGTAACCCAAAACTGGATTTGACGGCTCACAATCTCCACCCTAGAAACAGCGTCGCACCTTCAGTCACTACATCCAACACCAATTTAGGCTTGAAGAGGATGCTCAGCTGGTTCAATCACAACATCTACTATGAAACCTCTGGTTCGGCCATGGATGAAGTGGCGGCACAAGGTAAGGGGAGTAGTAAAGGTCGGTCAAGATCTAATCCTGGTTCAGTCCAACAGACCCCCACCACGTTTTCCTCTCTCTATAATGGTTGTAATCCATATAATTGAATCTTTATCAACCAACACGTATTTTAATTTAAGCGAAAAGCGTCTTTCTTCATTTTCATCCGCAAATTTTCTAACTAAGATTCAATCTTTTTAGCTTGAGTATATATTCGCCAAAAGTACATAATATTCCATGTTTTCGGGTTCTAAAAATAGCCAAAGGAGATAAAGAGATGATACGATTTGGTGAATCAATTGTGGTGTTGATTTGGTTTCAGAAAAGCTGTTATTGATAAAGCGATCACGGTACAGGAGATTGTGGATGAGATGTGCTTAGATTTGGTGAAAATTGTTGTAATTGATTGTGTTGTTGGAGGTAAAGGGGTGGGTGGTCGTGGTTTGGCAGTGGGTGCAAAGGGTGTTGGTGGTTTGGCAGGTGGGTACACAGGGTGGTGGTTGTTGGTGGTAAAGGGGTGGGTGGTGAAAAGATGAAATGACAAAATTGCCCTAATGTGTACGACACATGATCAAATTAAACAGAAAAAACTAACCGGGTTAGGCTCAAAGGACATAACATGCAAGATTTGAAAACATAAAGTACAAAACTCATAAATTTTAAAGACAAAGGACACCACCCAAAAAGGGATATAAAGATAAAGGACAAAATTTATAATTCACCTGAAACTACTATAATGAACAATTACCAGGATTTGAGGAAAAATAAAAAAAAATATTTCGCGGTTATGACTGGGTGGCTATGTACTAGTGTCGGTGGGAGTGGTGCGCAGGTCGGGGTCTTGTGAGGTGTGTGACGGTGATTGGTGCTGTGTAAGTGTGGCAGCATAAGTGTCCAAACGAGGCGTGGGGTGGGTAAGGGAATACAACGGTGGTAAGGGAATACACAAGGTAAGTGTCGAAGATTCAAATGACTTTGTGAATTCCTTCAAATTTTAGAAGCATTTTGAATTCTTATAAGTAAAAGGAATTTGAGGGAATTAATTTCCTATTCATTTTTTTCACACCGAAACATATTAATGAAATTGAGATTCCTTCTAGCAAGTTATGTGAACCAAGCAAATTAAGGGTTTGTTTGGTTCATATAATAAAATGGAAAATGAATTGGAACTGGAATTAATTCTAACAAAAAAATATGCTTAGTAGATCAACTAAAGAAATTGCAATTGGAAAGTTTTCTTATAATCAAAGGAACTCACATAACTTCATACTAATGATGGAATTCTAAACATTCCATTGTAATGTTTGAGATTACCAAAAAAAAAACAAAAAAAAAACCTCTCATTTTCCTTTTTATTACAAATTACATGAATAATTTTATCAAGCAAACATCTTATTAAATTTGAAAGATTGTGGTCAAATTCCAATTCATTTGCAAAATAATATGTGAACCAAACGAACCCTAAGGATTATGTAGAAAACTTGAGGGGGTGATTAGGTTTTATTATTATTGTTTTTTAATTAAAGACCAATATTATATGGTTAACACTTGTTTGAAAGCAATCAACACACTATGCAAAAAATATAAAAAGTTTATGGGATAAAAAGTCAATTTCAAATTTATAGAGGTTCAAGTGGATAACTAATCTACTCTACGTCATTCGTCCGATTTTCCAATTGAGAGTTTCTCCACTAAGCATGTATCTTGAAAGGAAAAGATCACCAATACACCAAGTATTTCACTAGATCAAGCAAGTGATCACCTTATACAAACGTCTAACCATATTAAGGTAGTGATCCGATTCTTCGTTTCACTAATCCCAAGAGGTAGTGATCACCTCTATCACTAATCACTAAAAAAATATAGTGATCCCCATACAAGCTTTTCACTAAGACAATGGCAATGATCACTAAACTATTATAACACAAGTATTAATAAGATTGGAAATTGTAGCACAACTCCTTTTCCTTCCAGTTTGATTTTAGAATATCAATGGAATTAGAAAGAGATATATTAGATGTGTATATATAAGTGTTTAGATCAAAAGAAGTGAAGAAAATGGTCGCAGAAGGTTTCAGTGTATAGAACCAACCATAAAACATACACCCAACCACAAAACAAAAGAGTTGGCTACTAGGTTGCTCCGGCGACCGTAGACTACCTAGTCCACTTTTTCTTTGTTTTTGTGTTGTGAACTCCATTTGTATCACCTTTTAAGTTGGATTGAATCATGTTTGTCATGCTTGTAACACCCAATAGACGGTGGGAACGTCAAGTTGTCACGAAACAGATTGTTCGAATCACATATCAATACTAATTAAAATTGAAACATTTACTTCATTCGTATTAAATATCTAACCATAATCAAGAGACAACTTGTTAACAAAATAACAAAACAAAATCCTTATCAAATTAAATGAGGTCCACAAAGTTAAAAGTGGAATACCACATTAGGTAGCAAAAGTCACACAAGGCTTGTTTGTAATATTGGTGTTGGGAGAATCCAAAAATGTTATGCTATCAAGTTCAAATGGTATGAACAAATGTTAAAGTCTATGGCATGTTAGGACTATAGGGATTTCTATAACTAATTTTGAAATAGCTAGGGTTTTGGTTGGCAAGGTTTTTAATTGATTAAATTTAAAAATGAAAGTTGTACCAAAGTGTTATAAAAAATGTTATTAATTATTTATTTAAATTATTAAATTACAAATATAAAGGAATAAGATGTGGTAAAATCTATTAACTTTGATAGGTAAAAATGAAAGGAATGGGTTATATGATTATAAAAGCAATTCTAAGTATAAATAGATAATTATTCGTTTAGTTTAAATAGGAAAATAACTAATTAATTATTTATTTAATAATTTATTTTACTAAAATATTTATAAAAATATAATTTAAATAAACAAAGTTTAAGCATTTATCTGAATAAACTAATTAGATAAGAATTAGATCTATAAATGAGTTTAAATAATCAAGGATTAAACATTATAAAGTTTCCCTAATTTATATTGGTTGGTTAAACAATGGGGTGGTAGTCCATTGATAAAAACAAAACTTTTAAACACCTGGGTTTGAGAGAGAATGTCTTGGGTTCAAATATCACAGAAGATAGAAATTAAAATAAATTCGTCATTAAAAAATATAGGTTGGTTAAATACATGTCACAATTTATAAAAATGAAGAGTTAATTACACCGTTAGTCCCTGTGGTTTGTGCAAAGTAACAAAGTCCGGTACTAATAGTTTAAAGGTACACTTTAAGGTATTAACTTTTGATTTTAACATCTTGAGGTACTAAGACTAACTGTTGTTAATTTTTAGTTAATTTTAAATAAAACGACAAAAATACTAAACCAAGGGACCATTTATGTAATATATGTATTTTTATGGGAATATATTACAGAATAGTAATCAAGTTTTAAAAGTGTTCTAATTAGGTCACTCGTATCGTTTTTGTCCCAATTAGATAACGTAACATTCAAATCGATCCATATCCTTTTTTCAATGTGTCAAGAAAAAAATGGAGCATAAGATCTTGGAGTCGGATTATTTTAATATATGAAATTATTTTTATTTAAAATAAAAACACTTTAATCACATTAAAAATTAAAAAAAACAAGTTAAAATCCGCGTCATCATTCGACGTTACCATCAAATGAAAGGAAAAAAAAAACAAAAATTCACATCACCACGATTACCTATGAAATAGATGAAAGACCCTTAATTTTAATGAAAAATGAATGTTTAGTTACCTGATTAGAACACTTTTGAAACTTGAGTGACCTAATTAGAATATTTTTAAAACTTTGTTACTATTTTACAAAGTTACCCCTATTTTTATTTATATCTTCTTCACCAACAGTAAAGGACTAATCCTACAAATCTTCAATTAAAATACTAGTTTCACAGTCTCATGGTGGCAAGAAGCATTAAAGGGAAATAAAAGTATAAAACACAAACACCCCTCTCCTCACCCATACATCCTTTTTAATTTCACACACACAAAACGTGCACTGGTGTAATTTATTTATTGCAGTTAATAATTCAAACAATTGCACCGATCTCCAAAAACCTTAAACAGCTCCGCATTCACCAAACATCGCAGCGACTCCACATCAATGGTCCCTCCACCGATCTCCACCATCGCAACGGCTCTATCAATTTTTCGTCCACCGATTCACAAATGGACGACCTCTCACGAAGTCGGAGTAACAGCAATCACCTTTTAGTTGTGCAATTCACCGGAACCAAACGGAACACACATCACAGTTCCAAATCCACATCGAATACACATCTCATTCAGAATCATAGTCGGTGCTACTGTGGAGCTATTACGACAGAGATCCAGGGCGGTGGCTGACGGTGGCGGAGATCCAAGGCGGTGGATGGCCATGGACGAGGTATTGTTTGACTTTCGGATCTGGGAATAAGAAGACTCAAAGTAAACTATATATATTTCTAATATATAATTATACTTTAATTTTATCATGTTATTAAATATAAAAATATATATTATTTTTTGATAAATTACAAAACAGCCCCTTATTAACTACAAAATTACATAATTAATTCTTTATACATTAAATGACTAAAACGCCCTTTAACCTAACAAAAAAACTAACATCTGTTATTCTTAGTACCTCAGGATGTTACAAAATTAAAAGTTAATACCTTTAAGTGTAACTTTAAACTACTAGTACCTGACTTGTTACTTTGCACAAACCACAAGGACTAACGGTGTAATTAACTCAAAATTGAATTGGTCAAATAATAATTTTTTTTATAAATTCATTTGTTATTTTTCAGATTTAAAGTAAACAAAAACATATTTTTTTATTTATATATTTAATATGTTATTAAATCCTTAAGATAAATAAATAATAAGTTTAATTTATGTAATTTACCTAAATTAATCTTATTAAATGGAAAAAATAATAAAACAGATTTTGCTCCTTTTATTAACTTATGTTTTAAACAGACTGAAAAGATACAATTCTCCTATTTATTTATTTATTTATTTATTATTCATTATTTATTTATTAAAATTTATTTGTGAAGAGGATTTACATTTCAATTTTTGTTTCATGCTATTGGTCCACCGTTTGATAAAGTCAACATATTACTATAGGATTGATTTAAAGGTTGATAAAATGGTTTTATATGGTTTTAAAATATAATAAAAGATTTTGGTTTAGAGTGGAAGTCTCTCAAGACTCTAATAATAAGTTTTTATACTTATATTCTATTACTAAACATGTGAATTTTAAATTTAAAAAAAACTGTTTTTATAAAAGAATTCCAAATCCAGGTGCATATTCTTATTGTACCTACTTTAATTATTATTTATTTATTATTATTATTATTATTATTATTATTATTTAACTAGCTTTTGCCCTGCCCGCGTTGCAAGGGCGCTAAGCCAAATATTTCTCTCTCATAACATGTACGTCTGTGTTTCGATAACTTGTACATACTACTCATAATCGAGTAAACCAATTAAAACAAAAACACTAAAAAACTAAAACAATGGAAAACTATCGCTTGACACGATAAAAATTACACCGAGCTAACCAATTAAAACAAAACATTATCATAGTTTTGTCAAAAAAAAAACGCTAAAACGATGGCATGTTTGTAATTTTACACTAGGGAAAATCATAATTTAACAGAAAAAAAAAAACAAAAACAATGACAAAACTATAAGTTTGAGCTAAGGGCAAAATCGAAATTTGGGTAGGAGAAGAAAAAACAAAACTAATAGTTAAAACTGTAAATTTAAACGGGCAAAATCGTAATTTGGCTAACACTATTCCCCTCAATCTGTTCGCATGTATGTAAAATTAATATTAATATATATATATATATATATATATCTTGTAGATAAACTTAATAGAATTAAAAAAAAAGTGTTACAATATTTAACTAATACTATTTGTTATTATATGGAATTGAGTTAAAGAATTTTTTTGTTTTTTTTATTTTCTTTAATTTTTACGTAGGTTTTTATCTTTCAATTTAGTTAATCTTTTTTATAATGTTTTACGTTTGATCTGAATATTGCAATTTTACATGCTCCAGCGGACGAGTTTGGTTCAAACGTTTTTACCTTTTTTTTTTTTTTGCGATTTAACGACCCTGTCTCAATGCAAGGGTCCTATATCAACTTAGTTATTCTATCTTATGTTTTACCTTTCGTATAATTTTTGTGAGTCAACATGTCATAACGTGCATTCGTGGTTCAACGCTTTCACGTCTAAGTTTCGTTGGTTAATTGTTCTGCTGTAAAATGCGGGTGCTATGTGCTAGTTTTATATAAGAAGGAAAAAGACAACATCTAATTTTCATCCTATAAATTAGTAACTTTTTTATGCTATATGGTGTTTACCCTATGCATGGGGTGTTTTTCAAAAAAAAACTTTGATTTTTCACTTTTAACCCAAATATTTTCATAATTTGTATTTTAACCCTTTTAATTATTTTACTTTTAACCCAAACTTTTTCATCTTTTATAATCTAACCCAACACTTTATTATTTACAACTTTGGTCCCCTCGTACTTTTTATCTTTCGAAGTTTTTCGTTTACGTTCGTTCAAATTTTATGAGTTAACACGTCGTAGCGTGCATGTGATGTTCAACGTTTTTGCTATATTTTTTCACATTTAAGAGGCCCGTCGCAACGTGTCTATTTTTCGTTTACGTTCGTTCAATTTTACGAGTTAACACGTTGTAGCGTGCATGTGAGTGTTCAACGTTTTCTGCTATATTTTTTCACATTTAAGAGGCCCATCGCAACGTGTCCATTTTTTCCCTTTTAACAAGTTCGCTGCAACTGGCGGGTCCTAGATCGACTAAGTTATTGTTTTCTATGTTTTATGATTCTGTTTAGTTTCTTCGCATTAACACACATGTAACGGGTTTGCCTGCTTTACGTTCGGTGTAATTTTTTCCATTTAATCTATTATCTTACGAGTTTTTCCGATGTTAAGAGTCGATGTCGGTGTGGCATTGGTGCTACTTGGCAAAGTTTTACGAAGGTTTTTAATCTATTAATTTTTTACTAATATTTTGTTTCGGTTTACCTCTATACTTTCTTTACTTAAAAACTACTTTTTATATGCATATTTTATGTACGGTTGGGTATAAATAAGATTTGTTCTACATTTCGATGTAAACTTTTTTTATAAACGACTCAGGTCAAATATAACATGTTTTTGTTTAAAGAAACCATTTTTACGTGCATGTTTTATGTACGTTCGGTATAAATTCAAGTTATTCTACGTTTCGACGTAAATTTTTTAGGAGATGATTCAGGTCAAATATATTATGTTTTCGTGTTTATTTTATGTTTGTTTTGTAAAGTTTGTTTCGAACCGAGTGGAGTCAAATTATGGTTAATTTTTTCCCTTTTTTGAAAGCTCTAATTAATTCCTTTTGATTACATGTTTCAGATTTTCCTTCATACCCGTTACGTTTTCTACATATGAGTTGGGTCACATGTAATACGTTATGATTGTTCGATATAAATTTGATCTACTTTACGTTTGATCCAACCACAATGCTTATACGGGTTACATTGAGTTCAACTGGATACGTCAAAATGTGTGTTTTCATATGGTTAATGCATCTTATAACGTCTGGACTAATCCATTCAATGTTTACGATGTACCCGCGCCGCAACGCGGGCAGGTCTTAATCCTAGTTATATATACATAATTTGCAAGATAGGTATGCATTATGGTTTGTACCATAATGCTTAGTGGGTTGTACCCACTACAGACAAACTTATATATGCAACATACATATGCATTATGGTTTGTACCATAATGCTTAGTGGGTTGTATCCACTAAAGACAAACTTGTATATTTATATTTACATATATTTGTACCATAATGCTTACTGGGTTGCAATGTTTTAAAAACCGGTTTAAACCAGCCGGTTGTACTGGGTTAACTGTCCGGTACACCCGGTTAAACCGCCCGATACACCCGGTTAAACCGTTTTTTAGCCAAATCCAGTACGGTATATATATAATTTGCAACATACCTATGCATTATGGTTTGTACCATAATGCTTAATGGGTTATACCCACTAAAGGCAAACTTATATGTATGTATATATATATAGGATTCGGTTCAAGCAGTAACCACTACCAGTTGCGAGAACCATAAGAACTCCTCCCATCCAATAGAATTTTAACACATCACCTATAATCAATGTAATTCAAAAGGGTATTTTTAATCTTTTTCTCTCAATGTCATATCACTTATCTCTTATGTCTAAAACATATCACATCACATCATATCATCATTAATATGTCTAATAATATCTCTCACCTTTATTCTCTTTTATATACTTTTTATTTAAAATTGAGAAAAAATATCTTAAGTTTCAAATGAAAACACCAAAAGTATTACGTAATTTAGAAAATACAAAAATATTGAAAATGATATCTATTTCTATTTGCTTTATTTTCACTAATTATGACAAATGTTCTTTATAAAATGGAATCTATATTTGTCTTATATGTTTATTAGAAAATACAAAATTATCGAAAAATGATATCTATTTATTTTTGCTCTGTTTTCCTAATTTTAATTATGACATAATGTTATTTATAAAATCCAAGCTATTTTTGTCTTATATGTTATTGAGAATTTCTATTTCATTCGTTAACGTTTGATGACTTTGCACTACAAGTTTAAAAAAAAACATTCGACAACGTGCGTAAAAAAAGTTTTGAAAACCTGTGTAAAGAAAGTTTGACAACGTGCGTAAACATTTACACGAACTGAGTATGAGAACACTATTATGTAAAAATAAATAAATAAATAAATGTTTTGACAATGTGCGTAAAAAAAGTTTTTTTACGCCCCTGATCGCCGACCCGAACTCCTCTAAACGTCGCGCGTAAATCTAATTTTCAAACGTATGTAAAAGCGAAAGGCGTTAAATAGTTTTTACGTACGTTTGAATAATGTTTTTGCGTAAGTTGTCGAATGTAAAATATTTTTTTTGCGCACGGTGTCGAATGAAAAAAAAACATTTTCTTCTCAAAATTTTTTTACGTCCTCCGTAAAAAGTTTAAAAAAATCTAGCCAAACAATCGACTGAGGCGTAAAAAAGTTTGAAATGTTTTTAATAGGGGCGTAAAAAACATACAAACGAGACGGAAATAAAAATTTACAATCGGGCGTAAAAATAATTTACATTCGGGGCTGGGGTAAAAATAAAACATTTACGTCTCGGCGGCACAAAAAACAATTATATAAAATGTTTTGTAAATTCACGTTTATAAATTTTTAGTTTTTACATATGTTTAAAAACATGTTTTTATATTCGTTGCCGAATGTAAAAAAATTTTGCGCACGGTGTCGAAAGTCAAAAAAAAATTCATGCGGCAGAAAATTGTTTTTTACGCCCCTGAATGCCCGCTCGAGCTCCTCTAAACGTCACTTTTGTGGAATGTAAACGCTATATTTTGTAGTAAATGATATTTATTTTGTTTGTAGATGATAATTTAGGATTTTTACATGTTTTGTGAGGTGTCCGTACAAATGTCAGACGATGAGGGTGCAAACTATCATTTAGTAACGACGACTTCGCTTTATTTATTTTACTTCTTTTTTTCATTTTCTAGTGATTTATTTGCAATGTAAACATTACCTCAATCTTTTAAGATTCTATAATTAAATAACAATGTTATTAATTAAAACACAATCATTAATGCTCATAGTAAACATACCAATTAGCCATTTTCTCACTAAAAACAAAAATCTCATTAATTAAAGCACAATCAATAATCTGTTTTATTGTTTTTTAATCACATCCATCAAAACACATTTGATGAATGGTTAATATTGGTTCTTACGGTTCTCACAACTCAAGGTGGTTCTCATTTTACCCAATCCCTATTAGGGGCGAATTTATAGCCCAGCCCATGGGTTCCCGGGAACCCGTTCGATTCGTATTTTATAGTGTTAATATATATTAAGACTTCTGCAGGAACCCTTTAAATTTTTGTAAGGAACCTTATAAACAAATCTGAATATGGCTAATGGTAAGTGTCTGCGCAGTTAAACATCACTTTCCGAGTTCGAGTCTTGTTAAGACCGTTTTTTTGTGTTTTTTTTTAAATAACTAAAAACAAAACTAGGGTTTAATAACTTTTTCGCCCCTGTGCCTGTGTATCGACATTACAGAAAGGTGAAACCAAAGAACTGAAGAATCCCTCCCCTTAGTCCTCACTCTGCCGCTCGCCACCACCAAGCTGCTCGCCGACCACCGTGACACCTTCCACTCGTCTTCAGCCACCTGCATCACTGTTCACTCGTCTCAGCCTACCCACAACCGCTCTTCTCCGCCCTCAAGTCCTCATTCCTTTCATAATTCTTTCAATCACCCGAATTTTCAGGTAATTACATGCTATTCATTGCTAATTCTATGTGAAATTACATACACTAATTGTTTAATTTTGTGTTGAATCGTTCGATTGATGAATATTTAATTATATGTGAAATTATTTGTGAAAACCTAGGGTTTAGATTTAGAAATTGGTTGCGAATTCTTTCATGTTTGTTTTATATTAAAAACTTGTGATTTTTTGTTGAATTCTTTGAAACTTGTTATTTATATTTGATATTTAGGTAGTATGCAAAGGGAATTTCTAGTTTTTTTTCCAAAGACAACCATCAAATGTTGAATCATCATCTTCAAGTAGTAAACCATTGAAAATAGATATGGATAATCTTCCATGGGATCCTTCCGAGAGGAAACCAATTTCATCTTATCACCCTAGTAAAAAGATGAAATTCGACGGACATATTTGCTTAGAGGTCCATGTCAACCGTAAGGGATAAAGGATGATTTTCCACAAACCCAAGTCGGTAGTGGTGATAAGTTAAGGCGTTTTAATCCGAAATGGTACACATAAAATCATGGAAATTGGTTGGAATATAGTGTCAAAATCGATAAGGTGTATTGCTTATATTGTTACTTGTTTCATGAAAGTGGACAAAATGATGCATTTGTGAGTGAATGGGTACGATGTTGGCACAAGAAAGAAGAAAAATTAAATGAACATGTTGGTAAAGGCAATAATACTTTTCACAAAAGAGCCGTTGAAAAAGGGGAAGACTTACTTAAAGAAGCTCAATCTATCCTTGCGTGTAATGAAAAAAAATCCGATAAAGAAAGAAAAGAATATAGAGTGCGATTGAGTGCTTCGGTTATGATTGCTCAAGGATTGTTAAATGGTGGGTTACCTTTTCGGGGTCATGACGAGTCTGAAGAATCCTTATATAGAGGACATGTCATAGAGTTTTTGAAATTGTTCGGACAAATAAATGAAGCAATTGGTAAGGTCATATTAAGTAATGCTCCCGGTAATAACCAAATGACAGCTCCGTCAATACAAAAGGATATTTGTAATGTTTTCAGAAGAAGTGTTAAAGAAGATATTTGAAGAACTTGGTGATGATGTATTTTCTATATTAGTTGATGAATCAAGAGATATTTCTAAAAAGGAACAAATGGCTATTGTTTTGAGGTATGTTGGTAAGTTAGGATTTGTGAAGGAGCGTTTTATCGGTCTTGTTCATGTTAAGGAAACAACCGCTTTATCTCTTAAATCTGCAATTGATGAATTGTTTGCTCACTACAATTTGAGTTTGGGTAGAGTTAGAGGTCAAGGATATGACGGCGCAAGCAACATGTCCGGTGAATTTAATGGTTTGAAAACTTTGATTTTGAAAGAAAATTCTTCGGCATACTTTGTTCATTGCTTTGCTCACCAACTTCAACTTGTTGTTGCGGCCCTTGCAAATAAACATCTTGAAATTTGTAAGTTTTTTGAAGAAGTATCATATTTGACCAATGTTGTTGGTGCATCTTGCAAACGAATAGATTTGCTAAGAGAAAGTCAAAGAGAGAGGTTGCAAGAGCCGGGGAATCAAGAAATGTCAATTGCAAGAGCCGGAGATACATGTTGGAGTTCTCATGATAAAACACTTCTTCGTTTGCTTACTTTAAATCCTTGTGTTCTTGACATGCTTGAATACATAGAAACTTCGGCATGGGATGATATTCACAAAGCACAAGCATATGGACTTCAGCTATACGTGAAAAGTTATAAGTTTGTATTTTATTTACATTTGATGAAACATATTTTGGGTGTTACTAACTTATTGTGTGTCGCTCTTCAAAGAAAGAATCAAATTGCGGTCGAACTAGTTAGATCAACCAAAGAAGAATTAACAAAGGTATCGACTTGAAGGCTTTGATTTCACTTTTGAAGATGTCACATGCTTTTGTGACAGGTATGATATTGAGATGATTAACATGGAAGACGAGTATGTTGACCCGAAAAATAGAAGAAAAAAGACAAACATCACCAATCCGTCACCATTTTATGGTTAATAATTTCAACACGGTTCTCGATATGCAAATTCAAGAGCTTGAAAACCGTTTTAAACGAGGTAGCCACCGACTTGCTTACATGTATGGGTTCCTTGAGCCCATGTCATAATTTTAATTCCTTTAATAAATTAAATTTGTTAAAGTTGGCCGAGATGTATCCGCATGATTTTACTTTTGATGAAAAAGACGTTCTTATTGAGAACTCGGCCACTACATTCGTAATGTGAAAAAAGATAGTCGGTTTAACAACTTGAATGGGATAAGTGATCTTAGCCAAAAAGATGGTGGAAAAAGAAAACACATTGATTATCAATTGGTTTATCGATTAGTGAAGTTGTTACTAGTTTTACCACGTTGCAACGACAAGCGTTGAAAGAAGTTTTTCTTCAATGAAGCATGTAAAGACGGAGTTACGTAATAGGATGGGTGATGGATACATGAACAATTCTTGCATTTGCTACGTTGAAAGAGAGTTTTTACAACAAGTTTCTATCGAGAATGTAATGCAACGTTTTCAAAAGATGAAACCTCGAAGGAGCAACTTTAGGTATGCTTTTTATTTTATTCGTAAAAACTATCTTATTTAGGTTTCGTGTTTTTAAATTTATCATAACAAGTTTTTTTCATTATTGTATCGTATTTTATTATGTTACAAATTTACCCGACCCGAATCGTCGAACCGTTCCGTATTTTTTTTAATGTTTGGACATATGATTTGGAACACTTAAAAAAGTGAACCCCTGAGAAAAAATCCTGGATCCGCCACTGATCCCTATATATATATATATATATATATATGTTATAATATATTTAACCATAGCTTATTGGGTTGCAATGTTTTAACAACCGGTTTAAACGACCGGTTGTACCGGGTGAACTGTTTGGTACCGGTTAAACCGCTTTTGAGCCAAATCCAGTACGGTATAAAACCGAATTTTAAAACATTGGTGGGTTGTACCCACTAAAGACAAATTTGTATATTTATATTTACATATATAGTAGTATAATTTGCAACATCCTAAATAGGGATGGGATCGGTACCAACCGGTATCAAAAATCCCCAAAAGTGGATACCGCTAACGAATATACTGGTACGACATAGTTTGGTACCGGTACGATACCGGTATTTGAGGGTAAAAAATGTAAATAACGGTCTGAATCGGTACCGAAAATGTAAAAAGTTGGTACCAAATCGGTACCGAAAATGTACCCGGTTCGGTAAATTCGATATCGGTACCCGCTACCATTTCCTCATCCCTACATTTAAAGGAATAAGGATATTGTACACTTTACTTTGTGTTTTTTCCTGCATCAATTTCTTACATTATGGGTTTGATTTGATTGTAAGCTTTTAAAATAATGGCCACATATTTATTTCCTATCCAGTATTTATATTTGTTTGACATTTGTTTATTTGGCTCTTTAAAACCCAGACATCTCTTCATTATCTTTTCTCTTAGACCTCTTACTCTCTCTGAAACTCTCTCTCTCTTAGTTGCAGACACTTTCCGATGAGTTTTTTTCTGACCATTTTACGGACCTTACGCGGTTGTATTTTGTAGAGATAGGAGCATCAATGGGGTTTCTAGAGAGAGAAGCAGAATGAGATGACACGCTTTTAGCTCCCCGCCGCACCGCGGGGGAGCTTACATCTAGTTTAATAAAAAGAACAACAAAAAACCAAAAAATAATAATAATGGGTGTCAGTCAGGCCAGAGAGTCGAACCCACGCCTGAGACGACCCATGCCTTAACATGCAATGTATCAACAACTGGGCAACTAGTCACCCCTGGTAGTTCAGTGGTTTTAATTGGTTTTAAAATAGATGTCCGAAAAGCCCTAATTCCCATTCTAGATCAAGAACCCTAAAATCCTAATCTACAAAAATTAAAATGATGCAGCCTCACTGAATTGAATTGATAGAGGGATTTGGTTCACGATCAAGAAAAAAATAGAATGCCACGTTTAATTTTCCGATTGAAGTGTCACGCTCCGGTCAAATATAACTTTATAAACTCCTAATTACCTCAAACAAATAGTAAGTGGCAGTCAGGGTGTCGAACCATGAAGAGTTAATGGTTCATGTTAGGATTCAGTTGATTATTGATTTGGAACATTTTATGAAGCTTTCTACTTAATTCTTTCTGTTTGGTTTTGAAAAGGAAACAAATTAAACCGACAATTTACCATCAACTAAGAAAACAATGTGTTGATTATGATTACGGAAACTTAAACACTTATTGAAAACAATATTTTGGAACAAGGTTCACATCCGGTTCGAAATTGCAAGACCTAGAGCTACATATTTTAAACTTGATTTAATCACACTTGGTTATTAACAGGTTCAGTGTTACGAGGCTTAGGTGCCGATAGCTATCAATGTTACAATGAACTGATAAAAAATGCATTTTCGTTACCAAGAACTTGTAAACCCTAATCTGTGTCAAAGCACAATTGCAAGGATTCATTCCACAAAGTTAAATTTCCTAACTCATTCAACAATTTGTGAATTCAAAACAAATGCAATACAATTAAACTAAACTTCAAATATTCAATGCAGTTAGTCGCAAATCAAAACATTTTCAATGTGTGTTTAGTTTTAAATCAAATGAATCTTTAAAGCATTTGAAGTATTGTAATGAAAACCCGACATATAAAGCGTTAACGAAACTTGAAAGAATATGTTTTGCAAGGACATTAATATGTCTGTCGACATAGGTAGTAACCAAAGCCTAAACGAATTTCAACGTATACTTCAAGATAGGACATAAAAGTACTCTAACGAACTAGAAGATTGTCGTTTAGAGTGAAGCTCGTCATACTTCATAGATCTATTCTTTTCGCTCCTCGGTTTAATTGGTAATTAATGGTTACCCGCATCCTATTCGCATGTGATCTATGATATTTTCATTTTCTAGCTTAACCATACATATTGTAACATGTATCCTTCCCCGAGAGTTTAAAACTATAAAATGTTTAAAGAAAATAGGAAAAATGAGCTCACTGATTTACGCTCCGTGTAAATCTCTAAATGATGTTTGGTTATGCGTTTGTGACGTAACTTACAAGTGTTCTAATCTTGATAGACACTTAGGCCTACATTTGTTTTTGTACAGGTTGCTCATCTTGATTATTAGTTTGACTTGTAATCGTTTTTTATATGTTGGAAAATATATATCTTTCATATACACTTATATGTTTTTGTTATGTACGAACGGGCCTAGCCCTTCATATGTAATTGTACCTTACGCGAGGCATATGAGCTTATGATTTCGAATATATATATATATATTCATAATATTTAATCAAACCTTGTATATACATTTATCTTTAAATATATATATTTATTGATTGTATATATTTATTCAAAAATATATTTTAGTATATCTCTACTAGATATATATAATTTGTTAAAATTTAATAATATTTACTTTGTACTTGTAGATATATACATGTTTAAGATTCTAGTATTTGTACATCATGTCTTATGTACACATGTATTTATACATATTCGTGTACCTTTGTATGTATACTTCTTGTATACTTTTAAGCTGGGCATTATACCGTATTTGTACGTATACAATTATACATTTATATTTGTAATTCTTTGTATTTTACTAAGTATATAGGTGTACGTATTTTATACGTATAAGTATACTTTTGTATACTTGTATTTTATACTTAGTATTTTATAAATAACTTCTCGTATATATATATATATATATATATATATATATATATATATGTATATATATATATGATGGGTAAAATGAGAATCACCTTGAGTTGTGAGAACCGTAGGAACCAATATAAGTCATTGATCAAAAATGTTTTAATAGATGAGATTAAAAGACAATAAAGTAGTTGTAATCATTGTGCTTTAATTAATGAGTTTTTGTTTCTAATTGGATAAGGGTAAATTGGTATTTTTACTAAGCTCTTTAATGATTGATAATTAAAGTGGTAATCATTGTGCTTTAATAAATGTTTGAATCATGGAGTAAGAAAATTGTTTTACGCAGAGGTTCAAACCTTTTTTTGCGCCGGTTTTAAACATTTTTTACGCGCGGATTCAGAATTTTTTTACGCGCGGGTTCAAACTTTTTTTACGCCCGGTTTTAAATTTTTTTTACGGACGGTTTTAAACTTTTTTTACGCGCCGGTTTTAAACCTTTTTACGCGCAATTTTAAATTTTTTTACGCGCCAGTTCAGAACCTTTTTTACGAGCGGTTTTAAACTTTTTTAAAGTGCTGGTTTATAATTCTCTTTGCGCGCCAGTTTTAATCTTTTTTTACGTGCGGTTTCAAAAATTTTTTACGCGCGGGTTCAAACTTTTTTACGCGCCGTTTCAGAAACTTTTTTTACGCGCGGTTTTAAACTTTTTTTACGCAAAAGTTCTAAACCTTTTTTACGCGCCGGTTTTCAACTTTTTTTACGCGCAGTTTTAAACTCTTTTTACGCGATGGTTTAAAACTTTTTTACGCGCGGTTTTAAACTTTTTTACGCGCTGGTATACAAGTTTTTTTACGGGCGGTTTTAAACCTTTTTTACGCACGGGTTTAAACTTTTTTACGCGTGGTTTTAAACAATTTTTTTTACAAAAAAATAATTATTTTACGGGTTTAAACTTTTTTACAAAAAAACAAAAAATATTTTACGCCAAACAAAAAGATATTATTTTTACAAAAACTTTTTTTACATTTTTTTCAAAAACTTTTTTACAAATTTTTTTGGGGTAACTTTGTAGAATAGTAACCAAGTTTTAAAAGTGTTCCAATTAGGTAATTCAAGTTTCAAAAGTGTTCCAAATAGGTAATTCAAGTTTCAAAAGTGTTCCAATCAGGTCACTCAACATTCATTTTTTATTAAAATTAAGGGATTTATCATCCATTTCATAGGTAACCGTGGTGATGCGGATTTTTGTTTATTTTTTCCCTTTCATTTGATGCTAACGTCGAGTGATGACGTGGATTTTAACTTATTTTTTTAATTTTTAATGTAATTAAAGTGTTTTTATTTAATAAATTAAATTTTATATATTAAAATAATCCGACCATAGCATCTTATGCTCAATTTTTCTCTTGACACATGGAAAAAAGGATATGACTCGATTTGAATGTTAAGTTATCTAATTGGGACAAAAATGATACGAGTGACCTAATTAGAACACTTTTAAAACTTGATTACTATTCTGTGACATTTTCCCAATTTTTTTACGCCAAACATCTTTTTACGCCCCCGACACCCCTGTTTCGGGTTTACGAAATTTGATGATCTTACCAAACGAACTCACCTCAAAAATCACGACTCAATAGATGTCTTATGTTGAATTTTAAATAGAAGAGAGAGAAAATATGTGATATGTTGAGTTTTAGATAGAAGAGAGAGAAAAGATGTGACAAATTGACTTTTAAATAGAAGAGAGAGAAAAAAGATGTGACATGAGAAGTAAAAGACTAAAATACTCTTTTAATTTAATTTGGTTATGAGTGATTTGTAAATATGCTATTAGATTATAGGAGTTCTCATGGTTCTCGCAACTGGGATTGGTTCTCTCTTGAACCGAATCCTACATATAATATATATAGCGTGTTAGTTCATACGTTCGTTATCGTTTGTTTCTTCCGTTCGTCCGATTTGTCCAATATATTTGTTTTGTATTTTTGTAAGTATTTATTTTAGTAAGTATTTTCCTAAACTTTCTATACACATAATTTTGGTGGTCTAAATATAGGCTTCATATATATATATATATATATATATATATATATATATATATATATATATATATATAACCAATTTTAGTTTAAGAAAAATCTAGCAATTTTTATTTAAATTTTTCACCCAAAATTTTGTATAATCATGATTAAGGTTGTTAGTCATATTTTTAGTCAAATAAATCCTTGTTAATCACACCTTAATCATGATTAGATTTTAAAATTTTTGCCATAGTTTCCCATAAACTATGAATTTTCCCATGTTTTAAAACATGATTTTTATACACTTTATAACATCAACAATTTTCCTTGTTTTACAAAACTCAATATTAATCATAATATCAACAAAATGCTTATGGACTTGTATGTAATTTTTACATTTCAAATATTATTTAAGATATGATCATCTTTATTTTTTCATAACAAGTCTATATAAACTTTAATCATATTTTTTCAAGATAGATCTTGTTCATGAGTTTATATATAAAAACTATACTTTTTAGTTTTAAGGAAATCATTTTTAAGTATAAAAACCAACATAATATTTAGTGTTGATAGATCTTGCTAGATCTAAACATGAACATGTTTAGATTTCACTTTTAAGCATAATTTTGCATATCAATCTAACTACATCAAACTACTACGAAAACTAACATAAAAAACATTATATAACACATAATATATTATATTATATTTTTTTGTTAAGTTTTAAGGAGTTTTCAGGTGAGCTTCAAGCTGAACACTTGTATTTTTATAAAACTAGAATAAAAATACAAGAGTTTTAAGCTTATTACTAGCTTAAAGGCTAGGGATGATCAACTTGAAGATATGATGAAGATGAGATGAAGAAAGGTGAAGATTATGAACTTTCCAACCACTTGCAAAAGTCTTTGATCATCAATCCTTAGCTATGCAAGTAATAAAAATGGAACATTTTGGAAATCAAAAGATGGGTTTTTGGGTGAGGTTTGGCCGAAAATATGACGGAGAAAGGAGAAGGGTGTTGGTGATTTTTTTTGTGAAATGGAAGTGAAGGTTATTATATTCAGATGTTGTTATAATATGCATACACATAACTAAACACTAAGCATCCTTCAACATCTTACAACACATCACATAAGTGGTTAGTGTGGAGGGCCCACATAACCTAAAATTTGGGGGGGGGGGGGTGTTAGTTGAATTTCAATGGTGATTAGGAGATTATATAATTATCTTGATTGTAAATAATTAAGATGTTAACTAGTGTTTATAATGTTAAAAATATGTTAACTAGTTCACTTGACTAGTTAATTTGTTCTTTTGGTGATATATTTGGCACTAGTTTTGTTATCGGATCGTTACCGATTAATTTATAAAACTTGTACGGAAATGTATACATATATGTCTTCGAGATATTTTTGATGTCCAAAACTTATTAACTAGTTCACTAGACTAGTTTAAGTTGTGTTTCGGATAATGAAAATGACACTTAGTTTCCTATCGGGTTTATTTTCCTGAAATTTTATGTAAATAGTTAGGATGATTTATATTTATTGTTTTTATAAATAACTACCCTTATGATATTTGACAATCATTGCTATGTTTTGTTGGTCTTATAATGTCCAAACATTATTTTTACAAGGGCCGGTACATTGTGGCGTTTTAGTTGGATTGAACAATTAAGTGTTTATGTAATTTTTCCGTAAAGTGAAATTTATAATTTATTCATAACTAATGTTTTTATAAATAAATTTGTGTGGATATGTTTCCATATCTTGTTTTTGCCATTTCGGGTTGTACCATGAGTAGCTTGACATGAATAGTGTGGTCGCATTTCTGCCACCAGTCTAGGACATAGTTTTGTACTGTTTCGTATTGCGGCGAATTTGTTATCATACTACCCTATGATATTGTATATTGCTAGACTAAAGAGACTTAAAAAAAATAGTCAAAAGCGCGAAATATATTAACTTAAATATTTGATAACGTTGTATGGAATTGCCGGGTATTTTGTGATTTGTTACAGTTATCTTCATGTATGCTAATGTATAGAAAGACAACCATACATTCAAATATTGGAACGTATAACATGCTAAGACTTTGCATGTGTGGATTGGTTTGTTTGTATGTGTTATCAGTTTAGGAATAATTGATTGTATTAAATGCGGAGGTGTCATGAAGATCATCTTGATTAAATCAAAGATTAGATTATAACTATTACAAGTTAGAAGGTGTTGAGTATATAGTTACAATACTATTGGCATTTCCACCTCTTTGTACGTGATAACTTGAGGGAGCGAAGCCCCCTAGTGACCTTGGTGGGGGTCTCACTAACTAGTCAACGAGTGTCCGCCCACAACGTAAATGTTTTTTTATTACCTTATTGAAAATCTATCGAAAGTTTCTTCGAATTTGCATAACTGATGAAACTTTCATCAAAACTCAATGGCAAATGGACGTAATTAGTAACTATTACTAATGTTAACTTAGTTGTGGATATCTATCTAAACTATACAAAAAGAAATACTAGTTCAAAATCCCAATAAAATCTAACAAATAACCGTTTACATAATTCAAAATCCCAATAAAATCTATATATATAACCGTTTACATAATAAGCCTCTATATATATAACCGTTTACATAATAAGCCGGTAACCGTATAAAAAAAACAGAAATAAAAAAAAGCAGAAAGAAAGACAACACGATGTCTGGCTTTTTGGTCGTGGGAAGTCTGATGCTAAAAGCACAACTTTCTCCCTCCCTCATCACGCCATAATTATTCAACTCCCAGTTCCGCCTCAGATTCTCTCTGTCAATTACTTCCCCCTCAACAAATTCCATCACTTTTCTCAATTTCTTCAATGCACTGAAACACATGTTCGTTTTCTCCTTCGGATCTGAATAAATATCTGCCTGATGCTGATCATTGATTTACAGTTTACTTCATCATCTGAATAGTACCGGTAATTTCCTCACTTTCCAGAAACTTTTTCGCAATGATTACTTGGGATTTATGATTGTGTTTTTGTTGATTTATGCTCATCGGTGATGATTTTGATTATTGTTGATCTAGTGATGATTGATTGGCGAATTGTTGTGTATGATTTGATTGGTTAATTAGGTTTCGTTAAGTGTTTTGTGGTAGTAATTGTATAGTATTTTGCATGAATTGGAGTTGTTTTACTTTTGACTTTTGAATTTTGAAGGTGTTTGACCTGCAGTTATTAGATGTTTGTTGTTTATGATCATTTCCTGGTTTCATATGCTTGTGGATGTGTGGTTGAATTAAGCAATTTGGTAGCATCTGTTTCTAAAATAGGATAACTGCTTGCTGCTCAAAACTCAAAAGTATATATAGGAATTATTATGAAATAGGAATAGTATTATTGATCAGCATCAGAAGCTTGATTCCTGTAGTAAGTTGGGAGAAATTTACTAGATTTTTTTATGGTAAAAGTAAACTAGTGCAAGTAATTCTTTCTGGTTTTGATTTAATGAGGAATGCGATGATGAACATATTCATATTGAATCCGCATTTGTCATATATGTAGAAGCTGTTACTATCGACATAAAATGGATTATCACATGTAACAGAATGGACCAGGCTGTGCTTAATTATAATACACTTCAGTAACCCTTTGTAAGAAAACTTAGTAAGCACATGAATGATCCAAAGAGAGAGAAAGTGTGTGTGAGAGAGAGAGAGAGTAGTTTATAAAACCAATTAGCCCTAAATGTCTATATATATATATATATATATACATGTGTCTAATGAGTTTGTGACTTTACAGGCTGTGAAATGAACATTTTTGCGTATCGTTCTTGTACTCGCGTGCAAAACTAAGCACAATCAGTTGTTAGCGGCTACACTACATGTATGGGAGGATTCTTCCACCTAGTAGATTTAAAGCAAGGAAGGATGGCCAGGAAATTCGGTACACAAACGAGAAATGTTGGTGGTAAGCATTAAATCGTTAATAATATTATTAATAACATGTACACCCTCTATTATTATCACCACCAATATTATTGTCGTTGTTTTTATTGCCATTCTGTATCACCAAGTGAAAAGAGTATATGCGGTTGTTGTAATCTCATAAATTCATCTCGTCTATTTTTGGCAAATGATGTAAACAATATTATCAAAAATGGAACTAAACTGATTTCCATCCTCTGTAGGCTTCGAGGCTCCACGCAACAGTTTAGAGCTTCCTTCCGGAGCATACCCGAACTATTACACCCCACAAGATGATCAACCGGTAAGATCACACAACAATTTATACATTCTTATAAACGTTAACGTGTTTTTATGCATATTTTTTCAGTATAAATATCAAGAGACGTATGACTGGCGGCATACAGGGTGCAACTATGCAACCGAAGCTCCAATGAAGAAGTTAATAAGCGACGAGATGTCAAAACGGCCAAAGAGCAAAGCAAATGCGCCAAGCATTGTGGCGCGTTTAATGGGTGTAGACGCAATGCCACAAGATACAAAACCCGTATTAAACAACTTACCAAAAGATAAACTAACCCGAAGTAGCTCTGTCGGCTCCACACTTTCCACTTCAAAATCTTTTCGGCAGACAAGTTTGGATTCATTTCATCTGTCGGAAGACAGCGATCTCGACGACTGGAGTGGTAGCACGATTTCCAAAAAACCGACGCCACGTCAGCATCCCCAAGAGGAAGAACTGCAGAAGTTCAAGAAAGAATTCGAAGCATGGCAATCTGCAAGGTTTAAAGAATGTTCAAAAATCATCGAACATAAGTTACATAACACTATTTCTGATCAGTCGATCGCGCAAGAGAATCTCAACAAAGAAAAAATGGCTCTTTATGCAAATTCATCGAACAAAATGAAACTCGAAGATTTAAAAAGATCGCGCTCGCTAAATGAAAACCGATCATTTCCTCTGAATCATGAGCCAACAAAGATAGTGATCCTTCGGCCAGGTTTTGATAACATTAGTACTCCAGAAGAACCGTTTGCCAGCTCATCGGGTGCTTCTGAAGAGCGAAACAACATTGAGGATTTTCTTGAGGAAGTTAAACAACGGCTTAAATACGAGTTACAAGGGAAAACGTTTAAAACTGGATTAGTTAGAGGAGGTGGAATCGAAACGCCTTTTAGCGAAAGACCATCTGATCCCAAACAAATCGCGCAACGTATAGCAAAACAGGTTAGAGAAAGTGTTACCAAAGATCTCGGGACAAATTTGCTTCGATCCGAATCGACAAGATCTTATCGAGGTGAATCACAGTGCAGCGGAACGGATTCTCCCGAGTTCATCAGCAGAGATACCCGACGACTATTATCCGAAAGATTACGAAATGTTTTAAAGAAAGAATCACATAACAGTAACTTAAAAGACGAAAATGATATTCAGAGCAAATCATTCAGATGTGGGAATGATGATATGATTATTCAAAACAATTTGTCTCCTGTTAATCTTGTTAGATCTTTGTCAGCTCCAGTATCGGGAACATCGTTTGGAAAGCTTCTTCTAGAAGATCGACAGTGGTAACTGGTGCGCATATTAGAAGGAAGCATGAAGCGATCGAAAAGTTGGTGAAAAAACAGAGGAAAGATAAGTTTAATTTGAAAGAAAGAGTGTCGAGTTTGAAGTACAGTTTAACTCTCAGGGCGAGACTGTTTGGTAGAAAGATACATTCGGCTTCTGAGTTTCGTGATCATGACCGTAGTTTTGTGAAAGACATCATGAACGGACCAACGGTTATGATGAATATTGCGGACAGACCTGTAAGAGACACTTTTTTTTTAATTTCTTTTGTAACAGTATTTGTTCAACGAAAAAAATTTATGAATTTTCCTTTTTGTAGGAGAATGGAACCGAGGTTCCACCTAGTCCGGCATCGATATGCAGTAGCATCCAAGATGACTTCTATAGAGCGGCGTACTGTGCAAGCCCGACAACAACACCCGGTGCACCCACATCAGACGACCGTGATCTGCCTCAAGCTTTTAGAGACATATGTTCTAATTTACACGGTAAGAGAACTAAACATCCGTTTTTACTTCGTTTAGTATGTAACATGCGGAATATGTCTTAAATCTCCATCGTTGTTTCTTTTTGACACCGCACTTCATCCCATTATTTTTAACAAACCGTGAGAACCCTCCGGCAGAAAACTCACGGGCCCCCACCAAAACAGATTTACCTTTTCTCGAAATAAAAAGAAAACAGGTTGTTTGTAGGACTTTTGACCATTATCCTTTTGGGCTTATATATATTTCTTTTATTTCCTCTTATAACAAACATGTAACAAATAGTTGTGCTTTGTTTGATCTAACAGAGCTGAGGAAGCAACTGCATCAACTTGAGACGGGTAAATCCGAAGATACAGTAATTGAAGAACAACCCTACGAGTCTGACATGGCCGAGCTTGAAGATGAAGACGAATCATACATACGAGACTTGCTAATTGCTTCCGGTTTATACGATAACTCATTTGAAAAATGTTTATCCAGATGGGACACCTATGCAAAACCGATAAGCAACCAGGTCTTTAATCAAGTCGAGGAGTCGTATAAAAACAAGATAAACAATGAACCAGACCAGAAATCGGTCGATCACAAGGTACTACTTGATTTAGTGAATGAGGTGCTTTCAACGCTACTAGCTCCTCCTATGCACATATCTAAGTTCAATAAAAGGGTGAAACGACCGCCACATGGCAATAAGTTATTGGACCAAGTGTGGGAGATGTTACGCGCGTATTTGCACCCTGTAGTAGACAAGTCATTCTACTTCTTTGATACAATGGTGGCTAGAGATTTGCAGTCAATGCCATGGTCAGAATTGGTGTATGAGGACGTTGATACTTTAGCAAAAGAATTGGAGGGTCAGATCATGAGAGATCTTATTGAGGAAACGGTGGATGATATGAGAGACGGTTACACGAGTTATAAACTGTAAAGACCAAAAACACGATAATTTCGTAATATGATGTGAGTGAAGTGAGTGAAAATAGATAGAGATTTGAGTGTGGGCATGTTTTTGTGCTATTTAGGAAAGGTAGTATTGTGGTATCATGATATCCACGTTGTTTTGGGTGTTTTCTTTTCATGATTGCATGCCTAATTATTCGTTTATTCACGTTTTACTTTTGAGTCCAAGGACTAATTGGTAATTAATCACAAGTAATGGGTTAAAACCGTAGTATTATTACACGCATTGGATAAATGCACAAACAAAGTAACTGGTCAGTGTCATATAAAAATACGGTTTGTCCCTGGCCCTTGGCCCAGTGGACACCAAATGCATATAAGGCTTGAGAACCGGCCTTGGTCGGGGGGTCACTCTCTATTAACCACTCGCGTGAGAGTACATGTGTGCTTTTTCTTGAAAGCCTAGCCAAACTCTGATGCCAGTGCGGGCCCAGTTAAGACAACATAACTGGACAGAGTAGGGTGGTTGGTCTCCCATTGCAGGGGATGCGACCTTGGTTGCATAAATTGAAAGTCGTCGTTCTAAAAAATATAAAAATACGATTTGTCCCTATAGGCTACAAAATAGGAGATCCCGGGGCTTAGGGAACACTTGGGGTGTCAATTGCACCGGTTGAAGGGTTTCGGGCTGGCACGCTGAGGTATTTCGTGTCATAAATATAACCCTAACTAGCACGCACTAAAAATTTTGTAACCCGAACTCAATTCGTTTAACTCATTTATCTAAATGGGTTAACGGATTGATGGGTAGTAATCAAGTTATAAACATGTTAAACAAGTTGGTGGGTTATTAAAATGGTGAAACGGGCTAACGAGTTAATTTGTTTAGTTAAAGAGGTTGACCGGTCAACCCGTTTAATCAAACTGGCAAAATACATCCACCCAAAGACCACTGTTTATTAAGCAAATTAAATATCACAATCCAAATTGTTATTATTTTCATGTGTCCTGTTTCAGATTATTCATTTGACACCTTGGTGATACTATGAATACCTCGCCGGAGTATCTTTACGAATTTCGTTGGGCCAAAACTAAAAAGTGAGCTCCTAGCTTGGGCTAAAATGAATGGGCTTGGTAATTTAACTTGGTAATATGGACGTTCACATCCATTGTTATAAATAATAGTTTTTAAACCATATGGCTTTTAGTTAACTTTTCCTATTCAGACATTGTTTTGATCTTTTCTAAGAAAAATATTTTACTTACTTCTCTAAACGTTCCATAAATAAATAAATCAATCATGTTCATTATGTATAAAACTAGTTGATGCTCCGCCCGCGTTGCGGGGCGATGGCCGAATAATGAGCGAGTGTTAGGCAGCTCTTTGACACGAAAAACAATTTAATCGAGTCAATCAATTAAAACAAAACACTTTTATAGTTTTGTTTAAAAACTAAAACAATGAAAATATTGTTACTTTTAACTAAGGGAAAGTTTTATGTTTTGACTGGGTAAAGTCGTAATTTGCCAAAAGATAAAGTGATAGCAGTACTGTAATTTGGAACCGGGGGCAAAATTGTAAATTTGCGTAGGGGCAAATGCGTAATTTTTAACTTGGGTAACACAGTAATATAAATTTGAATTAAAGGCACAATCGTAATTTTAGGCTGAAGGCAAAACCATAATTATATTTTGAACCGAGGGCAAAATCATAATTTTGAGTTGGAGCCAAAAGCATAAGTTTATTTTGAACATGAGCCAAAACGTAATTTTGAACTGAGGGCGAAATCATATTTTTTAAACGGGGAAAAATCTATTTTTGAAGAGAGGGCAAAATCATAATTTTAAGCTGGGGGCAAAAACACAATTTTCTTTTAAACTGGGGCGAAAGCGTAATTTTGAGCTGAGGGCGAAATCGTAATTTTTAATCGAGGGTAAAATCGTAATTTTTAGCTGGGAACAAAAACGTAATTTTATTTTGAACAGGGGGTGAAAACGTAATTTTAAACTGCGAAAAAATGTAGTTTTAAAGTGTATAAACATAATAAATTATTTGGTCAAATGAGGGTAATTTTGATTTGAGGGCAAAAGCGTAATTTTATTTTGGGCAGGGGAAAAAAACGTAATTTTAAACTGGGTAAAAACGTAATTTGAAAATGTAAAAAATAATAAACCGTTTGATCCAATGGGAGAGTGCCAGGCAGCTGCCTGGCACTATTCCCAAATGGTTTTTGTATATATAAGATGCCTGGCACTATTCCCCCAAATGGTTTTTGTATATATAAGACTGCACTATTCCCCCAAATGTTTTTTTTGTATATATTCTGCTGGCACTATTCCCCCAAATAGTTTTTTTGTATATATAAGAATTTAGGGTGTTAATATGACATGTATCAATAATTTCAGTATACCTTTTAAGTTGTTAAAAACAACCTCCTGGTTAGATTTCAATGCACATTAATTTTTTTTACAATATTAATTTTTATATAATTTTATGTTTTAACAAGTCCAACAAATTCAAATATGATAGATTACATATATATCATCTCACCGTATAATATTTAAAATATCTAAAATTTGTTAATTTCGTAATTTCATAAATTCCCCCACCCCCCCCCCCCCCCCCCCTTTCATTTCTTGAATGTTTTCTCCCTGGCACCTTTTCTTTCACTCACTAACGTTGGGTTCAATACTTGCCAAAAAGAAAAGTGTAAGCAAATAGAAAATGAAAAATATTTATGTTCATAATTTCCTTTATATAAGAAAATGGTATCTGACCTCTCTTAAGATTCATGCCTACAACAGGTCATTCACGTGTTCATTCATAGTGCGAGTCTTTTCCGGACCTAGACTTTGCTTCCTCTGGACTACTAACTCCACTGAGGGAAATGTATTCAAACGATGCTCGGCGATACGTCTAGGAACTCCGACCATATCTGCTGGGGTCCATGTGAAAATGTCCATGTTTTTAAAAGAAGTTGCTTCAAGTGCGAAGGATATTCTCGGAGACCGCTGAGCCTACTATGATAGTTTGCTCAGGGTATCTCCTATTGAGAACCCATTTCTCTGGATCAGTTGCGATGTGAAGTTTGCTGCTTTCATCGGGCGTGTGTCCTCTGCGATCATGACCTCTTTCTTGGCGTATATGATTGCTACCCTAGTCTTGGTTGGGAAACCGACAACAGAGTGCGGTGGAGATGTTATCATGCTAAAATCACCTTAAGAATCCCATCCGCTGAGGACATCGTGCCTGGAGTTCGTTGTCAGTACCATAAAGGTGACTTCCTTTGTTCTGGAAATCTTGCTATCTGTGAGCGTAACATCAAAGGTGTTCTATCCCAACAGAAACACGGCTTCATTAAAAAACCCTGTAAGTGGGTAATCTACTGGCTCAAGGCTTGCTTTATCTTCGGCGTCAAACTGATTGAAACATTGCTCGTAGATAATGTCACAGGTGCTTCCTGGGTCGATGAAAACATAATCGATTCTGTAATGACCTATGACACTGGTGATTATGAGGGGATGCTTATCGCGCGGTCCGCCGCGCACAATTGGGAAAGTTAGTTGTTGTTCTCTCCACGACTCGTATTGTGGTCGTTTTTTACCTTTCTTGTCATTGAGGCCTCCGTGCACCATATTTGCTTCGAGTTGCTTCATTTTTTATTGTTTGGTCCTTCATCGTTGCGTGTGGTTTATCGTATTGCGAACGTTCTAGACTAAGCGTGTGAGCTTCCCACATTTGAGTGTTTTTTTCAATTTCGGTGCACAATGTTTCAGTTATCTGTTGTGTGCCCGGAATCTTTGTGATAATCGTAGCATAGGTTGGGGTCCTGACATTTTTTGTTACGCAGGCTTGAAGTGATGGTTTTTTGTATTTAGAACCTCTACTGGAGTCTTTATAAGGGGAGTCCACAGCCTCTCCCCGTTTTCTTGTTTAACGTTCTTTTGGTAACTGATTCTGTTGATAAGGGGGTCATCAGTTGACGTATATTTTTTCTCCCTCATAGCTGTTGGATCCAAGGTGCATTTATGTATTTCCTTCCTTGACGGTTATTGTCTTGATTGCTGCAGTTGTAATGATGACTTTTTCCACGCGTCAAGTTTCGTTCAGTCTTTGCACATACCTTTGCTGCTGATATTACTTTGTCCCATTCCTTTAGCATGCCATCTTTGCCAGATATAGTTCGGATGATATTGTCGTAGTGTACTGCATTAGTACAGCGCGTGCACTTGGTGTGACACCCGGCTATTTAGGTTGTACCGTACAAATGTAACACGTGTCATGAATGAATAAAAGGTCGTATTTGATTATTTATGATGTTTATATATGGTATTTGATGTGTTGGTAAATCCAAAGTTTGATAAAAATTATGTTCGCAATATTAAGATAAACGCTTATCGCGTAACGGAATGCGAAACGAACGTCGGTTGTCACACCCCAACCGATGGCGAATCATCAGGGCGCGACACTAGGTGAATCAGATTGTTCAAGAGAAATTCCATAACAACTATAAATGACAATATTTTAAAGGTCCGACTTCCCATAAAATCAAACAATATCTCATAACAATTATTAGAAAACACATAATCCCTTAAACAAATCAAATCCGACAACCTAGATTTCTATTATGCGTTTCTAAGGATAAAGCCCTAATCCATTTGCAGCGTAGAATCATCAACTTGTCACATACGTTAAAATAAAAGTCAATACAAAAGTAAAGGTGAGTACACAGGTTTAATAACATAATAATAGCGATAAGCGTTTACCCATAAGCAGCATGTACACGTGGAGAAAGTGAATCTAAGTAAGCTAACAATAATGATACAAGCTAACCAACACGACTGCGATGTGGAGTATGTGCGATACGTGTTCACAACAACAAACACGCACGTAAAGTGAATATGCGAGCCTTAACAACCCTTGAACCAATCAGGTGCTGAGTCCAAACTATAGTACTATCGTTGCTAAGGGTGGTCTGCAAGTCCTCATCATTTACACATAGCAAACAAACATCCAGCGATTCACGTATAACATGCGAAAACGGTCAGCGTTAAAAGAGTTTAGCGTTGTGTGTAGTGTGTTTTGATATAGAGAATGTATGTAACACCCAAAAGTGCGTTTAAGCGAAAAAAGGGTTCAAGTATACTCACAGTCAGTGCTCAACAAAGAAACACGAACTGCTATGGATTGAAGGGAGCGCCGGGATCAGCCTGTAAGCGAGAACAGAAGTGCATCAGTCTCCGAAGTGCTGAAATGGTCGAAGTGCAAAGGAGCAGTAGACAAGTTCGGGCGAAATTGTAACAGAATTCAGGAGGTCAGCCAACTTCGGGTGAACTTGTGCTTTGGCCTAGGTTTGAGCACAAGTTCGAGCGAACTTGTACCCTAGCTTAGGTCAAAGCACAAGTTCGGGCGAACTTGTACTTCTTCCTTGGGTTAGGTACAAGTTCGGGCGAAGTTGTACCTAATCAGGTGACAACTTCGAGCGAACTTGCCCTATTTGGGGCGAACTTGTCCGTTTTTGGTCCAAAATCGTGTGTTTTCGCGTTGAATGCTGAGGAAAATCGAGTGTCCATCCCTCCAACCTTGAGCTACTAAAAAAACCCTAGGCTGGAGAGGTCTTTGAGAGCGAGTTTTAGCCATTTTAAAGGAACTCAGGCTAATCCGTGGGAACTTGTCGGTTCATACGAGTTAGTCCAGTTCGTGCGAAGTGACTGTATTGTCCTTGTGCTTCCGGATCTGAGTTTTCCGCTTGAAACAGACGTTAATTCGAATCCATTTCAAGTATAATGTTGACAATGCCTCTTCCACTACTTAGTGAACGAAACTTATGTCGGTTAATCCATTTTTGTGTAAAATCGATGCTTTAAACAGTTTTACTCGGATCTAACACTTAGTGAGTCGAAATCATCAAGATTTCTAGCTTGGAAAGCCAAGGCTAAGTCCAATATACCCGTTTAAGTGTAGATCTAAGCTAAAATAAGAAGTTTTATAGAAAAATATGAAGATTTTCATAAACAGAGGGGTTTTGATGAAAACGAAGGTAATCGTTGTGGTTTGCATAACGAGTGGTTCTTACTTGGAAAAAACAAAGGAATTTGGTTTTGGAGCTCTGGAGCGAAGTTGCAGCAAGGAGAGCATGAGTGGAGGACTGGAGGTGCTGGGTATTTATAGGTGAAGGAGAAATAAGATGGCAGACAGCAAGTTCGGGCGAACTTGTCACAAGTTCGGGCGAACTTTCCCTTTTCTCTTGGTTTGGACAAGTTTGGGCGAACTTGCCTTTAGTTCTGCCCTGGTCAACTTCGCGCGAAGTTGTAATGCCCAACTTTGGGGGAAGTTGGCCTGGCGGCTAAGTTTTGTTCGTCATTTGTTCGTTGGTGCTCGTTTAGCGATTCGATTCGTATTAGTTAGTTATGTTAAGCGTTTTGGCAAGGCGTTAAGCGTTGCGTTTATAAAATACTGCGATTGAGCGATTTGTGTAAGCAAGAGCGTTGAGATAGCGAGTACAACCATAAATCATAAAGCACATCTAACACATAAATAACATAATGTAATCATAATTTATCAGCGATTTGAGTTGCGTTGAGAGCTGCGAGTATTAAGTGATTTAATGCGATAAATAGCGATATCATATGCGTTTTAAAATAGTTGTAAACCATTGTAATAAATCTCAGAGTACAAACGGGTTTGAAACAGAAACAAATGAAAATAACGGAATTTGGATAACAATCCAAAAGATCGGGTTGTTACGGTCTCCTGTCCTTTAGGGAATTTCGTCCCGAAATTTAGGTGGCAGCCCTAACGAAGAGATGAGGATATTTAGCTTTCATATCACTTTCTAGTTCCCAAGTGAACTCGGTGCCGCATTTTCCTTCCCATCGGACTTTCACAATAGGAATGTGAGAGCGTCGAAGTCTCTTGATCTCTCGATCCATGATTTCTACTGGCTTTTCCACGAAGTGCAGTGTTTCATTTATTTGCAAATGTTCAAGTGGCACATGAAGATTTCCTTTAGCTAAACACTTTTTGAGGTTTGAGACATGGAAAGTCGGATGTATGTTTTTGAGTTCTTTCGGTAATTTGAGTCAGTAGGCCACTTTGCGAATACTTTCCAGAATCTTAAAGGGACCCACGTATCGTGGCGCTACTTTTCCTTTCTTTCCGAAATGGATCACTCCTTTCCAAGGTGAAACCTTTAAGAGAACGTGATCTCCCACTTCGAACTGTAGGGGCTTGCGGCGTTTATCGGCATAGCTCTTTTGATGACTCCGAGCTTTCAGGAGATTGTCTCTAATTTGGAGAATCTTATCTGTTGTTTCTTGTATTAACTTGGGACCAGTGATCTGAACGTCTCCGATCTCGTGCCATACAATAGGCGATCGACATTTTCTACCGTATAATGCCTCAAAAGGTGCCATTTGAATACTAGTATGATAACTGTTATTGTACGAAAATTTTATTAAAGGCAAGTGCGTATCCCAATTACCACTGAAATCTATGACACATGATCGGAGCATGTCTTCGAGGGTGCGAATCGTGCGCTCGGTCTGACCGTCGGTCTGAGGATGGAACGCAGTACTAAGGTTAAGCTTGGTACCGAGTGCGGATTGGAAAGTCTCCCAGAGACGTGACGTAAAGCGACCGTCGCGATCGAGATGATGTCACGAGGCGTCCCGTGTCGACAAATGACTTCGTCGGTATAGATTCGTGCTAGTTGTTCTACCTTATAGTCTTCTCGTATGGCAATAAAATGAGCAGATTTCGTAAGGAATCGACGATAACCCAAATGCTATCATGACCAGAAGAGGTGCGGGGGAGTCTTGTAACAAAATCCATAGCTATGCTCTCCCATTTCCACACCGGGATGTCGGGCTGTTCGAGTGAGCCAGAGGGGCGTTGATGTTCTTCTTTAACTTTCGCACAAGTTAAGCATTTCGACACGTATAGAGCGATATCCTTTTTCATGCCCGGCCACCAATACCTAGAACGAAGGTCCTGGTACATCTTGTCGGCACCTGGGTGAATGGAATATCGAGACTTATGGGCTTCGGTCATTAGTAACTCTCGAAGGTTATTGCGGGTAGGGATCCAAATACGATTCAGAAAGTAATAGATCCTGTTAGGCTTATTCTCCAGCTGAGTTTTGGCACCACATTTCATTTTCTCGTTCAATGTATTCTCATGAAACATGCGTGCTGGGTTTCACGGATAAGGGATTCAAGTTTGTTCTGGGCTTGAACGTCATGAATGCTATACACTTAGCTTCGTCGACTAAGAGCATCGGCTATGACGTTTGCTTTGCCGGGGTGGTAGCGTATCTCACAATCATAGTCGTTGAGAAGTTCGACCCATCTGCGTTGGCGCATGTTTAGTTCTTTCTGGTTAAAGATGTGTTGTAAGCTCTTGTGGTCGGTGAAGATCGTACACCTTGTACCATAAAGGTAGTGTCGCCATATCTTCAACGCAAAAATGAGTGCACCGAGCTCGAGATCGTGGGTAGTGTAGTTCTTCTCGTGGATTTTGATTTATCGAGACGCATACGCGATAACCTTGTCTCGTTACATGAGAACACAACCGAGACCCAGGTTAGAGGCATCATAATAAACAACAAAATCGTCGTCTCCCTCGGGAAGTGCGAGAACGGGACCGTCGTAAAGCATACGCTTGAGGGTCTGAAAGGCTTCCTCCTATTCGGAACCCCAAACAAAAGGTTTATCCTTATGAGTCAAAGAGGTAAGAGGAACGACAATTTTCGAAAAGTTGGCGATAAATCGGCGGTAGTAACCCGCCAATCCGAGGAAAGAACGGATTTCTGATGGATTCTTCGGAGTATTCCAACTCTTTACAGCTTCACTTTTGGCGGGTCGACGTGGATTCCTTGGTCATTGACGACGTGACCAAGAAATTGAACTTCATTAAGCCAAAATTCACACTTGGAGAACTTGGCGTAGAGACGGTTTCTTTTGAGAAGTTCGAGAACTAAACAAAGATGTTGCGCGTGTTCGGCTCTCGACTTCGAGTAAATGAGGATATCATCGATAAAGACAATGACGAAACGATCCAAGAAGGCTTTGCACACACGGTTCATCAAATCCATGAAGACAGCGGGCGCGTTTGTAAGTCCAAATGGCATGACCACGAATTCAAAATGGCCATAGCGAGTATGAAAGTGGTTTTCGGAATGTCATGAACACGTAGCCGGTGATATCCGGAACGTCAATCAATCTTCGAAAAACAAGTAGCACCTTGAAGTTGGTCAAATAAATCATCGATTCGAGGAAGAGGGTAGCGGTTCTTTATCGTGAGTTTGTTAAGTTCACATAATCGATGCACATTCGGAACGTCCAATCTTTCTTTTTCACAAAAAGAACGGGTGCGCCCCACGGTGAAGTGCTCGGCGTATGAAGCCTTTATCAAGTAATTCTTGAAGTTGGCTAGATAGCTCGCGCAATTCGGATGGTGCAAGGCGATATGGAGCTTTAGCGACAGGTGAAGCACCGGGGATTAGGTCAATACGGAATTCGGCATCACCGGTAGGGGGTAAAACTGGTAACTCGTCAGGGAAAACTTTAGGAAATTACGGAATTTGACTTGGAGGCTTGAAATGGAGCAGTATCGGTGCTTGGCTCAACAGTAGCTTGGCTGAGGTTCTTGGTTGAGACTTTGAAAGCTCCAGCCAAGACTCGCTTGTCGTTGATCTCGGCTGCGAGGTTGTAAGTCTCTTCGATTGTAGTTGGTCTTGTTGCGTGAACAAAGTCGGCGACAGAGTCGGGGAGAGCACGGAGATACTTCTTGATAGCTTTCTCGGTAGTATCCACCTGACCTGGGAGATGAGGTTGAGCTGCTTGGAGCGAGCGGTGAGACCAGCATTGTCTCCACCGATTTGTTTGATACCCCAAAATTCATTTTCCAACTTCTGGATTTTGTGCGGTGGGCAGAACTCTTTGATCATGAGCTCCTTAAGTTCGTCCCACGCGAGAGAGTAAGCTTCGTCGTTACCGTGCCTGTTGCGCTCGGCAGTCCGCCAGTCAAGTGCCCTTGACTGAAAGACTCCAATGGCGTTAATGGTGCAGAGGTTTTAGGACATCCGGTTTGCCTGAAAGTGACTTCAATCGAGTCGAACCAGTAAAAAATCTTGATCGGTCCATCTTCGCATGTGAATGTTGCAGGACCGCAAGCTTTAAACTGCTTGAAACGGAACTGAGATTTCGGAGCATCGTTCTTGGAATCGACTGATGAGTTGCTGCTAACCGCTTGAATTTCGCTGACGATTTGCGGGATCACCTTAGCCATTTCCTTGGCTACGAGAGAGGCGACGCGTTTGTCGGCGTTGTTGCGTTGAGCGGTACGACGAGTGTGAGATCCCATGGATGCCATTGTGTCAGGATCTAATTTGAATCACTTGTAGTTTTTGTTTCTAAAGATGGAAAATGGATTGAGTTTAAAAGATATGCAGCGGAATTAATGGAAAACTTTTACTACAAGCAATCGGTCGTTTGTTTTCATCATCATCATACTTTCAAATTGGTAAACTCGCATGTGATTCACAAACTCCCCCTTAGCCAATTACAATCGTTTGATAGTAAGAAATGTAGAAGATAAAGTGCGAATTGATCTTTTTCAGGAAGACAAGTGTAACAGTTACATCGATCAGCTATTTATACTAACTATCTAACCACTGAGCATCTTTTATGAAGTCATGGTTGACAGTGACAGCTAACAAAATCATAACTAACTAAAACACTGCTAAACTAACATATCAGTGCATAGCACTGTTACATTGAATAAACTATAACTAGACTAAGCACTGATCTCTATCCTCTGATCTTGTTTCTTCTATAAGACCTTTGCTTCTTGTTCGATCAGATGATAGGAACAGTTGTTTATGGAAAGCAGTGTAAAGATAGATCAGAGGTTGTAACCTCTGATAGTTGGACCAAAGCTCGGATAGTGTATTTGGCTTTGATATCATCTGTTCCTTTGTTAGGGTTCAATCCCAACAATCTCCCCCTGGAACAGATGATGCCAAAATACTTGTTTATTCTTGGTCTTTATTCCTCAATAGAAATTCTTTGATTTGGCCTTTAAACTATAATTCAAAATTCAGAGAAATTTCATCATCATCATCCTTTCGAGTGTCAAATTCAAAAGATCTTGAAGGTCTTCTACACTTAGTTCATATGCAGCCTCCATGCTGGTCTTGACAACATCACCATTAGACTTGAGCAGTGTCAATTCGTGGGAGTCTTTATCGACTTTCCACTTTAGATTTTTTGGGTCTTCTGGCTTTCTAGGATAACTTTTATTGGTTGAGGTTTGAAGAGCTTTTTGTTGAACTATCTTTGTCAAATCTGCTCTGAGCTTTTCACTAGCTTCATTTGTGTGATAGTCAATCATGTTTTTAATTCCCTCTTTGATGTGTTCATACACTCTCTTGTCTTCTTCATCTATCCTTTCTTGCCTTTTTAATTGATTGAAAGCAAGGATGGAGGGGACATATGATGAGATAGACTTTTTAGAGTGTTGGCTTTATGAACATCATCTGGTGGAGGGTAAACTTGTTTAGGATGCATGTTTGGATCTTTCTTCCTCCTCTCTTCTAATCATTTTATAAGTATCAATCACCCTGACTTCTCCCCACTTTGTCACTTGGTTCCTTGAACCATAGTGATTCTGTATCAATTCTTCTTTCATCCTTTTAATCTTCAAAGCTCTGTCTGGCATGTGTTTCTTATGTTTTTCCTAGTTAGGAGGTTGGCTTCTTGTGAGGATCTTTTAACATTTCATGCATTCTTTCAATTTCTTCTCTCAGCTCATCCACACTCCAATTCTTGAACTGTGCCTTTGTTGCCTTATATTGCTTGTTCTTCATGATATGTTTAATGAGTTCATGTTTAAGGTATTTATCTTCCCTTTCTGACAGCTTATTACTCAGATCTTTGAAAAATCTTACAAAGCACTGGCTTTGCTTAGCTGAAAAGACATGTTGGTCTGTATCTCTCTATCACTTTTACCAGCTGAGTCTCTTTTTGCTATATCCTCTGCTTGTTTCAATTTGAGTTCTAGATAAGCATCAATATTTGCAGGTCTTGGGTAGCCATCAAGAGATAATATGATTCTTTTGTCAGGGTCTTCCTCGGAATAGAAGCTTATAATTTCTTCCCTGACAGCTGGTAAATCAAGAGGATATTGCTTTGCTGCATGTATAACTATAAGGGGATCAGTGGTTGGAGTTGAAGATGGTGGAAGCATTGATGTGGAGGTTAGTGGTTGTGATGATAAAGGAGTAGGAGCAGGAAAGATCTTTTTTTTCATTCACAATCCTTGTAGTCATTCTCCTCTTAAATTTGACTTCAGGTGATGATGGATGAGCTGGAATTCTGGTTGGTGTTGGTAGAGGTTGGGTGGATGTATTAAAAATGACCATGGCAGTGGATGAGATTGCATCTGCTGCAACCTCTGTTGTGTCAACAGATGTTGACACAGCAGTTGCTGTAACATCTGCTTTGGTGGAAATGGGTATGGAAGTTGAAGTAGGTGAGCTTGATTTTTGGAAAGCAGAGGTTTTAATGGTTGGATTTACAGCAGGCTCAGTTTTGGAAGGTGTGGGAGTTGATTGCCTTACTTTTCTAGCAGGTCTCCTCTTTGCTGAGGTACCAACCTCTTCCTTTTCTTTTGATGCTTAATCTTTTGCTCAACCAATACCTTGCCATCAATATACACTTTTCTCTTCTGCTTCTCTTTTTCTCCGGCCAAGATATCATCTGTTCGATCCTTTTTCTTTGAACCATCTGGCCTGGGAATATCCATTGTTGGCTTTGCCATTTGATCATCTATTGTAAGCTGCTTCTTTCCCAAAGGTTTCTCCCCCTTTTTGGCATCATCTTCAATGTTTACAAAAATTACTGTAGGCTGAGTAGTACCAGAGGTTTGGAGAAGATGAGCTTTTATCGCTTTAATGTATGCCCTTGTATCCATGAATCTAGCTTCAACCATATTTCATACTTCCTGCATTTGATGTTTGTGTTGTATATCAGAGAAGTGCTTTTGTTGCTGAAACAGAGGGTCTAGGGCTTCTTTTAGATCAGCAGTGGTTAAGACAGAGGGTTGGCTCTTTGTAGCTAACAACTGCTTCAAAAGATTTTTGATCTCATCAATAGAAGTTTCAATTTTTGATACTCTCTCTGTCAAATCTTTGTATTTTAGATCATCACCTAATTTAATAGGATCACCTGAACTCCTACCTGAGGTGGTAGTTATATCTAAGATATCATGAGATGTGTTTTGACACTAGCTTCAACCTTAGATGCTCCTTTTTCTTGGTACTGGGGACTTACCACAACATCAGAGGTTACCTTGGTAGCCTCAGCAATGGTTGCCTTCAACAGAGACTTAGTAATGTAACCACTGTCCAAAGGAAAACTAGGTAGTTTTGCAATTGTAGTGGCTGCTCTAGTTGAACTATCACCAAGGGTTACATGTAACCCAAAGGGATGTAGCCTCTTCATTTGCTAATGGGCTAGCAAAGAACAAAGATTCAGACCCAGCATCATGTTGAAGTATATTCTCAGTGATAGGTTGGTGAGAAATGCTGGATAATGTCTGCTCTAGTTCTATTGCATTCAGCAAGGGTAAAAAGGTTTGTGGTAGTGATTTTATTGGAGAAGGGATAGGTGTAGAGAGAGACATTTCCCTGGGAGATGGGCTGTGGAAGATAGAACCAAGTGGTCCTAGAGCTTCAAATTTGGTGTCCCTGTGTTTACAACCTGATCCTTTTGTGAGGATGCAGGACGAGTTTCATAGCCAGGTGGAGATCTGTCAACCATCTGTTGTGAAGAAGTGGCAGCAATGGTTTGTGACTTTGGTGTTGTCACAGGGTTTACCTTTGGGATCTCATCTTCCAGAGGACCCTTTTTGGTTTTGTGGGTTTTCTGGATGTTTTTGTTAGTTTCTTTTAGTGATTTTAGGTGTGGGTTTCAGAGCAGCGGTTGCAATGCTCTGATCACCTAGAGCAGTGGGCTCAGTAGCAGGAGGAAGAGATTGAACATTTTGTTCTTGTTAAACTGGCTCATCCTCCTCTACTTCTGTTTTGGAAACCTTTTCTTGATTTGTGATTCGTGTAAAAGTTTAATGAGTTAGGCAGCCAGGTATGGTCACTGCACCTTGTTTACTTGCTGCAGATCTGATCTGGTCTTGCAAGTAAAGCTTTTCTTTTTGAGATATTTTTAAAATTATTTACCAAATCATTGAACAATACCTGAGAATAGTTAAAATCAGAATCAGTCAAAATTGCATATCCCAAATATTGTATGTTCAATGGAATCTCATTGAAAGCAATAGATTTTGCAGAGAGACATGTTAAAAGAGTATGGAAAAAGAATTTCATCTCTGCTGGAAAATGGGGTTTAAAGATTGTCATACCTTTCAGTGTAAACCCTTTCCACAAACTCTGATTGCATCTCTCGTAAAGAAAATGACACAGGATGTGCCATATCATTCAATTGAAAAACTTGAGAGATCGATTGTGGACTAATTTGCATAGACGTACCCCCAACCTTTGAGATTATTGCATACGGAACACCATCAGCGGATGTTTTGACCTCAACATTTTTCCAGAAATCCCGAAGAGAATCGATGTAAATTTGGGCTTTGACTTCGAGCATATGCTTAAATTTTGACTTTCTTAGGATCCGAATCATTGTGTGGTATGTGTATTGACTTTGGTTTCTTCTAAGATCCCCGTGTAATTGTGTGGGGTTTTGATAATCGAGACGTATGGTGGTAAATCTTGCTTTGATTTTGTTTTAGGAGCCATGATTTGAGTGCAAACTGTTTTGAGATTTTTGAGATCGACACAGTTCGGTGAATCCTCTGTTCGGGATGGAACAGGGTGTTTATAGGGTTTCTTGAAAAAGTGATGAGGACGTGGCATCTGATGCACCGACTGTCGAATAACATCTGACCACGTGTAACCTCTGATTGAAATTGGAAGACAGTTGGCTAAACACTGTTTGAAATTTTTGATCAGTGGATAAGAACAGTATTTGCAACTATCAGAGGATACACTTTTTGACAGTGGATAAACTTTTCTAAATGAACAGTTTTTTGTGCTATCAGTGTTTTGAACAGACTTTGAGGATTTATTGAGAAATTCAATTTTAAACTATTTTAAGGATGGATTTTGATTTTCTAAAAGCATTTTATTGCTATTTACACATGGATAAAAATTGTTTTTAATCCATGTTTAGCATTCCATGCCTAGATATCAAACTGTCAAAAGTGTGAGCATCAAGTGCTTTTGTCAACACATCTGCCAGTTGGTCCTTGGTATGGACATGTTGTAAAGAAATAAACCTTTTTCATAGCAATCCCTCACAAAGTGATGTCTGATGTCAATGTGCTTGGTGGTAGAATGAGAGACAAGATTTTTGATGATATTTTTTGTTGCTTGACTATCAATTTTGAGTGGAGTCTTTAAAGCAGTGACACCAAAATCCAGCAATTGATTTTGAAGCCACTGGAGTTGAGCAGTACAACTTGCAGCAGCTATATACTCTGCCTCAGCAGTGGATGTAGAAACTGCAACTTTCTTTTTGCTTTGCCAAGAAACTAAGCAATCACCTAGGAATTGTGCTCCTCCAGATTGTGGACTTCCTTGTTGTTTTACATCCAGCAAAGTCAGTATCAGAATATCCTGCAAGTTCAATATTACTGTTAGCTGGATACCAGATACCAAGTGTGGGAGCACCTTTTATGTATTGAATATCCTTTTTACAGCAACAAGATCTGATTTTCTTGGCAATGACTGTGATCTGGCACAAACACATGTTGCAAACATGATGTCTGGCCTTGATGCAGTTGGGTACAGTAAAGACCCAATCATGCTTCGATTCAATGTTTGATCAACAAGGTCATCTTTGCCATCAAATGTGACTAGCTTGGATGTTGCCATGGGTATGCTGCAAGGTTTACAATCATCCATATCAAATTTTTAAGTAGTTCTTCACTATACTTATTTTGATGGATGAAAGTGCCATGTTGCATTTGTTTGACTTGTAAACCAAGAAAACATTGCAACTCACCCATTGCACTCATCTCAAACTCTGCTGCAATGAGTTTTCTGAACTCTTCACACATGGCAGTGCATGTGGATCCAAAAATGATGTCATCCACATAAATTTGGACAAGCATCAAATCATTTCCTTTCCATTTTCAAAATAGGTTTTTATCAATCCTACCTCTAGTGAAACCAATGGATAAGAGAAAAGTGGATAGAGTTTTATACCAAGCTCTGGGTGCTTGTTTTAAACCATATAGTTCTTTATTAAACCTGTAAACATGTTCAGGATGAAATGCATCTTCAAAACTAGGAGGTTCACACACATACACTTCTTCCTTGATCTTTCCATACAGGAATGCACTTTTGATGTCCATTTGATACACCTTGATGTTGTGGTTAGCAGCAAAAGTTAAGAACAGTCTGATGACCTCCAATCTTGCAACTGGAGCAAATGTTTCATCATAGTCTATGCCTTCTTCCTGTCTATAGTCTTGAACCACGAGTCTTGCTTTGTTCTTGACAACAATGCCCCTTTCATCTGTTTTGTTCTTGAAGACCCACTTTGTACCAATAGGACATACATCTTTTGTCAGTGGTACAAGTTCCCATACTTGTTGTCTTTTGAACTGTAGGAGCTCCTCTTGCATGGCTTCTACCCAATTGTTTTCTTTTTGTGCCTCTTGGTACTTGACAGGTTGTGTGATGATAGAAAACCAGCAAAAAGACAAATGTTTTTGGATTGGCTTCTGGTGAGCACTCCCTCATTGATGTTGCCAATAACTTGATCCAAAGGATAGCTTTTGAGGAAAATCAATTCACCTTGATATGGGACAATGTCATTCTGAGGTGAAGCTTGCAAATGTGTATCATCTGAGCTATCCTCTGTTGGTGAATTTGATGGTCCAGCCTCTGATAGGAATGGTGGTGGAGGAATTAGGTGGAATGGATGTGAAAGTGGGTTGACTTATGTCCATTTGTTGTCGACTTTTATCAACGGATATTTGGTTCTGAGAGCTGGCAGAGGTTTGAGTATTAACCACTGTTGACCTGGCAGAGCTTTCACCATTGCTACTAACATCTGCTCCTCCTGAAGGATTTATTTTGAAGCTTGGAAGTAGGGGTGTTCATCGGTTCGGTTTATGGTTAATTTGGTTTATTCGGTTCGGTTTATTAGGTTTTCAAAATTTTGTACCTCAAACCAAAAACCAAACCAAACCAAATAAGGAATATGCAAACCGATCCAAACCAAACCAAATTCAATTCGGTTTGGTTTCGGTTAGAAACCATATAAACCAAATCTAACCAAATTGTACCTAAGTATTTTTTTCCCTAATTTATATTTATGTTTGTGTTCCAACTTTCGAACATCGTAACTAATTTACACCTAACAATATATGAATACAAGAAAGTTTCATTACTAAATAAAACAAACACATCCATAAAGTAGCCGTAGACACAACCACAAAGTTAAAGCTTCAAAAGATAGATCTATACTGAAGGTCTAAAGTTCTATTATTATAGACATGAGTGGGTTTGAGTTGGGCTTTTGATTTACATTTGGTATTCTGGGCTGTATAAAAAAACTATTTTGTGGCTTTGTGCTAATAAATTGTGTATGATTTATAAAATATTATTATTTTTATTTAATAATTAATTAAGTTAAACAGTTTATTCGGTTATCCAAATAAACCGAATAAACCAAATAAAATAAAATGTGGATCCATAAACCAAACCAAAAACCATATTCAAAATTCGGTTTTGGTTAGAAACCAAACCAAAAACCGAATTCGTTATCCAGATCGGTTTATTTGGTTATGGTTATGGTTCGGTTTACGGTTTTTATTTGATTATGATTTTTTGTGAACACTCCTACTTGGAAGAATGCAATCATACCTTGCTCTTGACTTGATGACTGTGGGGTACCTGCATGGTTAGTCTTGACAAACACATCTTCAAATGTAAATTTGGATAGGTCAAACAGTTCAGCAGGATTTGCTGGGATTTTCAAAGATGAGAGTTCATTGAACTTCACATTTAGAGTTTCTTCAACACACTTGGTCCTAGAGTTAAAACTCTGTAGGCTTTGGTAGTGGTTGAGTATCCTAGAAAATAACCACAATCAACTTTGGCTGCAAACTTGGATATTGAATCCATTAAATTTAAAATGAAGCATAGGCAGCCAAAGACTTTAAAATAAGAGATCAGAGGTTTGATTTTATAAAGCAATTCATAACCAGTCTTTTGATGCCTGGGGCTATCAAAACTTTGTTCTGAACATAACAAACAGTGTTTACAGCCTCTGCCAAGAAAGACAGGGGTAAACCAGAATCTGCTAGCATAGTTCTTGCTGATTCAATCAAAGTTCTATTTTTCCTTTCAACAAACCCATTTTGTTCTGGAGTTCTAGGGATGCTATATTGCCTAACAATCCCTTTTGACTCACAGAAAGCATCCAACTCTTTGTTCTTAAACTCTGTCCCATTATCACTCCTAGAGATTTTTACAGGAAGATCAAATTGCTTTTCAACTTGTTTAACAAAGTTTTGCAAAATGTTTGTTGTTTCATCTTTAGAATGTAAAAAGAAGGTCCATGTGAACTTGGAAAAATCATCAACTATCACCAGGCAATAATTTTTGTTTTTAAGCTTATGATTTTCACAGGTCCAAACAAGTCTATATGAAGTAACTGTAAGCACTGACTTGTTTTGGACTCTTCAATTGACTTGTAAGAACTTTTATGTTGTTTACCTTTTAAACAAGAAACACAATGTTCTTCACAAGTAAATTGTTCGTGAGGCAAACCTCTGACAAGACTTTGTTTTGAGAGAGTGGAGATGGTTTTTAGATTTGTGTGACCTAGTCTTTTATGCCATAATTCTGTTTCTTTGCTTGAAGCAACTGAGAACAAACATGCATTTGACATAGGATTATCTTTTACCATGTCTACCACATACACATTTCCTACCCTATTAGTAGTAAGTTGTGCTTTGCTCTCTGCAATTATTTGATTAATCTTTTTAACAACCCTGGGCCTACTATCTGACAAGTTTTCTTTGTGAAGAATGATCCATAACCCTTATCACTCATTTGTGAGACACTCAGAAATTGAATTTTAGATTATCAATGAGATTCACATTCTCAAACTTGAGTTTTCCAGCTGAGACACATCCTGACCCCAACACTTTCCCTTTTGAATTATTTCCAAAGGATATATCACCCCCTCCATGAGCTTTAAAATCTCTGAGAAGGGCTTTACATCCTGTCATGTGCCTGGAGTCCCCACTATCTACATACCAAAGACTGTCAAGGCAAGTAGAAGCTCCCTGCACATGTTTTGAAATAATTACTTCAGGTGAGTTTCCAAAGCCAGAATGGCTTTGGATGGGGTATCAGATGATCCAGACTCAAGTTCAGATAAATGAGCAGTGGTTAGATTAGGTTTTTGTAACCACTGCTGTGAGCCACTTCCTATCAACTGTTTTAACCATGAGGATGCCTATTTACCCTTAGCTTAGAGGACTTTTTGTAAGACTCATTAACCATAGGCACCTTTTGATAACTAGGCTGGCTTTTACCTCTTGAAAACTGGTTTGATGGAGGTGCATCTGTCACTTGAATTTCTCTGTGAACAGAGGTTTGATTTAAGGCTTTTTTAACAGATGTTTCCATTGATTCGAAGTTCTGTTTAGATTTGTTTCAGAAAAGCTTGAACTTTCTCTTTCAATAGCTTTTGCTCTAATCTCTTTTACCTTTTGATGATAGATATTGAGATAGGCACACTCTTGGGTCATGTGATTTGTTTTGTTGCAGATGGTGCATCTAGGAGATTTAGGTATAACACAAGTTTTGCTTATGTCAAAGGCTTTTAGAAGAAAACAATCTGCAGCCACATGATTTCTCTTTTCCCAAAATTCACAAAACAAGTATTTAACCTTTTCTTTCCTTTTCCTATCAGACTTTTTGAAAGCAGTGGGTGTAACCTCTGCTAGCAAGTCTTTGATAGGGATCACAGTGCTTTTGGTGGCTTTATACCATCAATGGTTAAAAGTCCATTGGCTTGAAGTTTTCCAAAATATCACATTCATCTGACCAGGTTGGTTTAAACTGATATTTTTCAATTTCTTTATCTTGCTGAAACCTCTAGTTTTTCAAGAATGATTTTGTTTCCATTTTTATCTATGATTATAATTTCTTTACCAGCTAAGTTTGTTGGGACTATTTTAACTGGCTTAGAATCAATTTTTGCAGCATTTTCACAAGTCTGGTCACAGTCTCTAAAGCCTATTCCAAACTTTATGTTGCTCTTGATTTGAGCATCAAGCATAAGCTCATAACCTTTACAAGACTCTACCCATTTTTCACAAGTGATCTGGGTAGATTCAAGCTCCTGTTTGCAAACTTGGTATTTTTCTACCATGGTTTGGAGCTGGTCTTTGGTTATGCTTGCTTCATGCCTCAGGCTACACATTTCAGAATCTTTTTTACTTACTTTGTTTTCAACTCTTTGATAAATTTTTCAAAATTAAGTTCGTCTTCTAAAATTTTGTTTCTCAGGTTTTCATTCACCTGCTTTGTGTTTGCAAAAGCAATAATGCATTTGTTAGAACATAGATCTTTAAGGATCTGGGGTGATACCTTCGAAGCAGCCATAAGAGCACATTCACACTCTTCTTCCTCACACACCTTCTCATCCCAAGGGTCAGATAGAGTGTCATTTTCAACATCAACAACATTCATTTCAACCACTAGTGTAACTTCTGGTATAACCACTACTTCACAACAATCAACCACATCAGACTTTAACTCCTGCTCCACAGATTCATCACCTTCAACAATGGTCTCCAAAGCCATTAAACATATATTTTCATTTTCAAAATCATTTTTGGCTACGAGATCAAAGTTTTCATCTTTTAAATCCTCAGGCAAACTACTCCAATCAACAAAACCTTGTGTGAAAAATCTTTGTTGATTAACCTCTGCTGGTGTAGCAGTAGTTTGAGTAGGTTGAGTAACTTGTAGCATTTGCTGCACATGTACTTGAGGTGGTGCTTGGACATATTGAATCTGTGGTGCAGGTGCTTGGACATAATGTACAGGACCTGTAGCAACAGGATGTGCAAAGTGAGCAGTGTTTTGCATTTGAGATGCAGGGGTATATTGAGAATATTAGACAGTACTTTGAGATCTGTTGCCAGGATGTGTTATTGGTCCTGCAGATTGTGATCTGTATTCTCTGGCAAAGCGACCCATCTTGTTACATTTGTAACATTTGATTTAGACTTATCCAACCCAACTTTCAACCCCCTATGCAATCCTGGAAACCTTCTACCAGTTCTTTTGTAAAATTTACTTGCTCTAACACTTAAAAGTTCCAACTAATGCAAAATGTCCATCTCTTCAAGGTCAGTGGGTTCAAAATGTTGTAAATCATTCATTTCAAAAGACAGATTGTCAGAGGTCTAGCTTTCACAATTTTTAGCAAAGGCAAAATTGGGTGTACAGGGATCAGAGTTGAAATTGTTTCCAGATGTTATGTCAATGTAATGATCATAACTCTGATCCTTTCCACTGCTAGACCCCTCCTCATGACTATATAGAGCAGTGTTTCCTAAAGTATAATCATCAGTCATTTTCCCTGACTCTTGCAACTTCTTTTTCTGGTTCAACTCTCTCTCATATGTGAGGAGTCGTCCATGAAGTTGTGTCAAGGTCATTTCCTTGTAACCAACAGCTGTTCTAGTGACATAAGCTACAGTTCCCATTTCTCAGGTAAAGATATCAAGAAACGACTATTAACAGTCGAATTTGGAAATTCCACATTTACCAATTTGAGCTCACTGATGAGACAACTATATCGTTTGAACTGTTGGGTTAATGACTCACCCTTAACATGGCAAAGGTCATTTCCCTGACTCTTGCAACTTCTTTTTCTGGTTCAACTCTCTCTCATATGTGAGGAGTCGTCCATGAAGTTGTGTCAAGGTCATTTCCTTGTAACCAACAGCTGTTCTAGTGACATAAGCTACAGTCTCCCATTTCTCAGGTAAAGATCTCAAGAAATGACTATTAACAGTCGAATTTGGAAATTCCACATTTACCAATTTGAGCTCACTGATGAGACAACTATATCGTTCGAACTGTTGGGTTAATGACTCACCCTTAACATGGCAAAATGTTTCATACTGTTGATTTAAGACCTCTCTGTTATTCTCTATCACCTCTTCAGTACCACCGAATTGCTCTTTAAAAGCATCCCATAACTCTTTAGCACTATTACAATGAAGTTATCCCGCATAAATCTCATCGGGCAAAGCCGAAGCAACAATGCTAAAGGCCTTAGCATCCAATTCAATTTTGAGGAAATCATGTTCAGAGTAATTTTCGAGTTTCTTAGGAACCTGCGTGTGGGGATCCTCTGTACTTGGAACCATGGGAACATGAGGTCAAAATACAACGGATCTCCAGCATCCGGTGTTCTGTTGGGCAAGAATATGACCCATCCGACGTTGCCAAATAAAATATTCATTTCGTTTCACCATCAAGGTTTGAACATAGATCCAATATTGGATTCCGGTGTGTTTCGTGCCATTTCTCTTGTTTACAACAGATTTGTGTTTTAAAAACTTTTGTAGTAATAACACTCTGTATTCAAGTAAAACTATCAAATGAATTAGCACAAAGAGCTGATCTGTTCAAATCAATTTGACTGTTAAATCAAAATCGATTGACTAAGCTCTGATACCAATTGTCAGGTTCTAAGTTTGAATCACTTGTAGTTTTTGTTTCTAAAGATGGAAAATGGATTGAGTTTTAAAGATATGCAGTGGAATTAATGGAAAACTTTTACTACAAGCAATCGGTCGTTTGTTTTGATCATCATCATGCTTTCAAGTTGGTAAACTCCATGTGATTCACAAACTCCCCCTTAGCCAATTACAATCGTTTGATAGTAAGAAATGTAGAAGATAAAGTGCGAATTGATCTTTTTCAGGAAGACAAGTTTAACTGTTACATCGATCAGCTATTTATACTAACTATCTAACCACTAAGCATTTTTTATGACGTCATGGTTGATAGTGACAGCTAACAAAAGCATAACTAACTAAAACACTGCTAAACTAACACTATCAGTGCATAGCACTGTTACATTGAATAAACTATAACTAGACTAAGCACTGATCTCTATCCTCTGATCTTGTTTCTTCTATCAGACCTTTGCTTCTTGTTCGATCAGATGATAGGAACAGTTGTTTATGGAAAGCAGTATAAAGATAGATCAGAGGTTGTAACCTTTGATAGTTGGACAAAAGCTCGGATAGTGTGTTTGTTGGTACGGCGAGTGTGAGATCCCACGGATGCCATTGGGAAAGTGAGATTCTGTAAAATGACACGCAGGGAATTTAGACGATATTTGATTAAAATGGGTTTTTGTTTAAAAGCTTGCGTTTTACAACATATACTATTATGATTATTATTATTATTATTATTATTATTATTATTATTATTATTATTATTATTATTATTATTATATTATTATATTATTATATTATTATTATTATTATTCCCATAAGGCACAAAACACGTAAGCACGTAATCACGTAGGCACATAAGCATGTAAGCACATATTTTGACGTATTCACCTTCACTAGATCTTGCATAGCGCGTTATGAGATACGAGGTATAAGCATAATAAGCGAGTAATACCGCGTATGAGGACATTCGCGTAAGTGGGTCGGGCGTTTTAGTTTGGGTTGTGAATAATTAGAGTTGTGCGTATTTTCGTAAAGCGAAAAGCGATAAAACGAGAAATCGATAAAGCGTAAAATTCACAAGTTTAAACACACAATTAATAATAAAACTCAATGATGTATAAAATTGGCGATTGCAGGCTTAAAACAATTTGGAGCGTCCTGGGTTTTGAGACAGCGACTACCCAAAGTGATTCGAAAATCCTCTGAGTTCGGGCACACGATTTGGCCTAATAGACAAATGCTCTCGCCGTACTACGGTTAACAGCATTTATCCTTCCAGTTACGTCGTGCCCCGAGTCATCGAAATAGTCGAGACTTTGGTGAGATTAAAAATCAAGGAGTAGAATTAGTTATTAAGGTGCGGGTTTCACCCCTAACTTAACAACTTCGTTCCGTGTTAGTGGTTTTCACCAAACGCCTCAGGAGTTCCACGGAAATAGAGGTGGAGATTTTCGTCAAGATGTGGATATCACTCCTAACTTAACGAAAGAATCTCGTGCAGTAAATAGTACGGGGAGTGAGTGATCTTATCGAGAGTTCTTGGTTTTCACACCTAATCCCGACACAGTCACTCGTTTGTGTTATACGAGCGTCTTCAAACGTGTACTTGGTGTTAGCCTTAGGAAAGGCATGTAAGCATTTAAGACAAGTAAGTATTTAAGTCAAAGAGCGGTCTAATTGGATACTTAGACTATAGACTAGGTCGAACATGGCAATTCTACCTAATTCCCTATAGTTATGGCTCTGTACCAATCTGTCACACCCCAATCGTTTAATAGCATAATAATAGCGATAAGCCTTTACGCATAACCAGCATGTACACGTAGAAAAAGTGAATCTAAGTAAGCTAACAATAATGATACAAGCTAACCAACACGACTGCGAGGTGGAGTATGCGCGATACGTGTTCACAACAATGAACACGCACGTAAAGTCAATATGCGAGCCTTAACAACCCCCGAACCAATTGGGTGCTGAGTCCAAACTATAGTACTAGCGATGCTAAGGGTGGTCTGCAAGTCCTCATCATTTAAACATAGCAAACAAACATTCAGCGATTCACGTATAACATGCGAAAGCGGTCAGCGTTAAAAGAGTTTAGCGTTGTGTGTAGTGTGTTTTGATATAGAGAAAGTATGTAACACCCAAAAGTGCGTTTAAGCGAAAAAGGGTTTAAGTATACTCACAGTCGGTGCTCAACGAAGAAACACGAACTATTGTGGATTGAAGGGAGTGCCACGATCAGCCTGCAGCGAGAACAGAAGTGCATCAGTCTTCCGAAGTGCTGAAACGGTCGAAGTGCAAAGGAGCAGTAGACAAGTTCGGGCGAACTTGTAACAGAATTCAGGAGGTCAGCCAACTTCGGGCGAAGTTGTGCTTTGGCCTAGGTTTGAGCACAAGTTCGGGCGAACTTGTACCCTAGCTTAGGTCAAAGCACAAGTTCGGGCGAACTTGTACTTCTTCCTTGGGTTAGGTACAAGTTCGGGCGAAGTTGTACCTAATCAGGTGACAACTTCAAGCGAACTTGCCCTATTTGGGGCGAACTTGTCCGTTTTTAGTCCAAAATCGTGTGTTTTTGCGTCGTTTGCTGAGGAAAATCGAGTGTCCATCCCTCCAACCTTGAGCTACTGAGAAAACCCTAGGCTCGAGAGGTCTTTGAGAGCAAGTTTTAGCCATTTTATAGGAAGTCGGGCTAATCCGTGCGAACTTGTCGGTTCATACGAGTTAGTCCAGTTCGTGCGAAGTGACTATATCGTCCTTGTGCTTCTGGATCTGAGTTTTCCGCTTGAAACAGACGTAAATTCGAATCCATTTCAAGTATAGTGTTTTGCCTCGTTTCACTACTTAGTGAACGAAACTTAAGTCGGTTAATCCGTTTTGGTGTAAAAAATCGATGCTTTAAACAGTTTTACTTAGATCTAACACTTAGTGAGTCAAAATCATCAAGATTTCTAGCTTGGAAAGCTAAGACTAAGTCCAATATACCCGTTTAAGTGTAGATCTAAGCTAAAATAAGAAGTTCTATAGAAAAAGATGAAGATTTTCATAAACAGAGGGGTTTTGATGAAAACGAAGGTAATCCTTGTGTAAAATTGTTGGGGCAAACGTTGTGGTTTGCATAAAACGAGTGGTTCTTACTTGGAAAAAACAAAGGAATTCAGTTTTGGGAGCTCTGGAGTGAAGTTGCAGCAAGGAGAGCATGAGTGGAGGTGCTGGGTATTTATAGGTGAAGGAGAAATAAGATGGTAGACAGCAAGTTCGGGCGAACTTGTCACAAGTTCGGGCTTTTCTCTTGGTTTGGAAAAGTTTGGGTGAACTTGCCCTTACTTCAGCCCCGGTCAACTTCGCGCGAAGTTGACCAGGCGGCTAAGTTTTGTTCGTCATTTGCTCGTTTAGCTATTCGATTCGTCTTAGTTAGTTATGTTAAGCGTTTTGGCAAGGCGTTAAGCGTTGTGTTAATAAAATACTGCGATTGAGCGATTTGTGTAAGCGAGAGCGTTGTGATAGTGAGTACAACCATAAATCATAAATCACATATAACACATAAATAACATAATGTAAACATAATTTATTCGCGATTTGAGTTCCGTTGAGAGTTGCGAGTATTAAGCGATTTAATGCGATAAATAAGCGTTATGATATGCGTTTTAAAATAGTTGTAAGCCAGTGTAATAAATCTCAGAGTACAAGCGGGTTTGAAACAGAAATAAACGGAAATAGCGGAATTCGAATAACAATCCGAAAGATTGGATTGTTACATCGGTGACCATCGAATAATGTTAAAATCCTAAAAATAGTCCGTTATGATTGAAATGATATATTTAATCATATTCGTGAGGAAAAATAATTTAAAACGCTAAAAAACTCTATTTTCGAGTTTAAGCACGTACTGCGCGATACTACGCGTATCTGACAAAATACTGTCAACACAGCCAAATACGGCAACTGATAATTATTATAGTAATAATTTGACAAGTTTATTTTTATAGAATGATAAAAATAAATTAAAACGCTTAAAATCCCTACTTTGCGAATTTAAGCGCGTACTGCGCAACACAGCACGCATACTGCCAATTACCGACAACGTAGCCGGTCCCAGCAAATAAACATTGATCAATAATATTTTAGTGAGATTATTCTTATAGAGCGTTGAAAATAATCTAAAACGTGTTAAAACGTAATTAAAACGCTGGTTAAAACACCTGGTATCCAGTTAAATACCAGTTTATATATATATGTATATATATGCGGTGTGTGTGTGGAGAAGTGGTGGCGGCCATTTAGGGCCCCTTTATCTCTCTTTCCTCCATGTGTTGACATGGGGAACAAGGTACAATGATGATACCTTTTCAAATCTATTTCAAATCTTTACAAATCCAAGAAAACAAATCAAGCAACACACCAACTCACTCTCTCTCTCTCTCTCTAAAGCTCAGCCGAACACCCCTATACACACATACATTTTCATTTTTCAAATCACTTCTTGAAGATTCAAGGGCATTTGAAGGCGATTTCAAGTGTTTATGAAGGTTTGGAGGTGATTCCAAGAAGATCTAAGCAAGAACAAGGCATCACATCACCATTTTCGTTGAAACCACCAAGAATCTTGAAGGTATAACATTTTATCTTTCAAATCTTGTTCATGATTCATGATGATGAAGGTGATAGTGAAAGTTTCTCTTGTTCTTGAATATAAACACTAACTTTAAATGAATAACAAATGGGTTTCTAATAAAATAAAAATGGAGGTGTATATATATATATATATATGTATGGCCTTATGTATGTATGTGTACATATACATATGAGATATTGAGTTTTGATGTTTGATTGATTCTATTGTGACGAAATGTTGAAATGTGATGTGTAAGTGATCTTGGAAGGTTCGAAAAAGGTTTTTGACCATATGAATGGACATGTGAAAGTTGAGATGTGAAATCTTGTGTGTGTGTGTGTGTATGTATATATGTCGTGTATGTGTATATATATAAGCATGCATGAACATTTTTGATGTTGATAGTTTCAAGTGTGTAAGAATACATGCATGTGTCTTGCATTTATGGCGAATGATTAGATGATGATGATCATATGAAGATGATGGTGTTCTTGAATGTTTAATCATAAAATAAATGCATGTTGAATATGATTTGATTCATATGAAATGTTGAAGATGTGAGTTTGATGCATTAGATGCTTGTACCTAAACATGCATGTGGGTGTATGTACATAAAATGATGAATGAATTATAAAATGATAAAAATAATTTTAGATCAGATTATACACCTTAAAAATAAGGTTATTTCTTGTGTTAAAGTAGTATGAAACTTGTCATGAAGTTTACTAGCTTTGCATGTAGTACATTGTGCTTGAAAAGTTGTAAAATATGTGAAATCGCATTATTGATGTGACCTACACAAAAACTTCACTAATCTGATTATAACCATCATTTTAATCAGTAAATAACATGTATTGTGTTAAAATATCATGTCGTTTCGAGTTCGGATGGTTATGGTAACGTTTGACGCAAAACTATGCGGTAGAAACGGTAAAACTCGCTTTTTAAGAGGTTTTTACGAAACTGTTTTAGATCAGTAACTAAACTGATATTTTTTATATAAATGTAAGTATTTTAACTTATATTAAGTTTATTTGGTGTTTGGTTATTCATACGTGACTTTCGGCACCCGAAAACGTTACCGAATCACTAAAATACGCATTTTTTCAATGTACACTAGAATGGGTTGTTCATGGGTGAACCTTATGTGTTTAAATGTGTTATGTGATTCAAATTTATGAATAGAAACGACAATATGCCACCAAAATCGAGACAAGTTCCTTCTGTTGATGGTACTGGATTACCTACCACACCCGAGGAGTTGGCGCAGCTTATCGCTCAGCACGTCAATACCGCCATGGAACAGCGTGAGGCTAACCAGACGATGGGGCAAGGACGTGGACGTGGTGATGCACCAGGTCCCGATGGAGCGCCAATTGGAGGCCCTCAAGGTAGTGTAGTTATTGGAAAAGTTTTTGTAGTTTCATGTGTTATGATATAATCTAAGAGTAATCTTGATTTTAATTAACCTTGTGAACAGTGCACGGATGTACGTACAAAACATTCCAGGGTTGTAACCCAAAATCATTTACCGGTGCTGAAGGCCCCCTTGATATCGTTAGATGGATCGAGAAGATGGAGTCTGTGATGGCCATCAGTGGTTGTGCCACAGATCAGAGGGTTAGGTATGATTCGTGTTCATTTCTTGATGAAGCTTTATCCTGGTGGAACACTCAAATTCAGATTTTGGGAGAAGACGTTGCTTACGGTCTTACCTGGAACGAACTGAAAGAGATGCTTCTTAAGGAGTACTGCCCGCGTAGTGTGTTGTAGAAAATTGAGACTGATTTCTGGAATCTGACCATGGAAGGCTTGAATGTCAGAGCTTATATGTCTTGGTTTAATGATCTGGCTAGGTTGGTTCCTCGTATGGTCACTCCTGAGTATGTTAAGATAGAAAGGTACATTTGGGGTTTAGCGCCACAGATCCGAAGTATGGTCACATCAGCAAAACCAACTACCTATCTGGAAGCTACTTCTTTGGAAAAATCTTTGACAGATGATGCGGTTCGTAGGAGTAACCTTAACAAGAAGGATGAGACAGGGAAATCATCGGTGAAAGATGCGGCAGACAGGAAATCCGATCGACATGAACGCTCTGAGCGTTGGAAAGAGCTGCTAAATTAAGTTCTCTTTTAGGTGAAGGAAGTATGACCGCTTTACCAATAGTTGAAACCCAATCGGGAGACGTTTAAAAAATAAGAGGATCGAACCATCTCTTCTGACTCTTTTTCAAATTCGATGACTGTCCCTTGGCCCGTACGTCCTGACACAAGGTTAGAATTCTAGCTCTTCCAGAGTGGTATCTCACTGTCAGAAAGTTCGCGGAAGCGAAAATCTGAGGGTTCGAGGAAGGATTCCAATGATAGGCGTGATAAGAAGCGCGGTTCTGGTAAAGCATATGTGGCTAACTCCAGTGGTTCAGGAAAGGATAACGCCAGGGATGGCAATAGTGATTCAGTGAAGAAGACTCACGGGGATGAGCAGGGAAAATGTACCAGATGCGGTCGACCTGGGCACGCGACGCGTGAATGCTACGCTAAAAGCACATCGGATGGAGTCAAGCTTGAAGGTTGCTTCGAATGTGGAGAGCAGGAAATGGACACCTTAAGCAGAAATATCCTCTGTTGAAAGGCCAGGGTGCCAGAGGTAGAGCTTTTGAGCTGAACGCTGGGAAAGCGCGTGATGATCCTGCAAGGGTTACCGGTACATTCTTAATCAATAACGATTTTGTGTTCGTACTATTTGATACCGGTGCTGACTTGAGTTTTGTTTCGAAAAACTTTGAACCATTTATGTGTTCTTAAGCAAGTTAGCTAGACAAAAAGTATTCAATCGAATTAGCAAATGGTAAACTGATAGAAACTCGCGAAGTCATTCGTGGTTGTAGTATTCGGTTATGCGATCATAGTTTTAATATCGATTTATTAACAGTGGAACTGGGTAGTTTCAATGTAGTTGTTGGGATGGATTAGCTATCCAAGAGTGGAGCTGAGATTGTTTGTTCAGAGAAGTTAGTACGTATACCCCGTCCTGGTGGTGAAGCGTTAGTAATTCGCGGAGATCGATCAGATCGGAAATCAAGAATCGTTAGTGTTATGAAGATGCATAAGATGTTGCGTAAAGGTTATCCTGCGTCTTAGTTAACGTAGTTGATACCAAGATTGAAGGTAGAAAGATCAAAGAGATTCCTATAGTTCGCGATTATCCAGAGGTGTTTCCCAAAGACTTATCTGGATTGCCCCTGCGAGACATATCGAATTTAGAATTGATCTTGTTCCTGGTTCTGCACCGATTGCAAAATCTCCTTACAGATTAGCGCCTTCGGAAATGAAAGAGTTGTCGAATCAGCTTCAAGAGCTGCTAGACAAAGGTTTCATTCGCCCAAGCTTTTCACCCTGGGGAGCACCTGTTTTATTTGTGAAAAAGAAGGATGGTTCTTTTAGGATGTGCATAGATTATCGGGAGCTGAACAAGCTGACGATCAAGAATCGGTACCCGTTACCAAGAATAGATGACCTGTTTGACCAAAAACTGCTTTTAGAACACGTTATGGCCATTATGAGTTCTTAGTCATGCCATTTGGCTTAACTAATGCGCCTGCAGTGTTCATGGATCTCATGATCAGGGTATGCAAACCCTATTTGGATAAATTCGTGATAGTATTCATCGATTATATACTTATCTACTCATGAACCAAAAAAGATCATGAGCAACATCTGAAGATCGTTTTGGAGCTGCTGAAGAACGAGAAGCTATATGCCAAGTTCTCTAAATGTGAGTTTTGGATTCAAGAGGTTCATTTCCTCGGTCACGTCATAAATGAGAAAGGCATTCATGTGGATCCATCAAAGATTGAGGCAATTAAGAAGTGGGAAGCACCAAGGACTCCGTCAGAGGTGCGACAATTCTTAGGACTTGCTGGGTATTACAGAAGATTCATTGAGAATTTTTCCAGAATAGCGCAGCCATTGACGCTATTGACCCAGAAGGACAAGAACTTTGATTGGACAGAAAAGCAGGAGAAAGCTTTTCAGTTGTTGAATGAGAAGTTTTGTAGTGCACCTATTCTCTCCCTGCCTGAGGGAAATGGTGTTTTTGTTGTATACTACAATGCGTCACGTTTGGGCCTCGGTTGCGTGCTTATGCAAAAAGACAAAGTGATAGCCTATGCATCCAGACAACTGAAAGTGCACGAGAAGAATTACACGACTCCTGATTTGGAGGTAGGAGCTGTTGTGTTTGCCTTGAGATTTAGAGACATTATCTGTATGGCACGAAGTGTACGATTTACACAGACCATAAGAGTCTCCAGCACATCTTCGATTAGAAGGAACTCAACATAAGACAATGGCGATGGGTGGAATTACTCAATGACTACGAGTGTGATATTCGTTATCACCCAGGGAAAGCCAATGTTGTTGCTGATGCGCTCAGTAGGAAAGAGCGAGAAAAGCCTCTGCACGTTCGTGCTTTCGGTTTAACCATACAGACGATTTTGACTGATCAAATTCGCAATGCACAGCGACAAGCTTTGAAGGATGAGAATTTGAGAAGAGAAGGTTTGAGAGGTTTGGAATGTGAACTGATACCAAAAGCGGATGAAGTGATGTACTTCATGAACCGAGTTTGGGTTCCGCTTAGAGGTAACCTACATGAACTAGTTATGAACGAGGCTCATAAGTCCAGATATTCGATTCACCTAGGTTCTACCAAGATGTATCAGGATATTAAGGAAATGTATTGGTGGCGGAATATGAAGAAAGATATTGCGGTGTATGTGAGTAAATGTCTGACGTGCTCGAAGGTTAAGGCTGAGCATCAGAAGCCGTCTGGGCTTCTGCAGCAACCAGAGATTCCTAAATGGAAGTGGGAGCATCTTGCTATGGACTTTATCACCAAATTACCCCGTACGTCACGTGGACATGACACCATATGGGTAATTGTGGATCGATTGACGAAGTTTGCTCATTTCTTGCCCATTAAGGAAACAGACAAGACGGAAAAGATATCGCAATTGTACCAAATTATCCCATATGACATGTGTCAATTATCTCCGATAGAGATGGACAATTTGACTCCAGATTTTGGCGATCTCTTCAAGAGTCGTTGGGTTCTCGTTTGGACATGAGTACTGCGTATCATCCTCAAACGGATGGTCAGAGTGAGAGAACCATTTAGACGTTAGAGGACATGTTGAGAGCGTGCGTGATTGATTTTGGTGGAAGTTGGGATACTCATTTGCCGTTGGCAGAGTTTTCTTACAGCAATAGTTACCACGCTAGTATCAAAGCCGCTCTGTTTGAAGCTTTGCACGGAAGGAAATGTCGATCACCCCTGTGTTGGGCTGAAGTTGGCGAAAGGCAATGTCACACCCTCAATTTCCACTTGCGGAGTTTTACCGCGAGGCGCGTGAACAAACCAGAATCTGAAACACTAGTACGTCGAACGACTCTATATGATTTGATAATACGTTTTCAAAAATCATTTGTCGTAGATTTTATATTGTCTTGGTTAGTTACCAATATTTAGCGGAAGCATTTGTTTTTAAAGTTGAGCGGAAGCATAAAATAAATAGTGAAGCGGGCGCCAACACAAACGCCAAAACAAATGAAAAACCCAAAACAATATTTGTAAATGAGACTCGATAAAAGATGTCTTGTTCAATGCATGTGAGTGCACCTAGAGCTCCTAGCGTCCTGAGAAACATGTAAAGAAACAAGTGTCAACATTAAAGATGAGTGAGTTCACAGGTTTTCATAAATTCGTTTGTTCGGTTATAGTTTGTTTTCCCCGTTATCCCTAACCCGGGATAACGTGTTGGTTCCATTATTCCAAACCCGGAATAATAAGTTGTTGCTTCCATTATCCTCAACCCGGGATAATATAGTTGTTGTTTCCATTATTCCAACCCGGAATAATAAGTTGTTGTTTCCATTATCCTCAACCCTGGATAATATAGTTGTTTCGTAATTAAGTTCAATGTTAACATATATAGGTAGCTAGCCTAAAGTCATGTCACGTAAGAGTTCGCAATCGAAGCTGACTGTTGTGCCTCCGTGTTGCCAGGCCTATCACTGACCATGGCGAAGTTAGGCCGAATTATTCACCCGTTGACCATACCCGGTCGGCTAGCGCGACTAGCTCGGATGGGGCTTGTCGGGCCCAGTAGTACTACTTATAACTCCCCGCTATTAAAACCCAATACTAACGATCCGAGAGATTGACGAGGACTTAAGTGATATAGCTGCTTAGTGACCATAACATTACATTAACATTAACTTAGTTATCGAATAGTTATATGTCGTTAAATTCGTATAACGTAAAGAGATTGAGTTTGAAGAGTATATACATGTTTCTCCCCCTGTTGTTTAAAAACCGGATAAAGTTAGGGGCCGTGAACTCACCTTTTGTTGCTCGGTTAGTGTAGCAAAGAAGTCGTAAAGGATGGGACCGCTAATTGCGTCCTAACAAACCAATTGATTTCACGTCAGTGTGTGAACACACCAATACAAATTCTACACTTAATTTACGCACAAAGTGATACACACAAACAATATATCTAACACTCAAACATGCATGCAAGTATCCTCATGTGATCATAGAAATCAAAACAACTTATCATGAACATAATCCAATCCATGCAACAATTTGGTGCACACAATCACAAGTTATCAAATTTCAGCTTAACACTCATAATTCAGCTGTTTTCTAGGATTTTTATAAAATAGTTCTAACGTTCCAAAAATTCCAATATTTTTACAGCAGGTGCCATTTATACTGTAGAAATTTATATAAATTTTCCAAGTCCTAAACCTTTACCATTTAACCATAAATATTAATATACTAGGCTGCAGTCAGATTTATCGCTTTCTGACTGCAGTCCACGGGAGAATTTATTTAAAAATCACTGATCGTCCAAATAACAAAATTCCAGTTGGTGTTGCCCGGAAATTTCCATACATAGTTGCTGTACAAAATTCATGACTCGACTCCCTACTGATTATAAAATCCAACTCGAAAAACAACTAACAAAATTTCAGGATTTTCACTGCTTTAGTTACTGAACTTATTTGGCCATTTAAAAATATCAAACGACTTCAGAAAATTATAAATCCAGCGCCATTAGATTCTTTATTCAAATCTCTACGTTCTCGACATCAGAAAATCCGTTTTTCGACAACTAATGACCGAGTTACAGCCAGATGAAGTCGGCTGTAACTATTACTCAGCAACCTGTTTCAGCATATTATTATCATAAACCGTCCATATTATTAACCTAGGCGATCATGAACCGGTTTCCTAGTCATAGATAAATACTAATAACATATCCATGCAAACCCTAACCAACATCTCTAGTTTTTTTACAAACAAACACAGCCTATACTTTTCAGATTTCAAACAAACATTACTTGCAACCTAGCCTTAACAATCCGAAAACAACACAATCGTTTCATTCAATCATTCAATCCGAAAACAACAAAGTCAAAACACATGTATCCAAATATGATCTTGTAATCAAAAGATAAACCCTAACCTTTAATGACTAGGTGAATAAGCCGAGGCTTGGACAAGAATCGATTCGGTTGTTCAAGCAAGATCACGACCGAATGAGATGAAGAATCTGCTGTCGCGACCGGGAGATGATGTAGGCTATTTGTGATCGATGAAGTGAACAAGTGGGCTGATCTCGCGACCGAATGAAGGTGAACAAGGCTGATCACGATCGATATGATGAAGGAAGAAGCTGCTAGCGAACGATGGAACAAGAGTAAAGCTGTTTGCGGTCGAAGAGGATGAACAATGGCTGCCGTCGGCTTCTAAGGTATTAGGGTTTTGGAGTTGTGAAAGAGCATGCATGAGTGTGTGTGTATATAGCGCAAGGAGACAACAAGGTCATGGTTTGGTGTCTTGCGGCCGAGGGCTTGGGTGGGTCGGTTTGGGTTTGATCTTTGTTCTCACAATTGTTCTCGCAATGGGTTTGCGGTTTGGGCTTGTTCTCGTGGCCGAGGACTTGGGTTGGTTCGGTTTGATCTTGCGGCCGAATAGTTTAAGGTTTGGGTTAGAACTCGGTTCACTCCTAGAGTCACAAGGAGTTTAAGGTTGGTTCATGTCGCGATTCGGTTCGTGTACATATTTGCCATGATTATTTTATAACTAACACAATCACATAATCGCACATCACGTATTCACTAACTCGTACACATTTAATACATAGCATATAATTCACTCGACAAGCATTACGTTTAAGTTGTCCGAAAAACCCGGGATGTCACAGGCAACTAACCGGACCTTAGCTTATCCAGGAAACCACCAACAAGGTTGTCCAGATCAAGGAAAGGTTGAAAGCTGTCGCCGATTGACAAAAGAGTTATGCAGACAACCGAAGGAAACCGTTGCAGTTTCAAGTCGGTGATCGTGTTATGTTGAAGGTATCATCGTGGAAAGGTGTTGTTAGGTTTGGGAAAGGGGGAAAGCTTAGCCCGCGTTATATAGGTCCTTTCGAAGTCCTCTATCGAGTTGGATCAGTCGCGTATAGGCTTAAACTGCCACATGTTTTGAATGGAGTTCATTACGTGTTTCATGTTTCCAACCTGAGAAAGTGTCTGTCAGATGAGACACTAATTATACTCCCTGATGAGGTTCAAGTAGACGATAAATTGAGATTTATCGAGGAACCGGTAGAATTTCTGGATGAGAAGATTCAGAAGCTTAGGAGGAGTCGGATTAAGTTGGTCAAAGTTCGCTGGAATTCCAAGCGTGGACCCGAGTTCACATGGGAATGACAGGACCAGATGCAATGGAATATCCGCATCTCTTTAAAAGTAGTGCGAAAACGAAACTTGTAGTGTAAGAATGTCGTGGACGAAATTCCTTAAACAGGGGAGGACTGTGACACCTGGCTATTTAGGTTGTACAGTACAAATGTAACACGTGTCATGAATAAATAAAAGGCCGTATTTGATTATATATGATGTTTGTATATGGTATTTGATGTGTTGGTAAATCCAAAGTTTGATAAAAATTATGTTGGCAATATTAAGATAAACGCTTATCGCGTAACGGATAAAATGTGAAACAAACGTCGTTGACCACCGAATAATGTTAAAATCCTAGAAATAGTCCGTTATGATTGAAAATATATATTTAATCATATTCGTGAGGAAAAATAATTAAAAACGCTAAGAAACTCTATTTTTCGAGTTTAAGCGCGTACTACGCGATAGTACGTGTATCTGACAAAATACTGTCAACACAACGAAATACGAAAACTGATAATTATTATAGTAATAATTTGACAAGTTTATTTTTGTAGAATGATAAAAATTAAAACGCTTAAATTCCCTACTTTGCGAATTTAAGCGCGTACTGCGCAACACATCACGCATACTGCCAATTACCGACAACGTAGCCGGTCTCGGCAAAGAAAATATTGATCAGTAATATTTTAGTGAGATTAGTTTTATAGAGTGTTGAAAATAATCTAAAACGTGTTAAAACGTAATTAAAACGCTGGTTAAAACACCCGGTATCCAATTAAATACCAGTTTATATATATGTATATATATATATATATATATGCGTGTGTGTGTGTGTGTGTGAGAAGTGGTGGCGGCCATTTAGGGCCTATTTATCTCTCTCTCCTCCATATGTTGACATGGGGAACATGGAACAATGATGATACCTTTTCAAATCTATTTCAAATCTTTACAAATCCAAGAAAACAAATCAAGCAACACACCAACTCACTCTCTCTCTCTAAAGCTCGGCCGAAAACCCCTATATACATACATTTTCATTTTTCAAACCACTTCTTGAAGATTCAAGGGCATTTGAAGGCGATTTCAAGTGTTTATGAAGGTTTGGAGGTGATTCCAAGAAGATCTAAGCAAGAACAAGGCATCACATCACCATTTTCGTTGAAACCCACCAAGAATCTTGAAGGTATAACATTTTATCTTTCAAATCTTATTCATGATTCATGGTGATGAAGGTGATAGTGAAAGTTTCTCTTGTTCTTGAATATAAACACTAACTTGAAACGAATAACAAATGGCTTTTTAATAAAAATGAAAATGGAGGTGTATATGTATATATATATATATGGGGCTGTATGTATGTATGTGTACATCGACATATGAGATTTTGAGTTTTGATGTTTGATTGATTCTTGTGTGATGAAATGTTGAAATGTGATGTGTAAGTGATCTTGGAAGGTTCTAAAAAGGTTTTTGACCATATGAACGGACATGTGAAAGTTGAGATGTGAAATCATGGGTGTGTTACATGTATATGACGTGTGTGTGTATATATAAAAGCATGCATGAACATTTTTTATGTTGATAATTTCAAGTGTGTAAGAATACTTTCATGTGTCTTGCATTTGTGGCAAATGATTAGATGATGATGATCATATGAAGATGATGGTGTTATTGAATGTTTAATCATAAAATAAATGCATGTTGAATATGATTTAATTCATATGAAATGTTGAAGATGTGACTTGGATGCATTAGATGCTTGTACCTAAACATGCATGTGGGTGTATGTACATAAAAAGATGAATGATTTATGAAATGATAAAAGTAGTTTTAGATCAGATTATACACCTTAAAATAAGGTTATTTCATGTGTTAAAGTAGTATGAAACTTGTCATGAAGTTTACTAGCTTTGCATGTAGTACATTGTGCTTGAAAAGTTGTCAAATATGTGAAATCGCATGATTGATGTGACCTACACAAAAACTACACTAATCTGATTATAACCATCATTTTAATCAGTATTGTGTTAAAATATCATGTCGTTTCGAGTTCGGATGGTTATGGTAATGTTTGACGCAAAACTATGTGGTAGAAACGGTAAAACTCGCTTTTTAAGAGGTTTTTACGAAACTGTTTTAGATCAGTAACTAAACTGATTTTTTTATATAAATATAAGTATTTTAACTTATATTAAGTTTATTTGGTGTTTGGTTAGTCATACGTGACTTTCGGCACCCGAAACGTTACCGAATCACTAAAATACGCATTTTTTCAATGTACACTAGAATGGGTTGTTCATGGGTGAACCTTATGTGTTTAAATGTGTTATGTGATTCAAATGTATGAATATGATAATATGATAAGTGTTGACATGATAGCGGGAATTTAGACTATGCATGTACACTTGTGAGTTTAAAACGGTAAAATCGGTGAAATTGCGTTAAATGCGTAACTTATTTGTCGAGCATGAAAATTGATACATAGGTTGACTTAATAAGCTATTTCATGTATGCATGCTTTAAAAATGATATAATGTATAAGTTAACGAGTTTTCGCGTGTTACGATATCGAATATTTGTGTACGTTTATGTATATATATTACGATGCGCAAATCGTAGATATATAGTACTTATAAACAGGAGTGATAACGGATATAACATATTAAGGGTAACCAATAAAATCGTTCAAGTCGTAAAATCTTAATATACACACACACACACTTATATATATATATATATATATATATATATATATATATATATATATATATTAAAGTGCCAACATAATAAAAAATGATGACTTGTCGAGAAAATCTCAAATTTATGTGAAAATTCTAAGTATTGGAGAAACTTAGGAATTTTGTGATATGTTGATTATTAAATCGTGCCTACGTATGTTAGGACGTGCAGAATCAAATTGTGGGGATTGCGCTATTTAAAATACGCACCCAAAGGTGAGTGTCACTACGCCCCTCTTTTTACTGTTTTATAACTGTTTTGGGGGAAGAACACATCTTAAAAGGATAAGTATACATTTTTGTATAAAATATACCTTTTATTAAACTATGAATATATTTTCGTGGAAAATATATGGATTTGGATATAAATATGTTTCGGGGAGAAATGGATTTTGGATAAATATGAATATATGTTTCGGGGAGAAACGGGTGTTAATACGGTCCTTAAGAGAAAGAGACCGTGTAGATTTAAAATTGCTTAAATCTAAAGTTGTAACGAATTCGCTCGGTCTCAAGAGAGTAAGTATCGGGTATTAGACTTACGTTTCGGTGGGGACTTCGGGGAAATTCGTACAACTCGTTATATATTAAATTTATCATTTTAGTAGGATATATGTATTGTACGTGAGGCAGGCATTATAAGAGACCCATTGCGGGCTCTTGCGCAAGTTTTGCCGTTTAATCATTAATATGTATGCGTGGAATTGTTGATAGATCTATCGGGTTGACCACCCCGTCGTGACCGGTAGCTCCGTGTCAGTCAAGCGACGAATTGATATTCTGTAGTGTGTCGAGCTTTGATTATACCTTCATAGTAAATATATAGTTCGTATTGTCTTGCAAACATACGAGTCTAAACACTTGATGCTATCAATTTAATATGGAAAACTTGGGAAGATGTTGTATATCGAAGGTTTTAGGAAAACGCTTGCGATGGCTGGCCCATGAATTTTTATAAGGAAATGAAAGTGGCTTTCATAATATTATTTGGATGTTTTAATTATTAAACACATAATTTGAAAGTTTTCCTTGGATCAAATTGTTTTAAATTTGAATACGTGAACTCACCCTCCTTTGTGTTGACACTTGATTTTAATGTGTTCTTCAGGTACATGAGTTCGGCTTCGGTGAATTTTGACGTATCTTGTGGTTGTTGATGCATGGTTGTTTTAACAATGTTTTGGACAAACTTTTAAAACTTTGGGACCTATGTAATAAGATCCATGAGGATCAAAACAACTTAACTGTGATGTGGTTGTAACGTACTTTTAAACTTTAGGTTTTAAAAACTATGTTTTAATTAAGTTAAATGTCCAACATTAACAATGCATCCTTCAACAAGATATTTATGGGCACCAACTTCCGTCACCATTACGTTTGTATTTCCGCTGCGACGTTTTTTGGGGTGTTACAGTTGGTCTTCACTAACATTGCCAATTTCGAGGCATTCCTTATTATATTGATGATCAAATCTTCAATTAATTATTTTTCCCTACACCAAATGTTCATGACGTCTGTGGTATCTCTGACGTTGCGTCTCTGTTGGCTAAAATGCTGCAAGAACTTTGTTTGTAGATCGCTTAATGATGAATCATAGCTTGACTGAGCCAGATTGGCGTACACATGCAGGCATGGATCGGCATGCAGAATTGAGCCAGATTGGCATACGCATACATGCATGGATCGGCGTTTAGGATTGAGCCAGATTAGCGTACACGTGCAGGATTAAACCAGATTGGCATACCCGTGCAGGCATGGATCGACGTGCAAGATTGAACTAGTCGTCCCAACAATCATAGCTATATGTGTTACAAAGGAAGCATTGTAATAGCTATATGTGTTACAAAGGAAGCACTGCAATTGATTTTTATCTATAACTTTTAATACTTTTAGAATTTCAAAGTAGTTTAGAACGGTTAAAATATATTATGTCATTTTATAAGCATTGCTTTATAAATGTAAAAAGAAAATAACGATTGTAATTCAAGAAACTCAACCAATCGACAAGGATCAATGACTAGATTATAGTGTGATAGGTAAAGAACTCACGGTTGATACCTTTGGTGGTTTGTCATCAAGAGTAAAGGCATGAAGTGAGTTATATAGAATTTTCCCATATACACTATTTGGACTTGGACACAATTTGAAGTTTTCAAAAGTTCTGCAATTACATTTACCGTTTTCATATAAATATTTTCACATTAAATAAGTATATTTCCCAAAATAAGTTTGATTGACTTGATCTATATTTCAACAAGATTTCAGAAAAGATAAATACCTAAAACACCCGTATCAAAAACTTACGAGGCAAGAAATACATGCAAAAATATTATAAAAAAAATAAGATAACGGAGTAATGCTAAGATACGCATATGCTAAACATCACCTAGACCATTATGTCTTTGTCTTTACTGTCCGCCATTTTCTCTTTTTCTTCACTTTTAGTTTTCCTCCATACTTTTGCTTTAACTTTCAACTTCTGCTGACCAATAATCAGAAGTGGGTAAGGTAATGGTGAAATCTGAATATTGAAAACACAGAGGAGCTATGGACCAAGATGATCGGAACAACAATAACAGGATTATGTTTGTGAAAGTAATGACTGATGAACAAATGGAAGTTCTCCGCAAACAAATTGCAATCTATGCTACCATTTGTGAACAACTTGTTGAGTTGCATAAATCGCTTACTTCTAATCATGATCTTGCAGGTTGGTTGCTCTCTGTTTTTTTTTTATTCACTTAATAATAATTCTTCTGTTGAAGTTGTTGATTAATGCATCTGGTGGATCATCCAGTAATTTTAATTTTTATTGTTGTGTTGATAAACTGTTGGGGTAGGTAGGTTTTGGTCAAAATAAAACAAAATGGGATTTGTAGTTTGATTCTTATTGACCGCCGAAACCAAAGATAGTTGATTCGCATTTCGGTTTTAGCTTTGAGTTTTCACGGTCAAACTTGGAACTCGCAATGCAAACCTATCCATCCGTAAGAGCATTCACATCCCTTATGTGGGTGTCGTCTTTATAATATAAAGAGTATAAAAAGTGGTTGTGAGTAGAGGAGAGAGAAAATGTTACTGTTTATCTGTATATTTATATTTTGGAGGACACTGTTAACCTTCTATATTTTTTAATATATATTGAAAGTGGTTGTGAGTAAAGGAGAGAGAAAATGTAATGATAAGGTATAAAATATTATTTAATTAAAAAAAGAGAGAAAAACATTTGTTTTTAATAAAAATATATTGATATAGGAATTGTTTTTTAGTGGAATGTATGTATATTTTTAGGAGGTTGGATGTGAATGCTCTAACATTTCTTCTTTATAATCATTATACCACCTGTACTGGTAATTTGTTTGGGCATGGATGTGCAACTTCAAGCCCCATTCACATGGTAACACCTCCCCTTAGACTATCTGTAGTTGGGTTTTTTGGCGGTTTTTTTTCCTAAAAAACCCTCGCAACGTCCATCTTCCACCCCCAAGGGCGTTTATAAATTTTTTTTTTGCTTTTGGCGTGCTTTTTTCCACGCCTTGCTTTAATGGTTTTGGCCAATCACCCTTGATCTTCTTTTTGTTGTCCAATAACATTTTCTCATGGTTTTTTTTTAATTTAAATTTATTACACCCCTTTTAACACAATACCTCACAATTTCCACATCTCCACCACACCCATTTTATAAAAAGGCCCTATAATGCCTTTTGCTGACTGGGATGACACGTGTCGCACAATGCCCATAGATAGTGACATAATTCATGTGTACCACTACACATGGTCTTGGGGTATTTTTTTGCAAAATTTGGTTGGTCGTTTCCGTAAAACGTCGGATGAAATAATTTGTTTTATTGAATGGCCAGTAAAATCCTTCAACTCATCTATCATAATTTTATTTGTTTTATTTTTTAAAAAATATAATAATAGGTAATCATTGTTGAACATTATATCACTACATATTTTTAGGGAAAATAACCAAATTAGCCATTGACCTGTTAAAGTTTCAAAAATAGCCGTTGGAAAACGTGGAATTTCACGAATTCCCACGTGTCTCAAGTTAAAATTTAAGAATTCTGTAACCATCATTTTGACACGTAGCTACTGCTGTTTTAAAGCTGCTACTGCTGTTTTTTAATGTTAGGCTTGCTTTCATTTTAGGGTACGCTCTCAGGACTTCTCACATCACATCGAAAAAATAAAATAAAAAATAAAACATGCTCTACGCAACTTCTTCTTCACCTCAGCAACAAAACCCCATCTTCTTCTTAACACAAACCCCATCTCAAAATCTTTGTGGGGGTTGTGGTTAGTGACAGGTTTTGTGATGGGTGTGGGCGGAGAGTGACGGTTGTTGGTAGGTGATGCTGGTGGTTGGTTGGTACGTGACCGTGGACCATGGTGGTTTACGGTGGTGGTTGTGGTGGATGGGAGGTGGTGGTGGTTGGTTGCAGGTGTTAATATAAACTGTTTAAGTTATTAAGTTGCAGGGTGGTGGTGCTCAGTAAGGATGGTGGTGGTGCTCGGTGAAGAAGAAGAAGATAGGGGTAGGGTGGGAGTGGGGTAGGTTCAATTTTCCGGTCAACTCGAAACAATATTCCGGTCAACCTGCTCATTTTCCGACGAACCTTTGTTATCCCGTTCTATTGTTCATCTCAGATTTCAGATATATACATGAACCCATATATTTTTACTAATGTTTTCTTATGACTTAATCAATAAACTGAAAAGAAGAAAAAGAAAAGAACCTGCACTTTCATTTGAAGAAGATAAAGGAACAAATATTTTAAAACAACAGTAACAGCTTTAAAACAACACTAGCAGCTTTAAAACAGCAGTAGCCACATGGCAAAAGGGGGACTAGTTTGATGAGTTCTTAAATTTTAATTTGAGACGCGTGAGAATTCGTGAAATCCCATTTTTTGATGTTTTTAATGGCTATTTTCGAAATTTTGACCAGTCAATGGCTAATTTGGCTATTACCCTCCTATTTTTAACCTTTAAGCATCATAATTCCTCTTTGTTAACTAGGACGCTACATATGGATAATATCCAAGGAAAAACCCCACTACATATGATCTTATATTTATCAACTAGCTTGAGAAACAAATGTAAATCGTAAATCTATTATAACGTTTTTATTAGTGATGTCGTTTATTATATAAAATAGTAAAACAAAATGAAAAGTTACAATTTTAATTATTCAACGTGGTTATATAAGTTTTTACCCGTCACTATAATTCATTTTATTATTTAATTCATCTTAACGGCTATAAACAATAACAATACTTTAATACAAAATAATCTTTTTTAAAAAACATCTATTTTTTAAACAAGCAAAACAGAACCATAAAACTTATGACACTTCGGCCACCCCAACCAACCCGAGCCGGTTTGTATTTTCCTAAAACCTTAGAACCGTAGTTATCGGTTCGGCCAAAAAATTTTCGTCAACACCGGTCAAACTGGACCCATCATTTTTCTTGGTTTGTAGAAGAAATTAATGTTTGATTTATTCCCTGAATATATAATCTTCATGATTTTCTTGCAGGAGTTAGACTGGGGAACATATACAGCGACCCATTGATCACATCCGGCAGCCATAAGTTTTTGGGCCGGCAACGGTGGACTCCGACACCGGTGCAACTTCAGATTCTCGAACGACTGTTTGATCAAGGAAACGGGACACCAAGCAAACAAAAAATCAAAGAAATCACATCTGAATTATCACAACATGGCCAGATTTCTGAAACAAATGTTTATAACTGGTTTCAGAACAGGCGGGCCCGATCGAAGAGGAAGCAACAAGTCTCTGCAGCGATTAATGGTGAATCTGAAGTTGAAACAGAAGTTGAGTCACCCAAACCACATCAGAATTCAGCATCAGCAGCTGATGATGGCAACATGTGTTTTCAGAACCCTGCGGATCAAAGGGCGAAAAAAGTTGAGCCCGTTTGCCCGTCTGATGCTAGTTCAAAGCCGAATGCGGGTCATATGTCGTATTATGGAACTATGTTGGCGAATCCAAGTAAGTTTGAAAGCACAAGACATGTTTAGTTCAAAAGTTTTGACTTTCAAGAACTATGGGGTGGCTATTGGGTTGAGTTGGCGAATCCAAACACGACTCGTGTATTTCTCCGTGGTAAAGATATCAAATTATATGGTTTAACCTAGACGACCTCGGGGCATCAGGTTAAATGTCACAGCTCAAAACCTAATTATTTTCGTGTCATGTCTGAATTTGCCACTCCAAAAATTTCTATTCTAATACTCAACAGGTTAAATAGATTAACACAAACATGACATGTTTAATTAAACGTATCAAACTGTTTAATCCAAACGCAACTTGTTTATCAAACGGATTACATGTGATCGCCAAAACCTATTAAAATAGGTCAACCCGAATGACAGCCAACATGTTGATATAAGTTGGTTACCGAAAACAGAATTCAAATTGTTGTTTACTTATGTAACAAGCCCAATTTAGATTAGTTTTATCAACATTTACTAGGTATAAATGCACAAGATTCTTAGCAGCCGGTACAACCTATAATGCAGGAATGGACCATATAATCGGAAAGATTGAGGCTCCGGGAAGTTACCAATCATATATGCAAGGTGATGAGTATTATCATCACATGACGGGATAAGTGTTGAAAACCAAACTTGAAGAATTGGCTTATTTAAGGTAAGAATTTAAGATCTAGTAGTGTCCATTCAATTTCTTAGTATAGATGTAATTTTGTAACGGTATGTTAACCATGTCTTGTCCTCGTGTTTTGCGGGATGTTATATACATAGCATGTGTTTCTTGTTTAGAATGATGCTTGAATTTGATAAATTTGTTTAAACAAACGCAAGAATCAAATCCAAAGCAAATCATACGAGAAGACAATCCGCCCGCCTGCCTATATTTGGTTTGGTTCGGTTCGGTTCTTTGTTCTAGAGTGAGAGCGCCTTTATACCCCTGAAGTTAGATGTTTTGCATATAATCAAATGGATGTAATTTAACGCCCCCTTACAAAAAAGTCTTTCATATATATTTTTTAAATGTTAACATGTTAAATTTCAGATTTAATCTTTAAAAATTTAAGCATTCACGTCTAAAATGTTGTGTAACTGTGTATTGTCATAAAAGACGGGATTAATTGCAATAAGACTGAATGTTGTGGACCGCGAGCAGGGTGGCGTGAGCCACGTCGTCGTCTATGTGGTTCGCGAGCACTACAACGGGTGCCGCGAGCGCCAAAGGGTGAGCATGGTGGCTTGGGCGAGCGGTTGTTTTGGGGTGTGGTAGCTTGGGCGAGCAGATGTTAACAACAGGCTCAAGTGAGGGGAGGCGCGAGTGGGCAAGGTGGTGATATGTGTCGCAATATTAGAGGATGAATCCGGGTTATAAGGCCACAACGGGTAGTCTAATGAGAATTGTTGATTTGCTAGAATCACTTAAAATGATATTAGAACCAAGATCACAATAACTTTGTAGATCTCATAAATATATCTTTCGCTAACTTAAGATTTTACAAGTTTTAAAAATTTTAGCCATTGTGCCATTAGGGTATCATGCTTCCAAGTTTAAATAGGACATAGAGTTTTTTTTCCCAAGGGGTGTAGTTGGAGAAATTATTTACCTAAATGGGTATTTTAAAAAATATTTACTAAAATAGGTGTTTTTTAAAAAACTTACATTTTCTCATTCCTAATCCTATTGGGTAAAGCAATTCAATTTAAAGCAATGTTCCTTAGGGCACGTGTAGTTATAAAGCCCCTTTGTGGGTGTTATGCGACAAGTGGCACGTCACGTCATAGAGGGTCTTTAAGGGGTGTTATATCACTAAATGGCGTAGTCATAAAGCTCATACCTCATCATTACTCAATTATTAGTTTTCAATTCAATTTTTTTAATTAATTTCTAACTTTATAAAATTAAAAACCATTTCATTTAATCTCTAAATTATATAAAAAATTACAGTAAAAAAACAATACATTTATTCTTCGTCTTCATCATCGTTCTCTCCTTATTCTAAATGCACATCGTATATTTGTTGAAGGTCGTTTCAAGTGAGATTTCTTAAATAACGTTTCCATATAACTGGCGTATATAACTGACATATCCACACAACTGAACATGATATTGTTAATAAATTCATACCTATAACCTAAATTTTAGTATGTTCAGAATTGCCGATATAAAAGAAAAAAATTCCATAATGAGACAGAACATGTTTAAGATAACACTGCACCTAACATATTTGCATTCAACTTATGTACAAAATACTTTTCACTTTTTTAACATATTTGCATTCTACTGATCTACAAAATACTTTTCACTTTTAGAAGCTTGGTCAACAAAAAATGGTTGTAAAGGAGGTACAATGTCACAATCAATCAATGATAGAACAAGAGTAGTCTTACTAGTAGAAGATGACCGAAATCATTAATCTTTTAGAGTTTGAAGATATCCTGTAATTTCATATCATTTCTCACATGAATGATAGATAACTCATGTTAAAATTAGGGTGAATGGATTTTAGAGTAAAGCTCTCGTACTAATAACTTTAACGTACTAAACGTAAGAAAGTATAAAAAAGTAAAAAACGCGTTGACATTTTCATAATTATTTGTCCGTAGGGTAATTATCAGAATTACTCTACAAATGATCTTGTAGAGTAATTTTGATCTTGTAGAGTAATGATCAAAATTACTCTACAAGTGTATCAAATTACTCTGCATTAAAATTACTCTACAAGTGTATCAAAATTACTCTGCAAGTTTAGCAAACAACGTACAATTCAAAATTACTCTAAAAGATTACCTCACAAGTTCAAAATTACAATACAAGATCATTTGTAGAATAATTATGATACTCTACAATATCAAAATTACCCTACAAAAACATTTTACAAAATTACTCTACGAGATCAAAATTACTCTACATGATCATTTGTAGAGTAATTTTGATAATTACCCTACGAGCAAATAATTACGAAAATGTCATCGCATTTTTTTCAGCAAAACCTTTAGTTCGTACGTTTTGTACGTTAAAGTTATTTGTATTTGATCTTTTGTCATAGATTTTATCACACCCAACTAATCTATTTTGGTCGTTGTCACTCTCAGCTTTCACTTTGACTCCCACCATCCCCAACTTAACACTTTGTGTGTTTTCTCACCCCCTCGTTACCTAGCCACTAACGTGGTTAGTTTTTTATCCTGCGTGACTATTGATCCAACAGTGGCATGCTGATGTGTCTTTTTTTTTAATTTTCAATGTGCATTGTTATTGTTTTTCAAAATCTGATTTAAAGTAAAAAAAGAAAATAAGATTTTATAAACCTCTCTCTCAACTCACTCTCTCTTTATCTCTCTCTAACAACACTGCCACTGCCTTCTCCCCTTCTCAACACAACCACCGCCACCACCTTCTCCCCTCATCAACACAACCACCGCCATCGCCTTCTCAACACAGCCACCACCCTTCCTTCTCACCGCAACCACCACCACCTCCTTCTCACCACCGCCACCACCAACTTGTCATCACCGCCGCACCACCTGATCACCATCACCATCCCCCCCCTTTTTCCCCCAAAATCAAAACCCTAAATTCAACTCTCGGTCCCCAATCCACCCAAATCAAACCTATTCAACCCTATCCCATTTTCCAAAATCAAAACCCTAAAACAAAAGCAACGATTTTGCCTGGTTTTGACTCCATCGCTGCTGCTGGAGAACTGAAGCCAAAAAGAGCATTCCTGTGGCGGTGCTGGTGGTTGTGGTTGTTGAAGTAGCTGCGCTGCGGCTGCAGAGCTAAGCCAAAAAGACCGTTTCCTATGGTGGTCGTAGTGGTGGTTGAAGTAGCTACTGTTGGTGTTTCAAGTTTCCGGCCACTGAAGTGATTGGGGCTGTTGAGTAACAGACCAAACTGAAACTTGAGGTGACCAGAAGTCAAGAAACTAACAGCAGGTTAGTATTGGTGGTTGATAAGGGTGCCATGGTGGTGGCGGTGGCGGCGGTACTTGAACAGGAGTATGGTGGTGGGGTAGATGACAACGGAGGATGGTGGTTCTTGAACAGGGAGTATGGTGGTGGGTGTTAGCAGCAAGGATGGTGATGGGTAAATGACAAATGGTGGGGTGGGTGGGGTGGGGCGGTGGTGGTGTTAGTGTTTTGTGTGTGGAGAGAGAGATTGGTGAAAAACCTACAACTGTTTTTTATATAATATATATACACTTAAAATTATTTGTGTGTGTATATATATATAAGAGTTTTTTTAATTACTTTTTGTTAATTTATTAAATATAAATATCTAAAAAGATATGCTTCAGATCCACGTCAGTATGCACGTAGGATAAAAAAACTAATCAAGTTAGTGGCTGGTTAATGAAGGTGACTAAAATACACAAAGTGTTAAGTTAAGGGTGGTGAGAGCCAAAGTAAAATTACCAAAATTGATTAGTTGATGGTGATAAAATTCAATAACCCAATTAGTATGCAACAAGCCTTTTCTTTTATATCCCTCTATGTGACTCATCCCATGAAATATTGTTTGATAGAAAGGAGAGGATCTCGTGTATAAATATTTGTCTAACTGGTTAATGGATATCATCAAGAACTATGAGAAATTGCATTAACTTTATTCTTTGATTAAAAATAAAAATCTCTATTGTCTCCACACATAATGTTTAGTTGTTATCGTACTAATATGATCCACTTTGTTTGTTGAACATGTTTTTTTGGTGAAGATTAAAGCCAACTGATCTATCAGTTCTACTACAATAATCCATTTTTTTGGTGAAGATTAATGCAAACTCCATTTGTATGACAATTTTAAGTTCATTTTAAATTTGTATTAACTATTGACAATCTGACATATCATTTGTATCATTAGCATGAAGATAGAGAGAATCACCATTTACTTGTTTGAGTAGTACAAGTTGGTAAAATTTCCATAAATACAATCACAATTATGGTAGAACACGCTATCACATAACAGAACCATATGTATTCAAAAACCAACAAGTATCTTGATTGTCACACCTCAAAAATCCACTTGCGAGGTTTTACCGCGAGGCGCGTGATAAACCAGGATCTAGACACCAGTCATATCGAATGACCTCTATATGAGAAAAATAGTTTTACCAACCAACCAACAGTTCAAAAATAATGCGGAAGCGTAACAAATGTAAAGTAAAAAACGTGCGTCAAAACAAACAGCCAATCAAATGATAAATAAATATGAAAAGGCAACGTTTACGAAATGAAAATGTTTTTGACGCCATGCAGTGCACCTAATCGTGGCAAGTACCTTAGCGACCTAGGGAGAACACGAAATAAACAAGTGTCAGTCAATTAAGATGAGTGAGTTCACATATTCAGTTCACATTATAACATGTTTCGTTTACACAAGTTTCCACCACTAGTACAAAAGTGAGCATTAGACGTGGTTCGAATATATTATTAGACGCGGTTCTACTCAAAACCCCGTCTAAAAATACATCCACAATCCCATATTCTACGGGTATAAAGAAAAATACCTTATAAACCGTGACTTAAAATATAAACCGTGTCTTATGTTAAATTTCCATTTCTTTAGTCGGTGTTATCAACAAAGCGCGTCTAACGAGCTTAAAAAGAGTTTGATTAAATAATACAATAAAGTTATATTAATATCACCCATTAGTCATTAAACAAGTTCAATCCCAAACTTGAATTGAAAAATAAACTCGTCTAATAAATGAGCTCGAGGTTGCGTATTAAGTTAGAGTAGACTTCGTGTCTAAACATGATTATTACTTATGTATATTTAATTTAATATGGTGAATATGCATATTTTTGTAATAAATATTGTTACATGTAAAACTATGATTATGTATATATACACACACATAAAGTTATATATGTGTGTATAATAATGGTCGTTGATAATAGATTAAGAGCCGCCATAACTATTAAGGCCCATAGATGGCCTATAACAAATATACTCATTAAGATATGCTTGATCTATTATTAACCATTATGATTAAGTATGACTCAGTCATAACTTGATATAATCATTTATGACCTAATATGACCTAACAAATTCGATCATGGGCCATTAAGAGCTACCATGACTATTTAGGTCTAAAATGGCCCATTAAGACATGTGTACTCTATTATTTCACATTGTGATATACCAACAACCCCATTAAGCCCTGTAAGACATAACATGTTCTAATAAAGCTCATCATGGTCCATTAAAAGCGACCATGATTACCATGACCCAATGTAAACCATTAAGACTTGTTGATCTATCATCTACCATTATGATCAAGTACGACTCACTACAACCCCATCTAACCTTTTAAGACGTAACGTGGCCTAAGAAAGCTCGTCATGGTCCATTGAGGGATATCATGACTATTAAAGCCCATTATAGTGCACTAACACATAAGTGATCTAATAGTATCCGCCATAATTGTTAGTGCAGAATGTCTATAGCATATGTTGTGTGATGTACAACATATGAGACATGCATGTTAGTGTTCCAACGCATGAGACATGCGTTTGTAGCTCCCAAACGCATGTCTCGCATCCTATAAATAGGGAGTCATGCGTTGGGGAGATAAAGTTGTAGAAAGTTGTTAGATTGAGATGAGATTGAGCCGTGGTTCTCTCCCATGTCTTAAACGATTATTTCGGTAGTAATAAAATTTTGTGTTGACTAAACGTTATGCTGTAGAAAATGTTATTGATTATCTATACTTCTGTCTTGAAAGTATCTATACACTAATCGTAGGAAAACGAACATATTTACGATTTTCCAATAATGCCTATCATGGCTCATTAGAAATAGTACATTTTTTCATTATATCATTGTAAGGTTGCTTAGTGTGAGTAAATGCCCCAAGGCGTTACCCACCACCATGTTGGAGAAGCCCCCATTTCACCATAAGCCATCTCTTATGTTCCTTCTTTCGCTATTGAGCTAACGACCAACACCATGGCAACCATTTAACGCCCCAAATAATGCCCAGGGCATTGGTGTTTGACGCCCCAATTTCTGAAAAAAGGTCTCCACAACGGTGATGAGCTGACTATCGGTGCTGGTCTCACACTCCACATGGGGAGCCTAAAAGTTATAGAAAAATAATATATTATAAATAATGTCTTATACTTTGTAAAAATATTCAATTTAGTTTTTGTAATATTAGATTTCCTTGATAAATATTAGTCATTTTATAATTATAATTTAACATTTTAAAATTAAAATATAGTAATGATTTTAATGTTCTCCAAAAATTTCTAAATTCCCACCTAACCGTCTTTCCAAAATTACAAAATCATTTGTTTTCCCTCCAATCCCAAACACAAGTAATCTCATCTCCCTCAAATCGACATCTCACTTCTACAAATTCGGTTTTTGCCAAGCTTTCTTCCGCGTTTCTTTCTACAAAATGAAACGGTTCAACTTAAGCCAAAGTAGAGAGACTGTTGTAATTCACCGATCGAAACGAGAGGAGCAGCGAGTGAAGGTGAAGTCACGACTATCCGACACAATAGCGAGGGAACAGGAATGCGTTAGAGGGTTTCGATGATAAAGAGTCAACAAACAATCTTCAATGGAGGTAATTTTCTACCTAGGTTATGATAATCTGGCTAAAATAATATACATGAACGGTTGATTGGTATTTGGTAGTATGATTAAGAACAACCCATGTAATTAAATTTGGCCTTTTGATGTAGGAATTATAGCATGGCATGAATCTGTTTATTTAATTCATTTTTGTGATTTGACAAACATTTGCTTATATTTTTATTTTATTTTATTTTTTTTTGCTTGATTTAGTTATGCACTCCAAATGTATGATAAAATGTCTCAATAAAGATTTGGTATATTTTGAAATTTTGGACGCCAATGTTCAACAATGGTCTAAGCATTAGTAACCTAGGAGTATTATGTACATGAGTATGAGGAAACATATAATGCAAGTTATAGATGCAGGGTATGATTTGAATTTATAACCTTAAACATATTTAATAATGTTGCAAGGTACATTAACTTTTTGGGCAAGGAAGCCTATAATGCATGTATGCATACACATACAAGAACATAAACATGACACGAGATCGAATTTGGCGGTAAACTTTCGAACACAACCAAATTAATAGGCTACTATTATATACATATGCTACTATGCTTTGGCCTTCGTAAATAAATGTTATTTCAATTTGTCAAATGGGTTAAGCCAAAATATACACATACAAGAACATAAACATGACCCGACTGACCTTCATGTTTTGCCATCTCTAGCTATGAGCTATATCTTTAATTTTTTCTTATGTTGTTGCTGCTGGTTGTTTATAGGCTAACAAAGCTCAAGTTCACAAAAAGGTTTAAATCCATCAAGCTCTATGGTGCTAAAGGTATGCAATGAGTGAGGCGTAGTCATAACACGTGCTCTAATTTCATTATAAACTATTATTTTTTCTGATTTTTGTCTTTGGTAGCCAACTTCTTATTACAGAATAACACAAGGGTTAAGATAACCTGTTTCGGCCATAAGATAACCTGTTTTGGCTAATTCTTAGATCAACTTCGTATCAAAAGGTGATTTGGATTATGATTATATTGTCTTTCCATATCTTTAACTGGGCTATTGTAGATCTAGAGTCAAGCTCTTTTTGTCTCTCAGTTTTACGCAAAGGTATGAAATTGATTATATCTTTTTAAATTATAAAAAATATATATTTTTTTAAAATTAATTGCTTCTACTTCTACATGTAGATATTCAAAATTTGATGGATGCAATTTGGTTGGCTGTTGATGTGATGGTGTTGGTGCCTAATGTCTATGTCTTAGTCTTATATCGAGTCTGTATAGTATAGAGCTGAATAGGCTAGCTGAAAAGTGTATTTATGTTTGTTAGAGACAAGTTCGCTCGTATTGTGTCATGTAAAGGCAAGTTCGGCCGAACTTGCTAATGCAAGTTCGGGCGAACTCATGTCTCCCAGGAGCGAACTTGGACTATTATTAATAGCTAGCTTGCCTCATTCATTTGTAACTTTGGCATTTTGGAGGCGAAGCTCTGTCAGTTTGTACTCTTGACGTTTAATCAATGAAACTAATGATTAACTGATTAATTCTTGTCTATTGGTAAACACGACGTAATATTTTCGCTATTATGGACGTTAGATATCAAATTTAGGTTCCTTAGCATCAAGGATCGGTCCTACAAGTGGTATCAGAGCTAGAACAACCTGATTTGATAGTATTAAGACAAGAACACTTCTATTTCATCTTCATTCTTCTATTTTTCTTAAAAAATGAAGAATTCACGGTCAAAATCTTTTCAATTTTGAATTTATCATGTAAAATACATCAAAGATAAATCCTTGAAAGATTGGAGACCAAATTCAACCGAAATCATGTCAAAATTTTGAAAAACCCATGTTTAGTTCGACCAAACTTGTTTTAGAAAGTTACTTTTCAAGTAACTTTCAATCATGTCAAAAACAAAGACCGGAGTTGCGTTGATGGCTGAGATAGTTGATGGCCGAGATAGTTGAAGATACATCTGCAGAAGAAGCAGCGGCTATGGAGAATTTACTACTGGAACAATATTTGCAACAACAATGAGAAGAAGAGGAGTATATCCACATGCAGAAGCAAGGCATTTTATCTCCTAACTCTTGTGAAAGTTTTGCAGGTCATTTTGATGGAAGATCTCAGGAGCAAGTTCCCGAGAAGAAATCAACTGATGAAGTGGTCATTGATGTTACTAAAGAAGTGAATGCTGAAAACCTCAAGGACATTGCCGACAAAGCCTTGATGGCAAATCTAATCAAGGTAGGTCCAGAGGTAAATGAAGTTGTGAAAGTACAAGTTGTAGAGGTTGAGAAACCTTGTACAAAATGTACCGAAAAATAAAAAATCATCGCTGAAAACAATGTGCATAATGAACTTTTGAAATACGATTATCGCACAATGAAGGAAGCGCATGATAAAATGAAAAATGATTATGGCAGGCTCGATAGAAATAACATCGAACAACATGATACAATAAGGATGTTAAAAGGAACAGTAATGGATAAGCAAAAATCGATTAATATCTATATTAATACCATTGCTGAAACTAAGCAACAACTCCAGGACATGACAATTGAAACAGAGCGTGTTCAACAACTTTTGAGAAGTTACACATGTAATGCGTATGTCATTGATCACATCCTTTCGACAATTTCATCGGAAGAGAAACCTAAAAAGAAAATTGGTAAAGAATACAACAATGTTCCTCCACCCCTTTGAGAGAAGTATTGTCACAAATCCGCTGATGGGATGGATAAGGCACTCAACATTGAATTGTTATCTGAAAAGAAAACTGAGTTGCCAGAGAACATTGATGTAATCTATACTAAAACAGATGATGACAATGCTATGGTTAAAAAAGTTGTTGAAAATGTTTGGAACAATTCTGATGAGGGCAGTTTTAAAAGCGCCGACTCGAGTTTAAAGAATTCTGATTCATAGTCTGAAGATAACGATAAGTCATCAAATGACAATCTAAGTGATGATCCTAATATTGTGATGTACAAGATTAAGGATTCTGATAGATTGTACTTTGATGATAGTTTTCCGATTCAGAACGTGAAGGAAGAATTGTTAGACAAATTCCTCGTGGAAGTCACATCAGATGATCTGGAGATTAATGAAAAGAAATTCTATTCCAAACCTAAAAGAAACAACTACCGAAAGAATGGTGGTGATCATCCGGAAAACCGGAGAGCTGGGTGGGTTTAGAAGAATCAGATGAACCTAAAAAGAACCCGTCACCATTTCATGAATACAAGAATAAAAACATGAATTTTGTATATGGGACGAACACGGTTCATGAGGAAAGTTTGATCGGGAAACAATCAAACGATGAGTTCAATAAACAAAAAGAACTTCGAGATAAAGCCAAAATTGAAAGTAGTGCTAAAACAAGTGGTATAAAACCCACTAAAGGTCATCCAAATGATTCTCATGTAACATCCGTCGAAAAAACGGATTTTCAAAACCCGCTTCGTTTATTAATCAAATATCCAGTTATAAATTTTCGTTGCTTATTTAATGCTCAAATTAATTTTAAACGATACATAATTAATAAATATATTAGAATTTAAAAACCATAATTTAAAATTTCTAATAAATAATGAATAAAAAAAATATTTGCAGACGCCGGGTTTCGAACCGGGTCACTCTCAAGACCAAACACACTCTACACCACTACACCACACACACAACTTAATTCAAATCTGAAACAATTAAATTTTATACACAAACTGACACTGAATCGGAAATTCAAAACATAAAATACTGAAACCGCCCCTAAATCAAAGAACGAATCAAGGAGTTTTCGTTTTGATCCTCCAAATCACCAGAAATAACTGACAATCATCAATCAATCACGACCAAATTTAACCAAACCGTTTCTACAATTTCAGTCGTAACCGCCAATGATTTAACCGAGATCAAACCTCACCATAGCAGCCTATAAATACAGGGCTAAACTCCTCGATCCAACTCGCTCACTACTCTCAAACTCACTCTGAAAACCTCACCGCAAGTCGCCGGAATTTGTCTGTATTTCACCGGAATTGGTCACCGGAAAACCGAAGAATCCATTTCCATTATTGCCTTACTCTAAAATAAGACTTCTAGAGCTCAGACAGAAGTCACCCACACTCACCTCAAACTTCCTGTAGATCCTCTGTCGCAAGTTACACTTCGCCGGAATTTCTTTCAGTCACCGGAACTTCATCGGAGATCACAACTGTTCGGTATAACATCCTTAAATCCTTTTCGGTTTAAATTATTTTCGTTATCAGTAATAATCAATCAACTAATTCAATAAGAATGATTGATTAAACAGTCGGGTTGATTCTCTGGTTTCATAAAACGAAGAAGATGAACAGCGAGTCGTTTATAAATATAATTTAAATCAGTAATTTAAATGGGTTAGACACACAGTCCAGCGGTGGACTGTGTGCATTTTACATACATGATACCGGGTTCGAGTCTGTTTGTGTTCCGATCCACTGAAATTAAATCCATTGTTCTTAGAACAAGTCATATCGCTTCACAGAAAGTGTTTAAATAAAATAAAGATCAAGAAAACTAACAGGTTAGACACACAGCCCAACTGGTTGGGCTGTGTGCACACGAACCATAGGTCCCGAGTTCGAATCCTGCTTCTGTAACCGGTTCTGGCAATTATCAAAGCATTTAAATAGAAACAGAAATGAATTAATCTAATTTGTATATATATATAATTAAAAACGAGATTATTTCGGGTTAGACACGTAGCTCAGTTGGTAGAGCTGCGTGCACGTATACGAGAGGTCACGAGTTCGAACCTCACTCAGCGCATAGAATAAACACGATTCGACCGGTCAACGGTCAGAGTCAAAAAGTCAACATTTTTTTATTTATTTAATCAGAAAATTATTTAAAAATACTTAAAAATAATATTTTTAAAGTTAGAAAATGTCCTTAAACTCACAAAAATAAATCTAAAAATCCTATTAAGATTATGAAATAAAAGTATTAATCTCAAATAAAATCCATTTATTTACCGAACCATTTCGTTATTATTTTTAGGTTAGTTTTCCTCGTCGATCAAATCCCAAAACTCGTGCGCATCCAACGTCATCAAAGAACGCACTCAATGTGAGTGAATCCTTACAAATTCCCCTTTTTATTCATGTTTTGGGGTGTATCATGTGTCGCTCTAAATATTTCGTTTATTCAAACTTGTGCCATTACCATTATATGACCTAAACTTATGATGTAAATATTGTTTGTTGTGATACGTGTTTACATTTTGTCAAGTTGCGTGCAAAACATTCATTAGGCCCATCAGTTCCTCGTGGGAGACGAGTTGAACATCGCGTGCCTCATTCGATCGGCTCCGTTTGATTGAGCCTTGATCTCATTGTTCATTCATTTGGTGTGTGTGCTTGTGCATTTATTGATATTATGTGTTTTGTGATTAAATTTACATTTACGTTTATTCATATTTGGTTATGCACAATTTTATTCAAATAACCAACATAACTAATCCTTTCAAATATTTAAATAAGATTCACTCGCCAACTTATGTTGACCCAAAAACCCTATTTTTACACTTGATACAGGTGATCCGGTTGAGAAAAGAAACACATAGGATGGCCTAGAAGAATAAACAAGTTAATGCCTTGGAATGAACGTTTAGTTTTGTTTTCCTTTGTAATTGTACCCTAGTTTGTAATTTGAATGAAAATGTATTTGACCATGTTGTGGTTGTATGTTTATTGTAACTTCTTCTTTAAAGAGAAATAATAAATATGAAACTTTATAGTAAATGTCATGAGCTTTGATGAAAACCCAATCATGCCCGACTACCATTTTCCGCTGCGGGTCAGGGTGTGACATCTCAGACTTGTTTCAAGTGCAAAGAAATTGGTCATATTGCACGCCAATGTCCGAAATCAAAATCGGCTTATCTTAGAAGGAAAGAAAGTTCAAATGTTGTGAAACCGAAGCATCCAGAGTTTGTATAACCTGTAACCATTTTGAAACGAAATGAATCAAAAGCTGAAGTAAAACCTAAAACAGAAAAGAAGTTTGAAAATTCTATTTTCGAAAAAGGTGAAACTTCAAAAGCTAATGAAAACAAGTTTTACATTAAAAAGACTAACATCAAATCTCAAGCCTGGATTGCAAAGAAACGGTCAACAACATCCAGTGTTGTTAAGTCTGAGCTTGTAAAGACTGATAACACAAAAGAATCAAAATCTGAAATCATAATTGAAACCACATCTGAAAATGTCAAAACTACAAGTGGTAACAATTTAAAAGATAAAAAGACAGTAAAGTTTTCAAACATAAACATCACAGAAAATCCAGATGATGAATATGAATTTGATTATGCAGATGAGTGTGGATTCGATTATGCTGATGAGTGTGAGTTTGATTTTGACGATGGTTATCTAATTCAACCCAAGACCAAAAAGGCTTGGGTCCCGCTTTTTAAATAGATTGTTGAAATGTGCAGGAGCTCCAGAGATCCGTACTTTCTAAGTGGATTTTGGATAGTGGAGCGTCCAGGCATATGACGAGAATGAAAGCGTTGCTATTTGACATAAAAGCTATCAATGGTGGATATGTTGGATTTGCGGGTAATCAGGGTGGAAGGATAGTCGCCGAGGGAAAACTCTCCAACGGCGTCGTTTCATTCGATCGCGTGAATTATATTGCAGAGTTGGAAAATAATCTTCTGAGCATATCGCAGATTTGTGACAAGAAGTTCACAGTCCATTTCAATGACAAAGAGTGTATCATCTTGAAGCCGGGTTTCATAATAATACCAGATGAGTGGATTTTGATGCGAGCACCACGTGAGAATGATCTATATGTTCTTGATATGGGCGTCGCTACCACTTCATTAAAATCAGCGCAATGTTTCGTGACAAAGGCTACTGAAAAGGATTCTATTCTTTGGCATCGTAAGATGGGGCATATTCATTTGCGAAAAATGAATTTCTTGGTTCATAATGATCTTGTAGATGGTGTAAATCTTCGGAGCTTTAATATGTCTGATCACTGCTTAGAGTGTAAAAAGGGAAAGCAGATCAAGAAATCTCATCTGAAGAAAATTCTAAACTCAATCAAGTTGCCATTAGAACGTCTTCACATGGATTTATTTGGTCCTGTAAATGTTCGAAGCATCTCAGGAGACTTATATTGCTTGGTCGTGACATATGACTATTCGAGATATTCGCGGGTATTCTTTCAAGAATCAAAAGACGAAACGTTCGAGAACTTGGTGATTCTGTTCAAGAAACTTGAGAATCTTTATCAGCTGCCAGTCAAACGAATTAGATGTGACAACGACACAGAGTTTAAGAATAACAAAATGAAGGAATTCTGCAACGCAAAAGGGATTTTGCACGAGTTTAGTGCTCCCTATACTCCACAGCAAAACGGTGTTGCTGAATGGAAGAACAGAACTTTGATTGAAACTGCGAGAACCATGCTTGCAGATTCTAAACTTCCAGTCAGCTTCTGGAGTGAAGCAGTTGCTGCGGCTTGCTACACGCTAAACAAGGTTCTCACTGTCAAACCAACAAAGAAAACATGTTTTGAGATGATAAACCGACGAAAGCCAAATTTGAAGTTCTTAGAGCCATTCGGTGCGCCATGTACCGTAAGAGACCAAAATGGCAAATTCGGAGCTAAATCTCTTGAAGGTTTCTTTGTCGGATATGCGAGTCCGCTAAGAAGAGTATATGTTCCTTCGTTAAGGAAAGTAATTGAAGCACAGCACGTGGATTGTTTTAACTACACAGATCCTATTCAAAGGAGAGGTGACGCGTGGCTGTTTAACTACCAAGATCTTTGGAAGTCATTTGACTTGCCCGAAGAACCGTCTGACGAAGAAGTTGCAGCGTTATATTATCTTCACCAGTCGGCGAATCAAGAACAAATTGTTCGACCAATTGTGGTTAATCAACCCACGTTGGATCCATCTTCTTCTGGCGCAAGTTCAAGCAATAGTGGTGTTCCGGCTGAAAATGTTTCTGAAACATTAGCAACACCCACTACTCCTCCAACAAATGCCTCTACTGAACCAGTGAATACAACAACGGAGCCCAGTATGCCTCAGAATCAGAATTCTAACTCAGATGAAGCACCAACATTGATGCTGATGGGGAATCATCTTCTTTAGACGAGGAAGTGGAGCAGATAACAAGTCTTCTTAATCAATCTGCAGGCCCAAGCAACAGAAATGAAGCTTCATCAAGCTCTCCAAACGTTGAATTGGTCGTTGATCTCAACATCACAAATCAGCAAAACTCAGTAGATGTTCCAAGTGAAGAATTGCCGCGATCATATTCCTACCGTCCGTCAACAAATATAATCGGATAACTTCAAACTGGTGTTAGAACTCAAAGTCAAATCAACAAAGTAAGTTGTTTCTACACTCGCGTTGCTCCAACCCAGAACTATTGCTTCTATTCATGTTTCATCTTTCAGATAGAGCCAAAGACAGTTAATGAAGCTTTAGCCGATGAAAACTGGGTACAAGAAATGCAAGAAGAACTATTGCAGTTTGAGAAGTTGGGAGTGTGGAAGCTTGAAGACCTACCAGAAAATCAGAAAGCGATTAATACAAAATGGATCTTTAAGTGTAAACGTGATGATAGATGGGTTATTGTTCGTAACAAAGCTAGGCTTGTTGTCAAGGGATTTCACCAGCAGGAAGGGATAGATTACACGGAAGTCTACGAACCAGTAGCTCGCTTGGAATCTATTCGAATCTTTCTAGCTTTTTCTTCATGGAAATGATTTAAGGTCTATCAATTGGATGTCAAATCGGCTTTTCTGTACGGAAAATTACGCGAGAAGGTGTACGTTGGACAACCACCGGGGTTTGTCGATCCACTCAACAAGAAGAAAGCATACCTACTGGATAAAGCTCTTTATGGTCTACACCAAGCCCCGAGAGCTTGGTACGAGAGGTTATCGCAACATCTCGTCGGCAACGGCTTTATCAGAGGAACTGTGGATAGTACTCTTTTCACCAGAGAGGTTGATGGTCATCTGATTATAGTTCAAATCTACGTCGACGACATTATCTTTGGATCTACAAACGATAGTCTCTGCAAGGAGTTTGAGGGAATCATGAAAAAGAAATTTGAAATGTCCTCGATGGGCGAAATAAAGTTCTTTCTTGGTTTACAAGTAGATCAGCTTCCGGATGGTATTCTCATTCATCAGACTAAGTATGTTCACGACATCTTGAAGAAGTTTGGAATGGAAAGCTTGAAGCCTCTATCTACGCCTCTTGCTCTAAATCACGGGATTTGCGTTGACGAGACTGGAGCCAAAGTTGACGAGGCGTTATACAGATCGATGATTGGATCGCTGATGTATTTGACGACATCACACCCATATATTATGTATCCAACCTGCCTCTACGCTAGATTCAAGCCCGAGGATCTTACACATGCAGACCGTGAAACGAATCTTCAGATACCTGAAAGGATGCCCAAGCACCGACTTGTGGTACCCGAAGAACGACAATTTCGACCTCACAGGCTATGCTGATTCTGATTTTGGTGTAGATAAGTTGAATTCAAAATCAACTACAGCGGGATGCCAGTTCTTCGGAACAAGAATGGTAACCTGGCAGTGTAAGAAACAGACTACGGTCGCTCTCTCTACCTGTGAAGCTGCGTATATCTTGGCCTCCAGCTGTTATTCACAGATTCTGTGGATTCAACAGCAGATGAGAGACTATGGTCTACAATTTCTAGACACTTCGCTGTTTGTTGATAACAAGGCAGCCATAGATATAACTAAAAATCCGGTTCATCACTCACGCACAAAACACATTGAAATTTGTTATCATTTCATTCGTGATTGCTACGAAAAGAAATTGGTGCGAATAGAAAAAATCCACACCGACGAACAAAAGGTTGATTTCTATACCAAACAATTTTCTTTGTCACGGTTTAAATACTTGCTGAGAATTAATGGTATGAAAAATTTGCTGACAGGTGCGGACGCTGAAGTTGAATACGGATCGGACGACGAGTTCGTGTGATCCACATTGGTTTGTAAATATCTTTCTAGTTTAGAATTTTGTTAAAAACTAAAATCCAAAAAGATGTTTTTGATTTTAGGGGGAGAAATATTAGAGAAAATACAAAAACATTCGAAAAATTTTAAAATCCAAAAACATATGAAAAAATTCAAGATGTACTAAAACATTGAAAAAGACAAAAATAATTCAATGTCATATAAGGAAATGATAGTACTCAGTGGACTATCACAATATGCTAAAAAAATGGAAAGTTTAAAAGTGATAAACGAGTCTTACTGTGGATGTGTCGATAAGCTTAACACGTTTAGTAAACTGTTTTCGAGATATAAATAAATTTAGCAACTGCTTATTCTTGTGGATTAACACATCTTGGATATATGGACTCAGTACTCCAAAATTTCGTTTGGGAGATTGCCTGATTCTGAGATACGAGGTCTTTATAGATAGTTGATATCTGGGGTATTATACAAGTTCTTCTGATTTTGCGGAAGCAAGCCTAGAACTTCTATAATACTTTCGCCAAAAATTCCCAAACTGCATGCAATATTGAAATGAATTGAAAGATTAAATCATTTGCAGTGCTAAAAAGATTCCTTAAGTGGAACACACCTTAAAGACGAGCCTTCATCTCTTTGTCTGTACGGTAGTACTAACCTGAGCTCTCAAGGTCTCGCATTACCCTGATACAGATACCAATTACGCTATATTCACCTGTAAGATGAAATTTAGGGAATCTTGATACGGGAGTATATTCAAGAAGTGGGAACCATAGATAAGTCAAGTTTCATAATTCATACCTGAACATATCTTGAAACAGTTGAGAAATGTGGTAAAGTTTAAGTGAGCAAACATATCGACAATCTAGGTAAACAAGTTTAAAGCTTAAAGTCATCTAAAGGTCAATGGTACTGGTGACATGTCTCAATTAACTGATATGATCCTTTAGACACGAATTCACAAAAATATGTCCATAAATATGTTTGTACATAGTTTAGATTGTCCTGTACATAGTTTATCAGCTTTACAGATTAAAATCAAAAAGATTTTCAGTATGTTTTAGAATAAATTTACAAAAATTCAAAAAAGATTTTATTTCTACATCGTTTTCAGCAAACCAATGTTGGAGAATGGATCTTCGAAGTCTGGTAAGATGCTAGAACTGGTGAGAATCTCTTTGACAACGGGCTGGGAGCTAATCTGTAAAAACTGAAAAGTCAAAACGATAAGTTCATTAATTTGAAACTTTGTTTTTGAAAATATCAACAGTTTGTTCGTAACGGATCAAACCGGGGTCATTAACTTGGACTCGGCAGACATCTGTTAACCAAGGTCTTTAACTTGGACTTGGTCAACTGAGTGGATTTTCATAACTGGTAAAAAGTTGAAAAGTTCATGGGTTAAGATGAAAAATTTGAAAAATTTGGTTTTAGGGTTGGCAAGTTCGACCGAACTTGCTAAACAGAATCATGTTTAATAAATAAGCAAGTTCGACCGAACTTGTAGATGGTTGCTGAGTTATTCAAAAGCTAAGTTCGCGCGAACTTAAATGGGCTTATGTTATGGGCCTGTAAGTTCGCCCGAACTTGATACGGTATAAATACCAATCAAGTTCGGCCAAACTCATTCAACAGCAAACATTTTCTTTGAGCGAACTTATCTGTTTGAGCGATCTTGAGTAAAATTGGCAATTTGATACCGTTATTCTGCCCGTTTTTCAATTGATTTTGGTGATTTGCACACCATGATCAATGGCTGAGGTAAGATTTGGACTTTGAACCATGATTGGACCGTAAACAAACGAAACAAGATCTGAAAAAACTCAAAATCAGTTAGATCTAGGGCTTATTGGACAAAATTGAACTTAAAATCAAGATCTACACTTTAAATCGACCGTGTAAATGTTTTTGATTGGATTGAAATGGTTGTTTTCATGTCTAACAGGTTTGGATTGGAGATGATGACAAGTTCGGCCGAACTTGTTATCAAGTTCGACCGGACTTGTTAACTAAACTATGAATAAACTGTGAAAAATTTGAAGTTCGACCGAACTTAGTTGTGTCTTGTGAAATGTTTTTTAAGAGCATATGTTCGACCGAACTTGGATATTGAAATGTTTTGAAATTACAAGCTTGACCGAACTTAAGCTTTATGAGTTGTATAGTTGATTAATATAAGTTCGTCCGAACTTATGAAATAAGAAATGAACATGTTTAACACATGTTCGGGCGAACTTGAATAAAACAAAATGTTTAACACATATCAAGTTCGCCCGAACTTGATGAATGTGTTAGGAAAAAATTGTGATTTTCTCGTAAAGCGTACTAAGTATTTTGTGTCGTTTTTCAGGCGCAAGAACCAGCAAGAGTAATCTCAGTAGAGTTTTCTAAGACGCACAACACCTGTATAACGCTCTACAAGACAATCTGTCCATCGCTTAAGGAATCCTACAGTATCTTGAGTTTTTTTGAAGAAAGCCCTATTCACAGAGCGATCACAGAGCGTATAGTATCGTATAGATCACATACTTTCCATTTTTGGACGAACGCGAGTTTAAGTGATGATCAGAAGTCGATTATTTCAACCGTGCAAGTCGGAAATGAAGTCAAACCGATCACTGTTACAGAAGATGATATTCGCAGAGTCTTACAATTCTACGATAACGAAGACGATCCAATTTATCTTGATGAAAAGATGGTTCGTGGTTGTTTCTTTTGGATGGGCTACAAAGGAAGCGTGAATAAACCAACGTTGAAGAAAGGGGAAGTGTCTAACCCCTACAAGCTCCTGATGCATGCTATATTCACACATTCAGTCATCGCAAGGCTAGTCTCGACGACGTGCAAGATTATTTAGCTTGTATGGCAACGGCGCTTATTCTGAAGAAGCCGTTCAACTTTTCGAAGCTTGTTTTCACGCACATGTCAAAGAATATGGAGGATTCAAGACTTTGTCTTTATCCGATATTCGTGCAAATGATGATTGATGAGAAGTTCAAGAATATAGCACGAGATCCGAACGATGTGTTGTATCTCGTTCATCTTGATGAAACAACAGTGAAAAAGCTCATAAAGTTTCAGAAGCAAGCTTCAGCTCCTGTTGCAAAACCAGTTTTCGGGGCTATCAAAGATCCAAACTATATCGCGCCGCCAGAAAACAAATGGAGAAAAGATGGTAGCGATGATGAGAAAGAGCTTAACGCTGAGAAGGAATGGTTCAAAGACTTTAAACCGAAAGCAAGAAGCGAATGGTTCTTAAAGGCAGAAGCTGATAAGCCAAAGAAAAAACGAGCAGCTAAGAAAGTTGATACTATGCTCGTAGACGAAGATGAACCAGAGAATGTGCAAACAGAAGCAGGTTCAAGTGCTGCAGTAGTGATTGAGAGTCAAGAAACAGTGAAAACGACTCAAGAAGATGTTATTTCTGCTACTTTTGAAAACGGAGATGATTCTAATGAAGAAATTACAGTTAAAGAACCAGAGAAATCAGAGGCTGAGATTAGAGACGAGAAAGAAAGAGAGGTGGATGCTGATTTTGATCCGAATCAGGAAAAAGAGTCTGATGAGGAAAGACCCAAGAAGAAAGTAAAACGTGTAAAGACTGCTATTATTTCTTCGACGAAAACTACAGGGTCACCTCAGACAAAGGGTACAAAGAAAATGAAGAAACCCCAAAAAGCTGTTAGCAAAAGGTACAAAGGAAGTTTAAAAAGCGCAGAAGTTACACAAGAACCTTCTGTCGCACAGGAGACAGGAGTCACACAAGAACCTCCTACACAAGAACCTCCTGTTAAACTAATGCTGAGCTTGATCGTCAAGGAGTTACACAAGAACCTCCTGTGACCGGATTACTTGAAGTATCGATTATTCAATCGCCTATTGCTCCAACGACTTCGAATCTTGAAAGTTCTACACCAAAGAAGTATACACCAAAGGCTACGACTCCAAAGTCAACACCTAAAACTCCAGGAGGGCCTAATGTGTTTGGTGATATGCACAATGATCCAATAAGTCTGTAGGATTTAAACGATTTCTTTCCAGAGACTAACGTTGAACTTCTGGAAAAGCGTATCAAGGCATTAGAAGACAAAGTGGCACAGAATGAAGTTGAAAAAGCAGAGCTTATTCAGAAGATGAATCAAAGTGCGGTTGAGAGAGAGATTTTGGATGACAAGGTTAAAGTGTTGGAAAATGAACGTGAATATTTTAAAGGTTTGATCGAGAGTTTGCAAGATGCAAATGAGAAATTGCAAACTGAGATAGCTGATCTAAAGACTATTCAAGCCCTAAACGATCGAAGATTCAATAGGTTGCAGAAAGTTCTATCAAATTCTCTAGGCATTGACTTCATCAAAGAATGTGATCGTCTAGATCAACAGGAAGCTAAAGAACGCTCTGAGAAAGAATTAGCTGCGAGCGGTAAAGGAAAGAATGTTGAAGGTGAAGCACCTACTTCTTCTGTAGCTGCAGAGAAGTCTATCGATGATGTGATTCTAGCCTCTGAGTCTGATATTCCAAAGGTTGACGAATCTGTCAAGCCTTCTGATCCTATCACTGCTTCTGAAGAAAAAGACGATGAAGAAGCTGAGAAAGATGATAAAGAGGATGAAGAGGAAGAAGGTTATGAGGATTGGAATGTTGGTGATGATGACGATGATTATGATCAAGGTAGTACTGGCATTAAAGTTACTTAAGCCAAAGTCGCTGATGACTTTGATTTTTCTGATCTTATGAATGATGAGTCGAATAAGATGGAAGATAAAGTTGAGGGGGAGTCAGGGAAGACAGGGCCTTCAGATGATATAGATTTGTCAATTGTTGATCGATCTGCAAAGCCAGTTGCTGCAGTACCCACAAAGCCGTTAATGTTGATGTTGGAACATAATGTGGAAGAAGGTGAGTACGTGCACAATTACTCAAAAGAAGATTTGGCGAGATTGGTTGAAGTTGAAGCTGAAAGTTTAGAGTTTGATTTCGAGGAAGTTTTGAACGTTAACACTTTTGAACCAAAAGACTATCAGTATGTTAGAAGATTTGAAGCTGATGAGTACAATAGAGTTATAGTTGAAGATTGGTCTTCGGATGATGAGACTGATCACACGGCGAAGTACATTGGTCCTAATTCTGATAGTTTTCCTACTTTCGAGGAGATGTACAAGCAACTCGATGAAGAAATGTTGAAGGAAAAGATAGAAGAATCTCTACGAGAGGGTAAAGTTCCTAAACCTATGACTAAATAAGAAATTGCTCAAGCGAGAAAGTCTTGGTTCAAAGAAATACCGCACGAACGCAAGTTCAGATGTCCTCTAGCATTCTTTACCAGAGACAAAGTTGTTTCTTTTGGGGGGGTATTTTGAGTTGGGGATGGTTCAAGTAGCTGAACGTATATGCAATCAAAAGGGAGTTTGGAGTGCAATATTTCAAATACCTTGCTGATTTCAAGACATTACCTTATTGGGATGTGGAATAGTTGGTACAAAAAATGAACGTTACATATCACATGAAGTATATTGATCAGTTATTGTGGAAAATGATCAAGTATGAAGCGGTGAAAGGATTCAACTACTGGAAGCCTTTTATTCCTGGTCGCAGACTCAAGACAAACAAGAAAACGGGAGAAAAAGACATAACGTTGATCATGAAACGTCCAAGAGCCATGAGAAATATGCCGCTAATGCCGATTGAACAAAACTTCTATCCATTGTTCAAGTGGTGGCAAATAGATCCAGCGACTTATGAAGCAGTTATTGTTCTGAAGTTTGAAGAACACTTGGATATAACAAAGGAAAGGGTTGAGGTGATGGGTCATCAGGGCATGAGGGGTTTATGGAGGAAGATAAGGATTCTAGATCCTATGTGGCTTGTGAAATGCTCGAGAGAAGACATCAAAACCTTGTTCTATAGCAAGATTGTTTTGAAGAACGAGAATAGGTACAAGCGATGCAGTTTCAGAAAGTTGTAAACGTTTGTTATGCACGCGAAGTCAATTCTGGAAAGATGTGGCAAACTAAGGGGAGAGATATAGAAAGAGTTGAGTTTCTAAAGGAGGAAAGCGTCTTGAAGCAATTAATGAAAGAACTAGGAAGGCAAGTGTTAAAAGATTTTAGCATTTGAACAAAGTACCTCCTACAGATCAGACGCCGGATCCGAAACAAGAGCGACGATGTACAAGAACTTCTTCGGTCGTGTGCGTTAACGTTTATATGAAGACAGAGTTTTGGAGACTGATATAAGACGACGACTATATCCAAGGGGGAGTCTGTTGGTGCATAATGTCTATGTCTTAGTCTTATATCGAGTCTGTATAGTATAGAGCTGAATAGGCTAGCTGAAAAGTGTATTTATGTTTGTTAGAGACAAGTTCGCTCATATTGTGTCATGTAAAGGCAAGTTCGGGCGAACTCATGTCTCCCAGGAGCGAACTTGGACTATTATAAATAGCTAGCTTGCCTCATTCATTTGTAACTTTGGCATTTTGGAGGCGAAGCTCTGTCAGTTTGTACTCTTGACATTTAATCAATGAAACTGATTAATTCTTGTCTATTGGTAAACACGACGTAATATTTCCGCTATTATGGACGCTAGATATCAAATTTAGGTTCCTTAGCATCAAGGATCTGTCCTACAGATGGGAATTTAAAGAAAAATATGTTTTAAATTTAAAGAGCAACATATATTTTTACTCGTTAATTCATTAACGTGGTTGAAGTTGATGGCATTTTTCGGTTAGTAATATCGTACTTAGGGTATAAACTTATTATACAAGTTTCTTATGTGTGTCAGCTAAAGGAAACTAGCAAAGTAAGCAAAATGGTTGGAGGGGGAATGCTTGAATCCACTTTGATGATGGTATCAAAACCAATTTCCCTAAGTAAGTATATGTCTATAATTATTTTAGACGTGCATAAATATATGCAAGATAACATGCACACACATACTCATACCCACACAAATACGGTTAGAACGAGTCCGAATCGACAAAACCCGAACACCCGAAAAAACAAACAAATTTGTTCGTCAATATTAACTAATTTCTAATAATTTAACCTTTTCTATTTTTTATTTTAGATGTGGAACGACACGAAAGAAGCTACGGATGAAGAAATAGACAATACATTGAAAGATTTGATGCTGATTTTTTTAACGGATTGGGTATTCTTTAGTTTAAATGTAGTTTATTTATGTATGTTAGTATAGTTTTGAATGGATTTAGTAATGAATTGTTATTTTGCTTTTGGGTTGAATGTGTATTGGCCATCTGGTTGATTTGAGCATGTTCGGATTTGACTATGTTGGATATATATATGGATTGATTGTTTGGAATTTGGATTGCCGATTATTTTTTTTACTGCAAATTATATTTTTATTTGTTTGGAATTTTGGATTTGGACCGCATATTATTTGTTTGGAATGTGGCTGTGGATTATTTTTTTACATAATTTCTTATAAGTCGCGGTTCTTATAACACCGACCAAACACTGTTTTAAAAATATAAAGTACTTTTAAGTCGCGGTTTAAAGCCCCGACTAAAAACATTTGTCTAAAATTATTAACAACTTTTAAGTCATGGTGGGTGTATTTTAAGACAGGGTTCAACAAACCGCGTCTATTAATTAACACATTTTAAGCCACGGCTTTTTAAGTTGCGGATCAAAACCGCGACAAAAGACTATTTTAACCTCGTCTTTTAGTCACTTTTGTACTAGTGCACTATTCAACCCGAATAGTAATTATTGGTATTTAATATATTATTGTTATATTTATAGGTAGCTAACCCGTGTTACGTCACGAAAGAGTTCGAAATCGAAGCTGACTGTTGTTGCCTTTGTTTGCCAGGTCTATCACTGACCATGATTGCTGAACGTATCCTTTTGCTACCAGCCTTGCTTTGTATCTTACCACGTTTCTGTTTGCATCTTTCTTTGTCTTAAATACCCACTTTAATCCTACTGCCTTGTGATCTCTTGGCAACTCTATCAATCTCCAAGTGTTATTCTTGTTTATCGAGTCTAACTCAACCTTCATTGCTTCAATCCATTTTCTGTCACTAGATGCTTCCTTGTAATTCATTGGTTCTTCTTCAGTAAGTAGTAATTCTTGTGGATCTACTTGAATTTCCTCCGTCTCTTCATATAGTTCTTCTAGAATTCTCAGTAAAAAGTTTTACTGGAGTATCACTGATACTCCATGTTGTACTTTCAGATGTAGATGGACCTTTACTTGATAATCTGCTTGAACTTCCTGATGACTTCTGATTATACGAATGTGGTGGCGGGGTTACATAGGAGTCTAGTTCTTCTGACTGATATACTCTTGAATCTTCATGATGTGGCCCACTATTATTAGGACTACTTGGTTCTTTTCTTCAAACTCTGGTGGATTGTCATCTTCTTGAATGACAAAGTTTGTCCATTCTGGATTCCTTGAATCTACTGTTTCCATATAACTATTTCAGTTCCATGGTTGACCTTCCATGAACTTTACATCTCTACTGACACATATCTTGTTCTTTGCCGGATCATATAAGTTATATGCCTTTGATCCTTCTTCTATTCCAAGATATATCATAGGTCCACTTTTTCATCTAACTTCTTTTGTTGAAGTGGTAATACCTTAGCGTATGCTGTGCAACCAAAAACTATTTGGTGTTCTAGATTCGGCTTTCTTCCTTTCAATGCTTCATACGGGGTCTTGTTCACCAAAGCCTTCGTTGGAATACGGTATAATACATATAACGTATCCCTTATTGCTTCACCCCAAAAATCATGTGGCATGTTCTTTGCCTTGAGCATACTGCGAGTAGTTGACAACATCGTCCTGTTCCTTCTTTCTAGTACTCCTTTTTGATGTGGGGAATACAGCGCTGTAAGCTGTCTTGCTATGCCTCCAAATAAAGAATCCAAATATATTTGAAATGAGACGAAAGGGGGGGGGGGTTAAAGACCACTAAAAAAAAGAAAAATCTTAATTTCTTTAAGATATTTGAGAATTTTTGAACTTGAGTTAGTCTTTGCAATACTTGTTGAATTCAGCCGACATGAATTTTCCTCCTCTGTCCGTCCTTAGCATCTTTAACTTGGTTCGTGTTTCTATTTCCACCTTTTCCTTGAATCGCTTGAACGTTTCGAATGCTTGATCCTTAGAAGTTAGTAAATATGCCACATGTAGCGAGTGCAATCGTCTACAAGTAGAAATATATACTTCTTCCCAGCATGTGTTGGTGGTGATAAGACCAGACAAGTCTCCATAGACTAAATCCAGAGTGATTATTCAACCCCGATCGTCTACAATTAACACACTTTGTAACATGCAAATCACCCCAGAAAACAGTAAAACAGTTTAAAAGTGGGGGAGTGAAACTCACAATGAGAGTAGTCGTATCAATCAAAGAGTGATTATTCAACTGGATCAGCTTTAATAGCACACATGCAAGTAGGGACTCAAATCAGCACCTAAGTTGGTAATGGTTATAACTTGGACCTGGTTATGAGTTTTCACCCTGGATTGAACCAATAGGATACTGGCATGGTGATGGATGTCAGGGTAATATCAGTTTTTAGTTTGGCTTCTGGGCACCGGTTCGCGTGCCAGCCAAGGTCAGTTGTTTGACATGTTCGAATAATGGTACGGGAATACTAATAGTACCCACATGTTTTCATTTAAGAAAGATTAACTTTTCATTAAGGGAGTTTGGGTGTTTGGGGAGTCTAGGTTGCCCAAAATTGAGTTTCCATTTTCACCGTCGGGAATTCTCCCGAACTAGCATGAGACACACCCCTAGTGTCTAAACGACCCTGGAATCTCCCGGAATATTCCTGGTGTTCCAAATATAGTAAACGTCGGGTTCGGTCAGTTCCCGGTTCCGGCATGTAAGTTACACGGTAAACTGCCGAAACTACTTTAAAATAAAGCGTTTTTAACTCCGTACCCTTTAATACATAAGTTTGATCAAATCTAGAAATTTTTATACAATTCAGTAAAAATATATAGATTTTGAGAAAAATAATTCGGGAATTTATTTAGCCATTTTAATTCCTCAAATAAATTATTTGTAAAACATCATTTAACCAAATAATTGACAGTTCTTATCATCCGATGTCCAAAAATTCTCAAAATATTCCAGTAAGTCCCTCTTATGTCCAGGAACTCTCTGTAAAAATTTGGGATTTTTCCGATTTGGTTTCGGTGCGTTTTCGGCTACCAAAAATCACAAAAATGCGGATTTTTATTATGAATCAAAATTCCAACCAATGGACACCCAAACTTCTCAGAACATTCTATATATGTTCCTTAGTGTTCATGTAAATTTTGATGATTTATTGACTCCGTTTGGTATTTTTCCCGAATTTCTTTGGTTAAAACAGTGAAAAATTCGCCAAAAATCATAGAAAATTCCAAACATTCTAAACTTTTACATGGACATTCTTGTCAATATCCTACATCACCATACCAATTTTTGACTCAATCCAAGCATCACGGACCAATTTATAGTTCAAACAATATTCTGCCTATGTTAATCGAAGGTTTCGGGTGTTATACCTAGCGCAAGCTTCGTTCCCTTGTGTTTTTCTCGAGTCCAGAAAAGTGTGGATGCTATATTTAGTACCTACACATCAAGCACAATCCAAACATGCCATAACCCATTCACAGTTTTTCGGTTAATAGCTTTATTAATCGCTTTTGGTCGATTAGGGGTCGATTAGGATATCAAAACCCGAAGTTTTGTGATCTTGGCTACCATATAACATCAAGGGATCCCTGATGTGATCATATTCAGCCAAGAACCATGTTTAAATCATCCATTAACATGGATTAAAAAGAATTTTCTTTGTCTAGTTCATTTTTTCTCAAGAAATCATCATCAAAACTATATGAAACTTGCAAAATACCTTTGATTTGGTTGGAACTGATTGAAGATCAGCTGAGTTCTTGGTGAATATGAGCAGAAATTTGATGGAAAAATGAAGGAAAATAAAAAATTATATATATATATATATATATATATATATATATATATATATATAGGGGGCGGTCGCAAGGTAGGGTATCCCTACCCCACCTACTGCTTTGTCGTGCTTCGTTTTTCGTGTTAAAAGATTATATTTATCTTCGTTCTCACGTTTAGGTTCGTTTTCGGGTCCCACATGCGTCCCCGATTTGCCAAACGGCTTCTTTTTTCGCGTTTTAGTGTTAAAAGACTCGGTTTAAAAACCGTGCATAACCGTCTCGAAACCCGAACACGGTTACGTTTTAATCATAATGGCCTCGTATTAGGGTAGTTTAAGTGTCTTTAGGCTTAATGGACCGTTTGTTGCATGTTTGGTTGTCTTTCATTGCTCTCAAAACGAAGGCGTTTCCCTAACCGGAAAATTCCTCCTTTTCCGTGCCCATTCTCCGAATGTCTTCAAATCTTATGTCATGGTCTAAGGCACATAACTAAGATGTTCCGTGAACTCAGAATCTTAAATAGCCCTACCGATGGCCTAGTAATCATCGTCAAATGTTTAATGCGCTGTTAAACAGAAAGCCCCCGTTTAACATGTTTGCAACGGACTGGGATACCAACTTCGCACCGTTGGCCCCTGTAACTCTTACGTCTATCATAACGTGCTCTCGGATTCATCCGAGACCTAATCGGTATTGTTTTATAAAGGATCTAAGTTGCACCCCTAATTAGGTTTACGCGCAGCTATGGTTTTATTTCTAACCGAAGCTGTGGAATGGGTATGGTTATCTGATTTCCTCAGGACTGTGGCACACCCCTGCCACACCGTATAAGTCATATGTTTACTAATACGTATTCCCAGAGTCGTCAATTCATTAACGCCTCTGTCTTGCCATGTAGGTGACGCATAGCGTCAACCTAACGTTTTTAGTAATTACCTTGCATATACTCCTATTATAGTTGGTGTAATATGTTCCAGAATTCGTATCGTCACACGTAATCACAACAAGTATCATGATATACATATCACGTCCGGTTACCGCGAACTTATACCGGTCAAAGTTTACCGGGATTTTTCACAGATGTCACATGAGCTGATGGAGATATTAAAAGCCATGCAGCAGGAAATGCAAAAGAGAAGTCAATTGGATGACGCACGGACACAAAATGATGAAATTCGTGACAAAGCCATCTAGTCACTGACAACGCAGATGGGGCAGCTAGTGAGTGAAGTGCTTACTTATCATCAAGAGTAATAGCCCCGCATCCATCGTCATGGTAAGCAACATAAATCGAATCTATCAATTGAAAACAAACGAACAATTTCAGCATAAAAAACATATAAGTCACAAATTCGGCTAAATCTGACCTGAACTGGCAGTGATGAAACTACACCGTTTCTCCTCTCTAACGGTGTCAATAGTAAGCGATGTTGGGTCGCAACTGTACAAAAATTCTAGTTTTATTAAGTGATATAGTTACTGTAACTCCTTAAGTTGCTTTGAAAATTCTAGAATTGTTAACTATTTTTAGCTAATATATTGCATCATCTAAACAAATTTCACTGTAGTAAACAATAAAATCAATAAGCATCAATAATTTATGTTGTCACCGCACCAAAAAAATTGCTTTTTTTCTAAATAAACAAAATCAATACTTCGCATATACACATCAAAATACAAACACACACACCAAACAAATTCAATTTAATTCAATTTTAAATTTCACTGAGAATTTTTGTCGAATATATGGCGGCCACCAAATAAGTAAATGCTAGAAACAAAATGAACGGTTCCAAAGCTCACAGATACATATTTCCCCCGATCATAATTTCAGCGTCACCTTGCCATGCCCTAATAAAAGTATCTGTAACTATGACATCAAAGCAACTTAATATAAATTAATACTACACCATCCACCAAAACATAAAGTGCAAGATTTATGTGATCCAAATTTATACATTACTGAGAATTTACAACGGTCAGTTAATCATATTTAAAAAATTTGTCATCAAAAGAGTAAATATCAATCACATTGGCTTCAATAAGTATATATACTTTATCATCACCTTATATATTGACTCCCTGATTCAATCTTAGTATCAACCCTTAACTGTTGCAAAGCGAGGAAACTAAACACATTAAAACAATGATAATCATCAACTCAACACTTAACCTACCTTGCCAAAAAGTTGTAGAATCCCACTCTAGTATGCTTCTTGTTAAAATCCATCAAATTATTTCCACTTTAAGAGTCACAAGTTATCTATGTGACAAACGGCAAATAATCGGTAATTCCGTACAATCTAATCACCAATTTTATTTTATAATCTCATGCATTTAATCGTAATAAATTATGTAACTGAGTTGTACAACATATTACAAGTATTAGGACAAGTAAAACATGCTATAACATATATTAGTTTCCATTAAGCAACCAAAACTATGTCCTAAAAGTGTTGGTAGAGAGTGCTGAGCGCACTATTCACGGTTGCAGTATTCATGCCAGCAAATAGTTGAAACAAGAATAGAACAACGGATTAAGACATACTGATGACATAACTGAGTCCATTTATATATGAAAACACTAATGTGGGAACAAATCTTACAAAATTACACAACTTTCCGGCATGACACGTTAATCACAAAAATCATCCGTTCGGCTAAAATAAAACAATTTTCACTCGTCCGATATAATAATTCAGCATTTCTGGAACTCTGGAATTATGACAAATGATAACATTCACGCTAAAAGACTTTGAGAATATCATAGAAGTGTCCAAAATTATAAGCTTCCGGTATTATATCGATATACACATAACTAGTCTGTTATCGACCCGGCGAACTAGTAAGCGGTATTTTCGCCACTATAATAACCAAATGAAAGAGCTATTCAACTAGTTAAGCTTATTTTGGGATCCGATATCACTTCATAATATTCTTGGTTGCGAAAAGGCAACTTACAGAAGACGTCCAACAAATAGCTGAAACAAGAATAGAACAACGGATTAAGACATACTGATGACATAACTGAGCCCATTTATATATGAAAACACTAATGTGGGAACAAATCTTACAAAATTACACAACTTTCCGGTAAGACATTAATCACATAAATCATCCGTTCGGCTAAAAATATAACAATTTGCACTCGTCCGAAATAATAATTCAGCATTTCTGGAACTCTGGAATTATGACAAATGATAACATACACGCTAAAAGACTTTGAGAATATCATAGAAGTGTCCAAAATTATAAGCTTCCGGTATTATATCGCTATACACATAACTAGTCCGTTATCGACCCGGCGAACTAGTAAGCGGTATTTTCGCCACTATAACAACCAAACGAACGAGCTAGTGAACTAGTTAAGCTTATTTTGGGATCCGATATCACTTCATAATATTCTTGGTTGCGAAAAGGCAACTTGCAGAAGACGTCCGTCGGTAAGAATTAGAAGCACCGTTAACGAACCGACGCTTAAACGGAAGTCGTTTAAACTATCCAAATACAATTTCTACTAGTTTAGTGAACTAGTTAATGACGATTTACATTCCGAATCCCTAATTACCCCTAATGGTGCAATTAAACCCCTAATCACCATACTTTGCATAAACGCCAAAAAAATCTAGTAATTAGTAATTTTTATAAAAGAAAATGTTACACTTTACCCCCCCTCTAGATGGAGGACTCAAGTGGGTCCCACACCACTTGATATGGGTTGAAAAATGCAAGATTTGGAGCATGGTATATGGAAGATTTGTTGTTGAAATACTTACATAATTCATCATCATTTTATCAATCCTACATCACACCATTCCTATCATTCACCACATCTTTCAAACAACAAAAACCCTCTAGTCTCTCTCTCTTGATTTCGGCACACACCCACCACCATTAACTACCCATTTTCCACCCTAAAACATCACATTTTTTACTTAAATCAAGCCATTTCATGGACATCTAAGCAAAGAGGAAGCATGGAGGATCATTAGGAGCTTTGTTGGAGCTTAATCTTCTTCTTAAATCTTCTAATTAGCTTGTGCAAAGTTGTAAGCCATCATCTACCCATTTTTAAGTTCCTTATTATGTGTAGATTATAGAAGTACAAGTTGATTATCTTGAAGATTAAGAAAAATCAAACCAAAAACCCTAATCTCAAACATAATAATTTACTAAACATAACTTATTATGTGATATTTGTGTAGATTAGTGTAACTAGTTAGTTGTAATCTTGTTGATTATGTGATTATATCAAGATTAGGTGTTAAAGACTAGATTTATGATGATCTTGTGATTTACTTCATGTAGTAACTTACATGGGTGTTAATCTTACCATGATAAACTTGAAAATCTGATTTAAACATATAAATGTTTAAATCACACAAGATCATCACCTTAAAATTCATGAGTATTACATACATGAAACTTTGATTAGTGTTCTTGAAAGATAGAACATAAAAAGGACTTGGAAATAGACTTTTTAAACACTAGTAACTTGGTTGTTTACATGAAACAAGTTTATATAAAGTTATGTATAAAAAGTGTTATACAAAAAGTCTTGGTATTTTTTAATAAACTTGGAAAATGATTAACTTTGAAGTCTTGAAAAATTAACATAAGTAATGCTCATGAGAAACTTGGAAGGAATAAGCGTGGTTAGTGTTGTATATAATCTTTGATGACACTTGGTAAATTATGGTGATTTGGAAAATTGATTTGATGATTTAAATACGTTTTTTAAATGTGGAAAACGTCATAGTTTAGGGGAAACTATGGTGAAATTTTCTAAAAACCTAATCGCGATTAAAAGTGTGATTAACGGGGGATTAACAAGGAAATGTGATTAGTGGTCATAATCGTCATTTAGGAAGTCTTAATGGAAAGGTTGAAGCCCTAAACTATAAAGGTTTTAATAAACACTTGTAAATATTTTTATAAATTAAAAGTGGGAACTTATAAATATATATATTTCTAGGAAATATATATATTTTGAAAACTCATCAAGGTGTATATATTATGTGTTAAGTGTATGTAAATAGATAGATACGATTAGGGCGATCTAAATAAAAGACACACAAATACATATACACACTATCTTCATATTTCCAAAGAAATGCTAAGTAATGGAGTACATAAAACTCACTTACATGACACCCACAAATGGACTAAATGGACGAGCGGACAGTACAGACGACGGAAGAAATTATAAGAACTTATACCGTCACCGACGACAAAAAGGCATAGCATCATCACAAGAATGTTACTACGACACTTGGGCGTTTTCTCGACACAATAGTATATATGAAAAGATCACAAGGACTAGGCCCAATGACATGCGTGCAAGGCACGAAGACAAGTGAAGGGCAAGGCCCATTCACACACGATTAAATACTCGATAACAAATATATATTTGTAAAATATACATACAAATAATAATCAAACACACGAACTACCAACACTATAAAAGTAATAAAGTTGTTCAAAGAAAACAAATGAATACATAATAATAATTCAAGATGAACAATTTGTACAAGGTCAAACCCGACCTACGTGTCTAATAAAATTGGTACACTTGTAGGTTACCCGTGTACCCAGACACACGCATTACATAGTACGACTTTACAGAATGCAAACTTGTGAGTTCACGTCCCCCATTTCTTTTAAATGTTTTCGGTTTTATAACACTCGGGGGGAATACATGTTCATGACAAATGGTATGTTAGCTATGGGTTTAGATGATAACATGTGCGTAAGTAGGATGATGACAATAGTAACCATTAATCACTTAGTGACCAAGGTGCAAAACGTGTAGATCTATTGAGCTTGAGACACACTCCACTCCTAGTTGTTAACCATGGAGTGCTTTTGTGAGCCCTATGGATGCCAAAGTTGTCTCGGTTTGGTTATTTACTTATGGCGCATAATATCAGGGGTTCGCTACCCACTGATAGATCCTTAAACCCCATGAATGACAATAACATACCCGGATTTCAATACTGGATTTCAAATATGACATTTTATATGAAAACAATAACTACATGAACTCGCTCAACTTTTGTTGATTTTTCAAACTTACATGTATTTCAGGAAACAAGACATGAGCTGGTGATAGTCTTTGGGAAATGGGAATGACATAACAACGGATGCCACTTTTGAAGGGTTTGCCTCTTATATCCCAACCTTGTATGGGTATATAGGAGTCAAAACCTTGACTTACTTTATGACGATGACGACCTTGCTTTTGTGATGTAATATAACTTGAATTATGTTTTTGGGTAATAAACTTGAACGTGTTGAAACTATGTGAACTTGCTTTAGAAAACTTGTAATGTTGGTTGTAACTTAATGTATGATATGGCATCGTTGTTAATTATTATTTGTTTACACGATTGGATGCATTGATTACCTCATAGTCATACGTTTGCGCTTCGGCTACGACCAGGGTCTGACAATCTAAGACTTTATGATCATCAAAGGCACGCTTCATATTCCCAACGTTATCCAGATCTAAAGCCATCCAGAACACAACCCAACAAAAACACATGAAACGTAACAAATCCAATCGTCGTTCACAATTATATCTCAGCACTAAGATATATACAGAACCACTTACATAAAAGCACTATAGATTCTATCATCCTACCCATGTTTCCTATCTTCTGATTGAATTATACGACTATTAGTTCAAATTGACTTCACAATTCTTTTAATACTTCTGACCACCAGGAATCTATTATGATTAAATAAATGTCAGTTTACTGAAGCTTAAACATTAGGTAATAATTAAAATTTTAGAATGACTAACAAAAGATTCATATTCATATATACCATCATGAAAATGCTAGCAACTGAAATCTGAGCAGCCAAAGAGGTTTGGAAAAAAGAACACATTTTTCTCTGCAAAACCCCCAAATCAGAACTCGAAGATTTCATCACGTCCATTTGAAAAACAAATATTGTTCAAACAAAATCATAACGATCTAAAGAACATATAACATATAAGAAATTAAAACTAACAAAAAAGTTGTACAAAATATCAAACCTGCTTAGTGAATCAGTGGGATATATTGTTTCCATAGGAATGTTTCTATAAGGGTTTTGACCTTTGAATGATTCAGCAAAAGTGATTTGTGATGATGATGAATGGATGGTGACTGGTTCTGGATTTGTTTGGATAACAAGTGAAGATGGTATGTCATCATCATTCACTGTAGCCATTCTTCTTCTTTTTATAGCATAAACCAGTTTTGGTGCAGGGGCATTTGTGCAAACCACTACTGTCGTAGCATCTGCTGTACTTTTGGTATTATCAACATCTGCTACTGTGACAAGTGGTTGTTGAGATGAGGAAGGCAATAAAATTGAAGTATCAGTGGTTGGCCTTTTAATACCAACAGTGGTTTTGGGACCAGCAGTGGTATCCTTCATCTCCTTCTCTTTTATCCTGACATGACTTTGAACGATCCTCATTTGTGTATCTTCATCATCTGCTTGAATTTTCAGGGTTTCATCACCTCCCTTTTCCTTTTCTTTGACAGATGTTTCAGCAGAAGTTACTGAGAGATTTTCCTCAGAGTCATTTTTCTCCCCCTTTTTGGCATCATCAACTCTTTCGAAGACATGTGCAAAGGTAGTGTCAGGGATGAGAATGTTCATTATATCTTTAAGCTCTTCCTGTGTGTCCTTATACCTTGCTTCAACTTCTTCTTTGAATGTCTACACTTTTGAATCATATAACTGATTAGCATGCTGATAATGTTGTTGAAGCAGAGGATACACTTGTTTTGCAATTCTAGTGGCTTGAGCAGACGATTGAGCAGTGTTTCAGGATTTTGCAGAGTGTAACATCTGTTGCAGCGAATTTTTGATATCTCCCACTGATGTTTCAATCCTTATGACTTTGTCCGTCAATTCCTTATGTTTTAGCTCATCTCCTAAGTTAATAGGATCATCTGAGCTCCTACCAGAGGTCGTAGTTTTATCTATGGTATCATGAGCATGTGATTTATCACTTGCTTCAACCTTAGATGCCCCTTTTCCTTGGTACTGGGGTCTTCCCACTGGAGCAGAGGTTACCTTGGTAGCCTCAACAGTGGTTGCCTTCAAAGGAGACTTATATATGAAACTACTGTCCAGATGTAAATTAGTGGATTTAACATCTGTAGTAGCTGCTCCAATTGAACTATCAACAAGGATTTCGTGAAATCCAAGTGATGTAGCCTCCTCAACTGTTTGTGGGTTAACCAATTGACTTTTATCAGACACAACCATAGTTGAAGTTATGCTCTCAGTAATGTGCTGGTGAGAGTGGCCCTTTTGTGACCGATTATCAGTGGCTTTAAACAGTGATGTGGTGGTTGCAATGATTTGAAGTGTGGAGGGTGGTGTGGAAAGCAAATTTGTCTGGGAGATGGACATTTTAACATACTCTCAAATGAGGGTGATGTTATCAGTTGTGAGATCCCTGTGCTTACAACATGTTCCTTGTGTGAGGAATCATGAGGAGTTATGGTTTTGGGTGGAGATCTTTCTACCATCTGCTGTGAGGAAGTAGCGCAGTGGTTTCATGTGACTTTTGTGTTGTCACTGGATTAACTTTTGGGATCTCATCTTCCAGAAGGTCCTTTTTGATAGGTCTGGTGGGTTTTGAAGGTTTCCTTTTGGTCTTTTGAGTGGTTTTTGGTGTGGATTGCACAGCAGTGGTTGTGCTGCTGTGGTCACCAAGAGCAGTGAGCTCAGTAGCTGAGGTCTGAGGAGCAGATGTGGACTCATCTAAATTTTGCTCAGACTCCCCTGCTTGTGTTTTTGAAACTTTTGACTCTTTGGCCATAAGGCGAATATATGTTTCAGATGATAGACTGCTTATTTGAAAAGGCACACCTTGAATAAGAGCATGTGCACTCTCTTTTGGTATTTTCTTTTGTAAATAATAACTTAAAAATCTAGGAAATAACAGAAAAGCATTTTCCCTTTTGTTTTTCACATTTTCTAGATTTATTACCAAATCATTAGATAATACTTGGGAGTAATTGTAATCAGTTTTAGACATAATGGCATACCCCAAGTATTGAATTTTCAATGGTATTTCATCAAACCCAGTGGTCTTATTAGAAACACAGGTAAGCAGGGTATGAAATAAAAATTTCATAGGAGATGGGAATTTTCCCCTTTTTCATAGTAGCTTTTGATAAATCTCTTGTATACCCCCTGTTTACCAAGTTAACTTGATACTCATCTTTAGAGAAAGAAATTTTACCTTCTAGATCGTTCATCTGAAAAACCTCTGAGATGGTTTGTGGGGTTATTGGAACCAAAATCCCTCCCACTTTTGATGTGATTGCCCAAGGTTTCTTGTTTAGACTTTCAATCTCAGCATTTGCCCAGAAATCTCGAAGGGTATCTTGATAAATCGGTGCATTACAGGTTAATAGAGTTTTGTACTTTGAAGAAGACAAGATATCAATGATTTCATGAAACTCTGTATTCTTCTTCGTCTTCTCAAGAGCACTGAGGTAATTATGTGGATTTTTGATGTTAAGAGTGTGTTTTGGTGGTTCCTGTGTTGATTTCGCTTTGGGTGCCATGATTATCAGAGGAAATAGCTTTGAGAAATTTTGAAATGGCACAGTAAAAGTGAAAACTCTGTTTGTGGATGAAATAGGGCTTTATAGGGTTTTCAAAAAGTGATGATGGCGTGGCATCTGACACAACGACTGTCGAATAACATCTGTCCACGTGTAACCTCTGATTGACAATGGAAGACAGTTGTTTGGCTAACCACTGACAGAGTAAACTACCAGTGGTTGTGACCAAATGTTAACACTATCACAGGTTCCACATCAGTGGATAGGTTTTTCTATCCAACAGTGTTTTTAGGCTATCAGAGCTTTGAACAGACTTTGAGGATTTATTGAGAAATTCAATTTTAAACTATTTTTAAGAAAGAAATTTGATTTTCCAAAACATTTTGATGCTTTTACACATGAATTACAAGAAAACTTGTTTTTAACCCATGTTCAGCATTCCAAACCAAGATATCAAACTATCAAATGTGGAGGCATCAAATGCCTTTTTCAACACATATGTTAGTTGATCTTTGGTATAGACACGTTGTCAAGAATCAAACCTTCTACATAACAATCCTTCACAAAGTGATGTCTGATGTCATCATGTTTGATAAAAATTTTGATTATATGCAAGTTTAGTTTTGACAGACCATCTCACATGTCCAACTAGGATTTTTCAATGACATAAGTTTTCAAACCTTTTCAGTCAAAGCCTTATTCACGTGCTAGTCCTTGTGTAGAAACATTTTATAGACTTTGGCAGAGGTTGAGTATCCCAGATAGTACAAACTACTTTGTCTTAAGAGGCAAGTCGTTAAGAATACTTAAATCTGATTGTACTGAACATCATACAGAGTCCTTTTGATTCACTAATCAGTGGAAGTAATTTCCCTAAATAATTAGGGTACTACTCCAGCCAGGTACAAGAGTTTTGGACTATAAAAAACGAGCAAAACTTAGTGTGTATGACCTCCTTAGAAAAACTTAAAGGAGGATACATATTCTGATATGAACACGAAATTTTTACTATAAAATTTGTAAAAATTTCTTGATAAGTGAATCAATTAGATCTGATAGATCTCCAGTAATTCTTTTGAGAAATTTATGATTTAAGAGTTTACCTTAGTCATTTTATGAGATTAATGTCAATCCTCTCCATCAATTTGTTATGAAATCAACACAAAACACACCTATGCAACACTTGGACCACATAAAACGCGATTTTTCGCATAAATTAAGACTCTGATCTCAACACATATAGATAAAACAATAAAAATGAGATCGAGCTGATCTTCTTATGTCAAATTGACGGTTAAATCAAATTTGACTGACCAAGCTCTGATACCAATTGTTAGGATCTGAGTTTGGATTGATTGAATAGTTTTAACCAAATTGATAAGAAAATGATAAATCATGAAACACTTTGCAGCGGAAGAACAGTTAAAACTTTATAACACAATCAACGAGAGAATAGTTTTCATCATAACATGTTTTCATTACTTAAAAGATTGACCTCAAATACAAAGTAAATACATGTATGAATCACTAAACTCCCCCTCAGACCGAGCTACACACTAAAAGAATGTACAGAAAGTGTAAGCGTGTGAGCTAAGATAGAACAGTACAGGAACTGTCTATTTATAGTACAATCCTAACCGCTGATCGACTATGCTGACATCATCTTGACAATGACATCTAACAATAATAACAAATTCTAACCACTGCCTAAGCTATCCTCTAATAGTAGATATAAGTACTGACGGTAAAGCACTGATGAACCTAACCACTGATAAGCATAAACTCTGATGAAGCACTGGCAGATGTTCTTCAACGGGTGATTAGACCTTTGACTTTCAGCAGACCTTTGACTTCAAGCAGATCTTTGACCCATAAGAGGTTTGGTGATTCAGCAGACTTTATAACTGGCAGAGCTTTGGCATAAGGCAGTTGTTAGAACTATCAGCGGTTTGGTAGCTGGTCTTTGTGAAGAGTGGTTCTAAACACTGTTTATTCTGGATCATATAGAGCAGACCTGTTTTGGCTTTCTATCATCTGTTCTTTGTAGGGTTCAATCCCAACAGGATGTGTATCACCTCTATAGTTGACCGCCCTGGCATGAAACCAAATTGGTTTAATGTAACATGGGTTTCTTTTCTAATTCTAGTCTCGATGACCCTCTGCCATAATTTCATAGTTTGACCTAGCAGTTTTATCCCTCTTTAATTCCCACAACATTGGGTGTCTCCCTTGTTCTTATATAAAGGCACTATGACACTACTCCTCCAATGATCTGGCATTTTTCCAGACCTGAAAATAAGGTTGGATAAACTAGTTAGCCATTGAAATCCTTCCTCCCCTAAACACTTCCACAACTCTATCGGTATGTTGTCAGGACCAACTGCCTTAGCCATTCCCATCTTCCTCAGTGTTGTTCTCACCTCTCTTTGCGTAATACCCCTACAATAGCAATTATTTTGTTTTTGCCTTTGAGTAATGGGGTATTCGCTTTCTTGTTGATGCGCCATTTGGTCGTTGAAAAGATTGTGAAAGTAGGTTTGCAACCTTTGCTTAATGTCATGTTCTTTGACAAAAACACATCCATCCTCTCCCTTTATAAACTTCACTACTTGTAAATCCTGTCTTCTACGATCCCTTGCTTTAGCAATGTTGAACATATCGTGCTCCCTTTCTTTAGTTTCTAGGCGTTCATACATCCTCTTATAGGCTATATTTTTTTTGCTTCTGTCACTATCTTCTTCGCCTCCCTCCTTGTTACTTTATATCTCTCCCTCAACCTCACTCTCTCTTCCTCGTCTGTGCACCTTAAAAGAACCCTAAGACTATCTTGTTTATCCCTTATTTTGGCCTTGACATCCTCATTCCACCACGAAGACTCCTTATGCCCACCTGCATTTCCTGTTGTGACACCTAAAGTATCTTTTGCCATAAGAATGACGATAGTCACCATAGCCCCCCATATTCGGTTTGCATCCTCCCATACTTGAGTCGATTGAGCCGATGTCGTCGAGATGACCTTATCCTTGAATAGTGTAATCTTGTCCCCCTTCAAATTTCCCCAGCAAATTCTGGGTCGAATTTTACTCTGTCTCATAATCAACTTATCCCTTAATACTATATATACCACTAGCAAAAGGTGCTAGGCCACTGCTGTCTCCCTGGGTATAACCTTGCAATCTCTCCACCAAAGCCGATCTTCTCGCCTCATCAAAATATAGTCGATTTGAGTGTTACGTCCCTCACTACTAAAAGTGATCAAGTGAGATTCTCTTTTCCTAAAGAACGAGTTTAGAATACCTAAGTCGTGGGCGACTGCAAATTCTAAAAGATCCTTCCCCGGTTCATTCATGTCACCCAAACCAAAACCCCAAAACTGTTGTTCTCCTTACCAATATGCCTATTAAAATCGCTTCCAATATTATATATATATATATATATATATATATATATATGGTAGGGTTAGTGTAAAAAAGGGCGGTTTTGTGAGAAGTGTAAGAAGTGTTTTAAGCCTTTAGATCTTGTAGTTAACGGTTGAGATCAAGAAGAGCTTAAAATGTAAATTATATTTTATTTTTTGACTAATTTGGCTAGATGGGAGGTAATAGTGTCTTTTTATATTGTATTTTTAAATAAAGAAACTGCCACCAACTTTAATGCATATGCAAGTTTCACCCATCTTTTTTGAACGCCAATAACTTTTTATACGTAACGTTTTAAAAAAATAAATTACACCGTATTAACGAGTGTTTTTTTATCTTCAATATAAGTACCATATTGTTATATTTATATAGACAAAAAAAAATTACGAAGAACACATACTGGATTGTAGGTGTAAAACACCATGAATGCATGTTTAAAACACCATACGAAGAACATACGAATAACACATACTGGACTGCAGGTTTAGAACACCATGAATGCAGGTTTAAAACATCATACGAAGAACACATACTAGACCGCAGGTTTAAAACACCATGAATGCAGGTTTAAAACACCATGAATGTAGGTTTAAAACACCATACGAAGAACACATACTGGTCTGCAGATTTAAAACACCATGAATGCAAGTTATGGAAGATTATCAATTAATTGAATCAATGGGTGGTGGTTATGGAAGGGTGGCGGTTATGGAAAGTTATCAGTTAATTGAATCAATGAGAAAATTACTTGTTTACCCTTTTGAATTAATTTAGATTGAAGACACATATCATCTCCATAATATTTCTTACACTTCTCACAATTTGGGTACTTTGTACATGATCCTCTACATATATATATATATATATATATATATATATATATATATATATATATATATATAGATAGAGAGAGAGAGAGAGAGAGAGAGATGAGATCGGTACTGGTACTGGATTGAACATTTACCATACCGCGTTGTACGGATACCAAAAAATAGCTAAAATCAAAACTGAACACTGTATCATATATGTTTGGTCTGTAGCGATATGATACGATATACCACCATACCACATAGTATTGCTATTGAAGTTGAGCTACATTCAAAACCAAATACCATATCTATTCAGTCGATACGAACGGAATAGAATACAGTACCAGTAAGATTATACATAACTCATCACATGCTTTACCTACACAAAAAGTTGACCATAAATTTGAGAAACTCATGGCATACACGTAATTCCAATGCAAAACTAGGGCCAAACTCAAAACCTGCCAGTTAGGCTTAACAAATTATTTTACTTTTACTGGATTTGCGTTTTATGGATGTCTATAACTGTAACAAATCGAAATTGTCACATAAATATATATCTTCATTCTCTCTCACTTAAAAAAAAAAAAAAAAAAAACTAGTTGCAGCCCATTTTCCCATCTCAAAACCCTAATTTTAACAACCTTTCTACCAAGATCAGGTTCGTAATTCCTCTTCAATCAATCTCTATTTGCTCTATCAAATTGTGTAAATTAAACAAACAACATTATTCATTCATCCAATAGCTCGTTTTGATTTGTATCAATTTGTTAAATCAAGCTCCTGATTATTACTTTTTTGTGCAAATTGTTTTGATTGCTCCTTGCTTTGATGTATTGAATTGTAAAAATTGAAACTTTATTGGGATTTTTTGAGAATTTATTTGATTTATGTTTGGTTGTGTTCAAGCTAAATTATGGGTTGTGATTGAATTGAATAATTTGGTGAAATCTGTTGGTTAGGGCTTCAATATAATTAATAGAAAATTAGAAATGAGATTTAGTTGCTGATGTATTTTTTATTATTATTATTGATTTCTATGCAGAGAAGATTGCATACCAAGTGTTTGATGAAATTACTTTGATGTAACAATGGAAGGGAATGTTTGTGGTGTTAATCATTTGGATTCGGATGTGCTTTTGCCTCCACGTAAACGTTTACTCGCGTGTTTGAAAAGGCAGAACAGTGACATGAATGGTGACTCAAATTCAAATAACAATCCCGCTTCACCCTCCACTGATAACTCATTGAGTCGGTTAGACGCGCGTATTAGTTACTTGTTAAAAGCACATTTGAGTAACGATAACCCTTCAGAAGAAGAGATTGTGGCAGCATCGAGAGCAGCGGCTGAAGTTGCGGCCAAAGTTGCAATGGCGGCAAGAGCTGCCGCTCAACAGAAGGCGGTAATAGCAGCAAAAGCCATGGCTGCTGCCAAGAAAGCTTTAGAGTTAGTACAAAATGTTGAAGATGGTCAAGAGATATTGTCAGAACAACAGTTGAGGAAAAGTAAAACGAAAAAGCAAGTTGACGTTCAGATGTTGTATGACAATAAGAAACCGATGGTAGAAAACGGTAAAGCGAATGATGAAGAATTAGCTCGTAAGTTGCATCACGCTATAAACAGCTCCCCAAGAATTTCAAAGCGCGGTGCGCCTTCTGACGTAAAGAATCGTAAGCATAAAAAGCTTAAAACCTCAGATAATGGTAGGATTAGCTATGAAAAGGAAGCGGAGACCACGAAAAAGTCAAACTTGGAAAATGGGTCAAAGGCGAAATGCGGTGATGATGATGTAACTACGTTGGGTAGAAAGAGGGGAAGAATGAAACAGAAGAAGCTGCCGTTAAGCATTTGTCATCATAGAGATCAAGCAACTCCTAAAGAAGATGTTACTTGTAGAAGCCCGTTACCTGTTGGGCCCTCTGGCGGTGAGAGGGCCCGTTGTGGAAATGCAAGGCGTTTAAAGCACCCGTTTGTGTAAAACAAAATAAAGTTATGCAGTTGTGATGATCGTATCTTTATTGTAATACATGAGCAGTTTGGACAGCTGAGTGGCTCAGGTAATCTTTTTATTTTCTTACTTTAATAGTTGCTTGTATAACTTGCCAAATAATGCATATCGGAAACATTATTTTATACTTTCTTTGACAAGATTTTGACAATAGAAAACATGATGAAAAGAACATTGAGGCTTGTCTAAAGATCTTGGTTTTAAAATGGCACGTCTAATGCGCGAGGTGTGCTGTAAAACGTCTCAGGGGCTTGAATCCAGACTTCTCTCGTAAACGTCTGCACTATCACAATGACAAGTTTACTACTCTTGACAAGAATATAAGATGTAAAGCAGGGTCCTTTTCTAGAATTGGAGGATATATATATATATGAATATAGTTATTTATTTATTTTTTGTAAATAACTGGGTGCCTAAGATGAATAACTGAATGTTTTATTTTATGTCAGGTATGCAGGGTCAAATTGAACTTGTAGAGAGAATCACTGCTGTGAGATGATTAGTGAGCTGATTGATCAAAAGACTTGTTGTAGTAGTAGAAATGCTTGAAATTGTTGGTGATCTTTACTCAATAATAATAATAATAATATAATAATAGAAAGATAATAATAGTATTTGTGATGGTGTTTGTGTTTGACCTGTGTTTGTAAAGACAAGACGGTTTGAATAACTCAAAATGCTTCTTGTTCAACTTCCAGATTTGTTGTAGTGACAATTTAGTTTGGTCACTAATGGTTTGTTGCTATGTATTACAATAAAACAAAGGAGTAAAATTGGCTTCTATTTAATACAAGTTGCTTTATAGGGTTGTGCAAAACAACTTGTTGAGTTCTATTTGTGTGGTTCTGTCATCTTTCTTTGGAATACAAGTACAATTTAATTAAAAAATATACCCATTTCAATCCTTTAAGCTTGGCTGAGCTTTATTAACAGTAGAATCTATTGTACTAAAACACTTGTTCTTACATTTCAATTACAAGAATATAAAAAGAATGCATTTGAGTTAAATGAGTTGGCTAAATTAGTTAAGGAATACTGAGTAAAACCCAAACCAACCAAACTCAACTCATATTTATAAAATTACTAACTAGTCAAGCTCGAATTTTATACGCAATAAGAGCAAACCAACTCAAATACAATATTACTAATATCGTAAAACTTGAAAGTCGGTGGCTGCAGTGCCACCCACGAAAAAGACCAGATTGCCCTTTGTCTCTGCACCATCTAGAGTTGAAAATTGATATGATTTTTGAGGATTGGAAGTTCTGAATTGGGGGTCTCTTGATTTTTCAATTGGGGTTGCAGAGAAGAACAAGTATGAGGATAGAGAAAGGAGGAGAGGGGGGTTCCAGGAGAAGGAGGTAGTTCTTATATACAAGTATATACATGAACGCTAAACCAACATTAATCGACAAGTAATTTGAAGCAAAACGGGTGCGTGAAGATCTTAGGGCTGCAATGATCCAGTCTACAAATTTGACTCCACAAGAAAGTGAACCTGTTTGTATGGCGGGCTCTACAACTTAAGATTCCAACCAAATTAGAGCTGGTAAAATGGGGAGTGTCATCTCTGCCCAACCTGTGGATACTCGGATGAGGCGCTAGACCACGTTCTGATCTCTTGTCTGTCAGCGAGAGCAGTGTGGTGGATGATGGGCGTGTGGGTAAAAATGCCTAGCTCTCGTGTCAGCTGGCGGACATCTTCAAGACTCGCAGGCATCAAAGAAACGAAAAAAAAAAAAACTAGTGTTACAGCAGCTATACCGATGCAAGACATTTTGTTTAAAACATAGGGCCAGGTGGAAACTGTCAATTTTCAAAACCACAGTTAACAATTCCGTCAAGAATTTTCGTCAAAACCAAACCATAAAAACCCCAAACTGAAAAGCAATAATACATCTATTACACATGCTGCTGACATGCATGCTTCACAAATCCAAAAACCTATAACAACTATAGAAGAATTTATGACAAATTTCATAAACCAGAATCCAAACATAACGTCACCAATCAACATTAATCAATCCAACTCCTTCTCAACCTTAATCCCCATTGACTTAGCAGTCCCAATAATCGACTTCGAAATCGCCTCCAACGACATATACTGACAATACGGATCCGCTTGTTTCACCTTAGCAATCTCATAAATATGTTTCAATGTTAAAGTCGACGCCACAACATGTCCAGCACGCCCACTCCCCGACTCGATCCCAGCCGCCTTCTTTAAATACCAAGTAACCGAGGGAGACCTCACGCTGAGCTCAAACGTGTTATCTTTAAACACAGTGACTGTGGCAGCAATCGGAGCATCCGGTTTGAACTTCTGAGTCCTGGCATTGAAGTCCTTGCAGAATGCCATTAGGTTAACCTTGTATTGACCAACTGCCGGACCGACTGGCGGTCCCGGCCTTGCTCCCCCGGCTGGGATGGTTAGGCGGACTGTTGCCGCCACTGGCCGCCGTGTTAGAATCTCCTTCAGTGATGCCATCGTTGAGGCCACTAGTGTTCAAATCAAACAACAACAAGAATAATAAATCAGATAATAGGAATATGTAAAAACAAAAATTCAGCAGACAAATAAAATAAACCCTAAAACTGGCCTAAGTTGTTTGGACTCTTGGTTAACCTATTAATACATTCAAATGGAAGACATCAGATTTGGTGATACCTGCTTAAGATAGCAAAGAGGATGATGTATAAGACGATCGCCGCCCTGAACCCTGGAACTTTGGATTTGGGGAGAAGATGACCTGCAGCGGGCTTCTTTTTATTTTAGCCCACTGGGCTCTTTCAATTGCCCAAACACCATAAATCTTCCTATACTAAATAATTTTAACGTGTCACTTAAAATATTAATAAATATTTGTTTCTTCATAAATAATTTTAAATAAAATTAAGATAAGGATAAATAGTTGTTTTTATTATGATTATATTAATTAATAATAATAATTTTTAACAAAAAGTAGATAAAAATAAATATTTGTTTTTCTATAATTAATTTTAGACAAAAACTTACATATTATGAGTAGATATATATACTTTGGAGTTGGTGATTGAAATTATGGTAAATTAGGAATCAAAGGTTCCCGTTTGATATATACTTAATAATTGTATTATTGTCGTATTATTGTCTTTTTTTTCACTATATGCTTCTATCAAGTCTGTTTGGTATGTGGTAATGGAACAGGCGAGGGAATGGAATGGATGAGGTAATGGAATGGATGAAGTAATGGAATTAATCATTAGTATTCCATGTCTTGTTTGGTTACCATGTGAGAATGAAATGAACCATTGCCTTTTGTTGTTTGATATGCGTGAAAAGACGAATGAATAAAATCGGATGGTGGTGGTCAATGATAGGCGAAGACGGCGGTGAGTTATGACAGCGGTGGCGGCGGGTGGTGGCGGCGGGGTGGCGTGGCGTGTGGCGTTGGGTGGTGGCGGCGGCGGGGTGGCGGCGGCGGTTTTGCGGCGACGGTGGTGGTGGGTGGTGGCAACGATAGTGGGTTGTTGTGTTGTTAATAAAGGGTGAAGAGGGAATGGAATGGAAAAAAACAGAGGGAGGGATGGAATGCTTTTGAGGGAATGGAATGCATTTTGGAATGAGCGATTCCATTCCATTGACCAACCAAACACTCTTTTCTTCATTCCCTCACAATGGTACATTCCATTCTCCATCTCATTCCTGCATACCAAAGGCTGCCTAAGTGTTTTTAGACGAATCGCTCTAATGTTTTGGAATGTTCAATTTTAAAAGATAAATCTTGACGACTTTTTGTGTTATCATATGACATTATATTTTATTCAACACGTGCAATGTACGAGTTTTTTTAAGATAAATCTTTTTTATTATTTATTATATAAAATTACAGTTACGCAAACCGTGTACTATATGGGGTTCTAACCATCACTGGTGCTCTAATGGTGGCCACGGGTATTTAAGTTCCACCTATGGTGGGCCCGGGTGAGTTCCCCCCTCCAGGTCTCAAGTTCGAGTCTGAGTGATAAGGGTTTCTCATTGAAGGGTTTAAATTGGGGATCTATTGGTGCGCGGGGGCTCTCTAGCGCGGACCCGGTTAAGATAACGTATGCTAGACCTCCCAACATTCACGAATAATTCACATCTTTCAAAAAAAAAATGGTAAATTTCTTTTATTTACATCTTTAGTTTCAGTTTAACTGTCTTAACTCCAATATAGCGAGTCAACTATAGGCCTGCCGCAATTGCTCTACGCTCAAAACTCATTTGGCGCTTGATCGGAAAGGCATTCTTTCAATTTCAGCTTGGTTGCAGACGAGCCAATCGGCTCACGCCAGTTTGTAAGCGAGGCAAGCACGAGTAAATGTACACCCGCTTTTGAACATCCCTAGTCAACTACCCGAGTGAGAACTGTTTTTAAACAATAAGCTTGGTATGGTTATTAAAGATATGAAGCATGTTGTTAAATTAAAGTATGGGTACTAAGTTTTCGAATCCAACTTGAAACTCAAAATTCGAACCAGCTAAGTTTGTATTCAAATTCAAAATTTGAAATTTCAAATCAAATTAGAAGGCGATTCAAATTCAGAGTTAGAATTTGGTATCGAATTTGTAATTTTTGATGCAAATATTCAAATACATGTAATATTTATTTTATATGTTTATATATACATATTATCCAACAAGCGTCACATCCTTTTTAAAATTAAAGTAAACGTTATAAAGCATTCATAATTGATTCTTCACCTTCATCTCTATAATTATACTAAAAAATACTATATTTTCTCATTTTCAATCAAATAATATTTTTTATACTTTTGTCATTACATTTTTTCTTTCCTCTATTCATAATCACTTTAAAAGATTATAGATGGTAAACAATGTTTTCTCTAAATTCACTGATGAACTGTAACATTTTCTCTCTCATCCACTCACAACCACCCTTTATAATACAGAGAACCCACTCACATAAATATGGAGGATCGAATGTGAAGGCTTTAACTCTAGAAGGTTGGAACCCTAACTTATTATAGTCTTTGATGCAGGATGCAAAGTTAACTCTAGAAGGTTGGAACCTAACTTATCATAGTCTTTGATTCAGGATGCAAAGCGAGCGAAGTTTTTCAAAAGACACATGAAGAACCCTAATCTCAAACTTACGAAGTTGGGTCATCGAATCCTTAGAAGTTCATTTTGTAACCTTGTAAAGTTTTGATGTTAAATCAAATATAATTAACTTGAATTAGAATAGTTTTTATTTCGATTTTAAATTGAATTTGAATCCAACTTCCAAATTTTAAAGTTCATATAACCTAATTTGGTTAACTCAAGAAACATCAATCTAATAAACAACCCTAATCTCAAGAATATAAATTATACATTTCAAATACCACTAAGATCTAAAACAATAATATTTGATGTTTATAATATTAAAATATATACATTTACATGGATACATTATTATTATTATTAATAATACATTAAGTAAGTAATTAATTATCCTAAGTACTTATGGAACCATTCTTCTTCCTTGCAGTAATGATACATAACAATGTATACCTCCATCAACAGTCTAGGAAACCTACTAGCAAAATACTCATCAAAGCCTTCTGGTATAGATCCCAATAATTCCTGTAAATCACATTGTGTATGGAACAATAAATATAATTCTTACTAAATTGTTAAATATATTTTGTATGTTGCGAAAACGAAACCGAACCAAACAAAACCAAACCTGAATTTCATTGGGTAGTTCTCTGTAATGACTCAGTTTATTTCGAATAACACGCAGCAAGTCACGAACACTATTGTATTTATATCGCCTATACCGCCCGATATTAGCAATAAATTCAGGTTCCATTTTTTCATCCCATTTTCCACCCAAAGCTACAGAACCTTTACTTTCTAATGCTCCAAGAATAATGGAATTAACTTCCCTGTCTTCCAATTCCACCCTATCACTCGTATCGCGCAAAAACGATACGCGCCTCTCAGAATTCCAAAACAGAGGATGGTGCAACACCTCTGATGCCTTTGGCCTGACACAAATTATTAAAATAATTAAATTTTAATCAAATAATAATATATTATGATTATGTGATTTACCTGAGTTCAGCATTAGGGTTTAACAACTGAGATAAGAGATTCACTGCTTCAGGAATGTGTTCCACCAAGAAGAGATTCACTCGATTTTTGGCCACGTTGACATCGCGTTCAAGATGGTCGCCAAATGGGTGTCTGCCACATGTAATGCAGAAGAAGAGGACACATCCTAAACTAAACAAATCTACGGCTCGAGTTTGGCGTCTGAGAAGAAGTTGTTCAGGTGCTTGCCATCCCGAACTTCCAGAACCTGATGCAATACATCAGTAACAAATTAAACTCATAATAATTAGGGGCCTAAACGAGCCGAGCTCGAGTGTGGCTCATTTTTTATTTATGTATGTACTTTTGGAAAACTAGACCAAATCCAAAATTTTGTAAACTAGGGACCATCCTTGTTAACCTTGCTACTAAATGTCCTTATAGTTACAAATTATTTGATTTCAAAGATAACTAATTTGATTTATAATAACGCATTTAACGCATTTGCGTTACAAAGTGCAAACCACATGGACCATCCATGTACTTGTAGAAAAAGCTAGCGACTAAATGTGTTACAAAGTGCAAACCACAGGGACCATGTTAAATTATGTAATTATATATTTATTATATTTAAAGAAGTAAAGGCCCGCAAGCCTAGTCGTAGCTTGGGCTTAGGCTCGTTTATCAATGAACTCCAATTTAGGCCTGAAAGCTTGGCTCAATTCCGGCTTTGAGCAAGGGGATACGCGCTCTGCTTATACACAGCCTGTAAAAGAGTTGATAAAATTAAGCTGACAATACTTACCTGTAGCATGATGTCCCAATGATGACATGTCCCCAACAAGACGTCTACTTATGCCCATATCAGAGAGTTTGCCACATAGGACTTTTTCTTTAACTATCAACACATTATGAGGCTTCAAATCCCGATGAATAATCCCTAATTCATGCAAATGTACAAGGCCAGCTACTATATCCCTATGATACATTTGAAGGCAAAACATCATACATATAATAAACATAGGTCAAAATGTAAAAAAAAACAAAAAAAAAAAAACAAATTCTACCTCATCAACTTTAACAAGATAAGGGAAGGATAGCCGTTTGATCCCCATAAACGAACGCCATGCATGACATCATCCATCATTCGCGTGTTTGTAGGTCCAACTTCTGAGATGAATCCGTGTACATTTGAATCAAATCATAAAGGCTGCAAGCACAACGCTCCAACGAAAGATAAACAAAGTCCTGATCATATTCCACACCATGCCAACGAACAATATTTGAATGCTGGTCAGAAGCAATAAGGTTTTGAATTTCTTTAAACGCAACATCATGGTGGGCCCTCACAAGACGTTTCACAGCTACCTTACGACCTTCGTATATTCCTTCAAGAACAACGGTGCCATTACTCCCCTTCGCAATTTCTTTACTCGATACAAATAATTTACCAATCGTCCGCCCTTCCATGTCACATTCAACTAAATGATTAAATTTTAATAAACTTTTTTCAACGTCACCCTCTGCATTTCCATTTCCGTCCTCATTCCCGTAACCCTTCCCGGATTTCCGATGCCTTTTCTTTCTAGACGATGAAGACTTTGCGTTTTTGCTCAGCGTCACAGACGTCAAAATATGGTGGCGATACATAAGAAATCCAATCACAATAATGAGAGCCGAAATTATGATGAATGCTATTCGCCTTTCAGAAATTACACGCTTCCTTACATCTTGTGGGCCCGGAATTTCAGGGCCCGGTTCCACGCTAGGCAAAGAATACACGGTTTGGGTCTCGAAGTCATTATCGCGGGAATATTTTCGAGATTTTTCAGAATTCGGTAGTAAAGGCTCGTTCGGGGGGAGTAGTAATATTGGAGCTTTAGGTTCCGATTGCTTGCCACTTATTTGAAAAGCATCCATATCACGAGGGATACGTAACCGATGAACAACAGCTTTTGATTGGCATGACAACGGCATATTAAAATTGTCACGCGATTTAGAACCGATATCAATATGTGGGGGCACAGGGGGGCCCCTTATTGAATTAAGATTTTCTTGACAAAGCAAAGCGACATCAATGTCTGCTACCGTCACATTCCACAAAACTTTGTCGGAATTTGGAGCAAACGTTGTCAGTACATAATCTGTTCTTGTGAACGAGAGCTGCTTATCAGGCCTTTCATGCTTCTTGATGGTTTTTTGGAGGATGGAATCTGATGTGGCGTTGATTAATGGCGTGTGTGTAGTATCGGGTGAGCTGTGATGAACTCGTATTATCCTTCCGCTATTAGCATCAACGACAAATGCGGTTGTCTTTTTGGATCCGAGAATAACTCCTCCGTCTTCTGATACGTGTGGCATGATTCTGATGAATTCCTCCATACTCATATCCATAGCCTGTGAGATACAACTAGTTAGTTGCATAAAGAAAACGGACAAGACGGTGACCTCATGGATGGAACTAGAGGTGGCAATTTCTAAAAGTTTACGGGTGAACGGTTTGATTCGGGTTCTACTTTATCTAGCCGGTCAAATGGGTAATTTTTTAAATATTAGCTGAAATTGAAATGGCTTTAACAGTTCAAACGATTTAATGTTACCAAAAGTATATTCGCAATGCATAAAACATCCAAAATTTGTGTTATGAGTAAAATGCCATTTTCGTCCATGAGGTTTGGCCAGTTTTGCGACTTCTGTCCAAAGGTTTGTTTTTTTTGCATCTTGATCCAAAAGGTTTGAAATCTTGTCATTTTCATCCGGCTCGTTCTCCATCCATTTTTCTCCGTTAAGGCAGGGGTATTTTCGTCTTTCTTGTTAACTTAAGTGTATTTTCGTATTTTTTGAATACTTGTACATTATGCGAAATGCTTGTACATAAAGTGAAAAAGACCAAATTGCCCTTTAAGTTACCAAAAAAGATGAAAATACCCCTGCATTAACGGAGAAAATGGATGGAGTTAACCAGCTGGATGAACATGGCAAGATTTCAAACCTTTTGGATCCAAATGCGTAAAAACAAACCTTTGCACGAAAGTTGCAAAACTGACCAAACCTCAGGGACGAAAATGGCATTTTACTCTTTGTGTTATTTTAAATGTATATGATCATTGTAATAATATGGTTTTTTTTTATATTTAACAGGGTAATTAGCTATAAAATTCAAGATTAGAAAAGAATAAAAGTGTCTGCGGGTTGGAAACTTAGTTCAACCCGACCCATTTCACCGAGACCTCTTGGGTTAGAAGTGTGAAACTAAAAAACATATGAAGTCCTATAAACTCACCTGTTTGCCAAGATCTGTATGTGCAAACAACTTCCAGTCGTCCCCGCAGTCTATATAATAACTGCCTCCGGATGAAGATGAAGATGCATTTTCCTTATCATCATCATGGTTTATAGGAGCCTGGTATGAAGAGTAAATTGGGGGCCCTGATGCAAATGACCAAATTATCCTCCCGGAATCACGATACACCAAATTGATTGTACCATCCAAGGTAGCAACAAGTGCTGTGTCATGATTACTGTTCAGAGAGAGGTATGAGTGTGTGATAGAGGATAGTGTTAAGATTGTAAATTCTAGCATACTCAAATATATTATTTTTTCATTTTACGTTTTTAACTTCAACTAATTATAATTAAAAAATTAACACTCATGGAAGCAATTTGCTACAAAAACAAGCCAAGTTGAACTGGTTGACATGAACTTTTAAAGAGACATTCAACATGGGGGGCCAATGTATAGACATGATGTGATACATTCTGTCTCTTCACAATCACATTTTTTTATTAACAAAGAGAAAAATCATTGATTTAGTGATCCCCATGGATTTACTAATCAAACATGAGTGTTTACCATTTAATCGAAGGACCAAAATTACACATTTTCCCTATGCCTGGCAAAACGAGCGGGGCGGGTTGTGTGTTGGGTCAGAACGGGCTGGTTTAAAAAGGTATCACTTTGGTTCGTGTCAAAATTGGTCAGACTAATATTAGCGACGGTTGAAACTTGAAATGACTCATTTTACAGAAATAAAAAATCAAAATAACTTCACCCGCTAAAGTTAATTTTATGGCAGCTAGTGACGACAAGTATGCCACAACAACGGAGACCCTAGCGGAGGAGGCGACGGTGGTGCCCCTAGTGGTGTTGGAGAAGGCGATGGTGACATAGATGGTTATGGCAGTGGCGGTGGTTGGGGTGGTGGTGTGGTTGCGTCGGTGGCCAACGTCAGGTGGTGGAGGTGGCGGCCAATAGGTGGTGTCAACAAACTATATGGTTTTGGGTGTTGCTCGCCATTGGGACCTCTAAAAAGTTATCAAGTGTTTTCAGAGTAACCCATTCTAAGTCCACTAATACGAACGGAATCTGAATGTATATCTATTTTACCCAAATCAACCCATGTATTGCTGAGACACATGTTTAACAACTAAACAAAGCAACAACTTAAGTTCAACTAACAAAGAACCTCACATAACTCCCCTTTCACAGACACATATCCCTAGGGTTTAACTCTTAACACCAACAACTTAACCAAAAAAAACATATGCATGCATCATCATCATCATCTTCATCAACAACAACAATATCAAATCAACAAAAAATAGACAAAAACTTACTCCGGAAACGACAACAGAGACCGTCTAGCAGGTGCTTGATCCAAACTTCCAAACAAATTGCTATCACTCGATCCAAACAATCCGAACAGCAGAACAATGAAAAGACAAATTGCAAATTAAAGCCCTAGAAAGCACGTGATTCATCGATACTGATTGAATTCGATGAACAACAGGTTCGATGATTATAAATTGAATCAATTTGCTAGCGCATCATGATAAATTAGGGGAAAGATAACTTGAAATTACGATCTTCGATAACTTGTGAGCAGATTATCAGAGATCGGAGATAATCCGGTGGAAGATTCGAATCTGTTTGTAGAATTTAAGCATCTCTGGAGCCGTGTGCTGTTGATTGTTTGGAGTCGTGATTTGAGTCAACTGGTGAATGCATTGTTGTTTGGAAAACCTCAAAAATCAGCACACGACACCTCTGTCTGGGGCATGGTTTCGTTTGGACCCCGTGAGTATAGCTTTCTACATGTTTAGTCCTTTACCCTCAATTCCTCCTATGTTTGCTCTTCTAATCTAGAATTGACTTATCCGAAAGACATATGCGGTGGCAAGATCCCAGCAAAAAAAGGTATTTGCGTACGACTCAAAATTCGAATTCAATTTTGAACTTTTTTTAATTGATTTAGTTATTTATTATTTTATTTTTATTATATATAATTAAAAATACATGGCTTCTAAACCCACTCTATTGGATTTTTTTGTTACTTATGTCATATTTTTTTTCGAGTAAATTACAAGTTTTGTCTTTTAAGTTTATACCAAATTTCAGGCAGTGTTATTTACCTTTAAAATTGATGAGTTTTGTATTTTCTGTTTTAAAATGTTACACGTTATGTCCTTTGACCCTAAAAACAATTAATTTTCTTTGTTAAATCAGATTACACAAGGGTATTTTCGTCTTTTTACCTATTTATTTAAAAATATTTTAACCCCAACCACCACCCTACTACCCTTACCTGCCACCACCCCCTACCACTAGCAACTGCTGCAGCCACCAGCCAACCACCGTCACCACCAGTTCACCATAACCAGTTCAATTAACATTTAAAATTAATTGGGTTAGAGTCAAAAGACATAATGTGTAACATTTTAAAACATAAAGTACAAAACACGTCAATTTTAAAGGCAAAGGATACCGTTTGAAATTTGGTATAAACTTAAAGGACAAAACTTGTAATTTACTTTTTTCGTATTGAAAGGAGTAAATTACAAAAACCGTCCTTTAAGTTTACACCAGATTGCAAACTATATCCTTTTCCTTCAATAATTATAGAAAACGTACTCTATATTTACAAACCCTTGCAAGTTATGTCGTTTACTCTAAAATTTGTTAATTTTTATAGTTAAGTATGGTCATGTGGGGCCCATATAAGGGCATTATTGTCTTTTCCCTTTGTAACGCCTCGCGCTTTCCATACTTTCTATTTATAGCAAGCTCGTGTTGTAATTTATTTTTGGAAATCATTGTATTCATACTCTTCATTTCGTTGTAATCGTTGTAGTCGAGACTTGAATCATAATGGAAATATACATTTTATCCCAATACTTGTTATACACATTTCTATATACATACACATGATACACATACTCGAAAACGCAACATACTTGCAAGTACGTGCCATTTATACTTGATATATACAATATACTTGATGTTTATACTCGATATCGAACATTTTATTCATACATATACATTGTGACACAACACTTATACTTATAATACTTTAAATGTTCATAAAATACATTAGAATAACACCTAAACCCGTCACATTTGAGCAAAACACAAAAAATAAAATTTATTAATCTGACCAGGTCCTTACGGACCGTAAGACAAAACCCCTTACGGTCCGTAAGAACCTCTAGGCCGGCAGATTGCGTTTTGGCTCGCGATTTATGCACGGATCCCACCAAAACTCAACTCCCCAATCACCTTAAACCCTCTTTAAACACCTCCCAACTAACACAACCTTCTCCCCCATGCAACACTTCTCTAAACCATTTCATACTTTCACAACCTTCTAATCTCTCCAAAATTACTCTTAAACACTCTCAAATTGTTGCAACATCTGTATTTTCGGCAGATTCATACACTCACACAAAAGTGAGCATAACTTGCTCAAATTTTATTCATTTTACTTGATTCTTCTTTCTAAATACTTGGATAAACTTTAGGTTTGAATCATAGGGTTCTCCAAGGAGAATCCAGATTTGGAAATGCATCTAAAGTGTTCAAAACTTTCTATTGTATTTTAAACTCTTTCAAACTTTGTTTATACTTATCAAACTTGAGTCAAACTCATCTCAAACCTATGTCCTAATGCTTACAACACTACTTGTGGTTTATTAGGCTTAAAAACATGGTTGAGACATCCAAACTAGAGGATTTATCCTCACAAATATTCTGTTTTCATAGAGCTTTAAGCTCACAAGTGATGCAAGTTCATGAACTTGTTCATGTGTGTCCACCTTGGTTAGCTTGGGCTATCCTAACTTTGAGACCACACATCACTTGATGATTTTCATCATTATCACAAGTAGTTTGCTAGATTGAAAGTGTCACAACCCCGTCTAGCCTATAACGTGTGTTAAAGTGTGCTCGTCGGGTTGTATTTCACTTGGCTACTTGGTATCATGGTGACACACTTTACATTCTTGTCATTTCCATTCTTGTCATATTAATGTTCTAAGACCCTCCTTGTTACCTATGGTAACTTGTGTAGTGGTGAACATCATACGAGGTTCCAAAGTGGATGGTTAATCCTCCCACCTCCTACTTGACTTACATGACACCAAGAGGTCCCAAAGTGGATGGTTCATCCTCCCACCTCCTACATGACTATGTAACTATATATGTATCTATGGACTATAATATAATCCCAAAAACCAAACCCTTGATAATGACTAAATAATCATCTATTGAGTTAGTAAGTTTTGTCACTAAAGTAGGTAGTTCCTTGTCACGATTCTAATAGGTCTCGAACCTATGAAAACATTTAAAACCCATTCGGGTTATCATAGTGTCAAGAACAAGTGCTATATCTTAGTGATTATTTTCATACCATAATACTTTAGTCTTATTTTCTAATCTTGCTCGAATAATCCGAATCTTCCGTTACACTCCTAACTAATACCCATGTTCTTCTTGTAGAAGGACAAGGTGCCAAACTCTAAAGATCACAACAAAACTCTCGGGATTACTTTAGTGGAACAATTTAGCAAAACCGTGAGTACACTCGACCCATTTACCTTTTATCACTTTTGGGTTGTAACATGTTTCCCTATCAAAATACACTATCATGAACTTATGCTTTTACATACTCAATCCTTATACATGAATACTTGTTATGCTTAGATACATGCTAGATTATACATGCTTGATCATTAACTTAGCTAGCCCAACTTATCATATATAGCGCTATAGGAGTAGCACACCACCCGTCAGGGTTATGTTAAGATTATCATACTCATTTTAGTCTTGTCGCTTTTGTGACGAGGGAAGCTCGATCTCGTAAAAATTTTGTGGAAACTTGGGGCTTGATCTAGTATTGCATGATTGGTATATAATTTGCTTACAATTACCATGTGGATTCGAGTTTTACTTTTTATACCTATGCTATGTATTCACCAAACTTGTGTACTCGCCTTTGCTTTTGCAGTGAACCCATATTTTAAACATGCTACAGGTTGATGAAGATGATGCCATGAAATTGGAGTAGTGATGATGATTAGATACACATATAGACGTTTAGATTTACAAATATTGTATCAAAATTTGCCCTTTACTATTGTTGTATTTTGAAATTTCTTGTATTGTATGACAATTTTTGCTATGAAATGAAATCCGGTTTAATTAATATTTGTCGCAGTTAGTATTTATGAGCAATGAGCAATCTATTTCGTCCCGCCTTGATGTTTCCGCCATCGGTTGGGGTGTGACAGATTGGTATCAGAGCCATAACTATAGGGAATTAGGTAGAATTTCCATGTTCGACCTAGTCTATAGTTTAAGTGTCCACCATTCTTGTTTTATGCTTATAACTTTATTCTTCCTCATTGCTTCTTCCTTATCTTTTGGTCTTAAAATTTACATAATGTCTTTCCTAAGACATTTTACACAATACACTTGAAGACTTGAAGACACTCATGATGCAAACGAGGCGATTTGCACCAAGATAGGTCCAATGACTTGCAATTTTTGGTGAAATCCCTCATTCCCGTATTCGATTTTTCACGAAGTTATACCATCAAGTTAGGAGTGACATCCACACCTTGATGGAAACTTCCATTTCATACTCTAGTGGATCTTACAAACGAGTCGGAATATGCTCCTCGTTTAGTAAGAAACAACCACACTTAGGGTACGAAATCGTCAAGTTAGGGGTGAAACCCGCACCTTGCCGATTAAGTCCCATTCCTTGATTTTCGATCTCGCCAAAGTTTCGATTTTCTAATCGATTAGAGTCGTGTAGTAACTGGAAGGGTAAAATACCGCTAGTCGCTTCACGATGAGAGTATTTTACCTAGCCAAAGCACGTTTCTCTAATTAGAAAGGATCTTCGATTCACTTTGGAATTGTCGACGTTTCTCTACCCGAAACAATCCCATGTTTTATTGAGCCAATCTTTTATGTTATCTCAATTTCTTTGTGATTTTATACTTGTTACCTTATTCGTTTCGAACCATTACACAATTCGCACGTTTATCGCAATCAAAAACAATAATAACCCTCGTGAACAAACTAAATTTATACTCTTTATTCACATATATACGTGATTATACATGCTATACTTGATACATTCATGCATACTTTGTGAACCATACTTGAACCTTATACATGCTTATACATGCAAAACTTGTTTTCTTTATTATGATAAAGTCTCATACCCTTTTCTTCTATGTTGAACCTCTAGATGAACTCCCCAAACTCATCCAAGAAATCCAAGAGGTCCAACAAGGGGTCCAACCACAACAACAACAACAACAATGAAGACTCCATCTCCAAGCAAGACCTTGTTGGTCTTGTTGCTGAGCAAATGGCCGGTCAAATGGCCCGTGTCATCCTCGATATTGTTAGCCAACTTCATACCATCCACATCGAAACACCTAAATCCTCCGCCGATTCGAAAACCGAAGCCCCCAAAACATCCTACCAATTCAAGCATTTCATGGCTTGCAAACCAGTCGAATTCACTGGCATGGATGGTGTCACTGCCATGATCAATTGGTTTGACGCTATGGAACTTACCTTTCTTCAGGTTGGGTGCCCTGATGAACTTCAAACCCTCAACGCTACCGGGGTCTTTCGCCAGAGAGCCCTCGAGTGATAGACTACTGAACGCAACAAGCGTCGACGAATCAGCCCATGCTCTAACTTGGGACGAGCTTAAGCAGCTCATGAGGGATCAGTTCTGTCCTCCCCACGAGACCCAGAAGCTCGAGAATGAATTCTGGAATCTCACACAGCAAGGGAGCGCTGAGGGACTGATCGCTCGCTTCAAACAGTTGAGTATCATCTGTCCGGGACAGGTGGATACGGTCCCCAAGGCGATAGCTAAGCTCATTTGTTCGCTTTCGCCTGTGATCATGAATCACGTAGCCGCCACAAACCCAAGAACCCTCGAAGAAGCCTTTAACATAACCATTCAGCTTAACCACAATTGCATCCTTCAAGGGGCCTACGACAAGGTCCCTATGAAGCATGCGCACCAAGCCACCGCCAATACCACCACCACTACCGAGTCGCCTCCCCCTCAAGCCAAAAAGAACAACATCAAGAACAAGAAGTGGGAGGCTTCTGTTCAAAACAACGCGGTCGTCACTCCCCTACCCCTACACCTCTAAATGCCATCTCCACTACCCAAAATAACAATCTATCCAAACAAAACTACACTGGCACTTGGCCTAGGTGTGATCGTTGCGCCAACTGTAACAGGATGGGGCATCTTTCTAGCCATTGTCGCCAACCCCAAAGCAACCAAGCCATTGTCCCTAACCCTATCCCGAACCAAACTCAACCGCAACAACAAAATGCTCTAGTGCTAGCATTTTATAAGTGTGGAGATCTTACTCATCTCGCCAATGTTTGCCCTCTCCTCAACCAACAACATCAGCAGCAGCAGCCTGAGCCTGCAAAAGGACGAGCTTTCATGCTTACCTCAGCTCAAGCCCAAAGCTCTAACGACGTCATTACTGGTACGTTCCTTGTGAACCATATTTATGCTTCATTCCTATTTGATACTGGTGCCGATAGAAGCTTTGTATCTCTAGAATTTGAACCCTTGCTTAAGTGCGAACAAACTAAAAGCCTAATCCTTTCGCTGTCGAAGTCGCTAATGGTAAATCCATCTCCGTTGATTCCGTTCTTTCTGGTTGCTCTTTGATTCTTAATGATCATACGTTCTCCATCGATCTCATTCCCATGCAAATGGGTAGTTTCGACATCATAGTAGGCATGGATTGGCTTATGCGAGTTCGTGCCGAAGTTGTTTGTTTCAAAAAATTCATTCGCCTCCCTCTTCCTCAAGGTGATTCTCTGCACGTCTATGGCAAGAAACCTTCTAAAGGTCTCAAGCTGATGTCATGCATCAAAGCGAACAAGTACTTGCATAAGGAGTACTTTGCCTTTCTCGCCCACGTTGTGGAAAAGAAAGATAAAGGTCCAAGCATAAGTGATGTTCCTATCGTTTGTGAATTTCCTTCCATTTTTCCCGAGGATCTTCCTGGTCCTCCGCCTCCTCGAGTTGTCGATTTTCGTATTGATCTTATCCCTGGCGCAACTCCTGTTGCAAAAGCTCCCTATCGTTTAGCACCCTCGGAGATGCAAGAGCTATCTAGCCAACTTCAAGAGCTTCTTGATAAAGGCTTTATATGCCCTAGTACTTCTCCTTGGGGCGCTCCCGTTCTATTCGTCAAAAAGAAAGATGGATCATTCCACATGTATATTGACTATCGTGAGCTCAACAAGCTTACAGTAAAAAACCTCTATCCACTTCCTCGTATTGACTATCTCTTCAGTCAATTGCAAGGCGCGAAGTGCTTTTCAAAGATTGATCTCCGTTCTGGCTATCATCAACTTCGAGTTTCCAAGGAAGATGTACCCAAAACTGCTTTTTGCACACGTTATGGACACTACGAGTTCGTAGTCATGCCTTTTGGTTTTACTAACGCACCTGCAGTGTTTATGGATCTCATGAATCGCGTGTGTAAACCTTTTCTCGATCAATTTGTAATCGTATTCATCGACGATATCCTAATCTACTCCAAGACGAAAGAAGAGCATGGACGACATTTTCGTCTTATTCTTCAGCTTTTGCAAACCGAACGTCTCTATGCCAAATTCTCCAAGTGTGAATTTTGGTTAAAAGAGGTTCAATTCTTAGGTCACACCGTCAATAAACTAGGTATTCATGTTGACCCTGCAAAGATAGAAGCTGTGAAGAATTGGATTGCAACTAAGTCGCCCTCTGAAATTCGTTCGTTTCTTAGCCTAGCTGGGTATTATCGTCCTTTCATCCCGAACTTCTCAAAGATTGCCGTTCTTTTGACCTCGTTGACTAAAAAAGATAAACCTTTTGTTTGGGGTCCCGAACAAGAGGAATCTTTCCAAATGCTCAAGGACATGCTTTGTAATGCTCCTATCCTCACTCTCCCCGATGGGAACAACGATTTCGTCATGTATTTTGATGCCTCTAACCAGGGTCTTGGTTGCGTTCTCATGCAACAAGACAAAGTAATCGCTTACGCGTCGAGACAGCTCAAAATTCATGAGAAAAACTACACTACCCACGACCTTGACCTTGGTGCAGTTGTTTTTGCATTAAAGATTTGGCTGTCACACCCCAACCGATGGCGGACACATCAGGGTAGTGGCACTAGGCGAATCAGATTGATCAAGAGATTCCATAACGATTATTTTAAAGATAATATTCAACATTTAATATCCCATACTATCAAACTCATACAATCTTCAAATTAACCATTACAATTCAAAATAATCTCTTAAAACATAAATTTTGATCCGATCTTCCCTAGATTTATTACATGATTTGTAACAAAACGAGACCTAAACTAAGCATCCAAGCTAAAGTCCTCAACCTGCCACATATGTTAAAGCAATACGTCAATACAATTAAGTAAAGGTGAGCATACGAGTTTTGCATACAATATAGGTATAAAAGCGTTTAGCATACACCTCATGACATACGTAACAGTTGTGAATGATGTAACTACTTAGATTCGTGCAAACCAACAAAGCGCGATTGATCGAGGCATGCGAACAAGCGTTCACATCCTAAAAGAGAAAATAAATGCGAAATAAAAATGCGAGCCTTAACAACCCCGGGCTTCCGGGTGGCGGGTCAACCTCTAGTATACTATCATGTTAAGGGTGGCATACAAGCAATCAAGCAATATATACAATTCAGCAGATTTCACGTATAATCATGTAACAGCGGGTTGCGAATAAGCATTTGAGATTCGTGTGATGTGATTTTGATATACGAACATATGTGACACCCAAAAGTGTGTTTAAGCGTAAAAGGGTTCAAGTATACTCACAGTTGATGCGTTTCGGGAGAGATGAGGGATCTGAGAAGAGTTGTGAGGAGTGCCGGATCAGTCTGTAAGCGAACAGAAGTGCATCAGTCTTCTGAATTGCTGAAACGGTTAAGTTTGAATTGAGCAGAGGACAAGTTCGGGCGAACTTGTATGTTTCCATACAAGTTCGGGCGAACTTGTGAAAACCTGTAGAGATGTAAGCAAGTTCGGGCGAACTTGTATGTTTCCATACAAGTTTGGGTGAACTTGTAAGGTTTGCTATCTAGGGAGACAAGTTCGGGTGAACTTGCCTAATTCTCTTGAGAATTGGACAGCGTTCGGGCGAACTTGTGCAATTTTTGCAGAATTGACTTGGGAGGCCAAGTTCGAGCGAATTTGGTGTATTTCGAGCGAACTTGATCGTTCTGGCATCCAAATCGTGCGTTTTTACGCCGTTTGCTGAGGAAATTGAGTATTCATCCCTACAACCTTAATCAACTGAGTAAAACTTAGGCTGGAGAGGTCTTTTGGAGCGAGTTTAGCCATTTTACAGAAACTCAGGCTAATCCGGGTGAACTTGATAGTTCGTACGGGTTAGTCTAGCTTGTGTAAAGTGACAATTCCGTCCTTGTGCTTCCGGATCTGAGATCTTGCTTGACAACGCCTCGTTCCACTCCAAACTGAACGAAACATACGTCATTAGTCGAATACTGTGTAAAAATCAATGTTTTAAAAGGTTTTACTCAGATCTAAGAGTAGATCTGAGTGAAAAAGAGAAGTTTTGTATAAAAAGATGAAGATTTCGTAAAACATAAGAGATTTTATGAAAACGAAGGCAGAGCCTTGTGCAAAATTGTTGTAAAACGTTGTTGTAGTTGAAAACGGGTTGAATCTTACTTAGAACACAAAAGGTTTCGGTTTTGGGGAGCTCCGGGCGAATTGCAGCAAGTTCAAATAAGAGAATGGAGCTGAGTATTTATAGGTGGAGGTGAGAATGAGAGGTCAGACAACAAGTTCGGGCGAACTTGTTACAAGTTTGAGCGAACTTGTAGTTTCTCTTGTGTTTTGATGACAAGTCCGGACGGACATGTTGGTTTTGGATGGTTTGATGGCCCAGACAAGTTCGGGCGAACTTGTGTTATACAAGTTCGGCCGAACTTGACCTGGTGGCCAAGTTTTGTTTGACTATTTCGGGTTACGAGTTTGTTCGGCGATTTGGTTCGTATTCAACAGTTATATTAAGCGTTATAATTATTACGATAGTGCGATTTAATGATTCGAGGGTGCGAGAGCGTTGCGATAGCGATTTATCCGTACATAAACAAACATAACACACATAAAACATAATTCCACATAATTAACTGCGATTTGCGATGCGATGAGATAAGCGATGCGGTGGCACAAGTGTTTATTAAACAATAACACACTCGGCTCGTATAGTAGCATAATTAGTTGTGATTGCGATTAGATTAGCGATGCGTTCAATAAGTGACTAGATGCGATATAATTGTAACAAACATAATTTAATTAACACAACTTCCTTATAAACGAATATCGGGATTACAAAAGATAGATACATTGATAATAAAAGAAAAAGATAACAATGAAATTTAGAGTTGTTACAGTCTCCCCTACTTTAGGAAATTTCATCCCGGAATTTAAGTAGTGGCCGTAACAAAGAGATGTGGGTATTTGGCCTTCATGTCACTTTCCAATTCCCAAGTGAACTCGGCACCGCGTTTGCCTTCCCATCGGACTTTCACGATTGGGATGCGAGAGCGCCGTAGCTTCTTGGTTTCTCGGTCCATAATTTCGACAGGCTTTTCCACAAAAAGGAGAGTCTCGTTTATTTGCAAGTCCTTGAGAGGGACGTGGAGATTTTCTTCAGCTAGGCATTTCTTGAGGTTAGACACGTGGAAAGTCGGATGGACGTTATTAAGTTCCGCCGGTAGTTCGAGTCGATAGGCCACTTTACCGATTCTCTCCAGAATCTTAAAGGGACCTACATATCGAGGCGCTAGCTTTCCTTTCTTCCCGAAGCGGATCACCAATGTGCAACCTTTAGGAGAACGTGATCTCCCACTTCGAACTGCAGGGGCTTGCAGCGTTTATCGGCGTAACTCTTTTGGCGACTCCAAGCTTTCAAGGGATTGTCTCTGATCTGGAGTATTTTGTCGGTCGTTTCTTGAATATACTCGGGACCGGTGATTTGTGCTTCTCCGATCTCGTGCCATGCAATAGGAGATCGACACTTTCTTCCATACAGTGCCTCAAAAGGAGCCATTTGAATGCTGGTGTGATAACTATTATTGTACGAGAATTCAATTAAAGGTAAATGCATATCCCAATTACCACCGAAATCTATGATGCACGCACGAAGCATGTCTTCGAGGGTGCGGATCGTGCGCTCGGTCTGACCGTTGGTTTGAGGGTGAAAAGCGGTACTGAGATTGAGAGTAGTACCGAGGGCGGATTGAAAAGTCTCCCAGAGACGTGAGGTAAAGCGACCGCCACGGTCAGAGATGATGTCACGAGGCATCCCGTGTCGACAGATGACTTCGTCGGTATAGATTCGGGCTAGTCGTTCGACCTTAAAGTCTTCTCGTATAGCAATAAAGTGCGCGAATTTGGTAAGACGATCAACGATAACCCAAATGCTATCGTGACCAGAGGAAGTGCGGGGAAGTTTCATAATAAAGTCCATAGCTATGCTCTCCCACTTCCACATCGGGATTTCGGGCTGTTCGACAAGCCAGAGGGCCTTTGATGTTCGGCTTTAACCTTCAAGCAGGTTAAGCACTTTGAAACGTATACGGCGATATCCTTTTTCATGCCCGGCCACCAATACTTAGGACGAAGGTCCTGGTACATTTTGTCGGCTCCGGGATGAATGGAGTATCGAGATTTATGAGCTTCGGTCATTAACAATTCACGAAGATTATCACGGCTTGGAATCCAAATGCGATCGAGATAGTAATAGATACCTTTAGGTTTAACAACGAGCTGAGTTTCGGCACCACATTTCATTTCTTCTTCCAAAGTATTCTCGTTGAAGCAAGCGAATTGAGCGGAGCGAATCATGATTTCGAGATCATTCAAAGCTTGAGAGTCACGAACACTATATACATAGCTTCGTTGACTGAGGGCATCGGCGATGACGTTTGCTTTGCCGGATGGTAGCGTATCTCGCAGTCGTAATTGTTGAGAAGCTCAACCCATCGGCGTTGGCGCATATTCAGTTCCTTTTGATTGAAGATATGTTGTAAGCTCTTATGGTCGGTGAAGACCGTACACTTTGTACTGTAAAGGTAGTGTCACCATATCTTCAATGCAAAAACAACTGTACCGAGTTCGAGATCATGGGTTGTGTAGTTCTTCTCGTGGATCTTGAGTTGTCGAGACGCATACGCGATAACCTTGTCTCGTTGCATGAGAACACAACCAAGACCAAGATTAGAGGCATCGCAATAAACAACGAAATCGTCGTTTCCGTCGGGTAAGGCGAGTACAGGAGCATTGCATTACATACGCTTGAGAGTTTGAAAAGCTTCCTCTTGCTTGGAATCCCAAACGAAATGTTTGTCTTTATGAGTTAAAGCGGTAAGCGGAACGGCGATTTTCGAGAAGTAGGCGATAAATCGACGGTAGTAACCCGCCAATCCAAGAAATGAACGGATTTTGGAAGCATTCTTCGGTGTAATCCAACTCTTGATAGCTTCAATCTTTGCGGGGTCGACGTGAATTCCTTGACTATTAACAATGTAGCCAAGAAATTGGACTTCTTCGAGCCAGAATTCACATTTAGAGAACTTAGCATAGAGGCGATTTCCTTGGAGAAGTTCGAGGACTAAACGGAGATGGCGCATGTATTCGTCTCTCGACTTCGAATAGATAAGGATGTCATCAATGAAAACAATGACGAAACGATCTAAGAAAGCTTTACACACACGGTTCATCAAATCCATGAAGACCGCGGGTGCATTGGTAAGACCAAAAGGCATGACCACGGATTCAAAATGTCCATAACGAGTACGAAAGGCGGTTTTCGGAATATCTTCTTCCAACACGCGTAATTGATGATAGCCGGAACGTGAATTGATCTTGGAAAAACAAGTAGCACCTTGAAGCTGATCAAATAAGTCATCGATTCGAGGAAGAGGGTAACGGTTCTTTATCATAAGTTTGTTAAGTTCACGATAATCGATGCACATTCGGAACGTCCCATCTTTCTTTTTCACGAAAAGAACGGGTGCGCCCCAAGGTGAAGTGCTCGGGCGTATGAAACCTTTATCAAGAAGTTCTTGAAGTTGGCTAGATAGCTCGCGCATTTCGGATGGTGCGAGACGATAAGGAGCTTTAGCAATGGGAGTAGCACCGTGAATCAAATCGATACGGAATTCAACATCGCGAGTAGGGGGTAAACCGGCTAAATCGTCGGGAAAGACCTTAGGAAATTCACAAACAACAGGAACGTCTTTAAAAGTCTTCTTTTCTTTTTCCGGGTTCATGATATGGGCTAGAAAAGCAACACATTGCTTCCGCAAACATTTGTGTGCTCGGGTACATGACAAAAGCATCAACTTCTTTGAGGGAGCTTCACCATAGACATGGAGTTGATCACCGTTCGAGAGAGGGAAGCGATTCATTTTATCGAAGTATACAACTTCGGCATGATTTTCATGAAGGAAATCCATGCCTACTATGATATCGAAGCTACCTAATTGCATAGGTATGAGATTGATCGAGAAGACATGGTTGTTGAGATCGAGAGTACAACCACATAGGACGGAGGTGACAGTGACGGCTTTTCCGATGGCGACTTCCACATCGAAAGTCTTTGGGAGTTTAGCGCGTTTACATTTTAAAACCTTTTCGAATTCTAACGATACAAAACAATTATCGGCACCAGTTCAAATAAACATGAAGCATAAATACCATTGCCAAGGAACGTACCGTTGACAACATTTTTGTCATTCTGTGCCTGGCGATGGTTCAAATTAAAGGCTCGACCACGCGCAGCCTGTTGTTGCTGCTGAGGCTGTGGTAGTGGCTGCTGCTGCTGTTCCTGCTTCACAGGTTTGTTTAGGCAGACATTACTGAAATGATTCGGATCACCGCACGTGTAACAGGCACGTGCTCCTGGAGCTGGCTACTGATTGGCTTGAGGAGGAGCTGGTAAAGCTGGTGCTGCTGGGGCTTGAGGAGCTGATTGACGCGGACCTGAACGGCAACTGACAGTGAAGTGGCTGTATATGTTGCAGTTGGTGCAGAAGCGACAGTTGCCTCCAATTGCATGATGATAGGTTCATTTTTAGCACAAAGGATGCGGGCCAGTATACGCACGCTTTGTCGGCGGTGCGTTCGGTGCAGCAGTCTGCAGCGGCTAAGGGTTTTACGGAGCGGTAAGAGCGAAGTTCTTGCTCGTGTTCTCTCTCTTGCGACCTCGGCGACTGTTCTTTGTCTCTCGAGACTGATCGGTAGGAGCTGCTGGTTCGGTGATGGCCTGTTTTGCTACCTTGCTGTTTTTAAAGTAACCAGACTGAACCCGTTTGTCATTGATCTCTGCGGCTAGCTGGTAGGTCTCCTCGATAGTAGTAGTGCATGCTGCTTGAACAAAGTCAGCGACGCAGTCAGGCAGAGCGTTGATGTACTTCTAGATAGCTTTCTCGGTCGTGTCCACTTGACCGGGACAGATAATGCTCAGCTGTTTGAATTGGGCCGTTAAACCAGCATTGTCGGGTCCGTCTTGCTTAATTCCCCAAAATTCGTTTTCCAACTTCTGGATCTGATGAGGTGGGCAGAACTCTTTGATCATTAGTTCCTTAAGTTCTTCCCATGCGAGTTCATAGGCTTCATCGTTTCCCCTCCTGTTACGCTCCGCGGTCCACCTGTCGAGAGCCCTGGACTGGAAGACGCCGGTAGCGTTAATAGTGCGAAGGGGTTCAGGACACCCACTCTGGCGAAATGTGACCTCAATAGCATCAAACCAATGGAACATGGCACTGGGTCCTTCGGTGCCTGAGAAAGTAAGGGGTCCACAAGCTTTGAACTCCTTAAAACTGAAGGATGTCTTGGGCGGGTCGGCTTTGGAGTCCACAGAAGTGTTACTGCTGGCAGCTTAAATCTCGCTGACGATCTGAGGGATCACTTTGGCCATTTCCTTGGCCACTAGTGATGCGATGCGCTTGTCAGCTTGGCTGCGCTGATGGTTCCTTCTGGTTTGCGATCCCATAGAAGACATCTACATTGAAGGATTTGATTGGATGAGATTCGATTATAATAGGTTTATGTGTAAAGTATTTATTATTATTATTCATACAAGACAAAATCACATAAACACGTAGGCAAGTAAACACGTAGGCACATAGCACATAGCACATAAGCACATAAGCACATAATTCACGTAAGCATAAACTTTGCACGTATTCACCTTCTTATAAGTAAAGCGTAGCGCGTTTGAGATGCGAATTGTATAGGCGAGATAAGCGATATATAAACGAGTAATACCGCGCATGAGGCACACATGTCCTCATAGGCGTACGCGAGTTAAGCGATTTGTTTGGTTGGTGTACTAATTAACGTTTTAGGTTACGAGAGCTGTGCGAGTTGTGCATATATTGATGGAGCGTGAAATTGATAAAGCGAGAAATCGAATAAAGCGAAAATTCTCGAAATTTAAACACATAAATAGTATTAAATTCGATGATGCGTAAAATCGATGATGATAGGCTTAAATCAATTGGGAGCGTCCTGGGTTTTGAGACATTGACTACCCAAAGTGATTCGAAAATTCTCTGAGTTAATAGACAAATGCTCTCGCCGTACAACGGTTAACGACATTTATCCTTCCAGTTACATCGTGTTCCGAGTCATCAAAATAATCGAGACTTTGGTGAGATTGAAAATCGAGGAGCGGAATTAGTTATTAAGATGAGAGTTTCACCCCTAACTTAACAACATCATTCTGGTTGTAGATGTACTCACCGATCAAGTCGGGAGTTCTACTAGATAGAAATGGAGATTCTCGTCGAGGTTTGGATATCACTCCTAACTCAACGAAGGTATCTCGTGCGAAGGATGCGTGAAGTGAATGATCTTATGAGAGTTCTTGGTTTTCACACCTATTCTCGACTTGATCACTCGTTTTGTGTGATATGAGCGTTTTCACGTGTGTTGTGGTTGCTTTAGGAAAAGTAATGTTTAGAAGTTCGTGGCGAAGGATTCTGATCAAGTTCGGGGCGAACTTGGCATCAAACTGATGTCAAGTTCGAGCGGACTTGACTAATCCAAAGCGAACTTATTTAATGTTGTGGGGACAGGCAAGTTCAAGCGAACTTGGTCAAGTCCGGGCGAACTTGATCAAGTTCGGGCGAACTTGATCAATTTCGAGCGAACTTGTCACCCCAAGTTCAGGCGGACTTGCTGTTCATATTCGTTTTCAGCATTTAATCGATGCGTAACGGTCTGATTTGGTATCCTAACTATAGTCTTAGGCAAAACATGGTAATTCTACTTAATTTCCTATAGTTATGGCTCTGATACCAATCTGTCACACCCCAACCGATGACGGAAACATCGGGGTAGTGGCACTAGGCGAATCAGATTGATCAAGAGATTCCATAACGATTATTTTAAAGACAATATTCAACATTTAATATCCCATACTATCAAACTCATATAATCTTCAAATTAACCATTACAATTCAAAATAATCTCTTAAAACATAATTCTGATATGATCTTCCCTATATTTATTACATGATTTCTAACAAAACGAGACCTAAACTAAGCATCCAAGCTAAAGTCCTCAACCTGCCACATGTGTTAAAATTAAACATCAATACAATTAAGTAAAGGTGAGCATACGATTTTTGCATACGATATAGGTATAAAAGCGTTTAGCATACACCGCATGAGATACGTATCAGTTGTGAATAATGTAACTACTTAGATTCGTGCAAACCAACAAAGCGGGATTAATCGAGGCATGCGAACAAGCGTTCACATCCTAAAAGAGAAAATAAATGCGAAATAAAAATGCGAGCCTTAACAACCCTGGGCCTCCGGGTGGCGGGTCAACCTCTAGTATACTATCATGTTAAGGGTGGCGTACAAGCAATCAAGCAATACATACAATTCAGCAGCTTTCACGTATAATCATGTAACAGCGGTTTGCGAATAAGCATTTGAGATTCGTGTGATGTGATTTTGATATACGAACATATGTGACACCCAAAAGTGTGTTTAAGCGTAAAAGGGTTCAAGTATACTCACAGTTTGTGCGTTTCGGGAGAGATGAAGGATCTGAGAAGAGTTGCGAGGAGTGCCGGATCATCCTGTAAGCGAACAGAAGTGCATCAGTCTTCCGAATTGCTGAAACGGTTAAGTTTGGATTGGGCAGAGGCAAGTCGGCGAACTTGTATTTTCATACTAGTTCGGGCGAACTTGTGAAACCTTGAGATGTAAACAAGTTCGGGCGAACTTGTATGTTTCATACAGTTCGGGCGAACTTGTAAGGTTTGCTATCTTGGAGACAAGTTCGGGTGAACTTGCCTAATTCTCTTGATAATTGGACAGAGTTCGGTCGAACTTGTGCAATTTTTGCAGAATTGACTTGGGAGGCCAAGTTCGGGCAAACTTAGTCACCAATACGGTGACAAGTTCGAGCGAACTTGATTGTTCTGGCATCCTAATCGTGCGTTTTTGCACCGTTTGCTGAGGAAATCGAGTGTTCATCCCTCCAACCTTAATCCACTGAGTAAAACTTAGGCTGGAGAGGTCTTTTGGAGCGAGTTTAGCCATGTTACAGAAACTCGGGCTAACCCGGGTGAACTTGACGGTTCGTACGGGTTAGTCCAGCTTGTGTAAAGTGACGATTTTGTCCTTGTGCTTCTGGACCTGAGATCTTGCTTGACAACGCCTCGTTCCACTCCAAACTGAACGAAACATATGTCATTAGTCTGAATATTGTGTAAAAATCAATGTTTTAAAAGGTGTTACTCAGACTAAGAGTAGATCTGAGTGAAAAAGAGAAGTTTTGTATAAAAAGATGAGGATTTCAAAAAACAGAAGAGATTTGATGAAAACGAAGGCAAAGCCTTGTGAAAAATCGTTGTAAAACATTGTTGTAGTTGAAAACGGGTTGAATCTTACTTTGAACACGAAAGGTTTCGGTTTTGGGGAGCTCCGGGTGAACATGCAACAAGTTCAAATGAGAGAATGAAGCTGAGAATTTATAGGTGGAGGTTGGAATGAGAGGTCAGACAACAAGTTCGGGCGAACTTGTTACAAGTTCGAGCGAACTTGTAGTTTCTCTTGTGTTTTGATGACAAGTCGGATGACAGTTGGTTTTGGATGGTTTGATGGCCCAGACAAGTTCGGGCGAACTTGTGTTATACAAGTTCGGCCGAACTTGACCTGGTGGCCAAGTTTTGTTTGACTATTTCGGGTTACGAGTTTGTTCGGCAATTTGGTTCGTATTCAACAGTTATATTAAGCGTTATAATTATTATGATAGTGCGATTTAATGATTCGAGGGTGCGAGAGCGTTGCGATAGCGATTTATCCGTACATAAACAAACTTAACACACATAAAACATAATTCCACATAATTAACTGCGATTTTGCGATGCGGTGGCACAAGTATTTATTAAACAATAATTCACTCGGCTCGTATAGTAGCATAATTAGTTGTGATTGCGATTAGATTAGCGATGCGTTCAATAAGCGATTAGATGCGATATAATTGTAACAAACATAATTTAATTAACACAACTTCCTTATAAACGAATCTCGGGATTACAAAAGATAGATACATCGATAATAAAAGAAAAAGATAACAACGAAATTTAGAGTTGTTACATTGGCGACACTACCTTTATGGTACAAAGTTACGGTCTTCACCGACCATAAGAGCCTACAGCACATCTTTAATTAAAGGAGCTTAACATGCGTCAACGCCGTTGGGTAGAGTTGTTAAACGACTACGACTGTGATATTCGCTACCACCCTCGTAAGGCTAATGTCGTGGCCGATGCACTCAGTCGTAAGACTCATGTTAAGAGTGTTCGTTGCTACCAAATCGTGGGAAAACTCAACGAGTTGATTCGTCAAGCACAATTTGTCGTTATTAACGAGGGTAACCTCCATAACGAGATGAATTGTGGAGTAAAAAACTCACTCGAAGCTAAGCCCGATGGTATTCTTTACACCATGGTCACATTTGGATTCCCTTCGCCTCAATCTCCGAAACACCTTGATGGACGAAGCTCACAAATCCTGATACTCCATTCATCCTGGCCCCGACAAGATGTATCACGACCTCTGAGCATCTTATTGGTGGCCTGGAATGAAGAAAGATATCGCCCTGTACGTCTCTAAATGTCTTACATGTTCCAAAGTCAAGGCCGAACATCAACGTCCCTCTGGTTTGCTCGAACAACCAGAAGTCCCTGTCTGGAAATGGGAGAGCATTGCCATGGATTTTATCACCAAGTTGCCTCGTACTTCGTCTGGTCATGACAACATTTGGGTCATCATCGATCGTTTGACCAAATCCGCGCACTTCCTAGCCATTCGTGAAGATTACAAAGTCGAGAAATTGGCTCGTATCTACACGGATGAGGTCGTCAGTCGTCATGGTACTCCTCTTGATATTATCTCTAATCGTGACGCTCCTTTCACTTCTCGCCTTTGGAAAACTTTTCAATCCGCCCTTGGCACTCGTCTTACCTAAGTACCACTTTTCATCCTCAGTCTGATGGCCAAACCGAGCGTACAATCCAAACCTTGGAGGATATGCTTCGTTCTTGCATAATCGATTTTGGCGGCAATTGGGATTCGCACTTACCTTTGGTAGAATTCTCGCACAATAATAGTTATCACGCCAGTATTCAAATGGCTTCATTTGAAGCATTGTATGGTTGTAAGTGCCATTCGTCTATTTGTTGGCACGATATTGGAGATGTTCAGATCACCGGTCCCGAATTAATACAAGAGACGACGGACAAGATCTTACAAATCCGTGATAACCTCCTCAAAGCTCGAAGTCATCAAAAGAGTTACGCGGACAAGAGACGCAAACCCTTGGAATTTAATGTAGGTGATCTTGTACTTCTCAAGGTATCCCTTGGAAAGGCGTTGTCCGTTTTGGTAAGAAAGACAAACTCGCTCCTCGCTACGTGGGTCCTTTCAAGATCTTGGAAAGGATTGGCAGGGTAGCATATCGACTGGACCTACTCAAGTGCTCAACAATGTTCATCCTGTGTTTCATGTTTCAAACTTGAAGAAGTGTCTAGCCGAAGAAGGACTTCAAGTTCCGCTCGAAGATCTTCAAATCAATGATACTTTGCACTTTGTGGAAAAACGGTCGAAGTCATGGACCGAGGAGTCAAGCAACTAAGGCGCAGTCGAATCCCTATCGTCAAGGTTCGATGGGAAGGAAAACGTGGCGCCGAATTTACTTGGGAACTCGAGAGTGATATGAAGACAAAGTATCCGCATCTTTTCGTTGCATCTTCCTAAATTTCGGGATGAAATTTCCTAAAGGATAGGAGACTGTAACGCTTCACGTTTTCCATACTTTCTATTTATAGCAAGCTCGTGTTGTAATTCTGTTTTTGGAAATCATTGTATTCATACTCTTCATTTTGTTGTAATCGTTGTAATCGAGACTTGAATCATAATGGAAATATACATTTTATCCCAATACTTGTTATACACATTCCTATATACATACACATGATACACATACTCGAAAACATAACATACTTGCAAGTACGTGACATTTATACTTGATACATACAATATACTTGATGTTTATACTCGATCTCGAACATTTTATTCATACGTATACATTGTGACACAACACTTATACTTATAATACTTTAAATGTTCATAAAATACATTAGAATAACACCTAAACCCGTCACATTTGAGCAAAAAAATAAAATAAAATTATTAATCTAACCAGGTCCTTACGGACCGTAAGACAAAACCCCTTACAGTTTGTAAGAACCCCTGGGCGGGCAGATTGTGTTTTGGCTCGCGATTTATGCACGGATCCCACCAAAACTCAACTCCCTAATAACCTTAAACCCTCTTTAAACGCCTCCCAACTAACACAACCTTCTCCCCTATAAATACAACACTTCTCTAAACCATTCACACTTTCACAACCTTCTAATCTCTCCAAAATTACTCTCAAACACTCTCAAATTGTTGCAATATCAGAATTTTCGGGCAGATTCATACACTCACACAAAAGTGAGCGTAACTTGCTCAAATCTTGTTCATTTTACTTGATTATTCTTTCTAAATACTTGGATAAACTTTAGGTTTGAATCCTAGGGTTCTCCAAGGAGAATCCAAACCTGGAAATGCACCTAAAGTGTCCAAAACTTTCTATTGTGTTTTAAATTCTTTCAAACTTTGTTTATACTTATCAAACTTGAGTCTAACTCATCTCAAACCTTGTCCTAATGCTTACAACACTACTTGTGGTTGGTTAGGCTTCAAAACATGGTTGAGACATTCAAACTATAGGATTTATCCTCACAAATATTCTGTTTTCATAGAGCTTTAAGCTCACAAGTGATGCAAGTTCATGAACTTGTTCATGTGTGTCCACCTTGGTTAGCTTGGGCTATCCTAACTTTGAGACCACACATCACTTGATATTTTCATCATTATCACAAGTAGTTTGCTAGATTGAAAGTGTCACAACCCCGTCTAGCCTATAACGTGTGTTAAAGTGTGCTTGTCGGGTTGTATTTCACTTGGCTACTTGGTATCATGGTGACACACTTTACATTCTTGTCATTTCCTATTCTTGTCATATTAATGTTCTAAGACCCTCCTTGTTACCTATGGTAACTTGTGTAGTGGTGAACATCATACGAGGTTCCAAAGTGGATGGTTAATCCTCCACCTCCTACTTGACATTTCATGACACCAAGAGGTCCCAAAGTGGATGGTTCATCCTCCCACCTCCTACATGACTATGTAACTATATATGTATCTATGGACTATAATATAATCCCAAAAACCAAACCCTTGATAATGACTAAATAATCATCTATTGAGTTAGTAAGTTTTGTCACTAAAGTATGTAGTTCCTTGTCACGATTCTAATAGGTCTCGAACCTATGAAAACGTATTAAACCCATTGGGTTATCATAGTGTCAAGAACAAGTGCTATATCTTAGTGATTATTTCATACCATAATACTTTAGTCTTATTTTCTAATCTTGCTCGAATAATCCGAATCTTCCGTTACACTCCTAACTAATACCCATGTTCTTCTTGTAGAAGGACAAGGTGCCAAACTCTAAAGATCACAACAAAACTCTCGGGATTACTTTAGTGGAACACTTTAGCAAAACCATGAGTACACTCGACCCATTTACCTTTTATCACTTTTGGGTTGTAACATGTTTCCGTATCAAAATACACTATCACGAACTTATGCTTTTACATACTCAATCCTTATACATGAATACTTGTTATGCTTAGATACATGCTAGATTATACATGCTTGATCATTAACTTAGCTAGCCCAACTTATCATATATAGCGCTATAGGAGTAGCACACCACCCGTCAGGGTTATGTTAAGATTATCATGCTCATTTTAGTCTTGTCGCTTTTGTGACGAGGGAAGCTCGATCTCGTAAAAATTTTGTGGAAACTCGGGGTTTGATCTAGTATTGCATGATTGGTATATAATTTGCTTACAATTACCATGTGGATTCGAGTTTTACTTTTTATACCTATGCTATGTATTCACCAAACTTGTGTACTCGCCTTTGCTTTTGCAGTGAACCCGTATTTTAAACATGTTACAGGTTGATGAAGATGATGCCATGAAATTGGAGTAGTGATGATGATTAGATACACATATAGACGTTTAGGTTTACAAATATTGTATCAAATTTTGCCCTTTGCTATTGTTGTATTTTGAAATTTCTTGTATTGTATGAAAATGTTCGCTATGAAATGAAATCCGGTTTAACTAAATATTGTCGCAATTATTAATTATGAGCATGAGCAATCTATTTTGTCTTGCCTCGATGTTTCCGCCATCGGTTGGGGTGTGACACCCTTGCACTCTTGTTTTCCCTTTATTAAAACCCTAATTACATGTCTCAACTCTCTCTCTCTAACTACCTCACCACCGCCACCACCGTTCTCTCTCTAAACACTATGTCTCTCTCACCAATTTCTTGACGGTGGTGGCACGTGGGCGTTGGTGGTGGTGGGAGGTGGTGGCGGCGGCCGATGGGAGTAGGTGGTGGTGGCAGGGAAGTTAGAGAGAGAATTGAGATAGAGAGAGATTCATGTCTGTATGTAGATATATTCTTTTTTTAAACATAATTAATTAATGTATTTATTATGATTATTTATTTTAATATTTAGAGTAAAATGACCAAAATACCCTGATATGGGGTCCATTTGGTCAGACTTAACAATGAAATTAACTATGTTAGGGTCAAAGAACCTAATTTGCAAGAGTTTGTAAACATAAAGTACGTTTTATGTAATTATTGAAGACAAAGGATATAGTTTGCACTCTAGTGTCAACATAAAAGAAGATTTTTGTAATTTACTCTATTGAAAGTAACAAACATTAATGTTGTTTACTATGTTTCAACTAGGATTTTGGTATATTAGATAAAAGGTTACAAACTCATATATTACACATGTTAAATAAATATTTTTTAATAGTATTTGTTTAAATAACATTCTATCTATATCTTAAAGACGTTTTATAAAACAATTATGGTGTAATCATATTATTTGTTAAATTAAAGAAAAACATTATTATTTAATATGAGAGACATAATATTCAAATTCAAGACTTGATGATAAGTTGACACCTAACATCTACTATTTAATAAAAGGGTGTTGCTTTTGACACCCCTATCTATAAACAAACTCTATAATTAGTGTAATTATTACCTAGTGATAACAACATACTTATTACCTAATTATAATTATTTACCAAGACTATAATCTATTTATTAATATTTCAGTTTTTTTTTCATCGTAGCATTTAATTTTCTTTTAGAATATGTTGTTATATTTATTTTTGCTCATTTTTTATATAAATTTTTATATAATAAATTTAAAAAAGAATACATTAACACAAACAAAATGATATTTCTATATAAATATCTTGATAACATAAAATATAAGATAAAAATTAACAACTATCCTTAATATGTATAAAAGCGTTATCACGATCACAAGGATTAATTATTCATAAAGTTGTAGACGTTGTGTATACATGTGTTGCCATCTAACTGTAGATGGGGCTCTGTGACGAATCCAATACGCTGAAATGTGAGGCATAGGGTACTCTCCTTCTAACTGTACCATTACATAATGGTTACCATACACATGTGCAATTGTTATCGTCTTATGGTGTTGAAAATGTTCCGGGCCTTTCCAAATAGGAAAGCAAGTTATACAACCTTAATTGCTTAAGCAATTGAGGACCACACCAAATTTGTTGGCAATCAAGATACCAGTCTCAGGCATAACCATCCAATGTTGTCGTGGTGCAGGTGATTGTGATGTAACGTCCCGCTTTTTCATATTTTCCATATTTAGAAAGCTCGTGTTGTAATTCTATTTTTAGAAACCTTGTAATCTTGTATTCGTTCCTAGTTGTAATCATTGTAATCCGAGACTTGAATCATAATGAAAATATTTTATCCTTATTCATGTTATAGACATTCATACGTTCAAACATATGATACAAAATTCGTGATATTTGTAAACACATGACAAACTTGCAAATACGTGACATTCATACTTCATACGAGACTTATACGTGATGTTTATACTTAATCTTATTAATTTGATACTTGTGCAACTTTTGGTACATGCCTCTTGTGCTTAAAAACCTTATTATAACTCAAAAAATGATTAATATGTAACATCTAGACAAGGCCCCATTCAACAAAACAAAAAAAAATTTTGTGCTTCTGACCCGGGCCTTGCGGACCGCATGGAATCCTCCATACGGTCCGCATGGAGGTCTGGGCGGGCAGAAAGCACACCAGCCCGCGATTTTGCACAAAATCCCAACATCTAAACCTCACCAATCACCTCTAAACCTTCATTAAACACCCTCAAACCAACCCTAATCCTTCCTTTATAAATACCAAGCATTCTCCAAGCAATTTCACACTTTCAACACTCTCTAATCTCTCTCAAACACATCAAAATCTCTGAAATATCAAGAACTTTGGCAGATTCATCCTACTTTACAAAAGTGAGCATAACTTGCTAATTTCTTAACCTTTTTGCTTGATTCTTCTTTCATAACACTTGGATTAACCTTAGGTTTGATTCCACGGATTCTCCTTGGAGAATCCAGACCTGGAAGTTCACCTAAAGGGCTCCAAACCTTCTGTTTTGAACTAAACTTCTTCAAACTTATGTTTTACCTCAAACAACCTTGAGTCCTTATGCTCCTAACCAAGTTTATGGTTAGTGAGCCTAACCAAGCTTGTTCTACATTAAATAAGTGTTGTTCTAACACCCTAAACTTTCTGTTTTACATGAGCTTTAAGCTCACAAGTGATGCCAAGTATAGAACTTGAAGGTAGTGTGACTACAAGGTTAGCTTGGGCTATCCTATATCTAAGTCTACACATCACTTGATGATTTCTCATCTCTATCCAAGTAGTTTGCTAGTTGAAAATAACACAACCTCGTCTAGCCTTCGATGTGTGTCGACGCCGGCTCACCGAGTTGTAGATTACTTGGCTACTTAGTATAGTGATAACATGTAATTATATTTCCATTATTATACTTGTTCTTGACCCTCCTTGTTGTCTATGACAACTTGTGTAGTGGTGAACTTATATGAGGTTCCTAAATGGAAGATTTATCTTCCTACCTCCTACATGACTTCTATGACATCCTTGTGGACTTATGATATACATATAACTATATAATCTATATAATATATACTTGAGACCGAAACCTTGATGATGACTAAATAATCATATGTCAAGTTACTAAGTTTAATCACCTAAGTGTTTAGTTCATCGTTACGATTCTAATAGGTGTTAACCTATGAAAACATATTAACCCTTATGGGTTCTCATAGTGTCAAAAACGAGTGCTAGACCTTAGTGAATACTTTCGTATACATATTTTGGTTATGCATATTCCAAATTCCGAATCCTCCCTTGTCATCCAGTACTCACACCTACGTTTTCATCCTGTAGGATAACTCGGTGTTCCTCCCAACCAAACAACTCTTCACGGAATCATTAAGTCGGAAAGCTTGCAAAACGGTGAGTACACTCGACCCATTTTCTTTTATATCACTTTGCGTGTAACATGTTTGTCTTATACAAAAATCACTAAACTTATTCTTTATACAATGCACGAAACAATCCAATGTACATGAAAACTTAGATACATTACTTGATGCTTATATTTGGACCATTCGTATGTAATACCATAGTCATTAGCTTATCTTAAGCCTCCATTTGACATGTATAGCACTATAGGAGTAACGCACCACCCGTGAACGAGAGGTCATGTTAAATTATCGTTATTTCGTGTAAGCAAGAGGATTGACTAGAAATATTGCATGCCATGTATAATGCTCTTGTATAAACTTAGTTGCCATGTGGATTCGTTTTAAACCTTATTTGTATACGTATGATTATGCTTAAACTTGTGTACTCGCCTTTGCTTTTGCATTGAACTTTATTTTAAACCTGTTACAGGTTGAGAAGTATGATGCTATGAAATCGAAGTAGCGTGATGCTAGATACACACACAAACGTTTTAGGTTTATTAATGTTGCATCAATTTTGTCTTTGTTATTGTTGTTATTTGAAATTTCCATGTATTGTAATGACAATTTACGTATGAAATGAAATTCGGTTTAATTAATTACTGTCACAGTTATGAGCAATGAGCAATCTATTTCGTCCCGCCTCGATGTTTCCGTCATCGGTTGGGGTGTGACATGTGAGAATAACAATGAAAGATGTACTTCATTGATTCCACTAGTTAAAACCGTTTCATAACCAATGTATGCATCTAATAACTCGTATAACAGTTGTTCTTTAATGTAGAGCCACTGGTCTTCACCATACCCAAGACAAGCAGCTGTTGCTCTAAACCCACAATTTCATCACCCACAACATCTACTATATGTGTGACATAAGGGTGAAAGATTTTAGGAATTTCTTCCATTAATGGATTCATATAAAATGATTGAAAGCTTGAATATGGGATGTTGTCCACCGGCTCCTCATTCATGTCCCACATGTATGAACATTGCCCTAATGGCTCCTTTAAGTCCATTAAGAATGAACTATGTCTTGCGGAATTAATGTTGGATATAATATGTGAACTGATAAAAAAGTTATATCTAATAGAAACATTAACAACGGAATTAATGTTGGATATAATATGTGAACTGATAAAAAAATTATCTAATTGAAACATTAACAACGGAATTAATGTTGGATATATTAAAATACTATTGTATAAAAAGAGACTAACTAAAATATTAGATAAAGGGAAACTTACTGGAAAATCTTCATGGCAAGAGAGTTTTTATGCTATCTATTTTTTAATTAAGAATTGTGGAATATATATACATAAATTTAAAAGAGACCATGTATTTAATAAAGTTGTTGAATGTTAACTATTAATAACATTATAAAATTCCAAGTAAAGTTTACAGTTAGACTGAGTGTTTTAAAGAGTAAAAAGAATGAGTTTTTTTAAGGAGTAGAGAGAAACAAACTAAATTTTATTGGGTCATAGAGTCAAACTGTAATTAATTATGCTAGGTAAGGGTACTAAAAGAAAATAGAGTATGGTGTATAGAGAAAAACCCCTAATAAAAAGAGATAAGAAAATCAACTTTTAGCTTACCTACAAAGCTAACATGTTCCCTCTAATATGTGTTATAGAAAAATACAATTTAAACAATCTTTTTAACAAATAAGACACAATTTTATTAAAATTCGACTCTATGCTAAAAGAGAAACACCATACTACAATTACAATTACACCTAATCTAGGCACCAATGCTAGCACAAGGCTATAGGATGTGCTCCCCCTTTTCTCCTCTCCTTCACCTCAATGCCACCTTACCTTTCCCTTCCCCCTCATCCCCATTTCCCAACGTACATAATTTAGTCAGTGTTTGCACCGAGATTCAATTGGGACGGGACACATTACTGTCACATCAATAAGCCTAATCAAAACCAGTGTTGTAAAAATCGGGACTAGGGGCCGACTAGTCGGCGATTAATCGCTAGTCGTCCAATTACTGAGTAATTTTTCTTAAATCGGTCCATTAATCGACTAGGCCCGACTAGGACAGCAAAAAATCGACGATTCTAGCCAAATTCCATCAAAAAACATGTATATTCTGGCTAAAACCTCTAAATTCCGGTCAGTTTTCAACCAAATCATATGAATTCCAACAATTAATCATGTATACTTAAATAAATGAGTTGAGTAAGATTAAAAACCTAGCTACTTAAAATATTTACCTATAAAAATGTATATATGTATACATAAAACTGAAAATTACATATTAAAAACCCGATCCGATTAATCCTGATTAATACCGAGTAATCCCGAGTAGTCGCTAGTCTCCGCTTCACCGGCCGACTAGCGACTAGCAAGTTCTCCAACCTTGATCAAAACCATTGAAACATTAGTGTCACATCAAGAAAGAAACAAAAATTCAAATTATTTGATTCCATTAACTTAAATAAACTGAAATTTGAATGGATAAACAAGTCTGGATTCAAACAAAGACTAGCTTATATTCTTGTCGAGTAATTAAAAAGTTGTGTGAATTATGTGGATTTGTATGACCAATTCTTTTTCACGACTAAATCTATAAAATTGGCTCATAGGAGCTGGCAATGTTGACTCTCCATTTGGGGGACTCGGGCGCCGCCCGTGATGAAAAGGAAAATGCGTTTTAGCGTGTTATACACCACTGCCAGTCGGCATTATCACGCGTGGTAAGAATAACTCATTATATGCATCACGCGTTATATTTGAAAATGTGAACGTTGTTTTTTGACCGTTGGGTATAATTTTGACCATTTGTTTTTTTATAATATATATTGAATTCATTTTTACAATCTCCCAACATATTTACCATCTTTCAAATACAATCTCCCAATCCAACCGAAGATGGAAGGTTTAAGCAAACGATGTTCGGGTTCGAAGAAAAAACATGTACGAACAAGGGTTCGAGCTAATCTTGGCCAGCCGGAGAGATTTCGGTTGCAAGACGAACCCGACCCAAACCCACCGATTCAAACCCAACCGTTTCCACAATTTCAAACCCAACATTTCCACAATTTCAAACCCAACAATATCAAAACCAACCTTACATTCCACCATATCAACCTCAAATATATCAACCTCAACAATATCAAAACCTCGACCCACTTGAAGATAACAATCTTATCCACCAATTCGCCCGTGCATACCGTGAACCACAACAACAACTAGATGACGATGAGGATAGCGAACCGGTTTGAACAAGAGGTAGAAGAAAGAGAAGAGGATGAAGAAGTTGAAGTCGTCCCAATATCCGGTGTAAGGAGACCTTGGACCACCGACGAGGAGGTCGCCTTAGTCAAGTCATACTTACACATCTCCGAAGACAAAAAACACTCGAACGAACAAAGAAAAGAGTTGTTTTGGAGACGGATTATAGCTCATTTTCGTCAACTTCCTGGTTCGACCGAACGTAACATGGACCAAAATGACTTCGAAGTGGGGAGATATAAACAAAAAAAAATGAGTAAATTTAACTCTTGTTTCATTCAATTGGTACGTTTTTTATTTAAAACTGTTGTTTTTTATAAAAAAACTGTTTTTATAAAAAAGAAAACTGTTTTTTTATAAAAAAACAGAAACTGTTTTTTATAGAATCAGAAAACTGTTTTTTATATAAAAACAGAAAATCGGTTATTTAAAAAAATGTTTTTTTATAAAAAAACAGAAACTGTTATTTCTTATAAAAAACAGAAACTGTTTTTTTCATAGAATTAGAAAACTGTTTTTTATATAAAAACAGAAAATCGGTTATTATAAAAAAACTGTTTTTTATAAAAACAGAAACTGTTTTTTTATAAAAAATCAGAAAAATGTTTTTTATAACTTTGTATGTTTTTTGTATTTTTTGTAATCCTGAACTCCACAAAGTGGAGCGAGCAAGACGACCATCATAACAAACGCCGTAGATCTATATTGTAAAAAGTTTAAACATAAAGTTTTTCCACACTTGGCGGCATGGAACATTGCGAGACATCACCCGAAATGGGAGCCGGTTGACTTGGTCAACTTGCATGGATCGACGGCTCCAAAGAAAAGAGGAGGTTCCAAAAGATCAAAAACTTTCGAGTCCGGAAACATTTCAACAAAAGAATTTGAACGAACAACCCGATGATGAACCCATTGGAGACGATACACCGACAAAGCCACACTGCAGTCAGTATTGAAATTCGCGCAAAGCTTAAACTACTGTTGTTTCGCAACAAAGACATTTTCGCCTGGACACCTGCCGACATGGTCTGTGTCCCGCGCAACGTTGCGGAACATTGTCTGAATGTATTTCCGTCAGCAGAACCAGTTGTGCAGAAAAAGCGCAGCCTCGGGTCAGAAAGACAGAGGCGATGAACGAAAAAGTCACCGAGTTATTAAATGCAGGTATTCTAAATAAGGCGTCTCCAAAAGATTGTTATTCTCTTCCTGAGATTGATAAAAAGGTTGACTCATTAGCTTCCTTTCGCTGGAATGTTTTCTAGATTGTTATAAAGGTAATCATCAAGTCTTGATGAAAAAAGAGGACGAAGATAAAACCGCTTTTCGCACGGAGAAAGGCATTTTTTGATATACCAAGATGCCTTTTGGTCTCCGCAATGCGGGAGCTACTTATCAAAGATTGATGAATACAGTGTTTGGAGATGACTGTGGAAGTCTACATTGATGATTTGGTCATTATGAGTTATTCAGAAGACACTATGTTAGACAACATCCAATGAACTTTTGATTCTCTGCGAAAGGTAAATCTAAAGTTAAATCCCAGCAAATGCTCTTTCGGCATGAAGGAGGGCAAATTTTTGGGTTTCATCGTCACCAAAGACAGTTTCAAAGTTAATCCTGAGAAGGTCGAGGCAATACAAAAAATGTCTTCTCTTACTACCATCAAAGAGATGCAACGTTTGGCTGGAAGGTTAGCTGCGGTAAACCGCTTCCTCGCCAATCATACTGCAAAGTCTTATCCATTTATTCGAACCTTGCGCAATTGTACGAAGAGCAAAGAGTTCGCATGGACTCCTGAAGCTGATCAAGCTTTCCAGCAGATGAAAGATTGTTTAGTTCAACTTCCCACACTTACTGCTCCTCGTGAAAAAGAACCCATGGTCTTATATCTTGTTGCATCTGAGGTAGCAGTAGGTGCTGTCTTGTTGGTAGAACGCGAAGGGGTCCAGTCTCCAATTTATTATATCAGCCAGATGTTGAACGATCCAGAGACAAGGTATTCAATTATGGAGAAATTAGTTTTAGCATTGGTCCATGCTTCGCGCAGGCTGCGAAGATACTTTTCAGGACATGTTATTACAGTTTTAACAAATTTTCACATTGGCCAAGTCCTGGCCAAACCAGATGTTTCTGGACGACTTGCGAAGTGGGCAATAGAATTGGGAGGTTATAACATCTGTTATAAACCTAGACCAGCTATCAAAGGCCAAGTTTTGGCAGATTTCATCGTTGAAATTCCTGCTGATAAACTTGAAGAATGCCAAGCAATTCAAAACCCAGTCCCAGTCATAGACAATAGAGCCTGGACATTGTTTACAGATGGCGCATCAAACAATGATGGGGCTGGAGCAGGTCTTCGATTAATGAGTCCAGAGGGAGCAGAATTCACATATACAATTCGGTTGGATTTTAAAAGCACCAACAACGAGGCCGAATATGAAGCTTTCCTAGCAGGCTTACGCCTCGCTATCAAAATGGGTGCAACTTTAGAAGCCCATGTTGATTCATTACTAGTTGCTGAGCAAGTAATTGGAACGTACGATGCAAAGGGAGATATCATGGCTTTGTACTTGGCGCAAGCCAAGGCTCTTATAGCACAGTTTCAACAATTTAAAGTCACACACGTCAAGCGAAGCGAAAACAAACATGCTGACGCTTTAAGTAAACTTGCAGCAACTAGTTTCAAACATTTGGCGAAAGAAGTTCGCATCGAGGTTTTAAGTAATCCATCAGTCCCTCTCAGACAAGTGACAGTGGTCGAAGTTGGAGATCCATCATGGATGTCTCCAATAATGATGTATTTGTTACATGGTTCTTTACTATAAGATAAAGCGCAAGCACGTAAGTTACGATGCAAAGCCCTTACATGGGTCCTTCGCTCCGCTGTGTTAACAAACATGACGCGCAATACCTGATTAGGGAGGTTCATGAGGGGCTATGTGGCATACATTCCGGGCCGCGCATGGTAGTAGCCAAAGTGAAAAGCGCAGGGTATTATTGGCCCGGAATGTACGTTGACGCGGTAGACATCTTGTGCAAATGCATGTCCTGCCAAAGGCATGCCCCTAAAACGTTGCGCCCAAAGAATCCTTTGGTACCTGTCACAACAGCTTGGCCATTTCAACAATGGGCCATTGATTTAGTGGGACCATTCCCGGATGCGCCCGACGCAGTAAAGTTTATCGTTGTTGCGGTCGATTGCTTCACCAAATGGGTTGAAGCCAAACCTTTAACTTCTACTACAACGATGGTAATTCGCAAATTCATCTTGTAACATCCGTCGAAAAACGGGTTTTCAAAACCCGCTTCGTTTATTAACCGAACATCCAGTTAAAAATTTCGTTGCGTATTTAGTGCTCAAATTAATTTTATACGATACATAATTAATAAATATATTAGAATATAAAATTTATAATTGAAAATTTATTAAAAATAATGAAATAAAAATAATATGCTGATGCCGGGTTTCGAACCCGGGTCAGCCGGGTAAAGCTTCAAAGTCTTAACTCACACACATTCAACCACTCCGCCACTTGTGTTACTTGTTGATTTATTGGAACAACTAATACATATAATAAAACTGGAAATCAAACCCAGTCAACAGCGCGCCCAAATCAGCAGACGCCGGAAAATCCGACGATTTCGCCAATTATCGTCGGTTACTTTTGACTTAACGTACGTATTAACGTCGCCATCGGTTATAACCGATGTCTAGCTCCGCGACATCAGTCATAACCGCCGGAGAAAGGCTGACCATTGAATCGAGACTAGAAACAGACCCAATTCAACTTGATTCTTCCCTATAAATGCACACCCTAGCCTCTGGTAATCTTTTCGCTCAAAATCGCACCGATTCTTGAATCAATTTCACTCTCCGGAATTCTCTGCAAGTCGCCGGAAAACCGAGACTTTCATCAACACGGTAAATACCTCGACTCCTTCTATTTCATTCCATTGTTAGACCAATTCTAACATCACTCCATCACCCAGAATCAATTCCAGACGACGTTGCCGGATATTCTGTACTCACCGGAAAATCGCTGGAATTTCCGAACTCACTCTGTTAACGGTATGATCAACTAAACCTCCTGTTAATCATGGTTTAGTAACTCAATTTCATATCTAATCAATAAAAATTGTTAATTGATCCGGACAGACGAAGTTCACAAAACAGAGCCGACGAATCCTTGCCGGAGTTCTGAGAAAGACATCTGATTTGGTATATTCTTTCCCCAAACCCTCTCTGTCAATTACATTTCAATCGCTGATAATTTTCGTTAATCGAATTAAACATGAAACAGTTGAATAATCAATGTCTGTGTTTTGAACGAAGAAGATGAAGTCGGCCTAGTGTATAAGATTAGTTAAAATCAGTATAATAAACGGGTTAGACACACAGTCCAGCGATGGACTATGTGCACACAACGATCACACGTCTCGAGTTCGATCCCTGTCACAACCTCACTCTCTTGAATAAAAATGCTCTTTTTTTAAAACCGAACCGGGATAACTCACAGAATGATGTTAAGTATAATAAAAACCAGAATATTAACCAGGTTAGACACACAGTCCAGCGGTGGACTGTGTGCAACACTAAACCACAGGTCCCAGGTTCGAGACCTGTTGACGGCACCGGTTCGATACAATTAAATCCTTTTTAAATAAATGATTTTCAGATTAAATTAAATAGTGTATAAGTATAATTAAAAACAGAAATATTTCGGGTTAGACACGTAGCTCAGTTGGTAGAGCTGCGTGCACGCGTACGGGAGGTCACGGGTTCGAGTCTCACTCAGTGCAACAATATAACCGACCGAACCGGTCAACGGTCAACAGTCATGGTCAACGGTCAACGGTCAAAGTCAAAAAGTCAACATTTTTTTATTTTTTTATTATTTTTTTTATTTATTTAATTTAAAAATCAATTAAAAATACTTAAAAATAAACGTTTTTAAAGTTAGAAAATAGCCTTAAACTCACAAAAATGTATCCAAAAATCCTATTTAAATTGATTAATTAAATCCGCTTATTTATCGAACCGTTATGTTATTATCTAGGTTAGTTTCTCTCGTGGTTAAATCCAAATTCGTGCGCATTCATCATCAATCCAAGAAACGCAACCACTGTGAGTGAATTCTTACAAATTCCCCTTTTTATTCATGTTTTGGGGTGTATCATGTGTCGCTTAAACTAATTCGTTTATTCAAACTCGTGCTATACCATATTATGATCTAAACTTAGAATGTAAATATTGTTTGTTATTATGTATTACATATGGTCAAGTTGTATGCAAATTATTTGTTAGGCCCATCAGTTCCTCGTGGGAGACGAGTTGAACAACGCGTGCCTTAAAACTCATTCATTAGGCCCATCAGTTCGTAGAACAACGCGTGCCTCAAAACTCAGTCATTAGGCCCATCAGTTCCTCGTGGGAGACGAGTTGAACAACGCGTGCCTCAAAACAATCTATTGTTGTATGTGTGTGCAATATTTAATATTAAGTGTTTCGTGAATAAATTTACATCTACATTTACTCATATGTGGTTATGCACTTTATTTTATAATTAATTCAATAAACTTGTTTAAATGTTTTTCATAGGATTCACTCGCCAACTTTTTGTTGATCCAAAAACCATTTTTACACATGATACAGGTGGACAGGATGAAGCAAGGAACACATAGGAAAATGCCTTAGAAGAAAATAATGAAGTCTAGAAAGATGTATAGAATATATTGTAATTATGATTGTATGATCTCCTTTAAATTGTAATAATAAATATGAAACATTATAATAAATGTCATGAGCTTTGATGAAAACCCAATCATGCCCCGACCACCTTTTCCGCTGCGGGTCGGGGTGTGACACATCTGGGAATACATTATTTGCCGTTTTGGTCTGCCGATGCGCATTATTACAGACAACGGTCCCAATTTAATGGCTGAAGAGTTGCAAACATGTTTTCGCTTCTGTTGTGCACCCACAAGCAAATGGTCAAGTTGAAAGCATAAACAAACAGTTGGTCGACGGTATCAAGGCCCGCCTTGGCACGGCACGACGGGGGTGGGTTGACGAATTGCCTAGCATCTTGTGGGCACACCAAACTATGCCCAAGACTAGTACTGGAGAAACTCCTTTTAGCCTTGTGTACGGCACGGAAGCTGTGATTCCTGCCGAAATTGGGTTACCATCTCCAAGAATGCTAGCTTTGGAAAAAAGATAACGAAGAACAAAGGCGCATCGACCTTGACTTATTGGAAGAACGACGAGAAAATGCAGCAATTCGCGAAGCTAAATACAAGTCTCAGCTTGAAAAGTATTACAACAAAAGGGCGCGCATCTGTTCCTTTTTGCCTGGTGACTTTGTTCTTCGCGATAATGAAGCGTCGAATGCCGAAAAACCGGGGAAGTTAGCCCCGCGATGGGAAGGTCCGTACGTGATAAATGAAGTATTGGGAAAAGGCGCGTACACTCTAAAGCATATGGACGGATCCAGCGTTCCTCGAACCTGGAACGCCAACAATTACGTCGATGTTATATGTAATCTCAGTCCTCTAAGCAACTTCTGAGCGTTGCGTAACGAGACTGCTTACTTTATTTTGTTATGTAATCTTAGTGGCAGCCATAGTTTTGCGCTTTATCAGTATGAATAAATACTCTGCCACTACTTACAGTCTTGTATATGTTCATTTACAAATGCATGCAATTCTTTGGATAAACAAAAACACAAACTCATGAGCCACAAGCTAACTTAATACTTACGCTCACACATGAGAAAAGCAATAGTTCATTTGTCTATCCTACCACAAGTAATTGGTCCCATGCAAACATTGTAAAATGAAATATATTATATTCACATCCACAGTACTTGCGCAGCAGCGCAACATTAAAGTTATCACAAAGTAAAAAATTACAAATTTCCTATTCTATGGATTTGGTTCCCGCCTACTTCTTTGTTGAAGAAAAGATCTCCTTTAGTTTATCAACAAAGTCATCTTGCTGCAGCGGCGGCATCCACAAGGTCCATAATAGAATCTGCAATTGGTCATATTTTTCTTTAGCAGCAAATAAATGGCGGCGGTATTTAGCCCATGCGTGGCAGCACGGCTTGTATCCCATTCGGTCTTCAGCGCATGTGCCACGTGCAAAGTGCATTCTCTATAGCCCTCGGCATGCCCGTCATTGCGCGCCGCCATCATCAATTCTGCCACTATCTCATCCAACTCCGTAGAGTTAAGGATGGCATTTGCGATCTGTATACAAATACAATCAGTATATGTTGCGACAATCAAACCAGACATGTATAAAAAAAGGAATATTACCTCCACAATCCCGTACTCCCGCAACCAGGTAAGCTGGTTCATGAGAGATTCGGTTAGGCTTTCTGCTGTAGCACGAGAGACCTCCATGTCGTTAAGTTTTTGTTCACCTTCGGTTAAACGGCGGATCAATCGGCTTTCTCTGTTCGGTGAAGGTTGATATCTTTTTTCAAACTATCAACCTCATCTTGCAGCCGCGCCTGGTTCAAATAGCATAGCAGTTAGATCATCAATTTCTTTATTCTTAAGAAGGAGAGTCATTTTGGTTGATACCTCATTCTGCTCGCTCCTTTCTCTGTGTGAGCGCGCCTCTTCTGCTGCCGCAACAGCATCGGACTTCTTTTTTGAGTTTCTCAATTTCGTTGCGAGAGATATCTTTTCTTTATTGTCACGATCACAAGCCTCCACAAAGCGCTTGCGCTCGCCCATATTGCGCAGCAGAGGCCTCACACTTGCGCTTCCACGACAGCGCATCCCACTATTCGGTTTTCTTCTCCTCCTCAAACTGGGCCTTTTCCGCCTCAAAATCGAGAGCAATTTTTAACGTTTCTCTTTCTCGAGTTTGGCCTTCGCCTTATCAAGCTCAACCTCATCCCACTCCTTGTTCATGCTGCGCATTCGCGCACGATCCTATTCATTGTGGAATAGGCAAGGGCATACTCTTGCAGGTATGACTCATAGGTAGCCTCGTGGTCTTTTCTTCCTGGCGCTTCACCTCCGCCGGCGGGAAGATGCCCTTATACCACTCCCTGCAGGAGTGCCAATCCGTAAAAACATCACCCTGTTTACCTTCCACACGGGCTGATGAATCGCTGAGGCCCGCCTCTCAGAATAAGAACGATAATAATAGTCCCCAGGCGTCTCCTCTGGGCGAATGGGCGACTCCTCCTCCGAATCATCAACAAACACAAAGCCTTCGCTTTGTGTTGAAGGTCCAGCTCCCTTGGATATCAACTTTGACGGTTCTGGCGCAGGGGAAGATATTTTTTCTTGTTCTGCAGAAGTAGTATCTCTCACCCCAGCATCTGTAGCTGTATCTTTAACCTGCTCGTCCAGCAGGATTCTCAGCATCAAAATTTTTGGGCTTTTCTTCCGGAGCCACCTTCTCAATATTTTCCGGGACGATGGGTCGGCATAAAAAACAGGAGTTTCTTGCCCCGCATCTCTCTCCTCAACATTCTCAGGCCTGCGCGGTGATGGTATAGCAGATGAGGTGGCCGGCGCAGCCTTCACCATTTTCTCTCAAAATCATATTAACAAATACCAAGTATAAGATTTGCACAACCACAACTAAACATCCAGATGAGAACTTCTTTGCAAAGGCATCCAGATTGCCTTCTTGCCAATGGCGGGCGCCAACTTTTGTTGGTCAGGAGTTTTAGTTTCCGCCTCCTTCCTCTTCTTGGAAGTGCGCTTCAACGCCTCTTCCGGGCTAGAAGGTATTTCCAAGGGATCACTGGGTTTCGCAGCAGGAAGAGAGGAGGTGTCAACGGGTTCTGGCTTCGGTTTCTTCAAACCTATAGGTGCAAGACCCTCCAGTGAGTTGACACCACCACATAATTGCACCAAGAGTCAGATACGGGATGCGTACCTTTCTTGCCCCCAGCTTTCGCAATAGCTGATGGCTTGGTTTTCTGATCCGGGGTTGGAAGGGGGAGGCGCAGCAGCTGCAATAGCAGTTGGTTTCTTCTTCTTCTTCGAATCAGGGCCTACGCCAAGTTTAACAAATCACCTACATAATCAATCTTATTGAGCAAAGGTTGCCCATTAGTTATATTGCAATATTACTTAGAAAAAATGTTCAAGAGAAATATTGCAATATAACTTAGGCTTTGTAAGAACTTATTTACCCAGTCTTCGAAGATGGTTGGCCTCCAGATCCTCCTTCTTGGGCAACTCAAAGTTCCCCAAGATTTGTGAGAACCAAGTTTCCTCACCATCAGCAATAGGCACGACGGACCATTTTCCCTTTCTCTCTTGAAAGAGACCAAGTAGAGAGGCGCAACTACATAACAAACATTTTGCATCAGTACATATCTATTAAAAGATATTGCTAGGAAGTTAAAAGGTTACGTACCAGTTCCATCTTCGGTATACACCGGTTTTTCCCAGCGTTCTTTCTTCCAAACAATACTCATCCCGGCGGCGATGAGGGCCCTCTCCGGCAAAACAATGTTGGGCACATCTTATTTAACCACACCTCGTCGGCAGGTATGGGAAGGGTCTCCAGCTCGATCTAATCACCGGCCCGGAATGTCATCTTCATCGGGATCACCGCCGCCTTTATGAAGAAGAACTTCTGTTTCCAGTTGTGGTAAGATTTGGGCGGCACTAACAATCGTTTGGCTTGCACACGTTATTGGAACAAATAAAAACCCAACGAACAGTGCAACTGGTAGAAGACTCTAAACTTCTCGACCGACGGCATGATCTGCATCGACCAGCAAACAAACTCAAAATGCCGGATCCTCACCATTCCCATCGGGCTCAACGGAGAAATATGAAGCCTATAAAAACCAAGAATTTCTAGAAGGAAATGGGTCACCGGAAGCCTGAAGTTCCCTTCGGCAAAATAATCATAAAATAACGTGATGTAGCCAGCCGGCGCATCAGCCGTCGTGGCACTCGCCACCGGAAAGAACGCTTTCCAGGATGGAGCAAAAAGAAAGTTGGTGGCAAGATTATCGAAATCTTTCTTCGACCACTTTAACGGTGGCAAACTTGACGTCGACGGTATCACAGCAGAACTTGCACCAGTGGCCATAACTCAAACTTCGAAGAATACTTAGAAAACTTTGAAGGTCGCCGGAAGATATGAACACAAGTTTCTCTCAAGATGTAATCTGGTGAGGAAGCAAATGGATCGTTGATCCCTTTATATACTAATCGCAATTAATGCATGATTTGACTGCAGCGACTTTTGCGACAGTCACGTATCCCCAAGTAACTGCAGGGGCGAGTGGGGAACAGTAACCGCCCCACGCGCGCGAGTGTCGCCAAAATAGCATTAAATATCATAAGACATGTACTGTTGACAGCCTGTCAACAGTACCACCACGTCTCAAGAACGTGTGTCGTTACCAACTACACCATCCGGATAAGTGACACGTGTCTAAGTTTATTTGAAATTCAAATACTTTTTCAAAATTCACTTACGACACGTCACCAAGATGCATAAAGCAACAAAAAGCTAGTCCTTACCTAGCGCAACACATTTATCTTAAGTCCAGTGCTCCACCTACTTTTTATTCTTACATAGGAGCAACACTGGACTGGGGGGACTTGAAGGGTGTGATCCCAAAAACCTTGCGCCAATCAAGGAAACCATACCCATTAATAACTTCTAAGAAAACTGCGCGCAGGCTTCTTTGCCAAAATAAGATTTATTAGAACTCTGCGCCAAATATCCAAGAGAGGAAAGAATCATATAACTACCTTGCGCGGGCTCGCGCAAGGTTCAAAGTTAAAAGCCTAAACATTCTCTTTGGATAAATGCTTCATTTAACTACCTTGCGCGGGCTCGCGCAAGGTTCAAAGTTAACCTTGAACATTCTCGTTTGATAATGCTTCATTTAACTACCTTGCGCGGGCTCGCGCAAGGTTCAAAGTTAACCTTGAACATTCTCGTTGATAATGCTTCATTTAACTACCTTGCGCGGGCTCGCGCAAGGTTCAAAATTAACCTTGAACATTCTCGTTTGATAATGCTTCATGCACAAACCTTGCGCAGATATTCATATCAAAGCAAGTATCCACCAAACATTCGCTAAGCAGCAAGGAGAAGAAGGAAGATCAGTTAACTAACTTGCGCTTCTCGCGCAAGGAAACAGTAAATCCTGATAAACTTTCCCTTAGCAAAATCCTTGACTTGGTGCAGAAGCAAGGGAATCTTTTCTATTGTAACAGAATGTACACGTGGCGAATAATAGATGGGTAATAGCTGTGAAACCTTCTAGAAGCCGTTAACACCCAATCGTGCAAGCATCTTTTCGGTTATAACCAATTGCCACATGGCAGCATCTGGACGGCCGAGGAAGATCACGGTGATGGCATGCTCACATTTATAAGATGTAGTGATCTCATGTTGACACGTGGCACCTCCCTGACCGCTGATGAGCTCACGATCCGTGTGCACTAACGGATTGCCAACAAACATTAACGGAATAGCGAAAGATTCCATTAAAGTTAACAATCTCTCCTTTTGGCGCCAAACACCGGCTATAAATAAGTAACTTGGAGTTCAAGGAAAGGTATTCACTCTCAACTACTCTCTCTCTTACAATACTTACTTCCGACTACCTGTACTTATTCTCACGCCGGAGGGTGGTCACGGAGAGAATCCCCTTCTCCCCGTGGCGAGCTAACAGTGTTCTGTTTTGCAGGTTCAGCCGGAATATTGTTCTATTCACCATCCATCGTGAAACCAAACAGAGGGTTAACCCTTTTATGCAGAACCCATTCAATAGATCTACTTAGATTCCGGTCTAGTTGATCTAGGGTTTCTTCAGTGGTGGTTCGTCAAGTAAAGATAAGGAAACGGTGGCGGAGTCCATAACCGAATACAAGGAGGCTAAATTGGTGGAAATGGTGGAATCGAAAGAGAGAAGAGAAAAACTTGTGGCGGCAAAACTTAAACGCCAAGAGGCGCAAAAGACTTGAGCGACCGACAATCTCGCCGAACCGTATAAATCGATCGTACTTCAACAAAAACGCGAGATATGTGAAAAATGGGGTTGGGAGATGCCGTAAAATTTTAGTTTTTATAGTTTTTGATGTTTATTCTTTTTAAGTTTGTAATGTAGGATTTATTTAAATGAAATTTAGAACTTAAAATTTTATTATTAATTATAAATTAAAATTGTATTGTTAAATTAATAATTTAAAAAAGAAAAAAAAAACCTATAACTAGTGATGGAGTGATGGGCACCCCTAGTAAAATCCATCACTAGTGATGGAATTTGGCTCGATGACTTGGCGGAACTTGATTGGAAGTTGTGAGTGATGAGTGGGTGGTGAGTGATGGACACCCTACCCCCTTAGTATCATTACTTTCAAAAATAACTTAAAAAACATTTTCTTTTATTCGGAAAACATAGGAATGAATTAATAACATTACAAAATACTCAACAGATTCCATAAAATTTACAATTATATGAATTAGCAACAAGTTTAGGTATTGAGGTGTTGTACCCCATGTATTTACATCGTCTATATTTTTCCCGTTTAATAAGTTCTTAACAACGTGCGAGTCGTAAATCAAGTTAGTTATTATTTATATTTTATATGTCGATATAATTTCTCCACGTTAATATGCCACAACTTCAATGTTGGTGGTTGTTGGCTATAGTGTGGCATCGGTGCTATTTGTCGCGGTTTTACGCCCCCACTGCGACGTTGTGGCTTAATACGATAGGTTATTTATATGGATACAAGTCATATAACGTAGTAATTATGATACAATTGTTAGAAATAACCCGTTCATGTGGCCTAACGGATCATTTGAGTAACGTTACCAATATGACACAACTACAAGTTCCTAACATTTACTTGATGGAAGTAATTGTTATAAGTTAAAGGGACTTTACGATTTCCCTTTAGGTGCCTTTAATAGAGAGAATACTAAGAGTTATTAACTAACCATGATTTATGATCATAATCATGGATCATTAGTTATAGTCATGGCTTATAAATAGTTATATAAAGAACTCTTTTAGTAACATCAAAAAGAACACTTTCTCTCATCATTCCATCAAGATTAAGGCATCATAACAGAAATCGCTATGGCTTTATCGTCGTCATCTATGATTATAATTTCAACAAGTTAGTATCTATAATTTTATAATCACGCTTTATGTTATTGCTTGAATAAACATGATTAGGTTCTATGTTTTTTTACACATGTTTAAAAATATAATCAACATGTGGTATCAGAGCAGATATTGATTATATACTTTAAAATCGTTCTGATGATCGAATAATCCATTACTCTGGATCTTGATATATGATCTTATGAATCAAAATAATCAGTTCCATGTTTGATAAACTTTTCCGATAAAAGTAACCGATTAAATTCCATTTTGAAGTTGTAAAGGAATCATTGACTATTAATATCATCTTTTTAATATTTATTGGGAATGTTAGAAATTCCAAATATTACGATGATCATGGAGTATTTATATCCATATAAAATATAATAATTTTTTATTTCATATTTGTAATTAAGAAGCAAATGATTTTCAATATTAATGGATCCCAATATCATTGGAAAATGGATCCATGAAGCACCTGTAGGAATTGAGTTCACTATTTTGACACTAATTTAAGAAATTCATTTCTTACTAGCAATACTAAGTTATTGGAGTATCAAATTAAATTGCCTAGATTAATTTTATATTAATCTAATGATTGGATAACATCATTAAAGAAAAGGCTTATGCATGTTAATCAAATTGGCCAAACAGGTTTTAATCTGTTTTATTCTCTAATGCTAAATTAATTTCTTTAAAATGATGATAACGGTTATATCTCTTAAAGTTTTGACATATATATAAATACTTGTAACAATTAAAAATACCAATCTAAAGATTCGTAATTTGGTTTGATGTTGAGGTTTTAATAATACCATTTTATGTAATTATGTGTACTGTTGAACAATGAAATTAACGGCTCTTAATTTGATGATACATAATGAATTATTAGGCTAATTTACATAAATATTTCATTTCTGGCCCAAAAGTATTATGGTATATTTATGTGTTTTACCTTATACTTATGTTCGTTGATCACCATACAGAAAGCGAAGCCAAATTCAGGTAGAACATTAAGTAGATTTATTATTTATGTTCATGATATATAAATTTTGGTCAAAGCCAAAGTGGAGCCAAAATTTAGGTAGAACATTAAGCCGAGATCTATCATTTTATATCTTTCATATTGTCTGAATTTTGGTCAAAGCCAAAACTCAGGCATAACATTCAGTTGGTTTTTATTTACGTATGCTCATAATACATGAATTTTGGTCAAAACCAAACCGAAGCAAAAGTTCATGTAGAACAATATGTCAGTCTATTATGTATGTTCATAATACATAAATTTTGGTCAAAGCCAAAGCGAAGCCAATTTTATTTAGAACATCAAGACAATCTGTTATTTATGTGTGTTCATAAAGTCTGAATTTTGGTCAAAGCCAACGGAAGCCAAAATTCAGGTTGAACCTTAAGTTAGTCTGTTATTTTGGTGTTATAGTAAACTATATCTTCAATATAATGATTTGTGTCTGTCTTACTTGATTAGCCCATAATGTAAATCACTTTGAGTTTCTTCTTAAGTTTGTATCCCATCTATTTCATCCACTCTAATTTCAAAACCTAAATTGTTTTGCTTACTAAAGAGTTTCAACAAAATTTGCACTTTTTGGATTGTTTATCTGTTAAGATATGACAATCCTACTGCTCTTTTCTGATAAAAGTATTCCAGAAGAAAAATTAGAGCAAGACTAGTGAAATAAGTCAAACATTACATCTCTTATGATAATCAAGAACTCACTTAACTATTGCTATCATGCGAGATATTCTAGATTCCAATATTTCCTAAGACTAATTTGTTTTCTTTGGAAGAATCAAAATAACTCCTAAGACGCATGCATTACTCTAGATTCTTACTATAAAGTTAGTGGCATATGCGAATACATCATGATATACAATACCATGACCCATAATTTAAAGGTTTACACACGGAAATTCAGTACACTTTTTGATGCATTACATATAACTTTTCCACTAATACCATAAGTTGCCTTAAGAATGAACTATACCACTCAAAAGTACCAAAGGAAAATGAGTGTGTTGATTAGCAACATATGTATAGGAAAAGGAATGCATGAAACTGGAAAATTAGATGTTGTTCAACTCACCACCACTAAACCTTAAAGGAGGATATTTTTAAATTCAACGATAGTGTACAAGTACTATTTCCAGCTATAAGTTTCTTCAATAAGAAAGTCTCACTGCAAATTTGTGTCATTAAACTAGGCATGATCATCAAGACTATCCATAATATAATGGAACAACTAGCTAAGATAAGTAGTCAGACATTATGATATTTAAGTTTGCTAATGATTTCCAATCAACATATGACGGGTTGACTCTAGTTCTTTGTGCTTCCTTGCCAGAAATCAACAAATACTTAATATGAGAGTTAGTGACAAAATTTATTATTAAGAATATAAGAACCATAATAAACTGTTTCATAATTGGGTTTCATGATACCTTATATATTCTGTAGATAATTCAGAATTTAGTATCAATATGAAAGTTACATTACGACAGTTGTGAGGTTTGCATGGTTATAACAAAGTCACTCTTACCTTAAACTCTCATATTATTTGTCATAACAATCTAGATAGACACCTATAAGACAGAACTAGATGATACTACACGTTTTCACAACCTTTTGTTATCATGAAAATGAAAAATTTGACAAAAGAAAAATAAGACCTAAAAACTTCATCCACTGAGATCGAAACTCATGAGAAATCATGACAAGGATAATAAAGGATGAAATATTACCAGTTCTCATTCTTAGTAACTTACGAGCATGTGTTAAAAGATTTAATGTTTAAATGGTTATGGGAATAAATTAAGTTCCATCAGAAGTTATATTTCATTAGGAACTTATCCCAAATGGAATATTCAGACATAATTCATTTATCATAATACTTACTTGTATATGATATGTCTTATGTGGATCAAGGTGTTAAAGAAATTAATTCATATATACTATGATTCCTTCTAAATATGTCCCCAATTATCTTTTAACGTCTAGACATTGAGGGAATCAAGTCTAGCATATGTGATAAGTTCCCATGACACGTACATATCTTGTAGCATTCCTAGAGATCTAAAAGGTTGGTGGGAGCACTAAACGTCTTAATCATTACTTGTGATAGTTGCAAGAGGTAGGGCAGTGAAAACTTGTTATCTCAATTTGTACCTCTCGTACAAGTGTACAAGACACTGCTCCTTCACAACTTTTCTCTTTAAGAATATATTGCTACTCTAACAAAAGTTTCATTATTTCTTAAACGTGGGCTCACTACAATTTCACTACCAAAACTATAATCCTCAAACAGAGAAACTACAACAAGTAACATCATTAACTTGTTTCTCTATTAGAAACTGTTGGTCTTCTAACGTTGACCACAAGCATAGTAAATTGTTAAAGATTTCTAAGATAAGTGGGAGCAGTAAAAGTCCTTATAAGGACTTGTCGGAAGTGCACAAGGCGAGGGAAGTGACTTACTAAATTTTCTCTGATTACACCTCTTACACACCATACTGCACCAACTCTTACATACTTAGAATTCTGAAAGTGATAGCAACTTAAGCGAGAGTTAATCCACAAAATTGAAACTCTTAATAAAACCTAATAATCAACTAAGGAGGTCATCTAGGTTTAAAAGACTACTAACTTTGATGATTATGTATCCTCCCTGACTGAAGTTGAAATGGATATTGGAAAGTTTACTGATCCTACCTCTTCTAATTAAGCCATTAGCATCAATCAATTTTCTAAATGGAATAAAAACTGTTATTAGCAAATTTGATTTTATGTGTCAGAATAACATTTGGGATTTGGTTGAATTACCTAAATCCAAATGAAAACGTTAAGACACTAAAAGCATGATTGATTGTTAAAGGTTATGCTCTGAAGAGAATTACTTATCAAAGACTCATCTTACCTTTCTTACAAAATGTTTCTTTGAGGATTGTTGTTGTTCTAGTGGCTTATAATCATTTAGAGCTACATTATATGAACATTAAAACAACTTTTCCTAAACAAAGACTTACATGTACATAAACAACCTGAAAGTTCTAAGCTGAAGGTCAAGAACACTTACTTTGTATGTCAATAACTTCCATGTATAGGTTGAAGCAAGCATTAAAGTATGATGAAATATTAATGCAATTCTTTTCATCAAGAGTTAAGTGGACTTATTTACCTACCTCAAAATGAGTGGGAGCAACTAATGTAAACTTGTCCTTATATAGATGACACTCTTTTGATAAGTATATGTTACACAAGTCAAATAATTTCTCACTCATATTTTGATATAATGAATCTCAGAGATACCACTTACGTGAGAGATATTAAAATATACCAAGATAGACCCAACGAGACATTAGTTTCGTGCCATAAGCTTTACTCTAAAGCGGGTCCTTACATATTTAACAAAAAAATATTGCTCTCATTAAGAGTATAAAATGATAAATGAGATTACTTCCTTATGCTTCATTAATTAGAAGCCTTATGTAGGTTCAAATCTATACTCATTTAGATATTGCTGAAGACCAGTCTAGATTATTGTGAAACATTTTACAATATCTTTTTAGAAACGAGAAAGACTATAAGAAGAAGTAAGAACTCAAACCGGTTGATTACTCTTACTTTGATTCAAAGGAAACGAAATGTCCATTTCGAGGTATATCCCTATGTCAGCAGATATAATTATCTCATGGAGAAGTCATAAGAAACTAATAAAATAACATAAGTTATTTGACGTTATATGTTCTTAATTAACAATGCAGTTGTCAATAAATGTTGTTGAAAATTTATCAGTGGACTCATAAACTTGTTAACTCCATATGAATACTATATTGAAGACTTATTGTGAAAAGGCAACTACCTTATTTCTTCAAACAGTAACAGTTCGAGAGGTGTTGCATTAAACTTCGATACGGAATCATTATTCGTTTACGAACAAGAAGAGGAAACAAAATATTTGTATCGAATACATTTACATTCATGATATGCTTGCGGATCCGATAACTAAGGTGTACACCCAAAGTCTTTTTAAGAGCTCAGAAAAAAAAAGATTTTACTAAAGACCTTCTATAATAACATATCATACATATGAATGATTAATTATTATTTTTCCTCAATTATACAATTTGTTTGTCTATAAATACGTATGTGCACCTGATGACGTATAGAAAAGAATTATACAAACTAAATTTTAAACGGCTTACCTCAGTCATTTGGTCTTAAATTTACGTATGTTTTGATTTGGGATTGTAACATGATTAATGGGGGTCTTAAGTTGACAATAACTCAGTGACTGTGTTTTTCTATTACAATTTCAATTTGAAACATTAATTAATGTTTTAACTTGGCCAAACTTACTTATGCTTATCACAAATGATCACTCGGCCAAGTGGGAGAATGTTAGAAATAACCCGTTCATGTGGCCTAACAGATCATTTAAGTAACGTTACCAATATGACACAACTACAAGTTCCTAACATTTACTTGATGGAAGTAATTGTTATAAGTTAAAGGGACTTTACGATTTCCCTTTAGGTGCCTTTAATAAAGAGAATACTAAGAGTTATTAACTAACCATGATTTATGATCATAATCATGGATCATTAGTTATAGTCATGGCTTATAAATAGTTATATAAAGAACTCTTTTAGTAACACCAAAAAGAACACTTTCTCTCATCATCCCATCAAGATTAAGGCATCATAACGGGAATCACTATGGCTTTATCATCGTCATCCAAGATTAAAATTCCAACAAGTTAGCATCTCTAATTTTATAATCACGCTTTATGTTATTGCTTGAATGTGATATTTGTGCCTTTACAACCATCATACAATTCCGAATGATATCGAATCCAATGAAATCTTGCATTTCATTCCCGGAAATTTTATAATTACATGTGACATTCCCACATTTAAGTCCATGTACAATATCGACACTTTAAAGCTTTTCTGGAAGTTATACGTAAACTTTTACGCAAACATAATCAGTTTAACGTAGCATACACTCCGGAACAATGACATAAGCTAAACATACCCAAAATATCCTTTACATAACTTAGAAATAAGTTTTGAAGGGTTTGATATGGCAAAAACATGTTTATTCAAGCTCAGGGGCTAGTTTGCAAAACCTGCGAAAGTATGCTGATTCGCGTACTTCTTAATACGAAAAACGTATGCACATTCAAAAATTTTGTAATCATTAAAATCTTGTATTTTAGCGATGGGAATGCAAAAATATCATTCGTTACTCAATTACGGTCGTTTTCGCATTAATTAAAGCGTTTGTCGTAATTAAGCGAAAAACGCAACCGTACAACCAAACGAACCGACATCCATGACATTTTTTAGCATAATTCAAGTTACATATGCTTTAACTTGCTCATAGAGCTTAAAAATAAGGTTAACGGGTGTTAGAAGTGCCAAAACGCAACGAAACAAGTTCAGGGGCCATTTCTACCATTTTTCAAACTTCTGCCCCTAGAAGGTGGATGCGGACCATATCTATAAATGGATGAGGTCCGTATCCAGGTGCCAGACAGAATAAAAGTGTAGCAACTTGGTAGCTTCTTGTGCAAAGCCTTGGAGCCCAAGTTCATGAAATTGCCACCTTCCAACCTGTATTTGACAAGTGTTAACACCCTCCCAAGATCATTACACCTCATTAGACACTTGTGATAATCTTGTGAACCTTTAAACACTATAAATAGCCATGAATTCACTCATTCGAACTTGTTCATTTCCTTCTTCTTCTCCCATCTGCTCTAAATTGGAGTTTGCTTCCCTTTGGAGGCCTCATACTAAGCATTCTTGCCTTCCTAAAACACAAGTAAGTGTTCATCCTTAGCCTTGTTCATTATTTTGGTTATTTTGAGCCGAAAGTCAAATAGTTTGACTTTTTGTTTGACTTTCAGTTTTGACCAAAATTGGTCAAGTCAAAGTTCATATGAACTTGGCAACGTGGTCGTAATCACAAAGGTTATGATCCTTAGCGATCATACCTACTGATTACCACGTGTACTGGTCGAAGTGACGAGTCAAAGTTTCAGTAAAAAATGCGCATTATGTACATTTTACGACGGAACTATTTTCGGGTTTCAAAACACTAAGTTTTGATACCAAATCAGTTTTATAACTTAGTTAGACATGTTTCTAGTTTAGTGCTTATTTAGGGTCGTAAGTTGAGCGCTCTTGACCACCGATTTGACTTTCGAATCCGACCCGTTTGGTCGATCTTAGGATCCGACCAAACATATATTTGTGACCATAGTTGTATAGGGAATAACCTACTGAGGTTATACCTTATGGTCACGTCGTTTGGTTAGTGTTATGATAAGTCGCTAATTATGTTCTTAAGAATGACCAAAATGCCCTTTTTGCACATAAATCAATTTTAAGCATATGTGATCAAAGTTTTGACATATAAACTAATGTTACAATATTATAAACATGTTATGGCATATAACTTATCATAGGACATATCTAACCATCTGAACGCATATTTACGTAAATGACACGTTAAAGTAGCATAAATACTTAACAGGTTATAATGGTCAAAGCACTTAGGATCATTCAAATCAGAATGTTTTTTATTAAATATATCATATGAGTTCCAAACTCGATTGGTTTGTAAGACTTCATTCTACTGATCTCGTTTAAATGTCTCGACTTATTTACATGCTATCCGACTTATTAGGATACGTTTGAAGCTTGTACTTCACTTGATTCAAGATACTTTGCAATCCCAAGTGAGTACATAGTTCCCCTCTTTTATGTTTTTAAAAATGTTTTGGGTGATTCATATGTGCTAAATCTTTTTAAGTTTTATATAACAAAGACTATGTTTTATATAAAATACGATTTCAATAATGTGAACGAACTTGTTGTGCGTTGTATCCATACAGGGAATGACATTCATTAACTGTGGACAAGCCGCCCAGTAGTAGGTTACGGTACCATAGGACTGACACCGATACTAGGCTATTCACTGGAATTTGGTGGGTAGTTTGGGAAGCGACAGAAACTGTTTACGATTAACATTTCATTCGATTGATTTGTTAGTCTTGTTAAAGAGATCTTTTAGGGTCTTTAAAGATACCCTTGGGGTATAGTCAACGCAGGCTTGAATGTGTTCATTATAGAACGACCAAAAGTTTCACAATTAAAACACGGATGATTGACTGATGGCACGACGATGATTTATGACACGTACAATGGTTTATGACATGGACGATTGGTTTATAACAAGGACAAATGGTTTTGAACAATGAAACAATGATTTCATTTAAAGATATAATCCATACAATGTTTTCTTTGAATCGACTTATTACTTGGTTTTACAAAAGAAAAGTTTTCGTCAAGATTCATGGCTACAAGGTTTTTTCTTATTACTTATATCAACTTTTAAGTTGATTAATTATATTACAAATCAAATACTTTTGATTTCAAGGTTCATACTCGTCGTCTCTCGAAGTCGGACGAGGTTTTGCAATTTCAAACAAAGCCATGAATTGACACACACAAAATCTATGTTACTCACAAGCTTTTTATGCTGACGTACTATTTTTACATATGTTTCAGGTTTACTTATGTGATGATTGTCGCCGCATGCTACACATAGGATGGATTCGGGCCTTAGTGACTTTAAAACTTGAAAGAAAATTGATTGTATTTTATTTCCGTTATTTCAAGACATTGTAATTTGATAATTCAATAAAACAACACTTTAAGTACCATGTGTTGTGAAACAATTTGTAACGTGACTCCCAAGTGTTTCCGCGCGTGTTGTTATACGCGTTTGGGTGTTACATTGAATAAACATGATTGAGGTTCTATGTTTTTTATACATGTTTAGAGATATAATCAACATGTGGTATCAGAGTAGATGTGATTATTACTTTAAAATTTTTTTGATGATTGAATAATCCATTACTCTAGATCTTGATATATGATCTTCTGAATCAAAATAATCAGTTCATGTTTGATAAACTTTTCCGATAAAAGTAACCGATTAAATTCCATTTTGACGTTGTAAAGGAATCATTGATTATTAATATCATTTTTTAAAATATTATTGGGATGTTAATCGCTTCTTGAAATTCTAAATATTTATTGTAAGAAGAATGGAAGTGACACGTGGCAATAAAATTCATTTAATATTTAATCAGGCATGGATTAGAGGAGGGTATTTTCGGAAACTTTTAATGGCTCCAATAAAAAGGATTTACGTGCTCTATATGTGATTCTCGCCCTAATTCGATCTATAGTACTGATTCTCACCTAATTCATCGCCATTTACAGTTAATAGGAATTCAGCTTGAATTCAACAGTTTTCTTTGTGGAATCGTTCAATCAAAGCTAATTGGCCGTATAATATGTCAATGATTGAATATGGTACGTGCTCTGCGTTTATGTTATGATTTTAGTTAGGATTATGTTTTTTTAGCCTCTTTCTTGTCGATTTAATGTTTCAATCAATTTTGTTTGAAAATTTTAGAGATTCGCATCTTTGAATCGATTGGATTGATTGATCTGTGTTCTGTGCTCTGTTTTTTTTTTTTTTGAAATTTGCTGATTGTATTGTGTTATTCTATTGGTATTGTGTCTAATGATGATTTAAGGTTTAGTTGTCTCCTGTTTGATATGTTTGAAATCTCTCTAAAGTAGTAATTGTAGCAATCACATTAACGAGATTATTGTTTTTGTGTGTGCATGCTATTTTATTAATGTCTAATGTCTGTATTGTTTTTATGTATATTTGCTTGACGATATTATGTGTGTATAAGTACATAACTAACATTGATTGTTCTCTTTTGTTTAAGTTGTTAATGGATTGTGTCTGTATTAATTTCGTTGTGCATAACTAACATTTTAATTGATTTTGACAATATGATGTGTGTTATTGTTTATTTTGTCAAATGTGTTATTTTTAGTTTGCTTTCTGTTATGGTATTTATTTCTTTGAATATTGTTTTTTCTAGGTTTATATGACATATATGTTTTAATGTGATTTATTTTTTATTTGTGTAGATGCTATTGTTTACAGAGAACGTGGTGTACGGCGTGTATCACCACGTACCGGAAAAGTATTTTACACTCCTGTTGTGAGTGAGTCACTTAAACCTTGTGTTGGTATGGTCTTTGACTACGTTGACCAAGCTTATGGTTTTTATGTCAAGTATGCTCATGCAAGTGGTTTCTCGGTTAGGAAGAACACTTCATACAACCCAAAAGGTGTTCTGAAGTTGAAGTATTTTAATTCTCTAAAGAAGGTTTTAAAATTGCTAATAAGGGTAAAAGGAAAGCATCAGAAACCATCAAAGAGAGTTGGATGTGAGGCTCATATCAAGTTACAATTAACTATTGATGCGAAGTATGAAGTGTATATTTTTCAAGAGGAACATAATCATAGTTTCGTACAAAGAAGACCTCCAGTTTTTTACATCCGTGAGAAGAGTTGATCATGTAAAAGAAAATGCCATTCAAGCTTGTCTACGATAAATCTTGGTCCTGTAAGGGCATTTAACATTTTGAAAAGTTTGTATGGTAGTTATGAGGAGTTAATGCTACAAAAACTGATTTTAAAAATTATAAGAGGGACTTAAATATATACACTGGGGAAAATGATGCAGATATGGTTATTAAGCGATTTGCAAAGAAAAAAGAGTATTGTCGGAATTTCTCATTTGAGTATGAAGTCAATCAAGATAGAACTTACGTGGTCTTTTCCGGGCAGATGAGATTTCAAAAATTAATTATATGGTTTTTGGTGATGTTGTTGGGTTTGATGCTACATATCGTTCAAACAAATAAGCATTATATTGTGTCATATTTTCCTTTATAATGACATTGTGTCATATTTTCCTGTCAATCACATCGTTCAAACAAGTAAGATTATAGATGACATTGTGTCGTATATAATGCTACATTGTGTCATATATAATGACATTATGTCTTTGTTTCCTGTATCATGAATTATGTCATATATAATGACATTGTGTCATATTTTCCTTTTTAATGACATTGTGTCATATATCAATGACATTGTGTCATATTTTCCTGTCAAATATATCGTTCAAACAAGTAAGAATTATAGATGACATTGTGTCATATATAATGACATTTTGTCATATTTTCCGTTCAAACATATTTGAGGCTACATATCGTTCAAACAGGTAAGAATTATAGGTTGTAGATGTTAGAAGTTTTGTTTATTGTTGGTGTGTCTTTTTTCATAGGCATTGTGTCATTGTGTCTTTTTTTGTAGGTATGATATGGTATTTGTTCCTTTCATTGGAATAGATAACCACAATAGGAATGTTACGCTTGGTGCTTCTCTTCTTGGATCAGAGACTGCTGACTCGTACAGGTGGTTGTTGAGGATGTATGTTAAGGAATTTGGTGTTGTGCCTAAAGTAGTAGTTACCAACCAAGATCCAGCCATGAAGAGGGCTATTTTAGATGTATTACCGTCACAGGTTATGTATGTGGCACATATGGGATAAATTGACTCCTAAGGTATCATTTTTATTTTGTTTTGTAGATTTTTTATTGTTTATTGTGTCATTATTGTGTCTTTGTTCTGTTTCTTATTGTTATTGTGTCTTTGTTTTTTTTTTGTAGCTTGGACCGGTTTTGTGTAACACTACAGATTTAAAAAAAACATTAGCGAATATTGTATGGTCAGATTCAATTTCATGTGATGAGTTCTAGGAGAAGTGGCATGCAATACTTTCTGAGTATGGTTTAAGTAATCATGAATGGTTGGGCAGTCTTTTTAATATTAGATATGATTGATTCCAGCGTTTTATTTAGAAGAAAATTTGGCAGGGCTTATGCGTATGACATCAAGATCCGAGAGCGAAAACCATTTCTTTAACCAGTTTTGCAATCCACAATCAACTTTGGTTGAGTTTTTTAGCCATTTCGAAATCGCAATTGAGGCTCAAAGGTACGAACATAGGAAAAATGATCACGAAACTAGATACTGTGATGCTAAACTTTGGAACCCTAATTTTGTAATTGAAGATCAAGCCTCAAAGTTGTTTACACGAACAATATTTATGGATCAACAATTGGAGATTGATGATGCCATTAACAATTGTGCGTCTGTTAGCCGACAACAAGTAGATGGTTGTATGAAGTTTGAAATTGATGATATCTTACAGCCATGCACTTCATTTTTCGAGGTATTGTTTATGTATTTGTATAATATGTTTTGTTTTTGCATTGTGTCATATTTGAATCCATTGTGTCATATTTAGTCATTGTGTCTTTGTTACTGTATTGTGCTTTATGGTTCTTAATGTATTTGTGTAATAATTTTGTAAGATTTAGTCATTGTGTTTTATGGTTTCTTAATGTGTTTGTGAAATATTTGATGGCATTGTGTCATATTTATGCATTATGTCTTTTGTTCTGTATTGTGCTTTTATAGTTCGGTATCATGCATTGTGTCTTATTGTTTTTTAATTTTTTATATGTAGGTTATTTTTTGAAATGAAGATCAAACTACGTCTTGTAGTTGTAGAAGGTTTGAACAATTTGGATTACTATGCTGACATATTTTTTATGTTCTTAGGCTTTGTCATATAACTGAGTTCCCGAAGAAGTATGTGGCAAAGCGTTGGAGGAGAGAAGTTGTTCTAAATAGTTCCTCCGACCTATAAGGTATGATGACATTGAAAACAATGTTGATGATATTCAAGAAATACTTCGTGAAATAAGGTTTGCGAATGAGTATGCAATAAATGGATTGGTTTAAGACAAAGAGCAGTTGTCTCTTTATAGAGACTATGTAAAAGCTTATATGTCTAAGGCTGATAATGTTCAAGTTGTTGCTCCGGCTCCTAGTAGGAGAGACCGATTTGCAGAAATGACTGGAACTAGTGAACCATGTGATGTCATAGTTAGAAATCCAATTAAAACAAGAACAAAAGGGACTCATAAGCGTTTGAAGTCAGCTCGTGAAATTGCAATTAGTCAAGCTGGGAAGAAACAAAAGGGATGTAGTTTTTGCAAAGGTACTGGTCATAATGTACGCACATGCAATTTACGCATACAAACTATTAAGGAGAAAGAAGCGGCAAGTAGTTCAGGAGTTACCAATATGCAAGAATAGAGTGTCTATTATTTCTATATTTTTACATTTTATTTCATTTAGTGTTTATGTCATGACATTATGATATATATCATTTGTGTTGGGGTCATACATTGTGTATTTTAACTATTTCAATCCACTGTGTCATATATCATTTCATTCTGTCATATTTGTGTTGTTTATTGTGTATTTTAGCTATTTCAATCCATTATGCCATAACATTGTCTGATATTTAGTGTATTACAATCCATTATGTCATATATCATTTCATTGTCATATTTAAGGACATTGTGAAAGATATACTAACATTGTATCATATTTAGTGACACTGTGTCATATATCAGTCCATATTGTTTCATATTTAAGGACATTGTGTCAAATATAATAACATTGTGTCATATATCAGTCCACATTGTGTCATATTTTCCTGTGTCATAACATTGTGTAATATTTAGTGACATCGTGTCATATTTTGTGAAATTTAATTAGTCATATTTAAGGACATTGTGTCAAATATACTAACATTTTGTTATATATCACTCCATATTGTGTCATATTTTCCTGTATATAATATTGTGTACTATTTTCCTAATATATTTTCCTGTATCATATAATGACATTGTGTCATATTTTCCCGTCTGACGTAAATCATCCTCAAAAACATCAACCACAACTTTCAACATATTATTTCAGCAAAATATCCCAGAAACCACATATTAAAAACATTAACATCCATGAAGTTTGAGAAATCAACCAAAATGAAAAAGCATCAAGTTTCTAGACTTAAAGTTTGAAAATGAAAAAAAATCAAGTTAATCGACTTCCTTATGCAGCCTTGCCAAGATTCTTTTTTGTCCATTTCGTTGTAGCTTTTGCTTTTGTTGCATGTTAAATCTCAAAACTTTGCACCAAGGATATAACATATGGTTTATTTTCGTTAACGTCATGCAACAAGATCTTGGTGGCGTACTTGCGGCGCAAGTCTTCAATTTGTTTCGGTTGTAATCCAGTACTTTCTTTGTGAATCCACATTGATATCATTTGCATCTTCGCCCATGTATGTTTCCATGTGGCGCATAAGGGAAATCCCACAATCAATACCATTAAAAAAGGTTCTCCATGGCATTTTTAGACGATCTATTGATGTAGCCTTCATGCTTGCTGCTTTTGGATGTGATATACGTTCAAGATAACCTTTAAAAGTTTTTTTCTTAAAAAAATAAAACGCAATTGTTTTATTTCTAAAGTATGCATTGTGTTATATTTACAATTTACAAGATTTCAAACACTTACTGTTTTTCGTGTCTAATCGTCGTAGGTATCATGATCACTCGCATCTTCCAATGGTGCAATGTTTGTCTAGCAATGTAGTTTTTGTGTGCTTGAGGTTGAAACACATTAGATAAAAGTGGTTTTTCTGATGATGAAAGATGGGTACAAAGACAATGTCAAAGTCTTTGATACTTTGAAACTTTTCCTTTCTCAAAACCTCATTCTTGCTATTAGAGAACTCATCAATGATCACCTCCTTTTCACGTTCGTATGTGTCCAAATGAAACAAATCCATAATGCGCCCAACATTAGTTACCACAAAATGATCAAAAAATATTTCATGATATTTGAATCCATTGTGTCATATTTCAGTCCATTGTGTTATATTTCGGTCCATTGTGTAGTAATCCCCTGTATTTCTATTTTATCATAATCCACTCTATTCCTATTGTATCATAATCCACTTACCTAATAAATTTGATTTGACATAATAAAATCATTAAACTTACAATCATGAGAGGATTGCAAAAGAGTCGGTAATCAGATCCCTTTGCCCTTTTCTTTTCGCCTTTGTTTAGAATATGACTCCATGCATTGATTATATCAACATGCACTTCAATTCCAGGACACAAACTTTTCAAAATCACTCTTGGAGTAGAAATAACATCTTTAACATAAAATAAAACCTCCCTGCAAAAAAATAAAATAAAAAATAAAAGTATTTTATTGTAATAAACTAATAATGTCTAATACAATAGTGACCCTGTTTTACCAATGGTCTTCTCTCTCACAAAATAGAAAATTTGAAACAGTGTTTTCAGCTTTTGTCCTTTTTCTGCCATTAGGACTGCCCTTTGAAGATAAGGAGAACACAATGCTTCTGCCGGGTTAACATTTCTTTCAGGATTTATTCTTTTCTTTTGATGCGGTTTTACACTTGTAATTGGTTCGACAAAATGCACAACGTCTTTAGCTAGGGTTGTGTAACCCTGTTCTTCTAGGGGTAGCATATTTAACTCTGCTATAACTTGCTGAATATCATTTGCTGTTTTCGTTGTATCTTTTTTGTCATTTTTAACCACATCCACTTCTATCACTTTTTCGTTCTGATCATTGTGTACTTCATGTACTTCTACTGTAGGTGTTGGTGGTGTTGGTTGAGAAAGATTTAACTCAAAACTTGGTGGTTTAAAAACGACAGAATCAGAGATTTTCTTTTTTTGTCTCTGGTTTGTTGTTTTGTTGATCGCTTCTTTTTCCGCTTGACTCAATTCCAACATTTCGGATCCACTCACATATGTCAACATTTCAAATTCATTTAGAATTCCTCTAGAATTCTCCTTATTACTTTGATTCCTCTCAACACCTTCAATTTCAATGTTTTCCTCTATACCTTCATATACAAGATTAGACAAATGAACTTACAAAATTAGACACAATGTATATGGCATAATAGATTATGAAACACTTCCATAATATTTACCTTTAGTATGGGCTTCCTCTTCATGAATGTTAATTGTTGTTTCAATCATATCTTACTTTGCTTTATCAACATCAACATTTTTATCTTCTTTTCTCAAATTATCTTCAAGAACTTTATATACAAGATTAGACAAAATGAACTTATAAGATTAGACACAGCTAAGTTACAAAATTAGACACAGTGAACTAACAAGATTATGACACGATAGATTATGACATAATACCATAATATTTACCTTCAATATGGGCTTCCTGTTGATGATTGGTAATTGTGTTTTTAACCATATCTTGTTTTCTGTATCATAATCAACATTTTCAACTTCTTTTCTCAAATTATCTTCAAGACCTTCATATAAAGATTAGACACAAAACTTATAAGATTAGACACAGCTAAGTTACAACATTAGACACAATGAACTAACAAGATTATGACACAATAGATTATGACATAATACCATAATATTTACCTTAATATGGGCTTCCTGTTAATGATTGGTAATTGTTTTTTCAACCATATCTTGCTTTTCTGTAGCAACATCAACATTTTCAACTTCTTTTCTCAAATTATCTTCAAGACCTTCATATACAAGATTAGACACAATGAACTTATAAGATTAGACACAATGTATATGACACAATAGATTATGAAACAATTCCGTTATATTTACCTTCAGTATGGGCTGCCTCTTCATGAATGGTAACATTTTTTTCCAATAATATCTTGCTTTTCTTTAGCAACATCAATATTTTCACTTGTTTTTTTGTTTTGTTCTACCTCAAGCTCAGCTTGCTTTTCAATGTTTTCTTGAAAATAAGAAACAATTAACTTATAAAATAAGACACAATATATTATTGTATACGACAAAATAGAATATAAAACATTTAATTAACTTGATTATGCCATCACCTTGATGAGTTGTAGACATTTCTGCAACCAAGACTTCATCTACATCTCGTAGACTTGGAACTTTTATTCTTTCAGTTGTGTTTTTCTTCTTCATTGTTGGAACTTTTGTGTTTTTTTTCTTCATTGTTGGAACTTTTAGGCTTTCGATTGCGTTTTTATTCTTCGTTGTCGATTCTTTATTATGTTTGTGTTTTTTTTGTTTGGTTACAAAGAACAAAATCACCAACTCTTTGTTTCCCACCCATGATTCAATTGTGTGATATCTGGCCAACACATGTGGAATTTTATTCTTTTGGCACGCATAAGTTCACTATACTAGAAGTCTTTTCTAGACTTTCCTAGCAAGGATTGAATCTTCTTTGCATGTTCCTAAATATTATAAGCTCTTTGTCGATCATTTTAGCCCTCATCTGTTAAACAAAAATACATTCAAGCCTTTTTGTTAACAATTTTGTGATATATCTGTATAAAGCATATGTATAATCATGGTTAACTTTATACCTCTTCCATTTCAACCTCAACTGGTTCAATTCAACCTCAACTGGTTCAGCTTCAACCTCGACATCAATATCTTATAACACAATAAAACACATATAATATTAGACACATTTCAACTTAGACAAATGAGAAGATGACACGATGATAACACAAACCATGTTTTTGACACAATGATATTGGTCAGAATGATAACAGACATTAGACACAATGATATTCTACAAACCAGGATTTTGAAACAATGACTTTAAACACATAAACACAATCATCTTAGTAAGATTAGAAATGATTACCTTCATTATCAGCTTCTTGTGGTTTAGGTGGAATAACCTTTTGTTTCTTGATAACTACTTTCAAGGAACCTTGGATTGTTTAACCGTCTGACTTTTTGTTCTGAAATTAGGTTGTTTACAGCCCCGAAACTAAATAATTATTTTCAAACTCCAAAAGCATCATGATAGGTCTGTACGATCCGGTTTCAGTCTCGGTTTTGTAAAAATACGCGAGACGGGTGAATTTGAGCCACGAACCAACAAGAAAGATAGAAACTTTAAGGATTGTAACAAAGAAAGTTTCATTAATTCGGATAAAGAAATACAAAGATAATCATCCACCCCGAGTGAGCTCCCCGGCTGGTGGCTCACAAAATGCACACCCTAAAAGTGATGACTAATATTCTATTTAAAGCCATGAGCCTTGTCCTCCAAACAAGTCGCCACTTGCATGGAAAACCACTAAAATCGCTAAACCGTATTAACCATAACAAATAAACTCGCTACGCATGCAAACAATAAGGTCGCTCTTTAATTATAACATCATTCTTCAAAGGATCTTCCAAAGTATATCTGACTTGTCTTCGATTTTCCTCAAATCCGCTGATTACCCAAAATCTTTCATTGTCGTGTTCCCCGTAAATGTGCATCCTCCTATATCTCGTCAAGCAAAGCTCCTTATCTCATTATTGAAGATAACTTTGTAACAGGCAGATATCATAGGGTTCGAACTCCAATGATTTCCAATGATTGAAATAGAATAATCAACCTTTAAAAAAAGTCTTTAACTTTGTCAGAACCAACCATAAATAAGCTCCAGATCTACCATTTAAGTCGCATGAATTCCCTTGGTGACATAAATAAAAATCCACTAATATCGCCAAACATGAAAACATTTGAGCTATAATAATAGTGTCGACACCATAAAGTCGCTAGGATACATTTCGAACTCTTGTTCAATGAATAAACCACAAAGTTGCCAGACCTCCTTAAAAAAAACAAATCAAATCTCAAAGTCGCTGGTCATAAATTTATGCACGGCCCACAAAGACATTCCATTAAAACCACCATACAAAACAAGACCATGAAATTAGGCTAACACAGCCATCCGTCACCCGCATCATCTTTATGAGTGCCAAGAGTAACAAAACCAAATAGAGTAATATTCCATAGACCCACCAAAATACAATCCAATAAAACAAAGCCAACTCCATACTCGATAAAACTTAAACCCAATTCAAGGAAGTGGTGCAATACAGCGTCACACATTATCATAGGTGGACCACAAAAAGAATTCAGATTTGAAACATTGAAACCCATTTCCAATTCACATTGATTCATACGAAAATAATAATCCCCAATGTTGATCAAGTCCATAACATACCTGGAGGTAGGGTAATATGTAGCAGGTGGGCCCACCAAAAAATAATCATGCAAATACGCTTCTTCCCTCTGTTGAAAATGTTACGTTGTAAAGTGTTGGGATTGAACCCAATGAAAGGAACAAATGATACAAAGCCAAATAACACTATCCGAGCTTTGGTTAAACTATCAGAGGTTACAACCTCTGATGTACATATACTGCTTTCCCTAAAGACTGCTCATCCTATCATCTGCCTTCACAAAGCTTCAAAGGTCTGCAAGAGTTACAAGGGTCAGAGAATAGAGATCAGAGTTTAGTCATTAGCTTAGTTAAATCAACGTAACAGTGCTAAGCACTGATAGTTAGTATTAGCACTGTTTTCAGTTAGTTACAATTGGTTTCCTGTCACTATCAACCCTGTCGTCATCAAAGATGCTCAGTGGTTAGATAGTTAGTATAAATAGGTAACTCCTGTAACAGTTTAAACTCGTCTATTAAAAGGTCAACTTTCGCATATCATCTTCTCTGCATTTTCTTATTACCAAACTGAAATTGCAAAGGCTGAGGGGGAGTTTGTGAATTACATGCAAGTTTACCAACTTGAAAGCATGATGATGATGAAAACAAACGACCATTGCTTGTAGTAAAAGTTTTCCATCTTATTCCGCTGCAAATCTCTTTTCATTCAATCATTTTCCATTTTATTGAAACAAAATTACAAGTAATTTAAACTCAGATCCTAACAATTGGTATCAGAGCCTGATTCATCAAATTCGATCTAACAATCGATTTGGTTCGAACAGATCAGCTCTCTTACTAATCAGTTTGGTTGTTTTAGCTTGATATTCAGAGTTTTATTACGTTCAAAGTTTTTAAAACAAAATCTGTGAAAAATCAACTGAAAATGTCTCAAAACACACAGGATGCCAATTCTGGATCCTTGTTCAAACCGCCGATGCTCAAAAGAAATGAATATTTCATTTGGCAACGATGGATGGGTCACATCCTTGCTCAGCAAAACACCGGTTGCTGGAGATCTGTTGCTTATGGACCACACGTTCCAATGGTTCCAAGCACAAAGGATCCAACTAAACAAGTGCCAAAAAATCCTGAAAACTTTTCAGAGCAGGATTTCCAGAAATTGAATTGGATGCTAAGGCATTTAGCATAGTTGCTTCTGCCTTACCCAATGAAATTTATGCTGGTCTACTCCATTGCTAGTGCAAAGGAGTTATCGGATACACTGAAAGAGCAATTCGGTGAGACTGAGGAAGTGATTGAAAGTAACAGAGAAGTTCAAAATCAGCAGTGTGAAATGTTTTGTCACTTTAAAGGGGAGTCTCTAACACAACAATTCGAACGTTATAGCTATCTCATCAGTGAACTTAGACTGGTTAACGTGGTTTTCCTAATTCGACTGTCAATAGTCGTTTCCTTAGATCGTTACCAGATAAGTGGGAGACTGTAGCTTATGTTACGAGATAATCTGTTGGGTTTAAAGAAATGTCGCTGACACAACTTCATGGGATACTTCTCACTTATGAGAGAGAGTTAAACCAGAAAAAGAAGTTGCAAGATTCTGGCAAAATGACTGATGATTACTCATTGGGTAATACAGCTCTTTTTGGCCAAGAAGAGGGATCTGGCAGCAGTAAGGACCAAAGCTATGATCACTATATAGATATTACATCTGGTGGAAACTTTGGATCTGAAACATATGCAATCAACTATGCTTTCACTGCTAGTGGGGAAAGCCAAACCTCTGACAATCTATTCTTTGAGCTGAATGATTTACAACACATTAAACCTTCTGATCTTGAGGAAATGGATATTTTGCACCAACTGGCCCTATTGAGTGTTAGGGCTAGTAAATTCTATAAGAGAACTGGTAGAAAATTCTCAGGTTTGCATGGGGGGTTGAAGGTTGGGCTGGATAAATCAAAAGTCAAGTGTTATAAGTGTAATATGCTAGGACACTTTGCCAGAGAATGCAGGTCTCAAAGTTCTGGACCAATAGTGACTCATCGTAGCCCTAGACCTCAGCACATTGCTCATTATTCCCAATATACCCCTGCTCAACATGTTCAAAACACTGCCCACTTTGCACATCCTGCTACCACTGTTCCAGTGCATTATGTTCAATCCACTGCTCCACAAATTCAATATGTTCAGGCACCATCACATCCTCAAGTGCTAGTTCAACAAGCACCCATTGTTACACAACCTGCTCAAACCACTGCTTGTCCAGCAGAGGTTGGTCAACAAAGCTTTTCACACAAAGTTATGTTGACTGGAGTAGCTTGCCTGAGGATTTGACTGATGAAAACTTTGCTTTAATGGCCAAAAATGTTGTTGAACAAGAATTTTGTTTAATGGCCTTAGAGACAATTGCTGAAGGTGTTGAATCTGTGGAGATAGTGTCAAAAACTGATGAAGTTCAAGTTTATGATGAAACAGTGGTTTCAAGTGAAGAAAAAGAAAATGCTGCTGATAAGGAAAAGAACTCTCCTAGTGACCCATGGAATGTTGATGTGTGTGAAGATGAGTGTGATTGTGCTCCCATGGCTGCTACAAAGGTATCACCTCAGATCCTTAAAGATCTATGTTCTGACAAATGCATCATTGCTTTTGCAAACATCAAGAAAGTGAATGAAAACATGAGAAACAAAATTTTAGAAGATGAACTTAATTTTGAAAGCTGATTAAAGAGTTAAAATCAAAGTTAAGTGAAAAAGATTCTGAAATGAGTAGCCTGAGACATGAATCAAGCATAACCAAGGACCAACTCCAAACTATGGTAGAGAAATACCAAGTTTGTAAAAAGGAATTAGAAGAAACCCAAATCACTTATGAAAAATGGGTTGAGTCCTGTAAAGGTTATGAGATTATGTTTGATGCTCAGGTTAAGAGCAACATTAAGTTTGGTGTAGGTTTTAGAACCTATGACCAAATTGAGAAAAATGCTGCTGAAATTGATTCTGAGTTGATTGAAGTAGTCCCTAAAAATTTGGCTGGTGAAGAGATAAAAATCACAGATAAAGCTGGAAACAAAATTGTTTTGGAAAAACCAGAGGTTTCAACAAAAGATAAAGAAATTGAAAAATATCAGTTTAAACCAACCTGGTCAGATGAATGTGATATCTTAGAAAACTTTAAGCCAATGGACTTCACATCCTCTGATGGTACTAAAGCCCCAAAAGCACTAGTGATTCCTATCAAAGATGTGCCAGCAGAGGTTACAACCACTGCTGATAAAAAGTCTGATATGAAAAGAAGAGTAAAGATTAAAAACCTGTTTTGTGAATTTTGTGAAAAAAGAAATCATGTGGCTGAAGATTGTTTTCTTTTAAAAGCTTATGACATTAACAAAACTTGTGTTGTCAAAAACTCTTCAAAATGCACCATCTGCAACAAAACAAATCACTCAACTCAATAGTGTGCCTATCTCAAAAACTATGAACAAAAGGTAAAAGGGATCAAGGCAAAAGCACTAGAAAGAGAAAGTTCAAGTTCTGCTGGAAATAAATCTAAGAGAGGTGCAAGTGACAGATGCCCCACCATCAAACTCATTTCCAAGAGGGTATGGCCAACCTGCTTATAAAAAGGTTCCTCATGCTTATGAAGGTTACAAAAAGCCTTCAAAGCAAAGAGTAAACAGGCACCCTTATGGATACAATCATTTGATAGGAAATGGTCAAGAGCAGATGTTACAAGAAAAACCACTGACCATTGTCCTAGACTTGAGGCTGGACCATCTGTGACCCCATCCAAAGCCATTTGCCTTTGGAGACCAATCTTAACTGATCTATTTACTTGATGTGCAGGGACCCTCTACTTGCCTTGATAGTTTATGGTATGTAGATAGTGGAGGTTCCAGGCATATGACAGGATGTAGAGCCCTTCTCAAGGACTTCATGGCTCATGGGGGGGGGGGTGATATATCTTTTGGTAATAACTCAAAGGGAAAGGTTTTAGGATCTGGGTCGGTTCTGGCGGGTAAACTCAAGTTTGAAAATGTGAATTTAATTGACAATCTGAAATTGAACCTGCTGAGTGTCTCATAAATGAGTGAAAGAGGATATGGATCCTTCTTCACTAAGAAAACTTGTCAAATTGTGGGACCAGAGGTTGTTAAAAAGATTGATCAAATCATTGCTGAGAGCAAAGCACAACTCACTGCACACAGAAGTGGGAATGTGTATGTGGTAGATATGCTAAAAGATAATCCTATGTCTGGAACATGCTTATTCTCAGTTGCTTCTAGCAAAGAGACTGAGTTATGGCATAGAAGACTTGGACACACAAATCTTAAAACTATCACCACACTCTCAAAACAAAGTCTTGTAAGAGGTTTGCCTCACAAGCAATTTTCTTGTGAAGAACATTGTGTTTCCTGTTTAAAAGGAAAACAACATAAAAGTTCCTTCAAATCAATTGAAGAGTCCAAAATTACAACTGCTTCACATGGACTTGTTTGGCCCAGTGCAAATCATGAGCTTAAAACACAAAAGGTATTGCCTAGTATTAGTTGATGATTTCTCTAGGTTTACATGGACCTTCTTTCTTCACTCTAAGGATGAAACTGCAGGCTTTTGCAAAACTTTGTTAAACAAGTAGAAAAGCAATTTGATCTTCCAGTAAAAATCTTTAGGAGTGACAATGGAACAGAGTTTAAAAATAGGGAGTTGGATGCTTTTTGTGAGTCAAAAGGAATTGTTAGACAAAATGGGATGGTTGAAAGGAAAAATAGAACATTAATTGAATCAGCAAGAACTATGCTAGTAGATTCTAGTTTACCCTTGTCTTTCTGGGCAGAGGCTGTAAACACTGCTTGCTATGTCCAAAACAGAGTTTTGATTAACCACAGGCATCAAAAGACTGCCTATGAGATTTTGTACAAATCAAACCTCTGATTTCATATTTTAAAGTTTTTGGCTGTCCATGCTTCATTTTGAACTTAAAAGATTCCATATCTAAATTTGCAGCCAAAATTGATTGTGGTTATTTTCTGGGATACTCAACCACTGCAAAGCCTACAGAGTTTTTAACTCTAGGACCAAGTGTGTTGAAGAAACTTTGAATGTAAAGTTCAATGAACTTTCATCATTGAAAATTCCAGCAAATCCTGCAGAGCTTTTTTATTTAGATAAATTCACATTTGCTGATGTTTCTATCAAGCTACACAATGAAGGTACACCACAACCATCTGAAGAAGATCAAGATCAAGGATATGACTGTGTGCTTCCACAAACAAAAGTCTATCCTTCCAACACAGGATCAGGTGCTACAAGCTCTTGTGTAAACTCTGCCACTTCTGGGTCAACAATGTTTGATCCTTAAACCTCTGTCAGTTCACAAAATCAAACATCTGTTGATAAAAGTCCTACATTTGGGCACCAAAATCATCAGAACGTTACCTCTATACCCCCAATACCACCACATCCATTCTCATCAGTGGCTGATACTTCAAATTCACCAGCAGAGGTTAGCTCAGATGATACACATTTGCAGCCATCACCTCAAAATGCTATTGTTCCATACCAAGTTGATTTGATTTATCTCAAAAGCCATCCAGCAGATCAAGTTATTGGCAACATCAAATCTGGGGTACTCACACGGAGCCAATCCCAAAATATTTGTCTCTTTGCTGGTTTTCTATCACTCACACAGCCAGTCAAGTACCAAGAGGCGCTGAAAGACAACAACGGGTAGAAGCCATGCAAGAAGAACTCCTTCAGTTCAAAAGACAACAAGTTTGGGAGCTTGTGTCGCTTCCAAAAGATGTAAGTCCAATCGGCACAAAGTGGGTCTTCAAAAACAAATCTAATGAAAGGGGTATTGTTGTAAAAAACAAAGCAAGGCTCGTGGTTCAAGGGTACAGACAGGAAGAAGGTATAGACTATGATGAGACTTTTGCTCCTGTAGCAAGGTTGGAAGCAATTCGACTGTTCTTAGCTTTTGCTGCTAACCACAACATAAAGGTGATATAAAGAGTGCATTTTTGTATGGAAAAATCAGAGAAGAGGTGTATGTCTATCAACCTCCAGGTTTTGAAGATGCATTCCATCCTGATCATGTCTACAAGCTCAACAAAGCATTGTATGGCTTGAAACAAGCACCAAGAGCCTGGTATGAAACTCTATCCACTTTTCTCTTATCCATAGGGTTTACTAGAGGTAAAATAGATAAAACCCTATTTTTAAAATGGAAAGGAAAAGATTTGATGCTTGTCCAAATTTATGTCGATGACATCATTTTTGGATCCACAAGCACTGCTATGTGTGAAGAGTTTCGAAACTCATGGCAGCAGAGTTTGAGATGAGTGCAATGGGTGAGCTCCAATGTTTTCTTGGTCTCCAAGTTAAACAATTGCACAATGGTACATTTATCCATCAAAACAAGTATGTGAAAGAACTGCTTAAAAAGTTTGATATGGATGATTGTAAACCATGTAGCACACCCATGGCAACCACCAAGCTAGTCACCATTGATGGTAAAGATGACCTTGTTGATCAAACTCTTTATAGAAGCATGATGGGGTCCTTATTGTACCTAACTGCATCAAAGCCAGACATCATGTTTGCAACATGTGTTTGTGCCAGATCGCAGGTATTACCTAGATAGTCTGATCTTATTGTTGTCAAAAGGATATTTAGATACATAAAAGGTGCTCCCACACTTGGTATCTGGTATCCAGCTAATGGGAATATTGAGCTTTCAGGTTTTTCAGACAGTGACTTTGTTGGGTGCAAAACTACAAGGAAGTCCACATCAGGAGGATGTCAATTCCTAGGTGATTGTCTAGTGTCTTGGCAAAGCAAAAAGCAGGTTGCAGTTTCAACATCCACTGCTGAGGCAGAGTATATTGCTGCTGCTAGCTGCACTGCTCAACTCTTGTGGCTCCAAAACCAGCTGCTGGATTTTGGTGTAACTGCACTAAAGACTCCACTCAAATTGGACAGTCAAGCTGCTGAAAACATCATTATAAATCCAGTTTCTCACTCAACTACAAAGCAGATTGACATCAGACATCACTTTGTCAGAGATTGCTATGAAAAAGGTTTGATTTCTTTGCATCATGTCCATACTTCAGATCAATGGACAGATGTTTTAGCCAAGGCATTGGATACATCTACCTTTGAAAAATTGATCTCAAGAATTGGAATGCTAAACATGGATTAAAGACAAGGTTTCTTGTAAATTCATGCGTACATAGCATCAAAAAGTTTTCAGAAAATCAAAAACTCATCCTTAAAAATAGTTAAAATTGAATTTTTCAATAAATCTTTAAAAGTCTGATCATAACATCTGATTGCTCAAAACATCTGATAGGCTTCAAAATCACATCCACTGTTAAAGTGTATCCTCTGACTTCCATTTTTACTACTTTCTCAAACCACAGATAGCTATCCTCTAATAGTGTTAAAAATCAGTATTGTTCCATCCTATGTCTTAAAACAATGGTTTGCCACCTCACGGTTATTTTCTCTCATCAGATGTCACACCCTCCATTTCCACTTGCGGAGTATTACCGCGAGGCGTGTGATCAAACCAGAATCCCAGACACTAGCAACGTCGAACGACTCTATATGATTTATTTTTACGTTTTCCAAAAACATTTATTGTAAACATGCATAGTCATTTTCAAAGTTCCAAAGTTTCAAAGTTTTAGCGGAAGCATTAGAATAAAGTAACGGGCGCCAACATAAACGCCAAAACCAAAATCCCAAAAATAATCGTTAATAAACACTCGATAAAAATGCCTTGATCAAATGCAAAGTGAGTTCACCTAGCGCTCCTAGCGTCCTGAGAAACATGCAAAGAAACAAGTGTCAACATTAAAGAAGAGTGAGTTCACAGGTTTTTATAAGTTCACAAGTTCGGTTTAAAAGATTGTTTTCCCCGTTATCCCTAACCCGGGATAACGACGTAGTTCCATTATTCCTAACCTGGAATAATAATGTTGGTTCGTAAATAAGTTCAATGTTAACATGTAGGTAGCGAGCCTAAAGTTACGTCACGTAAGAGTTCGCGATCGAAGCTGACTGTTGTTGCCTCCGTGTTGCCAGGTCTATCACTGACCATGGCGAAAGTTAGGCCAAATTAATCACCCGTTGACCATTCCTGGTAAGCTAGCGCGACTAGCTCGGGTGGGGCTTGTCGGGCCCAGTAGTACTACTATAATTTCCCCGCTATCAAACCCAATACTAACGATCCGAGAGTTGGTTGAGGACTTCCGCGATAAAGCTACTTAGTGACCATAACATACATTAACATTAACTTAGTTACCGAAGAGTTAACGGTGTTAATTTCGCATAACGTAAAAGATTGAGTTGTAGAGCGTATACATGTTTCTCCCCCTGTTGTTCAAAACCAGATAAAATAGGGGCCGTGAACTCACCTTAAATTGCTCGGTTAGATAAACGCAAAAGAAGCAAAGGATGGAACCGCTAATCGCGTCCTAACATGTCAACCGATTCAAAGTTAGTGTGTGAACACACTGACACAATACCCTACTGATAACTAAAACACAGTACGGCACACGTAATAACCAATTCGAAACCATAATCATGCATGCAAAGTATCACCATACAAAATAACGACCAAATCAACTTGTCCTAAACACAGGATAAATCATACAACACTTAGATACACACAAACGCAAGTTATCATGTTTCAGCTTGTACACTCAATAACTGGGCTGTTTTCGATAATTTTTATAAAATAGTTCCAACGTTCCAAAAATTCCAATTTTTTAACAGGAGGTGTCAATTAGACTGTAGAATTTTGTGTAAAATTTTCAAATCCTAAATCTTTACCAATTATTTATAAACATTTATATACTAGGCTGCAGTCAGATTCGTTGCTTTCTGACTGCAGTCCACGAGAAAAATCATTTAAAAATCATCGTTCATCCGATTAATGAAATTCCAATGGGAATTTTCAGAAGCTCCCGATTAATGATCAGGTTATAGCCAACTGAAGTTGGCTGTAAATGTCAATCAGCTTACTGTTTTCGACTTTATCGCATTAGAACATGTGTAAACGGCCATGACGCTTAGTTGTATCGATTAACAGCAGGTTAACTTGTCAAATATCATCTAATATATCAGTATTCATGAAAACCCTAAGCATATATCATGATCTTTATAGATAAAACGCAGCCTACGATTTTAATACTCAAACATATCATCACAACCGCAAGGATTCGCATATTCATCCGAACTAATCATACACCACAACACTTTTTCATAATAATATCATACAAGCACATAATCATGATCAAGACTACACAAAACCTAGTGTGAATCGTAATACAATTAAACCCTAACCTTGAAACGATGACAATTAGCAAACCGGGACAAGCTTGGAATCGATCCAAGGGGTGTAGGGCTGTTTGCGCGACCGAGAGGGGGGGGGGGCTGCTGCCGTCGCACACCACAAGGGGAAGGGTTTTAGGGTGTGCTATATTTTAACACCCCATGCATACATACGTATACATAAGGGGCCAATGGGGGCGGTTTGGGCCATTCCTTGGGCCGCAAGGAGTGTGGGCCGCAAGGGGTGTGGGTGGCAGGTTGGGTTTGCTTGGTCGCGAAGTCGAAACGTTTCACAGGCTTGGTTCGGTTCGGCTTATAAATAGAATTTACTAACCGATCATTATAATCTGATAAATAACTACACATAATACGACTCGACAATTATTCACAAACGTCTAATAACACGTAGCACGTAATTCAGATACAACCCGTTAAAACTCCCAAACATCGTGTATTCCCTAAATACTAAAGTTAGCGTAGTTATTGCGAGCGCGTAATTTAATTCTCCGAATTAAATTAGCGTATGGATGAATAACAATAAAGTAGCGCGTTTAAAGTACCTGAAAAACCGGGATGTCACATTATTCCCATGTTGAAAGAATTTTCGTCCCGAAAATTGAGTAAACGCGGTTTAGAATGCAACGCACAAAAATTCAGTTTGTTAGAATGGTACAAGGAAATCCCAGGCTGTCTTATCATCCCCATGTTGAAAGAATTTCGTCCTGAAATTCAGTTGACGGTAACATCAGATTGCTGCTCAGCTGCAAAAAGGTGTGGATATTTGCTTTTCATTTGGTCCTCTCTTTCCCACGTGAACTCCGGTCCACACTTAGAGTTCCAACGAACCTTGACGATCGGTATCTTGATGTGCCTTCGAGTCTTGATCTCACGGTCCATGATCTCGATAGGTTGTTCCACAAAATGCAGTTGCTCATCCACTTGAATCTCATCCAATGGAATGACTAGGGTCTCATCTGATAGACACTTCTTCAGATTGGACACGTGAAAAACGTTGTGAACTCCACTGAGTTCGGCAGGAAGGTCTAACTGATAAGCTACGGGCCCGATACGTTTCGAAACCACAAACGGGCCTACATACCGTGGATTTAGTTTGCCTCGTTTCCCAAAACGAATTACACCCTTCCAGGGTGACACTTTCAGTAGGACGCGGTCACCTACTTGAAATTCGAGTGGTTTGCGTCGTTGATCAGCGTAACTTTTCTGTGGATCCCGTTCCGCTACCATGCGGTTTCTGATTTGCACAATCTTTTCAGTAGCCTCAAGTATCAACTCAGGACCTGTGAGTTGACTGTCACCGACTTCTGCCCAACAGACCGGTGATCCACATTGCGACCGTATAATGCTTCAAAAGGTGCTGCCTGAATACTCGTATGGTAACTGTTGTTATACGAGAATTCCACTAAAGTCAGATGGATTTCCCAACTGTTCCCGAAGTCTACCACGCATGCCCTAAGCATGTCCTCCAAGGTCTGAATGGTCCTTTCACTTTGACCATCCGTCTGAGGGTGGTAAATTATGCTCATATCTAAGCGTGTACCCAACGCTTTCTCAAGTGACCGCCAAATGTTGGACGTGAAACGAGCATCTCTGTCTGAAATGATGGACGTTGGCACCCCGTGCCGAGAAACTACTTCCTTAATGTAGATGCGAGTCAACTTATCCATCTTATCTGTTTCTTTGGTCACTAGGAAGTGTGCAGACTTAGTTAGACGATCCACGACCACCCAGATGGTATCGTAACCACCCGGAGTTCGCGGGAGTTTAGTGATAAAGTTCATCGAGATCTGATCCCATTTCCACACTTGGATCTCAGGTTGTTGAAGTAGCCCTGATGGCTTCTGTATTCCACCTTGACTTTCGCACAAGTCAAACACTTGCTCACGTAGGTGGCTATATCCGTTTTCATGTTGGGCCACCAGTACGCGGCTTTAAGGTCTTGATGTTCTCTTCCTTAACTGCTTCTAGCCGCGCGTCGCGTATGTGTTCGGGTAACCCAGAATGAATTGTAAACTGTAGTGCTCGTACCCGACGAGGTTTCAAGTGCTCCTTCCAACTGAGGGCATCAGCTACCACGTTAGCTTTACCCGGGTGATATTGAATGGCACATTCATAATCGTTCAGGAGTTCGACCCAACGATGCTGTCGCATGTTCAACTCCTTCTGGTCAAAAATATGCTGAAGGCTCTTGTGATCCGTGTAGATTGTGCACTTTGTTCCATATAGGTAGTGTCTCCAAATCTTAAGTGCAAACACAACTGCTCCCAGTTCCAAGTCATGTGTCGTGTAGTTCTTCTCGTGGACCTTCAACTGTCGGGATGCGTACGCGATGACCTTATCACATTGCATGAGCACACATCCCAATCCCTGAATGGAAGCCTCACAATATACCATAAAATCATCCGTCCCCTCTGGCAAGGACAAAATGGGCGCACTGCAAAGCTTCTGCTTCAGTAATTGAAATGCTGCTTCCTGTTTGTCACCCCAAGCATACTTGGTGCCCTTTTGAGTGAGAGTGGTAAGCGATTGTGCGATCTTGGAAAATCCCTCGATGAAACGTCTGTAGTAACCAGCCAAACCCAAAAATTGGCGGATCTCTGTCGGTGTTCTGGGTGCTTCCAAGTTCTTGATAGCATCGATCTTGGCGGGATCAACGTGTATACCCTTTTCATTCACGATATGCCCGAGGAACTGAACATCCGAATCCATAAATCACACTTCGAAAATTTGGCATATAGTTTCTCCTGTTGAAGTAGTTCTAGCAATAACCGCAGATGCTCAGCATGTTCATCTTCACCCTTAGAGTAGATGAGTATATCATCGATGAACACGATGACAAACTTGTCGAGATACGGCTTACACACGCGGTTCATGAGGTCCATGAACACCGCGGGTGCATTGGTGAGACCGAAGGCATGACCAAGAACTTGTAATGGCCATACCAAGTGCGAAATGCCGTCTTGGAGATATCCTCCTCCCTGACGCGTAGCTAGTGATAACCGGACCGTAGATCAATTTTGGAGTAGTAGCTTGACCCTTGAAGCTGGTCAAAAAGATCGTCGATGCGAGGTAATGGGTACCGGTTCTTGACGGTAACCTTATTGAGTTCCCTGTAGTCGATGCACATGCGGAAGGTCCCGTCCTTCTTCTTGACAAAAAGGACCGGAGCTCCCCATGGCGAAGTACTGGGTCGGATAAATCCTTTTTCCAACAATTCCTGAAGTTGGGTAGACAGCTCTTGCAGCTCTGCTGGAGCTAGGCGGTACGGGGCCTTGGCGATAGGAGTCGCATGGCTCGTCAATTCGATTTCAAACTCTACTTGTCGATGTGGTGGAAGACCGGGTAACTCCTATGGAAACACATCGGGAAAGTCACGGACGATGGGGATATCTTCAATCCGCTTCTCGTCCTTAGACTGCTCGGTGACCAGTGCGAGCAAAGCAAAAGAGTTCTTCTTCCGAAGATACTACTGGGCTTGCATCTAAGAGATGATGTTCGTGACGACGCCTGCCTTCTCGACTTGCACCATCAAGACTTCATCGTTAGAGAGCGGAATACGGATAGCTTTCTCGAAACAGAGAACTTCAACTCGGACGTCGGATAGCCAATCCATTCCGGCTACCACATCAAAACTACCCAGAGTAGTTGTCATCAGATCAATGGTAAAGGTGTGACCCGTAAGTTTAAGTTGACAGCTGGTCACTAGATGAGTCACATCTACATATTTACCATCGGCTAGTTCTATGATGTAAGGGGTCTTTAGGGGTTTAGGTGTGAGATTTAGGTTCTTCCTAAAAGACTCAGATATAAAACTCTTATCCGCACCCGTATCAAAAAGTACAGTAGCAAAATGATCGTTAAGTGGAAACTTACCGGTGACCACATTCGAGTCGTTTCTGGCCTCCCCACGACCTAGCGTGAATGCACGTCCTTTGGCACCTCCTGTGCCACCATTTCCATTGTTACCATTGTTGTTGTTGTTGTTATTATTTCCACCATTGTTGTTGTTGCGAAGTTGCGGGTAGTCTCGCTTGAAATGGGCAGTGCTACCGCACTGATAGCATCCCCGGTTATTACCCTGGTGCTGGTTCTGATTCTGTCGTGACATAATCTCCCCGCAACAATCCTTTGCCACGTATCCTGCTTTGCCACATCGTTGGCAGCGATTTCCGGCCCAAGGGCCGTGATGATGGAGGTTACAACGATTACATTGCGGCTTTCGACCCGCATAGCCGCTTGAGTTCTGGGTGTTGTTGGCAGACTGATTGTTGTGACCCCGATTGTTGTTGAAGTTGTTGGACCGCTTCTGGTTTCCTTGTTGTGGCTGGGCTGATGAAGACTGCCGAGCAGGTGAGTCTTCAAATTTCCTTTTGTTGTCAGGGACAATTTCAGTTGCACCCCTAGGTGGCAACTTCCTTTGCTCCACCGCCTTATCGGTGAGTTTATGTGCCAGCCTAATCGCTTGTTGCTCCATCGTAGGGTTGCTAGACATTACCATGCCCTGGATCTCAGGGACCAGACCCCCAAGATAAAACTCAAGTCGTTTAACGACGGTGTTAGCCAAATCGGGACAAAGGAACACCAGATCATGATGTCGTACGCTTCAATTTCTGACCCGACCATCTTGTGGTTCCATAACGCTTGTTCCAATTGCTAAACTCTGTCCCGCGGACAGTATTCCTCCTTGATTAGAGCTCTCGATCTAGGCCATTGCGTTCGCCGCAGCAAGTCCACGCGTTTGGACTTGTGCGTTCCACCAGGTTAATGCCCCATCTTCCAACGTCGAGGCAACATACTTGACCTTATTAGCTTCGAGGCAATTGCACATTTCGAAAACCGATTCAGAATTTTCGACCCAACGGACCAGTCCTATGGGTCCTTCAACTCCCGTGAACTTGCTCGGTTTCACATCCAAGAACATCTTGTAGGGGTTAAGACCCCCTCCTGAGGATAGAGGATAGGTAGTCAGCGAGAAAGTCTACTAGCCAAACTATTAGATTTTTCCCATGAAAATTTAATAATGGTTACCTGCTGGTGGGTTAGGAACACCTGCCAGAGCAGCATTCACGTGTTGTTGGATTAAAGCGGCCAATTCTTCAGCTGACATGTTGAGATTTCCGCGACGACCGATTACCATTTCAGATCTTCGCAAGACAACACAAACACACACCGATAAGTATATATCCAATATAGTTATCATATTCCACATTTCAATGATCACACAATTTATGTCAACCCAACAAATTAAACAATCAAAAGGAACATTCGATTAAATAAATTGTAATGTCTCACAAAATACCAACCAAACATATCAGTTTAATTATAAAATTTCCAAGTTCAAACATAAGTGGAAACAAACAAACTAAAGGAAACAAAACGGAGATTGGCGAGACGAGTTAGTCATCTATGTCTCCATCTCCCAAGTCGCTATCACTGCCATCTTCCTCTTCAGCGTTTTTAGCTTCAACAGCCGGGTCCTGTTCCGGCTCTTCTTCCTCCGGATCCTCCTACAGGTCTTCCTCTGGATCCTCCTCTTCGTCTTCTACCGGCGCTGGAGGGGGCGGTGCTGGTACGGGTATTGGGATAGGTGGTGATTGGTTCTGCTCCAGTTCGTGAATTCTCCAACTGGACTCAAGAACTCTGTCTTCGAGCCAGTCAGCCCTCAGCTGCTCAGCACGAAGGTCCTTAGCTAAAATGCTTTGAACTCTCTTATTCTCATCTTGCTCTTCCTCGAGCTCTTTAGTTTTACCAGTCAGCTGACGTATCAGCCATCCCTATGCTTCGATAGTCTCTTGCATTCTCTCCAGCTGTTCCTGTTGTTTCCTTAGCACAGCTCTAAGTAGATCATCCCCCACTCCTGAAGAGTTGACCGGTTTGACCGGTACAGCGGTGGTTGGACGGGAGGACGACTCCCCTCCTAGAGCGAGTCTTTTCCTGGCAACTGAGCGTGTCTCCACGCCACGAGGTGGTGAGGGTTCGACCATGGGTGCCTTCCCCGGCGCCCTTGATTGTCGAGATCTGTCGGATGATGATGATGACATAGCCTGCTGGGTTGGTGTAGTTAGTTACGAGCTGCGTATTTCACAATATATATATATATATATATCACATAGAACAATTGTAGTATAACACATAACAAGATATCACAGTTCGGTGCCAACTAAGTCTAGTGTCGTGTAACAACTATAGTTTAGGTCTACTTTAAATGCAAACCTGGTTCTCTATAGCTAGAGGCTCTGATACCAATCTGTCACACCCTCTATTTCCACTTGCGGAGTATTACCGTGAGGCGTGTGATCAAACCAGAATCCCAGACACTAGCAACGTCGAACGACTCTATATGATTTATTTTAACGTTTTCCAAAAACATTTATTGTAAACATGCATAGTCATTTTCAAAGTTCCAAAGTTTCAAAGTTTTAGCGGAAGCATTAGAATAAAGTAACGGGCGCCAACATAAACGCCAAAACCAAAATCCCAAAAATAATCGTTAATAAAGACTCGATAAAAATGCCTTGATCAAATGCAAAGTGAGTGCACCTAGCGCTGCTAGCGTCCTGAGAAACATGCAAAGAAACAAGTGTCAACATTAAAGAAGAGTGAGTTCATAGGTTTTTATAAGTTCACAAGTTCGGTTTAAAAGATTGTTTTCCCCGTTATCCCTAACCCGGGATAACGACGTAGTTCCATTATTCCTAACCTGGAATAATAATGTTGGTTCGTAAATCAGTTCAATGTTAACATGTAGGTAGCGAGCCTAAAGTTACGTCACGTAAGAGTTCGCGATCGAAGCTGACTGTTGTTGCCTCCGTGTCGCCAGGTCTATCACTGACCATGGCGAAAGTTAGGCCAAATTAATCACCTGTTGACCATTCCCGGTTGGCTAGCGCGACTAGCTCGGGTGGGGCTTGTCGGGCCCAGTAGTACTACTATAGTTTCCCCGCTATCAAACCCAATACTAACGATCCGAGAGTTGGTTGAGGACTTCCGCGATAAAGCTACTTAGTGACCATAACATACATTAACATTAACTTAGTTACCGAATAGTTAACGGTGTTAATTTCGCATAACGTAAAAGATTGAGTTGTAGAGCGTATACATGTTTCTCCCCCTGTTGTTCAAAACCAGATAAAATAGGGGCCGTGAACTCACCTTAAATTGCGAGGTTAGATAAACGCAAAAGAAGCAAAGGATGGAACCGCTAATCGCGTCCTAACATGTCAACCGATTCAAAGTTAGTGTGTGAACACACTGACACAAAACCCTACGGATAACTAAAACACAGTACGGCACACGTAATAACCAATTCAAAACCATAATCATGCATGCAAAGTATCACCATACAAAATAACGACCAAATCAACTTGTCATAAACACAGGATAACTCATACAACACTTAGATACACACAAACGCAAGTTATCATGTTTCAGCTTGTACACCCATAACTGGGCTGTTTTCGAGAATTTTTATAAAATAGTTCCAACGTTCCAAAAATTCCAATTTCTTAACAGGAGGTGTCAATTAGATTATAGAATTTTGTGTAAAATATTTAAATCCTAAATATTTATCAATTATTTATAAACATTTATATACTAGGCTGCAGTCAGATTCATTACTTTCTGACTGCAGTCCACGAGAAAAATCATTTAAAAATCATCGTTCATCCGATTAATAAAATTCTAGTGGGAGACTTTCAGAAACTCTCGTCTCCAGTTACTGTACAGATTTCGTGACCTAACCCCATCCAGACTATGAGATCCGAATCGATAAACAACTTGCAAATTCTGCAGAATTTATGCAGCTTCAGCTGCTGCACTAAATGACCATTTAAAAATAGCAAACGACCTCAAAAAAATATGAATCCAACGCCATTTGAAGTGTTTTTCAAAAATACACGTTTTAGGCTTCAAAAAATCCACTTTTCGATAAATAATGATTAGGTTATAGCCAACTGAAGTTGGCTGTAAATGTCAATCAGCTTACTGTTTTCGACTTTATCGCATTAGAACATTGTAAACGGCCATGACGCTTAGTTGTATCGATTAACAGCAGGTTAACTTGTCAAATATCATCTAATATATCAGTATTCATGAAAACCCTAAGCATATATCATGATCTTTATAGATAAAACGCAGCCTACGATTTTAATACTCAAACATATCATCACAACCGCAAGGATTCGCATATTCATCCGAACTAATCATACACCACAACACTTTTTCATAATAATATCATACAAGCACATAATCATGATCAAGACTACACAAAACCTAGTGTGAATCGTAATACAATTAAACCCTAACCTTGAAACGATGACAATTAGCGAACCGGGACAAGCTTGGAATCGATCCGAGGGGTGTAGGGTTGTTTGCGCGACCGAGAGGGGGGGGGGCTGCTGTCGTCGCACACCACAAGGGGAAGGGTTTTAGGGTTTGCTATTTTTTTTGAACACCCCATGCATACATACATATACATAAGGGGCCAATGGGGGCGGTTTGGGCCATTCCTTGGGCCGCAAGGAGTGTGAGCCGCAAGGGGTGTGGGTGGCGGGTTAGGTTTACTTGGTCGCGAAGTCGAAACGTTTCACAGGCTTGGTTCGGTTCGGCTTATAAATAGAATTTACTAACCGATCATTATAATCTGATAAATAACTACACATAATACGACTCGACAATTATTCACAAACGTCTAATAACACGTAGCACGTAATTCAGATACAACCCGTTAAAACTCCCAAAAATCATGTATTCCCTAAATACTAAAGTTAGCGTCGTTATTGCGAGCGCGTAATTTAATTCTCCGAATTAAATTAGCGTATGGATGAATAACAATAAAGTAGCGCGCTTAAAGTACCTGAAAAACCGGGATGTCACATCAGAGGTTACACGTGGCCAGATGTTAGCCATCAGATCTTGCAACAGATGCCACGTCACATTCACTTTTTCAAAACCCTATAAAACCCCTGTTTTATCCTTTATCAGTGTTTACCCTAAACTGTGTTGATTCCAAAAAATCTCAAAACAGTTTTTCTCTCCAACACCATGGCTCCCAAATCAAAATCTAAAAGAAATCCACACAAGAACTTCCACCTTTCCCTCTCATAATCAAAACTCCACATAATTATATCGCCATACTTGAAGAAACCGACGCCAATACTCGTTATCATCCAATGATTTGAATTTTGCAAAAGTCGAAATTCAAGCACATGTTAGAAGTCAAAGCCCCAATCTACATTGATGCTCTTCGTGATTTTTGGAAAAATGCTAAGGTTCACTCAACTGCTGCTGGTGTTCCTTACACAATAATCACCAGAGTAGGGGGAGTGTTGATGCAAATTAGCCCCCAATCGATCTCTCAAGTTTTCAAGTTAAATGACATACAACACCCTGTATCATTTCCTCAAAATGAGATCCAAGCAGAGTTTTTGGAAAGAGGTTATGAAGGCCAGATGAAAGGTATGACAATTTTTAAACCTAACTTTCCTGCTGAGATGAGATTTTTCTTTCACACAATTCTTACTTGTCTCTCGGCAAAAACCATTGGTTTCAATGAAATCCCATTGAACATGCAATGTCTGGGGTATGCAATTTTAACTGACACAGATTTAAACTACTCCAGATATTGTTCAATGATCTTGTGAACAATTTTAAAAATATTGAAAAAAGAAAAGCTTTTTTGATGCATCCATGTTTCCTGAGTGTTTACTTACAGGATCAAATTAAAGGTCCTGAAAGTAAACAAGGCGCCGTGATTAACCCAGGCCACATTAATCATGAAACTTTCACCAGAATAACAAACCAAGATAAAGTTGTGAAAACACAAGTAGAGGAGGTTGAGCAAGTTTTACTTGAACAAAATGTTCAAACTCAGCCTCTTGCTACTGAGCCCACTGCTCTTGGTGATCAGGGCACCACAACCGCTGCTCTGAAGCCCATACCAAAAATCTCCAAAAAGAAAACCAAAACAATTTCCAAAAAGCCCACCAAACCCAAAATGGGTCTTCTGGAAGATGAGATCCCAGAGGTTAACCCAGTGACAACACCAAAGTCACAAACCACTGCTGCTACTTCTTCACAGCAGATGGTTCAAAGATCTCCTACCGGCTTTGAAACTCCTCCTTCTTCCTCACAAAAGGAAAAAGGTTGTAGACACAGGGACACCAAATTATGAAGCTCTAGATCCACTTGGCTCTATCTTCCATAGCCCCTCTCCCAGGGCAATGTCGCTTTCTACACAACCACCTTCACCAATGACTTCACTTCCACCCACAATTGTACCATTGCTGAATGCAATTGAATTAGTTCAGACACAAACCAGCACTTCTCAACAACCTATTACTGAGAATATACTTCATCAAGAGGCTGGGTCCGATTCTTTATTCATTGCTAGCCCATCAGCAAATGAAGAGGCTACATCCCTTGGGTTACATGTAACCCTTGGTGATAGTTCAACACAAGCAGCAACTACAATTTCTGAACTCCCAAGTTCTCAGTTGCACAGTGGTTTCATTACTAAGACTTGGTTGAAGGCAACCACTATTGAGGCAACAACTGTTACCTCTGTTGCGGGAAGTCCCCAGTACCAAGACAAAGGGGCATCTATGTTTCAAGCTGGTCTAAAACCACTGTTCATGATGACATAGATATAACTACCACCACTGGTAGGAGTTCAGATGATCCTATTAAATTAGGTGATGAGCTAAAATATTAGGATTTGACAGAGAGTGACAAGGATAGAAAGTTCTGTTGATGAAATCAAAAGTTTACTGAAGCAGATGATAGCTACCAAAAGTCAACCCTTTGTTCTATCCACTGCTAATCTCAAAGAAGCTCTTAACCCTCTGTTTCAACATCAACAACATTATTTGGATCTACAACACAAGCATCAGATGAATAATGTTAGAAACATGTTTGAATCAAGGTATCAAGACACTGCAGCAGACATTAAAGCCATCAAAGCTCATCTACTCACAGCCATTGGCCATCCACCTCCTATGGTTATTTTTGTTACAACAGATGAAGCCAAAAAGTGGGAGAAACCTTTGGGAAACAAAAAAAACTGACAATAGATGATGACAAGGCCAGACCTACCTTAAATATTCCAAGGCCTGATGGTTCAAAGAAGAAATATTTGACTGATGAAATTGTGGCCAAGGCAAGGGCTAGTCACAAGAAGAATGTGATTGAGGAGAGCAGAGTGTTGGTTGAGAAAAAGATTGATCAGCAAAAAGAAAAAGGAGAGGTTGGTACTTCATCAAAAGGAACACCTGCTAGAAAAGCCAGGCAACCAACATCCACACCTCCTAAAACTAAGCCTACAACCAATCCAACCATCAAAACCTCTGCCTCTCAAAAACCTATCACCTCTTCAAAACCACAACCCACATCCACACAAGCAGATGTTACAGCAACTGTTGTGTCAACATCTGTTGATACAGCAGAGGTTGCAACAGATTCAACTCCATCCACTGCCATGATCACATTCCCACATCAACTCAACCATTATCCACACCACCAAAAATCCCACAACCACCATCACCCACTCTAAGGTTTAAAAGGAGGAAAATCACAAAAGTGATAAATGATGATGAGATCTCTGCACCTCTTCCACTATCATCAACACCAATGACCTCCACTTCAGTGATTACAACATCTTCAAGTCTTCAAGTTACTCCAGCATCAAAGTTATATCCTCTTGATTTACCAGCAGTCAGGGAAGAGATCCTAAGTTTCTTTTCAGAGGATGACCCTGACAAAAGAACAATCCTATCCCTTGATGGCTATCCAAGACCAGCAAATGTTGATGCTTACCTGGAACTAAAAAGGAAGCAAGCAAAGGATATTGCCAAAAGAGAATAAGCTAGTAAAGATGATAGAGAAATACAAATTGTCATGTCCTTTCAACTGAGCAAAGTCTCCATTTTACAAAACTTTGTCAAGAACCTGAGCAACCAGATTTCAGAAAGGGAAGATAAGCTGGTCAAAAGTGAGCTCATTGAGTACATCATGGAAAACAAGAAGTATAGGGCAACAAGGCCACAGTTTAGGGATTGGAGCTTGGCTGAGCTAAGAGAAGAAATCAGCAGAATACAAGAAATGTCAAAAGATCCTCTTAAAAGGCCAACTCCTCCGAAATGGGATTTATACAAGAAAGATGTGTCTGAAAGAGACTAGAAGTTGAAAAGAATGAAGAATGAACTGATTCAAAATCACTATGGTTCAAAGAACCAAGTGATGAGATGGGGTGAGGTTAGGGTGATAGACACTTACAAAAGTTTGGAAGAGAGGAGGAAAAAGTATCTATCCATGCCTCCTAAGCCTGACTATACAAAAGAAGATGCTATCCTTAGAGCTCAACTCTCCAAAAAGTCCAACTCAATATTTGCCCATTCCACACTTGCCATGTTACACAAAAAAAAGGCAAGAGGGTATGTCTGAAAAAGAGTTTGAGGATACATTTATCAAAGAAGGAATACAGAACATGATTGATTATCCAACAGATGATAGAAGTGCCAAGCTAGCCAAAGATCTATCACAAAAAGCTCCTGCTCAAACCTCAGCAATAAAAGCTCCTTCAAGAAAACCATCAGACCCAAAAATTCTAAAATGGAAGGTCGACAAAGACACCCATGAATTGACACTGCTCAAGTCTAATGGTGCAGCCACTAAACTATCCATGGAAACTGCTTATGAGCTTGCAGTAGAAGACTTCCAAGAACTACTATGTTTAGAGCTGGAGAAGGATGCTGATGACATGGAATCTCTTAACTTTGAACTTCAATTCAAAGGTCAAATAAGAGAATTCCTTCTGAGGAATAAAGACCAAGAATAAAGTGTTTTTGGCATCATCTGTTCTAGGGGGAGATTGTTGGGATTGAACCCAATGAAAGGAACAGATGATACAAAGCCAAATAATACTATTCGAGCTTTGGTTAAACTATCAGAGGTTACAACCTCTGATGTACATACACTGCTTTCCCTAAAGACTACTCATCCTATTATCTGCCTTCACAAAGCTTCAAAGGTCTGCCAGAGTTACAAGGGTCAGAGGATAGAGATCAGAGTTTAGTCATTAGCTTAGTTAAATCAATGTAACAGTGCTAAGCACTGATAGTTAGTATTAGCAGTGTTTTCAGTTAGTTACAATTGGTTTCCTGTCACTATCAACCCTGACGTCATCAAAGATGCTCAGTGGTTAGATAGTTAGTATAAATAGGTAACTTCTGTAATAGTTTAAACTCGTCTATTGAAAGATCAACTTTCGCATATCATCTTCTCTGCATTTTCTTATTACCAAACTGAAATTGCAAAGGCTGAGGGGGATTTTGTGAATGACATGCAAGTTTACAAACGACCATTGCTTGTAGCAAAAGTTTTCCATCTTATTTCGCTGCAAATCTCTTTTCATTCAATCATTTTCCATTTTATTGAAACAAAACTACAAGTAATTTAAACTCAGATCCTAACATAAAGTAATGAAGTCAGCAGGCAATTTTAATTACCACCTCAAGTGGGCTAGGTATAAATAGACAAAGTCAATAATGATTAACCAATCACTAGGCCCATTTTACAACCTGGCCCATGCAACGCACAACATCCAAACCTAACCATAGCCGCAATTGTCACACCCCTAATTTCCAGTGTAACCCGGTGGGCCCGGTTGGGGAATATCGTGACGTAAGTTGATATCATCATTACCAAACAATACAATATAACATAGCGGAAGTCTGGATAATTACTATTACAAACGTTTGAATGTTCAAAGTTCAAGATAATAATTACAACGCTTGAAACTAGATCTACAGGCGGATCGAAATGTAATTACAAAAGGAAATTTAACAGACTAAGGGCTTCTAAGCAAAGGGTTGCAATTCCTCTTAAGCTTCACCGAGCACTGCCAGCCTAATTACGTATACTTGTCACATGGTGTTAGTCTTTTGAAAATACGTCAGTTTTCACTGGTAATTACATTTAACCGACTCATTTTGAAAATATTTTGAAAACATTTAATGTACGCAATGGTACTTAGTTTTAATAAATAACTTGGGATAAATAATTTTCATGTTATCAGTTTTACATGCTAATAATACATTTAGAGCCCGAAAACTATGCTGGGATCATGCTTAATCGACACACCACTTTAACACCTTTAATAAGTGCACCCCTAATGGGTCATAATTTTAATTTAGCATGTGACGGGTGTATGCCTGCACCCCGTGCTTAGGTCGTGGCCATTTGCAATTAAATGAGCCGTGGATATCCAGGACGCGGTCGTTTTAACCCCCAAATGTTTAATATTAAGCAATACGAATTAAAATGGATTATTTGAATTCCGACTCATTGGTCTTTGATCCTATATCCAACCATGCGGTATTAGTATACCGTATCCCAAGCCCGTATAAGGGAAAATAAGTTAAAGTATTTACCTGGCTTGCAAAGTCCTTAGTAATAAGAAAATACGCAAAGCACAGCCGTAATCAGAATAAACTAGCTTGGCGACAATCTACCGGAAGTCTCTAGTCTGGAATAGATGGTTTTATTAACCAATTAGATAGCTAGCGGGTCTTTATTTAGTCATTGACTTAGACCGGCTAACTTTAAAGTAAAGATAACGGTACGAAACGCTAGATTATGCGATGACCGGAAGAGAATGCATTTTGGACCCGACAAGTACTAGGACTTGTATAATATGAGTTACCTTTTTACATTCTGGGATATGAGAATATTTTGATATGGTTAAACCCGTTTCGATTAAATTACGTAAACTAGTCACGTAGGCTTAACCATACGCATATAAGCTAAACCGGGTAACCGGGTGAGTCCTATACAAGTTCCATATGCCATTATGTTTAAAATATGTTATTATAACAGTAAGTTATTGATATGATGGCCCGTTGTGATTCTAAAAGTAAATTATGCCTTAAAAGGGCAATTTCGTCATTAAAATATAATACAACGAGCTTATACGTAAACTGATGTAATTAACATAAACATTCTGTAAAAATACTTATTTTATGATGTTACATCAATAGGACATCAATTATATGTGTGGTTTATAGTTTAAGACCAAACTATGTCCCGAAAGGGTAATTTGGTCATTTCACATATAAATGATAACTTATTTAGGAATATGAGTTTAGGACATGTATCCACTGTTAATAGGTTGAAAATATGTTTTGAAATCAGTAGGTATCAAGTCTTTATACTCTAATATGGTTTTAAACCATATTATGCGCCAAGGTGACGATTAAGTCGCTAAATGACGATTTAAACGATATTTAAATGAAACTGTTGTTGTGACCAGGTTTGAATAACTAAAATATGTTAATATATATACTACATCAGTAGGCATAAGGTTTTGGTTTATTTGAATGTCTAAAAACTTATTTTGAGTGTTGAAAGGGTAACATCGTCATTTAAGGACATAATGTGCAAACTATAGCTTAAACTTAGTTTGCAACCTGAATGAATATCCCAAATAGTCCTAATAATGATATTACATCAGTAGGTATTGACTTTTGATGTCAAAATTATGTTTAAACCATTTTATGTGTTAAAAGGGCATTTTAGGCATATTTAACGGATACTTGTGTAAAAACTCGGATTACTACATGGCCATGTCCTATAGCTCCGGAGGGTTATAGTATACTATATCATGGTCATAATGCAACTTAGGGACATTAGGTAATGTTGCTAAATCGGGTCAGAACTGAAAGTCAAGGTAGAAGTCAAACTTTGCGACTTTCGGTTGCGAACCGACCTTAGGCTTGGAATTGACGAGCCGCACATGTTTCTACATGTTCTTATAATTATTACCAAGTTATTATAATGTCAAAACAAGTTTTATAACACCTACATTGCTAGTTATGATTTTATTTCAAATCTGACCTGTTTGACTTTTTATTAGCATAGCTTTGACCCGTCAATTGACCAAGCAAACGTGGTAATCAGGAGGTGCCCTCTTGAGGGATTAACACCTACCTTATTACGATCACGTAGCCATGTTCGTTACGAGCATTGGCTGGACCATAATGGTCTTAGCACAAAGTCAAAGCGTTTTTACGTCAACGCTTTGACATTGGCTTAAAACTTAATACAACTAAAAAGGAGGGCTAAGAACACTTACACAAGGTCCTTAGCATGAAATATGACTAATAAGGAAGCTCCCAAGGGTTAGGAACCTCCAGATAAGATGAGAGGAGTGATTGTAGAAATGAGCAAGTCTCCATGTTGCAACTATAAGGGTATTTATAGTTGGAGGTGCTTCATAGGATGGATCCAGGTGTTGGCAAGAGTTAGGAGATGAATACAAGTGGCTAGGATCGTGGCACAAGCAGGAGAAGGGTGGAAGTAGCGAGCAAGGTGGCAGGGCAGCAAGATGCCATGCATTCTTTCGCTGGCACCCACTTACGGACCGTAAGGGTTATGCCTTGCGGTCCGTAAGGACCTCTGGCGCCCACAGATTTGAATTCGTTACGGACCGTAACCATAAAGGCTTGCGGTCCGTAACTGCCTTAACCAAGATTTGTTTAGCCTTACAGTCCGTAACCAGCAGTGGTTACGGTCTGCAAGGACCTTCCAGAAATCCAAAAATTTGGTATTTTAGACTTTGGTCCTCCGAGTTTTCTCGATGCACGTTCAGAGGTTATTAAAATAACATGACGGCATTTTTAGTCCCTCTCAGTTGTGCGTGGCAACAAAGATTTAAAAGACACGTGTCGGGATTTTATTGGACAAAATTTTCGAGGTGTCACAGCAATCAACCTCGGGTAGCTTAAGCCTGTAAGCTACGGGTCTGACACATTCGATTATTTCGAATGGTCCAATGTACCTCGGGCTTAACTTGCCCTTTTTTCCCAAAACGCATTACACCTTTCCAAGGTGATACTTTTAACATAACTTTGTCCCCAACTTGGAACTGTAATGGTTTACGTCTTTTGTCGGCATAGCTCTTTTGTCTATCACGAGTTGCCTTAAGTCGATCACGGATTTGTACAATCTTTTTCGTGGTTTCGAGGACGATTTCAGGTCCAGATAGTTGGGCTTCTCCAACTTCTGCCCAACATACAGGCGTCCTACATTTTCTTCCATATAAGGCTTCAAAAGGAGCGGCCTTAATACTTGTGTGATAACTGTTGTTATAAGAGAACTCGATTAGGGGTAAGTGATCATCCCAACTTCCGCCTAAATCAATCACACAAGCTCGAAGCATATCCTCCAAGGTTTAAATGGTACGCTCACTTTTTCCGTCCGTCTGAGGATGGTAAGTCGTACTGAAGTTTAATCTCGTGCCTAGAGATTGTTGGAAGCTTTTCCAAAAGTGAGATGTGTATCTTGTATCTCTATCAGATACAATGGATACCTGTACACCATGCAAGGACACAATCTCATCAACATAAAGCTTAGCCAGCTTGTCAGAGTCGTATGTTTCCTTAATTGGCAAGAAGTGAGCGGATTTGGTTAATCTATCTATGATAACCCAAATCGTGTCATTGCCATGCTTGGTCTTGGGCAACTTAGTGATGAAGTCCATTGTTATCATTTCCTATTTCCACACTGGGATCTCAAGTTGTTGTAGAAATCCTAACGGTTTCTGGTGTTCGGCCTTAATTTGAGAACACGTCAAGCACTTTTCTACATGATTAGCTATATTTTTCTTCATACCCATCCACCAATAATTGGGTTTAAGATCTTGGTACATCTTGTCGCTTCCTGGGTGAATCGAATATTAAGAATTATGCACTTCTTGGAGGATTACATCTCTAAGTCCTCCACAAATCGGAATCCAGATCCGATTATTAAGCCTAAACATTCTGTCCTTTCCAGATGTTAACTGATCGATAGTACACCTAATCCTTCTTTGGCAAAGTTGTCCTCAGACATGGCTTGCCTTTGTGAATTTAGCAGCTTTTCACTCAAGCTATTCTTCAGTTCAATGCTCTTGGCATTGATCCTTAAAGGTTTGATTCTTTCCTTGCGGCTAAGCACATCAGCGACTACATTCGCCTTTCCTGGATGATATCGAATCTCACAATCATAGTCGTTGAGTGTTTCCATCCAACGACATTGCCTCATGTTCAAATCCTTTTGATTGAACAAGTGTTGCAGACTTTTATGGTCAGTGTAGATGATACACTTTTTTCCATATAAATAGTGCGTCCAAAGTTTAAGTGCGAATACTACCGCACCCAATTCTAAATCATGGGTGGTGTAGTTTCTCTCGTGTACTTTTAGTTTTCGTGATGCATAAGCAATCACTTTGCCTTTCTGCATAAGCACACATCCCATGCCGATGTGCGATGCATCACAATAAACTACGAACTCCTCCACACCTTCTGGCAGGTTAACATCGGGGCATTGCTCAACTTATGCTTTAGCGTCTCAAAGGATTCTTGTTGTTTTGGACCCCAGTTGAATTTAGCATCCTTACGAGTTAGGATTGTCAAAGGGGCGGCTATTCATGAGAAGTTCTCAATGAACCTTCGATAATAACCAGCCAGTCCTAAGAAGCTACGTATCTCGGAGGGCGTCTTTGGGGCTTCCCAATTCATTATTGCTTCTATCTTTGCTAGATCTACTTGGATACCATGTTCAGTTACTATGTGACCAAGGAACTGAACCTCACGTAGCCATAATTCGTATTTAGAAAATTTTACGTATACTTGACGCATAATTTCAAGAATGCACCTCAAATGTTTCTCGTGATAAGATTGATTACGAGAGTAGATAAATATGTCGTCTATGAAGACAATGACAAACTTATCTAAGTATGGTTTGCAGACTCTATTCATGAGATCCATGAATGCTGTTGGTGCATTAGTGAGCCCAAAAGGCATCAATAGGAATTCGTAAAGTCCATATCTTGTTCTGAAAGCAGTTTTCGGAACATCTTCGTCCCTAACTTTTAGTTGATGATATCCTGATCTCAAATCAATTTTCGAGAAGTAGCTTGCACCTTGTAATTGATCAAACAAGTCGTCGATCCTAGGCAAAGGATAACGATTCTTGATTGTTATCTTATTGAGCTCACGGTAATCAATGCACATCCGCTTTGATCCGTCCTTCTTTTTGATGAAAAGAATAGGAGCTCCCCAATATGAAGAACTAGGTTGAATAAAACCTTTCCCTAAAAGTTCATCCAGTTGGTTTCTCAATTCTTTCATCTCAGTTGGCGCTAAACAGTATGGAGCTTTAGCTATAGGAGTTGCCCTAGGTATGATGTCAATTCGAAACTCTACCTGCCTATCAGGAGGTAGGCCAGGTAATTCTTCTGGGAATACATCTGGGTATTCAGAGTTGATAGGTATATCTTCAATCTTCGATTTAGGTCCATCAACGGTGACTTGTGCCATATAGATGACACATCCTTTCGTCATACATCTATATGCTTTAAGCAAAACTACTTTATCCGGCAATCCAAAGTATTTGTCTCCATGAATGGTGAGGATTTTACCAGACGGGGATTTGAGTTCAATGAGTTTCTTATCACAGGCAATGCATACTTGGTTATGCGATAACCAATTCATGCCTAAGACTACATCGAATCCTGCTAGTTTCATGGGTAAAAGAGAGACAGGGATAGAATGATTCTTGATGGTTATGAAGCATCCGTCAAGAATGGAAGAAGCGGTTTCTATAGTTCCATCAGCGAGCTCTACTTCATAGATTATGTCTAGAGTTCTTACGGGCAAGTTTAATCGTTCACTAAATTTATGATCTACAAACGATTTATCGGCGCCCGAATCGAAAAGAACTCTAGCAAAAGTGTCGTTGATAAGGAACGTACCCGTTATGACATTGTTATCCTTCAAAGCTTCCTTAGCATTCATTTGAATGCAGTGGCTTTCTTTGCCTCTGAGGTTTTGGGTTTACCCTCGGTATTTGCCTTTGGGCAACTTGTTTTGATGTGGCCCTTCTCACCACATCCAAAGCAAGTAGCATCTTTTATGTTTCGGCACTCATGTGACTGATGCCCAGTCTTCTTGCAGATATTGCATTGTTTCGGTTTCTGATCTAAGCGACACTGTCCATAGTGTAGCTTTCCACAGTCTTGCACGTGGGTTTGTCGCTCGATTTTTGATTATCCTTACTAAACCCATGTTTTCCTTTCTTGTTAAATTTCTGGGAGTTTTCATCCTCCTGTTTTCGCTTCCCATCATTGTCAGTCTTAACTGACATTTGCCTCATATAATCTTGTGTGAGGGAGAGGGATAGTTCTACAGAAGATTTGTAGGTGCCAGGCTGCACCGCCTTAACCATACTCCTGATTTCAGGAGCTAGCCCATTGATGAAACGTGCGATACGTTTGGGCTCCGGGGTGACTAAATAAGGCACTAGCCTTGAGAGAAAGTTGTACTCGGTAACAAATTCTGACAATCCATGTTCTTCATAGTCAGATTTAAGAAACCTGACTCAATTTTCTCTACCGCATGGGGCGGATAGTAGGTATCCTTTACAAGGTCTACAAACTTGGACTAGCTTAAGTTGTAGAGATGAACTTTGCCTGTAGATTGAACCAAGGCTTTCCACTAGATAAGGGCATCGCCCTTGAATGACTGAGACACATACTTAACCACATTTTTATCAGCGCAGCCGCTGATATCCACCACCGTCTCCATCTCGTCCGATCCATCTCAAGCACTCAACAGCTCCTTTTTCCCCATTAAAATCACGGGTCTACAAGACACGAAGTACTTGTAGGAACAACCATCGCCATCGACATTTGGCTTCTTAGGATGTTCATCACTCTTTGCTATACTCCTCACATTCGAGGCGTGTGCCTCACTCTTTTTCGTCCTTGAGTGGCTAGGCTGAGTTTTAGGTTTAGAGACAGGCTTAGAGCGAGAAGCGCTCAACTCTGATCGGTGATCAAATTTGTCCTTTAAGGATTTGCCAATCTCTGTGGTAATAAGTTCTCTCAAGTCATTCTTACTTATGATGATATTCTCATTGGCGTCGTCATCGATGCGTTTGCTATTTACTTCGTTTGATTCCGCCATTGTTGCAAATTTTACTTCTAAATTTGAGATGAATTTTGGTTAGATGTTATGGCGTACCCTTAATTCACAACATGGTTCTATGACCATACGGAATTTTAAATATTAAATGTGGTATACTTATATATAACCTAGGTCTCAAAGACCATCATAGGCATTTATAGATTGGACATAGTCCAGAATATATCAGTTAGTGGTCATGCGTCACTACTGTATTATTGCTCATTGGCTTTACACTACTATTGAGTGTTTGAACATTTTAGCCGGGATCTAACTTAATCACTTAGGCGATAGGGTTTGACACAGAGAAATGATAAATTCGAAAGTTGAACATTGTTCACCTTTGCTAGACAGAAGGCTACTTCCGAAATTTTCATTTACTAATCTATTATAGCCATTGGCTGATGGATTTTTGGGTTAATATAGCGGATCAATAACTCTTGAATAAAATCATGATGATTGATTGGATGAAGTAAATAATAATAAGGAAATTTTACTAAAAGGAACATTACAAAATTGCCTAATATATAGGACTTAAAATAACAAAAATAGTTCACGCAGAAACTTAACAGAAATAACAATGTCCACGCAGGAACTTTTGGAATTTAAATTACATATATGAAAATACAAAGTTAGTCATCCTTCCTTCCTTTTACGGCTTTGTAAAGCTTCTTGATAAATTTCGTTGTTTTCTTCTATGATTTCTTGACATGTTGTCGCATTTCCCTTACTTGATCCAAGGCCTCATAATGGCCTCGAGTGGAACTTGTGGTTGGGGTTACGGCTGAGGTGGAGGTGGTTGCGGCTGAGGCCAACTGGATCCGGATATCCATAAGGTGGATACCCGGTAGAGGTATAAGGAGGTGGGTAGGAAGGGTAAGAGGAATGATAAAGGTTATTATGAATAATTGCATCATAATATGGGTCTTGCTCTAAACCATGGTGAATGTAATTATACAAGCCATGAGGGTCAACAGTGTGAAACCCTGATGGTCTGTATATGCAGGTATTGGATTGGCAAAAATCCGATGGTGGTAGAAGGGGGTTGAGGCAAAGGCTCAACAGCTGGTTGCGGCGGGGGTTCTGCCACTGGCGAGGTGTTTGAGGGTCCACCCGTTTGTGGGTCCTGTGGGATGATGGGGTAAAAGGGTGGCAAAGGTGGTACGAACCCGACCTTTGACCAGCACGTATTGACATACGTGCTCCACGCCTTCGGCGTGGTTGTGATGATGATTCAGGTGGTGGCTGAGGTTGATCCACCTGTTGCATTTCAACATCCTCTTGGGTTGAGGGTGGGGTGATGGGTTTTGGTGTTGGGGAGTGCTATGGTATGAGGGCGTGTTGACGAACACATATTGTGCCCATCTTTGGTCAAATTCATCGGGACCTCTAAATGGAGATCCTGCCACGGAGTTCGAGCCGCTAGACAGCTCAATAGGATGACCATACGATCCGTTTGCGGGAATTCCTCCGGGTCGGAATCTTCCTCCATATGTGTGGGTGAGTCAACTGGAGGGGTTTCTGGTGCGGGTTGGTTGACTGGGTTATCGAAATAGGAGTTGAAGTATTCTTGTTGGGAATGGGAGTGTGAATGGTGAGATTGATGGGAATGGTGAGAATGGTAGGAATGCTGAGAATGTGAATGAGGTAGGGAGTATTCATGTGATATCGAATGTCGGTAAGGTTCAAAGGGGTATGAAGAATCTCGGATCCTTCGTAAGGTTGTTTTAAGTAAGTTGGCTGCTCCAGCTAAAGAGGGTCTGTATGGTGGCCTGAAGGATGGTCCAGTCATTGAGGGTACACCCCTCATGGGTCCTTTACCCTTTCCTCCTCGTCTAAACTTAGGCGGCATTGTTCCTGTTTCAAAAACAAGTTAAACAAAATAAAAGCTAGAATAATAAGATGGAAATGATTACACCTAGGTCAAAGTCTAGACTCGAAAGTCTAAGAGATACGTGTTAATATGTATTCTCGAGATTAAACACAAAAGGCTAGTGTTGAATTCACTCGAGAGTTGGCTCTGATACCAACCTGTCAAACCCCTAATTTCCACGTGTAACCCGTGGGCCCAGTTGGGGAATATCATGACGTAAGTTGATATCATCATTACTAAACAATACAATATAACACAGCGGAAGTCTGGATAATTACTATTACAAACGTTTGAATGTTCAAAGTTCAAGTAATAATTACAACGCTTGAAACTAGATCCACAGGCGGATCGAAATGTAATTACAAAAGGAAATTTAACAGACTAAGGGCTTCTAAGCAAAGGGTTGCAATTCCTCTTAAGCTTCGCGAGCACTTCCAGCCTAATTACGTATACTTGTCACCTGCGCTTAGTCTTTTGAAAATAAGTAAGTTTTCACTGGTAAATACATTTAACTGACTCATTTTGAAAATATTTTGAAAACATTTGGTGTACGCAATGGTACTTAGTTTTAATAAATAACTTAGGATAAATAATTTTCAGGTTATTAGTTTTACATGCTAATAATACATTTAGAGCCCGAAAACTATGCCAGGATCATGATTAATCGACACACCACTTTAACACCTTTAATAGGCGCACCCCTAATGGGTCATAATTTTAATTTAGCATGTGACGGGTGTATGCCTACAACCCGTGCTTAAGTCGTGGCAATTTGCAATTAAATGAGCCGTGGATATCCAGGATGCGGTCGTTTTAACCCCCAAATGTTTAATATTAAGCAATACGAATTAAAATGGATTATATGAATTCCCGACTCATTGGTCTTTGATCCCATATCCAACCATGTGGTATTAGTATACCGTATCCCAAGCCCGTATAAGGGAAAATAAGTTAAAGTATTTACCTGGATTGCAAAGTCCTTAGTAATAAGAAAATAAGCAAAGCACAGTCGTAATCAGAATAAACTAGCTTGGCGACAATCTACCGGAAGTCTCTAGTCTGGAATGGATGGTTTTATTAACCGATTAGATAGCTAGCGGGTCTTTATTTAGTCATTGACTTAGACCGGCTAACTTTAAAGTAAAGATAACGGTACGAAACGCTAGATTATGTGATGACCGGAAGAGAATGCATTTTGGACCCGACAAGTACTAGGACTTGTATAATATGAGTTACCTTTTTACATTCTGGGATATGAGAATATTTTGATATGGTTAAACCCGTTTCGATTAAATTACGTAAACTAGTCATGTAGGCTTAACCGTACGCATATAAGCGAAACCGGGTAACCGGGTGAGTCCTATACAAGTTCCATATGCCATTATGTTTAAAATATGTTATTATAACAGTAAGTTATTGATATGATGGCCCGTTGTGATTTTAAAAGTAAATTATGCCTTAAAAGGGCAATTTCGTCATTAAAATATAATAAAACGAGCTGATACGTAAACTGATGTAATTAACATAAACATTCTGTAAAAATACTTATTTTATGATGTTACATCAATAGGACATCAATTATATGTGTGGTTTATAGTTTAAGACCAAACTATGTCCCGAAAGGGTAATTTGGTCATTTCACATATAAATGATAACTTATTTGGGACATGTACCCACAGTTAATAGGTTTAAAATATGTTTTGAAATCAGTAGGTATCAAGTCTTTATACTCTAATATGGTTTTAAACCATATTATGCGCCAAGGTGGCGATTAAGTCGCTAAATGACGATTTAAACGATATTTAAATGAAACTGTTGTTGTGACCAGGTTTTGAATGACCAAAATATGTTAATATATATACTACATCAGTAGGCATAAGGTTTTGGTTTATTTTAATGTCTAAAAACTTATTTTGAGTGTTGAAAGGGTAACATCGTCATTTAAGGACATAATGTGCAAACTATAGCTTAAACTTAGTTTGCAACCTGAATTAATATCCCAAATAGTCCTAATAATGATATTACATCAGTAGGTATTGAGTTTTGATGTCAAAATTATGTTTAAACCATTTTATGTGTCAAAAGGGCGTTTTAGGCATATTTAACGGATACTTGTGTAAAAACTCGGATTACTACATGGCCATGTCCTATAGCTCCAGAGGGTTATAGTATACTATATCATGGTCATAATACAACTTACGGACAGTAGGTAATGTTGCTAAATCGGGTCAGAACTGAAAGTCAAAGCAGAAGTCAAACTTTGCGACTTTCGGTTGCGAACCGACCTTAGGCCTGGAATTGACGAGCCGAACATGTTTCTACATGTTCTTATAATTATTACCAAGTTATTAGAATGTCAAAACATGTTTTATAACACCTACATTTCTAGTTATGATTTTATTTCAAATCTGACCTGTTTGACTTTTTATTAGCATAGCTTTGACCCGTCAATTGACCAAGCAAACGTGGTAATCAGGAGGTGCCCTCTTGAGGGATTAACACCTACCTTATTACGATCACGTAGCCATGTTCGTTACGAGCATTGGCTGGACCATAATGGTCTTAGCACAAAGTCAAAGCGTTTTTACGTCAACGCTTTGACATTGGCTTAAAACTTAATAAAACTGAATAGGAGGGCTAAGAACACTTACACAAGGTCCTTAGCACGAAATATGACTAATTAGGAAGCTCCCAAGGGTTAGGAACCTCCAGATAAGATGAGAGGAATGATTGTAGAAATGAGCAAGTCTCCATGTTGCAACTATAAGGGTATTGATAGTTGGAGATGCTTCATAGGATGGATCCAGGTGTTGGCAAGAGTTAGGAGATGAATACAAGTGGCTAGGATCGTGGCACAAGCAGGAGAAAGGTGGAAATGGCTAGCAAGGTGGTAGGGCAGCAAGCTGCCATGCATTCTGTCGCTGGCACCCACTTATGGACCGTAAGGGTTATGCCTTGCGGTCCGTAAGGACCTCTGGCGCCCACAGATTTGAATTGGTTACGGACCGTAACCATAAAGGCTTGCGGTCCGTAATCGCCTTACTAAAACCAAGATTTGTTTAGCCTTAAGGTCCGTAACCAGCAGTGGTTACGGTCTGCAAGTACCTTCCAGAAATCCAAAATTTTGTTATTTTACACTTTGGTCCTCTGACTTTTCTCGAAGCACGTTTAGAGGTTACTAAAATAACATGACAGCATTTTTAGTCTCTCTCAGTTGTGCGTGGCAACCAAGATTTAAAAGACACGTGTCAGGATTTTATTGGATGAAATTTTCGAGGTGTCACAGCAATCAACCAAAGCCAGCCGCTATTCGTCATCGTAAATTCGTATTCTGGTCATCTCTAAAATCTCCGGTGACCTGAATTAATAGCTCAGATGAGCCAAAAATCACTAACCATGAACGATCTTCTCATCATCTATAGCGACGACCAAATCCGAGTCTCCACCATCACGAGCACGGAACCATAATCTCCGTCACCTTCGATCGTTGGCTGGTGGTTATAAACAGCACCAAACCACCTATCATAACCTGAAAACATCATAGAAAGCCATTGTACACCATATATACCTCGCCGTCATTCACTAAACGCCACCACCCTTATCCACCGTAAACCACCCCAACCTGTTTTCATCATCTACCGACACTACCTGACTAGGATACAAACCTGAATCCGAAGCCGATGTGATGAACAGCTACTGTAACACCCCAATCGTGTAATACAACAACATGTGGCGGAAATATTGGGGAGTCACGTTACAAATTGCTCACAACTACTGGTACTAAATTGTTTCATTATTGTTAGCATTGTTTTACAATACAAAGAATACATGAAGTTGTCTTTTGAATAAAGAAGTCTAAAGCCCGAATGCGTTCCTATGTGTAGCATGCTTGAATAATCGAAACCTGAAACATATGTGAAAAGACATCAACAAAGAATGTTGGCGAGTACATAGTTTTGTTGTGTGATATCCCGGGTTTTTCGGATAACTTAAACGCGACACTTGTCGAATAAAGTATATGCTAATTATTAAACGTGTACAAGTTAAATGAATACGTGATGTGTGTTGTGTGATTGTTTTAGTTATAGAATAATTACAGTAGATATGTACACGAACTGAACCGAACCGCGACACGAACCAGCTTTGATTCATTGTGACTCTAGGAGTTAACAAAGTTTTAAACTTTAACTCAAGTCTTCGGCCGAGAACAAGGATCAAACCCAAACCGAGAGCAAACCTAAAACTATTCGGCCAAGATCAAACCCAAACCAACCCACCCTAGTCCATCGGCCGCGAATTCAGGATCAAACCGTAACCCTTATCCCCTCTTGCGCCTATAAATACAAACTCATGCATGCCTTCATTCACATACACGAAACCCTAGAAGAAAACTGCCGTCGGCAGCTTGATCTCGCCCCTTGTGATCGCAAACAGCTTCCTTCCTTGTTCTTTTCTTTCCTCTCGGTCGAAGCAGCAGCAGCCATCGCCATCTTCACCTCCATTCAGTCGCGAGTTCAGTCCTTGTTCACCTCTATTCAATCAACAAAACAGCCCACTTTATCATCATCCTCTCGGTCGCGATCTAGTTGGAACAGCCGGGTCGTTCTTGTCCAAATCTCGGCTTGTTTGCCTAGTTATTCAAGGTTAGGATTATCTTTGATTACGAGATCATGTTCGGATATATATGCTTAAATGAATTGATTAGTTTGTTTCGGATATATATGCTTGAATGAATTGATTAGTTTGTTTCGGATATATATGCTTGAACGAATTGATTAGCTTGTTTTCGGATTATAGGTGTTGTAAGTAATCGGCTGAACTATCCATTGTTTGCATGAATAATTGTTTGCGGAACTTGTGAGTTTGCGACTAGGGTTGTTTGTAAAAACTAGAAGTAAGAACTAGGGTTTGCATGGATAAGTTATTAGTAGTGATCTATGATTGGAAATCGGTTTTTGCTCGCTTAGGTTGATCAATAGGAACGGTTTATGCAAGTTGTAATAATAATATGCTGAAACAGGATGCTGAGTAATAGTTACAGCCGACTTCATCTGGCTGTAACTCGGTTATTAGTAGTCGAAAAACGGATTTTCTGATGTCTAGAACGTAGAGATTTAAATAACGAATCTAATGGCACTGGATTCATAATTTTCTGAAGTCGTTTGATATTTTTAAAGGACCAATTAAGTGCAGTAACTAAAACTGTGAAAATCCTGAAAATTTATTAGTTGTTTATCGAATTGGATTTTAAAATCAGTAGGGAGTTGAGTCATGATTTTTGTACAGCAACTGGGTATGGGAATTTCCGGGCAACTCCAACTGGAATTTTGTTAATTGGACGATCAGTGATTTTTAAATAAATTCTTCCGTGGACTGCAGTCAGAAAACGGTAAATCTGACTGCAGCCCAGTATATTAATATTTATGGTTAATTGGTAAAGATTTAGGACTTGGAAAATTTATATAAATTTCTATAGTATAAATTTCACCTACTGTAAAAATATTGGAATTTTTGGAATGTTAGAACTATTTTTAAAAATCCTAGAAAACAGCTGAATTATGAGTGCTAAGCTGAAATTTGAGAACTTGTGATTTTGTGCACCAAATTGTGGCATGAATTGGTTTATGGTTATGATAAGTTGTTTTAATCACTAGGATCACATGAGGATACTTGCATGCATGTTTGAGTGTTAGATATGTTGTTTGTGTGTATCACTTTGTGCGTAAATTACGTGTAGAATTTGTATTGGTGTGTTCACACACTGACGTGGAATTAATTGGTTTGTTAGGACGCAACTAGCGGTCCCATCTCTTATAACATCTTTGCTACACTAACCGAGCAAATAAAGGTGAGTTCACGGCCCCTAACTTTATCCGGTTTTTAAACAACAGGGGGAGAAACATGTATACACTCTCAAACTCAATCTCTTTACGTTATACGAATTTAACGTCACATAACTACTCAGTAACTAAGTTAATGTTAATGTAATGTTATGGTCACTAAGCAGCTTTATCACTTAAGTCCTCGTCAATCTCTCGGATCGTTAGTATTGGGTTTAATAGCGGGGGAGTTATAAGTAGTACTACTGGGCCCGACAAGCCCCATCCGAGCTAGTCGCGCTAGCCGACCGGGTATGGTCAACGGGTGAATAATTCGGCCTAACCTCGCCATGGTCATGTGATAGGCCTGGCAAAACGGAGGCACAACAGTCAGCTTCGATCGCGAACACTTACGTGACATAACTTTAGGCTAGCTACCTATATATATTAACATTAAACTTAATTACGAATCAACTGTATTATCCCGGGTTGAGGATAATGGAAACAACAACTTAATATTCCGGGTTTGGAATATTGGAAACAACAACTTAATATTCCGGGTTTGGAATATTGGAAGCAACAACTTATAATTCCGGGTTGGAATAATGGAACCAATACGTTATCCCGGGTTAGGGATAACGGAGAAAACAAACTATAACCGAACAAACGAATTTATGAAAACCTGTGAACTCACTCATCTTTAATGTTGACACTTGTTTCTTTACATGTTTCTCAGGACGCTAGGAGCTCTAGGTGCACGCACATGCATTGAACAAGACATCTTTTATCGAGTCTTATCTATTAATATTGTTTTGGGATTTATCATTTGTTTTGGCGTTTGTGTTGGCGCCCGCTTCACTACTCATTTATGCTTCCGCTCAAACTTTAAAAACTGATGCATCTGCTAAATATTGGTAACTAATCAAGACAATATAAAATCTACGACAAATGATTTTTTGAAAACGTATTATCAAATCATATAGAGTCGTTCGACGTACTAGTGTTTCAGATTCTGGTTTGTTCACACGCCTCGCGGTAAAACTCCGCAAGTGGAAATTGAGGGTGTGACATGTTGGCCAAGTTAATTGCAAAAAGTTTAGTGTTGCAATACTTTGACAATTACGAGAGTCGTCTATTGAAAATGGACTCTTTGACGCCAAGGAATGGCGAAAAGGTTTAGTATTGCAATACATTATCTTGCTTGTGAAACTTGTGACAAAAGAGTTTTGTATAGGTAATTTTTATTCTATTGAAAATTGTACTTTGTTCTTTGTAGTCACATTGAATTCAGTCATAAATCTTGTATGTTATTAGAAATCCTATCAAGGATTAATAACAACAATATTGAAATCGGTCATAACTCGTGTGAGTAATAATAGAAATCAAATCAATGATTTATAATAATACATTGGATATCCTTCTGAGAATCTAACATATAAAAACATGATAGGATTCTACAAGGATTTGGATATTGAACTTTGAAACAATCAAACAAAAAATCCTAAAGTGATTCGGATAACGCTACAAGGGTAATACAATAAGAACACTTATATATAGGAAGTACCAGCGGCGTATCCACCATGTTCTTATGGTATTACACTCGTTTCGTTATCTAAATCACAACTAATCACATAAACCACATAATCATCAACTTGGTCCTCAACTTGTACATACGTATTAAAGTACTCAAAGAATCCAATCAAAGACATCAATTTAGTACTTCAAACATCCTATAAGAATCTAAATATGAAGATAGATAGATGCTTTAAGGATTTGGTAGCATATCAAGTTATGCTTTGGTTTAGTATATCAAACTATACTTTGGTTTAGTCACAACTGAATCATTGAATTATAAAGTCCTAAATCCTAATGGTGATTCGGATAAGGCTACGAAGGGTAATACAATAACCACACTTATATATAGGAAGTACTAGCGGCGTATCCACCATGTCCCTATTGTATTACTCTAGTTTCATTATCTAAATCACCAACAATCTCTACACAAAAATTAACCATCGTCGTGTAAAACACTTCTTAGAAATCCCACTATGAAGATAGGAAGATTTAAGACTATACTTCAAATATCCCACAAGAATCTAACTATGAAGATAGAAAGATCCTACAAGGATTTGGTTTGTGTTCTCAATCGTCGTGTTTTGCATAATAGGAATAATACACAAAAACTACTTAGTAAACACATATATGCCATACATTTGAGAAAATTTGGTTACACATATGAATCACCTCAAAACGTTTGGAAAACGTAAAAGAGGGGAGCTATGTACTTACTTGGGATTGCGTATAGGTCTTGTTCAAATGATTAAACAAAGCTCAAGGATCAAGAGTTCAAGTGATGAAGTGGTTCCTAATGTATCGGATAACTACATGTTAATGTGTCGAAACTTGAAAACGGGAGATCGGGTAGAATGAAGTCTTATAAACCAAACGAGTGTTGGAACTCATATAAAATGGTTTACTAAACTTAACATTCTGATTTGGAATGAAACCTAAGTGCTTTTGACCCGTTATGACCCGTTAAGGTAATTTATGCTACTTTAAGGTGTCATTTGCGTAAAAACGCGTTCGAATAGTCAAACTAGTCCTATGATAAGTCTTATATGCCAAAATAAAGTTTAATAAGTTGCAACATCAATTTGTATGTCAAAAAGTTGGTTACATATGCTTAAGATGGATTTATGCGCAAAAAGGGCATTTTGGTCATTATTAAAAAATATAAAAGCGACTTATCATAACAATAACCATATAACGTGACCATAAGGTATAACCTCAGAGGGTTATTACCTATACAATTATGGTCACAAATATGTGTTTGGTAGGATCCTAAGATCGACCAAACGGGTCGGATTCGAAAGTCAAAGTGGTGGTCAAGACCGCTCGACTTACGATCCAAAATAAGCACTAAACTAGAAGTGACAAGTTAGACATGTCAAAACATGTCTAACTAAGTTGCAAAACTGATTTGGTATCAAAACTTAGTGTTTTGATACCCGAAAATAGTTTCGTCGTAAAATGCACAAAATGCGCATTTTGACCGAAACTTTGACTCGTCACTTCGACTAGTAAACGTGGTAATCAGAAGGTGCAATCGCTCGGGATCATAACCTTCGTGATTACGATCACGTTGCAAAGTTCAATTGAACTTTGACTTGACCAATTAGGTCAAAACCAAAAGTCAAACAGAAAGTCAAATTGTTTGACTTTTGGCTCAAAATAGTAAAATAATGAACAAGACTAAAGAGAGAGCACTTACTTGTGTTGAGAACACTTAAGAGCTCAGAGTTGGAGGCCTCCAAAAGCTGGAAGCAAGCTCAAAAGAGATGGAGGAGAAAGAATGAAATAAGCAAGTTGGAATGATGAAATGGTTGGCTATTTATAGTGATTTAGGAGCTCTGGATCATCACACATGTCCCACAAGGTGGCAAAGATCAAAGGGATCAAACAGTGCCAATGCAGAACATGCTTGGAAAACACGAGTTTCTTGGGCTCCAAGGCAATCAAAACCAGCTGCTGCCCAGAAACTATTTTCTAGAACCTGCTTATGGACCGTATGGGGTCCCTCCTTACGGTCCGTAAGGCCTGGTCTGGGCAGCAAGTTTTGAAAAATGACAGTTTGGGCCCATGGACTTGTTTTGTCGCGTTTTGTTGTTTCTAACACCCGTTAACCTAATTTTTGAGCTTTATAAGGATGTTAATGTATATGTAACTTGAATTATGCTCAAAAATGTCATGGATGTCAGTTCATTCGGTTGTACGGTTAAGCGTTTCGCTAAGTTGCATAAAACGCTTTAACGAACACGAAAATGATCGAAATTGCGCAACGATTGATGTTTTTGCAATCTCTTCAATAAAATACACGATTTTCTTGATTACGAGAATTTTTGGATGTCTACGCAAGGTCCGTATTAGGAATACGAGAATCAGCAGACTTTCGCAGTTGTTGCAATTTAGTCCCTGAACTTGTCTAAATGTGTTTTTGTCATTCCTAAACCCTCAAAACTTATATCTAAGTTATGTAAATGGTATTTAGGGTATGTGTAGCTTATGTCCTCATACCCGGTGCATACGTTACGTTAAACGGGTTACATTTAAGTATCGGTTAACAAAATGCCTTTAAAGAAAAAGTTTTTGAAAGCCCGAAATTTTGCACAGGGGTTACAGCTACCGCACCATCATTTTCATGATTTTCTGAATGGAACGGTTAGACATATCAGGCCATGGCCACCTCTTCTTCTCCAACCACCAGTACAAAACCTCTTCTTTTTTCTCTACTCTATTTCTCTCTCTACATAACACACACAACTAGGTGTTTTCTTGACGAACTGATGAAGAACAAATTCCCAGAACGTCTGAAACAACTCATAACACACAGATCTGCTCTCCGTTTACGTCTCTGGCGGTTTCTGATGAGATCCAACTAAACTTAAACTGAAACGAGCCACCGAGGCTCTGATACAAATGATAGGTCCGCACGATCCGGTTTCAGTCTCGGTTTGGTAAATATATGTGAGACGGGTGAATTTGAGCCACGAACCAACAAGAAAGATAAAACTTTAAGGATTGTAACAAAGAAAGTTTCATTAATTCAGATCAAGAAATACAAAGATAATCATCCACCCCGGGTGAGCTCCCCCGGGGTGGTGGCTCACAGAATGCACACCCTAAAAGTGATGACTAATATTCTATTTAAAGCCCCCGAGCCTTGTCCTCCAAGCAAGTCGCCACTTGCATGGAAAACCCTAAAATCGCTAAACCGTATTAACCATAACAAATAAACTCGCTACGTCACGCAAACAATAACGTTGCTCTTTAATTGATAACATTATTCTCTAAAATGACCCAAAATATTATTTTTTTCTATTTAATGAGCCATTCGCAGTTTTTTTTTTTTTTTGTAACAAAGAAATTTTCATTAATTCGGATAAAGAAATACAAAGATAATCATCCACCTCGGGTGAGCTCCCCCGGGGTGGTGGCTCACAAAATGCACACCCTAAAAGTGATGACTAATATTCTATTTAAAGCCCACGAGCCTTGTCCTCCAAGCAAGCCGCCACTTGCATGGTAAACCACTAAAATCGCTAAACTGTATTAACCATAACAAATAAACTCACTACGCCATGCAAACAATAACATCGCTATTTAGTTGATAACATCATTCTCCAAAATGACCCAACAATCGTGTAATCAATTTGACCAAGAATGTCAGCTATTATTATTATCTTTTGTCCTTTTTAGTGATTCTTTGCTTTTCAAACATATAATATATCTGAAAAAAGAAACAATAATAAAAACATTATAAACTTCAATTATGTAATATATATGAAATAGTCAAAAATCTTTCCGAAAGAAATACCCATAGGACCACTGAACAAATCTGCTTCCCCTTTCCACAAAGTCGAGTTCTATTCAAACAATCAATGATGTAGTCACCCTGGTTTAGTTTCTGTATGTCAATATCTCCATCTAGCGATAACAAAAATCTTTGGTTACTGTATTACTCAACATCATCTCACCCATTACTGTAAAAAACATCACCAAGAAATTCAACTTGAAGATCCTTTCAGAGTCTGTTTTTTTTTCAGATGGTCACTAAAAGTCTTCATCGTAATCTTCGATGGGATTGGTTTACCAAACTGATTACGCCATTCCTTTACAACTTTATTTTTTGAGTTTAGTCTATACTTGGTTACAACAAACTTTCCACCATTTGGAATCCCAAAAATATCACTGACCTTAGAACTAGAAAAAGGAATCTCATGTGTTCCATCAAATATTTTTTGTGTGTTGGGATTATAGTTTTGAAGCAGCCAATAAGCAAAACCAGTCAGATTGTGTGTATATTTATAAACAATATGCTGCCAAACCCCATTTCTTTAGACCTTCTTCTGAGATGGAGTTAAGCCTTCAATAAATGTAGTAAGGTTTCCAGGCGAACACCTCAAGTTCGCCTTTTGATTTGTGAATGGATGATATTTTTCAAATGAATTTTGAATTTTTTTTGAAGTTCCTCGTTTGATGAGCTCTTGATTTTTTGTACCATTGTTTCAACCTCTTTTGTTTGCTTCCGTTTTTTTTTCATTGTCTTCATTTGCCACTTTTTGCTTTACAAACACCTTAATAGTCTTATTTATGTCACCTACAACACTGTTATTTAATAATAATTAAACTACACAATGATTATATAATGCCACAAAGTCTATTCTATTTTAATTACATCCAATGACACAACAATCACAAAATAATTCCTATCTTATGTATTTTATGCATATAATGGCACAACAGTCTATAATCAATAGTCTACAAACAAACATAACACTATGCATTTAATGGCATTTATTCCTTATGCACAACATTTCCCGGGAAATCAATTTAAATAACACAATCTCAACAATATACCTTCTACATTGTATTTTATACATCTAATGACACAACAATCACAAACAATATTTCTTATCGATTGTGTTTTACGCATATAATGACACAACAGTCTATAGTCAATAGTCTACAAACAAACAAAACATAATACTTATGCATTTAATGGCATTTATCCTTACATTATCGCAACAATATTAGGCATAATATATATTACACAATGAAACAACAATATTAGACACAATGAAACCCTAGGGCAGTACATAACACAATCAAAATCAACAATCAAAGTTCAACATTGTGTTTTAAGGGTTGTTTATGTAATTTTAACAATCATTAACTTTTATATAACAAAATCACTGAACTAAAATAAACACAATCATGTAAAAACCCTAAAATAAACAGTGTACCAGTTTTTTTACTTTTTTAGCTTTTTTCTTCATTGTCGGATTTTGTAACTTGTTCTTCCACTTCAGAAATTCGCAATGCCGACTCAGAAGAATCTGTATCGGTTTGTTGTGTAGATAGCCTTTTAATCGGTGAACGACGAGGTAAAATCGGTGTTTTGTGTTGATTAATCGGTGTATTTTGAGGCGGTAGTGATGAAGAATCCATGAGAAATCGATATGATTGAAGAAGAATCGAGTGTGAGGAGTATTTTGGGTGAAAATTGTGAGTTTGATGAAGAAGAATGAGGCGTTGCGTATGAACAATCGAAGATGATGAAAAGTTGGACAAATGACAATCTTATCCTTACCGCCTATTTTATTTACAATTATGCCACCTGTAATTTATGGCCTTTGATGAGTTTTTTATCTAATCTAAGGGTCAAGAATCCTTCTTACACTTTGTATTTGAATTGGACTTTGTAGAATAACTTGACTCCATTTTAAATAACACACAAGACCAATGTTTTAAAAACCAGATTTTAAATCATACTAGATTAGGCTCAAAATTTGGTTCAACCGGTTGAACCAGGTTATATAACGGTTCAACCGAGTTGACCAGTTAATTCTATAATTCCATATATTACACATATACATCCAAATTTATACACAGTCACTACTAGCATACACATACATGATAAATCATGTATACATATGGACTCACTAATATATAGTATATACACACATTGTGTTACCGTCAACAACAACAAATCTTCAAAGAAAAACAAAAATTAAAATGGCCACCAATCACGAACTGGAGTAATAAACTTTGAACGAACAATGAAGATGGAAGTTTGTAACAAAATTAGTGGATGAAGATGGAAGTCTGGAACGAACGGTGGAGTGATAGAAGTCTGGACCAAGTCACAAACGATGGAGTGATAAAGTAGGTTTTTAGTTTGAGTAAATTGCAATTTTAGTCCCCGAGGTTTGGCCAAAATTGGCCACTTTAGTCCAAATAGTTTTTTTCTTGCCATTTTAGTCCAAATAGTTTTGTTTCCTGCCATTTTAGTCTCTGACTTTTGTCATTTTTTTCATTTTCATCCAACCCACTATCTCCATTCAAAAATTTTAGTTAACTTAGGTGAACTTTGGTCAAACCACATTTTTCTTTCTTTTTCTTTGTAGGTGCGATGGTATGGGGATGGTGTTGTGCCAGTTTATAGTGAAGATGATGGCGGTGGTTGTTGGTTTTACGATGATGCCGTGGTGTTGGTTGATGACGTGGGTGGTGGAAAGTGGCCGGTGGTAATGGTGGGTGGTGGTGGGGTAGGTGGTGACGATGTGGGTGCTTTTGAGAGATGAGACGGGCTCTGCGAGGAGTCGCGGAGAGTGCCGGATCAGCCTGTAAGCGAACAGAAGTGCATCAGTCTTCCGAATTGCTAAAACGGTTAACGGTTGAGAGAACCGCAGACAAGTTCGGGCGAACTTGTACCCTTTGGAGCACAAGTTCGGGCGAACTTGTCCATTCCTTGAATCAGTACCAAGTTCGGGCGAACTTGTGTGCTTGGTAAGGAGGAAGTACAAGTTCAGGCGAACTTGTCCTGATTCCTTAGAATCAGTACTAGTTCGGGCGACTTGTGTGTTTGCTGTCACATTTGATCAAGTTTGGGCGAACTTGGTCACCAATCTGGTGACAACAAACACACAAGTTCGCCCGAACGTGTACTAATTTGTAGGAACGTCCACGATTAGCACGGAACCTAAATTTGTTATCTATTGTCCGATTAGACGGAAACTAATGACAAGTTAACCAAATAACAAGAATTACTCATTTAAATGTTGTTTTCATTGATCTAAAGTTCAATACATTCGAGAACCGGATCCAACAGAGCTTCGCCGTCTCTGTGCCAAAATCTCTCCACGTTACAAATGAAATCCCAAGGCACCTATTTATAGATGCAGAAGTTCGCTGGTGAGGAACATGTTCGGGCGAACTTGACCTAGTCAAGTTCGGCCGAACTTGACTTCTCACACACCATGACCAGCGAACTTGACTCCAAACTCACTTAAATACGCCTCATTTCTAACAGATTAAGTCTATTCACTCAGACTCGATACATAATGACGTAAGCAACAGACATATGCACCAACAGACTCCTCCTTGAATGTTGCCGCAGTCATTTTGACAATTTAAAATCTTCCGAGTCTTCTGATCTTTAGTTCTTGAATAAACTTTAACATCTTGATCTTTATATCCTTCTCCGCTTTCTTGAGCTTTGTCTTTATAAAACTTTTAATCAACATGCTCCCCCTAGCTTTAAGCTTTAGTCTTAGACTCCCCTTTGATTTGATCTTTAGACTTCAAATCCCCCTAGCTTTGAGCTATCTGAAATCTTTGAACAGTGTTTTATCCAGCTCCCCCTCAAACTTTACTACCTGTCTAAATAAATTCTGACATTCAAATGAAACATTTCAGATTCACTATTTTGAAATTTTGTACCATCAACATTTCAAACTTTAATTCTTCACTTCAATCTTTTCAAAAACATGAGTTGTTTCAAGTTCAACTTAATGACCTTGAATACATTTTACATTTAAGACCTTCAACTTTCACATTTTTATCATTTGATTTGTAAAAATCCACTTAGTTGATCAAGTCCAAGTTAATGACCTTGATTAATCAAATATATCAACCAAGTCCAAATTAATGACCTCAGTTTGAAAAACCGTTATGAACAATCTGATTTTAAAGATTCAAATTAATGAATTTTTAAACATTCATCAGATTTTCTTACCAGACTTCGAAAGATCCGTTCTCCAACATTGGCTCATTTGAAACTAATGTAGAAACAAAATCTTTTTGTATTTTAGAAATTTTATGCTAAAACACACTGAAAATCTTTTTGATTTTTACTTTGAAAAGCAAGTAAAGTATTTACAGAAACTTTTAAAAAGTAAAGTAAACTATATACAAACATATTTACAGACATATTTTTTGAATTCATGTCTAAGAATCATATCAGTTTGATTGAGACATATCACCAGTACCATTGACCTTTTGAGACTTTAAGTTCTAAACTCGTTTACCTAGATTGTCGATATGATTGTCCACTTAAACTTTATCACGTTTCTCAATTGTTCCAAGATATGTTAAGATATGATTTTAAGAAACTTGACTTAAATATGGTTCCCACTTCTTGAATATATTCCCAAATCCAGATTCCCTAGATTTCATCTTACAGGTGAATATCGCGTAATTGATATCTGTATCTGGGTTGTGCGAGACCTTGAGAGCTCAGGTTAGTACTACCGTACAGACAAAGAGATGAAAGCTCGACTTAAAGGTGTGTTCCACTTAAGGAATCTTTTAAGCATTGCAAATTATTAGATCTTTCGATTCTTTTCAAATTTTGCATGCTAATTTGGGGTTTTTAGCAAAAACATTATAGAAGTTCTAGGCTTTGCTTCTGCAAAATCAGAAGAACTTGTATAAAACCGCAGATATCAACTATCTATAAGACCTCGTATCTCAGAATCAGTCAACCCTTCAATCGAAATTTCGGAGTACTAAGTCCATATATCCAAGATGTGTTAAACCACAAGATTAAGCAGTTGTAAAATTTAGTTTACATCTCGGAAACAATTTACTGAACGTTTAAAGTCTATCGACACATCCACAGTAAGACTTGTTTATCACTTTTAAACTTTACAATTCTTTAGCATACTGTGATAGTCAACTGATGTACTATCATTTCCTTTTTGACAACCAAATTCTTTTTGTCTTTTTTTTTCAAAGTTTTTGTACATTTTAAATTTTATAATGTTTTTGAATTTTCAATTTTTGCATATGTTTTTGATTTTTCTAAAAAGTTTCTTACTCCCCCTAAAATCAAAAACATATTTTTGGATTTTAGATTTAAAGAAATTCTTCTAAAAATGTAACAAATCAATGAGGATCCCGAGAACTCGTCGTCCGATCCTTTTTTTTTTCTGCATCATCACCTGACAACAAAACAAACCATTAAACTTTGTTAATCCTCAACTTGTAAAAACCACTTGTAAGAATCACTTGTAGGAAATCAATTTTAAATGATTTTTCAGTATAACAATCAGTGTTCTGTTTAACGATGTGGATTTTCTCAAATTTTTAAACATTCTTTTCAATTTTTCTTTTTCAACCACTTGTAATTTCATAAACGACAAAGATTATGACTTTCTAGATAAGTTAAATACTCATGGAGCTCCGCTATCCTGTATCAACTTTGATATTGTGGATCTTGGGACTCCTGCACAACAAAGCAACTATTTGAAAAATGAAACCCAAACCTTTTTGGTTTTGGGTTTGATAAGCATCATAAACCTCTTCAAATTCATCATCAAAATCAAAATCATCATCAAATATTTCATCCGATGTCAATTTTGAAAACATTTTGACCTTTTCTTTGTTAGTCTGTTTGTTTACTGACTCGGTTGATTTGACATTTTCAGTTTTGTCAACAACAGACTTTTGTTTTTCAGATGATGAAAGCTTTTTCTTAGCAACCCAAGATTGTAGCTTGCTTCTTGCTTTCTTAATATAGAACCTAGAATCTTTGTTTTCATTTAATTTTGAAGTTTCACCTTTTTCAAAAGTAGAATTTTCAAACTTTGAATTCATTTTAGGTTTCACATCATCTTTAGATTCATAGTTTCTATTTGATTCTGTGACGGATTTTACAATCTCTGGTTGTTTTTTATTTTCATCTTTTGACCCAGTTTTTCTTTGTGGAAACACAGGCTTTAGATTCAGACATTTGCGAGCAATATGACCAACAGTATTGCATTTAAAGCAAGTCCAATTATCAGAAACATTTCCTCTGGTGAGTTTTACTTCACTTGTGGACTTTGTTTTAGCCTTGTCCAGAAGTTCTTTTTCTTTCTTGAATTCATCATTTGATTTCTTACCGATCATACCTTCTTCTTGAACCGTATTTGTTCCATACACAAACTTCATGTGTTTACCTTTGTATTCATGAAATGACGACTTCTGGTTCTTTCTCGGTTCTTCTTCACTTTCCTCCAAACCCAACCCTCCCCTTTCTGTTCTCAGGAAAATCACCACCAACCTTTCGGTAATTGTTAGCATTCCTTTTAGGTTTCGAGTAAAATCTTTTCTCTGTTTTTCTCAAGATCATCTGATGAAACTTCTACAAGTTTGAAAAACTTATCAAGTTGGTTCTCTTTCACGTTCCGAATCGGAAAACTATCATCGAAGTATAATCTATCAGATTCCTTAATCTTGTACATGACAACATTAGGATCATCACTTAGATCATGTTCTGATGATGTATCGTCATCTTCAGATTGTGATTTCGAGTTGTTCGAACTTGATTTGGCACTTTCAGAGCTGCTGTCATCATAATCATTTCCCAACACATTTTTAACCACACTTTTTACCACCACTTCATTGTCATCATTTGATTTCGTAAAGTCTACGTCAATGTTCTCAGGCAATTTATTTTTCTTTTCTGATAAAATGAGTAAATTAAATGCCTTTTCAATCTCATCATCTTTCTTGCAGGAATAACTTGCAAGAAGTGGTGGAGGAACACTTCCGTATTCTTTACGCTTTGATTTATCACCATTTTCCTCCGACTTAATCGTAGGTAAAATGTGATAATGACATATGCGTTTGTGGTGTAGCTTTTTAGAAGTTGTCTTACCCGTTCCGTTTCTATCTTTATGTCGTGAAGCTCACGCTTTGTCTCAGCAATAGTGTTAATGTACATGTTAATTGCCTTTTGTTTTTCAATTACAGTTGCATTTAACATTTTGACATTAGCATTTAGCTCACGATTAGCATTATCAACATATTTATATTTGCTTGATATTTTGTCATAAGCTTCTTTTATGGTTCTAAAATCATAACAAAAGTTTTCGTTGTGTACAGTCAATTCTCTTATGACTTTGACTTTATCAAGACATGGTTCACAAGGATTTGCGCACTTTGTGCAAGGTTTTTCAAGACATTTTTACCTCAGATTTTACCTTTTATGTCTCTGATTTCAAAGCTTCTTGCCTTTGCATCTCAAGATAACCTAACTCTTCTTCCTCAGCTCTCTGCCTATAACCTTCCAGAATGCCATTTTCCAAAGCAGCATCGACATATGATGTATCAGATTCATCCACTAACTCTGCTATCATAGCAACACCAGTTTTCTTTCCGATGTATCTATTCCACTCAAAATCATCTTCTTCATGATTAGCAACAAGAGCTTGTTCAGCTTTCTTTGCATGTTTATCTTCTACTTCGACTTGTGTTCTCTTTGGATATGGCTTGTATTGAAGAGCTTTCTTGTAGTATTCATTGTTGTTGCCGAAAGGGTTTTGATTTCCACTTGCTTCTTGATTGCTGCATTCTCGTTTGAAGTGTCCTTTTTGTCGACACCTGAAGCATGTGACTTTAGTCTTGTCAAATCCAAGCTTGTTATTTGAATTACCAATGTCCCTTCCAGTGAGCGCCACAAATTTAGAAACTCTTCTGATGATGGATGCAAGGCTCCATTTGATATCCATTAGCTCCAATTCTTCTTCGTTCACCTAATCATAATCTTCGGCGGTCATCTCTGGATTACCGATCTTTCCAGCAACGAGACTTTAATATGATTCGAGAACGGTAGTGAGAAGTGCTATGTGTGTTTAGCCACTTTTTTCTAGAAATACATTCTTCAAATCAACTGCTATGTTGCACTGGAAAACATTTGAATTAGAACTAGCTTGGCTTGTCTGATTTTGAAATAATGAGCTTGAACTTGCATTTGTATAACCAGCATATGGAGAACTTTGACTTGGAGAAGAATTCGTATTTGCACTAAATGTTGTTTGAATTTTCGGGCTTTGAATCGGAGTATCTGGAATACCTCCTTTGTAATAGACACCAACATCTTGAACAACATTAGCATTCTTTGATTTTGCAATCTTCATCAATTCCATTTCATGTCCTTCCAATTTGTCTATGAAGGATGACAACTTGAAATGTCTCCAAGATGGACTATTCTTCAGAATCATTAGATATGTTGTCCATTCTCCTTCTGGAAGTGCATTGGCCAACTTCTCGATTTGCTCTTCATTAGATCTTTTGATATCATGTCTTCGCATCTGGACCATGAAGTGACAGTATCTATCAATCATCTGCTTCATTGTTTCACCTTTAATCATCGTGAAAATCTCGAATTCTTTCTTGATTAAAGCCTTTTTGCTTTTGATCATTTCATCACTTCCTTTGAATTTTTCACAAAGAGAATTCCATAATTCTTGCGAAGTATCATATTCTGGTAATAATATCAAGATATCTTCCTTCACTGATTGTTGTATCAACCTGATCATTTTCTTCTCTGCAACATAATTATCTTTGTCGGTATTTGAAAACTTGTTCAGCGGAAGATCTTGATCACGTTCATCTTTTGGCCATTTGTAACCATCCTCAACTGCAACCCAGCTGTTGAATTGATTCACTTGTATCCAGTTCACAAACTTTTCCTTCCATCCTTTAAATTCATCCATGCTCATTAGCTTTGGCGGTTTTGACGAAGTACCCATTTCGTTGTCGATGTTTATCTGATTTGCCGCAAGAACATTAGCATTTGATGAAGAAGCCATTTGAGAGACGAACACGTTGTGGAAATCTTCCCATTTTGTCAATTTGAAAACTTATCTGAGAATGTTATCAAAAACAACTTAGAAACAATTTTCAATTTTATCACACACACCTCAAGTTCGGTCGAACTTGATGTGTAATTGTGAGAAAACACTTCACTTCGAGCGGACTTGTGAAAAAGATTCAAGAAAACCAGTAAGTTCGGTTGAAATTATGTGATATTTCAACGAGTTTACCAAGTTCGGGCGAACTTGTGAATAAAATTCTATGAATTTTGATCAAGTTCGGTCGAACTTGAACAAAGATATTGGAATTTTATTCAAGTTCGAGCGAACTTATCACAAAAACACTTGAAAAATCTATCAAGTTCAGTTGAACTTAATTAAAATCGGTGAAATTTTACTCAAGTTCGGTAGAACTTGATGTTAAGTTCGGCTGCAACTTGTTTCCAGAACATGGTTTTTCCAACTTTTTGATATCAAAACGTTTGAATTTGATGTTCAAACTCTCAGGGGTTTATCACAACTGTATTTTACATGACATGTTAAAAAATTAACTGATTTTGTCCATGAAATCATCAAATATGTGAAAATGTTAAGAAAAATGATAGAATGGAGATGAAATAGAGAAATTCTTGTCTTGATTCCAGTAAATTTAGGTATCCAGGCTCTGATACAACTTGTAGGAACGTCCACAATTAGCACGGGAACCTAAATTTGTTATCTATTGTCCGATTAGGCGGAAACTAATGACAAGTTAACCAAATAACAAGAATTACTCATTTAAATGTTGTTTTCATTGATCTAAAGTTCAATACATTCGAGAACCGGATCCGACAGAGCTTGCCGTCTCTGTGCCAAACTCTCTCCACGTTACAAATGAAATCCCAAGGCACCTATTTATAGATGCACAAGTTCGCTGGTGAGGGAACATGTTCAGGCGAACTTGACCTAGTTAAGTTCGGCCGAACTTGACTTCTCACACACCATGACCAGCGAACTTGACTCCAAACTCACTTAAATACGCCTCATTTCTAACAGATTAAGTCCTATTCACTCAGATCGATACATAATGACGTAGGCAACAGACATATGCACCAACATGATTCCAAGGAATCAGGACAAGTTCGCCCGAACTTGTACTTCCTCCTTACCAAGCACACAAGTTCGCCCGAACTTGTGCTCCCTTCAAGAGTAATGGCACAAATTCGCCCGAACTTGTACTCCAGGGTACAAGTTCGCCGAACTTGTCTGCTGTTCTCTCAACCATTAACCGTTTCAGTAATTCAGAAGACTGATGCACTTCTTCTTGCTTACAAGCTAATCCGGCATTCTCCACGACTCCTCGCAGATCCCGTCTCATCTCTCAAAACGCACCCACAGTGAGTATACTTTAACCCTTTTACGCTTAAACGCACTTTTGGGTGTCACATATGTTCGTATATCAAAACACATCACACAACTCTCAAACACTTATTTGCAACCCCTGAATTACATGACTACACGTGAAATCTGCTGAATTGTATGTATTTCTTGATTGCTTATACGCCACCCTTAACATGATAGTATACTAGAGGTTGACCCGCCACCGGAGGCCCGGGGTTGTTAAGGCTCGCACTTTTATTTCGCATTTATTTTCTCTTTTAGGATGTGAACGCTTGTTTGCATTCCTTGATCAATCGCGGTTTGTTGGTTTACTTGAATATAGTAATTACATAGTTCACAACTCTTACGTATGTCATGCGGTGTATGCTAAATGCTTTTATATCTATTATGTACGCAAACCTGTATGCTCACCCTTACTTAATTGTATTGACGTTTTATTTTAACATATGTGGCAGGTTGAGGATATTGCTTTGGACGCTTAGATTTAGGTTTTTGCTTTAGAAAATCATGTAATAAAATCTAGGGATTTTCGAATCGGATGTTATGTTTAAGAGATTGTTTCGAAGTTTGTAATGATTGTTTGAGGATTATATGAGTTCGATAGTATGGGATGTTGAATGTTGATTATTGTCTTTAAATAATTGTTATGGAATCTCTTGATCAATCTGATTCGCCTAGTGTCGCACCCTGATGATTCCGCCATCGGTTGGGGTGTGACAGATTGGTATCACAGCCATAACTATAGGGAATTATGTAGAATTGCCATGTTCGACCTAGTCTACAGTCTAAGTACCCAATTTGACCAATCTTTGACTTGAATGCTTAAACTACTTGCCATAAATGCTTAAATATGCTTTTCCTAAGGCTAACACAATATACACGCTTGGAAACGCTCGTATCACACAAAATGAGTGATCAAGTCGAGATTAGGTGTGAAAACTAAGAACTCTCGATAAGATCATTCACTCCTCGCATTCTCTCTCGCACGAGATACCCTCGTTGCGTTAGGAGTGATATCCAAACCTCGACGGAGATCTCCATTTCTATCTAGTGGAACTCCTGATTTGATCGGTGAGCATAACCACAACTAGGAATGAAGTTGTAAGTTAGGGGTGAAACCCGCATCTTAATAACTTGTTCGGCTCTTCGATTTTCAATCTCACCAAAGTCTCGATTATTTCGATGACTCGGAACATAACTGGAAGGATAAATGCCATTAACCGTTGTACGGCGAGAGCATTTGTCTATTTGGCTAAATCGTGTGTCCGAACTCAGAGAATTTTTGAATCACTTTGGGTAGTCAACGTCTCAAAACCCAGGATGCTCCCAATTGATTTAAGCCTATTATCGTCGACTTTACGCATCATCGAGTTTATTATTATTTATATGTTTAAATTTTGAGAATTTTCGCTTATTCGATTTCTCGCTTTATTGATTTCTCGTATTATCGATTTCTCGCTTTATCGCTCTTCGCCTTATGAAGTATGCACTACTCGCACAGCTCTCAAAATCTAAAACGCTAATTAATACACCAACCACTAAAATGCTCATCTCTCTTACGCGTATGGATTCAATGCGGTAATACTCGCTTATTTCGCTTATATATCTCGCTTATATCTCGCTTATATTTCACATCTCATACTCGCTACACATGATTTTAATTAGTTGTGAATACGTGCAAAATATGTGCGTACGTGTTTATGTGATTATGTGCTTACGTGCTTATGTGCTTACGTGCTTATGTGCTTACGTGTTATATGCTTACGTGGATACGTGCTTATGTTGTTTGTTCCTTGTATGAATAATAATAATAAATATTTTAAACATAAACCTATTATAATCGAATCTCATCCAATCAAATCCTTTATGTAGATGGCATCAATGGGATCTTACACTTGCCGCACCGTTCAACGCAATAACGCTGACAAACGCATCGCCTCTCTTGTAGCCAAGGAAATGGCTAAGGTGATCCCGCAAATCGTCAGCGAGATACATGAGGCCAGTAGCAACTCTTCAGTTGATTCCAAGAATGATGCTCCAAAATCCCGCTTCAGCTTCAAGCAGTTTAAAGCCTACGGTCCTGCAGCATTCACCGGCGAAGACGGACCAACCAAGTTGTTTCATTGGTTCGATTCGATTGAAGTCACCTTCAGACAAAGCGGATGCCCTGAGAATCTTCGCACTGTTAACGCCACTGGAGTCTATCAGTCGAGGGCACTTGACTGGTGGACCGCCGAGCGCAACAGGCGCGGTAACAAAGAAGCTTACTCTCTCGCGTGGGAAGAACTTAAGGAGCTAATGATCAAAGAGTTCTGCCAACCTCACGAAATCCAGAAGTTGGAAAATGAGTTTTGGGGTATCAAGCAAAATGGTGGTGACAATGCTGGTCTCACCGCTCGCTTCAAACAGCCCAGCATTATCTGCCCAGGTCAGGTGGATACTACCGAAAAGGCAGTCAAGAAATACCTCAACGCCCTGCATAATTGCGTCGCTGACTTTGTGTAAGCAGCACGCCCTGCTACTATTGAGGAGACCTACCAGCTAGCCGCAGAGATCAACGACAAATGGGTTCAAGCTGGTTATTTCAAAAACTCGACCAAGAATCTCAGCCAAGCCACCACTGAGCCAAGCATCGATACTGCTCCACCTCAAGTCCCCAAAGCAAGTAACCAGAATTGGAAGCGCAAGGGAAACAACAGAAACTGAGCAATGGTCCCCGCTCCAAGCTCTCAGCCTCGTCAGGCCGCTACTCCAAACGCACCAGCTGCTAAGCGTGCATACACAGGACCTCACCCACTGTGCTCTAAGTGCACGTATCATCACGCAGTTGGAGGAAACTGCCGCTTTTGCGCTAACTGCAACATATATGGTCATTTTACGGCGCATTGCCGTACTGGTCCTCGTCAGCAAGCTATTCCCGCTCTCGCAGCTCCGCCAACTCCTATCAATGCTGCTCCCATTAACCAAGCACCACCATCACCAGCAATTCTGACCCGTGCTTGTTACACGTGTGGTGACCCGAATCACTTCAGCAACGCCTGCCCAAACCGCAACATCAAACAAGAACAGCAGCAGCAGCCACCGCCACAGCCTCAGCAGCAGCAACAGGCTGCGCGTGGACGAGCCTTTACCCTCAATCATCGCCAGCTCAGAATGACAACAATGTTGTCAATGGTACGTTCCTTGTTAATGGTATTTATGCTTCATGTTTATTTGATACTGGTGTAACATCCGTCAAAAACCGGGTTATCCAAACCTGCTTCGTTATTAATCGAATACCCAGTTATAATTTTTCGTTGTATATTTATCGCCCAAATTAATTCTAAACGATACATAATTAATAAATATATTAGAATTTAAAAACTAGAATTTAAAATTTCTAAGAAATACTGAATAAAAGAAATAAATGGGATAGCCGAGTTTCGAACTCGGGTCTCCATCGAACCCACACGCAACACACACCACTGCGCTACACACACATTTGGTAATAACCAGAAAGCAATTTAGTTTTATATAGAAACAAACATAAAAAAACCTGAAAGTTCAAATTCGCAAAAATACCGGTAACTGACGAAAACTAAACTTTTGCAATCAACCCAAATTGACGTTTTCCTTATGATTAAACGAGTGTAACTGATTTCCAACATCAGTTATAACTGAAAACCAGAATCAATTGAATTGAAAACCGAAAGAAATCAGCGGCCTTTAAAAATTGAAACCGAAAATCCTTGTCGGACATAACACTATAAATACAAACCCATTCGCTTCCCAGTCTGAACGCACACACCCACTCGATCATCTCTCGGAAGTTTCTGTTAAAGTTTGGCCATCAGTTTTGTTCCGAGTCGTCGGAACCTCGCCGGAAAACCGAATCTATTCCATTATTGCCTTACTCTAAAAACAGGACTGTTAGAGCTTCGACAGAAGTCACCCACACTCACCTCAAACTCCCTGTAAAGCCTCTGTCGCAAATCAAGCTTCGCCGGAAAAAAATTGGAACTCGCCGGAGTTGGTCACTGGAATCATCAAAGTGATGTTCTCCAGAGGGTATGAACCTTTAAAACCTTTTTACGTTCATATTTAATTCCGTTAATTCGTAAACCAGTAATCAGAATCGATTAGATAAAGATAACAGTCGGATTTTTGGTTTCTGGGTAATGTTTAGGAAGAATATGAAGTTTTGCCTAGAAAATTAGTATATTTAAACATGATGTTTTAACCAGGTTAGACACACAGTCCAGCGGTGGACTGTGTGCGATTATAAAGCATACGTCCCGGGTTCGAGTTCTGTTTGTGTTCCGATCCACTGAAATAATATACCCTTTTTATATAAAAGCCAAATCCTGAAACATGTAATAAGTGAATAAGTATAATAAAAACCGGAATAATAACCAGGTTAGACACACAGTCTAGTTGTGGACTGTGTGCAAAAACATTAAGCACGTCGCGGGTTCGAGTCCAGGCTCCCGCACCGGTTCGACAGTTTAAATCCTTTTTAAAATTTAATAAATTTTGAATAATCAAAATAGTATATAAATATAATTAAAATCAGAAATATTTCGGGTTAGACACGTAGCTCAGTTGGTAGAGCTACGTGCACGCGTACGGGAGGTCACGAGTTCGAACCTCACTCAGCGCACATAATAAACACAATCAGACCGGTCAACGGTCAAAGTCAACGGTCAACATTTTTTTTATTTATTTATTTAATCAGAAAATTATTTAAAAATACTTAAAAATAATATTTTTAAAGTTAGAAAATGTCCTTAAACTCACAAAAATAAATCTAGAAATCCTATTAAGGTTATGAATTAAAATTATTAATCTCAAATAAAATCCATTTATTTACCGAACCACTATGTTATTATTTAGGTTAGTTTCTCTCGTGGTTAAATCCAAATTCGTGCGCATTCATCATCAATCCAAGAAACGCAACCACTGTGAGTGAATTCTTACAAATTCCCCTTTTTATTCATGTTTTGGGGTGTATCATGTGTCGCTTAAATTAATTCGCTTATTCAGACTCGTGCTAAACCATTATATGATCTAAACTCAGAATGTAAATATTGTTTGTTGTGATGTATTATATATTGTCAAGTTGTATGCAAATTATTTATTAGGCCCATCAGTTCCTCGTGGGAGACGAGTTGAACAACGCGTGCCTCAAAAACATTCATTAGGCCCATCAGTTCCTTGAACAACGCGTGCCTCAAAACTCATTCATTAGGCCCATCAGTTCCTCGTGGGAGACGAGTTGAACAACGTGTGCCTCAAAACAATCATTTGTTGTATGTGTGTGCAATATTTAATATTATGTGTTTTGTGAATAAATTTACATCTACATTTACTCATATGTGGTTATGCACTTTATTTTATAATCAATACAATAAACACGTTTAAATGTTTTCATAGGATTCACTCGCCAACTTTTTGTTGACCCAAAAACCATTTTTACACATGATACAGGTGGACAGGATGAAGCAAGGAACACATAGGAAATTGCCTTAGAAGAAAAATAATGAAGTCTAGAAAGATGTATAGAACATGTTGTACTTGTATGATTTGATTGTATGATCTCCTTTAAATTGTAATAATAAATATGAAACATTATAATAAATGTCATGAGATTTGATGAAAACCCAATCATGCCCCGATCACCTTTTTCCGCTGCGGGTCGGGGTGTGACAGATTGGTATCAGAGCTTTTGACTACAGGGATATAGGATAGGTTATTAGACCCTTAGAGCCTATACTATAGTTGATTAGATTTTAATTGTTTATGTGGTTACATGCAAACTCATGATGTTTATTTATTTCATATTTATTACATACACGAATGCATGCAAACACTTCCAATATTATATTTTGTGATACCTAATGAATCATACTTATAGTCAAACATAACATGCTTACATATACAATCATCACGCATATTTCAATGTTCACATATTCAAATCATCCTACTTCCGTTATTCAAGATTTTGTCGCATTTTTCATTTTTCAATCTCATCAAAGTGAGTTCTACGACGGGCATGTAGTAACTGTAAGGGTACGAGTACCGGTAGTCGGAACGTCCTGTCTAGGTTGGCATTCGTATAAATCCAATATAACGGACCAGTTTGCCTACCTGGGGACTAACGATGAGAGTACGAAGGACCTATTAGGCCAAAGCATGCCACACCAAACGTCGTTCGAACTAAACCCACTTTGAGTTGTCATCGTGTCCACACCCGGATGCACTCCGAATATCATACGTTACATACATATTTCTCGATTTTCTCCGGATTTTAGTGTACGTTACCAGGCTAAAACATGCGAACCATATGAAAGACCCGGTAATCATGGGGGCCCACATGATTACGAAGGTGAAGTATGGCGGCATGCAAGGCCCAATTACGAGCAAAGCCCAAGACATCCTATGGATGTAGTAGATTTATTATTCTATATTTATTTTATGAATGTTCATTCCTAAATACGACACATGACCCCTAAAACGTCCAACTCATACTCTTGATACGTATTCCTTGTAGATGTCTTCTAGTCTCGCTCGTAGGAAGATGAGATCAGGAAAAGCCCGCGAGCGCATGGCTGCCAAATCGCTCAACAAATGGCTGCCGTAATACCCAACATTGTAGTTCAAGTTCAACAAGCCCTTACGCTAATCCCGTCAACCCAATCAATCAAGAAGATCAAAATGTTATCAACTCTCCCCCAAATACCACTAAATTCACCTTCAAGCATTTCAAATCCTGCGACCCTCCAAAATACGAAGGGACTGAAGGTGTCACCGCTCTCCTCCATTGGTTTGAGGAAATGGAAGACACTTTTCTAAATTGTGATTGCCCCGATGATCGCAAGGTGCGATATGGTACCGGTCGTTTACTTGGAATAGCACTTACATGGTGTAATACAGAGAAGGCCAAGCGAGGTGTTGAAGATGCTATGACTTTGACTTGGGAAGAGTTGAAGGAAATCATGACAAGACGGTTTTGTCCAAGAAGCGAAACCAAGAAATTGGAAGATGAGTTCTATTCTTTGAAACAAAAGGAGGCGACCACACCACATACAACAAGAGATTCCTTGAGTTAAATCAAATGGTCCCCAACTTGTTCACTCCTCTCTACCGTTTGATCGAGCACTACATTCGAGGTCTTCCTTCAAAAATTCAAGACCCTATAATAAGTACCACACCTGCAACTTTGGAAGCAGCAATGGAGTTAGCTACAGAGCTCACCGAGAACCGCATACGGAATAAAGACTTCAAGGAGGAGAAGAAGAAGGATAAAGCATCAACTGAAACCTCAAACTCCACCCATGTAACACCCTGCCCCTCGCTATCACCAATATTGTCCGCTTTGCCCCTGATGGGTGGCCCATCCAGGAACTCACGGCTTTGTTTTTTGTTGCCCTGGTGGAGACTTCCCAGGAGGTCACCCATCCTAGTACTACTCCCACTTGAGCACGCTTAACTGTGGAGTTCTCCTCTCATCCACTAGCATTAAGCCCAAAACGCGTTGGTGATTTTAGAGGTAGGACATTACTTATGAACCAGGAATCTCTCCTGTCCACGGACGATGTTGAGAGGTATGCCATTAGGTGTTACAATCACCCCCCCTAAGGGACTCATCGTCTTCGATGAGGTTTTGCCCCAACATGTAGGAGGTTGCCATTAACCTCGATGAGGTTTTTTGCCCCACATTTGGGAGGTTGCCATTAGGTGTTACAATCACCCCCCCTAAGGGACTCATCGTCCTTGATATGGTTTCTTATTTGGGTAAGTTGAGTTGGGTGCCACTTGAGTGATTGGGATAGCTTGGATTGGTATGGCTTGTAAAACTGGTTGATTTCGTTGGATAGCAGCGAAAAGTTGCCCGTCTCTTTTTCTCTTAGAAGTGGGTTGAGAAGGGGATTTGGTTTGGGTGGAGTCGAAGGTTTCAGTCGATGTTTTATCCTTCTTCTTCTCCACCTTGAAGTCTTTGTTCCGGATTCGGTTCTCGGTGAGCTCTGTTGCTAGCTCCATTGCTGCTTCCAAAGTTGCAGGCGTGGTACTTATTACAGAGTCTTGAATATTTGACGGAAGACCTCGAATGTAGTGCTCGATCAAACGGTAGAGGGGAGTGAACAAGTTGGAAATCATTTGATGTAACTCGAGGAATCTTTTGTTGTACGTGGTGTGGTCGCCTTCCTTTTGCTTCAACAAATAGAACTCATCTTCTAATTTCTTGATTTCGCTCCTTGGGCAAAATCGTCTGGTCATGATTTCCTTCAATTCATCCCAAGTTAAAGTCATAGCATCTTCAACACCTCGTTTGGCCTTCTCTGTATTCCACCAAGTAAGTGCTATTCCATATAAACGACCGGTAGCATATCGCACTTTGCGATCATCGGGGCAATCGCAATTTAGAAAAGTGTTCTCAATTTCTTCAAACCAATGGAGGAGAGCAGTGACGCTTTCAGTCCCTTTGTATTTTGGAGGGTCGCATGATTTGAAATGCTTGTAGGTGCATTTAGTGATATTTGGGGGAGGGTTGATAACGTGTTGATCTTCTTGATTGACAGGATTCGCGGTAAGTGCTTGTTGGACTTGGATTACAATGTTGGGTATTACGGCAGCCATTTGTTGAGCGATTAGGGCAGCCATACGCTCGCGGGCTTTTCCTGCTCTCATCTTCCTACGGGCGAGGCTAGAAGACATCTACAAGGAATACATGTCAAGAGTATGAGTTGGATGCTTTTGGGATCATGGGTCGCACTTAGGAATGAACATTCATAAAGTAATTATAGAAAAATAAATCTACTACATCCATAGGATGTCTTGGGCTTTGCTCGTCATTAGGCCCTACATGCCGCCATACTTCACCTTCGTAATCATGTGGGCCCCCATGAATACCGGGTTTTTCATATGGTTCGCATGTGTTAGCCTGGTTACGTACACTAAAACCCGGAGAAATCGAGAAATATGTATATAACGTGTGAGATTCGGAATGTGTCCAGGTGTAGACACGGTGACACCTCAAAGTGGGTTAGTTCGAACGACGTTTGGTGTGGCATGCTTTGGCCTAATAGGTCCTTCGTACTCTCATCGTTAGTCCCCAGGTAGGCAAATTGGTCCGTTATATTGGATTTATACGAATGCCAACCTAGACAGGACGTTCCGACTACCGGTACTTGTACCCTTCCAGTTACTACATGTCCGTCGCAGAACTTACTTTGATGAGATTTGAAAATTGCAACAAAATCTTTGAATAACAAAAGTATGAAGATGAATTGAATATATGAACATTGAAATATGTATGATGAATATGTATATAAGTATGTATGTTTGACTGTAAGTATAAACAAACATGAAACAAATAAATATCATAAGTTTGTATGTAACCACCTAATCAATTAAAATTTAGGCAAACTATAGTATAGGCTCTAAGGGTCTAATAACCTATCCTATATCCCTATAGTCATGGCTCTGATACCAATCTGTCACACCCCGACCCGCAGCGGAAAAGGTGATCGGGGCATGATTGGGTTATCATCAAAGCTCATGACATTTATTTTAACGTTTCATATTCGTTAATACACTTTAATGGAAAATTACAATCAATATTACATCATGTCCTAAATATCAATCTAGGCTTCATTGTTTTCTTCTAAGGCATTTCCTATGTTTTCCTTGCTTCATCCTGTTCACCTGTATCATGTGTAAAAAGGGTTTTTGGATCAACAAAAAGTTGGCGAGTGAATCCTATGGAAAACATGTGAACAATTTTATTTAATTGATTATAAAATAGAGTGCAACCACACATGAGTAAAAATAGATGTAAACTTATTCCCCAATCAATTTAATATTAAACAATACACACATGAACAATAATGGATCGTTTAGAGGCACGCGTTGCTCAACTCGTCTCTCACGAGGAACTGATGGGCTTAATGAATGACTTTCATATAAGTTGACAAAATGAAATACATAACCACAACAATATAAACAATCTAAGTTTAGATCACAATATGGTATGACACAAGTTTAAATAAACGAGTTAATTATTTTGTGACACATGACACACCCCAAAACATGTAATTAAAAAGGGGGAGTTGTAAGATTCACACACATTGGGTGCGTTCGGTTGATGATGTTGAATGCGCACGAAGTGGTTTTAACCACGAGTGAAATTAACCTAGATAATGGCATAATGTTTTGGTAAGTAAATGGGTTTTATTAATCCATTTTAGTAGGATTGTTGGGTGTATTTTTGTGAGTTTAAGGCTATTTTCTAACCTTAAAAATGTTATTTTTAAGTATTTTTAATTGATTTTTAAATAAAATAAATAAATAAAAATAATAAAAAAATGTTGACTTTTTGACCGTTGACCGTTGACCGTTGACTTTGACTGTTGACCGGTTCGTATGCGTGTATGTGTGCGCTGGGTGAGGCTCGAACCCGAGACCTCCCGTACGCGTGCCCGCAGCTCTACCAACTGAGCTACGTGTCTAACCCGAAATATTTCTGTTTTTAATTATATTTATATACTAATTAGATTAAACTGAAAATCATTTATTTTTAAAAACGATTTATGCGTCGGACCGGTGCGCTCCACAGGTCTCGAACCCGGGACCTGTGGTTTAGGTTAACACACTGTCCACCGCTGGACTGTGTGTTTAACTTGTTATATAATCTGATTTTTATTATACTTATATACAATTAAATAATTTCATTTCTGCCTTATTTAAAAAGCTTAATAATTGTCCGGACCGGTGCGGTAGCCCGGACTCGAACTCGTGTCCTGTGATTAAACATTCACACATTCCACCACTGGACTGTGTGTCTATCTTGGTTATTATTCCCGGTTATTATTAAACTTAACATGTAACAGCAGTGAATCCGGTTCGGTAAAAAAAAGAGCATTTTTATTAAGGCGAGTGTGCGTGGGACATGTATCGAACTCGAGACGTTTACGTGTTTAATGTGCACACAGTCCACCGCTGGACTGTGTGTCTAACCCGAGTTATAACTTGATTTTAATTATACATATACACAACTGAAACTTCGTCTTCTTCGTTGAATTTAACCAGAATCAGAAGTCCGACTGGTTCGATGTTTTAATCATGTTCTTTAGTGTTTTGAGGTTAATTACAGGTGAGATATATAAAAAGAATGAAAGATTTAAGCGTAAGGTATACCGACTGGATTCCTCTGTTTCTCCGGCGAAACTCCGGTGACAGCAGAAACTTCCGGCGACGTGTGTCCTGCGGCAGAGAGTCTTCAGCAAGCTTGAAATGGATGTGAGTGACTTCGGTATAAGCTCTGGGGGTTCAGTAAGGCTCAGAAGTGAAGGGTTCGGTTTTCCAGCGATGTACAGAACTTTTCCGGCGAGTGGAATTACGTCGGTTAAAGGTGCGGTTTTGAGCGAAAAAGCTTGCAGAGGTTCGAGGAGATATTTATAGGGCAGGTCATCGATGAATTTGGTCCGATTTCCGACTTGATTCGTCGGTTAGAAACTCTCCGGCGGTTATAACTTGTGTCGCGGACTCAGGCGTCGGTTATAACCGATGATGAGTTTAAAGTTTACGTCAAGAATAAAAGAAACCGTCCAATCTCGCGAGATCGTCGGGATTTCCGACGACTGCAATTGGGCGCGTCGGTATTTGAATTCGAGATTTATTTTATGTATTAATTGTCTCTAATAATAAACAAGAATCATCAGTGGCGCAGTGGTTGAACGGCTGAGTGTTAAGTCTTTGACTCGCTGGCTGACCCGGGTTCGAAACCTGGCAGCAGCATTTTATTTTTAAATCACTATTTTTAAGACTTTTTCAAATCAAACTTTTATAACCCAAAATACTTATTAATTATGTGTCGTTTAAAATTATTTTGGGCATTAAATACGCCACGAAATTTTTAACTGATTGTTCGGTTATTAAACGGAGCGGGTTTGGTAAATCCGGTTTTTGACGGATGTTACAACCCAAACCGAATCCCCTTCTCAACCCATTGCTAAGAGAAAACGAGATGGGCAAATTTTCGCTGTCACCCAACGCAATCAACCAGCTTCACAAGTTGTACCCCTCCAAGCTATCACAATCACTCAAGTAGCATCCAACTCAACTTACCCAAACAAGAAACCTTACATTGGACCTCACCCTCAATGCAACACCTGTTTTTATCACCATCCACCTACCTTCCCTTGTCGACTATGTGCGAATTGTGGACGCTATGGTCATTTGAGCAAGGTTTGCCGCACCTCTCAAAACCAAACCTCACCCCCTACTCAAAACATGATCCAAACATATCAACAACCCCAATACCCCATGTTTCCATATGTTCGAGCTTGTTTTAATTGTGGCGACCCTACCCACTTTAGAAACACGTGCCCTCGATTGGTTAACATAATAAACGCCCAAGCTCAAGCAAACCCAGTTAACCAAGCAAATCAAGCAAACCCAGCTCCACCACCAGCAAGATGAAGAGTTTACAACATCAACGCCAATCCTGTTGAAGATAATAACGGCCCAAACGAACCACCCAACTAGTTTTCTTCACCAAAAATCAAGATTCAACTCCAACCGCTTAGTTTTTATGTTTTCTTTATGTTATCTCAATCTTCACGTATCTCAATTATAAATTGGAAATTATCCAAGAATCTTAATGCGAATTACTATTTCAGTTCTGTTTTATACTCATTGATTTAACATTCATATCATCATACCTCACGACGTATCTCAGTCTCATCATTTAAAGAAGTTGGGTTGTGTCTCATTTTTACCTAGACTAACCCCTTCATCATAACAAACGAGAGAGGTACTATCATCATTCAATCATGTATACCTTCAGATTGGAGACTCAAGTTTCGGTTGTTGTGCTTGTTTATGTTTTAGAGTCACATAGAACTAATCATAAATTACTGATAAAGCCAATGAAAATTTGACAAGAATATGGTGGATACGCCGCTGGTACTTCCTATATATAAGTATTCTTGCCAAAGGATCAGAGGCATTGTCAGGCGGTTATGAGAAGTTTCATGTAGGATTTAGTAATGTCATGGTTGAAGTTTGTTTTATACTCACTGATTTTAGCATTCATATCATCATACATCTCAACGTATTTCAATCTCATCATTCAAAGAAGTTGGGTTGTGTCTCACTTCTACATAGACTAATCTCTTCATCATAACAAACGAGAGAGGTACTGTCATCATTCAAACATGTATACCTTCAGAATTTAGACTCAAGCTTTGGTTGTTGTGTTGTTTATGTTCTAGAGTCACATAGAACTAATCATAACTTACTGATAAAGCCAATGAAAATTTGACAAGAATATGGTGGATACGCCGCTGGTACTTCCTATATATAAGTATTCTTGCCAAAGGATCAGAGGCATTGTCAGGCGGTTATGAAAGGTTCCATGTAGGTTTTAGTGGTAGAAGTTTTGTTTTAGGGTATAACCTTATCTTTCCAAACGTATCAAAACTCTTGTGCATGAAATCATACTTAGTGAATCAACTCTGTTTATCCATGTTCCGTATTCTTATACTTTAGGCATCAAAAAGCGATTCCTGTAACAGGGTATTCAACCCTTACTAGGAACGTTACCGCCTCAAATAAGATTTAAACTCTCACCCTCTTCTAAGTATGTAATTGCCAAAACTACCCTCCTTTTGAGTCAAACATACCACTACTTAAATTTCGGGACGAAATTTCTAAAAGTGGGGGATACTGTAACATCCGTCAAAAACCGGGTTATCCAAACCTGCTTCGTTATTAATCAAATACCCAGTTATAATTTTCCGTTGTATATTTATCGCCCAAATTAATTCTAAACGATACATAATTAATAAATATATTAAAATTTAAAAACTAGAATTTATAATTTCTAAGAAATACTGAATAAAAAAAATAAATGGGATAGCCGGGTTTCGAACCCGGGTCTCCATCGAACCCACACGCAACACACCATTGCGCTACACACACATTTGGTAATAACCAGAAAGCAATTTAGTTTTATATAGAAACAAACATAAAAAAACCTGCAAGTTCAAATTCGCAAAAATACCGGTAACTGATGAAAACTAAACTTTTGCAATCAACCCAAATTGACGTTTTCCTGACGATTAAACGAGTGTAACTGATTTCCAACATCAGTTATAACTGAAAACCAGGATCAATTGAATTGAAAACTGAGAGAAATCAGCGGCCTTTAAAAATTGAAACCGAAAATCCTTGTCGGACATAACACTATAAATACAAACCCATTCGCTTCCCAGTCTGAACGCACACACCCACTCGATCATCTCTCAGAAGTTTCTGTTAAAGTTTGGCCATCAGTTTTGTTCCGAGTCGTCGGAACCTCGCCGGAAAACCGAATCTATTCCATTATTGCCTTACTCTAAAAATAGGACTGTTAGAGCTTCGACAGAAGTCACCCACACTCACCTCAAACTCCCTGTAAAGCCTCTGTCGCAAATCAAGCTTCGCCGGAAAAAAATTGGAACTCGCCGGAGTTGGTAACTGGAATCATCAAAGTGCTGTTCTCCAGAGGGTATGAACCTTTAAAACCTTTTTACGTTCATATTTAATTCCGTAATTCGTAAACCAGTAATCAGAATCGATTAGATAAAGATAACAGTCGGATTTTTGGTTTCTGGGTAATGTTTAGGAAGAAGATGAAGTTTTGCCTAGAAAATAAGTATATTTAAACATGATGTTTTAACCAGGTTAGACACACAGTCCAGCGGTGGACTGTGTGCGATTATAAAGCATACGTCCCGGGTTCGAGTTCTGTTTGTGTTCCGATCCACTGAAATAATATACCCTTTTTATATAAAAGCCAAATCCTGAAACATGTAATAAGTGTATAAGTATAATAAAAACCGGAATACTAACCAGGTTAGACACACAGTCCAGTGGTGGACTGTGTGCAAAAACATTAAGCACGTCGCGGGTTCGAGTCCAGGCTCCCGCACCGGTTCGACAGTTTAAATCCTTTTTAAAATTTAATAATTTTTGAATAATCTAAATAGTATATAAATATAATTAAAATCAGAAATATTTCGGATTAGACACGTAGCTCAGTTGGTAGAGCTGCGTGCACGCGTACGTGAGGTCACGAGTTCGAACCTCACTCAGCGCACATAATAAACACAATCAGACCGGTCAACAGTCAAATTCAACGGTCAAAGTCAACGGTCAACATTTTTTTTATTTATTTATTTAATCAGAAAATTATTTAAAAATACTTAAAAATAATATTTTTAAAGTTAGAAAATGTCCTTAAACTCACAAAAATAAATCTAGAAATCCTATTAAGGTTATGAATTAAAATTATTAATCTCAAATAAAATCCATTTATTTACCGAACCACTATGTTATTATTTAGGTTAGTTTCTCTCGTGGTTAAATCCAAATTCGTGCGCATTCATCATCAATCCAAGAAACGCAACCACTGTGAGTGAATTCTTACAAATTCCCCTTTTTATTCATGTTTTGGGGTGTATCATGTGTCGCTTAAATTAATTCGCTTATTCAAACTCGTGCTATACCATTATATGATCTAAACTTAGAATGTAAATATTGTTTGTTGTGATGTATTATATATTGTCAAGTTGTATGCAAATTATTTATTAGGCCCATCAGTTCCTCGTGGGAGACGAGTTGAACAACGCGTGCCTCAAAAACATTCATTAGGCCCATCAGTTCGTTGAACAACGCGTGCCTCAAAACTCATTCATTAGGCCCATCAGTTCCTCCTGCGAGACGAGTTGAACAACGCGTGCCTCAAAACAATCATTTGTTGTATGTGTGTGCAATATTTAATATTATGTGTTTTGTGAATAAATTTACATCTACGTTTACTCATATGTGGTTATGCACTTTATTTTATAATCAATACAATAAACACGTTTAAATGTTTTCATAGGATTCACTCGCCAACTTTTTGTTGACCCAAAAACCATTTTTACACATGATACAGGTGGACAGGATGAAGCAAGGAACACATAGGAAATTGCCTTAGAAGAAAAATAATGAAGTCTAGAAAGATGTATAGAACATGTTGTACTTGTATGATTTGATTGTATGATCTCCTTTAAATTGTAATAATAAATATGAAACATTATAATAAATGTCATGAGATTTGATGAAAACCCAATCATGCCCCGATCACCTTTTTCCGCTGCGGGTCGGGGTGTGACAACTGGTGCCGATAATTGTTTTGTATAGTTAGAATTCGAAAAGGTTTTAAAATGTAAATGCACTAAATTCCCAAAGACTTTTGATGTCGAAGTCGCCACCGGAAGAATCGTTACCGTTATCTCCGTCCTACGTGGTTGTTCTCTCGATCTCAACAACCACATCTTCTCGATCAATCTCATAACTATCCAGTTAGGTAGCTTCGATATCATAGTAGGCATGGATTTTCTTCGTGAAAATCATGCTGAAGTTGTATGCTTCGATAAGATGATTTGCTTTCCTCTCTCAAACGGTGATCAACTCAATGTTTACGGTGAAACTCCCTCAAAGAAATTGATGCTTTTGTCATGTACTCGAGCACACAAATGTTTGCGAAAGCAATGTGTTGCTTTCCTAGCCCATATCGTGAACCCGGAGAAAGAAAAGAAAACCTTTAAAGACGTCCTCGTTGTTCGTGAATTTCCTAAGGTCTTTCCCAGTGATTTACTCGGTTTACCCCCTACTCGTGATGTCGAATTCCGGTGCTACTACAGTTGCTAAAGCTCCTTATCGTCTCGCACCATAAAAATGCGCGAGCTATCAAGCCAACTTCAAGAGCTTCTTGATAAAGGTTTCATACGCCCACTTCACCTTGGGGCGCACCCGTTCTTTTTGTGAAAAAGAAAGATGGGACGTTCCGAATGTGCATCGATTATCGTGAGCTTAACAAACTCACGATAAAGAACCGCTACCCTCTTCCTCGTATCGACGACTTATTTGATCAGCTTCAAGGTGCTACTTGTTTTTCCAAGATCGATTTACGTTCCGGCTATCATCAGATAGTGTGTTGGAAGAAGATATCCCGAAAACCGCCTTTCGTACTCGCTATGGCCATTTCGAATTTGTGGTCATGCCTTTTGGTCTTACCAATGCACCCGCGGTCTTCATGGATTTGATGAACCGTGTGTGTAAAGCTTTCTTAAATTGTTTTGTCATTGTGTTTATTGATGACATCCTTATCTACTCGAAGTCGAGAGACGAACACGCGCGCCATCTCCGTTTAGTCCTCGAACTTCTTCAAGGCAATCTCCTTTATGCTAAATTCTCTAAATGTGAATTCTGGCTCGAAGAAGTCCAATTTCTCGGCCACATCGTTAATAGTCAAAGAATTCACATCAACCCTGCAAAGATCTAAGCCGTCAAGAGTTGGATTATGCCGAAGAATGCATCCGAAATCCGTTCCTTTCTTGGATTGGCGGGTTACTACCGTCGATTCATCGCCGACTTCTCTAAAATCGCCGTTCCGCTTACCGCTTTAACTCATAAAGACAAATCTTTCGTTTGGGAAACTCAAACAAGAGGAAGCCTTTCAAACTCTCAAGCGTATGCTATGCAACGCTCCCATACTCGCTCTTCCCTACGGAAACGACGATTTCGTTGTTTATTGCGATGCCTCTAATCTTGTTCTTGGTTGTGTTCTCATGCAATGAGACAAGGTTATCGCGTATGCATCTCGAGAACTCAAGATCCACGAGAAAAACTACATGACCCACGATCTTGAACTCGGTGCAGTTGTTTTTGCATTGAAGATATGACGACACTACCTTTATGTAACTAAGTGTACGGTCTTCACCGACAACAAGAGCTTACAACATATCTTTAATCAAAAGGAACTGAATATACGCCAACGCGGATGGGTTGAACTTCTCAACGATTACGATTGTGAGATACGCTACCATCCCGGAAAAGTAAACGTCGTTGCCGATTCTCTAAGTCGACGAAGCTATGTGTATAGTGTTCGTGACTCTCAAGCTTTGAATAATCTTGAAATTTTGATTCGCTTAGCTCAGTTTGCTTGTTTTAACGAGCATACCCTGCAAGCTGAAATGAAATGTGGTGCCGAAACTCAACTTGTTGTCAAACCTAATGGTATTTATTACTATCTCGACCGTATTTGGATTCCTAGCCGTGATAATCTTCGAGAATTGCTAATGACTGAAGCTCATAAGTCTCGATATTCCATTCACCGCGGAGCCGACAAGATGTACCAGGACCTTCGTCCTAAGTACTGGTGGCCGGGCATGAAAAAGGATATCGCGTTTACGTCTCAAAATGCTTAACCTGCTCGAAGGTTAAAGCCGAGCATCAAAGGCCTCTGGCTTACTCGAACAACCCGAAATCCCGATGTGGAAATGGGAGAGTATAGCTATGGACTTCGTTACGAAACTCCCTCGCACTTCCTCTGGTCACGATAGCATTTGGGTTATCGTTGATCGTCTTACCAAATCCGCGCACTTTATTGCTATACAAGAAGACTTTAAGGTAGAACGATTAGCACGAATCTATACCGATGAGTCATTTGTTGACACGGGACGCCTTGTGACATCATCTCTGCCCGCGATGGTCGCTTTACCTCGCGTCTCTAGGAGCCTTTTCAATCCGCTCTTGGTACTACTCTCAACCTCAGTACCGCTTTTCACCCATCAAACCGACGGTCAGTCTGAGCGCACGATCCGCACCCTCGAAGACATACTTCGTGCATGCATCATAGACGGTGGTAATTGGGATATGCATTTACCTTTAATTGAATTCTCGTACAATAATAGTTATCATACCAGTATACAAATGGCTCCTTTTGAGGCACTGTATGGAAGAAAATGTTGATCGCCTATTGCATGACACGAGATCGGAGAAGCACAAATCACCGGTCCCGAGCTAATTCAAGAAACGACAGACAAAATCCTCCAGATCAGAGACAATCTCTTAAGAGCTTCAGAGTCGTCAAAAGAGTTACGCCGATAAAGCGCCGCAAGCCCCTACAATTCAAAGTGGGAGATCACGTTCTCCTAAAGGTTGCACCTTGGAAGGGAGTGATCCACTTCGGGAAGAAAGGAAAGCTAGAGCCACGATACGTTGGTCCCTTTAAAATTCTAGAAAGAATTGGCAAAGTGGCCTACCGACTCGAATTACCGGAGGAACTCAACAACGTCCATCCTACTTCCACGTCTCAAACCTCAAGAAATGTCTCGCTGAAGAAAATCTCCATGTACCTCTCGAAGATCTGCAAATCAACGAGACTCTACATTTTGTGGAAAAGCCCATCGAGATTATGGACCGAGAAACCAAGAAACTAAGGCGCTCTCGCATCCCTATCGTGAAGGTTCGATGGGAAGGCAAACGCGGTGCCGAGTTCACTTGGGAATTGGAAAGTGACATGAAGGCTAAATATCCACATCTCTTTGTTACGGCCACTACTTAAATTTCGGGACAAAATTTCCTAAAGTAGGGGAGACTGTAACAACTCTAAAATTTCGTTGTTATTTTGTTTTATTTCGTTTATTCCTAATTACTCCGAGATTTGTTTATAAGAAAGTTATGTTAATTAAATTATGTTGATCTACAGTTATATCGCATCTAATCGATTATTAAACGCATCGCTAATTTAATTGCAATCACAAGTAGTTATACTACTATACGAGCCAAGTGTGTTATTGTTTAATAAACACTTGTGCCATCGCATCGCAAATCGCAGTTAATTATGTGGAATTATGTTTTATGTGTGTATATTTGTTTATGTTTTGGTTGCAATCGCTGTCGCAACGCTCTCACACGCACGAATCGCTAAATCGCACTATTATATCAATTATAACGCTTAATATATCAATCAAATACAAACCGAATCGCCAAACGAACTCGTTAACGCGAAATAATCGAACAAAACTTGGCCGCTAGGTCAAGTTCGGCCGAACTTGTATATCACAAGTTCGCCTGAACTTGTCTAAGCCATCAGAATATCCATTTTATAGCAAGTCCGCCCGGACTTGGTCCTAACACTAAGGAAAATAACGCTAATTGAACAATTCGACTTGTACAAGTTCGCCGAACTTGATGTCTGATCACTCATTTCTCACTCCACCTATAAATACTCAGCCCCATTCTCTCATTTGAACTTGCTGCAAGTTCGCTCGGAGCTCCCCAAAACAAAACCCTTTGCTTTCTAAGTAAAATTCAACCCGTTTTCAACTAAAACAACAACGTTTTACAACGATTTTGCACAAGGCTATGCCTTCGTTTTCATCAAACCTCTTCTGTTTACAAAAAATCTTCATCTTTTTCTATAAAACTTCTGTCTTTCACACAGATCTACTCTTAGATCTGAGTAAACCTTTTAAATCATCGATTTTTACACAATATTCGGACTAATGACGTATGTTTCGTTCACTTTGAAGTGGAACGAGGCGTTGTCTAGCAAGATCTCAGATCCGGAAGCACAACGACGAAAACGTCACTTTACACAAGCTGGACTAACCCGTACGAACCTTCAAGTTCGCTAGGATTAGCCCGGTTTCGGTAAAATGGCTAAACTCGCTCCAAAAGACCTCTCCAGCCTAAGTTTTACTCAGTGGCTTAGGTTGGAGGGATGGACACTCGATTCCTCAGCAAACGACGCGAAAACGCACGATTTGGATGCCAAAACAGCCAAGTTCGCTCAGAAGACATCAAGTTCGCTCGAACTTGTCATCAGATTGGTGACCAAGTTCGCCCGAACTTGATCAAATGTGATAACAAACACACAAGTTCACCCGAACTTGTTGTACTTCGTTCTCCTTACCAAGCACACAAGTTCGCCCGAACTTGTGCTCCCTTCAAGAGTAATAGCACAAGTTCGCCCAAACTTGTACTCCAGGGTACAAGTTCGGTCGAACTTGTCTGCTGTTCTCTCAACCGTTAACCATTTCAGCAATTCGGAAGACGATGCACTTATGTTCGCTTACAAGCTGATCCGGCACTCTACCCGCGACTCCTCGCAGATCCCTGTCTCATCTCTCAAAACGCACCCATAGTGAGTATGCTTGAACCCTTTTACCTTTAACGCACTTTTGGGTGTCACATATGTTCGTATATCAAAACACATCACACAACTCTCAAACGCTTATTTGCAACCCGCTGAATTACATGACTACACGTGAAATCTGCTGAATTGTATGTATTGCTTGATTGCTTGTACGCCACCCTTAACATGATAGTATACTAGAGGTGACCCGCCACCCGGAGGCCCGGAGTTGTTAAGGCTCGCACTTTTATCGCATTTATTTTCTCTTTTAGGATGTGAACGTTTGTTTCATGCCTCGATGAATCGCGGTTTTGTTGGTTTACTTGAATCTAGTAGTTACATAGTTCACAACTCTTACGTATGTCATGCGGTGTATGCTAAACGCTTTTATATCTATTATGTACGCAAACCTGTATGCTCACCCTTACTTAATTGTATTGACGTTTTATTTTAACATATATGGTAGGTTGAGGATATTGCTTTGGACGCTTAGATTTAGGTTTTTGCTTTAGAAAATCATGTAATAAAATCTTGGGATTTTTGAATCGGATGTTATGTTTAACAGATTGTTTTGAAGTTTGTAATGATTGTTTGAGGATTATATGAGTTCGATAGTATGGGATGTTGAATATTGATTATTTTCTTTATAATTGTTATGGAATCTCTTGATCAATCTGATTCGCCTAGTGTCGCGCCCCGATGATTCCGCCATTGGTTGAGGTGTGACACATGTGGTGGCGATGATAGAAGGTTGTGATGGGGTGGGTGGTGGAGGTGGTGGTGGACGATGAAAATGACAAAAAATGACAAAAGTTAGGGACTAAAATACTAGAAAACAAAATGTTTGGACTAAAATGGCAAGAAAAAAACTATTTGGACTAAAGTGGCAATTTTGGTCAAACCTCAGGGACTAAAATGACAATTTACTCTTTCAGTTTTGATCGATGGAGATGGAATACTGAAAGTCGCTACTCGCTAGGTTAAAACTGGGGAGTAAACATGTAGACAACCTGATAAAAAGTGAAAATCCAAACCCAAAAACTAACCTCGGCCGCACCGGTATAGCGGTTCAAACGGTATACCGGATTTTATTGGTGGTACAAAGTCGATATCGTTTGCCCTACTTACCATGGTGTTCCGTACCACTTTTACATCGGCACCAGTAATACCGGTATAACCAACCGGTATTTACATGTTTTTGAAACATTGCACAAGACTACCCTTCTTCTCGAAAGTTTCGCGGGGACTACTTTATGACCACGATGGAGGATCGTCCATAGAGGGTACGTGTATGTTTATATATTTCTAAAGACATTATATAAAAAAAATATAAGAATATAACTTACGGTGCAATCATATTATTTGCAAAATTAAAGAAAAGAGCAAAATGCACAAAACGTCCTTTATCTTTCCTAAAACTTGCAGGTTTCATCTTTAATGTTTGAATCTTGCTAAAAACATCCTTCTAGTTTATTTTTGTTACGGGTTCAATCCTTTACAGCTAACCACGTTATTTTCTTTAGTTAAGTTCCCTGACATGGAAAAAAATGGTTTTGAGATTTTTTGTGGGTTTTATAAGAAGATCAACCAAAATGATGAATATACCCTCACATACAGGGGCGGACCTGGCATACAACAAGCCGTAGCACGGGCTACGGCTCAACTTTGTTCGTAGTGTAAAAAAGAAAAATTCTTTTGGTTTATACAAATGATACCCCAAAACAACTACGAGGACACCCCTAGACAAAGGTTACAAAAATATTTCTTTCTGTTTTTATGAAATGAAATTTAGTTCGCCGGAAATAATGAATTCCAGTCAGTGAAACTTGCGCGGCAATTTGTTACTACAATGAATAAGATGAAGTTCTTATATATATATAATATATATAATATTACTTTGGATTGTAAAAAGGTAACACTAGTCTGCAAAGTCAGAAAGTCACGTAAAGTTAAACTTTATTTTATTATTATTATTATTATTATTATTATTTTGGTGTTTTGAACGAACAAAATATAATTTACTAGCTATTTACTTTATTTTGAACATTACTTTTTCTTTTTTATTTTGTTTATTATCTTTTAACCTTTACTGTCATTTTACCTAAACGATAGTTCTTGATAATTCTTTTTATTTCTAAACAACAAAAAGGTGAAACATGAAAATAATACAGAAAAGAAAAGCCACTAAAATAGTTTTTTTAATATATAATTTAATAAATAAATTGCCTTTACTCAACTGTAAAGTTAATATTATATATATATAGAGAGAGAACGTATAACGTACAAAATGATTTAACATACCGGGTATATTCGTCACCAATAACGATACCAGTTTTTCTCCATTTTTGGTACCGGTTTAGTACCAAACGGGTACCATGCTCATCCATAGTGGTGCACATTAATAAAAGATGAACATTATATATATATATATTCACTAGTCACGCAAAGCTCCTAAGGCTTTCGAATTCTCAGGGATAACCATAGGTAAAAGAAAAAATTAATAGCCTATTTTTACTAGTCGCGGGCCCTTTGGGACCCTCAAATTCTCAAGAATAGATCTAGGTAAAAAAATTAGGATACTGTGAATTTTTTTCTAGTTCCGCTACTACTTACATGTTATCATGTTAGGAACTTAACTAAAGAAAATAATGTGGTTAGCTGTAAAGGATTGAACCTTTGTACCAAAAATAAGCATAAATGATGTTTTTAGTAAGTTTTAAACATTAAGGATGAAACCTACAAATTTGAGGAAAGATAAAGGACGTTTTGTGCATTTTACTTTTAAGAAAATATTATTATTATTATTATTATATATATCAGGGAAATGCAGGAAAGTCAAATTCTAGACTTCACGGTAAGGCCACTCGGTGTGGGGGTCGTCCAGGCCCGGCGGACGCCCCTCAACACCATTTCGGGTGGGCCGACGGCGTCTTCACCGTCACCTCCAAGACGTTGAGGACGGGGCTGCTTCTTCTCACATGTTGTGTGTTGATAATGTATGATGAAGACACATACAGCACCTCCTCAACGTCTTGAGTGACGTGATAGTCGCCGTCGGCCACGAATGGTGTGAGGGGCGTCCCGGCAGGCGGCTGACGACCAGATCAGATTAGAGAAACCTTTGATGTGAGACTTAAAGAACTCGGCCCCGTGCGATTTTCAACCCCATTTTTTCACACACCTAGATTAAAACGTTAGAAAACACTGCCGTAAAAAAATTTAAAAAATAATTTCGAAGTGGGTTTTTCGGGCTCTTGCAGTGGCTGTAAAAAGGTGATGACATAAGCATGACATCACCTTTTACAGCATTTACGGCTGTCGTAAATAAAAAAACAATCTTTTTATTTTTTGGAAAAGTTGATTTTTTTTAGGATTTTGGTAAAAAGATTTTTTGAAAAAACTTTCGTAAGGCCGAATTCTCTAAGTTCTCACAACTCGTATGAGTTTTCATTTTACCCTAACGCTATATATATATTAGGCTCATCATCCATTTCCTTAGGTCCATCCTTATTGCCTCATCCTCACACCCATCCTCGTGGCTAAACATCCTTTGAAGACTACCCTCCGCCAACACCGAGTAGCCTAAGTAGACATCAAACATCCAATCTGGCTAGTGTAGTTTGCTTTTTCTAAACCATAATTCACAGTTCAACTCAAAGCTTTCATCAAAACCGAACCAGACAGTCGGCCAGACTTGAGATCCATCCTTATTTCTTTACCAAGTTTTTGTTATATTTCTTAATTTAAACATTATTAGCAAAAAAAAAAAAAAAAGAAAGAAAGAAAGTATATTCATGATCCACATTTGGACATGAATTCCATTTCTAATAATAAACTTTGCCTCAAAAAAATAAAATTTTATTTAAATTCAAAATGAAATTACAACAGTGTTCATGACAAAATCCACATATAAACAGTTGACCAAGCTGTAAGTGCAAAAGCAGCAGTTAAGTAAGTCCACATCATAAGCATTGCACACTCCTCTTGCCCAACGCAAAACAACTGTGCCATTGTACCTGCATTTTCCATTCAAATCACTTCTCTTTAAAACTAACTTTTGTTTGACTTTCACAAGTCAAAAGTCCATGTTTGACTTTCACACGTCAGAAGTCAGAGATTGCTTACTGATATTCACACCAGGGGGCAGAGCAAACATGATCAACAACACAAACCTAAAGAGCGGATCCGGTGGAAGCAACCCCATCATTTTCGCCAAATTGATCACACCAATGCCAATGACGGGAAGAATCAGGTAACGCACGATGATAACCGTGATGATGATTGTGGGCCCCACACTTGCCTTTCGTAAACCTATCAAAATATAACACTTTAAAATCGAACTCGTTTTTATACATTTAATTTAAAGCCCATTTGTGTACCTTGTGTGAGGTTGCCTCCTAGTATAAGAGTGAGACAAGGTATCGTTACCATCCCTATGGCAACAGAAACAATAAACATATTAATAAAAATATATTATTTTTGTAGAGGTTTTAATGGTAAAAATTTTTTTAATATTGGTCACCCGAGTAATGTCATGGAGTCTTGGACCACTCGTAAAGGAGCTTTTTCACCGACTAAAAGGTTTTTTACCCACGGGATTGCCCCAAACACGAGCCCTGCAAACTAATGAACGGTTATTGCAATATTGTGTCGTTGGGTACGGAATCATATGTATAGATTTGCAGATAGAAAATTATTAAATTTCTTAGGTAATGTTTGGTAAATGTGTTCATATGTCGAATGTAACAGTGTAATGGTAAACAACACGAGTATGTAAATAACAGATCTTACATGGATCATCTTAAGTTGTTTAAAACCTCGTAAATCGATAGAATGATATACTTACAGAGCCAAGGGTCGGGGGAGCTAGAAGTTGCTCTAGAATTTTCTTTAACATTTCTACAGATTGATCTGAAAACGACCCGTCTTTTTTCTCTTCCTTCTCCGCAGATCCTTGATGCGCAATCTACAAATCATGAAGACAAAAACAAGTTAGATTCAGAAACATACATGAAGAAATTCAAGCGGCTGGAATGCCGGATGCTTACACATTGGTTTTCTGTATCATCGTTACTGAAGTTTGATGAAGGCATGATTCTATCAATATGATCATGATATTCCTTATTTAAGAGACGTGTGTTTTTATTTGCATCCAAGTCCGTATTTGCTTCGTTCGAAAATTTCCCAATTTCTTTCATTGCATTGTACTTCAAAGCTGAGCCTTGGATCATCTGGTAGGTACATGTCCATGTGTAAAAACTACCCAACTGCACAAAACCATTTCATAATGATCAATGCGTTTTTCTTGATCAAGGGTAGTTTAGACATTTTACTGATAGTAAACGCTTCTAGAGGATTATATCTATACTTGTATTCAACAACCAAGAATGCGCTAACCACTAGGGTGGTAATCATTACCCATTTTTTAAATAGTGGGTTGATTTGGGTAAGAAGTATTTGCATATGGGTTCATTTTGGTCCATTCCAATTATACAACGGGTCAATATGAGTATGCTCATATTATACAACGGGTCAAATGGGTATGCTCATCTTATACAACGGGTCTAATGGGTATGCTCATATTATACAACTGGTCAAATGGGTATGCTCATCTTTTATACAATGGGTCAAATGGGTATGCTCATATTATACAGCGGGTCAAATGGGTATGCTCATATTATAAAACGGGTCAAATGGGTATAAAACTTGCTAATTTAAAACGCGTCCCAATGAGTCAGCACTATCCACGGCCATTGTTTGTTGTCGCCGCAAGCCCACCACCTTCACCCGTCACCACTAACCACCATAAGAATAATATAGTGGGTGAACCTATTTAGATATTTTTCCATTATGATCAGAAACCGTTTTGACCCTGAACCAATTTTGCTCAGTTTCAGTTTTGACCCAAACCCATTTTGTCAATAACCTACTTTGACCCGAACCCGTTCCATTACCCCAACCAAGCTTACTTACCGCCATGGAGAAGGATGCATATGAGAGTCCCTTAGCCTTACAGACATTGTGATCCCCAAATGGGCTGCCATCGTCAGTGCATATTGCGGGAACCATTATCAACAGAAGGTTTGCAAAATTTCCTAAATTTTCCAACAAGATTACAAATGAAAAAAAAAATAGAAAAGAATATATGACGTTTTTGTCTCAAATTAATCTCTCTCTAAACGGGGCCCACCCACGATTGTGCATTTGTTACTCCTTAAACAGTTCGACCCATTTAAAAAACAGAACAAAGTATATATTTTATAAGGTCAACCCGTCAACCCATTTCCAACCAGTTTAACCTGTTTTATTACAAACTGTATTACAACCCGCTAACCTGACATGATTTTCATATGTAGATTGAAACCAAAAGGCTAAATGTCTAAACAAATATTACTGAATTTACCTGTTGAACACATGGCTATTATGAGGCCTTCTAAATGAGGCTTTGGTTTGATCAGTTTTACTGCTACCCATCCCAGTATTCCTCCAGATAAAAATGTTATTCCAATATTTATTGGCATAAACCACCTACACAAATGATATACTAGCACATTAAAAAGTTGAAACGATATATAAGTTATACATGAAACAATAACTTGCAATATCATTGTCGAATAAGGTGCACATTCAATACATAACCTTTTTAACTGCATAAATACTTATACATGGTGCTACCTGTTGTAGTGGGATAAAACAAGTATTTACACAGTTCTTACAATTCTCTACTTAAAAAATATTATGTATTGAACGACCCGACGTGGAATAAAACCAATATTTTTCCTCAAATTTTGTAGATATTATGAGCAACGAAAGTAAAGGTTGGTTTCAAAATAATTTCCAATATTACGATTAATCCAAATATATATATATATATATATATATATATATATATATATATATATGTATATATATATATATATATATTTAGAAATTTTACCATGAGATAATGTCTTCAAAGGTGACAGTCTCAACAAGGCTTGCAAAAATAAGGGAAGGTGTAAATACCACAAACACAATCTGCAAATATAAAAGATTTTTACAACCATCATTCCAGGATTAAAAGGTAAACATTTTTTATCTTACTAATTTCCATCTAAAATTCAATAAAGAGTAAATTGCACAAAACGTCCTTTATGTTTTCTCAAACTTGCAGGTTCCAGCCTGAATGTTTAAAACTTGCCAAAAACAACCTTTACGTTTATTTTTGTTGCCGGTTCAGTCCTTTATTACTAACCAAGTTAATTATCTCAGTTTATTTCCCTCACATGCCTAACATGTGAGGGTATATTCGTCATTTTGTTTCCTCTTCTTATAAAACCCTCAAAAAACACATCACCTCCTCCACCGACACCACCTCCTCTGCCACCACCTCCACCTCCGACACCACCTCCTCTGCCACCACCTCCACATTCGACAAAACCCCCAAAATCCCCAAATAACTCCGCCACCATCATCTTCAACTGCCACCACCACCACCGCCACCTGATACATCATCACCGTAGGGTTAGGGTTTCGGTTTGAGATTGTGGACCGATGATGTTTGTTGGAGGATATGGAGATGCAGAGGCGAAATTGCGGGGATAATTATTGGAATTTGCAGTCGAATTGGGGGGTTTTGATGGAATCACCACCACCATCATCTTCAACTGGGTTTTTATTATTATTACTTTTCACAATTCTCCAAAAGATTCCTTCATCTTAATCGCCGATTGAAGAAGAAACCGACGTTCGATCGCCGTTTCATTCAAGCAAACAGAACGAACGATTCGACTATTATTATTTAACCTTAAATCACTATGAATTCTTCATCATCTTCGCGTTGGATTGTTTGATCTGAGATCTAGATAGATCGTTTGTTAAAGCATACAGATCTGTCGGTGTTAACTTTTGCTTGAAGATTGACGGAATCACCGACGGTTATTTGTTCGAATCAGTTACAAGATAAAGGAGGCGTTGTGTTTTAGGTTTCTTTTTTATCGGCAGATTGAAGATGAATACAGGTATTGAACGAAGGTTTTTATATTTTTTTGTAGTGTTTTTAGGTTTTTTTGTTGATTGAAGAAGAGGATTCGAGGCTGTTTGATTGCGTCATATAACTATCTGATGGATCTAAGTTTTCAGAGATCAGATCTGATACATATAATGGTTTCTGGATGTGTTTACTAAAGATTCTTCGTTTACACAATTATTTGATGATTTGGAAACCCTAATTATGTTCGTTACGGTTTAAATCTCGTGATCCTGAAGGATTAATGAACGCTTGTTTCTACATAGGGCGTATACTCACGAGAAACCGCATAAACTTTTGATTTTGACTCGTTTAATCGAACGTCGTCTTGACTTTGATTCGACCTGTGATGTTTCACTACTTGTTTGTAGAAGAACATATCGAATCTTGTGTTGAGGATTGGGATAAGAAGAATTATGGATCTGTCTTGATCTATAAAGAACTAATTGGAGGGTTGGATCAAACGTCTCATCATTTGTTAATAATCTGATTTGGCTTGTAAATATGGTTCTCCAGATCTATAATATTGTCCATATGAAGTATGGACAGATATTTCAAGAACTCAATGAAGTAAAAATCTTTTGATGGGTTTTGCAGTCGAATTTAGGGATGTATCAGGTGAAGGTGGAGGTGGTGGCAGAGGAGGTGGTGTCGGAGGTGGAGGTGGTGGCAGAGGAGGTGGTGTCGGTGGAGGAGGTGATGTGTTTTTTGAGGGTTTTATAAGAAGAGGAAACAAAATGACGAATATACCCTCACATGTTAGGCATGTGAGGGAAACAAACTGAGATAATTAACTTGGTTAGTAATAAAGGACTGAACCGGCAACAAAAATAAACGTAAAGGTTGTTTTTGGCAAGTTTTAAACATTAAGGCTGGAACCTGCAAGTTTGAAAAAACATAAAGGACATTTTGTGCAATTACTCTTCAATAAAATATCTACCATGTTAATTAAGCTTAAATGGCTATCACCATTATTTACTTCTTAAATAAAGTAATGATTTTTTTGCAGGTCATAATATAATGAAAAATTACTATTACTATAGTTTGTCAAAGTAAGTATTTGCAATTGTAATGTAATTTGACTTTAACAAAATATATTTTTATTTATGGACTTTGATATTTCAATAAAAAGCCGTAGCCATAAATTATGAATAATCATATAGGGTCAGATATACTAGGAAGTTTATTTGGATAGGAAGGATAAGAAGTAATATTGACCATCTATTAACTAATGAAGAGCTAAGATTAAATGTGATGTGAGATTGGGGAAGCAGAAAGAGGCGTGTGAGTTAATGTAAGGGTATTATAGTCAATCCAAATTAATATTTTCTCTTTCCTCCAATTCCATCCCGTTTTTAAAACGTTAATAACTTTTTCAAACGACATTATTTTTTTTATAAAAATTGCACTATAAAAACGAGCGTTTTTTATCTTTAAAATGAGCACACTATTGCTATACTTTTGAAAAAAAAAGTTTTCGATAACCCAGATGCGTAAAACGCAATGGACAAAAAACAAAAAAAAAAATAATTTTTTTTCTAAAACACAATGGACTAAAAACACAAAAGAAAGTGTTCTTTCTAAAGACAATGAACAAAAAAACAAAAGAAGATTTTTTTTTTCTAAAACGCAATGGATCAAAAACACAAAACAAAGTGTTTTTTCTAAAACGCAATGGACTAAAAACACAAAGAACTGTTTTTTTCTAAAACGCAATAGACTAAAAACACAATAATATGTTGGTTTTAAAACGCAAGGGACAAAAACAAAAAAAATAAGTTTTTTCTAAAACGCAATGGACCGGAAACACAAAGAAATGTGTTGTTTCTAAAACGCAGTGGATCAAAAACACAAAAAAATGTGTTGTTTCTAAAACGCAATGGATCAAAAACACAAAAAAAGTGTTGTTTCTAAAACGCAATGGATTAAAAACACAAAAAATATGTGTTGTTTTAAAACACAATGGACTAAAAACACAAAAGAAATTGTCTTTTTCTAAAACGCAATGAAGTAAAACACAAAAATATGTGTTGTTTATAAAACGCAATGGATTAAAACACATAAAATTGTTTTTTTTTATTGTGTTATAAAACAAAATTCAAAAGAAAAAAAATGGAAAAAAAGACAATGAACTTGATACAATAACTTAAAACGTAACGGACCGGTAAAATAAAACACAATAACATCATTAAAACAAGAGTAAATTGCACAAAACGTCCTTTAAGTTTCACCAATCTTGCTGGTTTCAGCCTTAATCTTTAAAAGTTGCCAAAACCAGCCTTTAAGATTAATTTTGTTGTAGGTTTCATCCTTTATCACTAACCCAGTTACTAATCCATGTTAAATGGCCTCACATGCATAGCATGTGAGGGTAAAACCGTCTTTTCATCTCTCTCTCTATCTTCTCTCAAATAATTCATTAAACTAACAAAACTCATCATCGTCGCAACTCTCTCTCTATCTTCTCTCAGTTCAGGTCCACCGTACGCAACGTGCGTCATCAACGCCACCGAACTTCCACCGGAAGACTACTTCGACTACATCATCGTCGGCGGCGGCACACTATCATTCAACCACCGCGTATTACTTCTCGAAAGAGGCGGTGTACCGTACACAAACCCTAACGTCATGAAACAAGAAGGTTTTATTCAAACACTCCGTCAAATCGACAATTATTACTAACCTGCACAAGCTTTCAGTTCCGATGAAGGTGTTCCGAACGCCAGAGGCCGGATATTAGGCGGAAGTAGCGCGATTAACGCCGGATTTATAACCGCTCCGGGATTAATTTTGATGTGAATTTGATTGAGAGGTCTTATCAGTGGATTGAGAAAGCAATCGTGTTTGAACCGGAGTTGCAGTCGCTGCAACGCGCGCTTCTTGATGGATTGGTGGAATCCGGTGTGCGGCCGTGGAATGGATTTAGTTTACATCATGTTTATGGAACCAAGATTGGGGGTTCTACGTTTAACAGCACTGGTTATAGACATAGTGCTGCTGATCTGTTGAATCTAGCTAGAGAGAGTAATATCAAAGTGGCGGTTTACGCTACGGTTGAGAGAATTTTGTTTACTAGTTCGGGTTCTTTTGGTGGAACGGAGAATGCGACGGGTGTTATGGTTAGGGATACTGCGGGTCGTAATCACCGTGTGTTGTTAAGGAAGGAAGGGGAAGTGATTGTTTCCGCAGGTGCGATTGGCAGCCCACATTTGCTTCTGTTGAGTGGGCGCGGTCTTACCTTTCGTCTTGGGGGATTCCGGTGGTGAATGATTTGGATTTTGTAGGGGAGTTTTTGTATGATAATCCGCGAAATGGTATATCGTTTTTGTCGCCGAGTTTACTGGAGCATTCTCTCATACAGGTGAACACGATATGGCATTACCATGGTGGATGCTTAGTGGAGAAAGTGGTGGATTCTGAATTGAGGGTGATTGGTATTGGTTCGCTTCGAATGATCGATGGTTCAGTGTTCTCGATTTCACCTGGGACCAACCCACAGGCTACTCTTCTAATGCTTGGCAGGTAAGCTTGTGTTTGATTCAAGTGTTGTTTGGTGATTTTATTGACCCATTATAGTTGGTTCTTGAATGAATCGGTACACTTTCCGCTGTTTATTTTGTTTGTTCTTCCGGTGAATCGGTACACTTTCCGGTGAGCTTTTCGGCGAGCAAGTTCAACCGGAGAAGCAATTGAACTGAAATCGAGCTTCCGATGCGAAAGCTAGCTCTCTCTTCATCTCAATTTCAATAGCGATTTATCGGAACTGAAATCGGAGTAAAAAATTGGGGAAAAGACGGTTTTACCCTCACATGCTATGCATGTGAGGCCATTTAACATGGATTAGTAACTGGGTTAGTGATAAAGGATGAAACCTGCAACAAAATTAATCTTAAAGGCTGTTTTGGCAACTTTTAAAGATTAAGGCTGAAACCAGCAAGATTGGTGAAACTTAAAGGACGTTTTGTGCAATTTACTCTTAAAACAAGATGGAGATAATATTCCTTTCTGTTGTATTCTACGGTTGCGTTTTACAAAATTCACATAAACACATAAACATTGAGTACCAACCTCTGTGTGGTTTGTTGGCTTTGGAGTTCAACTTTAAAATCTACACATCACATGTTCGAATCGAGGCTTGGTATTCCAAACATAAACATTGAGTGAAAAACATAAAAGTTGCGTTTTACAAAATACACATAAACATGTAAAAGGATAAGAGTAATTAAATCATTTTCAATATAATATATTAAATTAGAAACATGGATCCTTGATTTTTTAACCTCCACGTACCTTGATAAGCACCAGAATCACCAAAATAAACCACGTTGCGTTTTAAGATCTTAACCGTCTCAAGAAACTGTAAATCCATATCTTCTCTGCATCGAACCGTCTCAAGATCTTAACCGTAAAACACAACAATTGCGTTTTACAAAAAAAAAACTCAACAAATGCGTTTTACAAAAAAAACCCAACAAATGCGTTTTACAAAAAGCTCTTTTTCGGTTGCAGCGGTGGTAATATGGTGGTTAACGACGATGATGACTGAGCGGAAACAACTACGTTGATTATCTAGAGCCCGATGATGTTTGGCGAAACCTCAACTAGCGAAAAACAATGAGCAGGATCCGGTTGCAATAAGGTGGAGGTGACGGAGACGGAGGAGATCGCGATGGTTATCGGATTGAATCTTGAGAGATTTGATCTCCGCCGTTAATGGAGCTGTGAAGTGGAGAGTAAAAGCGATGAGGATTTTGGTGGTAATCGAACACTTTTGGATTTTCCGGCGGTGGTTTATGGTGGAGATGTGGCAGAGACTGACGGAGGAGAAAATAAGAAGATATCATGAAAATTTTGTGTATGGGTTGACAGATGTGAATGAGATTGGAATGGTGGTGGTTCCTTGTTGGTAACAAGTGATGGTGGGTTTTTTTTAGATTCATGGTTAGAACATTTAATACGTAGTTGACTAAAATACCTTTCCCTATTGTTTTATTCTTTGTCATATGTCTTTCTATGATTGCTTCCTACACTTCCTAATCAAAGTAAACTTTTTATTAGATCTTTACCCTTATCACATATGAATTAAAAAAAGTAATAAATATCTAATCATTATATACCAATAGAGACAAATAAAATACCAAATTATTTTTAGGGTGTGTTTGGGATTGCTTTTTCAACCTGATTTTTTATTATTGTGTTTTGAAATCGCAAAAAATCTATTTTGAGTGTTTGGTAAAAATTAATAAAAACTGATTTTTTTACGTTTTATAGAGATTAAAACGTGATAATCCAAAAGTAGATCATCTCTTACTGCAGGAAAACAGGATTCCACAAAAACTGATTTTTTATGTTTTGTAGAGATCAAAGCTTCTTTATTTTTAAAGTATATATATTTGTCAAACACTCAAATAGTTGATTATCTGATTATTGTGATATCAAACAACATAATCAAATCCAAACACTATCTTTCTGCAGCATGTTTTGTTACAACTAATTATCTGATTCTGATTATTCAAAACGCATAATCTATTTTCAAAACTTAACACGTATAAATGTATTATATGACACAATACGTACAAGCGTATCATGTGATTCGTGTCCATCGTGCCCCAAAGAGAAAAAAAAGTCTTGCTTTTTTTTAGAAAGGCAGAAATGTCGTACTTTTTTACCATCAAAATAAGATAAAAAGTACCAAAAAAAACCCATTCTTGTAAGCAAAGCTTTAAAGATAAATCTGTAGAAACTGAAATCTTAAATCAATCTGTATATACTTTTGAAACTATGAATAAAACAGAAAGAGAAAGAGTTAAAAAAAATTGACCTTGTTGAGGGAGTTGCGTGTGTGGTTAGAAAGAAGATTGAGATAATCAGTGGCCATGAAAGCTCCGATTGCACTTACGATCAACACCTGCAATATCGGCATCGATGCAACCACCAACAGCCCCCAAAATCCCATTTTTAATTTAATACTTACACTTTCTCAATTTATCACATATGGTGTGCAGTGCCGAGGGAGAAATGAATTTTGAATCTTGATCTCTACATCTTCAGACTTCAGATCATCTTGTTTGTTTTTTCTTTTACCAATTATATATAATAGATTATAGAATTGTGACATTCAGTACGTTTTTGTTGATTATTAATTATTATTATTATTGGCTTTGCACGAAAGTTCCATTGCTGAAAATTAAATTATAAAAAAAATGACATATTTTATTGAAAGACAGAATACGAAGTCATTAAATAAAAGAATTAGGAAAATTCAATTATAAAATGGTATATTTTTTTATTACTATTGTTTCTTTATAAAGGTCAGGATACAATAAATAAAAAGTTTCTTTGACTTAGAAGGCTATTTTTACCATCAATTGATTTAATCAATGACTAAGATTAAATGAGTTAAATTGAAGAGAAGAAAAGAGGCGCGGGTTTGTGTAAGGACATTCTAGTCAATCCAGAACAATAGTTTCTCTCTCCTCCAATTCCCCTCATTTTTTAAACGTTGATAACTTTTTCATACGACATTATTTTTTATAAAAATTGCACCAAAAAAACGAGCGTTTTTTTATCTTTAAAACGAGTATGATATTGCTATATTTCGAAAAAATAATTTCGGAAACCCAGTTGCGTAAAACGCAATGAAAAAAAGCTGAACCTGAACCAACAGTATACAAACAAAACGCAACCACAGCGAAGCAGAACTGCAGTTAAAAAAACGCAACAACAGCGAAGCAGATCTGCAGTTTAAAAAACGCAACGCTGACCTGCAGTTGTAAAACGCAAATGCAGTCAGAAGTGAACCTGACCTGCAGCAGACAATAAAAAAACGCAATATTTTCTTTTATGTAAAGCGCACAGCAGAAAATTGCAGTTAGTTAAAAAAACGCAACGCTGACCTGCAGTTGTAAAACGCAAAATGCAGTCAGCAGTGAACCTGACCTGCAACAGACAATAAAAAAACGCGGTATTTTCTTTTATGTAAAACGCAACAGTAGAAAAAAAACGTAGTGAACTGTAAAAACCAGCAACACTCGAGCCCGGGTTTTCGAAACGGCATTCGTGTTCGCAGGACGCGCGGGTGCACAGGAGTTCGACTAAATTCCGTTCCAATTTGCACCCCCCTGCGCACCCGCGTGTAGGACTTATGGTAAAACATGCCACAAAGTTATTTGGTTAGGCAAAGGTTTCACCTTATAAATAACCTTATACTTTTTCTCCACACCAATGTGGGACAAGTGGTTTACCATTTTGGAACGTCTATTCAAACACACTTAATTTCCAACATTATTATCATTTCATTTCAAGTTCAAAAAGCATCATAAAACACAATGGACTAAAAAACATAAAAAAATATTTTTTTTCTAAAAGGCAATTGACATAAAACATAAAAGACAATGTTTTTTTATCTAAAAACAATGAATTAAAACACAAAAAAAAGTTATTTCTAAAACGCAATTGACAAAAAATATAAACAAAAAGTGTACTTTCTAAAACGAATGGACTAATCACAAAAGAAAAGTGTTTTTTTGTAAAACGTAATGGATAAAAAAACTGTGTTTTTCATTTTTTTTGTAAAACGAATGGATAAAAAACACCAAAAAGTGTGTTTTTCAATCTTTTGTAAAACGCAATATGGACAAAAAAAACACCCAAAAAGGTGTGTTTTTTCATTCTTTTGTAAAACGCAATGGATAAAAAACATTTTTTTCATTATTTTGTAAAACGCAATAGACAAAAAAAACCCAAAAAAGTGTGTTTTTTCATTATTTTGTAAAACGCAATGGACAAAAAACACCAAAAAGTGTGTTTTTTCATTCTTTTGTAAAACGCAATTTGATAAAAACATGTGTTTTTTCATTATTTTGTAAAACCCAATGGACCAAAAAACACAAAAAAAATGTGTTTTTTCATTCTTTTGTAACAATTATATGAAAACACAATTTTAAATAAAAGTCTAAACTGAAAGGTATTTTGCAATTTTTCTTTGAGACATTTTGTCAAACACCTAGTGTGCAACTTTTTATTAATGATTTCTCAATGAAATTGGAACTAATGATGTGCCCAAACGCTATGAATACATCAAGAGAAAGAGTAGAATAAGAGATATCTTCACTTTGAATTCAAAATTGTTTGAGAATTTGAGAATTTGAGAAGAGGAGTACCTGTTTTAACAGAAATCTCATGTTCCATCGATCATGTTAAATTGAAAAAAAAAAGAGAAATTATAGAAACATAATCTGGGTTTACTTCAAAAAATCGAAGAACACGTTGATTGAGTGTTCGAACCATTCACTGATGAAGAAAATTGCACCGTGATGTAGTAATTCTAGAGAGAGAAAATGAATGAAATGTTGAAGATGGTGGGTTTTGAACATCTGGGTTTTGAAGATGTAGATGAGGGAAACAGAAAGAATAGATAAAAGAAGATTGACTAAAATACCTTCCCACTTGTATTTCGACTTTTCCAGATGAACGGCTATGATTACTTCCTTCCTTCCTACCCAAAAGATACTTCCTATTTGATCATCTCCCTTCTTTATAATTAAGAAATGTAATAAGAAGTAATAAAACAAAAGAAGTGAAAAAAAAAGTCATTCTAAGTAGGGGAATTGGCCTTTAAAATCTCACCTAGACCTTATTGGCCATTAATAATCCACCTCAAAATATTCCCCCCACTAGTCCCACCTTTCGCATATTTTCCTACAATGGTCCCCGTTATAAAAACTTAACAGAGTTAAGTTTTTTTTTCCAAATTACAAACAGATTTTTAGGGCTTTTGATTAGAATGACGATACAAGCCCATTGATGTAAAATTTGCCTCGAAACGGTGCTCCAAACGATGAAAACAGCGCTTTAATTCGGGTGTTTAAATTTCCATTAACCAAAATCAAGTCACTTGGAGCACCATTTCGAAGTAAGTTTTAAATCAATGGACTCGTATCATCGTTTTGATCAAAATCCCTAAAAATCTGTTTGTAATTTAGAAAAAAGCTTAACTCCGTTAAGTTTTTTTTTAACGGAGGACCATTGTAGGAAAAATAGGTGAAAGGTGGACTGGTTGGGGAATATTCTGATATGAGATTATTAATGGCCAATAAGGTCTAGGTGATATTAATACAAGTCAATTCCCCTTTTAAGTATAGCTGTATAGGTTTGTTTAAATGTGGTTAGCATCCCGTATATTACACATGTAGCATATATATTATGTGAAAAAAATGTTTATACTTCATAATAATGCCACTTAAAATGATAATTAATTAACACATATCGATAATTACGTAACTCATGCTATAATTATCTGCATACATAATTAAGTAACCTATAAAATGTATTACGCAATTTATATGATAATTACCACATGCATAATTACGTATGTTGTATGCACAAAAACTACTTTTTTTAAGTTGAATTTTTTTAATGTATGGCAAGACTATACTCAAATGAAATATTTTTTTTCTAAATAATGTAAAACATGTTAGTGATAGTTGTAACAAAAACTTAAAAGATACTATTAACATTGATGTGTTAGTTTCCTATTAGAAAGTTTATAAAAAAAAAAAATTTCTAAATTTTTTACCATAAATATTTAAATAGAGTGAGAAATAATATGGAGTTGACAAGTGGCAAAATCTATGTGGATATTCTATGAATGAACCAAGTGTACTTCTATTTTTATTTATTAGTATAAGATGGTACCCTTCTTACAATTATTCTTTTATATATATATATATATTATATATTATTTTGTATAATAACAGTTAATAATAAAAAACTTGTTATTTTAATTTAAAATACATGGACAAAAATCAAATTTAAGTCTAGAACTTTGAGAAACTCCCAATAGTTGTAGATAACATTTAGTAAATATAAGATTATCTCCAATGAGACATTGTTAGGCGCCTATAAGATCATGTGGAATCGTTTGTTGGAGGGGCAACGTTGGAGGACATCAGCTCTGGTTCTGTGAGAGAGGAGGAAGAGATTGCTATCTGTGAAGAGGATGAGAGAGAGAGAGCTGATCAACCGTGCAATGCCTATGTGGACAGGCTCGCACACCCTCCCATTGGAGATGGTATAATGAGATATGGTTAAGGTTAGGTAAATGATTATATAACCGTATTATTCATCATAGCTAAAATAAAATATACAAATTTTTGGTATTTTTTTGACTTATATACGATTATTTGGTAATATTATTTTTTAATCGTCTTCATGTGACCATTTTAAATTGTGAGTTTGTCACCATAGTCCATACGTGACCCTTAAAATTAGAATATATAGCTATTTCCTTTTGATATTCCAAAGGTCACTTTATCAATAATATGATAGATGTCATAAATATTATATATTGTTGTGGTTATCAATTTCTATTTCTATTATAGATTAATTTGTATTCTAAGAGTAATTCTTTTATATATATATATATATATATATATATATATAAATGAACAAATCTTGTCCATTGATTTTGCAAGATGATGAGATTTTATATTAATAGCATTTTTGTAATTTTTATATGTTACTTGGTTTTTAGTTAAATGATACGAGGGCTAATTAGTAATTTCCATCGCAAATATGAGTTAATAGAATATCAAATCTAAATTTGAAATCCTTAAAAGCTGCCCTTTCTCTCTCTAGAAAATGAATATGACATCCCCCTTTCTTCTTACTGTGATATTCTTGTTCACCGCGATACATTCTTGTTCACCATTTTCACGATGATAACCTCTCCGAATAGATAATCAAGGTAACAATTTAAGTGTATTCTGTTTTTTTCTTAACTGTTTTAGCCAATTGTGTATATTCAAGTTTTTTCTTTGATTTTTTCATGTAAAAGTTAAGGTTCCTAGTTGAAGGTTCATATAAAGAGATTTCTTTGTTCAATAAAGTTGGCTTAAGATGCTCGAAGTACCTTTGATTTGTGGTTTTTTTGGTAGATTTTAGGCCTTATAATAAAAACTCATTTAGGTATTTTAGGTTATTTTAAAAATGAGGATGGGTTGAGAAATAATTAACTATGAGTCAGGATGTGTTGTAAGATATCTATTTAAAATATTTGTAGGTCAAGATAGGTATTAAGTTGGGTAAATGAGTAAGTCTTAAAAGAGCATCACAGTCAGATTCTTCATTCCATTTAAGTGTTCGTTGTTGGTGCATATTTGTGACAAAAGCTTAGAATTGGTCTTTGGATATCTTGTAATTAGTAAAATGATAAACGGTTAGCGGGTTTAGCTTTGTAATAGTTAATTGTAGTGTTTGGGCTAACCAAACTCATACATGGGCTGATGGAGGGCGAATTGGGCCTAGTCCAATTCGCAGTCCATTAGGGATAAACCCTAGCCAGTTGCAAACCTGTCTCTATATAAACAGAGCTTTGCATTAGGGTTCGGGTTGCTCAGTTAGTCATTTACAGAGTGAGAGAATTCGTAATAGCAAAGGCTTGGACGAATCAGGAGACATATATTGATTGTAATCATAGGATTGATAATCAATAAAGATCGGGTTTATTGGAATTCTGTTTCTACTCACATTTATGTGTAAATCTGATCTAGAGGATTCTGCACTCTAGGTTGGATTCTGTGATGATCCATACGAAATAGGGACTTACAATTGGTATCAGAGCATTCGGATTTTGATTTGCTCGGTTCAGAATCGTTTTCTGCAGAAAAGTGAGGTTTTTTTAGACTTTTTGCCGGCTGTTCTAGGGTTCTACTGCTGTTTCGAATAAACAGTAGGGATTTCAAAATAACTCGGATCATCAGGAAGGCATCTCGGATTGAAACTTGCATTTCGGATCATTAGAGAAGTACTCGGATAGAAATTTGGCATTTTGAACCAGAAGTGTTGCATTTCGGATCATCAGAGTTCCATCTCGGATAGAAAAAGTACATCTCGGATCATAAAAGGGTTCATCTCGGACCATTTATAGGCATCTCGGATCAACTCGGATAATCATCTCGGATTATCATCTCGAATAACCTCTATCTCGGATCATTTCTGACCATCTCGGATTACTATTCCGAGTTGTGTTTCGGATAAACCAATTCGAATCATCTAGGATAGCATCTCGAACTGTCATCTCGGATTGCATCTCGGATTACTGTTCCGAGTTGTAGTAAAAAAGGTGGAAAGTTAACCAACTGACGTAAGCCGAGTTAAAGGTTTTCGAGAATAGAATTTGATCCGTAAACAATTTTAACAAACCGACTTCGCTGTTAGACTCGTGTGATTTTTAGGACAAAAAAAAAACTCTGGAAAAATCCTGAAAAAGGTGGTAGACATTATATATCATTGGAAGCGTATCGTCGAGACGATTCTAACGGTACATTTTAGTAAACACCAGTTTCGGAAAATATTTTACCGTTCGTAACCAGCCGGTTACTTTAAAAATGTCGAACATGTCTAATTTGAATGAACTTTTGAGGATGGAGCATGAAGTTGGCACAACCAACAAAGTCTAAGATGATGAAGGTAGAGAATTATTTAACATGGAAAGACAGATTTCAGTCCTTCGTTGAATATCAAGACACACGAATGTGGATGTGTATTGAAGATGGGTATGTGAACCCAACTCATGAGTTTGAAGGCAGGCAACGTGTCACTACATATGCAAATATGGAAGCCGAAGAGAAGAAAATGTATGAAGCAGAGAAGAGAGCCCTTGCTGCTATAAATGTCTCTACCTGATGGCATTAAACATACTTTCAAGAGGTACACTACCTCAAAGGAAATGTGGGATGCTTTAGAAAAGAGATACGGAGGAAATCTGATGTGAAAAAGAACAAGGTAGACCTGCTGAAGAAGCAATTCGCTGTGTTTAAAGGAATGAGAAATGAGTCTCTCGAAGATATCATCACAAGATATTATCATCTAATGTCAGAAATGGATAATTATGATATAGAGGGATACACTGATGTTGAGATGAATGATAAGTTGCTAGATGCACTTCCTACAAAATGGGATATCTATACTCTCATGATTAAGAAAGAAAATTATGAGACTATGGACTTGGATGAAGTTGTTGGACAATTGAGAGCTTACGACCTTCATATGCAGAAGAAGGACACCGGTTATGATCAGGTTCAAGATCCGGGAATTTACAAAGGCCTTTCATCTTCATCTTCTCACATTGCTTCAAGTGATTCGGCAACTGCGTTTCTTTCATGTGAGAATGAGCAGGTTGTGACTAATGTTGATGGAGATGTATGTTTTGTTGCTGCTTCAGGAGGATCATCTGGAGGCAAGAGACAACAGTCTAGTAATAGTAACAGCAATACCAGGTCTATGCCTCTGAGTGTTAAGGCTGTTGAAGAGCATCTTTCCTTGCTTGCTTCATTTGTTGCTTCATACGAGAACTACATTCAGGGAAGAATATCTTACCCAGCTACATTTGATGAAGATTATGATCAGATTGACCTGGATGACCTAGAGGAAATGGACTTACAATGGCAGATGGCCATGATTTCTAGACGAGTGAAGAGATTCATGAATAGGACTGGCAGAAAGTTTGTGGGAAAAAGTGTTGGTTTTGATAAGTCCAAAGTTGGATGTTACAACTGTCAGAATTATGGACACTTTGCTAGAGAATGTCAAAGACCAAAGACTGAGTCTCGCCCTAATTCTTCATTTCAAGATTCTCCAGGTCAAGGTTCAGGCAACATAAAGGCATCTCACAACAACAACTCTAGAGCCTTGATTTCTACTACATGAGAAGGTTCATATGATTGGAGTGTTCATCTGGAGGGTGATGACAATGTCACACAAGCGTTCATGGTTGAAATAATCCCAGTTGAAGATGCAGAAGTAAAGACTGACGATGAGAGAGAGAGAGAGCAGGAGACTGTAGCTGAAAAAGTTGATGCTGATCAAACAGCTAAAGTTAAAGCTGATAGTGAACAGTCGAATGAAGAAAAGGATGTTGCAGATAAGAGGATGGCTGCAGACTTTGCTGCGTTCATAGCATATTTGAGCAAATCTACAGGGGAGTTAAGTTCTAATCCTCCTAGTTCTGTGTGTTTAAAGTGTTGTGAATTACAATGTGAGGTTGACAAGTTGAGCGAACAAAACCAAAGTCTGGTAAATGAGCTCTCAAGCGTAAAAGAATCAAAGTTTTTCGTAAAAAGAAATGAGTCACTATACTTGAAGAAAATTAAGGGTTACGAAGAAGAAGTAAACATTTTAACCTGTAAATTAAACGAAAAACTTCAAGTTATTGACTTAGCTCATGATTCGATGATGAAAAAACAAAAGAGATTTCTGAAAAATGCAAAGAGTTGGCAGATGCACAACTTAAAATTTGTGAACTGAAAAAATTGAGTCAATTCAGGATTCATCTTTTGTTATGAAACACATGATGAATGGCCTAACAAAAGTAATGAAAGACTAGTGTGGGCTTCGGGCTTCAATGAAGTTCCACCTCCTCTTGGTCATGACTATTCTTTCTTGCCAAATGAAGAAGAGCTAACAAACTTTAGGTCAACCCCAGCGAGTAGCTCTACACCAGGAATGGAGGTGTCTGAAAATGATTATGCCAAGAAGGTTAACAACTGAAAACCGGTTTTGAAAACAAAGAATGCACATTCTAAAAATGTAAACCAAACTTTTGTTAAGAAGGTTGATTTTGTAAAAGGAAGTGACATGAAAAACGAAACCAATGTTATTGAAAATGAATTAAATGCGCAGTTTGCTAAAAATAAAAACCAAGAAAAATATGAAATTGAGCAAACTAAACAAGATCCTTCTAAGGCATCATCATCTTCACTTGAAGTATCTAAACTAGAGATTTCGGTTAAGAAGTTTTCTGCAAAAGGATCGTCCTTCAAATGTCACACAAAGGGACATGTAACTAGCTGTTGTCCTAACAAAAAGAGTGAGGCATAGCCGAGTGAGAGTAAGAGAGAGAAATCACCAGTGAAGGGCAGTGATGGTGAGAAAAAAAGTGTCTCCTCCTAAGCAACAACTAGGTGTTGTTGTTAGTATAGATAAGGCTGAAACAGGAACTCATCAAGTTCCTCGTTTTTAAAGAAATCAACAAAGGTTTCAGCCTGAATCTACATCAGATAGATATCAGAGACCAAGAAGTTGTTCACCAAGAATGAATAATTTTAATGGTTATTCAAATAATTTCAGAAGTCAAAGTCAATATCAAAATCGACCCCAAATTAATGGTGGTCGACCTTTTTATAACAATGGCTTTAGAAATTACAACTATTAAAATTCTTGGAATCAATCAAGGTCTCAAAATCAAAATTTTCAAAGGTCACAAAGTCCAAACTTGCATAGGAAACCCCAGGACTAGAGACCTAGTGGAAATCAAACCCCATTTCCATCAACAGGTCCTAGAACTAAGACTCTAGTTAGGAGTAATGGATACTGGATGGATGTTAAGATGGTTGATGAATTTGGAAGACCCAAGACCATTCAGGCTTGGGTCCCCCAATCTAACTAATTTCTGTTGGTTTGTGAAGGAGGTGATTATCATCTTCTGGTATGTTGATAGTGGCTGCTCAGGCACATGACGGGGGATGTAAGATTGTTGACTGATTTTGAAAATATAGATGGTGGTTATTTGAATTTTGCAGGTGCTAAAGGAGGTCACATTACGGGTCGAGGAAAAGTGACCAATGGGAAGATCACACTTGACAAAGTGAAATATGTTGAGCAGCTGAAGTATAATCTGATGAGCGTGTCATAAGTCTGCGACAAGGGTCACTCGGTCCATTTACTAACTCTAAGCTTTGGTATTGAAACCGGGTTTGGTAATACCGGATGATTAGATCTTGATGAGAGCACCAAGGAGGAACGACACTTATGTCATGGACATGGGTGCTAAGGATTCTTTCACTGTGGTGGCGTGTTTGTTATCAAAAGCAACTGAGGCTGAGTCGATGTTATGGCACAGGGCATGGCCCACATCGACTATCAAAACATGAATTACATAATTAAAAAATTGTTTAGTGGAAGGGGTGCCAGTGCAGAGGTTTCACGTGGAAGATAAATGTCTTCCATGTCAAAAGAGAAAACAACATAAGAAACCTCACAAGTCTAAAACAATAAATTCCATAGATGCCCCTTATGAATTACTTCATATGGATCTATTCGGTCCGGTGAACGTAAGGAGCATAGGTGGAAAGTACTATTGTTTAGTTGTTACAGATGATTAATCACGGTATTCGTGGGTTTTCTTCTTTGGTACAAAAGATGCAATAGCTGAGTTGCTGATAGATCTTTTTACAAAGTTGGAAAATGTTCATGATACTCGATGAAGAGGATAAGGAGTGATAATGACACGAAGTTCAAGAATCAGATACTGGATCTCTATTGTCTGCGCAAGGGAATAAAACATCATTTTCTGCTCCTTATACACCTCAACAGAATGGAGTCGCTGAGAGGAAAAACAGAACCTTGATTGAAGCCGCTAGGACTATGTTGTCTGATTCAGCTTCAGTTCTTTTCTTGGGAGAAGCTGTGAACACAACTTGTTATGTCCTAAACAAAGTTTTATCTGTTAAACGGTTTAACAAAACATGTCACGAGCTATTGTTTAACAGGAAACCAAACTTAAAGGGCTTTGAACCATTTGGATTACCCTGCACAATTGTGAAAAATAAAGATAAACAAAAATTCTGTGAGATGGCTGACGAAGGTTACTTTCTAGGTTATGTACCTGGATCACCGAATAAAAGGGTTTTTAATCTAAAAACGGTAAAATTGAGGTTGTGTTTAACGCTGAAATCATGAGTTATTCGCCTCAACATCAACTAGTGGTCCTGCTATATTATATGATTATGATAGTGTGTTTAAATCATTTAATATTCCTGAGTTTCCAATGCAGATGAGTCTCAGCTGATACAAACACGATTAGTGAGGATGAAGAAGGTGACTTTATGCCGAGATCGAGTATATCGATGACAGATGTTTCATAAACTTCCTCAAATGCAAATGCAAATGCAAATGCAGTAGCAGTAGATTCAAGTGATAGTGAGTCTGAACCTATTCAGGGGGAAGATCTCACTAATCCGTTGGCAAATCATAAGATTCAGGGGGAGGTTGGATACAATATGGGTGAAAATTTGGAAGTTAACGCCATTGCTACTACACAAGCAAACAGAGATCATCCAATTGAGAACATTATAGGTGATGCTGCTGCAGGCGTTCAGACACGAAGAGGTGTCATTGAAGGTTCCTGTCTGTTTGCTTCGACTGAGAAGACGAGAATTATCAATGAGTGCTTGTATAGTTGCTTATGGCTCTAGAAGATAATTCACGGGTTGAAGCGATGCAAGAGGAACTAGCTCAGTTCTCGAAATTGAAGGTTTGGGAGCTAGTTGATTACCAAAAGGAGAGAAGGAAATAGGCACTAAGTGGGTGTTCAAGTACAAGAAAGATGATCGAGGAATTGTTACTAGGAACAAGGCTCGATTAGTGGTGAAAGGGTTTAATCAGCAAGAAGGGATTGACTACAATGAAGTGTTTGCACCAGTAGAAAGGTTGGAAGCAATTCGTTTGTTCCTAGCCTCGCTTCATTCAAGGGCTTCAAAGTTTACCAACTAGACGTGAAGAGTGCGTTTCCTTACGGGAAAGTCCAAGAAGTGGTGTATGTATGAGTTTATTGATCCAAACTATCCAGATCGTGTGTCTGAATAAGGCTTTGTATAGATTACATCAGGCACCTAGGGCGTGGTATGAGACACTGTCAAAACATTTGTTGATGAATGGATTTGAAAGATGTCAGATTGACAGTACACTATTCATTAAGAGAAAGAAGGTTCTACTGGTACAAGTATATGTGGATGACATCATATTCGGGTCATCTGATAAGATGTGTCATGAATTTAAAGAGGTAATGAAGAGCACGTTTGAGATGAGTGCGATGGTGAGCTGTCCTACTTTCTTGGTTTGCAAGTTGACAGAAGAAGGATAGGATGTTTATTCATCAGACAAAGTATGTGTATGACATTTTGGCTCGTTTCAAAATGGAGGATTCGCTTCTTTCAACACACCTATCTGCGAGAATCACAATCTTGGTCCAGATCTTGAGAGTGTGGAAGATGTTGATCCAACTCAATACAGGGCAATGATTGGTTCTCTTATGTACTTGACTGCTTCAGGACCAGATATCATGTTCCCAGTGTGCCTCTGTGCCAGATATCAAGCAAATCCAAAGGAGTCACATATGAAACTAGTGAAGCGCATTCTACGTTACTTGAAGGGGAAACCTAAACATGGTTGTGGTACCCTGTTGATAGTGATTTGAAGTTTGTCGCTTACACTGATTCATACTTTGGGGGATGTAAGTCTACAGAAAATCTACCACAGGTGATTGTCAGTTCTTAGGAGGGATGATCATATCATGGCAATGCAAGAAGCAGTCTTGCGTGTCTACTTCTACGTGTGACACTGAATATATTGTTGAGGGTAGCTGTTGCTCTCAGGTACTCTGGACTCAACAATAGATGCGCGATTACAGTTTGAATTTCACTCGTACTCCTGTTATGATAGACAATAATGCCACTATCTCAATCACAAACAATCCCGTAAAGCACTGTAGAACAAAACATATTGACATTCGTCATCATTTTATACGGGATTGTGCTGAAAAACGAATGATTGAACTTCACAAAGTCGACACTTTAGATAACCTTTCATATCTTTATACAAAAGCATTTGACATGGCTCGGTTTGAACATTTAGTCGAACTCAACGGGATGAGGAATCCTGAATAACCAGTTTTCATCAGAATTTTGTAAATATTTATTACTTTCTCAAATCAAAAACATAAAAAAATTTGGAAAACCATGAAAATAAAAAAATAGAAAATCAAAAATGAGTTGTCACTGTGCAAAAAAAAGAAAATGATAGTACATCAGCAAGTTAGACTGTCACACTAAAACTGAATTTAAAATGCTTAAGTGTGATAGCAGCTTCATCATATGATGTACCAGTAGGCAAAAAGCTTGAAATAATCAACTTACCAATATGATATAAACCTAACAAACTGTGTATGAGTGGGTAACATATCAGTGACGTATGGTTTAATGACCTTAAATCTTGCGTTGAGAGATTGCCAAAGTATGAGGTTTTTGGTCTTTATATTTGTTATTTCATCCAGGATATCAGGGTTGTCCTTCTGCTGCATCCAGATATATGCTGACCTAGGCACAACCAGGATATCTTAAAAGAGCGGAAATGCCAAAATCCCAGAAATTGAAGAAGATTCATAGAGAGTCATTCAAAATGTGCAAAATGCATAAATCGTACCAAAAATCTGTGGTATTTGATATTGGTCTCTTTGCTGTACGGAAGTACTGACCTACTCACCAATTATCTAACGTTGTAAAACACAAGGATGAATTTCGGTATACTCACCTACTAGATGAATCTTTGTGCATACTTGATCGTGGGGGTATGTCCTGAAGTGGGACACACTAGTATATCAATATAATATTATCTTAACATATCACACGGTAATGGAGCTTGAAATGTTCACGCATTTTGTTTAAGTGGACAAACATACTGGTAATCGTCTTGGACTGCTTTTAACGAAAATTACTTAAAGAATTGTCTGATAGTGTGAAAACAGTTTGATTTTGCTGATATAATCTTCTTACTGGTGACTCTCACAAAAATTGAGTGTTTATGTTTATGTTATTTAACTGCCTTCAGAAACTATAAGAATCCAAACAAATTTCATTTTCTGTAAAATTCTTAGCGTACGGAAAATGGTTGTTCATGGAGGAGTTGCTACCGATAGGGGGAGACAGTGTTAGAAGACGAGCTCAAAATTTTAAAACCTTGCAGGCTCTAGTGTGTTGGACAAAAATTTTATGTGTTCGTGATGAGTTGAAATTTGCTAAATCAGTTATACAGTTTAACTATCTCTTGATTAAAAATAATTTGTTTAACTTTTGTTGAAAAATTCTTATGGTTTCTCGAGGTATTTGTTTTATAGTATACAGATTGAAGCATTGTTTTGCTGAGAAGTTGACGTGATGAGATGAGAGTTTGTTGCTGCATGGTAGAACCTCCTTTCTACATTGCAGACAAGAGTTGAAGAGTTTGAAGATACTACGCACATGCTGAACCAAACTTTACTCAATTGCTAACAATTTTTGAAGATTTGTGATTGGATGCATCAGCTTAGGGGGAGTCTGGTACAACAGAAGCTATTGAAGCTGAAGCTATCCAAAGACCAAAGACATTGTTGTCAATGGGGAGTTTATTGGTGCATATTTGTGACAAAAGCTTAGAATTAGTCTTTGGATATCTTGTAATTAATAAAATGATAAACGGTTAGCGGGTTTAGCTTTGTAATAGTTAGTTGTATTGTTTGGGCTAACAAAACTCATACATGGGGTAATGGATGGCGAATTGGGCCTAGTCCAATTCGCAATCCATTAGGGTTAAACCCTAGCCCAGTTGCAAACCTGTCTCTATATAAACAGAGCTTTGCATTAGGGTTCGGGTTGCTCAGTTAGTCATTTACAGAGTGAGAGAATTCGTAATAGCAAAGGCTTGGACCAATCAAGAGATCTAGATTGATTGTAATCATAGGATTGATAATCAATAAAGATCAGGTTTATTGGAATTCTGTTTCTACTCACATTTCTGTGTAAATCTGATCTAAAGGATTCCGCACTCTAGGTTGAATAAACGATTCTGTGACGATCCATACGAAATAAGGGACCTACATTCGTAAACGTTGACTTCACAAAGAAAAAAATAAAAAAATCTTAAAAACTACAAAATTTAAAAACAATCCAAAAAATAAAAAATATTAAAAATACCAAAAGAAAATTCAGAAAAAACAAAAAAAATGTAAAAAATAAAAATGTTAGAAAAATAAAAAATATTATAAAAAAGTAAAAATCCAAAAAAATCAGAAATATAAAAAATTGAAAAAACTAAAAAAAAATTGAAAAAATAATAAAAAATGTTAAAACTAAAAAAATAAGAAAAAGAAAAAAAATTTAAAAAATCAAAAAAATTAAGAATCCAAAAAATCAAAAATAAAAATAATTAAAAATAAAAGATGTCAAAAAAATAAAAAAAATCAGAAAATACAGAAACATAAAAATTTTGAAAAATTAAGATATACAAAAAACATTATTTTTTTTGAGTTTTTTATTATTTTTCCTAATTTTTTGATTTGTTTGAATTTAAATTGTTATTATTTTTGGATGTTTATAAATTTTTTACGTTTTCTTATTTTTATTTTTACATTTTTAATAATTTTTAGTTTTTTTTTTATAATTTTATTTTTATATTTCTAAATCTTTTTTATTTTTTGGTTTACTTTTTTCTTTTTTGAGTTTTTAACTTTAAAAAATTATTTTTCTGGTTTTTTATTTTCTTAATTTTTATTTTTTATTTTTTTTGTCTTCTCTAATTTGTTTTTTTTTATTTTCTAGCTTTTCAATTTTTATATTAATTTTTTATGTTTTATATTTTGCCTGTATACTCAAAAGTCAAACCAATATTCACCCAAACTCATATTAACTTTTAATAAACCCATCTTTACCCCTAAAGGTGCACAAAAAACCGTACCCGGAACCGAAACCTGATAAAAAACCCGAAATCGGTTTTTTAATAACCAGGTATTTTATACCCGAAATCGAAACCGACCCTACCCGTAGGGTATAGATAGGGTATGCATTTTGATCTCAATACCTGGAGCCAGAACCGGTCATACTCGATTAATACCCGAAATCGGACAAGAACTAGAACCGGAACCGATTATACCCGGCTATACCCGATACATGAGTCTAATATCTTTCTTTTAAAAGTATGTTAGTTCATTCATTTTAATTTTCTTACATTATACAATGCATATTTAATAATAATAAACAAAAAACGAGAAAATAGGGTAATAAAAACGCAATAGAGTATTAAAAAATACGAAAATGTAGAACTAAAAAATTCGGAAATAGTGTATAGAACCCCGAAAATAGGGTATATTAATACCCGGTTTCTTAGGAATCGGAACCGAACCCTACCCAAAACCGGACACATAGGGTATGGTATTTTGGTTAAATTACTGGAACCGGAACCGAACCGGTTATAGCAATAACCAGTTCCAACCCTTAAAACAAGAAACCAAAACCGGTTATTAAAAATACCCGATTTTTGCACCTCTACTTTACCCAATGTTAGTGCACTATTCGTGTGGCCATAAATAGAAATCTAGTTGTACGTGTAATGTCTAATGTCTTGAGTCTGTATTATACATGTAACACCTCCCATTTCTATACTTTCTATTTATAGCTAGCTCGTATTGTATTTTCTATTTTCGGAAAGCATTGTATCTCGTATTCGAATTATCATTGTAATCATTGTATTTTGAGACTTGGATCATAATGAAAACTCATATTTTGTTCATGTATTTCTTATTCATAACCATTTTATACTTATACTTACGCATACACTTGGAACATATTCGTGATACTCGTAATCGTGTGACAAACTTGCAAATGTGATGATTAAACTTATTCGAGACTTATACGTGATGTTCATACTTAATCATATTCATTTTACACTTACACACATCATGGGACATGCCTCTTATGCTTATAACATATTACATGTTCATAAAATACCATAAAAAGGCCCTAGAACCCGTCACCCTTGATCAAATAACAAAAAGTAAATTTTTGGCCCGGACCAGACCCCATGCGGACTGCATGGGGATATGGTTGCGGTCCGCAAGGGACCTGGGCGGGACAACAGACTTCAAACCCGCGGGATTGCACAAATCCCACCTCAAAACTCTTCCCCAATCACCTTCTAAGCTCATTTAAACACTCCCAACAAACCCTAAACTCATCCCTTATAAGTACCACGTTCCTCCAAGCCTTTTTACACTTTTACAACTCCATAATCTCTCTCAAATCACCTCAAGAACTCTTGCAAATCAGAAATTCGGACAGATGCACCCTCTTGCACAAAAGTGAGCATAACTTGCTCATTTCTTAACGGAATCACTTGATTCTTCTTTCTTTTTACCTTGGATAATCTTTACGGTTGAATCCAAGGGTTCTCTATGGAGAATCTAGACCTGGAAATGCCCCTAAAATGTCCCAAAACTTTCTGTTGTGTTTAGAATCTTTTCAAAACTTGTTTAACTCATGATTTCTTCATTCATCCTAGTGTGCTGGAGCTTCTAATCAACTTGGTGATTAAGGAGACTAACCTAGGCATGTTATACATACAAATAGGAGTGTTGAAACACTCCAAACTTTCTGTTTTCATAGAGCTTTAAGCTCATAAGTGATGCAAGTTCTTGAACTTATTCATGTGTGTCCACTTTAGTTAGCTTTGGCTATCCTAACTTTGAGACCACACATCACTTGATGATTTTCATCATTATTCCAAGTTAGTTTGCTAGATTGAAAGTGTCACAACCCCGTATAGCCTTTGACGTGTGTCAAAGTGTGCTCACCAGGTTGTATTTCACTTGGCTACTTGGTATCATGGTGACACATTTTACATTCTTGTCATTTACATTCTTGTTCATATTATTGTTCTAAAGACCCTCCTTGTTACCATGGTAACTTGTGTAATGGTGAACATCATACGAGGTTTCAAAGTGGATGGTTAATCCTCCCACCTCCTACTTGACTTACATAACACTAACAGGTTTCAAAGTGGATGGTTCATCCTCCCACCTCCTACATGATTATTTAACTATATATGTATATATGGACTATAATATAAATCCTTAAAACTGAACCCTTGATGATGATTAAGTAGTCACCTATCAAGTTAATAAGTTTATCACTAATGTGTATGGTTCCTTGTCACGATTCTAATAGGTTTTGAACCTATGAAAACACATTCAATCCTTACGGGTTATTATAGTGTCAAAGACAAGTGCTAATACCCTAGTGACTATTTTTCGTATAATATACTTTGTCATGCTTTGAATCTCCATTCCGAATGTCCCATCATCGTCCTTAGAACTCATACGCCTTTGTTTTCCTCTTGTAGGATAACTCGGCGTTCAGTCCATCAATACAACTACCTTCACAGACTTGTCAAGTTAGAAGACTTAGCAAAACCGTGAGTACACTCGATCAACTTTCGTTTATAACACTTTTGGGTGTAACATGTTTTCCATATATAAAATCACAACACATAATCTTTATGAAATGCACGAACAATCCTATATCCATGAATACTTGAATCCTTTACATTAATGCTTATAACTTGGACATTCTTTATGTAATACCTTAGTCATTAACTATTTAGCCTTCGCTTGACATGTATAGCGCTATAGGAAGTAACGCATCCCCCTCCTCATGAAATCTAGAGGCCATGTTAAAATATCGTGTTTGTGTTAAGGGTTTGACTAGTAGTATTGCATGCCTTGTATATGCTCTTCTAAAATCATAGTTGCCATGAGGATTTGTTTAAACTTTATTCATATACGTATGCTATGCTTAAACTTGTGTACTCGCCTTTGCTTTTACATTGAATTCTTATTTTAAAACATGTTACAGGTTGATGGAGATGATGCTATGAAATCAAGTACCAAGGATGTTAGATACACATTTAGACGTTTAGGTTTAATATTGTTGTATCAAAATTTGCCAAGTTAATGTTGTTATTTGAATTTCCCTTGTATTGTAATGACTTTTGCTATGAAATAAAATTTGGATTAAATTAATTATTGTCACGTTTAGTTTTATGAGCAATGAGCAATCTATTTCATGCCACCTCGATGTTTCCACCATCGGTTGGGGTGTGACAATACCGGATAGAGGTTTCGCTAGGTTGTGTTAAGATTGTTTAGATCAGGTTAGGATTTGTTACGACACGATACGTAGAGTGCACAATGGATCGGGAGTGATGTCATCATTAAACATGATGACATCATACATATGACATCACAACAATTGAAGTTAATAGTTTCATGGAAAAGGAATGTTATACAGTTTTCATTCGTATGAACATGAGGATATCATTCGTACAAGGATGCATGCATGAGACTACTCGTTCGAGGGGCATGGTTGTCCTATAAATATCAACTATTGCATCTTCGCATAACATAGAACAACATTCGCACAAGAACGTCAACAACATTCAACACGGTTCCAAGATGTAGTTTAGGTCGATTTGTAACATAGAGTCGAAACTCTGTCCGGTTTACGATTGATACGTAATAAACGGTTGATTATTTACTTTCGTGTGCACGATTACGGTTCGGTTTAACGGATTCCGCACGTTAAACCGGATTAAACACAGAGCTTGTGTTCTTCGGTGAACCGATCCGGACCTACACCCAAACCCATCCTAGTCCATACCTATCCTAACCTTTTTCTTAAAAAAGTCATCCTAACCCAAACCCATCCTAACCTATAACCATCATAACCCATGACCCAAACCTGCCCAACCCATCACTTTTGCCACCCCTAGTATATTTTTTCCGATTATGGTAGGGTTCATAAATATTTGTACATGGTTGATTTTGTCTGATTTTGGGAAAAGGGATGGGTTTATGTTATGATATATACACATATGAATACTCTATTGGGTTTCTTCATCTGATTATACACACATGTATTTTGTAGTACTCATTTATACATCATGTACTGTACAATATATATTGGTGTCTTCATTCGACTATACACATATGTATTCTTTACACATGTATTGTATTTAGGAACTATACACATATGTAACAACAACAAATACACTTCTGTATAAGTAACAATTATAGATGGGTTATGTGCATTTATGTAATAACAATTATAAAATATTGTTTACTGTGGCTTTTGCCATTGCATTTATTATATCTTAACAACACTTATTGTCAACAAATTGGACAATAAAAGAACAGAGCCATCAATTAGCTATTGGAACCTGAGAGGTTAACTATGAGACAATAGCAGGAAATAAAGAATGGTGGGTTCAGGTTGGGGAAGCTTAGAGAGTTGTACGAAGGCGAGGCTGTAGGTTCACAGGCGAACATATATCGTGAGAGCATTATAAATGAAGCCCATTAATTTGCCGGAAACAAAAAGAAGAAATAGATGTGCAAATTCTAGTTGTTTGTTTCTCTTGTTTTGTTTGGTGTTAAGCTTTTGGTTAGCATTCAATTGTTTTGGTGAAAAAGTTTAGAACATAAATCGAATTGATGGTTGATGTTTTTTGGTTGTTTGTCATATCATAAATAATAATTTTTTGGTGGTTCAATTATGCATAACATGAAAACACCTTGCGAGTGCATTTATTGTTGAAACGAATATTCATTATATCGCTATCATGTGTGTATATACACTTATAAATTAAAACAAAAAAAAATTAGCTCGGATTCATGTTAGTTTTGAATGTTGTGCGGTTATGCACTTGTGTAGTTGATGAAAACACATATTACCACTCGTATGTACATATGTGTACTTTTCATTTATACACCTGTGTAATGTACAATACAAATATTTGATGAGGCGCTAGAGACTCTTAAACGAATGAACCATAAAAAATAACTCATATTCGTCTACTTAACCACCATGGCCGACGTTGGTTGCACCACTAATGACTACCAAAGATGAAGGGCTTTGATTTTATATAAACAAAACCTAAATAGCCATTGACCAATTGAAACAAAATTGAACAATCAAAATCAAGAAATTCACAAAGTAAAAAAATTTAACATAAGATAAAATGAAGATAGACTTTTGTGACATCATATCCCATTATCAGTGATATAAAATATTTTTCCTATAGTGTTTCATAGTAATATTATGTAGTTTGTTGAAAGGAAGAAGATGATGAAAATGAACGAATGCTATCCATTCCTGCATTGGAGATTTTGTGACCGAGTACTATCCCCTCAATGACCATGAAATGACATTTTTTTCCAATTAAGGGCGAGATTAGTATCCTCACATCTGGATAGCATTCATTCAAGGTTATCAAGGCATTAGTCAAATAAATCACCAAAGATAGAAAAATCGTCCAAGAAGACTTCCATGGTTTTTTCTATCATATCGTGAAAAACGGCTACCATGCATCTTTGGAAAGTTGCAGGTGCGTTGCATAGACCAAATGGCATGCGTCGATATGTGAAGGTTCCGTATGGACAAGTGAAGGTGGTTTTCTATTGGTCTTCTGGGGAAATGGGAATTTGGAAATACCCCGAGAAACCATCTAGAAAACAATAAAATTATGACCGGATAATCACTCTAACATTTGATCAATGAGTGGTAGAGGAAAATGGTCTTTTCTTGTGGCTTCATTGAGTCTCTATAGTCGATACAAACTCTCCACCCGGTGACGGTTCTTGTTGGTATGAGTTCGTTCTTTTCTTTGGTCACAACCGCCATTCCACCTTTCTTTGGTACAACTTGGACAGGGCTAACCCATGGACTATTGGTAGATAAGTTTCGCCGTCTAAGAGTTTTATTACTTAATTTTTTACAACTTATTGGACGTTAGGATTAACTATTCTTTGTGGTTGGATTACTGCTTTTTGTCGTCTTCCATTAAAATTTTGTGTGTCCACATGGAAGGATTTATTCCTTTTATATCCATTAAATTCCATGTAATTGTTGTCACACCCCAACCAATGGCGTAATCATCGGGGTAGACGTAAATAGATCGCTCGAGACTTCATAACACTAAATGTGACAAGATTTAATAAACAAATTTCAATTTCATTACTAACGTCAAGTACATTGTTTGAAACTGAATTACAACAAATTTGAAATGAAATAAAGTACAAGTATTGTATGACTAATCTATAAAAATAAATTTAAGTTTGGTACTTTCTAGTCCTTCCTACCAAGTTCCATATGTCATCATCATCATCATTGAATTCCTGCAATATGTTTAAAAGCATAGTTCAACACACAAAATATTGGCGAGCATACAAGTTTAATTATAACATAAGTACGTAAAATGAGTTTTAACGAATCCGCATGGCAAAAATAGCTACTAGATTAATGTATCAAGGCATGCAATTTTACAAGTCAACCCTCTGATTACCACAATGACTTAAAGACTTAACATGACCTCAAGAATACGGCCGATGCGTTACTCCTATAGCACTATACATGTTAAGGGGAGACTCGTACGAAGTTAATGACAACTGACACTCCAACCAAATTTTGGTGCAGTTGCCGGGAAGTTCATGCGCTTTGCGTTTGGATTTGTTTGATTTTTTTATTATCTGTTTAAGTGCTTGTTTTCTTATGATCGTTTGTCACACCCCAATTTCCACGTAGATCCCGGTGGGCCCGGTGGGGACTGGGGAGTATCGTGACATAAGTTAATATCATCGTAGTCAGTATACTCAGAATAACACAGCACAAGTCTTGTAGTAAAATTACTATTACAAACCGATAATGTTCAAGTTTCAAATAAATATACAGAGGGTTCGTAATAAGATCCACAGGCGGATCGTAAAAATAAACAAAAGATGTTCCACAGACTTTAGGCACAACTAGGGACTTGCAAGATCCTCCTATGTCGATACGAGCAGCTCCCAACCTATTTACATGTTGTACTTGTAGCTTAGTCTTTTGAAAATACGTCAGTTTACATTGGTAAATACAAATTACCGACACATTTTGAAAATATTTTAACTTTTTTTAAGTGCACAAGGCAAATTTTATAAATAACTTGGGACAATTCAAAATGATATTGTATACTGTTTACAGGTCTGTCAATACATATGGGGTCTGGTGGGAAAACCAATAACCTGATTCAACGACACGAAACTTAAAAAGTCACAATGAGTATATAAAAATAATTTAGCATTAGCATCTGACAGGTGTATGCCTACACCCCGTGCTTAGGTCGTGGCCATTAGTAACTTAAATGAACCGAGGATATCTAGGACACGGTCGAGTTAACCCCAAATTTAGTTATTAGACAATACATATTAAAATGGGTTATGAAGATTTTATAACCACAATCACATTAAATGATCCCATACCCGACCAAGCGGTAATAATATACCGTATCTCAAGCCGGTATAGGGAAAATAGGTTAAAAGTATTTACCTGAGCTAGCACTTTAAAGTTTTATTTACTCAGCCGTTTAAACAAGAGATAAGTATGGGTAGCAACCTACTGGAAGGCTCTAGTTTGAATGATGGTATAAATAACCAATTAGAATGCTAACGAGTCCTATTAAAATAATAGACTTGGACCGGCTACCCTAGAGGATTATTAACGGTATGATACGCTAGATTAAGCGATGACTGGAATAGAATGTAGCTTAAACTTGACAAGTACTAAAACTTGTATAATATGGGTAAACTATTTACATTCTGGATTTTGAGGTAAAAATGACAAGATTAAACCTGTTTCGGTTAAATTATGTAAACTAGTTACGTAAGCTTAAAGGTATGCACATAAGCGATATCGAGTAACCGGATGAGTCATGAACAAGTTATCCTTTATGCTTTAACTGTTATAATATCAGTAGGTTATCAACATGTATGCCCTTTTAGGTTTTAAAATCAATCTATGCCTCATAAAGGGCATTTTGGTCATTTTACAACTTATAAAAGAGACTTGCATGTAATCTGATGTTATGATTAAAATATTCTGGAAAAATATTTAATTTATGCTATAATATCAGTAGGATATCAAATATGTGTGTGGTTTATAGTTTAAGACATATCATGCACCGTAAGGGCATTTTGGTCATTTCACATATAGTTCCGATAGCTTATTTTGAATTCTGTATGGTTTTAAACGATATTATGTACCGAAACGGCGTTTGTTGCTAAATGAAAATTTATGCGATGTTTATGAAAACTGATGTTATGATCAGGTTTATATAATCAAAATATGTAATTTAATATAACATATCAGTAGGTAAAGAGGTTTTATATAAAAAGCATGATTAAAACCATTTTAGGTGTCATAAGGGCATTATCATCATTTATCAACATAATACAAGAACTCGTGCTTAAACTCAAAATATAATCTGACTTGACATCCCAAATAATCCTACTTATGATATTACATCAAGTAGGTAATGAGTTTTTACAAAGAGATATGCTTAAAACCATTTTAAATGCCGAAAGGGCATTTTGGTCCTTTAAAAGCATGATTTAGGATATTATATCAATAATCAGTTTATTATCGGTTTAATAACATCATAATATGTTAATTATACTAGCATATCAGTACATATGTCATTTGCAAGTTCGTTATTTATTAAAACTTCATTTCTTGTAAAAAAGGCATTATAGTCAAAATTAGGCATAATAACGGAACTTGCACATAAACTCATAATATGATTATGATTATGATCATGTAGCATAACCTCAGAGGGTTATGCTACACTATATTATGATCATAATGCCACCTTAGATCAGTAGCTAACTAATCTAATTCGGGTCAGAATCGAAAGTCAAAGCAGAAGTCAAACTTCGCGACTTTCGGTTGCGAACTGATCCTAAGACTGAAAATGACGGGCCGAACATGTTTACACATGTTCTAATAATTATTACCAAGTTATTAACGTGTCAAAACATGATTAACATCTACATTATCAGATTTGAATTAATTACAAAACTGACCCGTTTGAGTTTTTAAAGTTTAAACTTTGACTCGTCAATTGATCTACTAAATGTGATCTTTAGGAGGTGCCCTCTTGAGGGATTATCACCTACCTAATTACGATCACTTACAATGTTCATACCGAACAATGGCAGACCGTAATGGTCTAAATCGAAAGTCAAAGCATTTATCGAAAACGCTTGACTTTTGGCCATTATAAGCCTGTAAAATAAAAAGAGAAGAGATGGAACACTTACAAGTGGTCTAAGAGAAAGTTTAGAACTCAAAGGGATTCTCCTAGATGACCAGGAACCTCCAACAGTCTAATAGAGAGGAGAATGATAGAATGAGCAAAGAAGAGAATGGATGAACACTCCTATTTATAGTTGGAGCTGAAGTTTTAGAATCAAGCAAGTTGTTGGAGGGGTCTAGATATCACTCCAGGTGTTCCGTGATGTGTCTAATACCTGAATTCAGCATCTGGTTTCGAATTTGAGGTGCCATGGTGGTTTGTGTAGGGAACAAGGCAAAGCTGCACAGTTGCAGCTCAAATTCTGCCAAAATCAGGCCGCAGCGCGACACGACAGCCATCCTTCTAAGGCGTCGTGCGACGCCTTGTCAGGACTTTGAAGTTTTGACAACTTCGGTCTCTGTACTTCCTAACTCTAATATACTTTCATTTATAGCACTTTTAGCCCCTCTAACCCAGTATTAGGCATACCTAGGAGTATAACCGAACATCGTTAAGCTCCGAGTTCGTTAAAAGGTCATTCAAATGTATGAATTAACATGTTGACGCTTTTCATCCTTCAACTCATAACTTTTAGATAATCGAACGTTTCGTTCGCAAATGGCTCTTTAAGAGAATACGAACACCGTGTAAGGTCACTCAAAGGCTAAGTTTAAGCATGTTGATACTTTTAGTCCCTCAAAGTCAACGTTCGACATATAAGGATCAGGGATACGTGTCAATACTTTATCGGACACGATTTTACGAGGTGTTACATCATTTCTACTTATGTGTTACGCGGGTGTGTTACTTGTGCAGGTTATAGGTAGTGCATGCATACATGGAACTCCTGGAGGACCTCACTATTAGTATACGAACCGGAGATCGAGCAGGTCGTTAGAAGAAACCTAGCTAACCAATTAGAGATAACTCTCGTCTCTAATCCACCCAATACCAATTCACCACATACACCATCCTTTGGACCCATTCCAATGGATAACCAAAACTCTAACCAACCAAACAATCAACACAAATACCATGATTACCAACCCCAAAATCAGAACGCGCAAAACAACCAACCGAGGGTGGTAACAATTACAGATCACCAACACCACCTATCCAAAACCGTGGCCGAAACTATAAAAACATGTCCTGGCAAAATAATCCGTACAACTTACATATATGAACCACTTATAATAATTTTTTTGGCAATTGGGTTTTGGTTTTCATTGTAGGTTATATCATGTATCATTTCAACTTCAACCTATTGTTATCGTGTCTAAACCTCAAAGACTAATTCACTTAATGTCCTTGCATTATCATTTTTGAATTGTTGTTTGATACTATTGGACCTTTGTATCTGTGACGTGGGAAAGCTCTTGTTACAATTTCGCAAACGACTCATAACTTTTATTAAAAGACCATTTTTGAAATTGTAGACTAGGCTCCAAAAGAAGCTTAGTTCACTACAATTGAAGCTCTGATACCAGGTCTGTCACACCCTGAATTTCGGTTTAGCGGAAGCGTCACAAGGTGTGGCCAGAGCGATAATCATTGCATTCAACCAAGTAAACAATACGTATAAAACATAACAAGTTGTCCATCTATATATTTATTTAAAGGCAAGTTACAACCATAAGTTTGTTACTACACTTGACAACATTGTTCCAAAACATAAGTTTCCAAATACATTGTTTCAAACATAAGGACTAAATACAAGACATCATCCCACAGCTTGACTTGTCATCCCACGGATACACTTTCCCCGAGGTCGTCCACAAGTTTCCTGTAATACATGTTAGTTTTGAAAACGTCAACAAAGGTTGGTGAATTCATGTTATTAGTTTTCGTATCAAATAAATCTTTAAAACATTTGAAAAAGTAATTTTGTTTTTTGTATAGCTTAACGAAATCTCGTGTGATCAATAGTGTTTAGTTAGGACACTAATCTGTATGCCAGCATAGGAGGGAGCCAACCCTGGACCCAATTTAAGTGGTGTCAAAGACACTAGTTTTAGACACAACAGCACTCTGGAACGATCTGTTTTTATCGATGTTCAGAGTGGGCTCGTCACACCCGGTAGATCTATCCCATTGTTCCCCGGTTCTTGATTTATCATTAATGGCCCCTTTGATTTTAAACACCTACCCGCATATGATCTAGTTGGTTTCATTATCTCCCAGCTATACAAATCATAACATGTATACATCCCCGAGCATTTAAAAACTATAAAACATTTAGATAAAAGGGGAAACATGTACTCACTAATTTGCATTCCAAGCAAATATCGTTTTGATTCGTTTTCTTCGTTTCTTTCTCGACCTGTAAGTGTTCTAATCTCATTAGACACTTAGGTTTATTTTTCGTTCATCGTACAAGTATCTCATCTTGAATTTATCCTTGTATTCGTTTGTTTTCTTTGTTTACATATATATATATATATATACCTTTAACGTTTATGTTTAGATGGGCCTAGCCCATACTTTAGCTGTGAAGTCTAATTGACTTTATATAAGTGGGCCAAGCCCAACTGCTTTCATATTCATGGGCCTAGCTCAATTCGTTATAATTGGTGTGGGCCAAGCCCAATTTGTTTAACATGTGTAGGGTTAGCCCAAATTCTCCTATGTGTGTGGCCCTAGCCCAAAGTGCATTACTTAAGTGGACCTAGCCCAAATAGATTTGTTTAAAGTGGATAATCCCCAATTGGTGTGTAAGAGTGGTCCTAGCCCAAGTTATTTAGGTAAAAGTGGGCCTAGCCCAAAACTAGTACATTAAAGTGGGCTTAGCCCAATGTGTTCTTATAAGAGTTGGCTTAGCCCATGAATAGTTTTACAAAAGTGGGTTTAGCCCAAAACAACTTGTAAAAAGGTGGACTTGTCCATATAGGTTTACATAAGTGCGATTTAGCCCAATTTAGCTAAAATATGGCTTTAGTCCAAGTATTTTGTAAAGGTGGGCCTACCCCAAATTTACTTATGAGAGGTGGGCGTAGCCCAAAATTTAATTTATGGATATTTAAAATACATGGGCTTGGTCCATAATAATAATTGTATTTTATAAAAATATAGTTTTTATAAAAATTGTTATATGTGTCATATAATAAATTTTTTTAGTGCATAAGACTTTTAAAGTGTGTGTTTGATGGCTCGTATTTTTGTTATGACTATTTCTTATGTGTGGGTTTGGTTTGTTCGCGTCGTCCGATTTTTTTGTGCCATCCATCTGGACTATGTATTTGTCGCGTCGGTGCCACACATTTATTTTTGTTCGAATTGTCCAAAGTGTCTGAATTGTCCGTTTGTTTATTTATGTCCAAGGATGGACATATCTATCTTTATAATTTTTCGTCTTTCAAGTGTTTTCAAATTTTCTTGTATTTGTGTGTCCATATATTGTTGTATTAGTCCCTACTTGATCTAAATACATAATATATATATAGAAAAATATCATTATGATACTTAATGAATTTCTTAAAGTATATATTTTATCTAAAATATATACTTGACCATTTTTTTTGTTTAGAAATCTTTATAAAATGTGAATTTATAATTTCTTATCCGAAAATCCGTTTCTTCTCGTTTTAAAATTCCAAGTTGTTTCTAGTCACCAAATCTTTTATTTAACACTTTTTAATCAAAACAAATTTTATAACATTTTGTCATAGTTCCCCTAAACTATGGACTTTTCCCAAGTTTAAACAAACTTGTTTTACATCATTTTCAAGTCAAAACATCATCAAGTATCAAAGATCATCCTAACTTGCCAAAAAAAGTGTCATGAACTTGTGGTAGTCTGCATCTTTCCCAAGAAGGAAACTTTATTTATGATTTTTGCCAAAAAAATTGTAGATCATAATTATATTTAAAAACCCATATTTTAGGTGACATATGAAGTCATTTTAAGTATGAACTGTAACAACCCGACTTTTTCCGGTTGTTCCATTACTATAGTTATTTCCTTTTGTAACCGTCTTTGTAATCCGAGATTCGATAAATAATGGAATTATGTTTTATTAAATACATTTTCGTCACACAGCATAGCATCACACTTAAAACGCTTTATACTCGCGACGCTAACGCTACACGAATTAAAGTAGCTTATGCTACTTTATGTGTTTGTTTGTTCGGTAACCACTCACGCCTACGACCTCGCTTATCACACAAATCGCAATCGCAGTTATTTATGCTACTTCATGTTACTTATGTGTTATGTGTGCTTTATATTTTATGGATTGCACTCGCTCTCGCAACGCTCTCGCTCACACAACTCACTTTATCGCATTATCATAATGACACATCGTTTAACGCTTCGCGAAAACACTAAACCTAACTAACTAATATGACCGAAAATGCCAAAACGAACAGCCAACGTGTGAATTGGAAACAATTCGCACGAAACTGGTCAGTTCGTACGAATTGCCCAAGTCGTACGAATTGACCAACTCATACGAATTGGGCAAAATTCGTATGAATTGAACCGTCTTCACCCCTCTCCTATAAATACTCAGCACACTCATGCTGGCACTTCGCACCGAAACTTTCTCTGCTCATTTTTTCTGATTTTCAAGTAAGAAACAACTAATTTCCACGCAAACACAACTATTTCCACTACGATTTTACACGAGTTTATCTCCGATTTCATTTAAGCTTCCTGTTTATGAAAATCTTCATCCTTTTCATAAAACCTTCTGATTTTACCTTGGATTCACACTTAAACAAGGGTATTTGAGTTAGCCTTGGCTTCTCAAGATAGAAACCTTGTTGTTGTAAGCTCTCTAAGAGTTTTGTCCAAATAAAACTGTTTTAAACTCGATTTTTTCACTAAAACAGATCAAAATCGACATATGTTCCGTTCACTAAATAGTGGAACGGTGCGGTGTCTAAACCGTCATGAAAAGGACTCGAAATCACATCCCCTTCAGACCGAAACTCAGTTCCGGACGCACGAAGACGCAAACAATCAGCTTGTGCGAACTGGAGTGGCTCGTACCAATTGGCTTAGTTTGTACGAACCAGCCCAAGTTCCTATAAGTGATTAAATTGCTTTAAAAGACCTCCCCAGCGTTTAGTTTGCTCAGTAACTTGAGGTCGGAAGGATGGACACTCGATTTCCCAAAGAAACGACGTAAAAACACACGATTTTGGACACGAAACAACCCACTTCGCATAAAACTCAATTTGTACAAATTGACCAATTCGTACTAATTGGTAACGGTTCGTGCGAATTAACCTACTTCTCCTACACCGTCACTCAGTTTCAATCGATTCAGCACTGTGGAAGACTGATGCACTTCTGTTCCTGCTTACAAGCTGACTCGGCATACTCCCCTCTTGCCTCTACTCTTACACCTCGGTTTACGTACTCACTGTGAGTATACTTGACCCCTTTTTTCTTTAATGCACTTTTGGGTGTTACATACGTTCTTTAAATCAAAACACTGCACACAATGCTCAATCGCTTTAAAACGCAACCTGTTCATACATGACTATACGTGAATCGCTGAATTGTATGTTATTTGCTAGATGACTTGTATACCACCGTTAACATGATAGCTAGCTAGAGGTTGACCCGCCACTCGGAGGCCTAGGGATTGTTAAGGCTCACACTCTTTCATTTTGCTTTATTTTCAGTTTAGTATGTGGACACTTGTTTGCGTGACTCACACTCGCAGTTTGTTGGTTACTTGTATTAATGATGTTAACATAGTTCACATCTCTTACGTATGTCATGCGGTTTATGCGACACGCTTATTAATTATTACTATGCAAACCTGTATGCTCACCGTTATATTATTGTATTGACTTTTATTTTAACGTATGTGATAGGTTGATGGATTTATCTGCGCTGAAAAGAGATAGGATTGCTAGAACGTCATCTAGAAATCTAGGTTGTCTGATTTGAATTGTTTAAGAGATTGTGTAATCTGTTTTGACTATGGTGATATATTTGTTTAATTGTATGGGAAGTTAAACCTTTAAATATTGTCATTTAAATAGTTGTTATCGATTCTCTTGAACAATCTGATTCGCCTAGTGCCACGCCCTGATAATTCCGCTATCGGTTGGGGTTGTGACAGATTGTTATTAGAGCCATAACTATAGGGAATTAGGTAGAATTGCATTATTCAGCCTAGTCTATAGTCTAAGAACCCAAAACAGACCTCGATGCGCAAATTTACCTCAATCCGTACGAACTGATCAGTTTGTGCGAACTGGCCACTTCGTACGAAGTGTGTCTCCTCAGAACAGAGAAGGTGCACTTTGTACGAACTAGACAATTCGCACGAAGTGGGCAATTCGAACGAAGTGAACAAAAACCCGACCGAAAACGAGCAAATTTACTCTTGTTCTGCTTTGATCTAGCTCTGTTTACTAAACCACAGATGCTTTTCCTAAAGCTACCACAATACACGCTCGAAGATACTCGTATAACACAAACGAGTGATTGTGTCGAGATTAGGTGTGAAAACTAAGAACTCTCGATACGATTGCTCAATCCACGTATTACTCTCCGCACGGGACACTTTCGTCGAGTTTGGAGTGATATCCACATCTCGACGGAAATCCCCATTTCTATCTCGCGGTTATTCTTACCACAGCTATGGTACGAAGTTGTTAAGTTAGGGGTGAAACCCGCATCTTAATAGCTAGTTCCACTCCTCGATTTTCGATCTCACAAAAGTCTATTATTTCAATAGTTTGGAACGCGTAGTAACCGGAAAGGTGATGTCGTTAGCCGTGAGGCGGTGAGAGCATTTACCTATTAGGCCAAAGGGTGTGTCCAAACTTAGAGGAATAGTCGAATCACTTTGGGTAGTCAACATCTCAAAACCCAGGACACTCTAAATTGTTTTAAGCCTGCAATCGTTGATTTTACCCATCATGAGATTTTATTATGTTTATGTGCTTTACATTTACGAGTTTAACTTTTATGCTTTATCAACTTCTCGATTTACCGCTTTTTGCTCCATAAACGTATGCACAACTCGCACAGCTCTCGCAATCGAAAACCCTAATAAAACGCAGACAAGCAAACTAAACATCCCCGCCTACAATACGCTCATGAGGACATGTGCGTCTCATACGCTAAACCGCTCGCCTCACACGCTATGTGCTCGCTATACTACTCGCTTATATCTATACTACTCACATCTCATACGCGCTACACAAGAATTAATGAAGGTGAATACGTGCAAAATATGTGCTTATGTGATTATGTTTTTTGTGCACATGTGGATATGTGCTTACGTGATACTATGCCTCATGTGATTAATAATAAGTATTATGGTAAACTCAAAACTTTTAAACAAAGCCCATTATAATCGAATCTCATCTAATTTTTGTCTTTAGATGGCTTCCATGGGATCTCAAACTCGCCGCACCGTCCAAAGGAACAACGCTGACAAGCGCATCACTTCCCTTGTGGCCAAGGAAATGGCCAAAATGATCCCTCAAATCGTCAGTGAAATCAAAGCTGCTGGAAGCAACTCCTCTGTCAATTCTAAGGTCAACACACCAAAAGCCCCGTTCAGCTTCAAACAGTTTAAGGTATGTGGTCCAATGACCTTCACGGGGGAAGAAGGTCCGAGTAAGATGTTTCAATGGTTTGATGCAATCGAGGTCACAGTCCGCCAAAGCGGATGCCCAGAGAACCTCTGCATCGTCAATGCAACTGGTGTTTTTCAGTCGAGGGCACTCGACCGATGGAACGCCGAGCGCAAAGGTGCGGAAACGACTCAGCCTATGGTCTCTCATGGGAGGAACTAAGGAAGTTAATGATTAAAGAATTTTGCCCTCCCCACGAAGTTCAGAAGCTAGAAAATGAGTTCTGGGAGATCAAGCAGGTGGGAGGTGATAACAAACAGTTGAGTATTATCTGTCTAGGCCAATTTGATACCATCGAGAAAGCCATCAAGAAGTACCTCTGCGCTCTTCCCGACTGTGTCGCTGACTTTGTTCAAGTGGCAAGACCAACTACTATTGAGGAAACCTACCAACTCACAGCCGAGATCAACGCTTGGATGGAACTTTCTAGGTTACGACCAAGAACCTCAGTCAGGCTATGTTGAGCCAAGTCCAACCGTCAGAATGCAAGCGAAGGAACACCAACTAAAACAACGCAACAGTCACACGACCGAACCACAAGTCTCACCAGCTCACTGCTCCCAACGCACCTCCTGCTAAACGTTTGTATACTGGTCCTCATCCCTTGTGCCCTAAGTGCACCTATCACCACGCAGTTGGAGGCAGCTGCCATTTTTGTGTGAACTGCAACATCTATGGTCACTACACCGTCAGCTGCGTTCAGGCCCTCGCCAGCCAGCTCCTCAGCCTCTCATAGCACTGCCAGGTCCACCTCATGCTCCTCAAGTCAATCCATCTCCCCAAGCACCTGTTGCTAATGCACGTGCTTGTTACACTTATGGTGATCCTAGCCACTTCAGGAATGTCTGCCCGCACCGCGTTGTGAAACAAGAGCCACAGCCACCACAGCCACATCAGTAACAACAACCACAGGCTATGCGTGGAAGAGCTTTCAACATCAACCACCGCCAGGCACAGTACGGCAACAATGTTGTTAATGGTATGTTCCTTGTTAATGGTATATATGCTTCTTGCTTATCTGATACTAGAGCCGATAACTGTTTGGTATCATTTGAATTCGAAAAAAGTTTCAAATGTAAACGCGCTAACCTCCTAAAGACCTTCAATGTCGAAATCTCCAGCGGAAGAACCATCACCGTCAACTCCGTCCTACATGATTGTACTCTCGAACTCAACAATCACAACTTCCCGATCGATCTCATACCGATGCAATTAGGTAGTTTTGATGTCATAGTAGGCATGGATTTCCTTCATGAAAATCATGCCAAAGGCGTTTGTTTTGACAAAATTATTCGTTTTCCACTTCCTAACGGAAATCAACTAGATGTTTACGGTGAAAAACCCTCAAAGAAGTTGATGCTTATGTCTTGTACCCAAGCGAACAAGTACTTGCGCAAGCTGTACGCTGCTTTCCTAGCCCATATTGTGAAGCCAGAGAAGGAAAAGAAAACCTTGAAAATCGTACCAATTGTTTGTGATTTTCCTAATTTTTTTCCTGACGACTTACCAAGTTTACACCCTACTCGTGATGTCGAGTTTTGTATTGATCTAGTCCCCAGTACTACACCTGTCGCTAAAGCTCCATATCGCCTTGTACCATCCAAAATGTGCGAGCTATCTAGCCAACTTCAAGAGCTTCTTGATAAAGGCTTTATACGCCTGAGCACGTCACCTTGGGCCACACTTGTCCTTTTTGTGAAAAAGAAGGATGGATCGATCCGAATGTGCATCGATTATAGGTAACTTAACAAGCTTATGATTAAGAACCGATACCCTCTTCCTCGAATCGATGATTTATTTGACCAACTTCAAGGTGCTACTTTTTTTTGAAGATCGATTTACGTTCCTGTTACGTGTACTGAGCAGGACATTCCGAAAACCGCCTTTCGTACTCGTTATGGCCATTATGAATTCTTGGTCATGCCTTTTTGGACTCAAAAACGCCCTGCGGTCTTCATGGACTTGATGAACCGTGTGTGCAAAGCCTTTTTGGATCGTTCCGTCATTGTTTTTATCTATGATATTCTTATCTACTAGAAGTCGATAGCCGAACACGCACGACATCTCCGTTTAGTTCTCGAACTCCTCCAAGGACACCGTCTTTACGCCAAATTCTCCAAGTAAGAATTTTGGCTTAAGGAAGTTCAATTCATCGGTCACATCGTCAACGACCAGGGAATCCACGTCCATCCCACCAAGATTGAAGTTGTGAAGAGTTTGAATTCCGAATAATACGTCCAAAATCCGTTCATTTCTCGGATTGGCAGGTTACTACCGCCGATTCATCGCCGACTTTTCAAAGATCGCTGTACCTCTTACCTCTCTAACCCATAAGGATAAACCTTTTGTTTGGGGTTCCAAACAGGAGGAAGCCTTTAAAACTCTCAAGCGTATGCTTGGCGACGCTCTCATACTCGCACTCCATGATGGAAACGATGATTTCGTTGTCTATTCTGATGCCTCTAACCTAGGTCTCAGTTGTATTCTTATGCAACAAGACAAGGTTATCGCGTTTGCGTCTCAACAACTCAAAATACACGAGAAGAACTACACTACCCACGATCTCAAGCTCGATGTAGTTGCTTTTGCGTTTAATATATGGCGACATTACCTTTATGGTAAAAAATGTACGGTCTTCACCGACCATAAGAGCTTACAACATAACTTTAGTCAGAAGGAACTGAACATGCGCCAACGCAGATGGGTTGAACTTCTCAACGACTATGATTGTGAGATACGCTACCATCCTGGTAATGCAAACGTCGTAACCGATGCTCTCAGTCGACGAAGCTATGTGTATAGCATGCGTGACGTTCAAGTCCAAAATGAACTCGAAACCCTGATCCGCAAAACCCAGCACGCATGTTCCATTGAAAATACCTTGTATGAGGAAACGAAATGTGGTGCCAAAGCTCAGGTGGAGAATAAATCTAACGGTATCTACTACTTTCTCAATCGCATTTGGACTCCTAGTTGCAATAACCTCCGAGAGTTATTGATGACTGAAGCCCATAAATCCAGATATTCCATTCACCTTGGTGCTAACAAGATGTACCAGGACCTTCCTTCCAGGTATTGGTAGTTGGGCATTAAAAAGGATATCGCTCTGTACGTTTCGAAGTGCTTAACTTGTGCGAATGTTAAAGCCGAACATCAACGACCCTCTGGCTTACTCGAGCAACCCGATATCCCGATGTGGAAATGGGAGAGTATAGCTATGGATTTTGTTACAAAACTTCCTCGCACCACTTCTGGTCATGATTGTCACACCTCGACCCGCAGCGGAAAAGGTGATCGAGGCATGATTGGGTTATCATCAAAGCTCATGACATTTATTATAACGTTTCATATTCACTAATACAATTTAATGGGAAATATACAATCATAATTACATCATGTCCTAAACATCATTCTAGACTTCATTGTTTTCTTCTAAGGCATTTCCTATGTTTTCCTTGCTTCATCCTGTTCACCTGTATCATGTGTAAAAATGGTTTTTGGATCAACAAAAAGTTGGCGAGTGAACCTTGTCCGAAAACATTTATTATTTATTTCTTGTTGTATTTAATATGGAAAAAGTTGCGCAATAATCATATATGAACAAACGTAAGTAAACATACAATAACAAACAAATAGCATACAATATCAAACAAATAACATACAATAACAAAACACCTTGCATGAATATGTAACATGAATGACAATGTAAATGTTGGCAACGTCTCGTTCACGCTCATAGGTAATGGGGAACGGCTCACGCTCATAGGTAATGGGGAGCAGACGGCCTATGATGAAATGTATGTGCGATCAAGGCTCAATCAAACGGAGCCGATCGTATGTTGGCACGCCTGGTTCACGCTCATAGGTAATGGGGAACAGCTCAACGCTCATAGGTAATGGGGAGCGGCGGCCTATGAAAATGTATGTACTGAAAATGATAAAATTAATCTAAACAATAATCACACAAACAGATAATACATGATGAATACATATTTATTCATGGATATGATAGATGCACAATAGTTTAAATGTGATAAATAATAAGACACATGATACACCCAAAAACGTGATTAAAATGGGGAATTTGTAGAGATTCACTCACATTGGGTGCGTTCGGTTGATGACGTTGAATGCGCACGAAGTTGGTTTTAACCACGAGTGAAACTAACCTAGATAATGGCATAATGGTTCGGTAAGTAAACGGATTTTATTAATCAATTTTAGTAGGATTGTTGGATATATTTTTGTGAGTTTAAGGCTATTTTCTAACCTTAAAAATGTTATTTTTTAAGTATTTTTAATTGATTTTTAAATAAAATAAATAAATAAAAATAATAAAAAAATGTTGACTTTTTTTGCGACCGTTGACCGTTGACTTGTTGACCGGTCAGACTGTGTAATTGTGTGCGCTGGGTGAGGCTCGAACCCGAGACCTCCCGTTCGCGTGCACGCAGCTCTACCAACTGAGCTACGTGTCTAACCCGAAATATTTCTGTTTTTAATTATATTTATATACTAATTGAATTAATCCGAAAATCATTTATTTCAAAAACAATTTAAATGACTCGCTCGGTGCTCTCCACAGGTCTCGAACCCGGGACCTGTGGTTTAGGTTAACACACAGTCCACCGCTGGACTGTGTCTCTAACTTGTTAAATAACCTGATTTTTATTATACTTATATATAAACTAAATAATTTCATTTCTGCTTTATATAAAAAGTTTGATAATTGTCCGGACTGGTGCGGTAGTCTGGACTCGAACTCGTGACGTGTGATTAAACGTTCACACAGTCCACCACTGGACTGTGTGTCTATCTTGGTTATTATTCCGGTTTTTATTAAACTTAACATCTATTGCAGTGAATCCGGTTCGGTTAAAAAAAGGAACATTTTTATTAAGGCGAGTGTGCGTGGGACAAGAATCGAACTCGGGACGTAAGCGTGTTTTATTTCACACAGTCCACCGCTGGACTGTGTGTCTAACCCGAGATATATCTTGATTTAAATTAAACTTATACAATACTGAAACTTCGTCTTCTTCGTTAGACTTAACCAGAATCGGTGTCTGACTGGTTCGACGACTTAATCATGTTCTTTAGTGTGTTGTGATTAATTACATGTAAGATTAATAAAAAGAATAAGAGATTAAGTGTATGGTATACCGAACAGGGCTCCTCTGTTTCTCCGGCGGAACTCCGATGTCAGCAGGTTATTCCGGCGACGTGTGTCCTGCGGCAGAGGGTCTTCAGGGAGCTTGAGATAAGTGTGGGTGGCTTCGGTATGAGCTCTGGGTGTTCAGTAAGGCACAGAGGTGAAAGGCTCGGTTTTCCGGCGAGTTGCAGCATTTCTCCGGCGAGTGAAATTATGTCGGGAAAGAGTAGGATTGTGAGCGAAAAAGCTAACAGAGGTTAGAGGGGGTATTTATAGGGCAGGACATCGATGAATTTAGTCCGTTTTTCGTCTTGATTCGTCGGTCAATAAGTTTTCCGGCGGTTATGACTTGCGTCGCGGGTTCAGACGTCGGTTATAACTGATGTAGTTGTTAATGTTTACATTGAGTCAAAGGTAACCGACGGTGATTGACGAAATCGTCGGATTTTCCGGCGTTAGCGGATTTGGGCGCGCTGTTGACTGGGTTTGATTTCCGAGATTCATTATTTCAATTAATTGTTTCAGTATCTTAACAAAAACCCAAAGTGGCGGAGTGGTTGAGCGTGTGTGTTAAGGCTTTATTGTTTACCAGCTGACCGGGTTCGAAACCCGGCAGCATTAATTTATTTTTATTTCATTAATTTTAATACTTTTTCAAATAAAACTTTTATAATCCAATATACTTATTAATTACGTATCGTTTAAAAATAATTTGGGCATTAAATACGCCACGAAATTTTTAACTGATTGTTCGGTTAATAAACGGAGCGGGTTTGGTAAATCCGGTTTTTGACGGATGTTAAGTATCCCCTGCTTTTTAGAAATTTCGTCCCGAAATTTAAGTAGTGATATATTTGTCTAAAAATGATGGTGTTTAGTTTGACAGTTACATACTTAGAAAAAGAGTAAGAGTTTAAATTTTTGTTTGAGGCGGTAACGTTCCTGGTAAGGGTTGAGTACCCTGCTACAGGAATTGCTTTTTGTTGCCTACGGTAAAAATATTGATAAGCGGAGTTGATTCACTAAGTATGATTTCATGCGTAAGAGTTTTGATATGTTTGGAAAGATAGGGTTATATCCTAAAACAAAATTTCTAATACTACAACCTACATGGAACTTCTCATAACCGTCTAACAATGCCTCTGATCCTTTGACAAGAATACTTATATATAGGAAGTACCAGCGGCGTATCCACCATATTCTTGTCAAATTTTCATTGGTTTTATTAGTAAGTTATGATTGGTTCTATGATGTGACTCTAAACATAAATAAACGCCACAACCAATGTACCAAGAAATTACTAAATCCTACATAGAACTTCTCATAACCGCCTGACAATGCCTCTGATCCTTTGACAAGAATACTTATATATAGGAAGTACCAGCGGCGTATCCACCATATTCTTGTCAAATTTTCATTGGTTTTATCAGTAAGTTATGATTGGTTCTATGATATAACTCTAGAACATAAATAAACACAACAACCAATATCTGAGTCCAAATTCTGATAGCATACATGTTTGAATGGTGACAGTTCCTCTCTCGTTTGTTATGATGGAGAGGTTAGTTTATGTAGAAATAGAACACAATCCAATTTCTTTAAATGGCGAGATGATATGAATGTAACACAAATTTCAACCAAGACAATACTAAATCCTACATGGAACTTCTCATAACCGCCTGATAATGCCTCTGATCCTTTGGCGAGAATACTTATATATAGGAAGTACCAGCGGCGTATCCACCATATTCTCTCAAATTCTCATTGGTTTTATCAGTAAATTATGATTAGTCCTATGTGACTCTAAAACATAAACAACACAACAACCACAGCTTGAGTCTAAATTCTGATAGTATACATGTTTGAATGATCACAGTACCTCTCTCGTTTGTTATGATGGAGAGGTTAGTCTATGTATAAAATGGAACATAATCCAATTTCTTTAAATAATGAGATGATATGAATGCTAAATCAGGGAGTGTAACACAAACTTCAACCAAAACAATACTAAATTCTACATGGAACTTCTCATAACCGCCTGATAATGCCTCTAATCCTTTGGCAAGAATACTTATATATAGGAAGTACCAGCGGCGTATCCACCATATTCTTTTCAATTTTTCATTGGTTTTATCCGCAAGTTATGATTAGTTCTATGGGACTCTACAACAACACAACAACCAAAACTTGAGTCTTAATTCTGATGGTATCCATGTTTGAATGATGACAATACCTCTCTCGTTTGTTGTGATGGAGAGGTTAGTCATTGTGGAAGTGAGACATAGCTCAACTTCTTTAAATGATGAAATTGAAATACGCTGAAATGTATGATGAACAAACTTTGACCAAAACATACTAAATCCTACATGGAACCTCTCATAACCGCCTGATAATGCCTCTGATCCTTTGACAAGAATACTTATATATAGGAAGTACCAGCGGCGTATCCTCCATATTCTTGTCAAATTTTCATTAACTTTATCCGCAAGTTATGATTAGTTCTATGTGACTCTACAACAAACACAACAACCAAAACTTGAGTCTTAATTCTGATAGTATCCACTCCCGTTTGTTGTGATGGAGAGGTTAGTCATTGTAGAAATAGAATACAATCCAATTTCTTTAAATGATAAGATGCTATAAATGCCAAAATCAGTAAGTACAAAACAAACTTCAATCAAGACAATACTAAATTCCACTGGAACTTCTCATAACCGCCTGATAATGCCTCTGATCCTTTGGCAAGAATACTTATATATAGGAAGTACCAGCGGCGTATCCACCATGTTCTGTGTCAAATTTTCATTGGCTTTATCCGTAAGTTATGATCAGTTCTATGTGACTTTAAAACACAAACAAACTGAAATAGTAATTCGCATTAATATCCTTGGATAAGATTCCCATTTATAACTGGGATACGAGAAAATTGAGATAACATAAAGAAAAACATAAAACCCGGTTGGAGTTGAATCTTGATTTTCGGTGAAAGGGACTAGTTGGGTTTCGTTTGGGCCGTCATTATCTTCGACAGATTGGCGTTGATGTTGAAAACTCTTCCTCTTGCTGGTGGCCTAGTGATTGGGTTTTCTTGATTTACTTGGTTAACTGGTTTGCTTGAGCTTGGGCGTGATGTTTAACCAATCGAGGGCACGTGTCTCTAAAGTGGGTAGGGTCGCCACAATTGAAACAAGTTCGAACATGTGGGAACATGGGGTATTGGGGTTGTTGATATGTTTGGATCATGTTTTGAGTAGGGGGTGAGGTTTGGTTTTGAGAGGTGCGACAAACTTTGCTCAAATGACCATAGCGTCCACAATTCGCACATAGTCGACAAAGTACGGTATATGGATGGTGATAAAAACAGGTGTTACATCGAGGGTGGGGTCCAAGGTAAGGTTTCTTATTTGGGTAGGTTGAGTTGGGTGCTACTTGAGTGATTGGGATAGCTTGGAGGGGTACGACTTGTAAGGCTGGTTGGTTGCGTTGGGTGACAGCGAAAAGTTGCTCGTCTCGTTTTCTCTTAGAAATGGATTGTGAAGGGAATTCGGTTTGGGTGTAGTCGGAGGTTTCAGTCGATGCTTTATCCTTCTTTTTCTCCTCCTTGAAGTCTTCGTTCCGGATTCGGTTCTCGGTGAGCTCTGTAGCTAACTCCATTGCTGCTTCCAAGGTTGCAGGTGTGGCACTTATTACAGAGTCTTGAATCTTTGAAGGAAGACCTTGAATGTAGTGCTCGATCAAACGGTAGTGGGGAGTGAACAAGTTGGGAACCATTTGATTCAACTCGAGGAATCTCTTGTTGTACGTGGTGTGGTCGCCTTCCTTTTGTTTCAACTAATAGAACTCATCCTCTAATTTCTTGATTTCGCTTCTTGGGCAAAACGTCTTATCATGATTTCTTTCAACTCTTCCCAAGTCAAAGTCATAGCATCTTCAACACCTCGTTTGGCCTTCTCTGTATTCCACCAAGTAGTGCTATTCCATATAAACGACCAGTAGCATATCGCACTTTGCGATCATCGGGGCAATCGCAAGTTAGGAAAATGTTTTCCATTTCTTCAAACCAATAGAGAAGAGCGGTGACACCTTTAGTCCCTTCGTATTTTGTAGGGTCGCAGGATTTGAAATGCTTGTAGGTGCATTTAGTGGTATTTGGGGAAGGGTTGATAACATTTTGAACTTCTTGTTTGACAGGATTAGCGGTAAGGGCTTGTTGGACTTGAATTACAATGTTGGGTATTACGGCAGCCATTTGTTGAGCGATTAGGGCAGCCATGCGCTCGCGAGCTTTTCCGGCTCTCATCTTCCTACGGGCAAGGCTAGAAGACATCTACAAGGAATACATATCAAGAGTATGAGTTGGATGTTATTGGGATCATGGGGTCGTATTTAGGAATGAACATTCATAAAATAAATATAGCATAATAAATCTACTACATCCATAGGATGTCTTGGGCTTTGCTCGTAATTGGGCCTTGCATGCCGCCATACTTCACCTTCGTAATCATGTGGGCCCCCATGACTACCGGGTTTTCATATAGTTCGCATGTGTTAGCCTGGTTACGTACACTAAAACCCGGAGAAAATCGAGAAATATGTATATAACGTATGACATTCGGAATGTGCCCAAGTATAGACACGGTGACACCTCAAAGTGGGGTTAGTTCGAACGACGTTTGGTGGGGCATGCTTTGGCCTAATAGGTCCTTCGTACTCTCATCGTTAGTCCCCAGGTAGGCAAACTGGTCCGTTATATTGGATTTATACGAATGCCAACCTAGACAGGACGTTCCGACTACCGGTACTTGTACCCTTCCAGTTACTACATGCCCGTCGCAGAACTTACTTTGATGAGATTTGAAAATTGCGACAAAATCTTTGAATAACAAAAGTATGAAGATGATTTGAATATATGAACATTGAAATATGTATGATGAATGTGCATGTAAGTATGTATGTTTGACTGTAAGTATAAACAAATATGAAACAAATAAATATCATAAGTTTGCATGTAACCACATGAATAATTAAAATCTAGTCAACTATAGTATAGGCTCTAAGGGTCTAATAACCTATCCTATATCCCTATAGTCATGGCTCTTACCAATCTGTCACACCCCGACCCGCAGCGGAAAAGGTGATCGAGGTATGATTGGGTTATCATCAAAGCTCATGACATTTATTATAACGTTTCATATTCATTAATACAATTTAATGGGAAATATACAATCATAATACATCATGTCCTAAACATCATTCTAGACTTCATTGTTTTCTTCTAAGGCATTTCCTATGTTTTCTTGCTTCATCCTTTCACCTGTATCATGTGTAAAAATGGTTTTTGGATCAACAAAAAGTTGGCGAGTGAACCTTGTCCGAAAACATTTATTATTTATTTCTTGTTGTATTTAATATGGAAAAAGTTGCGCAATAATCATATATGAACAAACGTAAGTAAACATACAATAACAAACAAATAGCATACAATATCAAACAATAAAACAATACAAAACACTTCAGAATATGCTAAACATGAATGAAATGTAAATGTTGGCAACGTCTCGTTCACGCTCATAGGTAATGGGGAACGGCTCACGCTCATAGGTAATGGGGAGCAGACTGCCTATGATGAAATGTATGTGCGATTAAGGCTCAATCAAACGGAGCCGATCGTATGTTGGCACGCCTGGTTCACGCTCATAGGTAATGGGGAACAGCTCAACGCTCATAGGTAATGGGGAGCGGCGGCCTATGAAAATGTATGTACTGAAAATGATAAAATTAATCTAAACAATAATCACACATACAGATAATACATGATGAATACACATTTATTCATGGATATGATAGTGCACAATAGTTTAAATGTGATAAATAATAAGACACATGATACACCCTAAAAACGTGATTAAAAGGGGAATTTGTAGAGATTCACTCACATTGGGTGCGTTCGGTTGATGACGTTGAATGCGCACGAAGTTGGTTTTAACCACGAGTGAAACTAACCTAGATAATGGCATAATGGTTCGGTAAGTAAACGGATTTTATTAATCAATTTTAGTAGGATTGTTGGATATATTTTTGTGAGTTTAAGGCTATTTTCTAACCTTATAAATGTTATTTTTTAAGTATTTTAATTGATTTTTAAATAAAATAAATAAATAAAAATAATAAAAAAATGTTGACTTTTTTTGCGACCGTTGACGTTGACCGTTGACTTGTTGACCGGTCAGACTGTGTAATTGTGTGCGCCGGGTGAGGCTCGAACCCGAGACCTCCCGTTCGCGTGCATGCAGCTCTACCAACTGAGCTACGTGTCTAACCCGAAATATTTCTGTTTTTAATTATATTTATATACTAATTGAATTAATCCGAAAATATTTATTTCAAAAACAATTTAAATGACTCGCCGGTGCTCTCCACAGGTCTCGAACCCGGGACCTGTGGTTTAGGTTAACACACAGTCCACCGCTGGACTGTGTGTCTAACTTGTTAAATAACCTGATTTTTATTATATTATATACAAACTAAATAATTTCGTTTTGCTTTATATAAAAAGTTTGATAATTGTCCGGACCGGTGCGGTAGTCTGGACTCGAACTCGTGACGTGTGATTAAACGTTCACACAGTCCACCACTGGACTGTGTGTCTATCTTGGTTATTATTCCGGTTTTTATTAAACTTAACATCTATTGCAGTGAATCCGGTTCGGTTAAAAAAAGGAACATTTTTATTAAGGCGAGTGTGCGTGGGACAAGAATCGAACTCGGGACGTAAGCGTGTTTTATTTGCACACAGTCCACCGCTGGACTGTGTGCCTAACCCGAGATATATCTTGATTTAAATTAAACTTATACAATACTGAAACTTCGTCTTCTTCGTTAGACTTAACCAGAATCGGTGTCTGACTGGTTCGACGACTTAATCATGTTTTTAGTGTGTTGTGATTAATTACATGTAAGATTAATAAAAAAATAAGAGATTAAGTGTATGGTATACCAACAGGGCTCCTCTGTTTCTCCGGCGGAACTCCGATGTCAGCAGGTTATTCCGACGACGTGTGTCCTGCGGTAGAGGGTCTTCAGGGAGCTTGAGATGAGTGTGGGTGGCTTCGGTATGAGCTCTGGGTGTTCAGTAAGGCACAGAGGTGAAAGGCTCGGTTTTCCGGCGAGTTGCAGCATTTCTCCGGCGAGTGAAATTATGTCGGGAAAGAGTGGGATTGTGAGCGAAAAAGCTAACAGAGGTTAGAGGGGGTATTTATAGGGCAGGACATCGACGAATTTAGTCCGTTTTCCGTCTTGATTCGTCGGTCAATAAGTTTTCCGCGGTTATGACTTGCGTCGCGGGTTCAGACATCGGTTATAACTGATGTAGTTGTTAATGTTTACGTTGAGTCAAAGGTAACCGACGGTGATTGACAAATCGTCGGATTTTCCGGCGTCAGCGGATTTGGGCGCGCTGTTGACTGGGTTTGATTTCCGAGATTCATTATTTCAATTAATTGTTTCGGTATCTTAACAAAAACCCAAAGTGGCGGAGTGGTTGAGCGCTGTGTGTGTTAAGGCTTTGTTGTTTACCAGCTGACCCGGGTTCGAAACCCGGCAGCATTAATTTATTTTTATTTCATTAATTTTAATACTTTTTCAAATAAAACTTTTATAATCCAATATACTTATTAATTATGTATCGTTTAAAATAATTTGGGCATTAAATACGCCACGAAATTTTTAACTGATTGTTTGGTTAATAAACGGAGCGGGTTTGGTAAATCCGGTTTTTGACGGATGTTACAATGATAGCATTTGGTGTTATTGTCGATCCTCTCACAAAATCCGCTCACTTTATTCCGATACTAGAGGATATAAGGTTGAACAATTAGGACAAGTCTATACCGACGAAGTTATTGTCAACACGGGACGCCTCGTGACATCATCTCTGACCATGATGGTCGCTTTACCTCACGTCTCTGGGAGACATTTCAATCCGCACGCAATACTACTCTTAATCTCAGTACTGCATTCCACCCTCAAACCGACAGTCAGACTGAATGCACAATCCGCACACTCGAAGACATGCTTCGGCCGTGTGTCATAAATTTTGGTGGTAATTGGGATACGCATTTACCTTTAATAGAATTTTCGTACAATAACAGTTATCATACTAGTATTCAAATGGCACCCTTTGAGGCATTTTCATGGTAGAAAATGTCCATCGCTCATTGTATGTCAACCCATACTCCTTTCGGATCTTCGAAGAAGACTCCATGGCAGCTCAAGAGGTTGAGGCGATGTCTCCGGCAGATCGAGTCCTCTTCCTATAGCGGTAATAGACTAGCATAGGTGTAGTGGAGACTCGTGACTCAGGTGGGTGTACGGACGACTCTGACGTAACAGGCGGAGGGATTTCGGGTGTTGGCTCAGCGTGGGAATGGGCGGAACTTCCGATGGCTCTAATGGACGAATTGTAACAGTAGTGGCGTCCACCACTGGAGCTATCCCAAAGGATCCTCCAATCAATGGGGTACCTCTACCCAGCTCATCAACAATAGGCACTGTGCCGGATGACTGTCCGATCTCGGAACCGAGGGTGGAACAAAGTCATCATCGTCAATCCAGTCGTTGCTATATGCGCGTAACGGGGGTTGACCTGGCAGGCGAATGCAGCAGGGCCGACATAAAATTGCGAGGCACACTCGGCCATGTCAACGATCTGAGGGGTCGTGTGGGGTATCTCTAGCAGGACTGAGGTCTGTGAGATCTCGTATTCATGCTCGCTATCTGGTCGTGAATCTCTATGATCTCATGTGAGTGGACATCTGTGACACAAGGTAAGCGTACAAAGTAAGTGTGTGTTCAAATGAATAAAAACACATAAGGCCCAAATAAATAGATTAACACATATGCATATAAACCAAAACGGTTTTCATACACGTATGCATAACACGTGCCCATAAATATCTTTGTGGACGATGCATCATTAATTTTGGATATATTACTTAATTAAAACGTTGTTTAAAAGTTTAAACATAAACCACAATCATAACGTAGTTAAGGTGTCTTGATCCTTATGGATCTTAATACACTCGTCCCAAATAAGTTTAAAAGGTGTCCAAAGTTTATTATTAAATAAAACATACATCACGACCAAAAGACACGCCAAAGATTCCCCGAATCCGAACTCATGTACCTGAAGAACACATTAAAATCAAGTGTCTACACAAAGGAGGGTGAGTTCACGTATTCAAATTTAAAACAATTTGATCCAAGGAAAACTTTCAAATTATGTGTTTAATTATTAAAACATCCATATAATATTACGAAAGCCACTTTCATTTCCTTATACAATTTAAAGGTCAGCCACTGTAAGCGTTTTCCAAAAACCTTCGATACACAACATCTTCCCAAGTTTTTCCATATTAAATTGATAGCATCAGGTGTTCAGACTCGTATGTTTGCAAGACAATACGAACTATATTAATAATAAGGACATAATCAACGCTAGACAAGAACAGAATTTAAAATTCGTCGCTTGACTTGAGCGGAGCTACCGGGCATGACGAGGTGGTAAACCCGATAGATCTATCAACAATTCCACGCATATCTATATTAATCATAACTGGCTAATATCGCGCTATGTGCCCGCAATGGGTCAGTCAAGGTGCCAACCTTATGAACAATATATATATCCGACTAAAATGATAAATTTTATATATAACGAGTTGTACGAATTTCCCCGAAGTCCCCACCGAAACGTGAACCATACCCAGTACTTACTCTCTTGAGACCGAGCGAATTGTTACAACTTTAAGATTTAAGCAATTTTAAATCTACACGGGCGTTTTCTCTTAAACACCGTAATAACACCTGTTCTCCCCGAAACATATATTCACATTTATCCAAAAATCCGTTTCTCCCCGAAACATATTCATATCAAAACCATAATGGAAAATATATCCATAGTTTAATCAAAGGTATATTTTATACAAAAGTGTATACTTATCCTTTTAAGGTGTGTTATTCCCCCAAAACATTTATAAAAACAGTAAAACGAGGGGTTTAGTGACACTCACCTTATCGTGCGTATTATAAATACCGCAATCCCACAATTGTTTATACACGTCCTAATATACGTAGGAACGATTTATCAAACAATATATCATAATATTCCTAAGTTTCTCCAAATCTTGGAATTTTCGCAAAACTTTGAGATTTTCTCGAAAAGTCATTATTTTTTACTATGTTGGCATATATATATATATATATATATAATATATATATATATATAATATTAAGATTTGGCGACTTGAATGATTTTATTGGTGACCCTTAATATGTTATATCCGTTAGCATTCCCGTTTATACGTACTATATATCTACGATTTGCGTGTCGTAATATATATATATATATAACGTACACAAATATTCTAAATTCCTGCGAAAACTCGTTAACTTACACATTTTATCATTTTTAAAGCATGCATACATGAAAATAAGTTATTAAGTTAATCCATGTATCAATTTTCATGTTCGACAAATAAGTTACATATTTAACGCAATTTCACCAGTTTTACTGCTTTAAACACACAAGTGTACATGCATAGTCTAAATTCCCGCTATCATGTCAACATATAACATATTAGCATACACACATATTTAAATCACATAACACATTTAACACATTAGGTTCACCCATGAAGAACCTCTTCTAGTGTTCATTGAAAAATGCGTATCTTAGTGGTTCGGTAACGTTTTCGGGCGCCGAAACTCACGTATGACTTACCAAACACCAAGTAAACTTAATATAAGTTAAAATACTTATATTTATATTAAAAATATCAGTTTACTTACTGATCTAAATCAGATTCATAAAAATCTCTTAAAGAGGCGATTTTTACGGTTTTTATCGCATAGTTTTGCATCCAACGTTACTATAACCATCCCAAATTGAAACGACTTGATATTTTAACTTAACATATGTTATATACTGATTAAAATGATGGTTATAACCAGATTAGTGCAGTTTTTGTGCAAAGCCATATAAATCATGTGATTTCACGTATTTTACAACTCTTTAAGCACAATGTACTACATGCAAAGCTAGTAAACTTTAGACAAGTTTCATACCACTTTGTTACATCAAATAACCTTATTTTTAAGGTTTATATTCTGATCTAAAACCATTTTCATCATAACATAATTTAATCATCATTTCATAACCATTTTAACTACATGATGCTAATATGAAGCACATAATGCAACCATATCATATCATCATCAACATGCATGAACCCAAATACATTCAACATTCATTTAAGTCATGTTTACCCATTCAAGAACATCATCATCATCTTATGATCATCATCCAATTATCTATCATAATGCAAGAATCTCATTCCTACATGTTTATGAACTAACATCTAATTTTCACATGCATGCATATATACATATATATACACACAGCCACATATATATACATACATGATTCCAAATTTTCACTTTTCATATATTCTTCTTTAATCATAAGAACTTTACAAAAACCCATTTTAATCATGCATTCATTCAACTTCCATGAATCACATCAACAAGAATCTATCAAAAATCAAATCTCATCTCAAACATATATACATACATACATACGGTTATGTATACGTACATAAACTCATCCATTTTTATTTTCTTTCAAAACCCATTTGTTTTTAGTTCAATGTTTATGTTCAAATCCAAGAACAAGAGAAATCTTTCTCATCATGAATATCAATATGAATCAAGAGTATGGTTTATAGAAATAGTTTTTATACCTTCAAGATTCAAGTGGGTTTTTGTGAAAAATGATGATATGAAGCTTGGTTCTAGCTTGAAACTTCTTGAAAACACCTTTGAACCTTCAAAATCACTTGAAAACGCCATGGAATGGCCTTGGATTCTCAAGAACAAGTTTGAAATTCTGAAAATGGGTATGTACGAGGGGTGTTCAGCCGAATCTTTTTAGAGAGAGAGGAGAGAGAGTTTGATTTTGTTTATGATTTGCCTTGGATTTGATGGATATTTTGTAGATTTTGTAAAGGTTTAATGATTGTTTAGAATTCTTTCAACACATGGCACAAAATTAAACTTTTAAGAAAGGTGGGCATCCCCCACATGCCGCCACCTCATTGCCATACACACATATATCGTATACAAACATATATATATTATATGTAGGCCAAAAACTGGTATTTAACTGGATACCGGGTGTTTTATCTAGCGTTTTAATCACGTTTTAACACGTTTTAATTTATTATTTTTAACGCTCTATAAAAATAAACTCACCAAAATATTACTGATCAATATTTTATTTGCCTGAACCGGATACGTTGTCGGTATTGGTAGTATGCGCGCTGTGTTGCGCAGTATGCGCTTAAATTCGCAAAATAGGGATTTTAAGCGTTTTAATTTATTTTTATCATTCTATATAAATAAACTCGCCAAATTATTACTGAAATAATTATCAGTTGTCGTGACTGGCTGTATTGACAGTATGTTGTCCGATACGCGCAGTACGCACTTAAACTCGAAAAATAGAGTTTCTTAGCGTTTTAAATTATTTTTCCTCACGAATATGAGTAAATATATTATTTAATCATAACGGACGATTTTTAGGATTTTAAGGTTCATCGGCGGTAACCGACGTTCGTTTCGCATTTTAACCGTTAAGCAATAAGCGTTTATCTTAAAATTGCCAACATAATTTCTAATAAATTTTAAATTAATTAACACATCAAATAACACCAAATAATATCATATTCAATAAAAGTTTACCTTTTATTTATTCATAACACGTGTCATGTTCGTACAGCCTCAAAATAACCGGGTGTCACAAAAAGTGCCTAACAGAAGAAAATCTTCATGTGCCTCTCGAAGATTTGTACTTCGGGGAAAGGCCAGTAGAAATCATGGACGAGAGACCGAGAGACCAAGAAACTTCAACACAGACGCATTCCTATTGTGAAAGTACGATGGGAAGGCAACCGTGGCGCCGAGTTCACTTGGGAACTCGAAAGTGATATGAAAGCTAAATATCCACATGTCTTTGTTACTTCTACTACTTAAATTTATGTACGACATTTCCTAAAGTAGGGGTGACTGTAACAACCCGACTTTTTCCGGTTGTTCGTTACTACTGTTATTTCCTTTTGTAACTGTCTTTGTAATCTGAGATTCGATAAATAATGGAAATATGTTTTATTAAATACATTTTCATCACACATCATAACATCACACTTGAAAGTTTTATATCGTGACGCTAATGATACACGAATTCACAGTAGCTTATGCTACTTTATATGTCGAGTGTGTTTGTTTCTTCGGTAACACTCGCGCCTATGACCTCGCTTATCACACAATTCGCAATCGCAGTTGTTTATGCTACTTTTTGTTACTTATGTGTTATGTGTGCTTTATATTTTATGGATTGTACTCACTCTCGCTCACACAACTTGCTTTATCGCATTATTATGATGAAACAACGGTTTAAACTTCGCTAAAACACTAAACCTAACTAACTAATATGAACGAAAACACCAAAACGAACAACCAACGCGTGAATTGGAAACAATTCGCACGAAACTGGCCAGTTCCTACGAATTGCCCAGTTGTACGAATTGCCCATTTCGTACGAATTGCGCACAATTTGTATGAATTGAACCCTCTTCACCCCTCTCCTATAAATACTTAGCACACTCATGCTCCCACTCTTACTGCCACATCGCACTGGAACTCTCTCTGCTCGTTTTCTCTTATTTTCAAGTAAGAAACAACTAATTTCCACGCAAACACAACTATTTCCACTACGATTTTACACGAGTTTATTCCGATTTCATTTAAGCTTCTCTGTTTATGAAAACCTTCATCCTTTTCATAAAACCTTCTGATTTTACTTGGATTCACACTTAAACAAGGGTATTTGAGTTAGCCTTGGCTTCTCAAGAAAGAAACCTTGTTGTTTTAAGCTCTCTAAGTGTTTTGTCGAAATAAAATTGTTTTAAACTCGATTTTTGCACTAAAAAAGATGAAAACCGACATATGTTTCATTCATTAAACAATGGAACGGAGCGGTGTCTAAACCGTCATGAAAAGGACTCGAAATCACATCCGATTCAGATGAAAACTCAATTCCGGACGCGCGAAGACGCAAACAGTCAGGTTGTGCGAACTGGAGTGGCTCGTATGAATTGGCTTAGTTGGTACGAACTAGCCCAGGTTCCTATAAGTGACTAAACTGCTCTAAAAGACCTCCCGAGCTTTTGGTTTGCTCAGTAACTTGAGGTTGGAAGGATGGACACTCGATTTTCTGAAGAAACGACATGAAAACACTCGATTTTGGACACGAAAAAACCCAATTCATACCAAACTCAATTCGTGCAAGTTGGTAACAGTTCGTGCGAATTAACATGTTTCTCCCGCACCTCACTCTGATTCAATCGATTCAGCAATGTGGAAGACGGATGCACTTCTGTTCCTGCTTAAAGGCTGACCCGACACACTCCCCGCTCTCCTCTACTCTGACACCTTGGTTTACACACTCACTGTGAGTATACTTGACCCTTTTTTGCTTTAATGCACTTTTGGGTGTTACATATGTTCTCTAAATCAAAACAAAACACACAACGCTCAAACACTTTAAACGCAACCCGCTCATACATGACTATACGTGAATCACTGAATTGTATATTATTTGCTTGATGACTTGTATGCCACCCTTAACATGATAGCTAGCTAGAGGTTGACCCGCCACTAGAGGCCTGGGGTTGTTAAGGCTCACACTCTTACATTTTACTTTATTTTCTTTTTAGTACGTGGACACTTGTTCGCGTGACTCGCACTTGCGGTTTGTTGGTTACTTGTATCAATGCTGTTAACATAGTTCACATCTCTTACATATGTCATACCATTTATGCGAAACGCTTATTTACTATTACTGTACAAACCTGTATGCTCACCTTTATATTATTGTATTAACTTTTATTTTAACGTATGTGACAGGTTGATGGATTTATATGCGCTGAAAAGAGATAGGATTGCTAGAAACTCATCTAGAAACCTAGGTTGTCGAATTTTAATTGTTTAAGAGATTGTGTAATCTGTTTTGACTTTGGTGATATATTTGTTTAATTTATGGGAGTCAAACCTTCAAATATTGTCATTAAAATAGTTGTTATGGATTCTCTTGAACAATCTGATTCGCCTGGTGCCACGCCCCGATGATTCCGCCATTGGTTGGGGTGTGACATGAACATAGGCTCAAACTCTTTCATAAGCAAGTTTTTATGTCCATGATCTTTCCAAAAATGGAAACTTTATTAATTCATTTCAACAAAAAATCAAGTTCTTGGTTTTAAATACTCATACATGTTTCAAAAGATGGGTGTAACTTTTTTAAGAACAAAAATTCATGTTCATAACATTTTGTTGGTGAATCTGGCTAGATCTAAACATGCATGTGTTTATATCATATTTTTGTACATGAACATACAAGACTCAAAAATACTACCATAGACTACTTCAAGTTCATCAAAAAATCATCTAATAATAATAAGATCAAAATAATGATTTTAGTTTTCTTATTGTTTTTCAAGTGGGTTTGTTATGTATGACTCAAGATGACAATATTTAATAAGCAAAAATCAAGAATTATGAGAATGTAGGTGTTGGTTTGATTCTTACAAGTTTGCTAGTAAGAACAAGATGAAGATATGAAGATGGTGATGATCCAAGAACTCTAGTGCTTCCAATGTCCTACAAGTAGCTCCCAAGTCTTGAAATTTGCCTTGAATCAACTTTGATCTTCCATGGATGCAGGGATTTCTAATGTTTAAGTTTTAAAAAATGTAAGTGGTGGTGTTCTTAGGTGTGGCCGAAAATAGGAGAGAGAAGAGAGAAGTTGGAGAGTTTAGTTGATTGTTAGAAATGAGAAGATTTGGGGAGTGTAAGGGTTTTAGGTTTTTGATTATGTTCTTACACCAAATCCACACTAATCCTCCATGCAAGCTAGCCAACACATTGATCAAGATTTGGTGGGGTCCACACCCACCCAAAATCGTATACATGTGGTGGTGATGGTGGTGTTTTTATTTTTTTATCTTGTAATTTGTATAAACTTTGGAACTTGGTTATTTTATATAAAATTTTTATATAAGGTTTTAAGGTTTAACATTTTAAAGTAACGTGATATTGGGTCCAACTAACTCACTAAAATTATTGGTTTGTTGTTAGGTTAAAATTTTTGGTTCAGGTCATGTACCGGTATGGTGCATTACTTATATAAATTCATAACTAAAATTGAATTTGCACATGGTTTATTGACCACATTATTAATCCAACTATCCGGACTATTAAATTTGTTATTTCTGACACAGTTCGTGTTCCGGCTTTATTGTCAGGTAGTTTATTGAACTAGTTGTGCAGCTTTACACAATATGATTTAAATGCGGGTTTTGTGTCGTTTTTAATACCTGTTATATTATTTATAACAAATAATATTTATTTTTGGGTTTTCGGACAATTACTGTTTCGTTCTATAAAATGTTGTACACTTCCGCAGGATTACTGCACTTTTCTGCGGACTTGGACAATTCTAGTTTTAAATAGAAATTCCTAAAAAGTGTAAGGCACATATTATTTTTAGACGAAGTTTTCATGAAATATTCATGCAGACATGTCTTATGTCTCGTTTTTACCATGTCATACTCTACCGCGACTAGTACTGACAGGTATCGCTTGTTCGCGATTCAGCCACCAGTCTAGGACATAGTTTTATTTGTTTTCAATTGTGGTGAATTTGTTATCATACTAAGGTATGATTTTATGCGATCCTAGACAGTCATGACTTAATTAAATAAACACAAGTCGGTAAACACGCAAACATATATTATAACAGTTGTTTAGGTTGTACAGAATTACCAGTATTTTGCTGAGTCTCACATAAATGACCCGCATAGGGCTAACGTAATATCACTTTATGTCTCTTTCTGTCATTGTTGAGTGACAGAAAGCTAACCTCGTACTTGATACGGGTCGTATAGGTCTATACGACCCATATAGGGTTTGCATGTGAATGACAATGTCGGAGCTAATTGACAACCTGGTATTGATACGGGTCGTATGGACCTACATGACCCGTATAGGTCTAGCATATGAAGACATTGTCAGCCTTTGATTGACCTTGGGAATTTCTTTTTGCATAATACGTGTCGTATAGGCTTATACGACTCGTATTGGTGATGTCGATTTAAAAATCCCAAGTGTGCCAATAATACGACCCTTTCCACAAATTTTTAAAAGACCTAATTAAATAAATCTAAGTCGAAATTTTAATTACTAATGATTTATTGACTAGGCACAAAATTTTCATTTTTTGTATTCTATCTCTATAAGTCTTCGTCCGTCAACAACTTCTAAAAATAGTTCATTTCTTTGTTCTTTTGAATTATTTTTTATATATCTTTTGTTTAATGGCTAATGATACACAACTCCTAATTGCTCCTGAATTACACCAAATTATCACCTTACATGGGATTAAAGCCAAGACCCCCACTAAAAGGCAAGAGCTTTTACCTAGTGAACTAACCCATATTGGGTTTACTATGTCAGTAGTCTCCATCAGTAATCATCAGTTGATACTTCCTGAGAGAAGGGAGTTTTTTTCCTAGTAGTATGGCTGTTATTATTAATTTCCTTTAGTTCTAACGAAATAAGTAGTTCCAATTTAGGGTGTTAAAGAAAACCATTTTGTTCTTTACTTTTACTTAATATGTATTAGTTTGGGTAGTTGGTTCTGACAAAGAAGAGGAATGGAAAGTGAACGCAATTAAGGAGGATGAAGTTTATTAACAAATAAAGTTGACAGTGTAAACGGCTCATCATCATGAATTTTCAGAGTTTCAAGCCCATTGGAACCCAAAACATGATCCGAAGTGGTATTCAAGTTTTGTGCCTCGAACTAGAGTTTTTGAAGAGAGCTCAATGTACCCAACGTACCTTAAGTTACACTATTTGACCTATATAAAAGCGACATAAGGAACCGATTCATTATCTTTCCGGCTAGTATTGCAATCAGAAGCCACACCCTCAACTAAATGCTGAATTTTGTTCTTTTATCATTTGAAAATCGTACATCCAACAATGACACGATTACACAAACAATATGAGCGTTTAAGGTTTCTTGAGAACGACATAGCTTTAATAGGTTACATAAAAGAGACTAAACCAGAAAAAACCTTACACTGACGATTTTGCAATGGTTAGGAATGCGTTATTAATGATGCCCTAGAGAGTAAACATAAAGTAGAGCAATTGCAAGACACTTTCTTCACCAAAACATGTGGGAGGCTATCTGTATTCTTCTTTTGTACCAAACGCCAATAAAGGAATCAAAGTGTTGTATTTGTTTGTGGATGAAAGTGTGCTCATTCCAAAGACATGCACATGGTGCTTCAGATGCTCTTAGTTCTAAAGATTAACATATGCCAACTTGTGTTTGTATAAATATACATAATATTATAGTTATCATCATTAATATTAGCGTTTGATCGGTTGGTTAAACTGTAATCCAAACAATGGCATCATTGCCATCGTTTGCTTTGTCTCCATTGAGTGCATACCATGCCAGGTCAGTTAGCTTTCCAACCAGATCACATCACAATATACTTCAAGTTGAAGAGGAACTAAAAAACCTCAAAACATGGGAAACGTCTATGTCATCTGTTCCGGATGCTGAAACATTTTGCATAGGTATAACATACCTAGAAAGAATGTACACATGTGTTGACAATCTTCTAAGTTCCTAACTGACACAACAAGCCCTTTCTCCTACCAACATAAGAAACTAGTCGACGAGTTGCTGATTCGATCAATGCGACTTTTGGACATATGTGGTTCCATTAAGGATGTTGTGTCACAAGTTAAAGGACATATGCGCGATATTAAATCGGCCCAGAGGAGGAAAAAGGAAGATTTAAGCATCGACGCTTCGTTCTTAAGGAAGCTGGAAAAAATGCCAAGAAAGCGGTTACTGAGTTAAAGCAAATCAATCAGATTTACTGCTTAAAATTGTTGAATGTCGATCGTCACATCTCTTCAGTGGTCACAATAGTAAGAGATGTTAGTGAAGTAAGCATTTTCGTGTTCAGATTGCTCTTGGTTTTCATGTCTGTGTTCATTTCTAAGCTGAAATCATCATGTAAGTGGCCCATTGTCTCCAAATTGATTTAGAAAGGAACATCAGGAAACAAGTATCACCATCAAATTTGTGTGGACGCTTTAGATTTGCATGTTGAATCCATTAAGAATGGGCTGTCTTCAGTGTTTAGGAGGCTGATCAGCACAAGGGCATCCCTCCTAAATATTCAATCAAACTAATGCCAATCAAGAAACATATGGTAAAATATACTATATAAAGTATAAAAAAAATATAGAATATATGGTAAAATATACTATATAAAGTATAAAAAAATAAAATATACATATCATATATAACCATATCTAAATATACATCAAAAAGGACTTTTTTATAACTTTTTTTCAGAGTGCCTAGTGTCCTTAAAGACGATCCGAAGGTTTATTACTTTTGGTAAAAAAAAGGTTATTTTTAAAGATTCCTGGTAAAAACAACCATTTGTTTTTTTTGCAAAAAATGGTTCTTTTAATCATTTACACCCTTTTCGTTTACATATTAATTCCATCTTTTTATCACCAAAGAAAGAAGTATTATACATATAAATAAAACAAAATTATGGGTTAAGCGAGAAGCTATAAAAGTATGTGAAGAGAGCTGTGGTGACATGGAATGTAAACCAAATTGACTGCAAATTGACTTTGGTTGGCAGCCTATTGAGAAAAATCGAGATCCATAGGGAAGCCATCACAAATATATTCCATTTATGTCCTTTCTCTTTTTATATCTTTTATTTGAATACCCTTGTTGCATATGTTCTGTAATTCATTCATTTGATATATACCTCTTGTTACATATGTTCTGTAATTCTTTCATTTGATAAATACCTGTAGCCTCTAGGGGTCCCAGGTTCAAACCGAGGCACTGTGAGGTATTTAACTATTGGTGTAATGTAGAAAGAAGATTTGCCATTTCAAAAAGAAACTAAAATTTAATCATTATTTTCAATGTAAGGAAAGCGGGTTTCAGTATCCGTCTCTAAAAGCGAATAGGACGGGTCGTTGTGATCTCTAGAAGGGCCTCAGAAATAATAATCGCGAACACAGCCAATATTTTGATGAGAACACTATCACTTATAAATCACAACCGATTAAACTTGCTTCCAAACTATATCCAAATAGTATTGCAATGGAACCTTACCGGTAAACATAAAACTAAAATATAATTAATATAGTTATTGATGTCTTCCTTCTCCAAGCTTATCGTCAAGTTTAAATTGTTGAATTAGTATTTTTTTATATTTTGAAATTCAAAGATAACGGAACCAACCCTCCTTAATTCAAATTTGGGTGCGTGAAACTTTTGTTGTAGTTCTTGCATCTCGATAAATTTTATTCTTGAAGACATTTTGGGTAGGATAATGTACGTTGTAGTTGCAGTGTTATTGAGAAATAAGAGAAGGAAACGCTAGGGTTTTCTTGTATTGAAAAGTGCATATAAAGAAAACCGAAAGACAAATAAATAGACAAGCTAATTTTTACGACATCTGAGCTAATGGGCTATAATATGAACCAAATAAAAAAGGGCCCACTAACTTTTGTTGTGCTAACAGTCCCCTAAAAACTCACAATAATAAACTCTGAGAATTTGTCACACAAGAAACAAATGCAGCCTTTGTGAAAACATCAATAATCTACAAGGCTCATGGAAGAAGTAGTTAATGACGAGTGAAATAGCAAACTAGTCTCAATATGATGTTTGCTTGTGGAATACAGAGATTTTTTGCAAACAGCATCTCACTTTTGTTACCATAATGTAAGGGGTAGTTTGATCTCTCATATTTGCAAGCAGCTAACGTAACCAAACAATCCTGTATGCGTGGTTACAGCCAGAACACGATACTCAGGCTCAGTAGAAGATTTAGAGACAACATTTTTTTCTTATTGTTCTAGGATATTGACGAATCTTCATGGGAAACATAGAAAACAATAGTGGATTAAATGCTATAGAAATCAGTGTTTCAAAAGATACACCCAGGTACAATGAGTATATTCATCTATAAAAGATACATATAGGTTGACTCTGCCTTTGTGGATACTGGAGATGTACCCCACACATTATAATGCACAATATCAAAAGGAGAACAAAACGAGAGACACTTTTATTATATGGTGAGGTTGAAAATTTGTAAGGCCGTAACATGTTTTAACCCGAAAGACGCAGCTGAAATACGAACCATAAAATTTCTTTCGTTATAAACATTCAAATATGCTTGAAAATCATTTACAATGACTCTTTTACAAGAGCTACATCTTTCCCTCTTATTTAAAAGGACAAAATATAATCTAAGGTTACAGTTACATGACCACGCTTCCATACAATCCTCGTTCTGACTCTATATTCAACTACTTGCACCTCATGATGACAATGACGATCCATGTAACATGTAGTCACTGTAAACATCCTAGATAATTTAATACATACATAATTTAAATGACATCGCATTCTCTTAACGGGTGATAAGCCATTCAATTATCTTCTCGAATCCAATCATTGCATTCCGGTGTCGAACCTTCAACGGCCAACAATAGCATATATGCACTGTCATTCCATTCTCAAGGCAATACAGTTAGCATCATTAAACCTCATAGGTATTAAAATCCATGTATTCATGTGCACAAGTCTTATTCGCTCACATGTGATAAAAACTTACTTAGAGTATACAGACCCTTCTATTCATTTGTATTTATACAACCTACAACCTACACATTCCTACGTACGAATCCTAACTGCATACATTCAAACACACAACACGTACATAGATGCATTCATACAAGTTCCCTCTACTTTAACACATTTAATCTCATGTATACGTTCCATCCCTACAAAGCCCATACATACAACCTAAACATGTATTCATTCCAAACCATCCACATACATAGTTTCTATCTACTAACACACCATTAAAACAAAACATATATTCTTACATACCTATTTTGTTCCCACATATACTTGCATACACGCTCCATTCTTACCCGCACCTCATATACATTCTCTAGTAAGTTTGGGGGTACTTTTCGGAAGCTTAAACAGAAGTCCTATACTCACCCATACTTCATACAACTGTTTGGTGAGGTTCTAGTGCATTTCAGAAGTTTTATCGGGGCTTGGGAATGGGGCTACGGGGTCTAGGATTAAATAAAACGAAGAAACGACGCAAACGGAACTCCAGGCGTCACCAGCGGCCCTAGGGTGCATCGCCGACACCGTCTGGGTGTCGCCAACCACATCAACAATGCATTTGCGCGTCGACAGACAAGTGGCGTCGTCTATGAATGCTTAGGATCGGACCCAACTTAATGAGCTTTCCGGTCAGACTTGCTCAGCTAACAGAGGCGTAATTCATTTTAGCTTATTGAACAAACAAAGAACAAGCGATGATTACTGTTTAACCGTCTGTGTATTGAATAAACGTTTACAACGATTACAGACTCGGACAGGGCTTCGCCATTGATTCCTCCAAAACAGCATGTTGGACAAACATCCTAAGTCTCCTATTTATAGGCAAGACTTGACAGCACCTAGAGACTCAGGACACAGGATTTTCGTACGAAAATCCTTATACATTTTTGTGCGAAAACTACATCAAACATACAAAACTCTAAAAACTAAACTTCTAACGCTACAAAACCCTATCTATACATCAGACTTGTCCTAGACGTAGGCAATAGACATATGTACACCAACAGACTCCCCCTTGTATGTTGCCACAGTCTTGGACAGTCTTCAAAACTTTTTCTTCAAAAACTTTAAATATTTTTTACTTGAATCGTCCGAAAAATCTCTTGCGTGGCCTTCAACGCTCCTCTGAAGCAATGGGCGTTTGATCTATAGGAGGAGGTCGGTTGTAAGTATTCCCGAACTTGAATCTTTCACGGGTGGCCAGCTTTCGACGAGCTTCAATCCTTTCTTCATTTTGATCTTTTTTTTCTGCTCTTTATCTTCAAGCTTTCTCCATGAAGTTTTCCATTCTTTACTTGAATTAATGTTGTTAGCGTAACAAACATTCACAATTTTCTGGAACTGCATGGCCTGCTCCTTGTCTTTATCTTCATAACTGATTTTGATGAAGAATAAGCGTTCATTGTCTTTCTCTGAGCAGTTGACCAGCCACATAGGATCCAATACTCTGATTGCACGCCATAGCCCATAGATTCTTTTATGCATAATTACGGTCTCTGAAAGATCCTCGGACATGTCCCATGACCCTTTGTCAGGCTCAACACAAATCACAGCCTCTCCAGTACTCGAATCATAGTGCCACCACTTGAAGATCTTGTAAAAATCTTGTTCCATTTTCTTCAAAGGCATATTCTTCATAACGCGTGGCCTTTTCACAATCAAAGTCACAACTTTCTCTTGAGTAACTGGATCTAACTTTGTCACGGTTTTTGGCTTGTGAGGCTTCCATAGATTGAATCCATGTTCAGCTTCAAACTTGATGAGCTTCCATAGACGTTGATCATTTGGACCTAGCTTCATACTGAACGTCTTGGTTTGAACCAGCTCTTTCACGTCCCATTCTGGCAAGGTCTTTATATCACCCAATCTTCTGAAGTATTGAACTCCATACTCACGTTTTAACGCATACACATCGAGTTCCTCGATTCAACCCCAACTAATAATGTCACCCAGAGATGCATCAGGGTCTCTAGTGAAGAAAGCCAATGGACGACGGAACTTTCTTTCAGGTGGCATCTCCTTGAACCATTTCTTTTTCATCTCTATGATCTCTTCCTTTGTTGATGGTTTAGGAGTTGTTCCCTCTTTAACTGCTTCTGCCACTTTCTGTTTTATCATCTCATCGTCGATTTCAGCAGTCATTTCATCAAGGGTAGGAAACACATCAGTTCCTTCACCCGTATACCTTGCCTCTTCATTGTCATCTGAATCCCAATCTTCAATAATGACTCTGTCATAATCGTTCGCTTGCGGGATGTCTTCGAAAACATAATCATTCGGTTCTGAGCTCGTGTTCTTTAAATCTTCTTCAATGTCGAACTCGAAAGAATCTTCTTGTAGGCCATATAAATCTGCAAGATCATCCTTGGAGAGGTTATGAACATACTCCCCTTCTTCAACATCGTGCTCGAGATAGATAACTTTCGGTTTTGGCGTTGTTTCTTCAATCGACGACTCCCCTGAACCTGTTCGTCAGTTAGCTCAAACATAGAGTCGTTCATGTAAGCATCGCCAGAAATATTTTCATTATCAAATAAACTAGCTACATATTCAAACCATTCCTTCTCTAACTCATCAAACGTTCCGTCTACCAAATCATCAATCTCTCTTCTTAGCTCTCTATCAGCAATTGCCTTTTCTTTCATCATCGATTCCAGAACAACTTCCCCTTGTAGCACAAACCCCATGCTAACATCAGCAGACGAATCGTAGACTACAATCTCAGAAGATACTGGCACGGATTCAGCTTCCGGCTCAGATTGTTCGATCAAAGGAGCTGATGAAGTAGCAGCTTTATCTACGGGCATATCATCAATCTTTTCTTTACCCCGGCCTTCAGCATCAGATAGAGCTTTAGAAGCTCGTTCCCTTTCAGCAACCTTCTGTCTAGCTTCCTCTCTCTCAATCTCATCAGCGAGTAAGATACCCAGGGTACGAACCAAAATATTCTTCATAAGCTCCACCTGCCTATTGTTCGACTCACGCTCAGCTTCATATTCTTCCATCTTTTTTATGATCCTCTGATTTTTTGTCTCGTAACTGCTCAGAGTTGCCTTTAGAACTTCCCTTTCATTCTCCAGAACTTTGATTCTATCTTCATAAACAGCAACTTTCTGGGAAGCCTAGAAGTATCTTTCACTATCATCAGTCACCAATCTCAAAAATTCTCTGATGCTTTCCCTATCAGACTCAAGGATCTTTATCTTCTCATCTACAGACTTCAATTTTTCTTCCAACTCATTGAGCCTTCCAACATAAACGTCATCAGTTGTGAGCCTATCTCCCCCTGGAATACTACCCATCTCAAAGAAATAGTCATCAAAAGCTGTGTCAACTGGAGGATCTTGTTGTGTAGGATGAGCAGATGATGTTGCTTGCGGATGAGACACAGTAGGAGGAGAAACTACTGGAGACTATGTAACTTGAGGAGGAGATGGAATGTTAAATGTGTGCTGTGGAGGAGGAGAACAAATTGGAGGATCAACAACCAGTGGAGGAGAAGGAGCACGAGTCTCCGTGTTAATATGCTGAGGATGAGGAGATGGAGGGCGTTCAGATGAAGTTTCAACCGTCGGAGCAACTGGAGCCTTAGTAGGCTTTGGATTTAGCTTGATTCGAAGCTTTCTAGCTGTAGACTCAGGCTTTCTTGCTGCTGTATGTTTTACTCTTTGACCGGCTTTCTTCTTCGCAAGCTTGACAATAGAGATATCTTCTTCAGCCTCAGACGGTTCATATGTAGTATCGTCATCACCTATAGCCTTACGCTGTTTATCCTCTGCCAACTTCCTTTCCATTGCTCTCCTCTCTTGTTCTTTTCTTTCTTTCTCTTTCCTTGCACCTTCTCTCCTATCCTCTGGATCTGTGCTTGATTATGGTCCTTCATCATCGCCACCACCTGCTTCGGTTTCAACACCGACCATTTTCTCAATGTCTACAATAGCTTGTTCTAGAGTTTCTTCAACTTGAACTGATTCAGTTGCCTGCACAGACTCTTCAATATTCTCTTGCACAACATCTCAATCAGCCCTATGCTAACACTGGCTTGTTTTCTTTGGCGTTTGGGTGCGGAAGAAGAAGATTCTGTAGATTTCTTTCTCTTTGAAGCAGCACCACCTTTCTTCTTTCCGTAGTGACCCTTCTCACATTCGCCCTTCACATACCATATACTTCTCTTTTCGACAAAATCTTCTAACTTCTCTAATTCCTCAGTTTCATCACCGCTGTCTGCATTCCTCCATTTCCCTTAAGGCGGAGCAACATAATCAGTCTTGACATATGTTCCAAACACAGGCTTGAATGCTGGAGCCTTTCCTCCTTTGCGGTAGTTGCTGATGTTGTGGAGGTCAGAAGCAGTCATGTGTTCTAACTTCAATAGATCATCCTTCTTTTTCTCCAGATTCGGATGTAAGTGATCAAGAATCATCTGTACAAAACGAGGGTACTGCAGAAATCAACTCTTCCCCAAATTCATCACCATCTGGTCAAAAATCATCGTACTGAAATTGTAGGGCTTGTTCAATATCACTGCCACCATCATACACATGTGATAGTCCACCAAATCATCCGAACCCCCTTTCCTGTGGCTCAGAGAGCGTGTGATGCAGTGGGCAAGGAATCTGTATGGCAAACCCAGCTGGTTGATCTTGTACGGAGCAGAATTTACATATCCATTGTAGCCCATTCGGAAAAAGCATCCCTTAACAAACTTCTCTGTAAATCAAGTCGGAAAATCACTCTCATCTCTAAAATGCAGCACTGTGCGAATCAGATCTTCTGTGATCGTAATTTCTACGTCTACATTCTCAATCTTCACTGCTGACATAATAGCTTTACCATCAGCTCTTAACACTGTTGCACCCCAAAATCTATCAACGTGTGAGGCATAAACATCATGATGATGTGTAAGGGCATGATAAACCGGTAGTCTCTCCAGAAATTCTATGTATTGCGAGAACAGAGCAAATTCTGGTACCTCCTTGTCAATCAAGCAACAGGAGTTGTGGATTGGTTGGAACTCATGCACGGTTTTCTGTGGAACAGATAGATGTGAAAAAGTTAGAAAAATTTTCCATAAACAAACATTTCTCTTAATTTTCGTATGAAAAATTTTACAATATGACTTAGCAAATTTTCGTGCGAAAATATAACGCTGAAGAATCAACACAATCCGTTCTGAATTTTCGTGCAGAAATAGATAATTTTCGTGCAAAGATTCATCTTCTTCATAGTTATGGTTTCTTCAAGCCGAGTCAAAATACTTGAAATTTGTTACTTTTTCAAGAAATCGAAACGCTAAACCTCAGTTAAACTTGCCGATATTAACGTTTTAGGGTTCAATTTTAGGTTTTACCGGCTAGTTTATCCTAGATCTACGTTTTATTCCGTTTAACGTCCGTCGAGTCCAAATTTACGGTTCAATCTTGGTGAATACCTTCGCCATTACGAGAGGTGTGCAAATCGACCTCCCTAATGTGTCAAATACGTCGAGAAGTGAGTGAACCGAGACGAAGTGTTCAAATCGCTTCAGAGAATCCGCACCAAAATCTTTAACAGGTTTTCGTGCGGACACTGAATCACACTCTTATATATATAGGCAGTTGATTTTCATGCGAAAAATTGGCTGGTGATGTTCAACAAGATTTTCGTGCGAAAATTTTTGTCCCTTTGAAGTTTTCTCAACTTTCCAACTTTATCGATTGTTTTTCAGCTTTAATTATCCTCATAGTTATCCAAGTCCAAGTTAATAACCTTGTTTAACTGTTTTAGCTACCAAGTTCAACTTAATGACCTTGGTTGACCACTTTTTAACCAAAACTGAATTTGTTCTTAGCTTTTTAAGTTTCAAATTAATGAACTTTTTCAATGTTTCCATCAGACTTAGTATCCAGATTAGCTCCCAGCCCGTAATTCAAATGATTTTCCTCTGCATTATGTCGTCTTTTGACTTTGAATATCTGTTTTCCATCACTGGTAGTCAGAAAATAAAGAAGAGACAGAAAATCTTTTTGAATTTTTAGAACTTTTATCCTATAAATACTTAAAGCAATATGTATAAACATATTTACAGACATATTTTTGCGAGTTTGTGTTAGAGGATCATATCAGTTTATTGAGACTCATTACCAGTACCGTTGCTCTACATGAAACTTTTAAGATCTTAAACAGATTTTCTTCAGATTGTCGTATACTGATCCACTTAAACATCTACACATTTCTCGACTGCTTCAAGATATGTTAGGTAAATTTTAGCAACATGGCCTAATCTCTGTTTCCCACCTCAGAATATACACCCGCATCAAGATTCCCTAGATTTCATCTCACATGTGAATATATCTAACTGATATCTGTAAGGGGGTGAATTGCGAAACCTTGAGAGCTCAGGTTAGTACTTCCATACAGAGAAAGAGATGAAGGCTCGACTTTGGTGGTGTTCCTCTTGCGAATCTTTTGATTTTTTTTGTACTGCAGAATGTCGTATCTTTTTATGACATTTTTCTTTATTTTTTATGCAACTTTGGGGGTGAATAATGCGAAAGTATTATACAAGTTCTAGGCCATTGCTGACGCAAAATCAGAAGAACTCGTATAATGCCTCATATATCAACTAAATATAAAGACCTAGTATCTCAGAATCTGGCTTTCTCTCAAACGAAATTTCGGGGTCCCAAGCCCATATATCCGAGAGATGTTAAGCCACAGATTTACCAGTTTATCTCTTTTAGGTTTATATCCTGAAAGCAGTTTACTGAACGTGCCATATCCTTAGAAAGACTTTTTTAGATGCTTTTAAACACTACATTTTTTTAGCGTACTAAAATGGTCCACTGATGTACTATCATCTCCTCTTATACACAAAACTCTTTTTTGAAATTTTTAATGTTTTTGTATTTTTCATAATTTTTTCAATGTTTTTTTATTTTTCATGATTTTTTCAATGTTTTTTTATTTTTCATGATTTTTTTAATGTTTTTGTATTTTTCACAATTTTTTCTCCCCCTAAAAATCAAAAACTTATTTTTGGATTATTGGTTTTAAAGAAAGCATGTAAATATTTACAGAAAAACATTTTGACTTATCAGTGAGGATTACGTCCCAAAATCGTCATCCTCAAACTCAACCTCATAAATATCCCCTGATGATTGATTCTTTAAACCATTTAATTTTGAAAGATTTCGAAATCTTGCTCTATCAAAAGCTTTGGTATAAAAATCTGCTTTTTGGTCATCAGTGTGGATTTTCTCAATTCGTATCAACTTTTTCTCATGACAGTCACGGATAAAGTGATATCGAATCTCGATATGTTTAGTGCGTGAGTGTTGATAAGGATTGACTGTGATATCAATAGCCGCCTTGTTATCTACGAAAATGGGCGTATCAAGAAATTGCAGACCGTAGTCTAGCATCTGTTGTTGTATCCACAGTATTTGGGAAGAACAACTGGATGATGCAACGTATTCAGCTTTGCAAGTAGAGAGTGACCGCGGTCTGTTTCTTGCATTGCCATGTTACCAAACGTGTTCCGAAGAACTGGCAGCCGGCAGTTTTAGATTTCCCGTTCTGGTTGCAACAACCAAAATTAGAATCAGAGTAACCCACAAGGTTGAAATCGTCGTGACGTGGATACCACAAGCCGGTGCTTGGGCATCCTTTCAAATTACGCATGATCCTTTTGACGATTAACAGATGTGATTCCTTTGGACTTGACTGATATCTAGCGCAAAGGCATGTGGGGTACATGATATCCGGTCGAGAAGCGGTGAGATACATCAAGGATCCGATCATGGAGCGATATAAAGTTTCATCAACATTTTCTCCATACTTGTCTGGACAAATGCCGTGGTTTGTGGCTAAAGGGGTAGAGGTGGGTTTAGTTCCTGTCATGTCGAATTTCTCCAACACGTCATGAACATACTTTGTCTGGTGATTGAAAATACCATCTGGCAGTTGTTCAAACTGAAGCCCCAAAAAGAATTTCATCTCTCCCATAGAGCTCATTTCGAATTTTTCTTTCATGACTTTCTCGAAGTCCTTGCACAGCTATTCATTTGTCGATCCAAAGATGATAATCCACATAGATTTGTACATCAGATGTCCAGCTACTTCTTTTGTAAAGAGGGTGCTATCTACTGTTCCTCGGGTAAAATGATTAGCCAGTAGGTGCTTGGAAAGCGTCTCGTACTAGGCTCTCGGGGCCTGGTGTAAACCGTAGAGAGCTTTGTTCAGCAAGTAGACCTTGTCTTTGTGAATCGGATCGACAAACCCTGGTGGTTGGCCGACATATACCTCCTCTTTTACCTTACCGTATAGGAAATCAGATTTCACATCCAATTGGTACACTTTTAAACCCTTCCATGAGGCGAATGCCAGGAAAATGCGGATAGCTTCTAGACGTGCAATGGGGGCGTAGATCTCGTTGTAGTCTATCCCTTCTTGCTGATGAAAACCTTGAACTACGAGTCGAGCTTTGTTTCGAACAACCACTCCTCTGTCATCTCTTTTGCACTTGTAAACCCACCGTGTGCTTATCTTTTTCTTCTTTGGTGGTAGGTCAACAAGTTCCCAAACTCCAAGTTTCTGGAATTGCAATAATTCTTCCTGCATTACTTCCACCCAACTGTCATCTTTAAGAGCATCTCTGATGTTTCCTGGTTCAACCTGAGAAACAAAACAACTATGAGAAAATTTATTTTGGAGTGGAGCAACTTTGGAATAAAAGCAACTTAGATCCTTATTGATCTGATTTCGCTTTTTCACGCCCGTTTGCATTTCTCCAATGATGTTATCTATTGGATAGTATGAGACTGATCTTGGCATTACTTCGCCTGTAACATTTACTGAGCTTTCTAAATTTTTGATATTCTGATCAGCAACTTGTTCTAAGGAAGTAGCCTCATTTCTTGCACTGGTTTCAGCAGCTTGATTATTGAGATAACTTGAAATCTCTTCTGATCCTTATCGGAACTGGAATCCCCATTATCAAAAGTAGGATCTTGTTCAGGTTCTGCGTTTGTTGATGGTGGGGAAGATGGTTTTGCAGGTGGTGTAACAACTGGTTTTGTCTTAGTATTGCTTGGACCTGCTTCTGAGGAAGGAGTTTTTGTTGGAGAGAATACCAACATCCCTGTTACTTGATCTTGATTCGATATCTGATGTTGTTGAAATAACCAGATAAGTTCTTCCTCAAATGGTTCTTCAGGCAGATCAAATGAATTCCACAACCCGTCGTAATTGAACAACCATGGATCTCCAGGTTTTTGCATGGGCGTTGTATATTTCTGGAAATCAATGTGTTGAGCAACAATAACCTGATTCAAGCTTGGGAGAAAGACTCGCTTTTGTGGACATGTATATCCTACGAAGAATCCTTCCAAAGATCTGGCTCCAAATTTTCCTTCTGGGTCCAAAACGGTACACGGTGATCCAAAGGGTTCCAAAAACTCTAGATTAGATTTTCGCTGGTTAAGAAGTTCAAAGCATGTCTTCTTGTGTTTCTTGACTGTCATTACGCGGTTAAGGGTGTAACATGCAGAGGCAACAGCTTCGCTCCAAAAACTAATAGGCAACTTAGAGTCAGCAAGCATCGTGCGT